>OX382298.1:10437494-12937494 GCA_947507805.1 Aporophyla nigra | reverse complement strand
TACTGCAGATTGGTATGCCAGTCATTGTTTACCAGTTGTCTTGGAAAATGTTAGACAGCAGGCGCCCATGAAGCAGTATCCGCCTCCACCACGACAACACTGCAGCTCAGTCCGCCAGACGGACTGTCGAATATTTGTTTATCAAAGGTGTAGAGTTAGTGAGTCATTCTCCTAACAGTCCCGACCAGGCACTATGTGACTTTTATTTATTACCCAAAATAAAAGATAAACTTAGGGTAATTCGGTTTATGAACCGTGGCTTTTTTTTGTGGATAGGAAATCATGAATTGACGTCTCCCGCTCTGAGTGGTGCGGAAGGGCGTGTCAGACTTTTACTGACTAAAACCCACCCGTGTTCCTCCTTGCCTGTGCCATGGCTACGGTAACTCTTTCGAACAAATCTGCAACCCTGGTAGGCATCGGTCCTCGCGGACCCCTTCAATTTGTGCTGACATCTCTTTGAGGCGCGCTTGGAACACAACGTGCCGTGGACCCACGCCTGGTCCTGCCCAGGCGACGAGCTGCCCATTGCTCACCGCCCGCAAGCCCGTGCCTTCAGTGGCCGGTCTCCTCCTGCGGCGGCTAGGGGAGAGAGGGCGCAGACACTGGCTCACGTAGTCCGCCTCCTCCTTCGCAAGCATAACTGCTTCGCAGAAGGAGGTAACGGCTTCCACATATGCGCGGGGACCTTTCCCTCCAGATCCCATGGCGGCAAACCGGCAAGGAGGCTCGCCGCCTCACAGGAGACCGTGAGGTATCCCCGGGCTAGCCGGATGGCCATGACCCTCTGTATAAACCGTGGCTGCGTTTGAAATCGGCGTGGAAGAGATCCTTAAGGTAGAGTGGACCCATTGCTTCAGTCAATGGTTTCACCGCATGTGACCGTTTTTAGAAAGGAACGGAGACTACTTCGAAAAGCAATAAAAAGATTATTATTGTTATTTTTCTATAACTGTGTGATCCACGTACAATTACATGCTGTCGTTGATCCCGCTGGAGAAATTAAATAATATTTAAGTATCGAATAGCTTATTGATTAATTTCAATTTGTTTAAAAGTAGTGACTGATAAAGAAGATGTCAATAATAAGCCTATAACGTATACTACTGGGACATAGGCGTTCTCTCATCGACAGAGAAGTGGGCGGTTATCTACCATGCGGGCCCAGTGCGGGTTGCTAGATGTCACAAGTATTCGAATATTTTGGTTCTAGGACCGCCGCCGTTTTGAGAGCGGTGGTGATTAAGTTATTTACACAAAGTAAAGCGCCTGCCTGAACTTGAACCCACGACCCGGACCTCGTAAGTAGAGGCCAGTACAACTGGGCCACCATTGTTCCCGTCAGTAAAATTATTATTGCTCTCTACTCTAAGAATATGTATCGTCCCATTACATAAGCATGCATTCCTTTATACCACTATTCCCAGTCTTTCGTAATTTGTGGGACTCACGAACATCTTCTGCTGTAGTTTTCTGGCTGTTTTGGATCTACTGTAAGTTGGATCTTTCCTATAACTCTCCAACGTGCGACAGCTAGGGTGTCATGTTACCTTACGATGGATTTTGAAACGGAGGTTTAAGACTTTCAATACGTATAGTTAGTTCGTATACCAAGTATTCTAATAAATAATCCTTTAATTACTTAACACGACTATTTTTAGATAAATACTTGAGCGTTAATAATAATACATGACACACCCATCGCATACGTAGACAACTGTGTCTATCTTGGGCAAAGCATTTCATTTAATAGACTGACAGAAAATGAAGTAGACCGCAGAATAAACAGTGCATGGAGAAGATACTGGTCATTGAGAGAAGTATTTAAATCACACATCCCGATTCGCTTGAAAAATCACATTACCTACACTACTCTACGGTTGTCAAAGTTGGACATTAACAAAGGCAGTTTCGGGCAAGCTTCAAGCCTTCCAACGAGCAATGGAGAGGGCACGTTGCCAGAGCTAAAGATGTACGTTGGAGTGAGAGAGTTCTCCATTGGTACCCTCGAGATGTACCACGAACCAGAGGCAGACCCAGGCGCCGGTGGTGCGACGATATTATGACCGTGGCAGGCCCCACCTGGACTCGAATAGCTCAAGACAGAGAGGAATGGCATAAAATGGAGGAGGCCTTTGCCCATAAATGGGCACCCAATATATAAATCATTCAATTCTATTTTAAATTATTAAATTTTATACAATTTTATTATATGTAACAAATCTATTTATTTAAAGAATTAATTGTGAACTATTTATTATTTAATATTACTTTATTGCATGTTTCAACTACTGTTAATGAAATTATAATCCGGACGAGTATTTTAAGATAGTATGAGTTATAATTGTTATTGTGCTTTTTTTGGGAAATAAAAGGCTTAAATATACTTAAGCGTATATTGGTATCACATCTCCATTAACTTTGTAAATTATGGATTTTCTTAATTAAAGCTCTTCTTAAGATCAAATCTTTTGCAAAAGCATTTGTGGCATGCTTCAGTGACTGAACTAAAACAAGTTAAATTTTTTGTCCGTCTGCAAAAATCTTTAAAATGTAGCTGCAGAATAAAGATCTTACTTTATGATAATGACAAATGTATATAATACAAAATGTAGAGACACAATAAAAATACGACTATAGCAGTCTACTTATATTATATTACGTCATGTAAGATTGTTATATTAAAATAATTTTGTGAAATTTAGAATAATAGTAAGAAGATGACGGGTTGTCTTTTGATTAAGATTTTTTCTTTATGTTACGTGTGTTATTTATGACAAGATTCGTTTTACAGAGTAGGTACACTAGTTTAAAGTACAGTTTCTCTTATAATTGGAACTATATCTTAAGACAATATATATATATATATATATAGATTCGGCCTGGAAAAGTCACACTGCTGGGCAAAGACCTGTTCTCATGCAGAGAATGAACGACCAATCATCACCTTTGCTCTTTGCAAGGTGGCGATTTCAGATGAGTAAAAGCTTTACTTCACCGTGAGTTAATGATGATGGAGACTAGATCAGAAAGTACATAAGTAATATGAAATTTAAAAAATCATTAAGTAACTTGGAGATTTTGTACCCGTGTCTTCATGCTGGAGAGTACATTAACCTCCGGGAACAGCTAAATTCACTGAAAAAATAACAAATTCACAAGAACTTACTGAAGTTCTCGTGATTTTGTTATTTTCTTAATAGACTTGAAATAATAGGATTCATATCTTCCTTAAAATCATTTAGGGGCCTAGTTTTTACACATGCGAAAGAGATGGCAAGCTAATCAAGCTATACTCAGTATGCTTAAAGTGATATTGGTGCCCTTCCAAATATCGCTCTATAAAGTTACTAGCTAAACGTTTATCTAATAGGAAAATCGAACAGTTATAAGAGATTTGGGGATCAAACGCGAGTCTGGAAAATGTCGCTGACCCGAAACCGAGTTTGTAACGCGTCAATGAAACATTATTTTAGCGTGTATTTTTAGGCATGTAAAACGTTTTATGATGATCGATTAAAGGACGTGTTGTATGAAATTACAAAAAATAAACTACGTTCAATCAAGGAAGGTCTAGGATCGTGCAAGTAAATTCTAGACCTCTCATAATCATGTTTTAAAGTCCATGAAAACAAAAACTTCAGCAAGAAGCTCTACGCTGTAAATTAAGTACAAGATACAGTGCAGACAAGTATCAAGTAACCTGCATAGTTTGTTTGGAAAGCTTACCTTGTACATATTGTAGAGTTTGTAAGCTCTTTCTTGGTCGTCCGGTGTAGCTTGCACTGACTCCATGCTGTCTCATCGACTGCGGAATCGGGCACTAAATCCAAAACTTTATAATGACGGTCCATTTACTGCTTTAAACAGATTACAGTTCTTGCACTATATTGCTTGATCTAGCCGTTCTGAAGTATTCTCATAATGTTATTTATTGTTAACGATCTATACGACTATTTAGTCATAAAGGCCTTTAATAATAAAATATCTAAGGATTACTTATACGATAATTAAATTATGATAATATTATTAAGGTTGTTGTGAATTAGATAATTATTTATTTCATATTTATTATGAGTTTGTATCCGTTTAAACATAATACATAAAAAATGATCTTATCTAGGTATCTTAATCAACTGTTTACAAACTAATATTATTGTTTTAAAAAGAGTTTATTATCATTCATATAACAATATGTTCAGAAATAAAAATGTTCTAAAACGATTTAAATATAAAGTAGCTATTTCCTCATCAAACTACTTACCTACCATTTTCCTCTTTTAAATATTATCCAAATAGGTACTAGTTTTTTTTAAATCCAGGTAGTGCTGGGACCCTTTTAGATTTGCAAAGGATGTTTTGTTCTACATTGCCGCCGGCAACTTTCCCAAACTTATCCACTGTGGTAAATAGTTCACTGGTATGAACTAAATCCTCCTTTATAAATTATACAATATTATTAAACTAACTTCATTTTTTGATTCGAACCAATTTTGCTTATGTTTACATTAAGTTCAAGCTATCGTTAAAATGGGATTCTTTCAATAACTTCCGTAAGTGTTTCATGAGGACTTATAGCACTATTATATAATTTAATTATTACATAATCTTAACTATCTTATTTTTAATTTATAAATAAAAAGTGCACTTAATTACAAAAAGTGTGATTTACTTTAATAGCCGATACTTAATTAGTAGTGTTTTATCAATGGAGTGCGCGTAAAAAAGCGGGGTGTCGCCAGTAGGTGAGCGAAGGCCACGTGGCCGGCACGCGGGCCCGGCGCGGCGGGATACACTTGCGAATCCGCGAGGGAGCACCCGCCGGAAACCGAGGTGTACCGGGGCTCCTCGAGTACAGAGAAGTGGCGGCCCGCGGCGCGCCTGCCCGCGCCCGCGCCCCGCTCACCCCCGCGCCACACACCCGCACATGCACTGACTCCGCAGCCTTCGTCTCCACACCACCACTCACCCCGCGCACTATGTTTGCCTTAATCGCGAATTAAGGTTCCAGTAATGTTTTCTGTTAAGCTTAGAGCTTAATTTGACGTCATTCATTAGAGATCCCGTTTGTGAAACAGACGAAGGGATTGCGGTACCCACCGAATGTATGTTCATGTCTCTCTTTGAATGCAAGATCATGAAACATTCTTTACTCATGAATGAAGCAAGAAATATGCCAGGGAAGTCATTTTTATAACAACTTTAAAATAATCATAAACGAACCTGTTTTTTAATGGCATAATAACAGGTCAAGGTTCTGAAACCAGCAACCTAAGAATGCGAAATATTTCTGTCAAAACTTTGTTTCATTATTTCAGGCTTGCTAATAAAGAAATGATTCAGTCATTATATTCATTAATAAGTACACAATGAGTATGATTGAATCAGGTTTTGATTAGATGGGACGAACAATACTATCTCCATAAGTGTGTGTCACTATTGCGTAAGAAAAACAAAAGGATAAAATAAATTACCAATAAAATATAAAATAATTCTTGGCCTTGAAAACAAAACTGAAGATTTTATTACGGTGGTTAGGAATTCATTATTAAGTTAAACTTAATCCCGAAATCTTTAGCAAATTTCCGTTTTTAGTTTGGAATTTAAGGTGTAATATCCCTTGGAAAAAGGAGAATATTTAAATTAGCCTTGTTTCTGTTTCGTAAAACTTAGTTTGATTGATTTTTAAGCGAGTTCATTTGTTTAGACTATAGTAGTGTTGAAATAGTGACGCAATTTTGAGTAACTTGCAAAGATCTTTCATCATCATTACAGTAGAATAGAATGAGGAGTAAACTTTCAATCAAATTCGGACACTGCATTGATGTAGTAATACGAAAGTGACTGAACATTTTCATTTGAAGCATGAAAAGAAAATTACCTAACGAAACGTTGCAAACGTTAAGAGCATTGAAGAAAATTAATTTCCCACGGGCATAAAGCATGTCATTATGTAGTCTTAACAAGTATATTATATTATCAGGAATTTTTACTAATTTTAGAAAGTACTATGAGTACCTTTTTATTGAAGTGTTGCTTATGGAAATTAAAGAAACCTACATAATGTGCGCTTTTACACCTGTGATAGCTATTAGACAGTTTCGGTGGTCCAGGGACAAATTAAGATTGTAGAATCTACTGCATCTAACTGTTGCTTAATAGAATCCGATTTAGATTGCCTGGTAGACAAAAATACCAGCATCCTATTCCTGAAATCTATGTTTTGATGTAGGTACCCAGCAATGGTTCCATACATGATTGTTCTTGCTTCCTCCGCGGGGTTGTGTTTCGAAACTGTGCTGGGAAATATTATGAGTAATGACTTGGAAGTTACGTAAAACTGATCTTATATAAAAATGAAATCATGCTTTGTAGATGAGCAGGACTTAGGAGATTTATGTCGTAATTGATGATCGTACAAATTGAAACGAGCAGCTTTAAAATATTGCTTAATCACGCTGTGGTGTGGAACAGGTGTGTCCTGTCTCCTACGCCAAAAAAACTTGTCGTGCGTAGTGCCGGCGCTGTAGTGGGCTCGCGTCGAGTTGTTGCGGTAGATCACAGTGGTGTAGAGTAGGTCGGACTATTTGTGGTGACAGGACGGGCGTGGGTGCCGCGTGTACTGAGCTGGAGTGGCAATGACCTTGACACTAAGCGAGTGGCCTTGGGTAGCACGTGGCGGCTGACACCCGCTGTCTGTTGTCGGAACGCCGCCGCCGCCTTTCCCAGGGGAGCCTATTGTGGACATGCCATGTAACAAATACCGTTATTCGCTACTGGTTTTGAAAGCATCTTTTAGCATAGTTTTCTTTGTTAAGAGCTTCAGTATTAACCAGAATTTTATTTGAGATTTAATTTGCTGTTTGTATGTTTAAATTCAAGAGAAGTTAAACTACACAGTTTTAAATTAATTGAAATACATTTTTGTCAAAAGGCACTAAATGACTGAACGAATAAGTATCTTATGTCTTGATTCAAGAAATTGTCGGTTCAGAGGACAGATTGGTTGATTGGAATCATAGAATTGTAGGTATATATAAAATTATTATGAATCCGTCCGACAATATTGGTAAATTTAAAAAATAATAATAGTAGCTTTTATTATTTCAGCTCATTTATAAGAGAGCTACAACGTACCTTACATTGCCGTTGTAGCTTTTGTAGAGTGGCGAAGTTAAACCCGTCACACAATTAATGTATTAGTGAATATCTAGCGTCATATCCACAGTAAGACAGCGTGTGAATGGGTGCGATTCAGAGCGTCGGCGACGTGCGGCAGCGTGTCGAGTGCGGTCGCCGCGGGGCGGCGGCGGCGGCGAGCGTTCAGTAGCCCCCGCCTGGCCGATACGTTTACGAGCCGACACTAACTTTAAGTGACCCCGCCCGCACTCGTGCGCCACAGCCTTGTTTATATCCCATCTCAATGAAAATAAAAGCGACGTCATTTCCTTGACTTTCCGTAACACCGCGAGATTTGACGACATATTGATGTCGAGCTTTTTCAAAGCAGAAGCTACGAATGTGATGGAGCTGCCCATTTCATTCGACATTCCGTGCAACTCCAGAACATTCATAAGCACAATACATTCTTATGGCTGTAATTATTTTTTTATGTTTTTCATTTAAGAAATGAAATATGCTCAAATATGATACATTAATTCATAAATATTTTGGTAGTGGTAGTCATGAAATCCAATATGCATTCCGTGAGAATATTTGTCAAACAATTTCTTGTACTCTGTAGTTCTGCAATTCTGCAATTAATTAAAGGCTTGACTGATCATAATATATATTTGCTACTGCAGATAAACGCTGAATAAGGCAAAAAAATTTAACCGACTTCAAAAGAGGAGGAGGTTCTCAATTCGATTGTTTTTTTATGTTCGTTACCCCAGAACTTTTGACTGGGTGAACCGATTTTGATGATTATTTTTTATTTGAAAGCTGGTGCTTCTCGTGTGGTCCCATTTCAATTTGGTTCAGTTCTGACAATGGCATCCATGAGAAAACCATAAAAAACTATATAAAGACTTAAATTTTCATTAAGTATGTGCGCGACTAATGGACGAATAACGCGATTAGATTAGCGCGGGTAGTACATACCGTAACTAAAAAGTTAAAAATAAAAAACTTTTTAAAAAATAACTAATTTCGGAAGTTCAGTCAAAAAACTTAAATACAGATCCTAAGACACCGACTTCTAAAATTAAAGTTATTTTTCACTTTGTAGTGTTTTTAAGGAAGTCGGTTGTTATTTTTTTTTTTAAGTTTTTTATGTGACGCACCTTAGCAACACAAATTAAACATACCCTGACATGATTTTATCATTGAAAGGCGAGCAAATATTCCAGCGGGTAGTGGCATTTGTCGGAAAGAATGCAAAGGTAATCGACGAGGTAACAGTTGTCAAAGAATGCGTGTGACGTGACACGATCTGTGTGCAGGCGATGACGCCGGCACGCCGCGCCGGCCATGCCGAACATGAATGAACGCGCCAACTCGCTTTTTATCGCCATTTTCTCATTCCGACAGTGACGCTTTAGCTTCAGACACCTGTAATTTGCTTGTTTGTATATGCCAATCATTTTGATTGACCACTACTGTCGGTAATTGAGGCGTGAAACATTCTGTTTATTTTTAATAAAAAAGCTGTAGCTATGTTGGGTATTGTAGGTATGTTTATCTATATTAAATTTAAATAAATATTATTATCCTAAAAATAAATAACATAAACACGTGGTTGAAAATACTATGTTTGTTCACAGTTTTTGTCGGTAATTGTCATAGAAATTAGAATATGTGGTGCCGCGAGTTTAAGCTTGTGGAAATTTTTTGATATTCTTCTACAAAATAGGGATCAGTCACAAATCATGTTATGAAGACGTATAATGTTATGTTATATACTGAGTTTCCACAGAAATTATAATTTAACACATGCATCGCAACAGCTGCGTGACTCTGGCTCTACGCCGACACTGCTACGGATTTGCTACGGCGTAGTACTGGTCAAATCTTTGTCTATTATGATTTCTTTTTAATCACAACTTATGGCACTGCAAAAACTGTAATAGGTTAAATATATCTATAACGATACTTTTATCCTACTAATATTATAAATGTGAAAGTTTAGATTTTTGGATGTTTGTTACTCAATCACGCAACAACGTTGCAACGAATTATGATGATATTTTTAACACAGACACTTTATAATCTGAATTCAAGACTTTATAACCTGATAACAAGGGATAATTTAGTCCCGGTAGTTGGTTCCCGTGGGATAATTTCCGAACTACACGCGGGCGATGCCGCTGCAAAAACTAGTATGTTATAAACCAATGTCGGTTTTTATGTGTGATTGTTTGACTGCGTTATTCTTCTAAACTACGCAACGGATTTTGTGAAGCGGTTTTTACCAACATTTGGATAATTTATTTCGGTAGGTTTATGTGAATATTACATTAATATTAATTATACAATCAGGAAAGAAATCGCGATGTTTCGTTAAGTCGTAAAAACCTTGCGAATCAAGGCGGTTTGGTAGTTCACTACTTTTTTGAGTACTAGAAACGTTATCTGAATTGAATTGGGATTTCGAATTGCAACAGCAATAGCCGAGCGATAGCCAATGGTATTTTGATTTTATTTTATTTTTTAACGTAACATTTACCACGCTTATTTTTCCCGAAGGTTAGAGGCAGAGGTACTATATTACAACCACATTTTGCCTTTTGTTTGTTTACATCTTTAAATTGCACCTTTTCATTTCTGTTGGCTTTGATTTCGTTCTGTCTAAAGACATGTAAATGATTTGTTGATAATGTATGAAGACGCATGCCCACCGATACGTGCACTACAAGTACAGCGAATAAATGTTTACAAAAGGTAGATTGAACCAGCCAGTGTCTTTGTCCATCTCAGAGTTGACCGGTTTTTATTATCACAGGCGTTTTATAGCCTGTCTCACTTGATGACGTTATGACAGCTTTTTTCAATTTAGTTCCTAGGGGAATAAAAAGTTCTGTGGATTGGAATTATTTTACAAGATTTTTATTTGATGTTAAGCTGTAGACAGTGTAAACTGTAGAGGGTACAGATTAACGATTTTTGTTGTTTGGATAGTATTATTGCTATCACGATCAAATCTATACTAATATTATAAAGCTGAAGAGTTTGTTTGTTTGATTGAACGCGGTAAACTCAGGAACTACTGGTCACCATTGAAAAATTTTTTTTTTGTTGGGTATCCTTTTTATCGAGAAAGGCTATAGGCTGTATAACATCACGCTACAATCAAGAGGAGCGGAGCAGTAATGAAAAATGTTGTAAAAACGGGGAAGATGGCACGGGTAGGCAATTCAACGCGAGAAGGGTCGGGGGAACAAGAAATTTAACGCAGACGAAGTCGCGGGCAGAAGCTAGTATAAACTTAATTGGAATAAACATTTTAAAAAAATGGGACTTTTATAACTGGTATGCGTATGACAGTCCCATCGCACACTACATACACTCTGATGAGTTATTATATTTGGGCTATTAACCTGAATATACTATTGACATCATCAGAGGTCATCATCAACCTCAAGACCCCAAATATGATCTGTTTCTAGGTTTCTATGATACTCATACCGAACACAGTCCATCAATAAGTGATATAAGTCTTTCACAACTCCACAGAAATAGGCGAGTTAGTTTTTTTCATCATGGAATGCGAGCTGTCCAGATCTGACTATATGAGCGGTACAAGTAACAAGTAATTTCTGCTTTAATTTCTATTAATAAGCCACGGCACACGAAAAGGTTAACCTTGCTTGGTTTTATATCAGATCTCTATATCCAATGAACGTTTATCAAAATACTCCTTCTCCTCTTCCATCAAATCATCATTACACTTATTTTTAAATTTAGGTAAAACATCTGCATCATCTAGCGTTGTGTTAGTATCTTTTCCATTTTGCTGCATATTAACGAAAAACATTAACTGTAGGTGTTTTTGTAAGAAACACATAAGATGGCATTACATGAAAACCTGTTAAAGGATATAGTCATTAAAAAAAAAAACTCATGATAGAAATCTCATGTACTTACTTGATTACAAAATACGACAACCAAAGAAAAACATATTTTACACTAAGAAAGTTGCTTTGGTTAATCTTAAAACATGTAAAAGTATTTTTAATTTTTGCTCCTTTGGTGTAATTGCTGTATGGCGTTCCGTTGGACCACAAATAAATTTAAAAAAATATATATTTTGCCAGCATATCAGTCGTTTCTTTGCTTTGTATCCCAATATACGACGGAACTCATTACATTGTTAATTTACAATTTTCACATTTTACAATTAGTTCATCGATCTTAGATAGATAAACATAAGCTAGCGATACACGCCTCTTTGGCCAGAGGCGCATCCAGCTAAATGTTGTAAAGAACGTTTTCGTTTCTCACACTTGAAAAGTACGCTTGAAATCATCTGATCAGAGGCATGACAACGGTACCATGCCATGTCCCAACTTTTTGTACAGTCACTCTGTTAAATCTAGGCGTAAAATTGTACAAGTAGGTACAAAATATTATATCAACAATTTTGTAATATGACTTAATACTTATTATTTAAATGTTCCAATATTTTTTATCATCAATGATAAAACATATTGGCTGGTAGAATGCCATAGAAAAAGATACAAAACAAAAAAAAAATTAAAAGCGGCAATTCGATCTTCAGATTTTTTTTTCAGTGCTAAATATTTACAAATACAGATATGTTTTGTTTTGTTCATCAGGTTCAGATATGGATTTAAAGCCTCATTTTAATAGAGAAGAGGCTGAAATGGTCGTGGAAAACCTTTTACTGTAAAAATCAAATAGATTCCTACTTTAAATCTTACGATGTTCTTATGAAAAAGTGCGCTGAAAAAAGAGTCCAGACGTTTCCGTGTAACGTGTTACTAACATAATATGTTATTTCAATGAGTTATTTAAAACTCACAAATCTTCAACTCTATGGACCGTGTTTTCAATGTTAAAAAGTGCTTTAAATACAAAACACGATACGAATTTGAAAGATTTCGCCAAACTATCGTATATTCTGAAAAGGCAGTCCAATCGTCAAAGCGAAAAATACATTGTTTTCACCGCAAAATGTTGCTCCAAACCTTAAATCAAAGGCCAGACGAAATATATTTAGTAATTAAGGTAAGACAATCTGTATAGTATCACAAAAAAATTGTCTTAAACTGTAGTTAGCTATGTATTATAAAAGAGAACATTAAAGAACATTTAAGATTTACGTTTACTTTTCAGGTCGTGTTGATATTGGCTATACCTAAGTGGCGCTTGCAGAAGCATTGGACTGGTGAACATAAAGGTACGTAGAGAAACAAGGTGAATAATACTAGTAAAGTTAAGAGGTAATATACACAACTTGACCGAATCTTCGTAGTCCACAAAGAATATGTACAGATAATAGGAAAATTTCAAGGAATTCGACGTAGTGATATGAAAAAGTTTTTTCCTGAATAACCAAAAAGGGAAATATTTGAGGCAAGTAATTGGCAAAAACAAAATGTCTGGTATCCCGAAACAGATGGCCACATATTATCTTAATTTACCAAATCCAAACTTATATTCTGGTCACTGCTTCCGCAGAACTTCAGCTACTTTGTAACGTGGTTCAGGCGTATACAATTTAAAGACACGGAGAATATAAATCGAGTAAAGTATCTCGTGCATAAATAGGTTATTTTCATCCCTTGTATAACGTTTCATGTTGACTAGGCTGCAACGTCATAATTGACGCATTCGTATCTATTTTAAAACGATAACTATCACAATTTATTGGCTCACTACTTACATAAAAAGCTGTTCTACGGCAGTCTACACTCGTCGACCTATCTGTAAATCAATGTGTACTAAACCAATCATTGTATTTTAAATGCAACGCTCTAATAACTTTAAATTTTAATATATTATACTATCACAAGATTGTTTAAACAGTTTCGCTGCATCTAAGTCCCACATTATTATTTCTTGAACATTCATGTTAGTCATCCATGGGATACGATGGTCCTATATTTTCGACCTTGATTTAATTAACCGACGAAAAAAAAAACGGAGGAGGTTATCAATTCGACGCGTATATTTTTTTTTTTTTTTTAAGTATGACCACGCATAACTTTTTACATAGTAGTCCGATTGTGATAATTCTTTTTTTTATTGGAAAGAGTAGACTCCGAGGGTGGTCCCATATAAATTTGGAAAACAAAATCGAACCCTAAGTGTCGGAAAACAGGAGATGATTGATTGTTCACTCATTGATTGTAATGTATAACCACGCATAACTTTGTACAGAGTAGTCCGATTTTGATAATTCTGTTTTCATTGGATAGGGTATACTTTGCCAAGTATTATTAGTACATTAAAGCTACCAAAAATTACAAAATAAAAACTTTTTAACAAAAAATTAAACAGCCGAAAAAACAGAAAAGCAAAAAATTATAAACCCTAAAGTTTTGAGTCGGCGCTGAAAAATCAATGAACTAAGATCACTCAACGCGCCGACTTATAATTTTAAGGTTTATTATTTTTTGCTTTTCTGTTTTTTCGGCGGTTTAATTTTTTGTTAAAAAGTTTTTATTTTATAAGGAAACCAGTAGTTGAATCCTTTTATGTCTCCTATTTTGTCGAAGAGTGTTAATTTCCTGTGGTAAATTATGATTGTTATTTTCTACAGTTTAAGATTCTAAACTGAACTTACAGCCTAAATATTTTCTCGGTAAATACAGCGAGACTACACAGAGCTCACTTTCCATAACTTGAAAAGGAGTAGTATAACACCTCGTATAATTCTAAATGCCTGATTCTGCACCGTATTAAATTTGTCTAGATGACACTTTGCACTTCTATCATATAGAAAACTTCTATAGTCTATGCGAACGCTATTTACGCTTCGTCGTTCGAAAGGATATTTATTTATTCATTTATTTGCGTAAAAAATGGTATAAAAGGGTCTTATGGTAACAAAATAGAGCAGACATGTTTTGCCAAGATTAAACATAGCATGCAAATATTCAACATTATAATTATAGTAACAATTTCCTAAGCATAATTATTACTACTACTACTAGAACATTACAACAATACTATTTTCGCTCGAGGAATTGCTTTATACTGTAGAAGTTGTTATCATTTAACCATACATACAATTTATTCTTAAAAGCATATCTCGAGTTTAACATTTTCAGATCAGTAGGTAATTTGTTATAGATTCGTACACACATAGTTAAGCAGCTTTTATTGTACTTAGCAAGCCTGGGAGCATTGTTAAGCATGAGCCTGTGAGGATCTCGTCGACTTCGAGGATTTACATCGTTTGCTATTTTAAATAATTCCTTATGTTTCCATACAAACATATTGGCAAACGCCAGTCGAGTATGCATCCTACATATGTAAATTTTGAGCATCATTTTGGGCAACTGCTTCAACAGCTTTTTGCACGATTAACGTAAACTCATTACTAGAACAAGCATATATATTTAAAGTTTAAAGGGTGTATCTAAACAAATAAATAAAATTGAAGAGTCTGTTTGTAACACCAAAATAACTGCTCTTAACGAAACGCATAATAAAGTCTGTAGACTTTTGTCTGTCTGTCTGTTTGTTCCGGCTAATCTATGAAACGGCTGGACGAATTTTGACGGAACTTTCACAAGCGGATAGATGATGTTGTAAAGAGCAACATAGGCTATATTATTGTCCCAGTAGCACGTTCCCGCGGATTTTTTGCCGACATTCACGCGGGCGCAGCCGCGGGCAACAGCTAATTACAAATATTAGTAGTGTATTCCACCACTTTATATGCAGGTTGGTACGGACATCTACGCGCAAAATGTTACCACGGGTTTTCAATACATGATTCTGAATCCCGCTGGTTATTTTTTTTTGTTGGTCATTAAAAAAAGAAAAAGTGCATTAAGTATTTTTTGGATTAAAAAAATAATACCTATATGAAATAAATGATAGAAATTTATTCAGCAAACGATTCTGAAAAAAAAAAACGACTTTCGTAGTGCATTACGTCATTGCATTACGAATCCATCAATTCGTTTACACATTATATTTTGTAAACAAAGAAAAATCTGCCAGTTTATTCACAAATCTATTAAAAGAACGTACACAATAAGCCTTAACTGGTAATAGATCTGTATTCTTGGATTTGTATATATGTAGTATTGGATACATTCGACTGGTTGTCCGACAGTACTATTTGACACTTGGCTGGCGTGTTTGCGGCTTTTCGTCGGGTAGGAATGTTGTGCAGGTGGCTCTACTTCATGTTACACTTTTTGTAATTAGATTGGATATTATCGTTATAAAATTGTCACTAAGAGACAAAGTTGGAATGACTTATGGGCCAGTGATTACACCCAGCACCCAAACTCTTCAAACCAGTACAGAGCAAAGCTGCCTACCGGGAGAAATAGGAATGTTGGTAGAACTTCCATCTGGCGAGCCCTTCACTAAAGCTCTGCTACTACGCTAAATGGTTAAATGATAACAGCCGCAAAGGTTAAGCTACGCTTGTCGCGGTCGGTTCGCAGATGGGCAGTAATCCATTATATATCGAGACCTCTCCGTACTTCGGAAAAAACGTTATACTGTTGGTTATCATTCGTAGATCTTTGACAGTTACGGGCTGTCAGAAGCTGAAAAGTCTGACAGCCAGTCTTAGCAAGGGGTACCGTGATACCCAGTCTACTTCTTCTTCCCAGCTAAAGCACTAGGAAGTGGTGAAGGGCGGGTGTTTTGGGGACTGTCTTATGCAACTTTGACGTTCAAAAAGTGCTGACTATCAACCTTTTCTCAGTTTGAATAAATGACTTTTGATTTTTGATTATGACTAGGTTGCAGGGTTCAGATAGGCAGTCGCCCTATCGATCATCATCATCATTGCAGCCGTAAAACGTCCACTGCTGGACTTAGGTCTCCCCCAATTTGGGGGGGCTTTGCCATAATCGGCACGCTTGGCAGGCGGGTTGGCGATCGCAGTATGGTGGTAAAATGCATAGAGAGCGCTGCTGCCCATTCTCTAGTAAGTCCCTTAGTCGCTTTTTACGACACCCACGGGAAGAAATGGGGTGGTGTTATTCTTTACGTCCGGCACCACACGGTACTATCGATACTTAATATTATAAAGCTGAAGAGTTTGTTTGTTTGGCTAACCACGGTAATCTCAGGAACAACTGGTCCAAATTGAAAAATTATTTTGTGTTGGATAGACTATTTATTGTGGAAGTCTACAACACGCTACGTTAAAAGAAGCGGAGCAGTAACGAAAAATGGACGAAAACTGGCAGGCAATTCGATGTGACAGGAAGTGTCAGGGGAGCAAAAATTTGACGAGGACGAAGTCGCGGGCAAAAGTTAGTGTAAAATATTGGTATTCAGCTGCATCTGCATTTCTCTTTCCTACTTTAAATACTTTTTATTATAGACTAGCTTGTGCCCGCGGCTTCGCTCGCGTTAAATTCCACCCCCTCATTTTAGGGAAGTGGGGGTTAGAAAGAGACAAAAAGTAGCGTATGTCACTCTCCATCCCTTCAACTATCTCCACTTAAAAAATCACGTCAATTCGTCGCTCCGTTTTGTCCTGAAAGACGGACAAACAGACACACACACTTTCCCATTTATAATATTAGTATGGATATTCTAAACCGATTATAAAAATAATTTCAATTGTATGGTTTGTAAGGGATACAACTATCCTCTTCCTTATCGTTCCAATTCGGTTCACAATTGATCATCAGACACCGAACTACCCCGTATTCGCTTTTGGTCGCGCCCCTTCATATAATTAATTGTAAACAGTCGGAATTTAAATTCAGTTTTTATACGGATTCCACAACCTGGAATAAAGAACTATTCCAGATTGTGGAATCAATATAAGATCCGTATAAAATTCTGGAACATGTTGTAGGAAATATGTGTCGATTCTAGTAATACTAGAAATTGCTTATTTTTGGGAAATGCCAAAGACATTCTTTAAAAGAAAGTTTCTAAAAACCTCTTCTTCCATTCAAGACTCCATTTATTTAACTTTTCTGATTCAACCTAACTGAATATTTTTTGTCACATATTATGTTCATATAGTTACATTTTAAGAACTTTAATAACTTCATACGCATAAAAATCATTACATTTTTGCGCTTCCAAAAGAATTAGGTAGGTAAGCATGGGCCACCCAATTACCCTTGGTTCCGGGGAGCCACAGGGCACGTCAAATTAGGGTCCTATCCAACAATTTTATTTTATAATGTTTCCGCCCGCGAAACTTAAAATCTCTAGTGTAAGTAATTACATTTTTAAACAGGAGATGAAATAAATCTTTGCAATATAATTAATTACTAGAGTTCTTCTATGTGACTATTTGTGAGGCTGTGAGGCCTTAAGGTCAACCTTATGATCTCATTAACAGTAATTAGTCTGAAAAGTGCTTTCAACTCAAACTGGAAACTTACAAGTCGCTCTTAATCCTAGTGATTTGAAAGTTTTGATGGATATTGGCTTCCTAAAACTTTGTAGCTACGCTATGCTGTTCTAATGCCTACCTCCTACAAAGCTTAGTCATGATATTTAAGAAGAAAGAAATAATAAGTAGTTAAATACTTTAAGCCATACTGAATGTTGATATAGGTTTCTAGAAAACTGACTATTTTTCAGGAATTATTTATTACCCATTCTATACCACTTGGGAGACCATTATTACCAGTATTAGCATCATCAGGCCCGCGGTAAGCTATGCTGATTGCTATTACCTAATATAGTTAAAAAATCTTAAATGAGTTCTATAAAACGCTCCAAAATTTAAGCACACCTATAAAATATAAGAACTTGTTCCTTTCATCTAAATATATTTTGTGTACGAACTTCTTCTCGACTGAAGTCGGAAAATTGTGATCTTTGCAATGCAATTGAGTTTAATATTATTCCCTTCCACGTTGAGAGCTTTAAATTTAATTACATGGGGACAACAGCGATAACGCAGACTTGGGAGAAGCAGACAAACTTCTGTTATATTTACCTAACGGAGATTTATACAAGATAATAGTTACAATGTGGTGAGACCCTCATATAAAGAATATTCTAATCTAATCAAGGCTAAGTACGTCATTAGAACGAATTCAATTCCATACAAGCACATAGTTACCGCCTACCGAGGTGTCCATATAGCGATACACATACAGAGCACTCTAAATGTGATACAGATAATATAATAAAATAAAATTGCGATACGAATTCGTGAGAAAATTTAAATAAATGACTTTTCTGTTTGCACATAAAAAGAAATATATTGCGGCACAATGAATGTTGGGGGTGGTGTGGGTAGTGGGGACAGTCGCGAGGCGGACGAGAGACGGCAACGGGGGTGGGGGTCGGGCCGCTCGCCCCCGTTAGGGGGTGACCCACTTTAACGGGACAAGTAATATTACTTTTTACTTTTAGGCAACTATTTCATGTTTTATCGCGATAATAACATATATTACCTATTGTATAACCTTACCCTTTCGTATGAATGTAACATCGCATTTCAAACATTACATGAACGATTAGAAATATCGAAAGATAATTATTTCCGGTTTCCATAACCGTAACTTCATTCTGCTCATATCTCTTAACTTTTTCAATTAGCGCTATTCATGTACGTTATCGAAAAGGCAGTTTTCATATTATAAAAACAGATAGTCTCTACAAGAGTTTATTTCATTTATTATCAAACCAAATAATCAAAAATCGAAACTAGCAATGCGCAGGAAAAATAAGAAAGCATTGAAAGCAATCGTACGTGTGATCTAAACGAACACAATGCCTATACAAATTGTATGCTTACTTATATGAGCTTATGTGTTATTGACGTAGCTTGTTTTCATACAAACGAACGTAGTATAAGTGTATGTATGTTGGTTATTCCACACTCTCTTGTTTTGCGTAACAGGATGAATATTTGTTTGAATTAATTAATATCAATTATAACGGTGGCCCCGGTTTCCGCTCGCGGAATTTCTGGAATTGCTGTAGAATTGGAACTTGCGTTTAGAAAGGACATAAAAAAAAACAACAGCTATATTCAGTTGAAATAAGTCTGGGCTATCTTCCTAGTAGAAAAGATTTATTAAATTATCCCTTTAGTACTTTATATTTTTAACCGACTTCAAAAAAAGGAGGAGGTTATCTATTCGACTGTATTTTGTTTTTTTTTTTATGTTGATACCTCATAACTTTTGAGTGGTTGAACCGATTTTGATGATTTTTTTTTATTTGAAAGCTGTTGCTTTCCGAATGGTCCGAATGGTAATTTGGTTCCATTCGGACAATGGAATCCATGTGAAATCCATATAAGTCTTAAATTTGAATTAAGTATTTGCGCGATAAATGAACGAATAACGCGATTAGATTAGTGCGGGGGGGGGGATCTACCATAACTAAAAAATTAATAAAAAAAAAGAATCATCAAAATCGGTTCATCCAGTCAAAGGTTATGAGGTAACAAACATAAAAAAGTACAGTCGAAATGATAACCTCCTCCTTTTTTTGAAATCGGTTAATAAAAACTTTTTACAAAAAAATAACAACCCACTTCCTTAAAAAAAACATTACAAAGTCAAAAATAACTTTAATTTCGGAAGTCGGTGGCAAAAAAACCTTAAGGCGCGGTGTTACCTCAATATTCACAAAACACTGGTGTCTTTGACAATCGAGTATGACGTAACGCAATGAAAATATACAACACAAAAAATACAGTGGACAGAGAAGGGTTTAAAGAAAAATTCTAACCGAATAGAATAGTGAAATTTTTTTTGATATTCCCAATAAAAATTGTTTCACAAAAAAAACTTTGACGTCGAACATCTCTGTATTTTCAGCGATAACAACATTTTTTTTAAAGAGTTCAATAGAATAAACATTACTTTAAAACTTTAACCAGACAATTATTTAATTTAATGTGTGTAGTCCGAATAATCTAAATAAAACCCGTAAAATAAATGCCAATTCGCAGCTTAGTCACATCGTCAATCCAAATATTTATTCAATTTTCAACCTTATTTGTTGGAGCTGTAGCATGTAGTTGTAGCATTTAAAATCGTAGTCAGTCCGCGCCTTAAATACAAATCCTAAGATTCCGAATTCCGAAATTAATGTGATTTTTGAGTTTGTAGTGTTTTTAACTGTTCATAATAAATTGCCACATCAGTACTTCATCAAAGGAATCACACGTTTCATAAATTCAGTTAATGTACACTAAAGTCTTGCATTCGTGTAGTGGATTCAAAGAGGGGTCCCTTGTGCCTAATCTCAGAGTCGGGACTTAAAGCAGCTTTTTAATTTTCAAACATTTTTGATGAACGTAACATTTTAGGGGTCACGAGGATATTTTGATTTCATTTGAGTTTTTTACGCGCCGCATTTAAGAGGACGATACGAAATTTTGTCGATTGTGCTGATGATTTGAATGACTTGAATTTACAGATGTGCTATTACAGTTAAATTACTGCATTCCCATAAGTTTTAATGCACGACACGAAAGATCGTTTCTGACATTATCTACTGAATCAGCTCCTTTTTTATTTTTATTTTTGTCGAGTATTAAAATGCGAGATTTTGGTTATTTTGAAAGATTAGTTTACTACCAATTCTTTGCAATTTCTTACATTTTTCTTTCGGGAAATGAATTGATCTTGAACTGAAGTTTATTTTAGTTGTTATACCTACTTTTATGTACGAGAGTTTTGAGTAGCCTAAATCAAAACTAATTCATTGCCCATGTTCTTAAAAAAATTGACTTAGATTAATATTTTTGTTTACTATGTTTTTAATATAAAAGTGGTAAAAAGTTATTCATACATTTTTTTTTCAATTTTTACATACCAACATAGACTTTAAAACGATTCGTAAATATGTGTTATTGTAAACCTCTTACCGCAAAATTTACAAAACAATTGCCAGTCTGAGGTCGATTAATCAAAATCTAATATAATAAAAAAAGTAGCACATTTATTCGATCAAAACTGAAATGATCTTTCATAAGGTGTATAAAAAAATAGTATTTTATCTGTAAAAACACGTCGATAAAATCACATATAACAGAAAATACGAAAAATGTCGGCCTTTTAATACAAAAATGCTAATATAACTTAATTGGTAGAGTAGTGATTGGTTTTCATCTAAAATACGTAACTTTTAATGAAAAGACAAGTACGTACAATCGTACACATGTATGAGGCTGGATATACCTCCACAAAATCCATTACTGGGCGATCCCGATATCCTAGACAGACTTTCGGCGTTCGGGCTTCTGACTGCTATTACCAATTGCTATTCGCAGGGCAATACGCCATGTTTGCAACACAACTGAACAGACTTGATGTCTGTAGGAAGGTTATTAATCCAAAACACATATTAAGGTAGACGCTTAAACATTTGGTTTGATCGCTCTTCAAAGTAACCTTTTATTTGTCTTCCTGAACCTTTGATTTATTCAGTCGTATTAGTTCGCCTTATACAAGGTACCAGGTAATTATATTCATTTTTGATTTAGTTACTCACTAAGCTTTCTTTTATTATCATTGAACTTTTACTTGCCGTTATTCCCAGAAGTTATGTAATGCTACACAAAATCTACAACTACTATTGTTGTGATTTTCATTACTAGAGGAAGGGTAAATGAAATAAAGTGGAAGTTAAGAGTTGTTTTGATTTCGTATCTATACTGTTTTTGGGCCGAAGTACGATGGTTTGTTTGTTACGGTTTTACGCTAGAACGCGAATGGATTTGGATGAAATTTGGTACACAGATACAGATAGAACATGACCTATGTAAGGACATAAGCTACTTTTCATTCTGACTCGCAGATGAAACCGCGGGTAATAGCTACTAAAACGTACTGGAATCACTGGTATAACAAACCTAAGAATGAGGATTAATAGCAGAACTGTTTAAATATGTTTTATCAAAAATGTTACTTTTGTGGGTATACTTTTATGCTGCACTACTACTGAGCGAGAGGCCCTGTGTTAGATTCCCAGGTCAGACAAAATGTAAATTAGGTTTTCTATCTGAAATTTCTCAGTAACAGCTCGGAGTCAGAATTCTTGCTCAGTTGATGGCAAAAGGCTTACCCCTTCATCATCTTAGTCATCATTTCAGCAGAAAGACGTCTACTGCTGGACATAGGCCTCCCCAAGCTCCGCCACTTTGACCGGTTTTGTGCGTCTCGCATCCAGCGGATTCCTGCGGCCTTCACAAGATCATCGGTTCACTTTGTGGGAGGCTTTCCAACTCTACGTTTTCTGGTACGCGGTCGCCTCTCCAGAACTCTGCGACCCCATTGGCAATCTGTTCTGCGAGCAATGTGTCCTGCTCAGTTCATCTAAGTTTACCAATTCTTCGGGCTATGTCGGTTACCTTGGTTTTCCTACGGATCTGTTCATGCCTGATTCGATCGCGTAGGGAAACTGCAATAGCCCTCCCTATCGCCTTTTGGGTAACTTTCAGCCTTCTAATAAGGCCCATTGTGAGCGACCACGTTTCAGTACCATATGTCATCACTGGCAACACACACTGGTCAAAGACTGTCGTCTTGAGACACTGCGGTATGTATATGCTTAACGCTGGTCAGCGAAGTCGAATTCGACGATTGACCTCTTTCTCGAAGTTGGACCTACCTAACTAGATAGTGTGTCCTAGGTAAACATACTAGTCCATAAATTCGAATGTAGCGCCTCCGATCTTCATGAGAATGGGTATTACATGAGCATTTGACATGACATTTGTCTTGTCCATGTTCATTCTAAGACCCACTCTTTTGGAAGCTCTACTCAATCTACTGAGGTCCTCGATAGTCTCAGCCATGACAACTATGTCATCGGAAAACCGAAGATGAGTGATGTACTCGCCATTGATGTTGATGCCAGCCCCTTTCTAGTCCAGAACCTTGAAGACATACTCCAGTGCAGCGGTGAAAAGTTTTGGAGAGATAACTTCTTTCTCACACCTCACTGCAGAAGGATAGGTTTCGAGGTCTGGATCTGGAGTCGGACTGACATAGGGGCGTTTTCGTACAGACACATCAGCACCTCGATGTACCAATAGTAGATCTGGCACCGTTGAAGAGACTGCAGTACAGCTCATGTCTCGACCGAATCGAAAGCATTTTCTTAGTCCACAAACGCTAAACAAAGAGGCAGGTTATACTCTTCGGACCCCTTTATAACTTGCCGCACCGTATGTATGTGGTCCACGGTGCTACAGCTTTTACGGAACCCGGCTTGTTTGGGACGCTGGCAGTCGTCGGTTCGTGATGATGTAACACATGGCTCAGAAGTGAGATGGACCAATAATTCTTAAGAAGGGCAGTGTCAGCCTTCTGAAAGAAAAGTATCAACTCTGTTCCATGCCTGTGGCTTTTTTCCCGTCGAGGATGACGGAATCAAACAGCTTCTGGAGGACCTTGAGTACGGGTTTGCCACCGGTTTGTAGGACCTTGAGAACGGGTTTCCCACCGGCTTGTAGGTGTTCGCTCGTAATTCTGTCATCACCCGGTTGTTATTGAGCAGCTTCAGAGCCATCCTAATTTCGTACAAGCTGAAGTCCGGGATATCTTCAGTATAGTATCAGGTCAATCTAGCTCTTGGGTCATTTGCCAGATTCGTAACGGTTACTTGTTGACGTATATATAGCTGCACATAGAACCTCTAAATTTCTCTCAACAGCTTAGGTTTGGCGGATACGATACTGCCATCATCGGTCTTCAGTTTCGTAAGCTGGGTCTGCTCAATAGACTAATGCCTTACAGAGACTTTAGAGCCTTTATTCCGCTCTATCGCGTCCCTGATTCGTTGTGTGTTATAGCGGCGAAGGCCACTTTTTAAGAACTCATCACATACTCTTTTTATAGACACCATCATGGCTCTGCCAGGGCCACTTCTTGTTCTCATGTTTTCTGAAGAAGGAATTCATCATAAATAGACCTGCCTTCTCCATAAAACTAGCCAGTAGGTGACCCCGGTGTTCATCATCATCATTTCAGCCGTAAGACGTCCACTGCTGGACTCAGGCCTCCCTCAATTTGGGGGGCTTTGCCATAATCGCCACGCTCTGCAGGCGGGTTGGCGATCGCAGTATGGTGGTAAAATACATAGATAACGCTGCTGCCCATTCTCTAGTAAGTCCCTTAGTCACCTTTTACGACACCCACGGGAAGAAATGGCTCACCCCGGTGTTAACGACGTCCAACTCAAAATTTCCCCACTCGCAACTCATCACCGCTTCGTTTGCCCAGTTTCGCGTTGAAGTCCCCCATGACAACGGTGAAGAGAGTTTTGGAAGCATGCATGGCTCTGAAAATATACTCATACATGGTCTCCACCTCATCGTCGGGGTGTAACGAGGTCGAGGCGTAAACCTGTATGACCTTTAGCGAATACCTTGCGGATATTCTGAGTATAAGGAACGCCACCCTGCTCGACACACTCTCGATTCACCACGTTGCTCACAAGGGACCTATGGATGATAAAACCGACACCACTTCGGAACTGCTGGAAATAGAGCAGGTTTCCGCATTTGAGGATTATCGAGTTCTTCTGCTCCAGTTATCGGTGATTATGGTAGCCGGATCTCTTCCGGGGATTCTTTGCACCCCTTGCCTCACCGTGGCATTAACCGCTACTGGAGCCAAGGGTAGGTAGGGCCGCTGGGTACTGGGAGCCATTTATTACTGGTGCTTGTCATGAGGGGTGGCTATAATCGCCAAGATTGGCAGGTGGGTTGGCGATTGCCCTATGGTTTTGAAGTTGACGCTGCTGGCCATTCTGTAGTAGCTCTCTTAGTTGCCTTCTACGACACTCACGGGAAAAAATGGGGTGGTGGCACACGGACCGGACGGTGGCTTGCCCCCTATTACATGGGATATAAACATAACTGGTGAAATGTGGGTGTACTACAGGTACATTTGTGACCAACCCTTTGGAGAAACAAGGCGTGATGTTATGTTATTGATATCAATCAAGTGAAAACCAATCTTTTCCTTCGAATAAGTATTACATTACTAGAAAGATTCTGTCCTCAAACCACTAAAGAAATATAGACAGTCCGCAGCTAAACCGCCTATCGCATAGGTAATATAATTTTATTTTATTTCTTTCCTTATTCCTTCATACTGGGCTAAGCGTTTAAGCTTTCGATATTATAGTAATACATATAGTTTTCTTTAAGGCTTTATTAGATTTACTGAAAGGATTTGGTGCAGTATTTTGTAGTAATGATAAGATCGCAATATATGTAGTAGCACATTCACGATCAAATGATCAGTTTTGATGAGTAACTAACTAACAATGTTAATAATTTCTTGTGGTAATAAGGTATGAATTAGGATGGATGCAAAAGGTTTGATCAAACTCGGCATGCATTCTAATTTATACCTTATTACAATGAGATAAGAGTTATATATAGAGACTGAAAATATACAGATTGAATGGTCGTGCGGATGTCCGGTGGTCGTGGTGACACGTGTTAGGTCATTGGGTGCCAACCTTTATAATTGATCCAATCAAAGCGAATAAAATGTGTAGGTATGGTTGTGAACTTGTGAGCTCGTGCTATTTTTAGGGACTGCTTTGTATTTTCAATTCTCAATTCTTCTCTTTGGTCCACATAAGTATAAGCGTGAAGTAAATGTAAGCGTTTATGTATCTATTTGTGCACAACTAGGTACTTTTGTAACATGATAGCGATAGTCTCCTACTATGCAATATTTCTTCATTTCAACCGATAGACGTCCACTGCTGGATCCTAGGAATCCCTGGAATCCCCCAACCGGTTCTGTGCTTCTCGCATCCAGCCGATTCCTGTGGCCTTCACCAGGTCATCGGTCATGTAATACTTGTTATCAAGTATAATTATACAACATCTATATTCGCAGCTCAGTAGATATATACCGCCGTATTGCGACAGCTTTTGTATTGTCGCGCAGTTGACCTTTTTTAATTAATTCCACTCAGCTCGATTAATGAGATCAAAGGGTTCCTGCTATCAGATAATCGACACCAAAGTAAAGCAGTATATTCTGTCGGTACGACAATGTTTTATTTATCGTGTGCCAGCTATAATTGCTGCTCTGAATACTCGGATCTTTATCTCGCTAATAGAATTTGTGTCTGTGTGTATACTAGGTTACTTTATAATTTTTCTTTGCTACGTAGTATTGAGAATATATTTATTATTTTATCTTTTACTGACTACTTCTCAGGCGCACTTAAACCAACAATTAATATTTAATATATTTATTTGTTAGAACTTATTCAAAAACCAATAAACGTAAGTTAAATTAAATAGAAACCCTAATTTAGAACGAACTCCGAATTTATAATACAAAAAAATCTTATCTAAAAGTCAACAGACCCCAAGCTTGTTTCCCAAGGGGAAGAGTTTGCTCTCGAGAAAAAAGGATTAACCCACTAAATGTCAGCTTTTTATGCTTAATTATTTTTCGACTGTTAATTGTTTTTGCTGACAAGTTTTTGTATCTTCCTGTTAAAGTAATGTCTGCTTTGTAAGTTAAAAATAATATATTTAGAACGTGGATATCTTAGAATTCTCCGCTATGTAGATAGTATAGTGTCACATTTAGAACAACGTTGCTCTCACGTCGAGGTAGCAGAAATTATTCATGAAATAAACATACTATAAAACATGAGGATCCAAAACAAAATAGTGTGGAAAACAGAATGATGTGCCACATAGATATACATCTACGGTGCGTAGACAGTTAACTCTCATGTTTTTGTCGCTTGTACACGGGAATTTTAATGAAAACTAAACTCGTATACTTGAGCAATTTCAGGAATGAAACGAAGACGAGTGCTCGTTTATAAGCGTGATTTAACAACTCCAGCATATTGATTTTTACGTCGCCGTGGGCCCACCCCCTCCCCCGCGGGAAGAGTTGTGCACGGGGGTAATGCTAAAATGCTTGTTCCCCTATTTGAGAGTACATGCTGGAGGGACGTTCAACTGCGACCGCGATAATGTTCAGTTTTTCTCATTCATTTAATACATATTTTTACTTTATCGTGAATACTTTACGTAAGATTTACGACCGGATGCGTCTTCATTGGAACGTGAATGTGACACACTTTCTATCGTACACTCTTATCTGTATTGTAGTTTAACAACTAGTTTAGTGGCGCTATTGTAATGCTTTGTTTTTACAATAACTGTATTTTGAAAGAATACTCAAATCGCTATTAACATTGTTATTAGCATAGCTATACAACATTTCAATGTGTTAATGACACAAATTGTTGAAAAGAGTCTTATTTTATCTTAGTAAAGTGCCTACAATTGTCGCACAGAGTTGCCGTTTCTGTTTTAAGTACAGTTACTATTTATATCACTAATACTTGTAAACCGTACATATCACTATTAATATTATGTAGCGACTAGTGATTGACATGACTTACATACTAGCAACTCTCTTTATACCACTAACGCTTCCGTTTACATTTGAATGTTATTTCGTATTGATTGGAAGTGTATAAGATATTTGAAAGTCGGCGGCCGCAGTTGTATGTCCCCGCGAGTTTGTTCAGCCCCACCCGCGCACTTTTCAGTGGGCCGCCCCGCGCCGCACCCTTCACTGCACCCCATGTGTTATTCTCCACTCCGTCCCGCGCCGGGACGCTCCTTCATTTTACTCCAATTTACAACCAAAAAAATTCAAACAAACATTCCCTAAATTAAATTTAATATTAGGCCTGGGATTGGATCCGATGTTCTACTGTACGATACTTAAACGCAGTGTTGAGTTAGATTGGAGTATTTCTTGAAAGCCTCCTTATCTGTAGTCTTTCAGGCGTAACTAATTACTAGCACTGTCAAACAACATTTCGTTCCGTCAGTTGGTACCTATGCTTGTCATTTGTTACCACATTTGCGACACTTGCGGGATTTATATCAAGTTATAAAGTTGTCCAGCGGTTTCTGGTTGGTCTTTATTTAGTACTATTTCAGTGTTCTGTATTTTACTGAAATGGTTACCGTTTACTTTTATAGTCATCGTCTTGTAAAACTGAACGGTTTTCACATTTTACTTTTAGTGCCTCACATTTATTGAAGCTATCGTTTTATTATTTCATAAGGAGTTCAAGCAGAGGGGTGTCTTTAATTTTATCAATCCAAACATGTATGATATGATGGAATCCAAAACGTTGAACCGACAGATATACACTAACTACAACGTATAAGTACTCAGAATGGAATATATTTTAGTTTGGTAGGTATAATAATTGAGGGGCGCCACCCCAACCCTACCGAGTTTGAAAAGGAAAGCTTTTAAGAGCTTTTTGTTTTGTAATTAATTATGTTTTTTCATTTATTTCTAATGTTTTAGTACGGTTTTATTGGGAACAGTTCTTAAAAACCTTATAATAATAAGGTATAAAAATTAATGTACCTAATAACAACATTACATTAATTGAAATCTAAGGGCAATTTACCAACATTTTCCGCTGTCAGTAATTGGAAAACATTAAACTACGATTATTCTTATTCAATGCTTTGGTGGAAAGATAGAAGAATAAACATTGCATTGTGCATAATTATATTATATGCACACCGCGTCAGATTTTATGTTGTGTTATTTTAATTTAGGGTGTAAAATCAATCACAAGATGGATCTGTTAATGAGCATGTTGTTTAGACGGGTGTGAAATTCCATTAAAAAAATAAGTTGAATGTTTATTCTTCTATCTTCTGCACGCGTAGCATGACCACCGTAGAAATGGGTTTTGTTTATTCTTGGTAGAATAGAGATAGAATTGTCATGCTACGCCAGCATAAAACGGTACAAATCTTTCTACCATCTGTAATTTTGTCTTTTCTTCCGTCGACAAAACCCATTTCTACGGTGGTCATGCTACGCGTGCTGGTCATATACGCACACCGCGTCAGATTTTATGTACGTATTTTTTGTGAACGTAAACGAGGTAAAAGGAGTATGTCAGGATCGTCGCACTCGGTGTTCTATAGTTTCTGCTTACCCCCATGGGAACAAGGCGTGAGTTTATGTATGGAAAAGTGATTGCCTAATTGGTCTGGTGGTCATAAGCGCGACTGCTGAGCATGTGGTTCTGTTCTGAGTTCAAGACCTAAGTCAGTCAATGTATTATTGGGTTTTTTTTTGTGTGTGGGAAATCTTCAAATGATGTCTCCCGCTCTGGGTGGAGCGGGAGGGTGTGTCAGACTTTTACTGACTAAAACCCACCTGTGTTCCTTCAGTTGCCCATATGCCAAGGCCACGGTAACTCTTTCGAACAGATCTCGAGACCTTGTATTATTGGGTTCACGTATTGATTTTTCAGTAGCAGTTCTCGACGGGCCCGTGGCTAAATTATAACAGCCGCAAGAGTCGATCGAAGGTAAGCTACGCTTGCTGCGGTTATTTCGTGGATGGGTGAAAATCCTTCCGTGCCTCGGAAAATATCACGTTACGCCATAGGTCCCGGCTGTCATGCGTAGATTTTTTATAGTAGTTACGCTTACGGGTAGTCAGAAGTTCAAGAGTCTGACAATCCGCTCTACCAAAGGGTATCGAATATGTGAAAGGCAGTCGCTCCATGAAAAATATTAGTATACAGCTGCATCCGGTTAGACTGGAAACCTACCACAACATATCTGGAAAATTAATATGGAATATATCAAAATAATATCTCGTAGCAGCCCGGAATCTGGATTCGTGCACGGTTGACTACTCATTCAGGAGATACGGCCGTCATCTTATGTAGGCAGTTGATAGCCTACTTACAAACTTACTATGGTCAATGTGTTTTCCTTTTAAAAAATCTTTGATACGAGGGGAGGTGAAAAAGTTCGTGGAAAGAAAGGGAAGGGGGAAATTCCCTCGTATCGTATCATTAAGATGGAAAAGGTATACGTAAGTAATTTAATCATGTTTTATCATCTATATATTAAAGCAAAACCTTTATATCTTTTTAACGAAAATTACGCGTTCGGAGGAGTTTGAAATTTGGAACAGTTAAATTTTGTATGGAGGAGTGCAGAAATCTAATATATTTATATATTAAAGCATTAGAAATACATTAAGATAGAAAGCAATTGTGGCCGAATTTCAATCACTGGGCGACCATTTAGTATTTGTAACTATGCGAAGTTGTGAGTGTGACCTATCAGTAGATTCCATACGCAAAGGGTGCTAACCTACGTGGCCTGTCCGCCTGATATTGGCCTGTATCTTTTGAACCGGGTCACCAGTTGAAAAGAACATTGCTATAATAATAATAATATCTTAGGACAACCAACACACCGTTATCTGATCCCAAACTAGGCAGAACCTGTACTATGGTAACCAGACAACTGATAAACATACTTATATATTTCTAAATACATACATATTAGGTTGGGGAAAAAGTCTTTTCGCATTATAGTATGTATGAACTTGTAATAAAATCTCTTTGGCTATAGTAGTTTAAATTTTAAAGAACATAATTCCAAATTCAAATTAGGAAAATGTGTGATTTTCATTTGTTTTTCGTACCGTCAAGATGAGTGAATCTAATGAAGAAATTCGATACATTTTAAAATTTTACTACAAAAAATGTAAAAATGCAACGCAAGCCGCAAAAAAAAATTACGATGCTTATGGACCTAGTGTAGTGTCTGTGAGAGTAGCACAAATTTGGTTTAAGCGTTTTCAATCCGGAAATTTTGATGTCAAAGATGCACGTCGCTCTGGTCGCCCTATTACGGATAAAATGGATGCCATTTTTGAAAAAGTGGAGCAAGATCGGCATACCAGTAGTTACGACGTAGCTGATGAACTGGAAATTGACCACAAAACAGTTTTGGCGCATTTGAAAAAAACTGGGTACACAAAAAAGCTCGACATTTGGGTACCTCACGAGCTCACTGAAAGAAACCTAATGAACCGTGTACTCATTTGTGATTCTTTATTACGACGTAATGAAACCGAACCATTTTTGAAGAAGCTGATAACTGGTGATGAAAAGTGGATCACGTATGACAAGAACGTGCGAAAAAGGTCGTGGTCAAAGGCCGGTCAGGCTTCACAGACTGTGGCGAAACCCGGGTTAACTCGGAACAAGGTGATGATGGATTGGAAGGGCATTATTCATTATGAGCTGTTACCACCAGGCAGGACCATCGATTCTGAACTCTACTGCGAACAACTGATGAGATTAAAGCAAGAAGTTGAGAGAAAGCGGCCGGAATTAATCAACAGAAGGGGTGTGGTTTTTTATCATGATAAAGCTAGACCTCACACATCTTTAGCCACCCAACAAAAATTAAGAGAGTTTGGCTGGGAGGTGTTAATGCATCCGCCGTATAGTCCTGACCTTGCACCTTCAGATTTCCACCTGTTTCGGTCTCTTCAGAATTCTTTAGGCAGTGTCAGGTTAACATCACGAGAGGACTGCCAAAACCACTTGTCGCGGTATTTTGACCAGAAGTCCCAAAATTTCTATAGCAATGGGATCATGTCCCTACCTACAAGATGGCAAAAAGTTATCGAACAAAATGGTACCTATATACTTTAGTTAAATGTAAATAAACTTTATTAAAAAATGTTTTGAATTTTCTTAAAAAATGCGAAGAAACTTTTTCCCCAACCTATTATTATAGATAAATTACACCCAGACACAGAACAAATGATTATGCTCATCACACAAACATTTGTCCTGGGTGGGAATCGGACCCACGACCTCAGTCTTAGCAGTCAGGGTCACTAAACACTAGACTAACAGGCCAGTCAATCCTAAAATCGTCCTACGAACAACACACGCGTATGAAATATGTACGATACTATTTTTCACTTATTTTATGCTTTAGATTTCTATTATTATAATCGTACGTACACTTTATTCTTGGTAGATTTCCGGTGCCATATTTGGATGAATCATAGGATAATTATAAAAGAAATCCCTTCACTTCAGCCGTTTCAGCAGACTCAGATTTTTTCTTGCAAACAGATTTATGTTGCGCTAAAGCGTTAGAAAGCGCTAAGTGACATGATTACGAGTGACACTAGCCAGTATAAATTGCCAAGCTAGTGCATCGAATTTCAGTAGCAATCAGCACACACATAAACTTAACATGATGCCTGTAATACCGGAAGGGTAAGACACAGCTACCTTCATAGAACACCTACGTTTTGATAGTTCACACGATCAGGCCAGTCAGCCAGGCCAGCCAGCCAGGCCAGCCCGGCCAGGTTTCAAGGGTGATGGAGTATACGTTCTAAAATCAATGAGGGTTCGTCTTCTTAGGACGTGAAAAAGTTGTGATCATTCCAAAACTCCTTTTCCAAGTACCACAACTGATAAGAAGCTATTTCGTATTTCCCACATAACAGATGTTGGGTAATCTTCCTTTCTAGGTTTTATTAGTTTTACCATTAGAATTAAAGTTTAATTTTTCATGGACAATCTCTACCTTGCTGGTGGACTCAGTAGCTATTCGCGTGTACATTTAATAATTAAGGTCCTCTCACGTCTAATATGCGATCTACTCCGAATCTCTGCATTTTTTCGCTGTTTCAATGGTGCTGGGGTTATAGATATGAAATATGGTGGAAGCTTATACGTTTTCAATCCAGTTTCACTGAATATTTTGAAGAGAAGCAACTTGAAACGTCGTACATCATTTAATTGTTCGATGTGCTAATGAAGAAGGTTTCCCGCGATTAATCTAAAATGAGTGAGTTGGAGGTGACAGCTGTTTTGTCGGACAGAGGACCTTACTGATGAAATCTGCAATTTTCCAACGCTAAGATAGAGATCCTCAAAGAACAAAAAAGTAAGGTCTTTACGTGGCAAAACTAATTAGATTTAGAAAATAATAATACCAGCATCTTATGGAAATTAGACCAAAGGCATAGCTCCGAATCAGTTTTAGGTACTTGCTGAGAGATTCTGGTATTACTACTCTGTCAAGAAAGAAACGGGAAAAGATCAATAATACACAAAATGTTATTTATTCATCCAAAATTATTTTTTCACCTTCAAAGTATGCTCCTTCAGAAATGATACACTAATTACTACGCCAATGATTAATCCAATCATCAAAACATTTTTAAAGGATTATTCCGGAATCGAGTTCAGTACTCGCCACGAATTCTCCTTTATGTCTTCTACCGAATGAAAACGGCAGCCACGAATAATTTGAGTTTAGGAAAAAGAAAGAAGACGGCTGGAGCCATATCTGGTGAATAAGATGATTGCTCGATGGTATTTGTTGAGTTTTTGGTCAGAACTTCGTTCACAATGATGGCCTTGTGCGAAGGCGGATTTTCATGCTGCAAAATCCAAGAATTTTCTTTTCACAAATGTGGTCTTTTTCGTCTAATTTCCTCTCTTAAACGCAGCATAACGCTCAAATAATATTCTTTATTTACTGTTTGTCCTTCCGGCAAGAATTCCGAGTGCACAATACCGCGATAGTCAATGAAAACAGTCAACATGCCTTGGACTTTTGATCGACTTTGGCGTGGTTTTTTCGATTTCAGCTCAGTTGGAAGGCGTCAATCCGAAGCTTTGCTAGTTTGCATGTCAAACTCGTAAACCTACGTGTCATCACCAGTAAAAATGCTTTTCAAGAATGTTGGGTTGGAATTGACTCGTTCTAGCATGTCCTCAACGACTCTTATGCGACTGAGTTTTGGAAAAAAAATAGGTCTTTTGGGCCTATCCGAGCGGCAACTTGTTTCATACCCTAGCGATTATTTAAAATGGTACGGATCGACTCGTGAGGCGCAGAAAGTTCGGCTGCTATCTCTCTCAAACTTGAATGAGGATTATAAGTCACTATTTCCTTCACTTTTGCGATGCTAACTTCATTTGCAGACGTTGATGTCGTACCAGAGCGAGGCAAATCTTTCATCACATCTCGACCGCTTTTGAACACTTTGTACATCCATTCCCGAAACTTTTTTAGTAATTTATTATTATTATTCATTTATTTCGGACAGAATCCATACAAGTGTTAGTAACAATTTTCTTAACATCTATGTTAGTACGTACATAATTTATTAAAACTAGAATAACATTAAATTACAATTTCCCAGTAATTATTCCCACCCAGTGTGCCTGTATGGGACAGTCATGACGGGATGCAATCATTTGCAAAATGCTGTTGATGCTACCGCGCAGTCTTTGAAATAATGACGCCACTTTCTTACGCACTATAGCGTGGAAACCGTCAACGCGCGCATTTGCGAACATTTGCGACGCACTACAGTACCGCGGCAACCCCAACAGCATTCTGAAGGCATTATTATACTGAATACGCAGGACGTTGTAGGCTCGTTGCGTATACCGAACCCACAGGCCGCTCGAGTAAAAAGATTGACAATATGCCCTAAAAAGCGTCAACTTTACTTCTATGGTACATCGAGCGAACCTACGGGCCAGCATATTGCTCCGTACCGCCAACGCCCTGCGTTCTCTTTCAATATCTGCATCATCCTTTAAGTCCTCCGTGACCAGATGACCCAGATATTTAAATTGCTGCACAATTTTCAACGTAGTTCCACCGACCATGATCGGAGGCACTGTACTAGGTCTCTGTTTCCCGGCCCTAAAAATCAGTACCTCACTTTTCTGTGAGTTGTACCTGAGACCGTGATCAGATGCGTAGCGTTCACAGATTTTCACCAGAGTCCTCAGGGCGCTGACCGAGGGGGCCAGCAGAACCATATCATCCGCATAGCTTATGTTGTTGACACAGGTTCCGTCAATGTAGCATCCGACATGCGTCCTGCTGAGCTCCTCGATCAACTGGTTCACATATAGACTAAAGAGGCCGGTAGATGTGAGGCCACCCTGCCTTACACCGCATTCTAACCTGTACTCATCAGATAGTGTATCTACCCATCTCACCTGATTAGTTTGGTTTGTATACCAAAATTTCAGGATACTGTTACATTCCGCTGGCATACCTGTTTCCTCTAGCTTTTGCCACAGTACGTCATAGGCAACTGTGTCAAAAGCTTTTGACAAATCGAGGAAACAGGCATATACTGGCGTCTTTCTCTCCGTGTAATACCTGACAGTATGCTTAAGGCATAATATAGCAGTCTCAGTGGATAGTCCCGCCCTGAAACCAAATTGCGCGTCATGTAAGTGTAAATACCCACCGAGACCCTTATTAAGCAGACTGTCAAGTATCTTAGCAGCTGTTGTAGCAAGTGAGATGGGTCGATAATTAGTCCTATCCGAAACATCCCCTGTCCTGTTTTTCAGAATGGGTACAACCAAGGTTTTCATCAGCGCTGCCGGTAAGTATGAGTGACCGATACACAGTGTAAAAAACATAGCCAATACACGCGGCAGATGAACACCTGCATGCCTGAAATGCTCGATGCTGAGACCGTCATACCCTGGAGACTTACCCCTTTTCATTCTTCGAATTGCCGCGACAATGTCTTTTGCTGAAAAGCGTGTCAGCCTCCCGGGCACGCCGGCCCCAGCACCGCCGGTACCGGTCCTCGCCGGCCCCAGGGGAGATCTTACCGTAAAGTGATTCTTAAAACTATTGGCAATACCTTTAGGATCACTGATGCCGCCTACGCTCACAGGAATACCCGGCTTAGGGTTCATCTTGTTAGTGTTTTTCCAGAAAGATGAAAAATTTCCCGCTGAAAGACTTGAGGCAAGAATATCCATTTTAATTTGTTCTTGCCTGCTCTGGCACCATTTCAGTTTAGACTTAAAAACTCTGCGACTATCACACATCTGGTTATAAACAGGACCATGTGATGGTCTACCAGCTAACACCCACAACTGAAACCCCAGCCTAGCCTTTCTGTGAGCGCCTGCGACATGCCTGTTCCACCCTGTGACGTACCCACCCTTTCTGAAACACTTACGACTGCAGGATCTTACAGACGCCTGCGTTAGAATATTTGTGATCCTAGTATACATATTATCCAACAAGGCCATATGTTCCGGGTCAGAACAGGATGTATCAGCGCATGAACTGAATTCCCTTGGGAAATCCAGCAGCTTGAGCTCCTCGTGGCACAGGCTATGATACAGATCAATCTGCTCAACCTCCCTTCTGCCCCAGATCACACCGTCACAGTCACCGTCACGTCACAGTAATGAGGGACTTCAGTGTGATACGTATTTCGCGTATGGCGGCATTGATGACACTACATCACTCCTCCGGAGACTGGAGGTCGAATGTGGCTGAGACGTGTAACTTGCGATGCTTACCAGTGCCAGCTAAGGTACTAGTGAGTCGGAACCGGGTGTCGCATAGTTCACGGTGAGTCGGGACTGATGGCGAAGATTCCCCAGTTTATCGCGGTGGCACTGCGTTATGCTCCAGTGCGTCGGATGTGATACAGCACCGGGCTAAGACTGCCTACTGGCGTCGACCAGGAGAGGGTTTAAAGCTCTAAAGCCCGAAAGTACAGTGTGCTGTGCTAAGGTTGCTGCGGAGGCTGAGGGTGATGACCAGCAATGTGCATCCGCTGTATGCTGGTGGTCAGGATACCCGTTGAAGCCATGCTGGCTGGCAGTGTGACTCGTCGCTCGAAAGCTTGAAGAAGTGATGATGATGACGTCACACTGATGAGATTGCGAAAGCTGCGCTGCCGTTCATACTCGGGGTCACCCGTTTGAAGGTAGCGAGGAACAGGGTGTAAAGTTCACCCAACCCCCGTAGAAAAGGATGGATCTTACGATCACGTAGGATACGATTACGGACACGACATGTCTGGTGGGCAACTGCCCAACGATTGATATCGGGAAGTTTTATATATGCTAGTTGCTCAGTAAATTCTCCTTGCACGATGCGTGAAGTCAGTGTGATGCGCAGTCCGCATGTGTACCCAATGTTGTGGAGATACTGATATGTTATGTTTATTATTTGCTCTTTCAGGTCCTAAATCGGAGTTCTGTCAGTCGGTAAGTCGTGTTTCGTATTTGTAGACCAAGAAGTTTTTAACTCCATTGCAATAAAAAAGCATAGTGTCTTTCGGCCATCGGGCCCTTAATGAACAATAAAGCGATATTATCAGATCCAGTCAAAATCACTATTGGTAATAGACAGGAATATTGCTATGTGTAAAGCAAAGCTCTACCGTGATAGCCTAGTGGTTAAGATGATGCAAGGATTTGAATTCACAATCTCTTGCATACTCCTATGCAAGAGATTGTGAATTCAAATCCGGGCAAGCAATTTCAAATTATGTTCTCTTTTTGAGTTTGTATTGGACATTACTCACATCGATGAAAGAAAAACATCGTGAGGAACCCCGAGCTTGACCAAACGAGGTGATCAATGCTCGTGCATTCCTTGTATGAAAACAGGCCTGTGCCCCCAAGTGGGACAGTAATATGCTGGTATTAATGCTCTTTAGATTTAGAACAACTGCTACAACCTTCATATTCTTTGACTTTACTAATACTATAAATGTGAAAGTTTGTATGTTTGTTCTGCAATCATGCAGAAACGGCCGAATGGATTTGGATGAAATTTGGCATACAGATAGCAGAACTTGAATATTAATTCAAGTAGTATCCTATGTATTAACATAGGATACTTTTTACCCCGGTAGTAAGTTCCCGTGAGATAATTTAATTTCCGACTTTCACATGGGCGAAGCCGCTGGCAAAAGCTAGTCAATCATCAAAGTTTATACTTTGTGTTTAGGTTTATAGGTCTCGTGTCAGTAAAAAAAAATGTTTTCAGAATGTATTAAACAAATCTGTTCAATTAACTTGCACAGTACCTTCGACGTGTTCCTGGAGGCTTTGTATTATTTTCCTTCGACGTCAAGGCTAACCCAGAACGCTGTTACGTACATTAATATTATATATTTTCTATGAACTCGTTATTTTAACCTTGCAGGCTTGTGTATAGCTATAATTAAAGAGATTATTTTGTCTACTTCTTGCGTATTAACGGTGATTAATCGGATACCACTAAACAACTTAAGTGATAACTTTAAATTATGCAATAGACTTTACCTCAGATAATTACTTAAAAATCATTACAATTTATGAGTAATAATAACATGGCATGCTTAGTAGGCAGTTATAAAATAATCTGTTATCAAGAAGGTTTCCCAAAACCACTTTACTTCCATTACATTATGATAATAAAATACACAGAATATTAAATTAGAAACATTAAAAGCATCTCGTATGTGTAAGCAATAACTTTATAATAGCATAAGTACATTTCCATTCATCATGAATCGCTCATGGGCCGTCTAAAGAAAGGGTTTTAAATTGTTTCTCGATGTTAATAAATTTTAAACAGATAAACCTGTACATCTCGAGCTCGCGGCTTAAAAAACGAGTATCGTGAGTATAGAATCCAGACGAAAAAAGTAGTCGTGCAACATTTCACAAGGCACAACGGCCCGCTGCACTCGCATTGTGTGCCTTAACAATATCCACAGGCCCACAGAACACTACACAATAAATACAACACGTCTACGACGTCATTTCAACAAATCAAATACCCTACGCAAACAAACTCAAATCGACAATTCCAGCCAATTTAAATTTTATGCCCTCCCTATAAGCAGGCACGGCGACGGGAATAACATGTTCATGTACAGATATAGTCGGACATTTTGAAATATACATATATTTGTATCAACAGAATAATATTCGGTAAATCCTGTATGAACGTAAACTTATTGGTCTTCATAAAATTGCTACGACAGTTCGCTGTAGCAAATTGGGTAGAACAGGGACGCTTTTACGCGTGATTACGAATGAGTTGGTAAGTATTAGTATATATTAGTTTTAATTGCAGAGGTACCTATATGTCTATAGATGTCTCACAAAATTAATTCTGATTAAATTATTAGTTTGTTAGGTTTGTGTTCAGATTTAGAAAGCATCAACTATCTTCATGAAAACGAATATCCGCGCTAAACTAATTATAATGTACTAAACTTAACTTAGGCGTTGTTTTTTTTTTTGTTGTTATTGTGGTGAGCATAAAGAGGCTTCAAAATAAATTATTATTTTGATTGTTCACCAGTTGGAGCCCGGGTCACTAGAGTACACGGAGCGCCCGCGGTCCCGCAGGGAGGGGTCGCAAACAGGTTATGACCCCGACAAGTTACTTGTTCGAAGCCTCGAATGTAGCCACGTTTAAAAAGCTCCTGCGTCTGTTGAAACATCCCCGGCGACGTCCGTGGTGCGCGGGCCGCGCGGGGCGCGCGCTCTCCCTGTAGCCTGGCCGCAGCCACCGACTGCGATCCTTTCTGTCCCAAACCAGGATAAGATAAAAAATATCTTGACGTTAAGTGTTGATTTCTGTCACACGTACCTTTGATTAAACAATTAGCCACTTCAGTTTGTATTTATACCTGTGTGTGCATTGCTTAAGAAACATGCATCTCCATTATATACCAATATAAAAGCTTTATATCGCGGATGGCGATCGGCTGAATGAAATTTTATGAAAAATGAATAATGGTTTGCAACAAAGGTATATTTGCTGATACGCATTATTCACATGTATATGGTCTCGACCCTGTCGAGTATAACAATGCTGCGATTTGTTTAGATACTTTTTTCCACGCATAAGCAAACGAATATATTTCTAATATTACCACATAATACTCCATTGTTCTCCAGTTCGTTGATATTTCTCCAGCATTTCCAACGCTTGGTCGCTATTTAAGTGATACACATACCTAGCGAAGCATGAATACCATAAAACAATATTACGGTTTGCAATTAAATGTCTGACCATCGGTTCACGAGTACGCGGCTACTTAGCAAGGTTTTACGTACATTAAAAATATTATAATATTTTAATCAATATTTGGTTTAAAATAACTTGCAACACTTGTTAATTTGTTTTTCACAATATCACCGTTACTACTATCCAATATTTAAATGTACCATGAAACCTAATTGTGTTGCCAGTAAAAGTGTTCTATATTTAAGTTGATCTTATTCGCATTAGAGATCTCTTACTTCACGATAGTAAACGAGTATTATATATAATAGAGCTGGTTTAACTACCTACATATTTCCGTTTATATAACATCAGAATTGGTTGAGAATAATAATGTATGTTACTTTAGCTAGGTTTGCAAATTATAGAGATTTAAACTAATCTCTATAATTTGCAAACCTAACGAGTTACAAATTTGAATAAACGGAAACATGTATTTCGATTAGAAGTCCATAATTAATATACGAATCTTGCTGTAGGGTAGTTAGAGGTTTATAAATGATTTGTTTCTATGAGAATATAACAAGCCAACTTTCCTTAAACAATATGGTGTTTAAAAACCATGTAAAACCGTATCCGAATTTTAAAAGTACCAATGTCCATTTTAAATCAATTTCATTGTCAATTCACCTATGTACCATGTAACAAAGTTTGCATGTCCATCCAATCGTGTACTTTATTAAGTTTTGGTGACTTAAGAACTCATCTTTATTTAACTTGTATCATAGAGTTCATATCCTTCACGATGAGCGAGAATTATTTAGCATAATAACTTGATTTTGTTTTTGCACTATCTCTTAAACCCAATCAATAATATTAATTATCATTACGCACAAAAGGCCAAGAAATTCAGTGAGTCCATCAGCAGTTCTGGCGCTAAAGGCCTTCTCAAAATGCCCGAGAACGCGTCGGTTATACATTCAAACGAACATGGCGCGTACCAACCAAGCGTTCTCTAGAGAAATATCGTTATTTTCGAAGAAGTGAACGCTTGTTTCACTCACTCTGCTCGCCTAATTCCACACCTAACTGATCTTATTGCTGAATGATTTGCTGTAGATATCGTACTTACCTGCAGCATTCGGATGTAATTAACAGACTTTTGATTTTACCGACTTGAAATGTTACAAATCCGAAGATTGCATTGACGATTGTCAAAAAGGAAGATAGACGTTTAGCCAGCAATAGAGTGCAGATAATTTTTAACGTGACGATGACGCTACTTCAGTTCCTCATTCGCCTTATTGGGCTACGAATGTTCGCAGGTTATGACAAGATGCTCAAAATCGTCGAAAGGTTAAAAAGCCAATGCGATAAAAAGAATAACCGACTTCCAATAAAAATAAAACACTTCAAAGTGAAGAATAACTTTAAAATTTCAGAAGTCGGTGCTTTTGTTTATATGCCTCTGATATCCAAAATTATAGTTATTTTTCAAGTTGTAGTATTTCTTTTGGAAGCCGGTTTTTTTTAAATCAATCGTTTTTTCTTTTTTTAGCTCATATAAATTCGTATACCTTTACCTACTTGCTAAGTAAATAACACTGATAGAAAATTATTATAACATCATCAACATAAACTAAGTGTAAAAAATACGAGTTATTGAAGCTAACTCAAAACCCACTAATCAGAACTTGACCAAATTTATATGAGACCACTCGGTAAGTATATTCTTTAAACCAAATTATAAATAAGATTTTTAAAATTGGATTTTATATGACGCAGTTCTGAGGAAACAAACATTAAAAAAATTGTACAACCGAACCTCCTCCTTTTTTGAAGTCGGTTAAAAACTGCTCCTCTATACGTTGAGTTGACGCACTGTACAGATATTAAGGTCAATTTCGAATGTTGCATTGTTACACGCGAATGCTCCCGGGGAGCACTCTCCTTGTACCCGATAAGTAGGAGAATTGAGTATACGCTCAAATGTTGGAGATGAAATTAGTGACTACGGAGCCACCAACATTTTATTGGTTGATGTATCATATCCGATCTTGGAAATCTGTCAAAATGATGACATTAGACATTTAGCTAAAGTGGTAATAGATTTAGTCAAATCTATATATATAAAAGAAAGTCATGTTAGTTACACTATTTATAACTCAAGAACGGCTGAACCGATTTGACTGAAAATTGTTGGGGAGGTAGCTTAAAACCAGGAGACGGACATAGGATACTTTTTATCCCGTTCGACCGCGGGCCCGTGTGACGTGTAACATAAAACATTAAAGAGAATACAAGGCAATATAAAACGTGGTATAACAAAAACGTTGCCATCGAAGTACCAGGTAGTCATAACTTGGTGTGAGCTTACCAAACAAAGGAGTGTCAGCTAGAAAACGCTTACGATCACCACCGCGTACCAGGTTGTCAAACTTGGTAGGTTTATTACAAAATTGATTGAATATGAGGCGATACAAAGTTCGCTGGGTCAGCTAGTACTTTATAAAGTGGATATAGCTTTTGTTCAATTTCATAATGTTATAAAACTTTTTTCCGTGTGGTGCTGTACGTTAAGAATACCACCATTCCATTTGTTCCCGTGGGTGTCGTAAGAGGCGACTGAGGGCGACTGCTTACTAGAGAATGGGCAGCAGCTTTCTTTATACATTTGACCACCATACTGCGATCGCCAACCAGCCTGCCAAGCGTGACAATTATGGCAAACCCCCCAAATTGAGGGAGGCCTATGTCCAGCAGTCGTCGTCTTCCGGCTATAATGATAACGATGATGATGATACAACTGTGCATATACGTGAGTCTTTTCGACTTGGCGAGGTTTTATAATCTTCCGTGTGATTCTCTGCCTTAGTTAATAGAGTATTTGATAAGCCGTTGAAGCAAACTTTTGGCTGAACTCACAAACGATTTGTGAATTATTATACGGTTTAACCTGCACCCTAATTGCGAAACGCACTATTTATCAAAATCTGAATGGGATTGAAGATTATTTCTAAACCATTGCGTCATTTGTTGGAATAAATTGTCGGCTCAGCAACGTAAATAACGCAATGAATGTTGTTTAACTATCAATATGAAACCAATTCCTACGGATAAAAAGTTACGCAATTACCCCTCTGGTTATGTGGGCCCTGGATATGTGAGAAACCTTTACTGCTGATAATAAAAATAAGGTTCCAACACTTTTGCATTGAAATACCTCCGTTGTAAATTTGTCGATTATTACCTCTTTTATTTTGACCTTGTAGTTTATCGCCTATATACATACATACATAAAATTACGCCGTTTTCCCATGGAGGTAGGCAGAAACTACAGAACGCCACCTGCTACGATCCTTACATACTGCTTTTGCCTCGCCTATTTATGTAATACAATTGATAAATATTTTTATCTTTCGTGGCTAAATATTTTTAATTATGATTATTTTTATGTCTGTAAATAAAAACAGTACATTTCGATATGTCTTCGCGGGGATCTATGTAAATAAGACAACTGTTATTTTAAAACCTGACTATTTTGGAAACTGGGTAAATGTAAATCGTCTTTAAGTGATAAATAATATCCTAGGTCCGTTAAAATTCCACTTATCCGAGTTACAGTGTCGTAGGAATTCCACAGGGAAGCATTTTAGGACTAGTATTATTAACACCCTTTTATTAGACTTATCAAGGATCACCTCATAAAAAAAAAATTGATGAAATAAAAAATGAAATTAATAACTGTGTATGCAGTATAAATCTGACGTTGGAAGATAAAACGACGAGGTCATGTACGGGGTCGCTCTGAAAGTTTTATTCTAAAAATTGTAAAGACTTCTGGTCTCGAATCACTTAAATATACCAAACGACTTCTTAACCAGCATGTCAAATTCTTGAAGGATCTTGTTCTTGAGATTCTTGATTATGAGTTAGTTTTATTCAGTTTTCTGAATTTTCTCTACGGACGAGCGGATCTGCCAGGATAAAGGATTCAGATTAATTATTACTATTCTTTGTTCGGCCACAGTGGGGTTCTATCAAAGGTAGTTTTTGAAACTGAAAGTTAAGCAGTCAATGACAATAGGAGTAGGTACGTTTATAATATTTCAGAACAATGTAAAAGTTTCAAACCGAAGCAAGATATGCGATCGTAGCAAAAGTAAGATTATTTGTAATCTAAGTTAAGGAAATACAGTTTCATATTTAATTAATTGACTTATTTTCGTAAATTAATTTACGCAAATGTGTAATAGGTAACGATATAGTTAGGCACAAAAGGAATAATTACATGTTAACATGAATAACTCAAGTGTTATAAATATCACACAGGATAGTTTTAAGTATAATTATATAATAACTCTAAAGTATTAAATTGAGTGTCATTCCTTTTCATAATATGTTAATGTAAACTGTGCAAAAAGTGTAATTATCTTTTCTACGATTGCCTGTGTTTCATCGGGAAAACCCCACAACAATCTTAACGACTACATTTGTGTAAATTGTGGGGCTATTTACAGTCTGTGTGTGTGTAAAATTCCATAGCGAGAGAAGAGGGTGCCATGTTTATAGCTGTTAAGAAATGAAACCATACAGTATCCACGGTGTGAACACACTGAACACTATAGCACGCCATCTGGTGGCCATCAACCATTCCACAAAAAATAAACTTTGAGTAAAAATAAATAAACGCCGTAGGTATCATAAATAGACAGAGCTGTTGAATTTAAACAATTTCTATATTTTGATTTATTACATTTATGGGCACGGTAGACAGGAAGATGTGCTTTGATATAACGATAGATGTGCTCTACAGGCAGTTAAATAAAAACATAATTGTCGATTCATGTCTTTATTTAAAAAAGACTTTGCATTATGAATGGGTTAAAAGATTTAATAAACATCAAATTATTCAATCTCGAGCGAGGTGTTAAATAATGCATGAACAAGATAGTTTCTACCTAGATATTATATATCTGTACTATAGAACTCTATAATGAATCTTAAATGTAGGTTGTAATAAAATGCCTACATTTAAATCTAATTTAAAACTCAATAACATAAAAATTCATATTAAATTATTTCAGTTGACCACGCAGTAAAAGTTAATTCGATGCTGACTCGTATAAACATTGTTTAGTCTCAGCGTCGTGTATACAAAAATGAAAATAAAAAGAGACTAAAAATTGTAGAACCGGTCCCGGGTATCGTGGCTCGGAGAGCGTCGGAGGACTGACCTCACTTGGCCTTGACAGCTGCGCTCACTCCGTCCAACGTGAGCCTCTCGGCTGATTCAACCACTAATAACTTCACTATAACATTATAATGCCCTCGATGCAACTATGCGTTACATTATGTTACATGCGCTCACATCCTCATACACGCTCGCGACTGATCACTCAACCTCTCGTCTAAACATGATTTGTTGCTGTTCATTTGTCTTCACGATAAACTATGGCGTTGTATTGTACTGTAGGGACTGTGGCGAGGTATTAGCTCATAAAAGTCTTTTATTTGACTTGCTAAGATACGTTTTGTGTTAATGTTTAGAATATGTATACATAATAATGTAAAAATATTTTTTTACTTGTGTTTACGTTTCACATCAGCAAAATTTACCAAGAAAAATCACTGTAAAAATGGCCTACTTAAATACTATTTAAAAAAATGCAGACTTAAAAATCGCGAAGTCAGTGGGAAGCCTTATGATTTGTTGTATCAGTAAGACCATCTGCGCATACACAAAAACCTTAACGCTTTTTCAATTTGAACTTGAGACCCAAATCTGATAAAATCTTGTTAGACATTTGTTTATCTCATCTACAGCTAGTATCTTTAAGATGTTATGCATTATAGTTCAAAATCTAAAATAAATATTTTACATAGGTAAGTCGAATAAAAGATAAAGTAGTTTAGCACTTGTTAATTTAAGCCTAGGAAAATCGTTTACCGGACTTGGCTCCAACAAACATGTTCTGCTACATAATAGTGAAACAAAATTATTGAATACTACTGAGGGAAGGCATAATACGCCAGCAAATAATATGCAGAACGATTAGTCTTTATTAAAGCCAAGGAACCATACACTAATGCGTGCTCGACACGCACTTAGCAATTTTCTTAAATTGTTGTCAGTTGTAGTACCTACGAGTACAAAAGAACCTAGCTAGATAGGAGAGAGCCAAAAGTTTATTATGAAATCCATACCAATATTAGAAAATCGAAAATAACTCTGTCTATTTGTTACCCTTTTATGCCTAAACTACTGAATTGATTCCGATAAAATTTGGCAAGGAGATAGATGGGGAGCTTTTGTGAGGGTAGCACGTTCTCGTGGGAAAATTTCCTACATACACGTGGGCGAAGCCGCGGTCAAAAGCTAATCTATCATATATTTAAAATATTATTTAATAATTGAATTGTAATAAAAATATTAATTTTACGTGGTGATTTCGCTTTGTTTTTATTATTCAGTTTGAATAAGTGATGTGCGTGATGGAGTGAGCTTAAGAACTTAAGGATGTTCCATATACATATTTGGAGTTCTTCTTGAACCGGATAAATTAACGTTAAAATTTCCAAAAACCTTAAACAAAAACGAGTTTATTTGGTAAAAATTTAAAGAACGTTGTCAATTAATAAAATTCATAGTTCATACAAACAAATGTAGCTATTGACATAAGTGGCTTGGCAATACTTGGCATAACATCATATCGACGGGACAATGGGCATTCCATTGCGGGCGGGCAAGGGGGCCGACGGCGGGCGGTGCGGGGCGCGGGGCGGGATCGACGTGTCCCGTCCTATCCTATTGTGCAAGTCGACGTTTCCCGGACACCAACTTATTAATTAAGTACATAATGTTAATAACAACAATATCTGCCTTGCTTTATCTCTTGTCGTTACTCAGTGATGGTAATGCAAGTTAAATGTGTAGCATAGAGCGTTTACTACCCCTAACGTAGCGTAGCGTAGTCTGTACTTAACTAAGAAGGGTTTAAAATCGGGATTTCTGGTTTAATAGTCCGAGAATTTGAATTCGGTTTAATTCAATAAAAGCCTCATAGCTATGACAGCACTTTCCGACTAGTCTGCAATACAGCCAATATTTTCATGTAAACTTTCGTTAGACAATTTTTAAATATGTTTTTGAATTCGGTCCGTTGATGACGGGATCGCAGCGCAGGTTTCTTGAGATACTCGTTCAGCGATGTTGGGAACGCGCCCAACTCGTAATAATATGTAGGTAAGTGGGTATTCAACTAGATTGACTGCAGGCGGTTCATTAGCAAGCAAATTGTCTTTTAAATTCCTACTAGAAATCTATTGAAGGTTAACAAAGATGTAGTAACAAATGGCAGGCATGAACATTGTTGATGCACATGTTTTTACGTTGTTACGTACTTTAGTAACTGATATTTTAAAGAGGGAAGGAATTTAAGAGTTGAACGGTAGTTTTAGGAAGGTGCGTCAATTGTTTCGCATCTTTTTTTAGTGTTTTTGAAGATCAGCGTGTTTTAACACATCCTCTCCTGGGGTAATTAACCGTATTATAATATGTTTAAGTTAATTAATTCAATTGTTATGTACGAGTTGTTTCCATTTACGCGTTTTAATTATCCAACTATCAATCAAAATTCAATTTGCTTGCTCGGTTTTTAAACGCTAAAGGTAGGTCAATGAACATAATAATATCTTTATAACTTACTTAAAATTAACCAGTCCCAAGTCATAAAGCGTACATAAGTAAGTTTGTTCAAACTTAAGAACCGGTCCGTAAGAGAAATTGTTAACTGTACTTGATGACTTCGTAACTAAACACATATTACGGAATATTGTATAAAGATTATATAGCTCTTTGTTTTGTTGAAATATTCTTTTCATAATACTCCTTTAATGTATCATAAACATGCTTCAGATCTCAGATTTGGTTCGCTTGGATACAATCCTACACTGTTAATGACATAATTTTCATTTTCCACAAGAATGTAACATTATATGACTTTTATCGACGCTTTAACTATTTGTAAAGACGTGTTGTTTATTAATGGTTTATATATATTTAACTTGCAGTAAGATTATATGTACGTAATAATGCAGACTAGTGATTTAGTACAGGTTTTGCTCGCGAGGATCTATATTTCTTAGTTCGCATCGAGGGAAGACGTTATGACTGAAACTTAAATCGGTAGAATAGTGTTCCACTATTTTTGTTTAGGATAACTATTTCTTTCTACTCGACATTCGGAATTTGGTAGGTTTATGTAATTTAATATGAGGTAAATCGTGAATGCTATAGACCTTGAGTTTAAAAGGTTCACTATTAATTGAAACCTTAGTAATATTGTATAACGGTGTTGTATTTTTTCTTTAAAACTTTTTTAAACTATCGACACAATACTATATTAACCTTACTCGAGAAGGGATTGATAGAGAGGGTGCACCATCATTCCATATACAAATATAAATAAATGTAGATGTACTTGTAACTTTGCACTAATCCGTGCCTACCAGCTGTGAGTCTATAACCGATATCAGCGTGTCCTATCACTACAACAGCACGCGTAGCATGATCACCGTAGAAATGGGTTTTGTCGACGGAAGAACAGACAAAATTACAGACTGTAGAAAGATTAAAGACAGAATTAAAGATTGTAGAAAGATTTGTACCGTTTTATGCGGGCGTAGCATGACAATTCTATCTCTATTCTACCAAGAAAGACAAAATTACAGATTGTAGAAAGATTAAAGACAGAATTAAAGATTGTAGAAAGATTTATACCGTTTTATGCGGGCGTAGCATGACAATTCTATCTCTATTCTACCAAGAAAGACAAAATTACAGATTGTAGAAAGATTAAAGACAGAATTAAAGATTGTAGAAAGATTTGTACCGTTTTATGCGGGCGTAGCATGACAATTCTATCTCTATTCTACCAAGAATAGACAAAAACCATTTCTTCGGTGGTCATGCTACGTGTGCAGATATAATACTAAACAAGACATACCGTCTTATGAAAACCTACTATATTCTCAAAATTATGTTGGCAACATAAGCTTAAATTACCTAAGGAATAAGTTCTGAGTCGTTTTATATTAATATTTCATGAATCTCCAAGGTTTCCCTGTTCTCTTTGCAAAAGTAGGTTTACTCACACTAGGGAAAATCCAATTCGCTGTGTCGTGCACACGCTCGCACACAGGCGCGCTTGACTTGAGGGAAAAATAAAATTTCTCGCTAAGTTTATAATGGGAAAACTTTGAGAACCACTTAATTATGTTAATGTTTGAAACAAAATTTTAGAAGAGACGTTTAAACACGACAATGATTTAATTTAAAAATAGTAATGTATTGTATTTGTATATTAGGTATATTTACATCATTCATTTTTGTTTTATATATAGATCAAAAATATCAATGTAGGCAGGTCATGTAGGTGTTTTTGACTTCCTGAAACTGAAACCCGGTTGTTGAATACGGCCTAGTGGCCATGCAGGTTTGGCTCAGTTAACTGATGTGTGAGATGGGAAAAGAACATTTATCATTTTAAGTATCTAAGACATTTTTGACAGAATTCACACTTGAGTGACACTCATAGCCTGGAAGTAATTCTCTGCAAAGATACGTGGTTACAATAAGGTACGCCACAATCATAGTACCTCTAACTAAGGTTATTATTATGTCTGACTCAAATAAAATACAAGCACATCAAGCTAAAGTAACATTGCACAGCTTTAATTGCATTTTAGTATAGGTGGGAAATTAATATCTCGAACTAATCAAAGTTTAGTCGGTGTTTCCGAAGCACGAGCCGTGTCTAACTATCTAGTTTGTTTTCTTATTTCTAGCTACCTATTACGTAGCGTTTTGTTTTTGTGGAGACTGATTACATTAGAGCTTCTGGTTGTATTGTGCGTGCATAAATACTACTTTTTTATGAATACTTATTTTTTTGGGACTAACTATTCATGTTGAAAATATTCCTACATTAAGTTCACATCTCTCTGCAATCACAGTGTATGCATTCCGACATCTCTTTAAACAAAAACATACCAGGATGTTGGCTCATTAAGATCCATGTTAGGGGAAGTTTAACCGCATATGTTTTAAAGAAAAAATAAATCATGAACCTCATTTTCATTTTAATGAAAATATCATTTCCTTCCAAGGAGGTATATCCAAAGTTTACATCCGTCATTTTGCATGGGCCAACGGTCGAGTGGCGGTGGCAGGGGTGCTGGGGGGTCGGCGCGGCGGGTGGAGCGGTGCCACCCCGCGAGCACCCCCCGCCCCCTCCGCGGGATCGATACGTCATTTGAGCTGGTCGCCATGGAGACCGCGAACGGAGCGGGGCGGCGCCGCGGCTTCGGATGGTGGGTGCACGGCACTACGCGGAGCCGCGAGCCCTCGCCAAATGAAAAAATAGATACAACCTTATTTGGGACAAATCCCTCTATAAAAATTGCCATTTTGAAGATTTCTTCAAATTATATCTCGTGTTTGTATTATTTCATCTGGAGAGTATTAGTGTTTCTAAGATAGAGTCTTTGCTAAGTCGTACTCGTAGAGTTCAGTTTATGCTAATGTTATGTTATTAAAACGTACTTATACACACACAGTCATAATGAATTCCTTCGATGAAATGTTCTCTAAAATGTATAGTTTTTACAGAGATATCGCGAGAAGTAGCTACGTTCATGCAAGTTTTTTTTAACTAATGTTGGCAACCATTTAATTGCGTTCAATAAGTATTAGATGTTTAAATGTATTTTTTGTATTTCCATAAACAACTTATAAACACTTTGAAAGCCACCCACAATATGGCGACATTCATAGCTCTACATCAGACGTGGTAGACATTACAGTCTGCAATGTTTTTTAAGTTGTGTCATTGCCCTGTGGAAATATCTATATAAGAGGGTAGTTGAAATAAGTAAAGAGTCGCAGTTCTGCGTCATTCATTAATGATATTGTATTTCCTTGGCTGTCTTTTGGAGTATGAAGACTAGACTTTTCTCTTTCTGGGTTGTCCTTATTTTTAATATAGAATATTGCAACTACTTATCCTCTTGCTAATGCAGGAATCCCATTTTATTGATAGGATCTAATAGAATGAAACGGTATGAGCCGTGTTATCGCGTTATTCGGGTTAAACCTTGGGACGGACACGTGTTCTGAGTGTCAGAGGTTGGGATGCAAACATATTACGGGTACCATTCCTGTTCCATTATATTGGGTAGGTTGTAAGCTTGTTTGTTTTGTGTTTTTAAAAGACAAGTGGTTTTTGGTATCTTGTAAAGGAGAAATATAATAATGATATTCACAATGGGGAGGTGGTTAGGCAGACTAGACAGTCTAATCACTTTGTCTCGTCAAAGCCAATCGATGGTTGGTGGGTTACCAATGTACATACTTCCTTATGAATATAGTGTTAAATCAGCGGTAGTTTGATCATAATGTTGTGTATTTAATGCAGTTTTAATGGATGTTTTGAAACCATTTGTAGGCAACTCTTCTGAGGCGGGTCTGTCTGTATTTCAACGATCTATAGATGCTTTCGGCTGTTAATTATTTTTGGCACGTAGGGATGGAATCTGTGTTTGTATAAAGCTTAGTTGTCGATTCTTCGTTTAGTTTAACAGCTGTTAATATTTTTTTAAGATACGCAAGTTTTTTTATGAAAATATGATTTCGTAATTTTAATAAAAATACTTTTAGTGTTTTTTGTGCCTATTTCATTAGTTACTTTATTTTAGCGTCTTTAACTTATAAATAATAAAAGATAAGTTGATATTTAAAGCTCTCTGAAAGATTAGACACAAGCAGATAAAAGCCCGTTCCACGGTACTAAGTTATCAATACGTAATGAGGGAATACAAAGCGAGGGAGAACACTGAATTCGAAGTTGCTTATTTTTCCTTCATGTAAACATTTTATGTGTATATTCCCGCCGTTACTATTAAATGTTTTGTTGAATGTCGAATAATGTTTTGCGTTCTTATGAAGATTCATGATTGTAGACAGTTGTTAAAGAATAAAGACGTTATATCGAGTCAATAAAGTCATTTAGTTGTTCATCTATAGGGCAAAGACGTCTTTACTTGCAGATATCTTAGGAAAAGTCTGGAAAAACTGATGATGTTCAAGAAAGCTCATTACCTACCATAAACAAGATTAGCATGGCTAAAATTGTGCAGCTATGAAATAAGTATCCTTAGTCAGCTATTATCGGAAAATCGAGGACAGCTAATAACCATCGCGGTAAACTTGCGTTTATTTATTGAACTCATCAAATAAAAGAAAGCCATTGAACTAAATAGCCCAATAAAACATTGAAATCTTTAAAACTGTACGTACCGACATCTACTTATCATTGTACAATACAATCTACAAATATACAAACTTTCAAATACGTGTATTTGCTTATACAAACAAGAAAGTTAGCGAACAATATAAAAGTAATGGGATAGAGTGAGAGGGCAAGGCCAAGCGGGCGGTTGTGCAAGAGAGATGGAGTTATTCAAATTGAGGGTACATATTTCTACATAGGTAACAAATAGCTTGTTGAGAAAAATATGGATATTCCATTTGCGGAATTCCGGTCTCTAGTTATGAATTATAAATAAAATAACCTACTTTTTATTTATGATTCAAGGATAGTGCTAGTGGCGATAAACCCTTTCTACGTAAATTGTAAAACGAACACCTTGTTTGGCGTGTATGGTAAATCGCTGTTGAATCCCACTAAATTCTTTACAAACAGATGTCTGATGATGGCATGCAATTGGTTTTAGTGCCTATTATAGACAATAAATATTTTTTCGATTCAACGTTAAGCATCACATTAATGCGGTTCGGAATAATAAGCTATTATCACGCGGAATGAGCCCTCCCACCGACAACGTCTATAAAGAAAATACTTATCCATCTACTTTATAAGGCTGTACTTGTACTTAATCGATTCTATTTGTTACAACGTTGTGGACAAGTTTATTAATTTCGTTGCTTTACCAAACCATACCGAATATTTAAGACATAGTTATATGATGAAATTCTAGAAAATAACTTACATATTGGTTTCCTTTTTAAAAAATCAAGCCAAGAATTTTTTACAACAAAATATTAATATTTACTTCTTTACAGACATGATCAGTGTAGGGAATAATGTAATATCCCATTACGATGCTAAGTGCACACTGCACATCTGTTAGTAAACATTGTATAATAAAATATGATCACATCTAAGCTGGCAGCGCGGTATTTCCACGTTATGATTATTGAACAAAAAGTAGAAAAGTTGAGGAGAGTTGCAGGAGCAACTTCAAGAACAGGTATTTACACTGTTTGAATATGTAGGTTGTGCAGGTAGTTTGAAATTATTTTCTATAAATTTTGTCAAAGGAAAATATGATTCAATCTGTGTTTTGTTCGTAAAATATACATTGGATTAATGAAATGTATAGTTCAAACAACGAATAGGACGGAATTAATGTGTTGCTGTATTTCCAATTTCTCCCTTAGCTGTTTGCTGCTTGAGAATCAACTTTATTGATATATTTTTGTAAGTACCTATTAGATGCTTACAAATCGTGGCATTATGTGGGTTTCTAGTATGAGCCGTTGGCAAATTGTAACTGAATCTGAGTAAATGTGTAACATCATTATTATCACTAAACCGTTTACCAATTGGGGTTTGACAAATGTCTGCGTTAACCGTTTCATCTAGTAATCGTTTTTTATGGTTATATCAGCGCTAGACACTGCCGTGCTCTAGAATTTGAAAACCTGATCTCACGATGTACTTAATAATCACTGCTACCCTCATTTATCTTTCGAACAATTTATAGTATTGACAATGCCGTAATTGAATTACTCCAATAAATGCTTTAATTGTCTCAATTACTCATAGATTGACGACATCGTTCAAGCACTTGGTGCTATTAATTTAAACTAAAATACCGCGTACCTATTCAAAATTACACTGTATTTTTGTACTGAGGTGATTAATTAAATAATTAATTAAATAAAAGGCGGCTGGAGCTTTTGTAAGGTTCTGACTGCCACCTACTGGCTACTTCGTGTATTAGCATCTAGAGAGGAATCCACACAGATGGTGGAGCCATCTATGTTTAAGATGCTTTATTTTTAAGAATAGTTCATAGCTCATTCTACTGGGCAGGTTAAGTTCGGCTACGTACGGTTAGTACCTCCCTTGAGTTTTTACAACGAACCCTTGCAAAGCTCCGTACAATGGTAGCTTAGAAAGTAGAGAAATAAATAACACTATCTGGATTAAAAGTATAATGGTCAAATCTGTGTATTGCGGCGTGGTAAAGCTTCCGTGGAAGCTAAACATGGAATATAGTTAGATTGACGAACGCTTTTGGGAAAAACACAATTAGAGACTCAATTTAAAAAATACAAAAACTGCCTGCTTTTGTTAATTGTTAGAGTTAAGCGAATTCGGAAGGATATTTACTTACAAAATATTTAGAACTCATACTTCGAACATTGAGTATCACTCTATTAATCACAACACAGACAAGGGTTAGTTGTCACAATGTTATCCCAGATAGTCATATTCTTTACAAACCTTCCTAGGCGAAGGTAATTGAGAATGTGATAATTTTATTAATAATACAGATTTGCCACAAATTTATAGGAGTAACTGTGTTCAATTTAAAATATTGTCAATGCCAAAATTCAAATGTTTTTTATCTGTTAAACATCTGTACAATGACTAACTCTGTATGAATTATTTTGATTAATTCATTGTGTTATTACATGCTCATAATGTACTGTATTAACAAATAATCCTCTATTGGCCTAACATCTTTGTAAAATGTGTCGTTTAAGTCGGGCGATTAGACTTAAGTTTGCAATGTGCAAATTATAAAGTAATAACTGGTGGGCTCATTGTGGAAGAAATCCTCATGCATAAATAAATAAATTCGTAATCAAAAATATTGACAAAATAAGGGCGAGTTCAATCGGTTGCCGCGGCCGTTCGGGTTTCAGCGGCCCCTTACAAAATCGCTTGAGTGCACGCGCAGGGCTCTTGCTCTATCAATACAAGCAGGCGAACTACAAATGAAATTTATTGAGAGCTATGATGTACTATGTGAATTGAAATTGTAGTAGGTCTAATATAAATACGTATTACGTGTTTTAAGAGACTATGTTTTAAAAAAATGTGTCTCCATTACAACAACAGAATAAACTTGTAAATAAATGTTTTAAATTATAATTTTGGCATTTGTTATGACTGCACCTTATGCTGAAAACACTTCCTTGAAATTAAAAAGTTATTAATGAAGTAGAACATAATAAAAAGTAAAAAAACATATTCATTAGCTGTTCGTCGGTATGAAGAGTTTAGAATTTATCAGTTTATTTTTTTAATATGAATTGATTTGGAATTTATCTGGTGTTATCTAGTGTAGACGTAAGCACGTAAACTATACTAAAATCCTATGAATACGTGACGAACAATTTTGGATAACGCTATGAAATCGCTACGAATACGCTACGCTGCTACGAAGACACATAACACCCACTACGTAAACTTTTGATGTAGGTACGAAAACCAATGAAATGCTAAAAAATCGCTACAAATACGGTATACAGTTTTCGAACATTCTACACTCTCACTTCGTAGACGTTAAGGAAACGATATTGCAACGAAAACGCTACGCTGTAGCTAGGATGATATTACGCACACAGTTCGTAAACGCTACGAAATTGCTCGCAACTACAAAGATAACATGCCTACTTCGTTGACGGGTACGGCCGAGACGAAATCGTTACGCCCAAGTTACATAGTTATTCATATTTAAATCAAATCAAAAGTCATTTATTCAAATTAGGCCGAGGATCAGCACTTTTCGAACGTCAAAATTACAAAAGGCAGTCCCCCAAAACGCCCACCCGTCACCACTTCCTAGTGCTTTAGCTGGGAAGAAGAAGTGGTCAACAAACTCCCCAAAATAGACGCTGCGAGTGCACTACGTAGCTAAGTGTGCACAACACATCCGCTTCTTATACGCTATAAAGTCGCTACGGACACTATTCGTCGACGCTACGAAATTGCTACGACAAAGCTACGAAAGCGCTACAGACACAATTCGTAGACGCTTTGAAACCGCTACGTATACGCTACGAAATCATTACAAAAGCGTTACAACTCTACGCGGACGCTATTATTAATTTACATGATTATTATTTCTATAAATATTTATATTTCTAAGTCTTTTCACCGCGATATCACAATGCAGCCGTTTTTACGGATATGCTAAATTCTATCTTTTAAATGTCGAAATTGGGCAACAGTAGGCCTCCTGGGCCTACTGTTGCCAATTCGACATTATCAGACATAGATCAGACGGTAAGTTCGTATTACGTATTGACCATTGACTTACGTATGATAGGTGCCGATTAGTCTGAAAGCTTTTCTAACACCTCAAAGGCTTTGTTCTGTACCGCAATGCGTACCTAATCAGCCTATAATTTTCCCGCTGCTGGACACAGTCTTCTTCTCTGTGAGAGGGAATGGGCCATAATCCAACCAGGCGCGGTCGCAGCCCAAGATTTTGGGAGGGGTCACCATGAGTGCCGAGGAATACTTTAGGAAGGTATACCTAGCGGGCGAAGCGAGCTCGAAAATTTTAACAACCCGCCTCGTACAGGTTAGGTTTTGTTTTATATTTTATGGCTTAAGTAAGTAGAGTTACAAGTATATTTATTTAAAACGGTTGTGTATCATTCAGGCTCTCAACAGCTTGGATGCTTTGGGGGGGTCATGACCCCTAGAACCCGCCCCCTCCGACCGCGCCTGAATCCAACACGCGGACCCAGTGCGGGTTGATGTATCTTATTATTGAAACTAAAATCTTTTAGAAAATTACCCGCAATCATTTAACATTCCTCTTTTATTTGTTACGCAAAACAGCTCCCATGAGTGACGATACTTTACTGCATGTCCACCTGACAACAACCTTGCCAACAGATTTACTCTTATATAAAAAATAGTACGAACTATGTAATTACTGAGAAAGTAAAAAAAAAGCAAATGTGTTCAGAGAGTTCTGGGTTATACTACTTCCACCTAATATTAAAAAAAAAAAAAAAAGTTTGTGAGGATGGATGGATAGATGTTTGTTACTCTTTCACGCAAAAACTGCTGAATGGGATTTGATAGAACTCTACAGTAATCTTTTTACACGCTTTATATCAAAATCAAAATATTTTTATTTCACATAAACCAACATGGGCACTTATGAAACGTAAGAAGCTAGGTGCACGGTTCCAAATAGTTGATTCCTATGGAGAAGAGCCGGCAAGAAACTCCACGGTTACTCTTTTAAAAATAATTGGCTTTTACAGTGGTTTTAATTTACAATATTAATAGGTATGGGAGAACAGTGTAGGATTGTCAAAAAAGTACCAAGTACTTAATAAAATGCAAAACTGCCTACTGTCTACAAGGCCTGCAACGTTCTCACATTCACAAAGTATAAACAAATAATCTACAAAAAGAATAGTATTTCATAAATAAGACAATACACTATTTAAACTAAATGTCACTATTGCCATGACAACCAATATTAAAGAGTATAAATTAGAATTGTAGGTAAACTAGCTTTTGCCCGCGGCTTCGCCCGCGTGGATGTCGGAAATTAACGCAGGAGGACGTACTACCGCGGTAAGATGTGTAAATTCAGGTTATATTATAAGTAATAGCTGTTACCCGCGACTTCGTCCGCGTGGTATTTAACAAAAAGTTTTTCATAAAAACTGTATTTGAAAACTACGCTGACATACGTCTCAAAATTCAGCGTGTTTTTAGTTTTTTTAAACTATTATTTATTTTTTCTAAAATAAAAGTAACCTAAGTTACTTCTTGTTACATCAGCTATCTGCCAGTGAAAGTTCCGTCAAAATCGGTCCAGCCATTTCCGAGATTACCCGGAACAAACAGACAGACAGACAGACAAAAATTATAAAAATTGTTGTTTTGGTATATGTATCGTGTATACATCCATATACACTTAGTAAACAGTGGTTATCTTAATATTAAAAACAGACACTCCAATTTTATTTATTTGTATAGATAATGTCAAAAATGAGTAGATGTCAAAGAAGATTGTAAAAACAAAAAACTAAACAAAAAAGAAGAAAAAATAAACTTAAATATTTACAAGATGTACATCGTCATTTGGGAGCAGTTAATAGACACTGGTCATCCTGTAATGAGCTACCAGGGAAGCCACATGTGCAGAGTGAATTATTGCCAAACTTCCTTGTCTTCAACATAGTCTTTTATCTTATAATATGCTTTTTTAATAAAGACACGTTTGATGTGTGATTTGAACTTTCCATAGCTAAGTTCAGTAACCGACTTTGGCAACTTGTTATAGAAGCGGATACTGTTTATAAGGAAAGATTTACTAGTTTTAGTTAATCTAAATTTTGGTATCACAATTTCATTTTTACTACGCGTATTTATGTTTTGGAAATCGCTTCTTATTTTGAAAAGGCCTAAGTTTTTGCGGACATACAAAATACATTCAAAGATATAAAGAGAGGGAAGAGTCAGTATATTAATTTCTGTAAATTTATTTCTAAGAGACTCGCGAGGCCCCATTTTATAGATTGCGCGGATTGCCCTCTTTTGTAAAATGAAAACCGAATCTACGTCAGCTGCCGAACCCCACAGCAGAACGCCATAAGACATGATACTGTGGAAATAAGCAAAGTATACTAATCTAGCTGTAGCTATATCGGTCATCTGCCTTATTTTTCTTACTGCATATGCAGCTGAAGGTCATTAATGTAAACTAGAAATAAGAAAGGACCGAGAATTGAACCTTGGGGCACGCCCATCTTAACAAGAGACCCCGAAGACGTCGCCCCGTTAACATTTACTTTTTGCTGCCTGTTTGATAAATAGGAAAGAACAAGATCAGCAGCTTGTCCACGAATTCCGTATTGGTGTAATTTACAGATCAGTGTATTGTGGTCAACGCAGTCGAACGCCTTTGAGAGGTCACAGAAAATGCCAATTGCATCCTGAGACTTCTCCCAGGATTCTAAAATGTGACTGATGAGTTTTGCTCCCGCGTCAGTCGTCGACCTACCTTTCGTGAAACCAAACTGTCGACTATGTAAAATTCCATTTGAGTTGAAATGAGCCAACATCTGGTCCAGCATGATTTTTTCATAAATTTTGCTCAATGCTGGTAGTACAGATATGGGTCTATAATTAGAGGGATCAGTCTTACTACCTGATTTGAAAATTTGTACTACTTTACTATGTTTCATCAGATCAGGAAACGTACCGCTATCTAAACATTGATTAAATATGCCAGTTAGGACAGGAGCAATTGTGTCAATGATATCTGTTAGGACCTTAACCGAAATTCCCTATAAGTCTTCTGTGTTTTTTATGTTAAGATTTTTAAATGATGTTTTAATAGTGGCAATAGAAATGGGTTTGAATTTAAAACTAGGAATGTCCTTACTGAAGTTTTCTTTAAGAAGAGATTCCGCTAGTATAGGTGATGAGGGGAGAGATTTCGTAACTTCTATTGGAATGTTGGTAAAGAAATTTTCTAGTGTCTCAGCAACTTTTAACTTATCTGAAATGGTTTCATTATCAATTTTTAAAGACAACTCGTTCTGATCCGCTGTTTTGTGTTTCCAGTTTCTTTATTAATTACCTGCCACACAGCCTTTATTTTATTGTTGGAAGTACTAATTTTATTACTTATTAATTTAGACTTAGCTTGAGCGCAGACTCTTTTGAATATCTTAGAATAGTTTTTTACATAATTATGAAGGGCTTGATCAGAAGTCAATGATTTCTCGTGATACAAACTATATAAAATATCTCTGCTTTTTCTAATGCCAGTAGTAGCCCATTCACTAAATTTTGGTTTAAAATTGATTGTAACTTTTTTTACAGGACATGCTTTATTGAATTCTTGGCATACTGTTGAAAAAAAAAAGTACCGTCATTAATATTGGGGTCTTGTGAATCAAAACTTTCTGCTGAGAGATTCCTAAGAACATTATTATTAAACATTTTTAATTTATTTTTAGTCAGGGGTCTCAGTTCAATGGTTTTATCTAAATGTAAATTTTTGTCTAGGTCAAACGATACAAGCTGACCAGTATGGTCAGACCTGACGCCACTAATTAATACGACGGACGACTCTTTTATTTTGCTATTCGTAAATACACTGTCTGTGCATGAAGCCGAGGTTGGTGTTATTCTAGTCGGTTCATTAAATATACATTTTAAATTAAATGATTTAAACAATGAGATAAGCTTGCATTTTTCTGGTGAGTTAACTAATAGGTAAATATTTAGGTCACCACAAGCGAAAACTAATTTATTATCTTCAAACAGTTAAACTAATATTTCTTCCATGATGATAAAAAACCGGCCAAGTGCGAGTCGGACTCGCGCACCGAGGGTTCCGTACAAACCTGTAGGTATATAAGTAAAAATTCACCCATCACGACAATCGAGTCGTAGTTCTGTTCTGTTTCTTGGCTTGGTTTTATTTCTGTCTGTGTTTTGTTCTGTTTATTATATGATGTAACTAAAAATTTACGGTTTTCGCAATTTTTCCTTTATCTGTGCTATAAGACGTTGCTTCGTACCAAATTTCAAAATTCTAGTTCGACTGGAAGTACCCTTTAGGTTTTGATTCCCTTGCGAGTTTCGAAAATTTGCGGTAAAAAAGGCTATATCTTTTGATTGCGTTAGTTTAGAAGTTTGATTTTTTCACAGCTCCAAGGGACAGTAGACTTGAGTATTTGTTATAAATTTCAGCTTGATACCTCCACGCGTTCCTGAGAAAAAGGGTCTTGACAGACGGACGGACGGACAGACGGACGGACAACAAAGTGATCCTATAAGGGTTCCGCTTTTTCCTTTTGAGGTGCGGAACCCTAAAAATGATGACAAGTTTGAGGCTGGTGGCCTATAAATACATAAGAAAGTATGGCCTTCAACCTCTGCACATGCTACCTCACATAAGCGATCAACAAAGCAAGCAGTAATATCCTTTCTTTCTTTATATCTAAGATAACTGTTGCATAATATCAAGGTACCACCCCCTATTGAAGACCTGTTGTACGCACTGGCAACTGAATAATTATTTATATGAAACAACATGCTATCCGGTTTTAACCAAATTTCACAAAAACACAAGATATCCATATGATATTTATCTATTAACATTTCCACGTCTAGGATCTTTCCAGAGAAACGATTTATGTTTTGATGAAACAGTAAAATATTCTTATTATGCTTCCCTTTTGTCACCTCTAAAAGTTTAAAGAATCAATAACAGTATTATTAGAAATACTAGATAATACTATTTCGTCACTTAACCTAGTCTCAGTTAAATTATCGATAACTGCGTGTATATTGTAAGCTAACAAAGTAGCTAATACATGTCTACTTTTCTTGGGAAGAAACATATGTTCCCGAGCTAACACAAAATCTCTAACAAAATTGTTAGTATCAAAATACAATAAACGGTCACTATAACGACATGTTAAAATATGCATTAAGTTGTTTAAACTAAAAATGTAATCATTTTCTTCTTTTCTCTTTATCTGAATAAGGCAAAGCACATAATATTAACTTGCCAAATTTTAATTTAAGTAGGGTGTCAATACCATTAACAATGTCCGTTTTAGTTAAACTCAGACTGTTTCCAATTAAGAGAACTACAGTAGTCTGCTGATTCATATTTGTTTGTTTTATTTTCTGAACAAGCTCATTTTTTTTTTTTTTTGGATGGGAAATCATCAAATGACTTCTCCCGCTCTGGGCGGAGCGGGAGGGCGTGTCAGACTTTTACTGACTAAAACCCACCCGTGTTCCTTCAGTTGCCCATGTGCCAGGGTCACGGTATCTCTTTCGAACAATCACGCGACCCCGGCAGGCATCGGTCCCAGCAGACCCCTTCAGTACTGCTGACATCTCTTTGAGGCGCGCGTGGAACACTACGCGCCGTCGATCCGAGCTTGGTCCTTACCGGGCGCCGAGCTACCCATTGCTCGCCACCCGTAAGCTCGCGCCTACGGTGGCCGGGAGTCCGCAATCGACTCCCGGCGCCCGGGGCGTCTCCTCCTGCGGAGGCTAGGGACGTGAGGGCGCAGAGACTGCCACTCCCTCACGCGCCCCGCTTTCTCCTTCGCGAGCATTACTGCTTCGCAGAAGGAGGTGACGGCTTCCCATGCCCTCTGGCTCTTGAGCTGAGTGTTTTTGTCAACAATCCTCTTTACTTCAACCTCACTATCCTCTCTTTCCTGCAACAGCTGTTTGCACTCGTTACCTGATGCCTCCAGGTCCTTCAGCGCTGCTTTCAACTTGTCACTCATGTCACGAGCTGTGGCTCCGCGGGTCATCATATTGGAAAATGTCCCCAATGGCACCTGGAATATGACAAGAGACAGCCGAGTGTCTGAGGAAACTATGTAATTTGAGAACTTGTGAAGGTATGAGGGTAGAACAGTTAGAAAGAAATATATGAAAAAAAAAATTAAAGCAGAAGATTAAGTTTAGAATAGAATATTTAAATTTGGATGTAAGAAGCTATTTAATTAATTCTGGGGCTTATCACAATTTTTTCTGTATACGGAAAGAGTAATATTTTCATATAAGATAATTATTGGGCTAAGTAATTTCCACTATATTAGCTTCACTTGTATGTTTGTTTGTTTGTAACCGACTCCTTATAGCGCGATTTTGACCCACTTTAAACGACTAGATTTCATTTAAACTCTGTATACTTATCGAGGATTTTCTCCCTTTTTTTCCACCCACGCTTTTTTTCCATTATTTTCTACTTTTTAGTTTGGTTTTCTATGGAAGCGTGTTTTTAGTTTTTTAAAAACTATTATTTGTTTACTTCAGAATAAGATTCAGGCTTATAACGTTGTTCAAATTACAACGATCGTGTCAAGTAAGTCGGAAAATATCCTACTATCCGAGAGCTATTTCGGCGTGCTGTGCATAAACCGTTAGAGTTACACGAAAAAACTATATAAATAAAATAAATAAATAAATATCTTAGGACAACCAACACAACGTTATCTGATCCCAAACTAGGCAGAGCCTGTACTATGGCAACCAGACAACTGATAAACATACTTATATATTTCTAAATACATACATATTATAGATAATTTACACCCAGACACAGAACAAATGATTGTGCTCATCACACAAAGATTTGTCCTGGGTGGGAATCGAACCCACGACCTCAGTCTTTGCAGTCAGGGTCACTAACCACTAGACTAACAGGTCAGTATATATGTTGGAATTGTTTCTTTCAAAAAGATCTAAAAATGTATATTTAATTATTTTTTGTTATAGTTCAATTTATTAGCGTGACACGGTAATAAACAATTGCATGACGGAGAGTAAAAGTGTCTACTTTAAATCCCAAGCAAAACTGAGATCACAAATTAACTGTACTATTCACAGGCAAATTACAAAAGAAATACCCGTGTTGTTTCTTTTTAACCGACTTCAAAAAGGAGGAGGTTCTCAATTCGGATGTTTATATATATTTTTTTTATATATGTTCGGCCATAACTCCGTCATTTATAAACGGATTTACAAAATTCTTTAAAGAAACTCTACTCTTCTAAATTTCATAAAGATCTGACCATGAGTTCCGCGATTACTGCTATCGCATAAATATGCATTGTTTGTTTGGAATTAGTGCGGGGTGGACCCCACAACTAAAAATTTAAAAATAAAAACTTTTTTACAAAAAAAAAAAAACAACCGACTTCCTTAAAAACACTACAAAGTGAAAAATAACTTTAATTTCGGAAGTCGGTGGCAAAAAACCCATAAATACAGATCCTAAGACACCGACTTCCGAAATTAAAGTTATTTTTCACTTTGTAGTGTTTTTAAGGAAGTCGGTTGTTTTTTTTGTAAAAAAGTTTTTTCACTTGCTATAAATCATTATATTAAATAATAATTTATTATTATTGTATAATATACTAGCTTTTGCCCGCGGCTTCGCCCGCGTGGATGTCGGAAATTAATGCAAGAGGACGTATAACCGCGATAAGAATGTGTTATTCCAGGTTATATAGGTAATATAGACTCTGTGTGCTATTTTCGATCCAGATCCATTCAGCCATTTTTGTGTGATTGAGAAACAACAACCCAATCATACATATTTTCACATTTATAATATTATTTGCCCGCGGCTTCGCCCGCGTGGATGTTGGAAATTAATGCAAGAGGACGTACTACCGCGATAAGAATGTGTTATTCCAGGTTATATAGGTAATATAGACTCTGTGTGCTATTTTCGATCCAGATCCATTCAGCCATTTTTGCGTGATTGAGAAACAAACACCCAATCATACATATTTTCACATATATAATATTATTAGTAGTAGGATTATAACTCATATTACTTAGGATTCATAGTTTATGAGAACATCATGTGTGTTGGTGTTTTTAAAATAAAAGTAATAGTATTCAGAGTAAGAAGACTGTGACATAGGGCTTGGTTTAGTTGAATATAAGTCTTCCTGGTTTTTCTTAACGCTCCTATTTTACCTATACAGACACTCAATCATTTACCAGACACCGAACATAATTATAGGAATAGTACTTTTGCCAGTGGCTTGGCCCGTATAGCTGTCGGAAAATATCACCCGGGAACCTACTACCGGGATAAAGTAGGTATCCTATCTGTTACGTATCCATGATATAATATATCTTTGTGCCAAATTCGATCTAAATCCGTTTGGCCGTCTTTGCATCATTGAGAAACAAACATCCAAAAATCTAAACATCTAAGCAATTTCGCATCTCTTACTTGAAATAATACTATTAGGTTTATTTTGTGTATAATGAACACACATGATATTCGCAATTACTTTGAAGCCAAAGTAATATGAATTACAATCCTACTTATCCTGTACTACCCGGCCCCTGCCAACGCGCTCTGCGCCCACTTTTTAAATCTCTAATATTGTTATTAAAACGGGAGTCAGGTGTTGTAGGCGGGGGTGACGGTGTTCCCTTGACGAAAGAGTGAAATTAAACCAGTCAGAATATCGCGATCTTTGCTTATATTTGTACACAGAAATGATATAGAAAATTACAGAGAAATCACACACATAAAATGGTTATAAGAAATAGTAGATACACAGCACACAATATAAAATACAGTCAGAATAAGTAGTACACACAATTAAATCCTAGCTACACATTACTGAAGACTGGCTAACTAGTTATAGGGTACATCGCGACTAAGCAGTGGACAGCGTAGCCACTTACTTCACAAACACTACGTGTTAACTTGATGATTCGTATAAAAATGTATAAAGACTAAACTAAAAATAGGCACTCGGCCCTTATATAGGTTTTACCGCATAGTGCAAGTGTCCTACGCACTTCCTTACTTCCCGGGCGCTCCGCCAATTACAAATGCTAAAAATGGACTTTCCCAAAGGAGCAGGTCTCGACCTGTCGAGAATTCTAAAACACGTGTAAGGAAGTTCAAGGCTCCTAGTTTCTTATTGGATTAACAAATAGACGTCGTCCTATTGGAGCATACATTCTTGCACCATGATTACTGAACTACACGTTTAATGGTTAGGCATTTACAATTAAAGTATCCAAACGGTAATTAGTCTTAAGTAAACAATGACACTGGCATTACAGTCTAATTAGATTCTAACAGGTTGTTTCCTACAAGCTATTTTGCATTCAACAGGCTAAAACATAAGTCAATACATTGTTATTACTAATATTCTACGGTATACAAGTCAGTATTGTCTTAGATATCTATTACTGGTTACGAAAGAACATTTAGGTATTTATTTAGGTATTTTACATGGGCTATAACTTAGTTACCTTTTACATTAGAGTGGAAATATTGGTGTCAATGGATAGCTAGTTTCATTGGGCTTTGCCCACAATAACAATGAAAGAATAACATTAACTATAGCTCGTTTTATTGGGCTTCGCCTACATTCCACCCCCTGTAACAGGGTTCAACCGACTTACAACTCTTGGTCTGTGGGAAGCACAATAATCTTCGCTACGGGTCGACGTAGGACCCCATTTACAGTCTTAACATCTACTACACGGACGATACCATCGTTGCCGTGATACACAGCCTTGATGAGGCCTTTGGTCCACGCACTTCGCGGTCTATTGTTGTCTAGGATCACTACAACATCACTGACACGTACGTTCGGCACATTGTTCGACCACTTTTCCCGACGTTGGAGCGTAGGCAGGCACTCTCGCAGCCAGCGCCGCCAGAACATGTCGGCGAGCGCGTTCACGCGCCGCCACTGCCGGCGAGAGTCGATGTCTTCGGCGTCGCTCGGTGCAAACGGAGTACTCCCGGACGCAGTGCCCAGGAGTAGATGGTTCGGCGTCAGGACCACGGGCTGGTCGTGGTCGTCGTTCGCGTAGCTCAGTGGCCGGCTGTTTACGATCAGCTCGGCTTCGGTGAGGAGGGTGTAAAGGACCTCCTCACGAGGGGCACGCTACTTGAGCGTACTGCGAAGAGCGTTCTTCACGCATCTCACCAGGCGCTCCCAGCAGCCACCCATGTGTGGGGCCGCCGGGGTTTGAAGTGCCACTTGATGCCACCATGAGAGTTGGCAGTAAAGACGCGCTCGCACGTCATGACGCGCTGAAGGCGTCTCCACGATGAGTAGCGCTTGTACTCGAGGAGTGGCGCCACCGGTGCTGCTGCGGCGTGGACCCGCTGGATGCTCTCACGGTCCGCCTCCGACGCCTCAGCCTCGGGACACGCAGGCCACAGCTCCTGTGGATTGCATTGAAACGAGGGGCCCGAGAGCCACTCTGCGTGGTCATCGGGCCAGCACAACCTGGTGGCCTTATCAGCTGGGTTATCCTGTGAGGGTACCCAGCGCCAGTTGCCTCTGTCTGACAGCCTATCTATTTCGGCTAATCTGTGCGAGACGAATCGTTGAAATTCCTGTGCATCGGAATTTATCCTTTTTAGTACAGTTTCGCTGTCGGTCCACAGGAATTTCCGATCGATTCGTATACCTAGCTCTTTGTGGGCGGTGTCTGCTAAACGACAGGCTAACACTGCTGCTTGTAACTCTAGCCTGGGAATGGATATTACTTTTTGTGGAGCTACTCGCGCTTTCCCTAGTAACATAACCGCTTCCCTCCTACCTTCAGAGTTAGAGCCCACTAGGTATACTACCGCGGCGTAAGCCAGCTCGCTGGCGTCCCCGAACGCGTGTAACTCTAAGTTATCGAGTTTTAACCCGTACCACCGCGGTATTTTTAAATTATCTAATCGATATGAATTATGAAGCCAATGAAACATATCAGCGATATCCCCTGAAAATGCGACGGGGCCTATCCTGAACTTAATTAATATGCCGAGCAAGGAATTCAACAAGTCAGGTCCGGTTAGTAGGTTGTCATTTAAAAACGTCCCGTGAGACGTGGCGGCTGCGTCGAACACTAGACGTAGCTCGCCCGGTTTGTTCGGGTTAACGACCCCGAAATGCGGTAAGTACCAAACCTGCGAGCTGTCTATGTTACCGTCTACTTTGCGCGCGTAACCTTCCTCTACTAACCTACTTATTTGAGTTGAATATGCCTCAGCGAAACTAGCGTCCTTACGCATACGTTTTTCAATGCCGTACAGCCGTTGCCTAGCCTGATTGTAATTATCAGGCAACTGAATATTGTCATGTTTCCATAACAAACCGACCTCCCATTGTGACTGGTCGGGGGTACGATGGCTAGTGCTGTCTAACACGGCTAATGCCCTTTCGACATCTTTATGTTTCCTTAAATTATCTGAAATGCCTATAGCTTCTAGCTCAAACTGTGATTTTACTAAATTATGCAAATCAGGTAGGGAAACGGTCATGCAATTAACACATTCTTTACTATTATTATTATTAAATGGTCCATGTATGACCCAACCTAACTTAGTGAGTGAGGCAACTGGCTTACCGGATTTTCCTTGGCGGATGTCCTGACTGACGAGCAGCTCCCAGTTGTCCTGTCCGAGCAGCAGCAGCGGTTCGGCTCCCCTCATCTCTACGCAGCCCAAGTCGCGTAGGTGCGCGTTGTCGTCGATCACTGCGGTGGACACTGTCTGCGTGGGCAGTTTAATGTCTACTATTGTCCGACACGTAATGTTATGACACTGACCGTTAGGCCCTTTAACGCGCACTTGTACCACTCGCGACGTTGAGTCTGTTACTCCGTAGCCACCCGCGGTTTTTAGCGAGAGGGGAACACACGGACCCACTAAGTCGGTGGCGAGTGAGCTGTCGATGAGTGACACGGTCGCACCATCGTCCAGTAGCGCGTAACACTGCTTATCACTATTGACCGTCACTGGAATGATTTTTAGTAGGGCCGTAGCTCGCCACTCGCCTATATTAGTGACGCTTTCCGTCTTATTTTCTGCTGGAATAGCCGTATTTTCTTTTTCTTTCGGCTGCTTATCTGCGTGTAACAGCAGGTGATGTCCGAACCCGCACTTCTTACATCTGTTCGCACGGCAGAACCTCTTGGGATGTTTACTCACGAGACATTTGAAACATGTGTTCTTTTCCTTTATCGTGTCCCAACGCTGTTGAACGGTAAGCTTCTTGAACTGGTCACATTCTTCTATTCTGTGCTTTCGTTGACATATAACGCATTCTTCAGGAGCGGTAGACTCGTCGCTCTGCGTGTTCACTCGTTGTGTCAACGGAGGCCTGCTGGCGGCCGAGCGCGCGGCGTTGGCTGGTCGGGACTGACCGGTCCCGCCGTACTTCTGCTGTTGCTTGGCAGGGGGCTTTGATGGGCTGGACTCAAACATGCACGCCTGAGTGTAGTACGACGTTGAGCGTGTCAAGTGTATTAAAAAGTGTGATAATATTTCCAAGTTCGGAGACACTCTTAAGTCCACCCCCTGTGTGTTGTCCAGGCCCATTGCGAAGTCACCGTATTGCGCACGTTGTACAGGTGTCAGCTTGCTCAGCAGGTCACTCACCAGCTGTGGATTGTTTATGTAACCATCCGCCCGAATATTTTTGAGTAACGAAACACAATTTCTAACAGTTGACGAGAATTTTCTTAGTTCGCGTCCACTTTCCGTTACTCTAGGTAATTCTCTGACCTTTTGTATGGCGTACTGTAGCACTAAGGTCGGGTGACCGAACTCATCCTCTAGCGCGCGCATTATTTCGGACGGATCAGTTGATGATCGTAATAAGTCCTCCACTGATATTTTTGCGTTGCCTTGTAACGAGGTTTTTAGTCGTGCTAAGTTTTCGTGAGCCTTGAAATTATACATCTGTGATGTGTCCCAGTACATGTTCCGATATGATATCCAGTCGGCTGGGTCACCGTTGAAATATGGCAATTCATATGCCTGTCTTGGTACCGGTCGCGGTGGTCGTGCCATATTCGTGATAGCCTCTGCCAGTCTGTCTATCTTCCGGTCTCTGTCCCCTGACGATTCTCTCCGCCTTTCTCTTTCATCCGCTCCGTACTGCATCTGCCGCAGTGTATCCGACTCGAGCGTAGCTGCTACTCGAGGTACACTTGCGACCGGAGTGGTAAAGGCGGTAAAACGGCTAGGTAACCGGAACCTCACACCATCTGACGTTTCTGGCATGTACCTGGGCGTAATTGGTGCCGTTATGTTAGGTAACGGTACAGACGCGGATGCCCTAGGTACTTGAGACTGATCTAGATCACACGGCACTGACGAACCACGGTGGTTATTCACAAGATTCACTCTACTTACGGTTTCATCACGGGACTCAGATGTTTCACGGGGGGCAGCCCTTTCAACGGGTGCGCCTGACACAGCCGGCGTCCCCAATACTTCAATCAATTGGGGGACTTGGGGCGTAGTTTTCACCCACTCTTCGACGCGCTGTGTCGTACACACATCTGAGTTCGAATCATCGCTTTCAGCGGCCGCCTCCATCTCAGCTATTTCTGCCTCCATCCTTTTCTTAACAAGGTTTTCCTTGTCTTTGACCAGGTTCTCTTTTAACTGCACTAACTCGCGCTCCGCTTCGTACTCGATTCGTTTACGTAAATAATCGACGCTCCTGTGGCTATTTCTTGACGATATTTTGCTGCGCGGCGAGGTGTGGCGACCCTTGGTCGCTGCCTGCCCCCCGTGCGCTCTCTCTGACGTCAATTTGCTGTGGTCGATTAATCGGCCACCTGTGAGCGGATATTACGAGCGGACGTCGATGCCCATGTCGGTGCTACGGACGGAGAACCTGGAGCCCTCTCGGATGGTAGGCCTGAGTCAGAGACGATGTCCTCTGCTTGTCGCGTACCCTTTTCTTCTGCCAGTCTTCGTAGCTTGCTGCGTGTAGTGATTTCACTTCTGTGACTCATGATTCTGACTGGTTCACTCTATTCTAATTGAACCTGATCCGGCTCGCAAGGACCAAAATGTTATTAAAACGGGAGTCAGGTGTTGTAGGCGGGGGTGACGGTGTTCCCTTGACGAAAGAGTGAAATTAAACCAGTCAGAATGTCGCAATCTTTGCTTATATTTGTACACAGAAATGATATAGAAAATTACAGAGAAATCACACACATAAAATGGTTATAAGAAATAGTAGATACACAGCACACAATATAAAATACAGTCAGAATAAGTAGTACACACAATTAAATCCTAGCTACACATTACTGAAGACTGGCTAACTAGTTATAGGGTACATCGCGACTAAGCAGTGGACAGCGTAGCCACTTACTTCACAAACACTACGTGTTAACTTGATGATTCGTATAAAAATGTATAAAGACTAAACTAAAAATAGGCACTCGGCCCTTATATAGGTTTTACCGCATAGTGCAAGTGTCCTACGCACTTCCTTACTTCCCGGGCGCTCCGCCAATTACAAATGCTAAAAATGGACTTTCCCAAAGGAGCAGGTCTCGACCTGTCGAGAATTCTAAAACACGTGTAAGGAAGTTCAAGGCTCCTAGTTTCTTATTGGATTAACAAATAGACGTCGTCCTATTGGAGCATACATTCTTGCACCATGATTACTGAACTACACGTTTAATGGTTAGGCATTTACAATTAAAGTATCCAAACGGTAATTAGTCTTAAGTAAACAATGACACTGGCATTACAGTCTAATTAGATTCTAACAGGTTGTTTCCTACAAGCTATTTTGCATTCAACAGGCTAAAACATAAGTCAATACATTGTTATTACTAATATTCTACGGTATACAAGTCAGTATTGTCTTAGATATCTATTACTGGTTACGAAAGAACATTTAGGTATTTATTTAGGTATTTTACATGGGCTATAACTTAGTTACCTTTTACATTAGAGTGGAAATATTGGTGTCAATGGATAGCTAGTTTCATTGGGCTTTGCCCACAATAACAATGAAAGAATAACATTAACTATAGCTCGTTTTATTGGGCTTCGCCTACAAATATCTTCTAAGATATTCATTTAAATTACATGCTGTAAAGGGCCATATTGATCTATATTAAATGCACAATGTATTTAAGGTACTTAATTGGATAAGGATTAATTTTAGAAAATTTTAATATTGCTTAAAATCGCTTCGTAAATAAGCCCTTATTTCTCGTAAAAAGTAAAAGATAAAAAATGGTTATTGTGGGTTATCCCTAAGAGATAGACATATACCATTGAGGACATTTTTGTAGGCCTTTTTAAGGTGTACAATACTGTAGTACATTATTTTGATCTATTTCGTAGGATTCAGCCAGGGTTTTTCGAATTTTGAGACGTATGTCAGCGTAGTTTTAGAAGATAGTTATTTTTTTCTAAAATAAAAGAATCTTTCTAAAATAAAAATAGCCTAAGTTACTCCTTGTTACATCAGCTATATGCCAGTGAAAGTCCCGTCAAAATCGGTCCAGCCAATTCCGAGATTAGCGGGAACGAACAGACAGACAGACAGACAGACAGACAGACAGACAGACAGACAAAAATTGTAAAAAATGTTGTTTTGGTATATGTATCGTGTATGCATCCATATACACTTAGTAAAAAGTGGTTATCTTAATATTAAAAACAGACACTCCAATTTTATTTATTTGTATAGATATATATATATATATAACGGCGCGTGATAATTTAAGCTATTTATTGTAACACGTTTTAAAATTTGTAATCGATTATTTTTACTCTATGGTTGAGAATTTATTTCGTTAGTGGTAATTTTAATTTAGAGCGGGTAACACCGAATGGGGTTGTGAGTGTCATGGTGGTGGCTAGAGGTTGCAAATATTCGATAATTTTAATTTTCGAATATTCGAATATTTTTTCAGTGATGTTCGAATATTATTCGAATATTTTCAAAATATAAAAAAACACTTAAAAAATCAGCCTTTTATTTATTTATATATATATATATATATATTTTTAATGAACAATGTCTTAGCAACGATTATAAAATTAAAATCAAAACATAATAAAATTGGACACATAAAATTAAAATTGGAAAAATCAAATAAAATTAAAAAAAAACAACAACAATGTAATAGCGTCAATTAGAAAATTAAAATCAAAACATGATAAAATTGGACACATAAAATTAAAACAATATTAAAATAATTAACAAATGGGTAACTTTTTTAAGCCATTTTTTTAATTTAAATCATCACAGTTACAGCGCATAATAATTATTATACTTTATTTATTTATTTTACTTTCAAAGAATACGTAAATAATAATTATTATTTACGTATTCTTTGAAAGTGAGACCTGAGGAAACTTAAAGCGTCTATGGAATCATCGTTTAGTTTATATCTGAGATGATTACAGATATACTTCGAATTTGAAAATACCCTTTCGCACTCTACACTAGTTGGTGGAATGCACAATAACACGTCATAAGCCTGAGTTAGGTGTATTTGCCTTGGCTTTTTGCATCATATAAAGCCATCTGCATTTTTATTGATGACTAGGTTTTGCCCGCGGCTTCGCCCGCGTGGGTGTCGGAAATTAATGCAAGAGGACGTATAACCGCGATAAGAATGTGTTATTCCAGGTTATTAGGTAATATAGACTCTGTGTGCTATTTTAGATCCAGATCCATTCAGCCATTTTTGCCATTTCGCGGTCTCTTACTTGGAATAATACTATTAGGTTTATTTTGAGTATAATGAACACACATGATATTCGCAATTACTATGAAGCCAAAGTAATATGAATTACAATCCTACTTATCCTGTACTACCCGCTGTATCTGTACTAGCCGCTGCCAACGGATGGATGGGACGGACGTACGACCTGCTGCTCTGCGCCCGCTTTTTAAATCTCTAATATCTTCTAAGATATTCATTTAAATTACATGCTGCAAAGGGCCATATTGATCTATATTAAATGCACAATGTATTTAAGGTACTTAATTGGATAAGGATTAATGCTGTTTTGCTTAAAATCGTTTCGTAAATAAGCCCTTATTTCTCGTAAAAAGTAAAAGATAAAAAATGGTTATTGTGGGTTATCCCTTAGAGATAGACATATACCATTGCGGACATTTTGTAGGCCTTTTTAAGGTGTACAATACTGTAGTACAATATTTTGCTCTATTTCGTAGAATTCAGCCAGGGTTTTTCGAATTTTGAGACGTATGTCAGTGTAGTTTTCAAAGACAGTTATTTTTTTCTAAAATAAAAGAATTTTTCCAAAATAAAAGCAGCCTAAGTTACTCCTTGTTACATCAGCTATCTGCTGAAAGTCCCGTCAAAATCGGTCCAGCCCTTTCAGAGATTAGCGGGAACAAACAGACAGACAGACAAAAATTGTAAAAAATGTTGTTTTGGTATATGTATCGTGTATACATCCATATACACTTAGTAAAAAGTGGTTATCTTAATATTAAAAACAGACACTCCAATTTTATTTATTTGTATAGATTCTAGATCATCTTCGCAAGTTGCTGTGGACGTAGAAGGCCTTGCACACATTTCATCATTTATCTTTTTCTGCAGCTGTTCTTTTATTGACATATTTGAGATTCTAGATGCTTCTTTATTTTGACAATGCTGTAGGTCTGCTAGAAACATGTCATCTTCGTCATCAGAAGCGCCAGTATAAGTTGTCGTTGAAGGTCTTTATTTAAAATTTTTTTTTGAATATCAACTACAAATTTTAAGTTGTACCAACATAGACTTTAGTTAGCTCAGTAATTTTTTTGGTAGTATTCGAATATTCGCATATATATTTATTTGCTATTCGAATATAAATTTGGAAAGCAAATTCGAATAATTCGAATATTCGAAAATTCGATTGCAACCTCTAGTGGTGGCCGAAGCGATGACTTTTGATGCGATCGCCACGCGGTGCACACGCATAAATCCATTGGCTCTGAACTTCAGTTGGACAATTAATGTTATTTTATTTAAATCAGTGTTTATCGTTGCAATTGTTACTTTTTATCGTTAAGTTTTATTGTAATTATTTTTAATTAATTGGTGAGTTATTTTGCGAGTATTATTTTTAAAACACCTGCAAGTACACGCCCGCTATGGAGGACGAACAGGGGATGGATTAGCAGCGACACGTGGTGTCTCAGCCGCTCGAACATCCGTCATATATATAATTACTACCTACCCGCGGCTTCGCCCGCGTGGATGTCGGAAATTAACGCAAGAGGACGAACTACCGCGGTTAATGTATAAAGAATGCATTAATCTAGTCCAGGTTACATAAGTTTTAGAATTACCTGCGACTTCTTCCGCGTGGTATTTTTAACAAAAAAGTTTTTCGTTCCTTTTTTTTTCGTGAGTTTCTATTTTATTTTCTACAATAAAAGTAGCCTAAGTTACTCCTTTTTACATCAGCTATCTGCCAGTGAAAGTCCCGTCAAAATCAGTCCAGCCATTTCAGAGATTAGCCGGTACAAACAGACAGACAGACAAAAATTTAAAAATAAATTGTTTTGGTATATGAACTGTGGATACATCCATATACACTTAGTAAAAAGCGGTTATTTTAATATTACAAACAAACACTCCAATTTTATTTATTTGTCTAGATATGATAATTAATTATTTTTTTGCAAGAAGTAATTTCTGGAACTACCAGTCAGAAGTCGGAGTTACTGAAGTACTTTACCCCATATTTGGCGATCCCCGGGCAGTTTAGTAGCACATGAGCTGCTATCTCGTCGTGCTCCATGCAGGCCCGAGACAGCGGACTGTCTGTTACTCCTATGACAAAGAGGTTTTTGTCAAATGACGCATGACCAGTTACAGCAGCTGAAACTAAACGTAACTGTCGTTTAGTCAGACGGAGAAACTGTTTCGTGAGGCGGGCATCGATTGTATGAAGTGCATCCTTAGCCTGCTTACACTCACTTTGGTCCATAGTTTGTGATGTTAATCCTTGCCAGATTACGGAGGTACCTGAAAGGGAGTGGCGTGATGGGTGTAGGTCCCACTGGTACCATGCTCGACCCCCTTCTCGTAAGTACGTAAGCTGCATCGTTGCCTTTTCGTCCGCTGAACCCTTTGAACTGCTGTGTCCTTTGATCCATTTTAATGGTCATATTACACAGCCCGACGTGACTCTTGCTCCTTGATTGAGAGTTGTCATTCCCCGTAGATTTTGGGTCACTGAATTCAAATTCTGCCTCGGAATTGCTCCATCACATCACATTTTTTAGGTATCCTAACCTAAAAGTGCAAAAAACACGATTTTAGCGTGTTTTCACGGTTATGTAGCATCGCGACAAATTAACCTATCGAAAAATACACACAAAACTTTAAAGTATAAGCATTGTTCTTTCAAATGGCATTGAGTTTGCACGAATATCTTTTTAGGGTTCGTTGCCAAATGGCAAAAAACGGAACCCTTATAGATTCGTCATGTCTGTCTGTCTGTCCGAGTATGTCACAGCCATTTTTTTCCGAAACTATAAGAGCTATGTTGTTGAAACTTGGTAAGTAGATGTATTCTGTAAACTGCATTAAGATTTTCACACAAAAATAGAAAAAAAACAATAATATTTCGGGTTCCCCATACATAGAACTGAAACTCAAATTTTTTTTTTTCATCAAGCCTATACGTGTGGGGTATACTATGGATAGGTCTTCAAAAATGATATTGAGGTTTCTAATATCATTTTTTTTTTTAAACAATAATATTTGGGGTTCCCCATACATAGAACTGAAACTCAAAAAAAAAAAAAACATCAAACCCATACGTGTGGGGTATCTATGGATAGGTCTTCAAAAATGATATTGAGGTTTCTAATATCATTTTTTTCTAAACTGAATAGTTTGCGCGAGAGACACTTTCAAAGTGGTAAAATGTGTGTCCCCCCCCCCCGTAACTTCTAAAATAAGGGAATGATAAAACTAAAAAAAATATATGATGTACATTACCATGTAAACTTCCACCGAAAATTGTTTTGAACGAGATCTAGTAAGTAGTTTTTTTTTAATACGTCATAAATCGTAAACCACAATTTACCTTTCATTCAGTCAACTCAAATATAAAAATAAAAAACATTTAATTTCATAAACATAAACCTTATGCATAAACCGTGAATTCCTGCAGGTTTGTACGGAACCCTCGGTGCGCGAGTCCGCCTCGCACTTGGCCAGTTTTTCATCATCGAGAAATTTGATTTTGAAAATTTTTATATACATTCGATATACAATTTTTCATACAATTCATGGATATAAAAATTAGAAATTTTAGAAGAGCAATGCTTATACTTTAAAGTATTGTGTGTATTTTTTCGATAGCTTAATTTTTCGCGATGCTACATAACCGTGAAAACACGCTAAAATCGTTTTTTTTTAACTTTTAGGTTAGAATATCTAAAAAAGGTGATGTGATGGACCAATTCCGAGGCCGAATTTGAATTCAGTGACCAAAAATCTACGGGGAATGACTACTCTCATTAAAGGAGCAAGAGTCACGTCGGGCTGTGTTATTGAGGCTACCCACGTAGTTGAGGCGCTGGTGGTACTCGGGTCAACTGTGCAACTGTTCAGCGCTTTCAGAACAGCCATCATGACTGAGTGGTCCTTAACTTTCCTGGCCATGATAGCTAAAGAGCTGTTTTGATCCGGTCGTGAAAATACGCAGCTCTGCGGGGTTGAAATCTTCGCATCGGCGATCGTCCCCACCTCTTAACATGCCTGCATATGATTTACTTATAATTTTCCTGTACTACCAGAAAGGAGGTGAGACAACAAACAAAAGAGGCCCCTCTTTTGTTTGTTGCCTAAATGACTACTCCAGTTTAACTTATTGTCTAGAATAACGACGTACTTGACTTCGTTCGCCAACTGAAGTTCTATAGGTATATATTGAACAGTTTGGGTAGGCGGAAAGGGCCTAATGTTCGTTTTTGGGTAAACGTGAGTAGTTCAGTTTTGGTGGGGTTCACTGATAGTTCAAATTCCCAGCACTAACCCTCTACGATACGTAGTGCTTGTTGAGTGAGGTTACAAATTGTTCCTTTGACCTTCCCCGAAACAAGGATTGCGACATCGTCTGCAAAGCCTATTATTATCTACTTTAAACTGACAATCTAATTTTCAAGAGATCTAAATAAAAATCTTCACTTGTGTGTGTTGTCAGTGTTAGGTTGGGATCATGGAGTGCGGTGGACTGCCCAGAGTGCACCTAACAAATGCTTAGGCAAATGTAAAATACAATTTTTGTATTAGAAAATTAAATTACTTTTAAGTTCGGAGGGTAGGTATGTGATTTTTATACAAATCTCAACCTTCAAAGTGATTTAAGTGGCTTAATATGGCTAGACGTAGTTTTTTTTTTCAAAAATAGTTTTTCCTATTTACGTTTTAATAAGTTACGAAAATATTTTCTTTGTGAATTTTACAAATGTAAAATAGAAATGTACCTACATATTAGATTGAGGGTTAACATGGGTTTGTAATTAACAAAACATCATTTTCATTTGAAATATTTTATTCAAAACTCATTCGCACAGTTGTACAGACAGCTAGATCGTCGCTAGTCTTGGTAAAATATCATAAACAAATAAAATATGATTTTAATGATATACTTTGTTGTGATTGAATGTTTTCTTTAAAAATCGGTGAAATATTCAATTCACAATAAAATTTTAGACCAATACTTCTATTGCTACGACTTTAAATAAATAAGAAGAAATATAACTACAACTTGCGTACAGATGGAGGTTGGTACGAATTAATGCGAGCTGGCGTTGTGAGCACCTCTCGGGCGCGGAAACGGTCGCAACAGTCTTCTAAACTTTCGTATCCACCTCGATCTGCGTTATTTATAAACCTACCAGCACTTTAATATCAAAAGTTACAAAAGATCCTACAATATGTTTCATGTTATCATATTGTAAAGTTTTTTTTACAAAATGATTAAAATATTGGCCACTATCACTGAGTAAGTGCTAGTATAAATCACGCGTCTTCCACGAATTAAAGAAAACAAGGACAGTCACTTTCTGTAAGACGTGAAAGAAGGAAAAGCACCGGCCAAGGTCAACACGTCGACCGGCGCTTTTCTCATTATAGTAAACGGCCTTTTTACTTCTAAAATTATAATAGTCACTGGTCTCAAAACATGGCTTAAGTACTATACACCTAAAATATATAAATTATTACAAATTAAGTAAGGCATTTACAACATCAGGGATCCTTAAGATAACTTTATATTTACACGATACTCGGTCGCTTTCGGTAGCATCGTGTAAAAACAAAGAAATTGACTAAGCTTATATCGGTAAAACAATTAAGTTTACATTTAAAATGGTCAAGATTTCGGCGATCTAAATGACCTGTGAAGCTTGATCTTGGTCGAAATTTATTTATTTGAGAGTATCTTAGCTTCGCTTTGGTCAATACGAATTTTAATTTATGAGTGACATTTGATAATTTTGAACTTTTTATCATAAAGGCCTAGTCGTTTACAACTTAGCACTATCGTTTGGCACTGACTTTTGTTAGAAAAGATAAATAATATAATAAATTAGCCCTAAATTGAAGACTCAAAATTCGTTAAAATTTTAGTTTCAGAAATTAACATTTAAATTTAATATTTTAATCACAGTCATGAACAGTTATTTACTTAATAATTGAGTTGCGCGTGCCACGACATTTTATGAAAAGTAAAAAAAAATCAATAACATAGATTACTACATATGACACGAAATCTTAAACTACTCCATGGGGATAATTTGAGTTGAGCATTATTCTTGTGCATAGAAGAGTAGATGGAATTAATTATCACATAGGCGCTACATCCTTGTGACGGCGTGTACGAGACAGATTGGAATCTCTCGTAAGGCTTCACCTTCGTCGCTTGGCGGATACAGCAGCTGCTATCATTTGTCTTAACATCGGCTCTGGGGTGCACGCCTTAGGATCACATTTCATCTGACCGTCTCCTCCACATCTGAAAACAGGTAAAAAGAAGGTGTAAGTATTTGATCCGTGTACAAAATCTACTTTTTTACGTATGTTTTCAATGATTTCAATGATTGAAATCATTGAAAACAGAACCGCTCTAAAAAGCTAGAAATAGCCGAGTTACTCACGTGCAGTGTAAACATGGTCCTGAGGATGAGCGTACGACTTCTCCTACTTTGTACGTGTGTCCTTTTATTTGACAGCCTCTCCTTTGTGCCGCACCCTTGTACGAGTGGGTCGGGAAGTGAGGAGGCAGTGTAGTGGTTGTTGTGGTCGTAGTCGTTGTAACATTGACTGTAGTTGCCATTGAAACAGGACATTCATATCGAGGACAGCAGAAGCCTTGAATGGGTTCTTCGTGGCATCCATGAATAGGCGGTGGGCAACTTTGTTGTAAACAGATAATATCACTTCTAAAGCAGAAGCAGAAGTCACATGGGTCATCTCTTGGTATCTGTTGTGCCGAAACGTACACTTTGCCTCCGTAGCGGCAAGTTCCCGGTCCGAAAGCTTGATCTTCTTCAACATAATCAGGTTCACCATATCCGCTAGTTCCACTTGGAGAGAGTTGTCCATCTTCGTCGGGAACTGGTATCTCATCTGTAGGTAGCAAATCTGGAATGCTTGGTTTCGAAACTTCTGTTGTTGTACTTGATGTAGGAACTTGACTAGTCTCACTAGGTTTTTCTTCCGGTGTCTTATCATCTGGAACAGGAGTTACAATATCCTCTCCTTGGCGTATGGTTGTTGCTTTGGTTGTGGCGAATATAAATTCTTCCTCTGGCGTGGTTGCATGCGATACAATTGGATATGATGGTTTTTCGCTGGTAGAAATTTCCTTTTCAGTTGGTACTGCAATGTCTGATTCAGAAGTTGGTAATTTTTCGGACTCTGTGACAAGAATTGGTGTAGATTCTTCAGTAATTTGAGTAGGTCCTGCAGTTGTATATTCTTTTTGATCAGCAGTATACTTAGCATCTTCACCTTGAACAACAGCCGGTGTTGTTTCTTCTACTGGTACCGATTCTGATACCTTTTCAGACACATCTTCAGGCAAAGGCTCTTCACTGTACTTAGTAGTACCATCTGTTTCTTTTGTTGCAGTTTCAATTTCTTCGTCACTCTTTTTAGTGGTTAGTTCCGACACCTGAGGTTCCTGTTCAATCTCTGATTGTACAGTTGTGGGTTTTTCCTCGAGAGTCGACACATGCTCTTCAATTTTGGGGGTATATTCCTCTACGGGAGGTGATGATGTCGAAATATCTTCCACAGGTTTATGAGAGTGCTCTTCTTCGGAAGGTGATGAAACTGAAATGTCATCTACAGGCTTTTGCGAGTGTTCCTCACCGGATGGTGAAGACGTTGAGCTGCCTTCTAACGGCTTGTAGGAGTGTTCCTCTTCAGATGGAGATGACGTTGAAATATCTTCTACAGGTTTTTGCGAGTGTTCCTCATCGGATGGTGAAGATGTTGAGCTGTCTTCTACCGGCTTGTAAGAGTGTTCCTCTTCAGATGGAGATGACATTGAAATGTCTTCTACAGGTTTTTGCGAGTGTTCCTCTTCAATAGGTGAAGCTGTTGATATATCTTCTGCAGGTTTGTAAGAGTGTTCTTCTTGTGAAGGCGACACTGTTGTGAGTTCTTCTATAATCTTATGAGTGTGTTCTTCTAATTCAATCAAATATGGTGTCGTCTCTGAGAATTCTGTCTGAGCAGATGTATGTTCTGTAGATTTCATGACTTCGATTTGTTCAATTTCATCAGTTACTGCGGGCGATTCTCGCAACGTCGTCGCAGTATCTTGTTTCTCTGTTACAGTATCCTCGAAAACGTGACTTATTTTGTCATCTTGTGCAGGTTCTTTTGTGCTTCCGTCTACGGGTTCAGTTACGAGAATGGGTGCTTCTGTTTGAATTTCTTCCTGTCCTGGACCTTTAGGAATTTCTTCATACTGTGTTGTTAGTAATTCTGGTTTATATGTTGATTTGTCTTTCGGTATACTCGATACTGTCGTTTGGTCACCAAGATCTTCTCTGATTTCTGTTACAAGTGATTGTGGAACTTCACTTGATGTTTCTACACCTGGCATTTCTGTATGTACGTCTTCAATCGGCAAATCAGTAGACACTTTTTGTATTTCCGTGACAGATGGTTCCTTCTTGTCTAGATCATGCGATTCGGTATGCATTACCTCTGGTGCTGTTGTTTCAGCTTCTCCTTCTTTTTCTGATGTTAATGGGATGTCTGTAGTTATCGCTTGGGAGTCCTTTACCTCCTGTTCTACGGATTTTGTGCTAGTTTCTTGAGGTTCTGTTACATATGGTTCTATCACATAAGGATCAGTTGCTTTATTTACGTCCTCTGTTGTTGTAACGTGATGTTGAGGAATTTCCGTACTTATTTCTTGTTGTTTTGTATATCCTTCTGGTAGAATTGTAACTTTGTCTTTATGTTCAGATAAGTCTGAGATGACTGTAGTCTTCTCTTCGTAACTAATAACATCCTTTTCAGGGACATCTGAGGTTTGTTGAGATTCTGTTACAACCAAAATTGGTATTTTTGTACCAGGTAATTCAAATTCATCAGTTGGTTTTTCTTTTTCAGCTTCTGTTATCTTATGATCTTGTTCAGGCATCTTTGTGACAGGTTTATCAGATTCCGAAGTCTTCTCAGGTAATTCTGACTCCATATCTGTTAGTAGTGGCTTTTCTGTGCTTGTTATACCAACATCTCCACTTTCATCTATTTTATCGGTACCGGAAGGTACGTGATGATCTGTTGTTTCTTCAGGATATTCAGTTGCTATCTCTTCTTGCCCGGTAACGGATGGATCTTCAATTTCTGTAACCCTTCTTACAGGTTCAGTGACAGAATAATCTGGAGTTTCCGTAATTGTTTCCTCTTTTTCAGAACTGTCTTTTTCAGGACGATCTGTTTTAATTTCTACAAATGGAACCTGCGTAGTTTTTTCATCTGATTCAGTGCCATGCACAGGTAATTCCGGTTCAAGTTTGTGTTCATTTGTAATTTCTGAGACATCAGATGGTGAAGTAGGAGAAGCCTCAGTTACATGTGAATCTGGAATAGGTTTAATCTTCTCTTCTTCATACGCTTTAGTCGTACTCTCGTCTTCCGATTTACTAGTAGAGTCAGGTTCAAGTTTATCAGTTTCTTGGGGCTCTTTTATAACTGAGCCAGTACTAGACGCTTCAGTTGTTGGGGATTCAGTAGCTGTGGATACTTCTTCTTGTTCGCCTATAGATCCCATTTCAGTGATTTTTTCAACAGATTCTGACGTTTTGTGTGATTCTGGAGCTGTAGTGGTCAATGCTGGTTTCTCACTAATCAAACCTTGTCCTACTGTGCTGCTTTCTTCCTTGGCGTCAGTAGTATCTATTTTGAAGGTAGTTACTTCAATATCTTGTTCAGAAATAGTTATTTTTTCGTTGTCTTGTACAGATGTCTTCGTAGTAATTTCTAGGTCGAACTGAGATTCTGTAGTGATTTCAGGAGTACGTGAATGATCATAAATAACCGGTTTTTTACTATAACTGTCTTCAGCTTCGGTAACCTTTGTTTCAGTTGTTTCTTGTGGTGCTGTGCTTACATCCATGGGCTCTGCAGCATTTGATTCTGTAGTATTTGCATGTGCAACTTCTGCAGTAGCAGTAGCTTGAGATTCAGAATAAGGTATTTTGGTAGTTTTTTCAATGTCCGTAACTATTGCTTCTGTGGGTTGCTCGGTAATTTCTGGTGTTTTCACTTCGTCTTCAGATTCAGAAGGAAGGGGTGCTTCAGGTGTCTCAGTGCTTGGTCCTTCTATTTCATGAGTTTTGGGTTCTTCTGTGCTCAAAACTTCAGTAACAGTAGGTTTATCTGTAACTTCCTCATCAATTATAAAAGGTATTTCTCCTTCTTTATCCGCTATAGGTTTTTCTTCGACTAGAATAGGTTTTTTAGCATCATCTGCGTCGACAGGTTTTACTTTGCCTTCTTCATCGACCAAAACAGGTGTGTCTGTGCCTTCTTTGTCAAATATTGAAGGTTTATCCGTGCTTTCTTCGGGAACTTCTGGGTTTTCAGTTCCTTCTTCAACTATAGCAGGTGTTTTTGTGCTTTCTTGGTCAGCCAAGTCAGGTTTTTCCTTAGTTTCCTCATCAGTTATTGCAGGTTTTTCCGAGCCTTTTTCTCCGTCGACAGCAGGTAACTCTGTGCTTTCTTTTTCCATTCCAGTAGGTTTCATTGGGTCTTCCTTTTCAATAATAGTAGGTTCCTCTGTACCTTCATCAATAATAACTGGTTTAGCAGTGCCTTCTTCTCCTGTGATGTCTGGTGCTCCAGTACTTTCCTCTTCAATGATGAATGGCTTCATGGTGTTCTCTTCCGAAACAGGTTTCTTAATACCTTCCTCATCAATTATATCAGGCTTTTTGGTATTTTCTTCTCCTATAATAACAGGTAGCTCTGTACCCTCTCTTTCAACAACAGTAGGCTTCTTTGTGCTTTCCATTTCATCAACAGCGGGTTTTTGTTTGTCATCTTCATCTACTACGGCGGGTTTTTCCTTATCTTCGTCAACAACAGCAGGCTCTTCTGTACCTTCATCAATATCCTCGGAAACTAAAGGTTTGTCTGTATGTTCCTTTTCAATTTCCGGTAATTTCTCAGGTCTTGAATCATCAGATGTGACAGTTTTTTCTGTGCTCTCTTGCTCAACAACCGCAGGTTCTTTTTTACCATCTTGTTCTGCTAATGGTTTTTCTGTGATCTCCATGTCAACATCGGCAGGTTTTTCTGCGTGTTGTTCATCAATAACAAGAGGTTTATCCGTGCCCTTCACACCAATAATATCAAGTTTTTCTTTGTCATCTTCTTCAGTCAGATCTGGTTTCTTGTCTCTATCTGCAGTAATCACGGTGGGCTCTTCTGTGCCTTTTTCTTCAACATCAATCGGTTTCTCTGATACTTCGTCTTCACCATAACCAGGTTTTTCTTTTTTGTCCTCATCTGTTACAACAACCTTTGCAGTGGTTACTTCTTTTATGACATCAGGGGTCTCTGTAGCTTTCACTTCACCAGCTGGTTTATCTGTACCTTCTATGTCAAGAAGGGCAGGTTTTTCAGACCCAAACTCTTCGATTGGTTCCTGTACAGGTTTGTCTGTTTCATTCATATCAACATCTGTGGGCTTTCTTTCCTTATCATCTATAATTGGTTCCTCTGTACCGTCACCTACTATTGTAGTTTTATCAATGTTTTCTTTTTCTATATCCAAAGGTTTATCTTTACTGTCTCCATCAATTAACGAGGGTTTCTCCGTGTCCTTATCTGGAACAGCTGGTATATCAGTGCTTATTTGATCTTTGATAGCGGGTACATCTGTGGCTTTTTCTTCAGGTACTAGAATTGTGGTGGCTTCCACTTCGGTGAATACTGGTTTGGTTGTGCCCTCTTCGTCAACTAGGTCTGGTTTCTTAGTGATTTCCTCGACAATCACAGGATTTTCTTTATTATCCTCATCAATTATGCCAGGTTTTTTCGTACTTTCCTCGTCAACCATAGGCTTTTCTTTATCTTCCTCATCAACGATGGCTGGTTCTTTTGTGGTTTCCTCGTCGATAGCAGGCTTTTCTTTATCATTTTCATCAAGAACGGCAGGTTCTTTTGTACTTTCCTCGTCAACTATGGGCTTTTCTTTACCATCTTCCTCAACGAGGGCAGGTTCTTTTGTAGTTTCCTTGTCAATAGGCTTTTCTTCACCGTCCCTATCAATTACGGCGGGTTCTTTCGTGCTTTCCTCGTCAACCACGGGCTTTTCTGTACCTTCCTCATCAACGGGGGCTGGTTCTTTTGTGATATTCTCGTCAATAACCGTCTTTTCTTTATCATCCTCTCCAATTATGGCAGGTTCTTTTGTGGTTTCCTCGTCAACCACAGGTTTTTCTATACCATCTTCATCAATGACGGCTGGTTCGTTTACGGGTTTCTCAATAACTACAGGCTTTTCTTTATCATCCTCATCAATTATGGCAGGTTCTTTCGTAGTTTCCTCGTCAACCACAGGCTTTTCTTTACTATCTTCATCATTAATATCAGGTTCTTTTGTGGTTTTTTCGCTAACTACAGGCTTTTCTTTGTCGTCGTCATCAATTATGGCAGGTTCCTTTGTAACTTCCTCACTATCAATAATTGGTGGTTTTGTGCCTTCTTTTTCAGTATCAGCAGGTTTCTCTATATCTTCATCACCAACTAAGGAAGGTTCCACCGTGCCATTGTCTTCATCCAAAATTGGTTTCTCGGTGCCCTTTTCATCGTGTACTGTAGGTTTCACTTCATCTTCCTCACCTAGCAAAGCGGGTTTAGTTGTTTCCTCTTCCATAACATCAGGAATTTCTTCCTTTTCAATATCTGTTGGTTTCTGGGTGATGTCTTCTTCAACAGGTTTTTCTTGAGGTCCTTCGTACACGTCAACTGGTGTTTCCGTTTCTTTGTCTTCATCTGTCGTTGGTTTTTTAGTGGCTTCACCTTCAATTTCCTTTTGAATGTCAGCGCTTGTAACTGCTTCGGCAATTTGACCTTCAGTTGTATACGTATCCGTTTCGTGTGTGTCTTTCACTGGAATTATCTCATCGACTGGTTTTGAAATGTGGTCATCGGGTAATTCCGTTGCCTTCTCTTCCTCAGCGGATACTATTTTTTCTGTTGCTTCTTCAGTAGGCGTTTGCTCTTTTTTAGGTAACTCGGTACTTGTTTCCTTTTCATTTATGCAGTTAGGACCTTCACAAGTAGTCGGTAGCTTGGTATCACTAGTTGATACTTCTTTCCTTCTACAAGGTTCGTCTCCTGTACATTCAGGAATAGGAATATCCTGAGGTTTGCAGCCATCTTCTTCTTTACATGATTCCATTTGGTGATCTGGTTGAGATCCAATAACGTCAGAACCACAACCACTATCTCCACAATCAATTTTGTTACATGACTCTCCTTCACACGGAGTAGCTTCAATGGTAGGAATTTCCACAGATTTGCATTCTTCTCCATTTTTACACTGTTGTGGCAATTCAGACACGATTTCATCAGTTTTCGTACAATGTTCGCCTTCGCAAGGTATGACTGGAGACACTTGAGTATGTGGTAACTGACATTCACCGTTAGCACAACTTTCTGGTTTGCATTTACCGTTAGAGCATTCTTCAGTGGGTTCCACAGAAGGTACTGACGTGTCTGGTTTTTGTGGAACATCACTACAACCTCCAGACCCACATTCAGTTTCAGCTTTATGATCATCTGCAGTTAAACAGCTATCAGAATTACAGGGTCCAGACGGTTCAATGGGTTGTCTTGTTGGTTCACTTATTTCACATTGATCGCCACGGCATTCAATTGTAGGAGAAGGCATGGGAGATTCTGTTCCAGACATCTGGTTATCGGATTGAGGTGGTACTGTTTCTCTTGGATGGTCACATACAAATGTGGGACAGCAAGAATCAGGAGAGTCGTATATTGATTGGCAGTTATCCATGTAATCAGGTGGTGGACTGCATATAATGGGGTCACACTTGATAATGCTGCTGGCACACCTACAACCAGTGTGGCAATTATTTGTGCTAGGTACAACTGAGTTATTCCCATAAGTTACTCCATTCAGAAGGCAGTCGCCTTCACCTGGAATTCGGCTCGGTTCTTCATGAGTTTCAACAAGAGGTGTGGTTTCAGTACTTTTTTCTGTACTAGATGATAAACTACCATCCTGTTCAGATGATGGCTCAGAAACTTTTTCGGGTAGAATTTCAGTAACAACCGAAGTTTCTTTAGGCGATTCAGTCGTTGTTGGTTTAGATTCAATTGTTTCTGTTATTTCTGTAATATATTCTGGAATTGAAGTAGTAAACTCTTCTTCTGATGTTGGAACGTCGGAACTTGTACCTATCTTGTCATCATGCGACGATGTGGGAATCAATCCTTCATCTATAAACTCAGACTTAACTGTAGTTGGCTCAGTATCTTTGGATTTTTCGGTAGAAACAATACCTTCGTCTTCTTTTCTGAATGATGGTTCAGTTGTGACAGTGAATTGATCAGCTTTGGTAACAATACCCTCCGGTAGCGATGTCGTTAGTTCAGATACACTTGTTGATTTAATGTCAACAAGAGGTGGTACTGTGTGCATTTCATCAATGATAGATGGTTCAGTTTCTTTGGCATCCTCGGAAAGTGTTGTTCCTCCTGGTAGAGACGGCTCAGAACTAGTCTCCTCATAAATCTCACTTGGAATAGTGTTTAATCCTCTATCAGGTTCTGCAGTAGTGAATTCAGTTTCTTTCATAGCGGGTGCTGCTGTTGTAACGTGTTCAGTTTGTGCAGGAACGTCTTCTTTAATTATTTTATGAGTAACAACGTCTTGTCCTAGATTTACTACAGTAGTGCTTTCTTCTTCAACCGCAGGTGATGCCGTAGTGATTGGAATGCGTGAATGAGGATGAGTACTGTCCTCTTCAGAAACAGCAACCGTGTTCTGCGCATGATCTGGTTCCGTAGTTAATGTTTCTTCTTTTTCCAGTGGATTACTTGTTGTATTAGGAGTCAGTTGGTCAGGTTTAGAACTTTCTCTTTCCTCTTCAGCTGGGCTAATTGTAGTGCCAGGAGAAAATTCTTCAGGTTTGGAACTTTCTTTTTCATCTGGGGTACTAGTAGTACTAGGAGCGAATTCTCCAGGTTTTGAACTTTGTTTTTCTTCCGCATCTGAGCTCACTGTAGTACTGGGAGCTAATAATTCAGGTTCAGAAGTTTCTTTGGCTTCTTCAGCTGGGCTTTCTTCTGCTGAGGTTGCACTTGTTGTTCTTGTAATATCACCGTCGGAATATTCTTTTTCAATCATTACTTCGGGAGTAACGTTTGATATATCAGTCGGTGTAGCAGTTTCTTTTTCAATTTCACCTAAAGAACTAGAGCTAATAGTGCTGTATTCCGGTTTGGAAGTTGGGCTGCCAGTAACATCTTCTTCTTTTTGTGATGTTGTTAGTTTATCATCTTCACCTTCGCTCGATGGTAGGCTTACACTTTCACTTGTCGGAGCGTTAGTTGTGCCATGAGGTTTAACGATTTCTTCGTCAGGAATAACATCAGGGACTGTATTTTGTAAGTCTCCCAATTCAGTCGTAGCACTTTCATAAATATTGGGAGCCATTGTAGCAGAAACATCTTTATGAGGTTCTAAAATGTCTTCTTCTATCGTTTTACTAGTAGTAAGTTCCTCAATTTCTTCACTAATAGGGGCATTTGTCGAAACAGGTGGTTCGATAGTTTTTTCATTCATGTCTGGCGCTATGATTTTATCGATTGCTACTGTTGTCTTTTCATGTTCTTCATAAGCAGGACCTTTCGTAGTGACATAAATATATTGATCATCATCTCCAGGAGTAGGAATTATTTCGTCAGGTCCAAGTGGCTTTGATGTTTCTTCTTCGTCACCACTGCCTTCCAATTCAGAACTTGTAATTGGCATTTCTGTGTATGGTGCTTCATCAGGTTCATTCCTATATCCACTACCTTCGACGCTTGTTCTCCTTGGAGGCAACAATGTTGTTAGTTTATCTATCATCGTTTCAGTCGTAGATTCTGTTGAAAGGTCAGAGGGAAGCTCATCACCTTCACAAATGTAAGTGTCTGGGCAGCATTGACCTTCACGTGGTGGCAGCGAGGAACAGTTTTTGCCTTCATTTTCCATTGGTGCACCACATTCCTGTACGACACAAACTATATCTCCTTTCATACAGTAACAATGTTCACATGCTTTTTCTGTTTTTATTAAAGCACCATCCGAAAATACTCGGTCATCGTGAACACAATCCTGTGTCATTTGTGTAACTGGAGAGATAGTTGTGGTCGTAAGTAAAAATCCTGGCGTCGGTCGCACGGTAGTTGACATGTCGTCCAAAAGAGGTAATTCGTCTTCGGGATGATCTGAAAATTATATTTTTTATATAAATAAATGTATGAACAGTGGTCACAATAATCAACATGAATTGATATCGTTTTCATTTAAAACATATGCATATAAAACGTATATCTTATTACTTTTTATTCTTTGACCACGTGAGTACATTCCTGTATTTATTGCTGAGTTTTTTGTTACTTTCTTATTTAATACAGGCATGAAATACTTGAAAATGTATAAAATTAAGCCTAAATATTATTAATGTGATCTAAAAAAACAAATAAAGAGAATAACTCACCACAAGAATAACGGACCGGACAGCAGACGTCTTTATGGTAAATAGGCGTACAACCATCCACATGCAGAGTACATTCTTGCATAACGCAAGTCGTCATGTTTCGAATACAGTAGCAATGTTCGCAAGGTTTGTTCGGTGTCGGGGGTACTTTAGATCCTTCGGGGAAATATTTTCCGCTGATACTGCATCCATATTTGTCCAGTTTGCCAATTCCAGTTGCTCCATATTCAGCTGGAGACGTGGTCGACGTAGATGTGAGTAGGTCAACTGGAACTGTTAGTAAAATGAATATTAAATTCATGTCGCTTGCAAAAGCAGCGAAAAAGTGAGGATATCTTTGAAGACTATATTTATTTTGGTCTGCAAATGCATAATTAAATGTCGTGTACTTCTATCGAAACGTCTAGTATTATTAAGGCTGTTTATCTAAATATCACTTTTTTCACTATTTTAAAACTTTATTATTTACAATAATAATGTTTCAAGCGATAAATATAATAGGTTTCTTAGAGAGTATCGAAATATTTTTTTAAGTATTTGTTTTTTATTTTTACAGTTTGTAATTATCGGTAAAAAACAAAAGCAGTTTAATTATTATACTAAGGTATTTTGTGAAATATAAAGTTTTAATCAACTTACCATCAGGGCATGTAACGATAGGACAGCACTGGTCTGCCCGCTTTTCAACGGTGCAGTCCTGACCGATGGCCTTGGTGAAAGGACAGACCCTAAGGTAGCACATCAGCATTCGGTTGTGGCAGGTGCAGTTCAGGCATGGCTCGTTGGTCATAATTCGGTCGCCCTCGCCATAATGCTGGAAGTTGTAGTAACAACCTTCTGGAGCGCCTGAAATTGTATTAAATACACAATATTTTAACATGTTTGGTATAAAGACCTTTTCATTAGAATATACATAGTTATGCGATTTCAGAAGACAGAAACGGTTGCGCGTCATCTACATTTAAACCACACCGTAGAAAACAATCTTTATTTTCAAAGGTGTCATTTAAAACTATGTTTACTTTGAGTTTTTTTAATTAAAAAATTATGTATTACTTCAAATATTCAACTAACTTTCATTACGACTAACTCGGCTCATACTTGATAGAGCTATACCACGCAGAGCGGCCTTCTTTCAGTTTATGAACTGTTGATCGCGTTACTTAAATTACAGTGTTACAAAAACAATTAAATAGTATTTTTATAATTATCTTCGATTTGTGAATCAATTCAACTGGTAGGGTTTCTTTTAAAGCAAAATATCGTTGTCCAAAGTAAACTTACCTTCATATAAGTCTAAAGCTGTCTGATTACTTGCTGTAGGAGCTGAAAGTAAAAAAAAAGAACCATTTTAGTCATACAAAATTGTTATATTATTTAATTTTTATATTTAAATTATATCATTAATTAAGATTGTTTCTCTACTGCTTCTCTGTGTTAATTTAATTTTCAGTTTCTCGTAATTTTCTTATCGGATTTTGCGGTAAAGTGACTCGTGTAAAATATGTTCCGCTTGCATGTTGCCGGATTATATTTTTTCTTCAATCATTCTCAATGTCATGTTAACTCATGGTGAACCCATGAAGAAGTAACAATCTTATTTCACGTGCTCAATGCCGTTTCGAATAAATAACATTTTGCCAAGTCCTGTACTGCATAAGCACAGTTCTTTTTGAGAGAAATTGTGAAAAAACTAAGCTTTTCTGTTGTTTGGTTTTATATGTGTTGATATTTTTGTTCAAGCATCACCTGCTGTTAAGAGAAAAATATCGATACAGATGTTAAAGGCAGAGCGTTCTGAGAATGTTTTACTGCTGTTTTTACGACTGACTTATTAAGTACGTTACAGCTGGGCAGGATATTAGCTGCAAATCGCTCGAGACCCGTGATCGGTCATCGTCTTAAAGTCGTTTTACATATCCGTTTTACTGCGTATAATTACTGAAGCTTAGCGGCGACGCGACAAAGCTGTAATTAAACTAACGGAGAGTGTCGTTAACACCGAAACCGCGACTTCTCTCTCGATTGTACTTAGGGCTAATCATAACACTGAAATAGAGGAAATTATTATATGCATAATAATCACCCAGAAGCGGAAATTAAAATTAAACTATAAGGTGACGTGTTCATAAAATGAGTGCCAATATTTTTTTAAAATTAAAACAGATTTGTAGAACCTATCTAGCTACTGGTCTAGGTCTGGAATCACGTAAAGAAATATAAATAAGGATAACCAAATTCTAAAGAAGCGATGGTAGAAAACGTAAACAAGATGAATTTAGGATAAACAACTTAATCCATTTTTCGATACCTATGTGTAAATATATCGTTTACATAAACAAATAACCAAGTAAATATGTGGAAAGAAGGAGAAAATATGAGACATGAAAGTAAATGTTTTCCGTGAATATGTAGATTTTGAAGAGCAAAAGCCATCTTGTATAATTGATGATGTCGGTGACTGCAGTATGCGTTGTGCTTATCAGCTCTCGGCGCATGGCGGCGGCGCGCGGCGGCACCGTTAGCGCGGACCGCGCTCGGCGCGCCTGTACATGGCGGGTGCGCTGGCGCCGCAGCCAGATCGTCCACCTAACGGTCGCCAGGAATGTCGTTAGCATCCAGTTTTTGCCAACCGAGATTTCAATTATACTATTTCCACTCTCACGATTAAATTGATCGTAAAAAAAACAACGGAACAAAGTCGTAACGGATTAAATCAAACATCCTGTTTTGAATATTAAAAAATACCATTATTAAAATATCACCTGATTTTTTAAACGAATTAAACAAAGTGGGTTACTTCCACGTAGACAGTAGGTGTCGGTGCGCGACGAAATGTCCAAATTCCAAGTTGCCTGGCTGAATAATAAGTACCGAATCATACCCGAGTTTTCGTGTACGTGACGTAGCATTTCTAATTCCCATGATACCTAATGAATCGCTTTTACGTATAAGTGTGACGTTATAAATGGCTTTGCATGAACAAAAAACTACTTAATGCAAAATCGTGCGCTTAGGAACACGGGTCGAGGCAATCGAAATGAGGAGCCAGCATGAATTTAAAATTTGCACTACATTAATATGGATTGTTGTTTCAATGAATGAATGTCGGCGTGGTCGCCATGCGTGATGAAGTTCACACGGGTAGACCTAAACATTGTAGGCCGCATTTAAATATACTTCCTATGTATAACATAAATTCAATACGAATTCTTTGAAGGAACCGTGCTGCGGATACTAAATCTGCGCGGACCAAAATAGCCTCATCTAATAACATGCATCGCGAAACAGACAAGCACAGACCTTTGTACTGTTAGTTGCGGGTACGGGAAGATACCGTCACGACCGCTGCCTTCCTGCGGGAGAGTTCCGGGGAGGCTTACAGCCCGTCATAATACGTACAGGAAGACTAATCACATTATTCGATAAACGAAGAAAATATGACGGCTTTTCGGCAACACAATTTTTCCTTATGCCTCTCTAGTATCTTATGAAAATGCCATAACTCGAGAGATGGGAAGAACCGGTACACGATATTACACTTTCATTCTTGAATAATTTGTGAGCTCTTAACAAATTATTAGGTAGGAAATCAAAATAGATAGCTTTTGCGTTTTCATTGTTGGTAATACAATTTTCAAGTGAACATCTTTAAAAATGAATGGAGATACTTTTAAGTCTATCAGATATGAGTCAGTTGTTTATAAGCAAGAAATATCATATATGTACAAGATGTGTCTTTTTTGCAAAAAGTCTGATAGAAGGTGAAGCGAGAATGCAAGAAGCAGCGGAAGTAGCACTATCACGAGCACAATCTTCTCACGAGCACAGTAGGTCGCAGACGACGCAACGGTAGATTCTGATACTAGTTTAGGCAGCGCCATCAAAATATAATAAATAAGAATTAGTGTATCACCGACACCAACATTAACATATTACTTACTACCTGTTGGAATGTTTTCCTAGTAATATGGGTACATTGTAATAATCACAAATTCAGCACTCAATATTATTGATATGTTATGTATTTGCAATTCATATGTTTACAGGCTTATAAATAACTAGGTGTACTATAAATACATACATATTAATGAATAAGAAGAAAGGAAGACTAAATAATGTCGTGGATTGCATAATGATGGCATTTAGATGAGTGTGTCCATCGAATCACTGTTTATAGTTACCAATTAAATGAATTATTTACCACTATCTTTTTAATATACATAGGCAATAGTTAAAGAAGTCTAGACATAGGGACAGATATTTCATAATCTATATACCTACTTTAAAAGATCTTACACATGTGAAAAACAGAAATTAATGAACCGTGGAACCGAACACTATTATAAAATAGAGAATAATTCTCCTGCATTCTAGAGTAGAAGCTTGGTTCCATCATGAGAACTGCGGTGTAATTACGTCAAACACTAACAGTTGAAATGCCTTTCATTTTGACATTTCAACAACATTCATTGCGTTATTTACGTTGTCGAGCAAACCAATTTTCAAAAAAATTAAATAATGGTTTAGGACTTTCCCTGAAAATCCTTCGTATTGTAAAAGTGTGTTACGCCATTGGGGTGTAAGGCAATACAATGAAAGCCCCAGGGGATGTCAACCCTTGCCCGTGACACTCACCCGCAGCTGAGCACGCGAAGCACGCGGCCAGCGCTAGCAGCGCTCCCGCCGCTCGCCGATCCATCTGACGCCGTCCTCTGTAACAACACAAAACAATCAATTACTGTCGCGACCTATCATCTCCACCTACACTCTCGTCACAATTTCACAGTGTGGATTATTAAGACTCCATTTCCAGCGTCTACGACAACATATAAATAAAAAGCGCTCCGATAATAGAGATACGCCAACTTATATTAAGTTAGAGTATGCCAAATCGTTAAAAGCACCGATTTAAAAAAAAAAACAGCTTCCCATAGTTAAAAGAATTTTATTTTTCGTACAAGAACAAGGTAACAGCCGGAGCAAAGATGCCTAATGACGCGGAAAAAAACAATTATTTTATCTCCATAACGCGGACTACCTATAAAAACGATGTTGAAGCAAACAATTCGGACTGCAGACATATTTAATTTGCTTTTGCTTTTTGCTTTCCGGTAAAGATTTTCAGTTGGCTAGATAAAACGTGATACCGATCCACTTATGATTAGATCCAGGTAAAGTCCTCCCCTTACCTGGATCGAATCATACAATACAATATTATTATGCATCAATGTAGTATGCAATAACAATCGTATTATAATATGGTCCAAGAGTAATATTTGGATACCAGCGTACCGACGCGTGCTTGAGTGGGAGTAATGTTAGGATCAAGGATCATTGTGCATGTTCCAACTCATCCAGCACATGCCGATTTATTTTGACTGATTTTCCATGCGAAGTAGTTTCCGTATTTATCGTTAAACTTGAACTTGCCATAAACAACAAATGCAGCAAGTAATGTCAACATTTACCTACATCCTGATGCTATCTTATCTAAGTTAGTAATGAAAGATCGTATAAAACGTTAATTAAGAACGCTACTTAGTATTGTTGAACGGTACATTTTAGCCCAGAGCTAGGCCAAGGAACGCGGAAACGTGAGGTTCGCACAAAAATGTGCCCATTTAGCTGTGAGTGAATGGGAACTTTAACTGTCCATTCAGAGTGGCTGGAACGACGGCAATTCAAAACAATGTTGGCAGTGGGCAGTTTTAAAGGATTTTCAATGAAATACGACGTATGTGCTAACATATTTCTAGAAACCGCTGTGAATATTAAATGGCCACTTCTGACACCTCAAAGAACGGTCGACCACCGCATATTATGTACTTCATAGGCTTACTGTTCTAGCTCCTACATATCGTACCTATGCCAATAAAAATAAACCCCATCTGAATTATTGTTGTGTTCCTTTGCGGTTTACTTTTTAAACACTCGTAAAAAATGTATTAATGACACATTTTTTTTGGTTTGTTTACAGCGCCATTTTAGATTATTTATGGTCTCAGGCAAAAAGTAGATGTGTGATGTAGGATTGTTCTCATCCAATACAAAAATAACCGTTTATAACAAACGGTAAGGTAAGTATTCGTATTTACGGTCCGCGGCTGAAACAGTCAATAGGTGTGGAGCAAATTATTGTAACTCCAGGGTCCGTAGCGTAAGGCGAGCGTTACCGTGGGAACACATCCGCGCCCGACTTCTGCACACGGCCATACGCACACACACACACCTACTCATTACACACTACACCTTACACGCATTTTTCAACAACCTCCCTTGCCTCCTCTGCCAGTCGTTGGGGAGCTTTCTCTATTTTTCTTGTGATGAGAGTACAAACACATGTACAATGTGTATATGTGATAACGTAAGTGCCTCTCATAAAGCTTCCTTAGGTAATAGCTCTTTATCTTCTCGTATTTTTCTTGAAAAACCTTTTTAGACGAATTTATTTCCATCAAATTATAAAGTACTCTCTAAGTAAAAGGTGCGCAAATATCTATAGATATAATCTATATGGTTATTGTAGGGGTCCCTCCGTCTAGACACTCAATGCAAGTCACCTCCGCAGCTCCGTCGAGAGGGTGAGGGTGCGGAGACTTCACCACTATCAATTTATTTGCTTTACTAAAACACCACGTGTTCCGGACGTTGAGAGCCATTCACATTGTCGTGTTGATATCTTTTTCGACATTTTTTCTGACTATGTCAGTTCGTAAATAGCGACACGAAGAGCCTCGTACTCTCTGACGATCATTATCATGTAATGTACGCGAGTACCGAAATAATTAACTCCAAGCTAATGTTGTGATTACGAATATTCGTGTCGGGGAGCTCCAGTTCTTTCATCGTACACAATAGGAACCCACTTCTCAAGCATAATTTGGCATACCGTTTTTTCCAGTGGTATGACGTCAAAAGTAACAGTTAATCCGATTAAAATAAACCTGAATTTAAAACGCAGTCAGTTGGAAAGCCACAAAATATGTGCCGCATTTAATTGTTATTGTGAACTCGTAACTGTAGAGCTTGAGACGAGTGGTGACGCCGTCATTGATCAAGCGCACTCATCTACAACGTTTCAAGAGCTACGCGGCGCTACGCGATCTAAAGCCTACGCTTCTTGTTAGTTTGTGAACACTTTTACTGTGTGTAGTATTTCTAATTGTTAAGAAATATCCGGTGTAATATATGTGCATGTTCTTGTTTATTATTTAATTGCATTCAATTTATATTAAATACCTTACATAAATATATGGGGGAAAGCCTACAATATAAAATTACACATTAAGCATTTGAAAAATCGATTTGCAAATGTGGTATTAAGAAATAGGGAATGGTGCGGATTGTGCACTATTAATATGGCGGGGAATAAGTAAAGTGATTGAATCAGATCAGAAGGGCGTATTGGGCATACGGCGATTGGGCGCGGAGCGGCATGTCCGCGTTGCGATGTTGCCCAACACATAATTTCGGAACACTGCAACCGCAGCGAGCATTGACACCAATTTCTTGAACATTGAACAACTGCTTTAAGATCGGGAATCTTATGCATTATTATTTGAACTTAAAATGCCAATGTGGATGATAATAATTTGGTTATTTTATTGCCCGATTAGATCACATTTTGTATAATACAGTTGCAGTGGCATAAACTACTTTATATTTTGGTTCGACTGTGATCGGGACATTTATTATTTAAATGATAAGCTTATATTGAGAGCGATAAATATTACCAATAAAATATGTTTAAATCGTTCGTTATTTCGTGATAACATGTCTTGTACCTATGCCCGATACTTAAAGCTTAAGTTTCAAATTTCTCAATATTTTTGAAATTATATAAGTTATAAAAATGCTAGATATGATTTATGCATTATATTTGTCCATAAAAGTGGTAAGCTAGACCTGGAGCGTATAGTAAGAGGCAGTGTACTAGATGCGAGCCGCGATGACCGGCGGGTCACTCGGCAGGAGGGCACAGAGTCACGGAGCACTCCCGCCTCCTCCGCGAATGCTGCGCGCGTACCATACCACTTTTATATTCTCGGTTTAGATAGCTATCTAAAACCTGTGCATGTAAAATTATATTGTAGTATAGCTGTATCGATTTGTAAGTTCTCGCAGGACGTTCTCACAGGTCTAACGTTCAGACGCAGTTACATATTCGCGAAGCACTCAGTTATCCAAGGCGCGCGCGCCGTTCGCACAATGCGCTCACGTACGCGTGTCGCGATTATCGGTCGTCGTAAATTACAAGTGATTAGCATAGAAGTCGTGTACACGGCGACGGAGCGACGTTATTAGATTCGGCTACAAGCGACACTACGTCGTTATTAGGCGATAATTGTCACTGAAGTGTAGCGGTCGATTAACGGCAGACGCGGGCAACCACGTCCATACTAAGTAGCCGCATGCACACCTCGCATACCGCTTGTAATGTACTAACTCGTTTATGGCAATTATTTTATACTTACCGCGAATTAATACATACTATGCTTTATAAATATTTTCAATAAATACTAATTTTATAGGTGTATCAAACAGCCTCTACAGAGCTAATACGGATCATATTATAGAAATGAGCAGATAATAATAATCGAAAAAGGACGGGTCTCTCCTCTCAACAAAAGTAGAAGCACAGTGTAGTGGAAGTAACTCAACATGGCAGGGTTTGTGTGCCTCAAGGGAACGGGAGGAAGATAGCAAATATTAGTTTCCTTCATGAGGTACTCGCGGTTCGTTGACCCGCGCAAATTTTGTGCCAGGAGGTACACATAAGTATAAACTATCTAGACCGCTTCATCAAGATATACATATATAACAGCGCTTTTTTGGAACAGTACACTAAGTTAACGTTATGGAACCATCACTTTTGCAAAAAAAAAAAACTAAGATAAGAAATAGGCTGTTCTAAAAATTTATGTAAACAGGGAATAACGGGAAACTACGAGGGAAGGAGGATGAGGAGGATAAAACAAGAAGAGTTTAATACGTTTCAGTCGCATTGGCGAGATAAAAATAAGGACCCAATGAGAGAAATAATTGAAATGCCAAATCAATATCGCGTTATAAATGCAAAAGGATATTTTAGCAACACAAATAACTTAGATAAGTCAGATTTCTGTAAGGATCAGAGGGAAAGCTATTTTAATAGAATATGGGATCGTGCACGGAGGCACGCATTCATTGCTAACGTAGTCCGAATAATTTAGGTAAATCCGCTCTAGACGTCTCCGTCACCGTTACACTCGCGTTAACATTCCACTCAGGCGCTCCTACGAATTATCTTATTTCCATGCTATTCCGTGATTTCGATTCGATCTACAAGAAATATCCATCTATTTTGTGTGATTTTTTCCTAATCATTATTTCAAACGTATTCAGGCAACGGTTCTGAGATGGCGCGGCGACATAAAACCTGCAAAATGTGTTCCTAAGATTTATTTTACGAGGAAAGCTCACTTTTAATGTCACAAAGACCATCAAAGCTCAAAACTCTTAAGTACATTCTATGTCTGTGTGCTCGAAGAAAGCCACCGTTAGTGTGAGTGGCTGTTGCTAGGCATAGCTTGAATTCGCGATTGTTGGTCCGCGGCCGCGTCGCTCACACGATGAGCGTTGCCCCCGTACGTCGTACGTCGCCGGCTGCTTACTTAGCTATAGCTCCACTCAGCTACGTTCCAGGTTGCCGTTTACTGACACCTCTCACGGTGAACTATATACATTGTGTTCGTACTGTAATTAAGTACAGTGTACCCTTATGAAAAAAGTCATTGGAAGAATGATGTTTTGATATGTTTTCAATATTTATAAGATTTTCGTTCGAGTTTATTTAGAGTAATACAAAGATGATTATTTTGTAAGATGTGTTAAGATGAAAGAAAAGAGTGCGAGATGAGTGATGGTACGTCGATGCACCCTCCGATGGCGCACGCCGCCCTCGCGCGCCGCGGCCGCCCTGCGACCGCTCTCTGACACTCGCTATTAGGGCGACCGCTGACCCGTGCCAGTCCGCACCCCTAACACGAACGAGGAAACCATGTGTGTCTCATTGCCCACTAAATCAGTGACCTTTGAGTTCCGTATCCTTTTTATGTGCAGACATAATTAAATTCAGCTAAACTTTTACGACATCGCCGCTCGGGGTGTGTGGGCTCTATGGCCGTGTGGGACATAACAGTTAGGCTCTCGGACCAGGAAGTGAGCGCCCTCGGCATGATGTCTATTGACTTGTATTCGCAGCCATGTTCGAATGCTTCGTGTCGAACACTGTTTACGAGCGCCTGGCGATAGCTGACCGACCGGCCAGTCATTACCGGCCATATCTCTATGTAAGGAATGAATGGCAAGTACTTACAAACGAACCTCAGAGTTTAGCTTTAAACGAGTGAGCACAGGCACGTAGTACGGTTTAAAGTCTTCGGATATTTCCCCGTTAACCGTTTTACGGCTCGAAACATGATTTTCAAGAAAACCTTGACAGCTTTTGTTTTGTATGGACGAATCACTTGTTTGAATCTACTGAGACTAATAACATGATATAGTTACGTCAGTTACGTGTGCAGTTCCTCACTAAACCCTTGTGTAGTGCTTGGAATGCACTAGAATAAACTTACTTATCTAACGCGCACCGAGGTGACTACAAAAATAACAATAATAGCTATAGGGCCCTGTTTTCGCTGTGGAACTGCATTGTGGGGAACTGGTTATTGCGCAAAAACGATAATAAAGAGCCCTAGACATGAAATATTTATACATCGCATTATCATATTACATGGGAATCGTGTTCATCGTTTAGAAAATTATGCTATTCGTTTTCACTTGGAAACCACAGCGGGACAAAAAATGCGTCTGAATAAAAAACTTGGCTGAGGTGAAGCTAGCAAAGGGGAACGTGACCCTCGTCCCGTTTCTTCACTTGGATAATTATCATATACATGATAGCAAAAGCTGGGCAAGCAATTACACATGTATGATAGCTTAGAACTGTGGAAGTGTAGTTACGCCTGTAATACACTTTGTGGGAAAAATGTTTGGCATGGAATAATGATGATAGCGGGTGAAATTATTCGATTCACGAACTGCGCGGCTCAAAACCATGACCTTAAATACATCGAGGCTGATATTTCGAACTCTGCTATGTTATACGTATTGAGATGCGCGATCAATTTGAATGAATTACCCTTCAGCACAGCACGGCCGGGGTCAACTAATGCGTGCGGCACCGACCCACATTTGAAGGATTACAAGTAGCTGCCGAGAAAATTTACCGCTAACATTGCCATATAAGCTGTATGAATTTTAGGTCGGTACAAGCATAGCATGCTCTTGCGCCGACATCTGCGCAAATATTGATTTAGTAAGTGGGAGCCACAATGGCGGCGGTCGGCCGCTTGCGCCCAGCGCTGTGCCCGCGCCGGCCACCTTCCTCCTAACATCGTTCTTTCACCAACATACAACTGAGATAATCAACGTTAAGTAAATAATCATTGATTTTTCTCACGGTTTGTTCACTTGCGGGATAACTTATATAATATTTATTCAAGGGTTAAGAGTTTGTTTTTACAGCGGAACAAGTATTACCGGAGACGTAGTCACAGTTATTTTCTGTAAGTAGGTGCTTCTACCTAAATCCATTTTTTTTTTCAAAGAAATATTCAATTTGAATTTATCACAAAACGAGCCGAAGCTGAAGCATCAATGTCGGTACAATGACCGCGTCCGGAGACCACCGTGAGTATCGTGTTTACCCGTCGATTATATAGTTGCAGCCATTTCAGACGCTTTGAGTCATCACTTAACAATATATCGATCGAATTCACTTAGAAAGCTGTTAGTTTTCGGTTACTTGAATTCCGTAAATTCAATTACGAATACTTTAAATCTTACGAAGTTGAATATTTGTCGAAATTTTACAAAGTTAAGGTGTTCTCATAAAGTGTAGTAACAAACTTACGAGGCTCACATTAAATGTTTACCATCAAGAGAACATGAAAAAGTCAGCCCGATGCAGGAAATTAGCTTGTTTTACTTGCACGGGTCCGAAATTGAGGTAGTTTAGTACCGTTACAGCAATGCCACAGTTTTAAAATAACCACTTACTGAGACGATGTGCATTTATGTGTAATAAGTGTTATTTTTCAGACGTATAAACGAGAAACTGCCAATGAAATAAAATTGAATTGCTGTACTCGGTAAACGTTATTCGTAAAAAATGCTGGCATAAAAGATAACACGTTATATTTTATTTTTAAACTAGTATCAAAAGCTGCAGTTATATTTTAACTGTTTTATTCGAGAATTAAATACATTTGTTTACCAAATAAATAAAGGGAATAACAATCTGTGGAGCTTTGTCCGTCCATCTCAATTGATCTGAACCAAACTGTTGTCACAGTTTCTTTTGTTGACCTCTTGTCATTTTAAAGTGGCAGACAGACAAAATGGATCAAATAAATGGCTGGTTAGTTAAGTTTATTTAATTCGATGACCAAGGTCTGATTTCGCATCAGGGACTATTTAGTTCCCAACTTTTATTAAAACAGGATGGCTAAGATTGTAGAAAAACAAATTCATAGCATCAAAACCACCCTCTATTCCAAGGCTTATGTTATCGTATCGTGAGTATCGCTACACTGTCTACCGAATTCTGTAATAACCGTTATTTACAAAAAATATGCAAGTTTAATAATGATATAGTTTAACAGATTTAAAGTGATTGATTGGCTACTAAAATAAAAGGAATCAAAGTAAGGAAGCGTATAAAAGATTACGTCAGTCCTATAGTTATCAAAGTTCCATAATCACCATCAGGCATGATGTTTTTTTTTTTAATCTTATAAGAACGCGGTTCGTGATTAGCTCCAGCATCAAGATATTGAATGAATACTTCTAAAAATTATCATTATTGGCATGGAAAAAACAGACGTGAAAAAAATGCCTATGTTCTTTCAAGGTGAAGATGTCGGCGCACGAATGTTTAAAAGCAAATTCAGGGAAGCGCCGCGAATCAGGAAGTACTACGCCACAAATAATCCTAATAACCTAATGATCATTTCGACGCGTAGACACGAAGCTACGTAAATAAATAAACATGACAACTATTGTTACTCCGACAGATACATTAAACGTTGTATATTTGGTGAATTATTTTGATTACGATTTTATGTACACAGATAATGGTGAGATACTGTAAATATTTTGAAAGGTGTAGATATTCTCCTCGCGCTTAACTTAAAGTCACTTTATGTTTTTCAGAACTTTTCAGAATATTAAGTCATTTATTCCAGTACAGATAGTTTAACTAGGTAATTGTATTCGTGAATTTTATGTGAAGTAATAAATAGTTTATCGTGCTAGCCCACGTAAAATACAAAAGACTTTCACGTTAGGAACTGTTCATCTCGAGAATTTGCTATTGATTTTTCGGTATTCATTTCCTTTGGGCATTCTTCTAATGTGAATAATTCATGTGGGGCCTTCGTTGACATATTACTTCCGAGACCCTTGCAAGATTAAAGGAAAACAAAGAGAATAAGTGGGTAGGTAGGTGTACTTCATGCAAATTGTTGGGGGGTGAATATCTCATTCTAAAAATACGATTTAAAATACTTTTACAGATTACTTATTTATTCCTGTTTGCTGCTTTTTTGCTTCATCACAAAAACTACTGAACTGTTTCGATTGGATCAACATAAACACTGCCTAGAATCCACTTAAGCGTGAGTAAGTAAAAAATGCTAATTTATCGAGATCGTGAACACTGTACGCCACGTTTAGATTATGTGAATTTAAAACAGTTTAGATTTATATTTTATTCTATATAGAAGTGAACCGCGGGAAAAGTTAGCGTGCCATAAAAATGTAACGGCTCTAAGCTGAACATATAAAATGTGTAAAAAGCTTTGGCGCTGAGGCGCTCGCGAGTCGACGCTGCTGGCGGCGCGGCGCCGGCCGAGCGCGGCAGAGCTGCAGCGCCTTACCCACTCGTAGGACAATGACATCGCACGTTCCGCACCATAAAACAACCTGGACATTATGAAGTGTTGCCTGAGCCTTTTTATTAGCGTAAAAATGTAGACACTACTTATAATTGCGTCATTAAAAGTTCTATGCTTGTTTTGCGAACGCTCAACAATTTCAGAACATTCACCGATGATACGCAGGATTTACGGTACTCATATCAATGACACAAAGATAATAAAACCTCGAAAATCATCTTGTTTGTTGGTCACGAAAAGAGGTAAAGGTTCTTTGAAATGTAAGACGTGAAACAACAATTTATATTTTAAAGGCGATCGAACTTCCAATCGCTCCACGATTTTCCTCTTTTGTCATTGCCATGTTAACCTTAACATACCTCCCAAAATCCTCTATGAAATTCAAATCCTTTTATGATCGTCAAAATCCTTTAACATTTCACATGAAAGTTCAAAACGACTGGTGTTTGAACATAAACAATGGGCTGTTAGCCAAGGACTCATTCTCTCACACTTTAGATCGACAAGCAAGGTTCGCGGTCACTACAGTGTTCTGTGAGCGCAACAGACAAACCTTAACCTTCATATATCGGTCGGTATAAATACTAATTGGTAAAAGACCTATTCAAACAATACATGGGAATTTTTACTCGGTAAATGGTAAAGTGGACATGTCTATTTGTCTTGTTATTTAGAGTGTGGGTGCCATGAGCGTGGGCACCGAGCAGATACTCTTTAGGGAAGGTAGCTAATGCATCGCTTTACCCGAGACCGGCCGGAATATCGACACGATAAATTTAAGCTCTGGTTATAAATTTAGTCAGTAGTATACGTCTACTCCATTCTTTATTGTTAACGTGAATTTAATAGCGATACTTGTGGGAGAGTGCGAAATGGGGAAATGAAATGAGCAGTCTAGCAAGCACCGGTATTATCATATCTTATTGTTAGACCCACGTATGAATATGTCTGCTTGACAAAGCTCGACGAAGCAAAGGGCTCTTTTGCGTTATTATAAATCAGGATTTTGTTGGAATTCCAACCGAAGAAAGGAAGGCGAATGTTATTGTGCGTATAATTTTTGCACTTAAGTAATTAATTGAATGATACAATTTATAATTCAAATGAAAAAGTGAAACATACCTAATGGAGTACCTGTTTTATATTTAAGTTATTAAATCATACATTTATAATAAATTATTTTAATACAAGTAACACAAATCAACGATCAAATCAATAGACACTGAAGAGAGAGAGAGTCCTGTAGTCAAAATGGCGCCTAATTCAACACAGATAGGTACACAAAAGCTTAGAAGGCTTGATCTCAATAACATGACCGCAGGTAACATCTCATTGAACCACTAAATTTAGCACAGTGACGTCAAAACTTTCACGCCTGATATGAGATTGATTGGCATGGAAATAGATAACTATTACCTATTGTAAGTAATATAAAAACTTGTGCCGGCAAAAAACTTGGGCTAAATAACATCATAACCTACATTCCGATTGGTGGCACCGAGCACCAAGCGAACTGTTAACACTGAATGTGAATTTTAAACAGACTTGGTGTAGGGCCATATTCGTGTGTTTCTCTTTTATCGGTCATTGTGACTGGCATCGCGGCTTGGTTATATTCTGATATTGATATTCAGACGGCGACGCCACGCGAGGTTTCTTACACACTTGCACCAGTCGATGTACATCGGAAACCCATAACCATCCTGTACTAGAACAATACTTTCGTTGTGCGTTTACACGGCGCGTGAAATATCGCCCAGGAGCACTGATATTTGCAGCTTTGCAAATCTAATTAAAACCACAACTGAGATAGGTACACAATCAAATGATTATACGTATTATACAAAAATAAAAAACATAATTAAATGAAAACCTCAGACGGTGAATTTTACAATAAACAAAATCACGAAGTAGGTACACGCTTTGATTATTGCATAATAGTACACGAGAGCTGTCTATTGTTGGTAAATCTCCTTAAATATACCATGAAATAAAAGTCACGTCACAGAATTACAATATAACAAGTGAAACAGAAACGGTTTACGAGCTTTTTTGCGACATTTTTGTGGTCCGGTAACGGTTTCAGCTCCTACACCGGTGACGACGGCGGCGCAGCTTGACGGACGCACTGCGCTCGCGCCGACCATCGAGATTTCGATGCCATCTACAAAGCTACCGCGCTCAGGACACAGATTTGGAAGCGTTTGTGTCACAGTTCAATTTTTTTCATGATTTGTAGACCAATGACGATTCTAAGACTGTCATTAATGGTCTGTGTGCATTTTACACTTTACACAAGAAAATAAACGTTGAGTGAAGATCGTGAGGAATCGATACACCGCAGTAATTAAAACCATTGGCTATTCCGCTCCATTGTGGCTTTCGATTCTTACGAGTCTATAAACCTATATAAAGTGGAGGTATGTGGGTAAATATTAAATGTGAATGGCAACACATGTGCGTCGAGTGTGGCAGGTTGCGCGGGTCAATGGCACCTGCGAGGCCCAGATTCAGTTCCCCATAAGTTGCCATTTTCTCAGGAAGCGGCGGCGGCGCGTGGCACGCAGCTCTGTCGACGACGCCGCCGCGAGCGCATTCTGTCACGGCGGACTGCGCGCGCGCATATTGACGCGCGCTTTCATTAATGCGGAGTCACTGGAGTCGCCAAAGACATTGCTAACTTTTAAGGATGCTTAATTTTACAGCTGCCTTCCATATAACGGCTTTGTGTCAGAATGGATGAGGGGGATTACCGTAAGCCATATTCTACTGGCTCATTTACAAACTTAACATTGCAGGCCAAGTAATTAGTGTGCCCACCTTCGTTAAAATCCATGAACTTAAAGTGTTAGAATTAGTATTGTTTTTTATCGTTGCAAAAAAAGTGTAGTTAACATCACGGTCATTAGGTATATTTAAAGGAAGAGCGTCATCCAGTCGTTTAGCTCCCGTCAACTAGGCGTATTTCCGCGCTCTAAGTGCTAAACACTAAACAAAAGAATCGGAAGCTCGCCGGCCTTGTAGGTACCATCATCAATGATTGCGGCTATTTACTTTTGATTTGCCATTTAATTTTTGTTCGTCACGTATGCAAAATCATTTTTATTTATTTATTTCCTTTGTACGTTTAAAACATTGCTGAATTTACTTAAACTTAATATCGTTGACATATTATTACAAAATAGCAGTTCTCCGAAAATGACACGACACTTTGTGACTGATCTTTCACTGAGGTAAGTGGGTATGAAATGATTTGGCTATGACGTAGCATTACATTAATAGAGAGTTACTTTTTAAATGCCTGGTTACTGTTTTAAACCGATAGTTGATCAACAATAACCATATTACAAAAAAATTTAGATGGCTTAAAAGAAATAAATGTTCTGTAAATTATGGAATTACTAAGATTTTCTTCTTCTAACTTTTTCAGGAGCACATTTAACTTTTCAGCGACGAGAATCAAGCATTGACCCGTAACAAGGTGAACCGACTGCTGAATACGACAGAAAGAAAGACAAGTATAATGCTGAGTAAGTAGCCAGATTGCCGAGACCACTTAAAACTCCGTCTCCTTACGCAACATATAATTTGGGTCTGTTTTTAATAGAACAGGAAGAAGTATTGCAAGTAAAGTTAGATGTCTATGTATCTAACAAAAGCACGGATGTAGACGGCGGTGGCAGCGGTGGCGGCGGCGTCGGTAGCGGCGCTCGCCAGCCGCGGAACCTTCACCCTGTACTTGAACTCGAGGCGCGCGAGCCCACCCGCGCCGCCCGCCGGCGCAATCAACCGAACCGAAACCGACAATTCGTACACCACATTCACCGACTTACGTTACGAATTTTTGGAAATAGGCGCAATACCTTGTTTCTACTTATACGATAAGGAAATCCCTAAAGACAAATTCTTTAACTTCGAGGAAAGACAGGTAACAGAGTCTACAGGGAAATATAACATTTGCAACTTTGCACGAGTTTTACTGCGGAAAATTAGTTCCCCAAAACTGTTTGCAATAAAATGAACGATCAACTCACGAACATCTACGTAGACGACCGGCTGTTGATGTGGTTTTATTATTCCAGCCAATGTAACTTCTGAGTCAGAATTCGCAGAGGCAACACACTGACCCCGAATAATAAATTTCGCAGCTAAATGAGCCCCGAGGGGACTGGGACTCCGCAACGAACTCGACTCAAGATAAACATGAGCAATGGGAAATAGTCGTTCGACTTCTTAACTCAGGGAATACAGATTATACTGAGATTGTATGAAATAAAAGTATTGGATCTTTGTTATAGAACGAAAATCTATAACCAAAAAGCAGAGGAGAAACAATTTGAAAAAAATAAAAAAAAACTGTCCGAATGAATTGAAATAATTAATACTGCTATATTATAAAAATACCAGAAGGAAAACAATGACAACATAGTTATGCCAACTTTAGGTAGAATCAGTTATTATGAAGTTTGTGAAGGCTCAAGAAAAGGGTGCCCCGCGCCGAGAGCAAGCGTTTCCTTCTCCAAGTGTACGTGACGTCGAACTCTCCGGAAACTTTTGTCGAGATGAGGGAAGCAAGCCTACTTCTACCATTAATTCTGCAACTTTGTCTTATTTGCGTGTTAATTTATTATAATCCTTTTACGTAAATACTAAACCAGAAACATGAAATATTTCAAATTTTGTTTAAATATTGTCAAGTTGTGATGTTATTTATTTTTAAATTGCGAAAAATACCCTTTTGTATGCAACAACTGCTTGATTTGATTTCAATCTACTTTGTAAGTACAATCGTGAATGATTAGTGGTGGTGACTGTGAAATATTGAATCCGCCACGCTCGTTGTTGTGGCACGCGGCTGTATCCGATTCACTCACGCTGAACTATGTATTTCATCTTTATTAAATTATGCCAATTCATATGTCATTAATTATTCAGCAAAATTTTATTAAGTTATTCGTCCAAGCAATTATTACTCTAGTCATCAATTTAAAATGCAAATTATTATGGGAATTCACGTATATTATTTATTATAATATGTGCAACAATATACTAGAAAATTTAAGTTCTACATGAAAACACGATAAAATAAATTATGAAATTTACAAAAAATGATTCAAGCTAAGCTTATTTGTTTACAGAATTCACAGGTTACACGTAGAGTTGTATTATTTTACTTGATAATATACCATGGAAAATGAATTATTATAAACATACAAATATTCAATCAAGAAATAGGAAAAATAATGCTATTAAAGTTTAACTATTACTTGATAAAGCAAAGTTAACTATTAATAGAACACGGATATTATAAAAAATGTGTTGGTTACCCTAATGGAAAATGTATCACCTAAAATACACGGTAACACGCTCTCTAGCCTGAACAGTGGAAAAGCTCACAGACCGGCTTTTTCAGACGCCGCGCTTGTGCGCGCTGCGCATCAATGTGTTACAATATTTCGCATTACTTCTTTGGTTACTTATTCCAAGTTAACTTTAAATTATGATTCCAAAAATTGAAACTTCAAAAGATACTAAAATATTACTTTTAAAGTAAAAAATATAAAAAAGACAAGAAAACTCACCAGTCTTTCACAATAAATATATTCTCGTACACTAGACGGCCGGCAGAGTATAATTCAAAGTTGTTGATACAGAGTGTGTATCAGTGTCCAGCAGTTTACAGTTAGATCGTATCGTTGCCGGAGCGTGGTGCTATCGGCACGGCCGGGCCGGCACTGACGCGGAGCGGGAGCTCGCCCGATGCCGCCGCTCTCGGAGGCTTCGCGGCGCGAGCTTTCAGACACAAGACCCGCACGCACTGCACACTGCACTCGCCCTCGTCTACCCACGCGTTGCGATTCTCTCGATCGTCTACTGTTCCGAGCGCCCGACGCACGTTTGAACTCTTAGCGGCGTCCGCTTTAGCGTATAAATATGAGGTCCGGTGGCGGGGGCTGGCGTCGGAACCCGACGCATCGCGAATCCACATCGGCATAAATTGAAGATGCAGCCGATGTCCTCCCCATTGATTTTATTGCTTATCTATTAGATATAGCCAATTAGCAAAGTTCTCACCATAGTTGTCGTGACCGTTTCCGTAATCAATGCGCATGTTACGTATAAATTAGGTATAAGATAACAGATAACGAACATTACTTACATTGTTAAGAGCGTTGTGACTGTTTGTGTTTGACAATCCATGCATGTATGACAGAAATCACCTACCCTCTTATTAATGTTTATCATCAAAAGTGCTGTTATTATTAATATTACCCAAACATAAATGATGAACAAAATAGTAAACTGTTTCAGCTGGTATTCTTAGTTTCAGCTTTTTAGTTTCTGTCACACATTAACTAATGAAAGAAAAAACAGGTTAGTATAACTTGTGACGACTCTATGTGAAACGAATTGAAGCATTCTTGCAGCTATCACATTGGAATAAATCGTTTTCCAAAATAAAAGTTTTGCCCTCTTTTAATAAATTCGAATGTAATTAATGGTATTGAATAATGACTTACGATGTGCAGTGAGTGTCGAGGACACGTCGCGACGACGCACACATGCAGCAGCTCCACAACATTCGATACACATGAACACGTCAATTATCTCATACTTTTTATTCTGTCATATATTTTCATAAAAAGTACCTTCTCAAGGTATCGCATTAAAAATGCAAATACACACGTAAAATGAAAGACAAAATTAATCAAAGTAACAACTTCTGCATGTTAATTCACTGTTTATAAATTATAATGTAAACTTTGACTGAAGATGTTTGTATTTTATTTGATCTATGTTGGCACAGGGCAAAATCGTGAAAAAAGAAACAATGAAGTGTTTTATGCTGACAAATAACCGTTCATGAAAATTTATCAAGATTACAATGGAAAACTGAAAGGACGCAGTACACAACCTACGTACGGTGTCTAATGAAACACGTGTTCTGAATTCACCGTGACATAAGAACTAATGCATCTAATTATACAATCAATTTCTGAGGATTATATAACAGCGCCTATAATAAGTTAAAATATTTATTTACCTATCCTTGTTCTTTTGAATGCTATTTATTTTTAAATAAAATAAAAAATGACAATCGTTGTTGTTCAGTCTTCATAACAATTTTTGTTGCCTCTTACAATATTTCAGAAGTGTATAACTTATTATTTATATCTTTTCGAATGCTACGATACTTTATTTTAAGCTATATTTTATTAAATCCTGGTGATTTAAAACAATACAGCCATGAATGTTCTTGAAATTTGTTAGCACAGGTGAATTGTTTCTAGATCTGTCACCTTCAGGGGAAATCACGTAACAGACGCGTCGCTATATAATGTACACTTTCGATCAATGTAACACAATCAAATTATTGGAGTGATTGTTATGCTCACTTAATTTTTAAACAAGTCGCACATATTATGTTTATTTCTTCTTTTTATGAGAATTTGAGTTACCTTCTACGAATGAAATAAACGCGATAATGCTCTACATATCATTTTGTTCTTACGTTTAATAGATGGGTGTAAATTAGTGATAGAACGTTTACACATAGAACGTTTTATAGTACGTCGTCTGTACTTCAGCAGAATGGTTGGTGGTCAATCAGACATGCGACGTTATTTCCCGTGTAAACTGTTACGTAATAAATGTTTAATTGCGTCGCTATGCCATATTAGTAGGCGTCGGTTAACATCATGGTATTTTACAAAATTGTCCGGATTGCAATTTTTAGGTACTGTCCATGTAAATAATCACCGTTACTAGTTAAAAGAGCAATGTTTCTTTAATTAAGACATTTATATTTTCCGGAAGGACGGTAATTAATTCCTACAAATTCCTTATTAAATATCGACATCATTATCGAATTTAAATAACTTGTTCCATCCTTTCAACTAGTCACTAAACACTTAATTAAATAATCAATAAACATAAAGAATCAGATTATTAACTGTAACCCATGTTTTGAAGCGGTTTTATTTAAAGAAATATGAAATAAATAAACACGAAAAATTATAATGTATTACTGTAAAATATAATTAAATATTATGCATCCATGTCATACAAGCTAACCAAATTATAAACAATGCCTAGTTTTCTAAATATCATTCACAAAGCCGCCGGTCACTTTAAGAATGACTCAAACCCAAAAGTAACACTCGTATGCTCATAATCGGGGAATTCAACAAAAACATATCGTGTGTAAGCTACTTACACTCTCGTCATAATAACTAGAGTCAACGGAGAGAAATGGAGTAGAATGGAGGCAACAGGCGCGAACCAGCCAGCTATCTACATGTGCGGTATCTATTACGACGATATCTACATAATATTGGTATTATTATCCTTAACGGGTTAAACTGTTATATTTAGTGCCAAAGCTCTACTTGGCTCCAACATGGACACTTCGAAGAGGATAAAATTTCAGTATAATAATATGGTGATTTTACCAGATTTTATCAGTTGGGATACTGTACTTGCACACTGATAAATACTATTCCCTATCTTATTCTAGTGTTGTGATCTAGAAATCACAGGTGGCTGATTTTTTTTTATTCGCCATAAGGGTACGTAGGTACTGTCCCACCAAAAAAAACCCACAATAAAAAAAGGGTAGGTACTATTATAAGTATATACTTTATACCTACACACGCCTCATTCCCGGTTTGTTCATTGATCACCTCGTTTATGCTGATAGCGATGTAAGAATAGACTAATTACGGTTCGGAACATGAATTTAAACTGCATTTACGTACTGTGTATATTAATATAACTACCTACATTTTTTTTTCTCAATACGAGATATGGTTAGTATCGAATCTGCTGAGGCCAGTGACACTACTAAGCGCCACTTTTTTATATTAATTAAGGCGCTCTCAATCCTAACATAACGGCCGCAAACATTACTATGCTAATTTATTATTAGGGTATTTTCTTGGCATCCGCAATGTGACATACATTTTTTTAAGACTTAACTGTAGCGGAAATATGATTGATAGTTGACCGTTCAAGTACGCTTCAGTCATCCGTAGCTCTGCATGCTCATTCTGTGTGCAAATCTTAATCTGTGTGCCAAATCGTAGAAGGACAGCTGAATAATCAAAATATTTATTAGACGGCCAAACACACGACATCTTATCTAAATGTATGATTTAGAAATGTAATTTATCGTTTGATATAAGTTAGTGACTGATTTATTTATTCCAAGATGCATTCACGATACTTTTAGTTCTACTAGCTATTGATTTAAATACCACATCTAAAAACCTGAACAAAATAAAGGCTAACATAATTTACAATATTTTATGTAACCTAATTCCTCCTCTACCCACGTAGAATCAGTAAAACCGCGAAGGCTCCTAAAGCCTCTTGTAGAAACTCATAAATACGCCACCCCATGCTGCTGTAAGTTTATAAAAATGTGCATACGTATGGAAGCCGCAATATTATGTTCATCATAAGCGCCACCTGCTTGAAGACAATCATTTCAGGCGTGCGTTCGAGCGGATATGAGCCGAATAAAGAATCGCGATGTGTGCAGATTTCACGGGTGTAGTGGTAGCTGTTCGTAGGTAGCGACTATTGATTTTGTCCACCCCAGACCGCACAGCCGCCGAACTGCATACAGTTCCGCTGCCTAACACTTAATACCCATCTATTATTATCAATTTATTGACTGCTTCCATAATATTAGCTTCGTAGTCCCAGACGGTAAATCATTTACAATGTAGGGAGTGTTGTTAAGCTTACGGTTAACAGTATTGGTTTATTGAAAGTTTATTCATGTTGTAGTAATATTTGGCTTTAAGAGTGTAACTCGATTAAAATGTTTTTTTTTTTATGAAATACAATTTGATGAAATAGATAAGCATATTGAGAACTCATAATAAACATATGAAATTAAGTAGGAGCGCATAGGTACCTAAGATACGTACCAAGTATTTGTTACGAGAAAGGTTAAAACCTCCCAAGCTTACCCGAGTTATTTTAGTAATTGCCTTAGATCTTTGGGGTGAAGTGAAGATATCTCAATATATAAGTATAATATAGTGTCTCGTCTGTTCCTGCAACCTATCGTTGTATATACGTTTATATTATGTAACTGTTGCTTCAGATACATACCTGCTATCACAGGAATTATAGGGGTGACGGTCGGGCGGATCACCCCTAAATCGTTTAATTACCTTGTGGTTACCTTGGGTTATTTGCAAGCAAATTAAGCAGATTACTTCTGAAGATGTTAGAATAATGTTCAATTAGTTTCATCGCTGTTTCATGGTAAAATTTGTTTTTTGCAAGTTTAATTCTGATCTTTATTTAATTTTGAAACACACCATTTTTGGGGAACGTGTGTATGGGGGATCGTAAGTATAAAGGATGCTGACGGTAAATGTCAGCGCGGTACATAATTCTGGCGGTATGTTGTTTGTAAGTGTGTGTAATAATTTGGTTTAATTTGCTTGGTGGAGTCCTTGCAATCCACACAATCATAAATATGTTTGAGCTACTAAGCAGCCATTGTGAAATTATATTACAGTAGTATAAATAGATAGTTGTTAGGTACTGGTCTGAACTTCAACAAATACGATTAAATATAGAACAGGCCCTATCATGCTTTCTTGTAAAACCCTAAACTAAAACCTCTTTTGCCATGAGTAATACAAAGTGCGTCAGGGAAATAATAATATAAATTGGAAATACAGATAGAAAGTTGAATTACGTTGAAAACCGTTTTTATTAGAAGACTCATATGCTTTTTGTCAGGAACGTGACAAAGAATGCAGCAGCACAAACCAATAAAAAAAGCAGCGGTGGATATTTTGAGCTACCTGGGTATAGTCCGGTCAAACACTGAAAAGACTCTTAGAATTAGGGTTTTTCAATGTGTTCCAAAAAAAACTGAATTCACAGTTTTTTTTAAGTTCAAGAACAACACTCTGATGACACAATAAATATATCCGTTGATCGATTCACCGTTGGGCAGGGTTCTGACCGTATGAATCAGAAATTCTACAAATTATATTTCGGACTTTACACAGGGACTTTTTATAATAGTAATTTGACTTACTACGCTAGGTACGCAGAATTTTATCTAAATCATTATCGTAATTGACAGGCGCTCTATCAAAACATTGCCATTATTTATAATTAACATTTATATAAATACATTTAGGTTTGTTATACCTTTGCGGGTAAACACACATGCATATTATATTGATAGCGCTTAAAAATTCTGCTTATTACAGTATGGTAAACTGTGTGAGTAATACAAGCAGTATCTGTAAGTATTACGTCGATTTTCCTCGCTGAGTGCAAAAAGATGGCGTGTATGAAGAGAGTGAGCACTCGAAGTCAAGCGGGTCGCCGCGAGCCTTCCACGAATTTCCCGATTATAAAACCGGTCAAGCCTGGGAATTGTTCACCGATGTCTCGATGAAACGTGATACGTGTTCGAACTTCGTTTCTGAAAAACAGTTAGCGCATTACCTCCTTATGAAACGGCCTACTACTTCATATAGTTAGCAAACATTTTTGTTTACACAGTTCGTTGAAATAAAATTCGTATGTTTGCGTCTTGATACGAGGGCAATGTCATCGCGCAATGTTCCGTTAATCCCAAATGAGCTGTCTGTACTCTCCTCCAATCAAATAGGCTTATATTGTCAACAGTTACGGATAACATAAATTGAATAATAAACTTAGTACGGTACCTAACTAAACCTTTTTTTTTTTTTTTTTTTTTTTATCGTGGAGAAATGCTCATGCATACTGCGCTACAAAGGGGAAATAGCGCAGTTATGTGGGACTTCAACCCACTAAAACTCCACGGTGTCCTCCTACACCGCTTATGGCGGGAACACGGGAACGAAAAAACTCTTCCGCGAACCCGCCGCGGCTGTCCGTCGCCGGACCCACCTCTGGGGGATACCCCCATTCACGGCGCGCATGAACACATAACACGCCGTGACCACCCCGGGGACCAATTAGCACATGGGCGCCAGACGACCCCTTGAATGGCACCCTTGGTCCCCCTGCGACGGGTCAGGACTGTGGCCCCGCCGCCTACCACTTTTCGGCCGCAGGGGATAGGGAGAGTGGCTAACGCTATACCAACACTCCTCTTCCCCTGCGGCCCCACCGCGTTCGCCATCGGACGGTGGCGACCCCGTTCAGGCCGCGGAAGGTAGGGAGAGCGGCGCACCTCAATACCGGCAATCCTCTCCCACCGCGGCCTCCAACCCACGCGATGTCGCCAAACGACACCGCGTTGGCCGCTACGTCGTCGGCTTTGAGCGGAAAAGCCCTGACGAGCGGCCCCTCCTCGGGTTCCTCTTAGCTTCACCGTGGGGTTCTAAACCACGGCTACTGAGCCCCCCCGCCTCGTCAATGCGGGAACCCACTGGGGGGGACCTAACTAAACCTAGCCCAACCTGAGAGTAGCTGGAAATACTGTTTTGATTTCGTTTTTGTTATCGAATTAGTCATCAACTTACCGTTGAAAACAAGAATTTTATTCTCCTTTAAGAACTTGTCAGTGTTCTACATAACGCTAAATTATAACGGGTTTCCTTATTTTTGAAGCAAAAGTTAATTAATACGTAGACACCCAATTTACAGAATATTCTCACGCTTTGCATACACGATGTAACTTGTGAAACTGGAATAGTTTTATTATGACTCATTTAAAGTGTAACACCCGAGTATATGTATCTATCGATATAGTAATAGGCCGGCGAAGTCATCTAAACCTGCAACATAAATTTTATGGAATCTCTAGATACACTTGCACCTGTACTTAAGTGGAAAATGGATCTGCATACATAAACATCACCCCTGTAAAAAGGTATATGGAGCTCTACGACAATGTATTTTTAATTAATATCTTGTGTGGACAGCATAAAGTGAATCGTTAAAAGTAATATACTTCATAAGCATTTACTTGACCAAAAATACTTTTTGGAAACAATTTGAACGCATAAATATTCTTAAGATAAGTAATATCGTATCGTATCGGTACCGTGTTGTGCCGGACGTAAAGAATAACACCACCCCATTTCTTCTCGTGGGTGTCGTAAAAGGCGACTAAGGGACTTACTAGAGAATGGGCAGCAGCGTTCTCTAAGCATTTTACTACCATACTGCGATCGCCTACCCGCCTGCCAAGCGTGACGATTATGGCAAAGCCCCCCAAATTGGGGGTGGCCTAAGTCCAGCAGTGGACGTCTTACGGCTGAAATGATGATGATGAAGTATATATCCTTAGTGTTATTCTGTATAAAACCCACATTTTTATTTTTTAGGTTTTAGTGGTAAGTAAGGGTAGATCGTTTAAATCATATTTTTCCCAAAATCCTAAATAAAAGATAACTTTAAGTACTTTAATTACTTCAAAACACTGCTTAACTGGTTGACATTATTTATTTATGCCTCGGTATTTATGAACTTTTTCAGAAACAAACTTGTAAAATATTATGTTCATAAGTTATTGTGTAAATAAGACTATCATCTTTTCTAAGAATTATTGAACGGATGTCGACCGAATTATAGCCGATAGGCTGTTATATACACAGTTTCTACTACTTATAAAAACATGCCCAACTGACGATAATTTATTAAAAAGATATCTTTATTCATAGTCAAAAGCGATCAGAAACTATGTAGAGTGTATGTTATCTAGACACGCGTCAGCGTGTCAAGCCAAGTTCAAGTAACAGAACTGGCGAGCAGCACCGTGTGTAATATTCAGAGGTCGCAGTAGGTAGATTGATTTTACGTACTCGCATCATGAATAGTCATAGAAATCACAACATGGATAAGCCTTTTTCCGGAATTTCATTTTGGTACATATGGGACTGAATCAAATATTGTGAAAGTAAGGATTTTTAACCGACTTCAAAAAGGAGGAGGTTCTCAATTCGGATGTTTATATGTTTATTTTTTTATGTATGTTCGGCCATAACTCCGTCATATATAAACGGATTTGCAAAATTCTTTTTTTGTTCGAAAGGGTTTATTCCGAAATGGTCCCATATAATTTTCATATAGATCTGATGATCAGTTCGGGAGACAGACACCGGAACTCTTTAAAAAATGACAGCAAATCAACCGCGATTTCTGCTATCGCATAAATATGCATTGTTTGTTTGGAATTAGTGCAGGGTGAATACCACAACTAAAAATTTAAAAATAAAAACTTTTTTACGTACGTACGGAAGTCGGTGGCAAAAATACCATAAATACAGATCCTAAGACACCGACTTCCAAAATTAAAGTTATTTTTCACTTTGTAGTGTTTTTAAGGAAGTCGGTTGTTTTTTTTTTGTAAAAAAGTTTTTATTAAACTTGGTACTACATTAGAAATTTATATGAATGCGATAGATAAACATTTAAAATTGTTTTTTTCTTACTGTAGAAGGCCGATCAACTATATATTATTAAAAAGACAGCAAAAAGGTTATACATTTCTTATTCATATTGATGTATTCTTTATTCTACACATTACTACATTTGAAATTAATAACAAAATCCCTGAATCCCGGAGGCATATCCATACTAATATATACGTGCCAGTTCATTGATACCATTTCAATCTACCTACTCCGACCTCTGGTAATATTACACGAACCATTGGGAGCCACTTTTGACCCCCTCATAACTCAAAAACCATTTCATATAAACGTGTCAAATTTGGCATATACAGGGTTATTTGTAAAACACCGGCAACCTCTCAGGACTATATTAGTAACATCATAATCAACAACTTTTGTTCTATGACTTTTAAAAATTCATCATATTTTAGTTCATCAGATTTTCATACAAAAATAAAAATATTTAAATTGAACGCTCTAAATGTTACGAACTCGATGTGAAGCAAAAGAAAGCGATAGAACATTAGCGAAGGAAGCGAGATTAGGGCGGCGGGGGCGCTGAAATTTGACCTATTTACGGGCGGCCGATTTTGTATGAAAATCTGATGAACTAAAATATGATGAATTTTTAAAAGTCATAGAACAAAAGTTGGTGATTATCATGTTAGTAGCATAGTCCTGAGAGGTTGCCGGTGTTTTACAAATAACCCTGTATATTGAAACTTGCAAGATACATCTGTGCTCCAAATTTCATAAACACATCTCAAACGGTTATTAAGATATTAACGTCCAAAAATCGTAATTTGTATCACTGACTGACCTATAGGTCAAAACACTAACCCAGTTCCAGATGACCTAGAAAGTTCAAATTTGGCATGCAGATAGGTAATTAGGTGAATACAAAAGAATAAATCAGAAACTGGTAAATTTTTATCATTTTATTATATTTTTTCACTTAATTGATTCTATTAGGAACACTTATATACTTAGTGCCTGTAATAACTGTATGTAAAATAAATATGTAAGAATCAGCAATCAGAAATCAAAACTTATGACAGCCGGTCTTTATGTAGATATTAAGGTCTTCACGTGAATATATAACGAGTTGAATACCACCCTTAATTTTTTTAATCCAAATATTTCCGTACTTAAAACTAAGAGTATAGTCGACTTTCGTATTTATTACGTTATTAACTGGGATTTAGTATTAATTTTTGTTTCAATATTTAGCGCACATCAATAGTGTAAGAGCATTATGTACAAAAAGTAATGATATCCCATCAAAAAATAAATGTGAAATGAGAGCCAAGTTCAATATTATGATATATGCCTTATTATTATATTATAGCCTTCGCAAGTTCTAAACCTGTTACTTGTCGGTTCTTATTTTATTATTCTGAAATTTGGCTTGCTGGTAGAAACTAGTCATCGAACATAATAATTCGCCAAGTCAGACCTTAGGCTACAATATATTATCCTAAGTTATAAGAAGAAATGATATTTTATGTAGTTATAATTTAGTTATCATTTAGATCTCACTTCTTTTGTCGTTGAAATCAACAACCAAGGCATATATCATAATATTGAACTTGGCTCTCATTTCACATTTATGTTTTTGATGGGATAATTATTATCAGAGCAATTTGTTTTATGCCATTTGTTCACAAGTGACAGAAACAACCGACAAAATGATCGACTCCACCTATGATATGATATGATATATCTTTCCTGTGTTCTTATATATTATTATTATTACACTGTTGAAAACTCGGTTACCATATCCGAGTTTACGGTATCCTACGGTTTATATACCTACGTATTCTAAATTAACGATTATTTTTCTATGCCGAGTTAATTGACTAGTATCCGTTTTATACATTTTACAACATCTAACTTTGTCCTAATTTATATTATTTAAATCTTATTTGATTAGTGTCATTAAAACTTTTATTACACCTATTATAGACGCATTATCAAAACGAAAAAATCTCTTATTGGGATTGTAGATAAGGTTATCTTCACTCTAATTTGTTTGAATTCATTAATAACCAGCTCATTAATAATAGATAGCTACCTACCGAATTTTTTTAACAAAATCTATGTTGTTTTTGCGAAGTTAGTGTGTTGGTATTGTTAGAAATCATTGGTATTCAATAATACAGTAGTAAATACAATTTGCCATTAACTGAGATGCCAGATCACTTAAGGGTTCTATGGGTAAAGTCGAATTAAGTGCTTCTACTTACGAAGTTTATTTATGTGGTTTATATTATTAGATCTGGTCGAGTATGCGAGTCTTGTCACGTAGGTACCTTCTCCCTATAAATAAAGGATAGAAAACCTGTCGGAGCAAGCCTCTCGAAGAGTAATAAGACTGTTTCCAAATATCAAAAATAAATCATCGCATAAAGTACTGCAATTTAATGAAAAATATTCAATTATCTTAAGACATTTAAGTAACTAGTACTTTATGTCTGTGGTACTTTAAACTGGCATAGGATAAGATGTCATAAGTTTTTATTATGGATGTAGTTGGTATATTGCAAGGAGCAGTCTGGGCGAGGCGCGGCGCCGGCGACGATTCTCGTTTGCGCGATGGCTATCAGAAGCGCAATCCCCTATTCCTCGCAGTGCTAATCAATGAATAATTACTCTGTTTAAGGGGCACCTCTATAAATAGCCGGCTGGAGCGCTGACCTGGAGCGACGGGTTAGTCCGGCCTGACAGCCGCGGACACTCGCAGCAGCCTCGCTCGCCGCACCCCCCGCGCTCGCCGCACCGCACCCTCCGTCGCTGCCGCGCACAGGGCTGCCTACACCACGAAGCTTTTCCTTAGCTCTGAGGAAATCAAACCACTTATCGAATGTTTCTCTTCGCTATTCATTATAATTGTGACAAGTTTAATAAGACGCCAGATTCTCTCCGCCTAACATGGGAGATGATTCATTGCTCACATATTGATAAGCCTCTTTTCGAATCGATTAGTTTCCAGGCGCCTATTAATTGCATGGCCGTGTCTTCCAGCGGGTGCAGCCCTACGCCGTCGCCGCTCTACTCGACACGCCTCCGACTCCGCATCCTGCCGTTTTTTGCAAAATTAACTACAAAGGAATCTTTGCAGGCAAAATGTGGACACAGTTTTTCCAAAATGATTCATCTCAATAGTATAGTTACTTACTTTATAAAGGATCGACTTTTTAAGTCGAGTTTTATTTAACACTTGTATATCTATAATTAGAAATAGCATTCTTGATGCATCGATAGCTGGCTGGTAAGCGCCGCAGCACAATGCTACGAGGATTGTGCGTGTGATTTTACAAGTAACGGCAGTTCTAACCGAGCTATCGGCTCAGGTACCTACGGTGCCAAGAGGTTATCGGTTATCGAGCTGTCTATAAAGAGATAACCACATATATGGTGCCTATAAGAATTTCCGATTGAAATTGCTTATGGATAAACTTGGTGAAATAAATATATACTACTATCATTGCTCGAGTGTTTCATACCCTTAAACTTCGTATTACTGAAACTAACACGTTCCGTATAAGTGTCGTTTTGACCATAACGTGCAAGAAAAAGGTTTAAACATAAAACAACGTAGGTGTCCGCGATTCGGTTTAGTAAACACCAACAAGTTGTTATTTAATTTTTGTGAATCAGGTGACTGCTTGGCGAAACAAACGACAATGACATAGACATTGGCGAGATGGCCACAAGGCTGAACGTGGCGCTGGTCGGAGCGGCCCGACCGCGACGCCCGGCCCGGCGCCCGGCGCGACGTGCGGCGGCGCACAGTGGGTCGAAACTATGATTTTAGTGACTTAGGGCTCAACTTTGCTTTTTTACTTTTTTCTTCATGTGGATGGATAGAGCTCATTAACCTCAACAATAATTGTTCTGATGTATTTTTTCCTAAACTTTATACTTTGGGTAGAAAAATGTGTTTTGTTATTTTTTTGTATGGAGCGGATCAAATAACCTTAAATTCCTGCTAAGTAGCGTGTGATCCCGCGTTGAAACTTTATTTTTCATATACCTTGTCTAGTCTATTATCATTTGATGCTATTAACGTGTGCATAAAGTTGCAACTCTGCCAAATAAATGGATCGAAAAAAATGAAAAAATATATCGAATAAAAAGCTACATTTTTTACTTTCGTAAGTTCTTTTAAGTTAAATTTGATATGGAATAGTAAGTAAAAGCACGTAATAATACACATAGTTACTTAACAACTAACAACAATACATTTAAAAGGTCCCTAATTAGCTTAAATTTACTAATATATGTAGTATTAGTAAATTTGTAAATTTAAGCTAATCACACTAATCATAATACATTTAAAAGGTCCCTAATTAGCTCAAATTTACTAATATATGTAGTATTAGTAAATTTAAAGCTAATCACACTAATCATAATACATTTAAAAGGTCCCTAATTAGCTTAAATTTACTAATATATGTAGTATTAGTAAATTTAAAGCTAATCACACTAATCATAATACATTTAAAAGGTCCCTAATTAGCTTAAATTTACTAATATATGTAGTAGTAGTAAATTTAAGCTAATTAGGGATCTATGAATTTCAATTTCTTTGTTTTAATGACTTTAACATGTTTATGAAATGTTATTTTAAGTTAGATTTAATACTGAATAGTAAGTAAAGATAGGTACATAATAATACAAATTAGTAAAGGTAAACTAACATTACTACAACTAACACAAGCAAACTAAAAACTAACTATAAACAACATCAAACATTACTATTTCCTTTCAATTATGAGTTTGACATTTATAAACTAATAAAAAAAACAAGAAACTTACAAACTACCAAAAAATCTTATTCACTATCGCTATGACTATCTTGTAAATTATCTACATCAATAAAATCTATATCGGATTCTGTGGGAAAAATCAGCAGAAGCTCTTTGACTTTTGGAGAGAGAACCATTATATTTTGTTTCACCATTCGAGGTCTTAGACTTGTGATCTTTGGATCAGAAGACAAAAGAAGATTGTGTATAATATCCTCATTTGTCGCCGTTCTACTTACCTTTCTAGAATGACTCTCTCTATATTTCCGGAAATCTTTATTACAAGCTTCCGCTGCCTCTTCCGACAGTTTACCTATAGGTATGGCACCAAAGTGCTTAATTATATCACTCCCATGTACTAACAATTTATGTATACTGGAAGGCATATAATACCAGGGATATAAGTGAACGTACAATTGTGCAGTATCTCTACAAAATTCGGAAAACTTAGAAAGATCCACGCTCTCTCCAGATGCAACCGTCTGAAGAATCACATGAAACCTTTCTATTAAATCTTTATCTATTCCTGTTATGCGAGCTGTTGTTTCTGCATCCCTAAAAAATCTTCTGGCAGTATTGCCATCATTGGTTGTGCCTACTCCTTGCTTGACTACGTCAATAAGTAAACCGCATTCTTTCTTAAACGCTTGCTGTATAGCGCTCTTTCTGAGTGACATTTTTTCTTTGTCATCGCCCCTGCAACTCCATTTTTTGAAGTCCAAACGATAAGCTGCAAACAAAAAGAAATATCACTTAAATAAAAATCTCACAAGTAACTATATAACGTGAAAAAAATTATGAACTAATAAAATTATATTTACCGATATGAAGTAAGCACTCCATGCTTCTTATCCAGGCATGTAAAGATGACATTCCATACTGGAACACTTCTTCGTTGTTCTCTTTTTGAGCAAGTGACTCTAAATTGTTCATCTCTGACGGTTTTGCTTTGCAGATATCACAGACAGCTGAAGATGTGTCTGACAAATATGACGATATTTTGCCGTCTATCATCGTCAAGTGCAATTGATGCTTAACTTCAACTTGATTGAACTTGATTGGCTGAAGTCTTTCTATTTCTTCGGTTATGCTAGCTTTTATAGTTACCACTGTTGACTGCGTTTCTTTGGTAAATTTGAACATTATCGGACGGCAATAGAAAGTTGATGAGGGTCGATCGTTTTCCCAAACAATTGTTCCATCACATTGTTGAAGCCTTATAGGAACTAGACTGGCCATGAAGATAGTTGAGTCATCAAACTCTGCTTCAGTCTTTTGTTTATAATTACTTTGACCTGAGGCTCCATCAAAACCCCATTTGCTTATTAGCAGTAACTCAGTTGGCGAATCCAAATCTAAAGTAATCACTTCTAAAAGCCTAGATACCGTCAAGTTGAGTAAAGCTTGCAGTTTAATAGCAGCTCCTTCTTCAGTTATAATTATGTCTTCTTTCCCTGGATAACATTTTGCCTTCGCTTGTTTTATTTTATAATAAGAAGGGTATAAATCAGACCTATTTTCACTTGCTGCTTCTCTTAGGCTTATATACTGCCACTTACTTAATTTAAGTGAAACTAATAAAGACAGTGCCTTATCGGGTGAATATGTACTACTTTTCGGTTTACTTGTACTTAAACACTCTTTAACTTTTTCTAGATCTTCGGGGTGATTTAGTAAATGGTTCATAATTTTTCCTACATCCTCATTTCCGGTGTTTCTTAAACTAGCAATTGTAGTAGCTTTAAGTTCATCCGGGGATAACGAAAGCGATTGGTTAATTTGATCAACGCGTCTTCGTTTTTGCCTGGAGCCCAATTCCTCGAAAGGTTTTCGAGGTGTAAATGTAGATGTCGAAGCTTCTGTAGTAGATGGTGGTAGATTTTCGACATCTTCAGTATTACAAATCTCGAGCCTTTCCTGTTCAGTGTTCACAGCTTCAGGTATCATTCCTTGGGGCCAGTTTATTGCACGTTCCAACCAATCACCATTTTTTCTTACAAACTGTGCTAACGTGCGACTACTTCGTTCCCATCTTGCACTTATATTTGAACAAAAGCGCGTACAGAATTTTTGGAGCTCAACACTGTTCTCTTCGGTCACGTTTATTTTATGTTGTAGGAATTGAAAGAATTTTTGACTATCCGACAGTGACTTGACTGGCTCTCTTAAAATCATAAATAAATCTAAATTGTTAACTAAATTATCCATTATAACGAAAAAGGGACGATCAGAATCACGAGATGTTAGTAGTAGTACGAATAAACGAACACTAGTTAGTATATAATAAATTATGGTCATTTTATACTTCCAGAATCCAGTGACAAACAATGTTTACTAATTTTTCTACTACCCTCATTAACTAATTATCCTAATTAATATTACAGTAATGACTAAAAGTGAAAAACATTGTTTTTTTATAAGGTAAAAGGTTAAGCTAATTACAGTAATTAAACACACAAATAGAAATTAATTGATTTCATATCCACATTTTTAAATAAAGGTCCCTAATTAGCTTAAATTTACTAATATATGTAGTATTAGTAAATTTAAGCTAATTAGGGACCTTTTAAATGTATTGTTGTTAGTTGCTAAGTAATTATGTGTATTATTACGTGCTTTTACTTACTATTCCATATCAAATTTAACTTAAAATAACTTACGAAAGTAAAAAATGAAGCTTTTTATTCTATGTATTTTTTCATTTTTTTCGATCCATTTATTTGGCAGAGTTGCAACTTTATGCATTTGTTTATAGCATCAAATGATAATAGACCAGACAAGGTATATGAAAAATAAAGTTTCAACGCGGGATCACACGCTACTTAGCAGGAATTTAAGTTTATTTGAGCCGCTCCATACAAAAAAATAACAAAACACATTTTTCTACCCAAAGTATACAGTTTAGGAAAAAATACATCAGAACAATTATTATTGAGGTTAATGAGCTCTACCCATCCGCATAAAAAAAAAAGTGAAAAAGCAAAGTTGAGCCCTAAGTCACTAAAATCATAGTTTCGACCCACTGTGCGGCGTGGAACAAATGCACGGACCACGCCAATTTGCCACTCGTCATGACAGACGCTCGCCACCTTATTTGTATAACGTTAACATGCTCTACTACAACTATATTGGTTTCTGTTCCAAATACATAAAAGGCTTCGTAGTTTTCAATTCATTTTCAGTTACCTGCGTACAGCATAAAGTATCCTAATGGAAAATCTAAACAGGTACGAACTCTATTCAGCGTGTTAATGAAGTATTCAGTTCTAAGGAAACCTATTGTAAGGGAGTACATAGTGACTTTCCTTCAGTCCACATTTCTTCCCGTGGGTGTCGTAAAATGCGACTAAGGGACTTACTAGAGAATGGGCAGCAGCGTTCTCTATGCATTTTACTACTATACTGCGATCGCCAACCCGCCTGCCAAGCGTGGCGATTATGGCAAAGCCTCCCAAATTGGGGGAGGCCTAAGTCCAGCAGTGGCCGTCTTACGGCTGAAATGATGATGATGATGACATAGTGACTGGAGTCCGGTTAGGTAGAGACCACTTACAACACTCAATTAATCTGTACGACAATATTATATATGCCATTCCTGTCAAGGCTCCAGACCGTCCGTAATTAAGGTCGCTAAATTGGCCTTGGATATAAGACATGATAGAACCTGTAAGGGAAAAAAATGATAAAAATGACTACACAGCGATTAAACTTGTTGTAATGAATTACGGCATTGCAAGGACGCAGTAAAGTTGAATATTGCATCAGAATGGTTACGAACACAGGGAGGCAACGATCGCGTGGAATGTTGGCGCGCGGCTGCAGGCTCCGCGGGCGCAGGCCCCTACATGCTGGCCGGCGCCGCGCGCGCGCTCGCGCCCGCCTCCGCCGCCGCCCGTGACTCACCGCCTCTCCATCTCACCACGGTCAAATTGGGGAAGTACGTGCTAAATGCGTCGATCCAAGAGTTCTTGCAAACCTTCCACTTACCACGACGTTTACGTCACATAACTTCACAGATTTCATCACGACGTTGACGTCACATAACTACGCAGATTTCATTTGTTGGGACAGGTATTTTCCTTTTGTAGATGAATCATAGAAAATTAAATTTGCCCATCGATCCTAAGTTTGAATTAAAGATATTTTTTTTTTTTGGCTTTATGCCAAAGAACCCACGTTCAACTGTGTCTTCGAGGACTACAGAAGAACCAAGCAATTTAGCTATATAAAACATTGCACACTTGATCGATCAGCATACTTCTCGGCGTCGACAAACTATAACTCCTGATGAGTTAAATACGGAGATTCAGCATTGTTTTTCAAAGATTATTAAACTGGACACCGAATACAAATTGACAGCCACGTTGGTGTAGTGGTCGAAATCGCAACTGCTGTGCATGAGGATCCATTCCCAGGTCGGACAAAGTGTTATTGGGTTTATCCATCCGGAATTTCTCAGTAGCAGCCCGAAGTCTGGTTTTTTTGCCCGGTTAATAGCAATAGACTCGCCCTCTATTACATGGGACTTAATGTGAGTAATAACTGATGAAATGTGAGTGTATAGGTACACCACTGCATAACCCTTCGGGGAAACAGGTCGTGATGTTATGTTTATGTTTTACCGAACACAAACCCGACCAGATTTTTTTGTAAATGATCATGAAATAATCCTCTTTGTTTGTCAATGTCTCAAAAACAAAAATTAGAGAGAGATTTTGTCATGTCAAAGTATCTACCTAAATGAAAAGGCCACTCAACATACTTTTTAGCTTCTCACACATGCGTGAAATGTGGCAGAGATTGGCCACTTCGCTCACATGTCACGCTTGAATTCAACCGACTCACTTCCAAAAGTTAATCAAAGAACTTTACGAGCCGCCGACCGGAGTAAAGTGGTTAGAATTATTTAGAGACTGTGGATTGCTAATCATTTAACGAAAAGGCATGCTTCATATAGATTCCGTGGGTCCATTCAGGTCCGGGTAGTACAATACACGTTTTGGAGGTCATTTTACCTCTTCTTAGTGTCCTTTGTTTGTGTAGTTTTACTTAATCGCCAAGTTCCTACACGATAATGTTTCATTAGTATTCAGTGGAATGCATTGGTTATAATACAGAAGAATAAGATCATGAGTACACAGGAAATATACATGTCAGATGAGCAATATTATCAGAATACAGGCAATAAGTTACCAGATAACACGAAGAAAACGTTTGTGACTAAAAAACCTACCAAATCGTGATAGCAACCTCACTCATTAGGATTCGATTGGGATTGCTTAAAAATGCTCATGACAAGACAAGTGTCCACGAGGAAGAAAAATAATATTTATCATACATTTTGAGATGTTCATCCATTAAGTATTTGGTGACGAACCATTGAGTTTTCCCAAATTTTATTTTCATGCCTTTGTCATGTTTTGTTATTTGTAATACCTTATAAACTTTATGTTTTGCCGAGAAAACTTATTAGATAAATACAATCGAATTGTTCCATAGCTTATTACATGTTTTCAAAACAACAAAAAAAAGTGTTTCAACTGTATGATGTTAATAACATAAGTAGATTCGGTTTATATACGCTTGCAATAACAGCTCTACTTCACATTATCAATTTAAAATAATTGGCGTACTTTTAAAATAAATAAAAAAGAAATAATACAATATATTAAAATATGACTGGCCTGTTAGTCTAGTGGTTCACTGATCCTGACTGCAAAGACTGAGGTCGCGGATTCGATTCCCACCCGGGACAAATCTTTGTGTGATGAGCACAATCATTTGTTCTGTGTCTGGGTGTAATTTATCTATAATATGTATGTATTTAGAAATATATAAGTATATTTATCAGTTGTCTGGTTACCATAGTACAGGCTCTGCCTAGTTTGGGATCAGATAACGGTGTGTTGGTTGTCCTAAGATATTTATTTATTTATTAAAATATAATAAACCTAAGTCTTATTCCTTCTTATTCAAGAAGGATTCATTTATAAATTGAAGTCACTAAGTATGATAACTTTATGTTTTAAGAAGTGCTTTTTTGTATCTTGATGTTTGTAAGCAGGTTAGATGATTTGTATTGTAAATTCAAAGAAAATATAGGTTAACAAAACTTCCTAAAATCTATAAAATTCTGCACAATAAAAAGGTGTAAGGTGGAATATTCTCGTAAATATGAGCTGTCATCGATACCTAATCTACTATATTATGTCTATTCATGATGAATCATTGTAGAGTGGAACAGAGTGCAAGTTTCAAGCGCGAGCCGGGCGTGAATGTCCGGTATAACGCTAGGCCGCCGCGCGCCGTATCACCGATATATCTCTCGGTTGCTAAATATTATCGATTTTATGGCGCGGCAGATGGCCGGCCAGAAGCCCGAGACCGCCGTCTGCGACCCTCCCGCGCTGCACCGCCAAACTCTCCTCACCCCCGATTGAGATTTATCCTCCCAAAACATCCCCTGCACACAAGAATGGATTATTCGATTTATATTAAGTTTCCGCAATTTCTGTTTAGAGGGTTCCCAAAGCGAGGTTACCTAAGCATTTGTGCCACGGATTTGGTGTTCCTTTGTAAACATTTGGAAGGGCATGTCACCGAGCGACGGTCATTAATAATAACAATGGGTGATGTTAGTGGGCCAATTTCCAATCGTTGCTTGTGCCATCTGCCGTTCCTCCTACGCATTTTTTCCTGTTTAAGTTGAACACAATATAATTTTATACACAAATGGGTTTATTAGAGCGACTGTACAAGTATTTTTGGTTATTACCGAGGTACGTATTTTGAAATGTTAGTTGGTAATACTCAAAATGAACAAAAGAAAACTCATCGTCAAAGTTAGCCAAACGAAAAAATATTGATGCAAGCATAAACAAAATCAAAGCTACGTTTAATAAGGGTAAAAACACCTTCCATATTTTTATTCAAAGCGCAATGCCAGCAATCCAAACATCGGAACACAAACAGTAGTATTTCAATATGATACCAGACATAAGTCTGCGGAAACATCCCAATAAAAATAAACGAGTGTCAATATCCAAGTCCGTAATGCAAATTTGCTATTGCGATAAAGGGCCGTGAAAAACGAATAAGCTTATATTCCATTTTACATAATCTCCGTCTAGACGGAAGCTGACCGCTCCGCTCGTACGGTTGGCGTTCTCTTATTGAGTGCGGAGTGTGGCCGTGCCGTGTGCGGGCTGGGGCGCGCGGCCTGTGTGCAGTACACACTACACCCGAGCTCGGATTTGCATCCCACGATTGTGGGTGAACTACGAATGAATTACGAGCGATTTTCACAGCTTCATAAGTACTTTTCATCCAGGAGGGCTCATAAACTTATCTCTACGTTCGAGTTTTTAATTCTTTTACAAAGGGAGTTTAGAGGTGTTGTAGCTTGTGACGGGTGCTGCCTGTCGTAAATTGTACATTTAATAAGAATTTTCTCTTCCGCGATGAATACTCATGTACGATTTAGAACATAAAGTATAGAAATACAAAAAGGAGGCTCGTTGATCAGTGGCGGTGCGGCAGTAATGTATCATGTTTCGTTGTCAACGGACGCCTCTGTCCATTTCTCATTAATTCTAATTACGCTCAAATGTTTAGGGTTTCACAGGGATCGTTACACAATAAACCCTTTGAGCTCAGAGACGTTAATTTTCATTAATTATAACAACTAAAGATGTACCTACAGTAAAGTTATTATCAACGAAATCTTTTACGCTTTGTTACTTCGTTGCCTGAGCTGAAACACGATATTATTGAATACACTGAGTAACGGTACATCTTTTAGAAAATACAAAAAAAAAAAAATATTCAATCATAAAAGCTATCTATATGTAAACTTAAAAACAAATGTGTTTTTGTAGAGTAAAGTAAGTGCTGCAGGTAACAAAAACAAACATACGATTTGTCTTTCATTAAGAGAAAATATGACTTCACTTCAGGCTAAAGTTTAAATTACTGATAAATTACTATTTATATGCAGTATTCTCGTTTACTCGCAGCTGCATTTGCACGTACTTATTTTACATTATTTTGTTGTTTTCTACGGAAACTTCTATTTTTTTTAGACGGCAGTCTGCACGCGGACGGACATTGCGCGAAATAGTTTTATTGAAACGTTTTATTACGACTGCGTAAATGAGCATTTGAGGTTACAACGCCCAAGCTGCGCCGTGCCATGTATTTAATTTAAATATCTTAACTTGAAATCCTACTACCCTATGGTGGCCTCTACTTGTTCGTATGTATTGTTGTCAGTACAGGAACATAGCAAGTAAAATTTTTGATAATAATATAAATATAAAAAGCACGAACAATAAATTGCATCTGCAAAAAGTGTTTCGCCGTCGATCAAAACAAAGCTCGGCTTCTCAGAAGCACGCCAGCCACACATTTGGTAATGGTTTGCACTTCCGCTTGTTCCCATACGCTTTTTAGTCAGCCCTCATGCGTCGTACGTAGTTCAACGAATTAATTTAGGCAATGAAAAACGCCACCAGCCTCACAGCGACCGCGCGTCTCATTAAATCGAACGATACAAACAACCAGTGTCCAACTTGTCACTTGCACATTGAGGATTTGTTTTTTCTCTGCTCCCGCTCGAAACACATTAAAATCGCAATTTATTGTTTTCAATTACATATAGCATGTTGGAACAGCTTGCAGTGACAATAATCTATTCGCATTCAAGTAATAATAGATAATAATAAAATGGACTATTATTTTATATCACTAGGTGTACATACACTGACTTTTGTCTACATACATTTACAAAGGTTTGAAAAACTTTCAAATTCTAGTTTGGATATTATCGCTCGTGGTTTTCCCCATTCGATGTGTGCAGATTCCAACCGGTCTCAATCGTAGTCGGTTTTTTGGTTTCTCATGGGCTACTTATAATCTGACGTTCTGGTTTCGAATGACAATAGCGCTCGATAGGCCGTTTAAAATTTGAATAAATACTTCACATTCACTACTTCACCTAGAGACGAATCGAAAACGTTATTTGGATTGGTAGCAAATATTCGTAGAGAAGTCAATAATTAGGTTCGGTAATGGGAGCCCGCACCCTGGAGAACAAAGAGCTGACAGCTCACCATTGGTCGGGCGCCGTTTAGGTCGTCAAGGTTGTTAGCCCTCCGCCTACGAGCGGGATGATATAACTCGTTTCCTTCAGTAACTCTTACGACTGAGAATACACAAACGATATATATCAGCTACGAATTGCTACGCGCAAATCCATGCGTAGCCGATACGCTTGCGTTGCCGTCACTGGCGAATTAGTATGCAAATAAATAATAACCCAATAATCATAACGTCACGTCACGTCATATAACAAGTACTTATTAAAAAGAAAAGCGAACGATATACGACGGTTAAAAAAAACGATTTATAATGCATAGTCAATGACCAGCGCATTAGAGATATACAATCTAATTGATTGAAATATATGTAGGTATCCATTTAACAACTTAGGAGTGGATCAAACAATGGATTCAATATTTTGAGGTTTCCTTTATTGTTTTTAGATTTCCACTGACATATTTAATTTGTTTTCTACAGGCGCCAGATCTTCGTTTAAAAAATCCGATAACCTTTTATATTAGGATAACGTAAACGTATTTAATAAGTAGACGTAAGTCTGTATCTTAACTTGCTATAATGGTTACTTTTCTACCATTTTATGTAAAAAAAGTACATCAAAAATGTTCGAACAAAACATTTCAAGTAGGTACATATACTTACTAGAAGTATACGTACTTTATGGAGATCTATTGATACGTGAACTGCCGATCTAGTCACCTGCTGATTTTACACGGCTATAATAAAACACTTTGACCAATTGTCTCACAATGGAAGGACAAACAAGGGGATATTGTTTTTTTTTATAATTCAATGATTTGCGTAATTTTGTGATGACATCATTGTCACCTAGTGAAGCGTGAAGCTCATTCTTAATGTTTCATATTGTAATGACATTTTAGCTTAGAATCCTGAGAGATCATAAAAACTGTATCTACTAAACAATGTCATAATTTTTGCCCTGTAAGTTAATTTAGTGTTGTCGTCGCCATTGCATTATCGACCAATGGAAGTCTGTCGAATGCTGTAGGGTCAGGATTATAGCAGAGACAAATAATTTGGCACGTCAATCATCAAATCAGTCGACGCAGACTAAAGCTGAACAAGTGTACTTACTTGCACATACTCAGAATATTAAACATATAACTGACCGTGTATTCCGAGACACACTAAATTCGAGAAGTAATTTCATTTGTATATTGACATAAATAAAAATTTATTTAATAGGTGTATTATAGTTTTTTGTCATTCCACTGGAATGTTGTAAATCTTCAGAGGCGACTCCGTAATGAGGCTCGTAGATTACATGCTATTACTGTGTAGAAAGAACTTGACATTTGCGTTACCAACACACTCTGTTTGATGATGCGTTTTTATTTAAGAATATGCAATAGAAACAAAGGCGTTTATTTTTACCATATTTTAAACATATGCAATTACTTATTTTACTTCAAAGAGTTATATCATTACTGAGAGCTCTTTACCTTTATATTTTAAGTGAGGTGAGCTAGAAGTGGTTTGATGCCTAACAAGCAAATTATACGAAATACAAATCCCACGATCCACGTTTCGCACTTGACTGCCTTATTCTTAAGAATTCTAAGCCGATTTACATATCAAGCTTAAGATTCAAATCTGTTGAATAAGTTTAACCTGTGAATATAAATAAAGCACTAGGTATAACGCTTGCGGACTGCAAAGTCGTCACCGAACTGCGCAACTAACTGTACCAACCGAGTACCCAAATATTTAATGAGATTAAACGGTAATGCTCTGCAATCATTATTGGTCTCTCCGTAATAATATCTGCCTGTTTTCTGAATTCGTGTGCACGTATGAGACCGTTGCATGTTTTTAAATGACTCGCAACGAGAAAGTCGTCGATATAAATATCCCAGCCTGGGAAGCGGACCCGCTAAGACACTTAATCTAAAAAAAGCTTGTCACACATCGCTGAACAAGGTACACAGGTATCAGGCACATTTATAAAGTATGAATGCAGTTGATAAATATAGGAGATGAGACAAAAGGTCAGTTTCTTATCTCTCGTCGAGTGTACTAAGTACACATATTGTGCTAAGGATGGAAATACATAGCGAGTCTAAACACTTACATGCCTAGGAAGTACCGTAAGTAACTGTAGGTCATTGGCTCATGAAGATGTCAGGAAAGCAATAAAATTTATTCTATCAACACGACAGCATCGTTAAAATTAACAATACTGCATTACAGTCTATGCTGTATAACGATTAATCTCGGCGCTCGGCTAGCATTCCGGTGGCGCGCGAGCTGCCCGGGCGCAGACCCCCGATGTATACAACGCCGACGTGCTGCAAGGAGCAGACGACGGTGATGTCGCGACGCCATCGGACAATGCACCAAAACCGACGTGACCTCACCCAAACTAACACGCTTCTCTTCACTTTTCCTGCAGTCGTCTGATGGCTCACGTACATGTTTCAAATCAAATGGTTACAATATCTAGTTTTGAATTTGGGTTTTATGTTGTTTATCAATGTTTTGGTGGGGTTTCGAGTTTTAGCTGGTATGTCCGTAGTCAGTTTATAAAATAAAAAATAAGTCGACATAAAAAGAAGTTCACAAAGTTTGAAGAACGAATGTGAGCAGGGTTCAAACAAGTAACACTGGACTTAACATAAACAACTAAGTATTACAGTTATTAAAATAGATTGCTCTCAATCACACGGCCTCTACATATCCTTCCTTATTAGATGAACACATAACAGCCAGGAAGGATACGAAGAGAGGGCAAAAGATAAAATCTGATCATCTTTTTATAATAAGCAAGGGTTTCAAAGGATACACGTTTATTTAAATGTGTAAAATAGGCGAGTTGCTGGCCGAATGCACCGTGCGTCTATAAGTTGTACGTCAATCCACTGGTCGCCAGTTTAGTCTTCGGTGCGAGTGATTTATTACCGCTCACAAGACGCCCCATTACCGTGTCACAATCAATAACCACCGCACTGGCGACTGATGAATTCTGCTTATTTCTTCCTCTTTGCCATCAAACACCCAGCGCAGGTTCACTATTATCGCAAGAAACGTTTTAGAGGACTCACCATTATGAATGCTGGTCTACGTCACATAAAAAAGCTAGTTTATTAACTTTTAAAATAACTGATCCTTTATGTAATAGCCACCTTCTAGCACTAGAAGAAAATAACTTCAGTGGTGTATTCAATGACAACAGTTGCCGTGATTATTAAAATTACGAGTAATGCCTCAAGTCTGTGCGAACAATGAAACCTAAATCGTCGGCTGTAATAGGAAAATTCTATGTTAGGAGCTTTTACGTGTTATGGAACAAAGGAAAATTTTGCAAATTAAGTAATGCTATTTATATATATGTGTATTACATGCGACATAAATAAGGGAAAAAGGAAAATACGGTACTTCGTTTGACGTCTTATCGTAAAAAAATATTTATAGATCAAAGTTGCTACGTAGACGAGGTACACCTACAGAATTACGTCCCTAAAAGGGCCACCTAAAAATACTTTATGCGAAATTATGCTCATAACAAACAAAAGCTTTGTTGCTACGCACTACGCTCTCATAATATTCACGAATTTCTAGGAATAAGGTACTTTTAAATCGATGTCGAATTAATGTCAATCTGTTTCGTATTAATAATAATATCACTGCTCCACCTGCTATGCCTGGCGATTAGGGCATTACCCCCGCCCTTTGCCCAGAACCGGTCGTTTTAGCAATGTTTGGGGAAATATTCAACACGACAACACATGAGTCAATGTGTTTGGAGGATATTTTGCAGCTTTTCTGCATGTTTATTAATAAAACGCAGAAAGAAATTTCTTAAAGAAATAAGCATTTCCATTGTACTCTATTTTCCTATTACGTAAGTAACTTTTCATGTAGGTTACCATGAAAACTGGTCTCTCCTACGTAAGAGAAACATTATGTTGTGTTCCATAAATGGGTAATAAATGAGTGGGTAGGTGTAAATGGCTAGCAATAATATTATACCTCACGTCTAAAATATAATTAAAGTCAAATTAGGATTTGTATTATTGGCAGTGTAAATAATGCTAGCACACCCTATATCTCTTGCACTGTGTTAAATGGTAGATTACTTCAATTAATATGCATTTCCGTTAGAGTTTGTATAAAAAGTTTCAAAGTTTGGCATTGGTAAGTACTTATTACAATCAATAAAAGCAACAAAGAATAAAATGACTCACAATTTACAGGCGGCCAACAATCAATCATGTAATGTAATTTTAAACTACTGTTCGTTGCACTAATAAAGTAATTGATACACATCGGGTGATAGTCGGGTGATAATCATCAGGTGTAATAGCACCACTAACAATCCGCCCACTAATGAATTTATGAACAAAAAATATGCAAATATAACGCAAATATATCTCAATGTTATCTCTTCGTGCAGGGTAAACAAACTTGGGCAACGGCGACCACTTCACCACTCAACGGTACTTGACATAATTGTACATGTTGATCTCGATGAGGCGAGCTTTCTTCTCTTGTATTTCCCACAACATGAACATGCATAATCCGTGTGTGTATTAGCTATCATTCAACGCCGAAAGTAAGTGTTTCATTACAGAAAGTAAAACCAAACTCACTGAATAGTTTTCATAAAAAAAAACATTAACAATGGCTTTCGGATTACACAGATAAGTAGGTAAATGTGACGTGGTATTGAAGAAAAAAAAATGTCTATAACTTTATGAAAAGGAAATCAATTAACTTCCTTTCACTAGCAACCTATTAAAGAATCATTTTTCGTTGCCAGCGTGTAGTGTAGACATTTTCTTAAATTTTTGTTGCTACGAGCAGACGAACACGCGAGAACAGTTAGGAAATAAAGGTACTTACATACTTGCTTACAAGAATTCCGTATTTACCCTCGGTGATTATTTACATAGAAGTTCTCAGGAGGTTTGTGGTCGTATAGGTACTTACACTCGTACATGGTCAAGTGAACGGAGGTCTGTGTCAGCGCCGGAACCTCTATTTGTCTTAACGCAATACCTGTCAATAACCGTCTTAAGTTCATTGGCACTCCCGCTTTGGCGCATCCATTGCTTAGATTTGTGCATTGCGCTCGCGCACCACCATTTGCTCAATAGGAACCCATCCGACTGGTACCCAGCGTTGTAACATGATCTCGGTATACCATTAGGTTGTTGACAGAATAAATACAAAATAATTGTACTTGACCACGGCTCAGAATACTTAAATTAGTTAAACGTTCGAATTTATTTCAAAAGAAAGGTTGGAAACTTGGATCGTCCGAATTAAATTGCACTTCCTGCTAGTTTTATTTATCTGGTCGGTATTTAGCGTGCTATTCCAATAAATAAGAGTTAAATAGGCTAGCTTACATATATACATACGAGTATATACACCGGGACTATCCGAATAGGTAACGTATTATTTCTACGATTTACATAGCCGGTACCATTTATTTTTTACGACAGCCATCAAGTAATCTAATTTCCCTTCCCAGATGACCTGGGCGAAATAATAAGTTTATTTCCTTTTAAGTTAATTTTTCTTTGGCTTCTTAGCCGTAGGAAAAATTAAATGGAAGTTTTCGTAAAAAAAACTGTTCCGTACAAATTTTTAGGTACATATTATTAATAGTTCAGGAATCGAGACTCGCAGTTTTTTCCGAGTTTTTAAGGAAAAAGGTTTTATTTTTCATTCTTCGTCATAAATCGAAAACATCATAAAATATTCAAAATCTGTTTAAGCTTGGGGCAGTGAAGCCGTTTCACAGTTGAGTATATGATTTTTAGTCTTCTAGATTTGAGTATTCGGTTTTTAGTTAATAATTTTATGATTTTGGTAATTTCAACTCGATACCTTCGAATTCCCGAGATAAAGGGTCGAGGATAGTGAAACGGGAAGACAAACAAACGAACAACAAAATGATCCTATAAAGGTTCCGTTTTTTTCCTTTTGAGTTGCGGAACCCTAAAAATATTAGTACATAGTTATATATGTTAAGTACATAGTTGTATACGTGTCTTATACCAATTAGTGTAGGACTCAACTACAACGACGAAGGTAGTTACGGGTCAATCGTTCGGAAAGTTAAGGAAAATGTAACTTCCGAACGATCTAACCACAAAAGTGGTGAGTAATATTTTCCGCTAAGCTAGTATTTGTATGTATAACACTAATATTTTCCGCTAAGCAAGTATTTATTTATCTTTTTCGTAATTAATATTCCTAGTAGATGTAGTTAACACATATCTGTGAATGCGTGGTCATGTTCTTCTGTTATCCTGTATGTACATTGTACGGGTCATTTACAGTATCTTACCTACTTAGCTTCAAGTGTTCTCATGCCCATCTGAATCATATAGTAACGTTTCGTAACCTTTTTTTAAAAATGACCCAACTCTAGCTGTCAATACATGTCATAAGTAATTTGAAAGTTGGTGTTAAATAAAACGGTGTTCAATATTTTGTAACAAAACAAGGAACACAAAGGGCGTTACACTCTTTATGCAAACAGAGAGCAATAAGCGCAGGCGCAGACACGTGTCTCACACACTCACACATCACACCACCGCGACAATCAACTAATTATCACAACACTATCATACAACAGAACTTAAAAACGTGCTAATACGTGAAATAAATCGTTAAAATACAATGAACTTGTTAAGCCAATTATTTGTTGGCCAATTATTTCTAACTTTGGGGAATTCGAGACCACAAATCCCATATTTTATTTTTTGCCAATTTAAATATAGATTCAGAATTCTAGATACAATTTTAAATTCCAAACTGTTATTGGGATCTATTTTCTAGATTGGGTCTCAAGCTAGTGAATTTAAAATTCATTCGAGAGGTATGCAGAAGTGCTAACTAAACACTCATGTTTGTTTTATTCTTGTAAGTAAATACAGATAATTATAGGCAGCTACTAATACCCACATATATAATGTCAATAGCTAATGTAACGGTGATAACACCACGTAAGGAACTAAAATTTTCACACGTGCCTAATGAGCAAAGAAAATAGAAACGACACCTTACAGTACCTAGCAGTAGTAGGTAGATGCAGTGTAGGTACACTAGGTACTCTCCTGTGGGTGCGCCACTGCTCAGTACACCTTCAGCAACGAACTCTATTTGTGATTTATAGGAAATCATTAAAATAAGTTTATGTGCAAGGAAATTGCGAGCCTGTGATTAGACCTTTGTAATTCTAACTTACTGTAATAAAGTACAGACATTTAACTGTTTTTAAATTGAAGTTCACTAAGAGGTGCTCACTGAAATAAAATGGCCATCATTCTACGCAATAAACTGAAGAATATATATGTATGCATTCTAATCGAATTGCTACATCAGTTTTTTGTTTGTGGTTTAATAATATATTGCGCGCTCATACATATTACTCACTTTCCCATGTATGTAAAAGTAATTATGTTGTCGTTTTAGGAATATTAATGATATGGTTAGTCACTGCCTATATACCTTAACCATACAAGAAAACATTAGTACATACACACGAGAGAAGAATGAGAAGACATTCAAAGCTGGTATTTAAAAAACGTTTAAGAAAACGGTTTCGTAATTAAACAAATTAAGATTTACCTAGCTTAATTTGTGAAATATAGAAACGTTTTTAATAACTGTATCGTCTTTAACCTAAATTTTTGTTCATGATTAAAGACGGTATATAGGAATTCCTAGATTCTTCAAGTATTGTAACTGTGACCGCTGAGAGTCAAATTACTAGACGTATATTAAGATATAATAATAATAACAGTTCGTGTTTGAGACTTTGACTATACTTATGTATAATTCCGATACCTTTTTCTAAGACAAAAACTAATTTTATAACATGTGACCGCAGAAATTTTTGTTAGTGGTAAACAAACACAGAGGTTCGTGTGAGGCCTCAGTACTGGTGCACATGTAATTTTGTGTTTCGACATAATACCTTTATCGTGACGACAGTCTGCAAGCTGCATCTGCGGCCATTTGTAACATATTTATGTTTTTTTAATTAGTTCCTGCTTCCATTCGCTTGTACGTTATTATCCCGTCATGAAATCGAAGCTAGTTACACCCAATGATAGTTATTTATTCTCCTTGCTTCGTTTCTTCCAAGAAAACACGTTTTAAAGTCTTTCTACAGAAAATAAAGGACGAACATAAAAACATTAAATCCTTGGCGATACACATAAATAGTAAATAGGCATACTTGAAGAATGAAAACATCTTCTAAACAGCAACTTGATGCGTCATATTCATATCTCAGGAATCAATCAGCTACGTGTTATTAAAATTTCTGCCACTTTTTTCCATCATCACTTTGATCGGCTGACATCATATCAATTATTGTAATTCTCAGTTCCTTGGCCCTGAATAATTTGAGCAATTAACAATTCAGGATATGATTTCGGATCACTGCACGAGAAAAACATTTAACAGATATATTTCTGTACCTACTTCCCTATTTCCCAATTGATTTTCAGAAATATAGAAATCATAGAATAGTTGGTCATTCAATAATGAAAAACTTTCCACAGAAATAGTGATGTCATTACCTGCACAGAGGCAAAGTAGAGCAAAGTTAAATAGAGGAGACGAGCGCTGCCACCAACCTACATAGAGATCGCGTGCTGCTTAGCCACCAAAGCAAATTTATAAATTCTTTGAGGATGGATTGTACATATACCTACTATATTTTCAATACATGCTTAGTTTTTGAAAAGCTTATATGAATGTTAGCTTTCAATTGTACCTTCATAGAAGCTTATGTAGTCTGGTTGTCAAGAATCACTTCCCGTTGATGGCCTAAATAATAAAGCATCTACACTCTACAGTAGGTACCTAATGCTAAAGTTTGACGCCATTTACAAGAACTTTGCCCCGCTTCTCCACTCGACCCCCAGTTGTGTTCATAAGAGGTAGAGGCGTGTAATCAATACAAAAAGGCACTGCTAAGGATGCTTCTACATCACGGCGATCTTAATTTAAACTGAAAGTCTATAGTTACATTGACACCATTCGACAAGGCAAGACTTTTTTAATAACCCTTATAGAACCAGAAGCGAATTAAATAAATAATCGTGATGAATATAATGATGCGCCAATGTTTGTGATATTTGAACAAAAAAATGCTAAAGTTGGAGCGTTACACCGCTATCAGTTTTATCCCTATTCGTGTTTTATTCGTATATGTTTAAAAAACGATCCTTTATTTCGCGAAATTAACAATGCGGATGCGGTCGTGCAACATACTTAATTAGTAAAGGTAGTGGCCAGTGGCCAGGTACCCGCCATCATTCGGCCAGTTGAGTGTGACGAAGCGCAATCCAAAGCTCCGGTCAATGCTCGGCGCCCACCGTTTGGAAGGTCGCGGCGCGGCCTTCTTTCGGCCAGCCATCATCGTCTAATGTGCCCGCCCGCGCCCCACACCCTGTATTTATTTCGATACACTAACAGTTATGAGTGCTCTTGCATGTTCATATGTAGGTTATTTATCTGTGTCGACGTGTATTTTGATTTTAACACGAATAACTTCAATGAAATGGATAATTGGACGCAAAGTGGTCGCAGAGAATTTTGAATTGCACGAACGGATACCGTATCAAATCTAACACATCCATCGCTTGGCAGCTCATTTAGAGTTTTCAGATCTCACGGTGACACTGTCGTAATACGTAGCTTATTAAGTCTTTCCTGCGAATACCTTTGTGAGAACGTCAGGGTCCGAGGACTGAGTCACACAACACGCATTATGCGCGAACCCTTTATGTTTACGAAACGTACGAGAGCTTAATATTTATAAAACCCGTGAATATCTTTTGATTAGAAGATAATATTGAGGTTTTATTGTGAAAATGTTTAGTAAATTTTTTTGAGGTGAAGGCACCGACTGAATAAAAAGGTCAACAGAGGCTTTATGCTCATTCTGTCTCTATCCTTGTGTACGTCAACCTATATTGCTTAACTTTTATTTACTCGTAATTTTGTTTATAATCAAGAGTTATTCAGCATTATAATACTATTGCAAAAGTTTTTATTATTTTACAATACCTATACATATAACGAGATGGCTCCTAGATTTCTTGCAAAAAATTCAAATCATGATCTACCTAAAGAGCATGTAACATGCTTTACAAAGAAATATAGTGACCTCGAAATGAAAATCATGCAGCGCTCCTACCGTTACAATAACGAGGTCATTTATCAGCTCGCTATTTGTTTGTCTCTACGCATTAAGATACGTATTAGATTTCCATTCACAAATCTGTTTGAGATAGGTACGATCGCGTCGTTTGTTGAATGTTTACCGTGGCTCCGTGATTGCTGCTACTATAATAGGTATAATCACGATAATAAACATGCAAATCGATGTGTACGTATGAAATCAAACGACGCGGACTGGTCGGCAGTCGGCGATAAATCACGAACTCTCGACGATCCTTGCAGAGGAGGAAGTGGCCGCACAAGTATCTCCTCCAGTATCATGATTCCGCAATTGAACATTAATCAGGTAAACTCGTTAGCATAAACATTGCATTCACGTTTTTATTTAAGTGCAGTTTTGATTTAAATGCAATCACACGGATCAGGACAAAAGTAGAGTCAGAGTTTGCAGTGGCTAAACATGTAGTTGATGATACCTAAGTTATGGCTTACGCGGATGCTAAAATAATAATAGATCAGGTAGTCCCGGTAACTATACCTCTCCATAATATTGAGCTTACCGCTACCTTTTGAGTACAGAGTAGATATTCACGACAAAGCGGAATATGTAGGGTGAACTTGGAGGGGAGCTAACTACACCTCAATAAACTGAGGTTGAAATTTAAAAAAGTCTAATAAATATACACGTTGGAATAAACTATAATTTATTTTATTATGATTTTGGATTATAGCTATTCTATTTTGGTATAAATCGTACTAAAGCACTTTAACTTATGTAAAAACTAGTAAATCGTACTAAAAGACCGGGAGATAAAGACATTGATTTATAATAATTTTTGCTCTTTTAACTTCAGCAATTGTGATATGAAAAACAAAAACAGATACGCTTTCAAAAAAAGTTTAATAAAGACAACACGATTAAAAGTTGCGAAAGGGCATTGTCTCGAATAAAATACTGCTAAAGTACACAAACTTCAAAAAAGATCACAGAGACATGATCAAGGCAGTGAACGAGCACTTGAGGGAAATGGGATGCAGGCAGGAAAGTTTTGGGAGCCCGTGGACCCGCGCCCGCGTTCGGCTGCGAGGGGGAGCGCGTAAGGGAGTGTAATGAAATAGGTAGACGGGACGCAGTTAACAAGTGCCGCGGTGCAAATTGCTTTTTTAACAAGTTTATTTTACTTAAATTTTCAGTCAATTACAAAAAAAAAAACACAATTAAAACTGCTTGATATGATAATTTGGTCACGCATTTGATTTGTAGTTTGTTGAATCGAAAATATCGTAAACGACCTTATGTTGCGTCCTTGTGAAGGCCGATCGTTTGCCTATTATTAATAGCAAGTAAATGGTAGGTATACAGCGTATACAATCTGAACCGTAGATATACGTGACGAGGCTCTCTATTACGCAAGCTCGAAGCACGAAGAATAAGGAAGTAACCTTTAACATCTGAAACTGTTCAAACAAATATAAGTATTACATTACCTGTTAGATATGCACGATTTTAGTAAATGAATAGGCGATTAAGTTAAATACTTATCGGGTGTATTTGTTTATTATCCGAATAAAATACCGTGAACAATAATTCAACGGCTGTAACAGTACATTTAGTTACACTAACTTGAAACTTCCTAATTTTTAGTACTTAACTTGTGTTGTTGACGACGTCAGTAGGTTTGCACAACTACATTTGGATATGTCAACAATAGTCCAAATTCAGCGGAACAGGCAAGATAAACAGATAGAAGCGTTAGCGAATTCAGTCTAGTCTAAAAACTGCTAAATCGATGTGTGAGATATAAATTATAAGTTTAATGAAGTGTCATAGCCGTACGGCGGGCGGCGGGCGGCGCGCGGCGGCTACAGCGGGCGGGGCGGCGCGGCGGCGCGCGGTGTGGTGCGGTGTCGTGCGGCAGCCGCGCGGTACGAACTCTCGCGCTGCCCGATGATTGATGTTAGGCGCAGTGAAAGCACTTGTATATGTACAAACATCTTGAACCTTAGCGGTATCAAATCCAACCACAAAAACAGCGTGCCCAAAACACGCGTTACAATTTTTCTCCTACATTGCACAATACGAATTTGTTAACGGGAACCGGCCATCTACATTCGACTTTTTTGTTTGTGCACGGCGAGTATAAATTGATAATGTTGGTAATTTGGCGCCCGGCCCGAGTGCCGTTGCCCGCTACACTAATGAGTTTATAATGGACACAATAATATAGGATGATAATATATTTTCAGAATCAATGTCTAGGTCGAGTACGCACTGCGCGTGTAATAGCCAGGTATTAAGATGTCACGAATATTAAAATATGAGATCCGGGAGAAACCCGAACATAAAAACGTAGCACTTGACTCATCATACCTAACACTGCTGCCATAAGCAAAAAGGGCGCAACTGCATCACAGCCATAGGTTAAAAGGCGCATCTCATCTTCAAACAGATTATTTACTCCCTTTTTGCTTATGACGGCAAAATACGTGCAAGACCTATTAAGATAGGATAGGTACCTACATCTTTTTATTTTGTTTCCATAGTAAGGATATGGAAACAATTTTGTTTGTTCTTCACAAAAGGCTAATTGGACTTAAAATTGTTCTTTTAAAAATATTACTAACTTTATGTACAACCTGATAGATCTTTGTAAGTTATTTCATCACGTGCTGTACTGTACCCAAACGTAAGTTAACTAACAAATCTGTCTAGCTTGCCCAAGTTCGAATCAATTGAGATGACTTGATAAGATTTTACGAAAGTATACTAAACCTCTCAAATATTAATAGTTTCGCAAACAAAATATAGGTACCTACATTACAGCTTCCATAAATACAGTGCAAAATGTAGTTTATTCCAACTTATTCAGGTCAAAAAATATTACGAAGATAAGTTAGAACTTCGGAGTTAATTTTCGTTAAATGGATGTTCTAAAAGAATATCTAACTTCCTAATCAAGTGATCAGAACTTGGGACATAAATAACAACTGAAACGGCGGAAACAGTCGTTCAAAACAATGACGGAGTAAACGAGGTAGGCAGCGACTGAACGCGCTACTGAACAGCGCAAACAAGACACAGACGACACGGGAATAAGAACGAATAATAAACTTGGGAATTGCTAAAATATTACCACCATGTTCGCCCATAGGAAGAACTACACTAACCATTCCTTAAATTATCACGTTTGCACTCTGCGTGGAGCGCTAGCGAGAAAACTTGATCTAAGTAACAAAAAATAATTGCGCACTTTAGTAACAGGAAATGTTTTGTATAAAATAAAATTACACACAAAACATTAATACCTATTCCCTATCATTACTAAAATGTTTATATTAAAACGATTCTTAGAGCTGTGCGGATTTGTGTCACGCACGAACAATAGCGAGAAATGCCTGCCTGGGATCGTCTAGGGCCCAAAAATAAATCAACCATGACATCACAACGCAACGGAGGTACCGCCGCACCGCACGCGCACCTTCTATGAACCACTTTTATTAATAGAGGTTGTTGCATATGGTCTGAAAAATAAACACCATATGGGCTGACTGACTGCTTTTCCCAGAATAGTATTTACATGACTGACTCTTAAATATTTCACACCATTCCAGCTAATTAGACATGCTCGTACATTAATAATAATTTAATAAATACACAATAAACCTTCAAAATAATGATAAATTGGGTGTGGAAAACTGATTAATCAAATCCGAGACTTCGCCAATGTTTAACTGTTGATAATAAAGATATAATTAATGAATGTATATTCGTTGTAAACGGCGAAACGTGAGCATCAACAGCAGCGGCAGCGGCGCGGGCGCAGATGACGGCATTGGCTGCTGATCTTCCTTGTATTGTGAGTCATCTGCTAGCGTTCATGACCTGCCCCTCGGATTTTGTTTACTGGCCCCGACTAGGCTGTTAGCGAAATGACTTAACATTAATCGCATTATTCGTAATCATGTATACGTACTACTTAGATTTTTTGTAGCCATAATAATTACGGAAATACCGAAATTGGCGGAACTAAAAAGGCACCTAACTACTAACACATCTTAAATAAAAAGCTTAAAAATAAAAATCCTACTAAAAAGTTCCAAGTTGTGCTGAAACTGTAAGTTATGCGCTCTCTACAGTCTCTACTACAGATACTAAACTTAGAATAAACATTCGTCTGATCTGCTTTACTCGCGTGCTTATTATAGGAATAGCATAAAAATAACTCCCCGCGATGTCTCTAGTGTGTAATGAATTTATGTTCTAATTGCAATAACATGTAAGGAGTATAATAAGTACGATTATAAACTTGCAAGATATCAAACAAGTTGTTAGCGCTCGTTGAAGGCCAATGCATTAAGTTTATTTTTGTTTTTGAAAGACTATATCCTTCGAATTAATATCGGTTATATTTGAACAGTAAAGTTTATCGCAGGGCGTACGTAGGGACTGGTACGATCCCTGGAATTGCACATGATATCTGCCTGTAAAATGCAAATGCTGTGCTTCACATCCGGCTCAGAATATCTCGTGGCTTATTTAATCTATGATTATGATTATGCCTGTATCACATCAGCTCGACTGCGAGTCAGAGCGGCGCGTAATGTGATGACATTTCATCTTTTGCCCTTCATTGCCTTTAATGCGTAACTTATCGTAAATTAACTACACGGTGCAAATATGAATAAAGATTCCAGCAGTAAGTACGATATTGTTTATCTATATTCATACCGACCTTCCTTTCATTAGAGACGTTTACGGTGATTGAACATCCATAATCAGTGTGATGGTGATATCATAAAATGCGAAGGTTCGTTACTTAGTTTATTTCTTTAAGAAACAAGCCTTTGCGTATTTAAAATATTCTTAAAACTATTTTATACCACCATTTTTTTAACCAGTAGGTTTTCATAGAATACAACAGAATCTAAAAAGAAATGTAGACTTCACTTTGATCGGCTTGTACTGAATTATTTTTATTTAATTATACGTATTTATTTATAATATATTTTCCTTGCATGCAAACGTTTCAGAAGTCGATGGCCAAAAATGACAAAATTTTAGATTTTTTTGTAAATGACATCAAAGTCAAGCATCATAATAACTTAAAAGCTCTCCATTTTGCACATACGTGGCAAACTTTTCACACATCTGATTTATCTATGCGATTTATTGTGTTTATATTATACATAATACAGGTGATGGTCGACTATCTATATAAATACTATGTGTACCTATGTAAATGATATCGGCGAACATTGCAAAAAACTTGTAATGAAATAATAACAGCGGAGCAGCGCCGAGGCTGTTATGAGACTATAAGAAATAAGTACCTACCCATTGAGATTAACAACGATATCAGAGCGTATATCGCAATATCATCTCTACATCACCGCGTTTTCTTGTACATTGATACAGACTAGGATCACACATCTCTTATCGACGTAACGTCTAAACTATTTACTTCCGCCATTGGTTTTTGTAATGTAGTTTAGTACGTACTTAAATAAATATGTACCGTTACCACTTAAGACTTTCGTGAGAATATAGAAACACTCAAATTAGTTTCGATTCAGTATGCGAACACACGCGATTTAACTGAATTGCATTGCAAATACAGACAATGCTGGTGTACAGTTAATAAAGGGAGCTTTAGCTGCGAGCGTCCGAGACGGAGCTTACGTCGCGACGTCCGCGTCGTTGTGTGAAGCGTCAGGTGAAGGTAACGACGTAAATCATCTTCGAGTATTTTATCATAACATTTAAAGATTTATACCCAATCGTTTCAAAAGTTTGAAGTGTTTTGAAACATTTTTTTTAAAAATATCTATAAGTATAAAAACAAAGTAGCTGTCTGTGTCTTTACTTCTTCCAAACTGACGAATGGATTTTGATACAGTTTTCACTATTATTTAGAGAATATATTCCAGTAGATTTATACATACACAGGTACACACATAGAGTTACGCCTTCTTCCCACTACAGAAGGATTATGTCTAGGTATAAGTAATACATACATTCAACATGAACAAAAAAACCGGCCAAGTGCGAGTCGGACTCGCGCACCGAGGGTTCCGTACAAACCTGTAGGTATAAAGTTTAAAATTTAAAAAAATATTGTTATTATATGATGTAACTAAATATTTACTGTTTTCGCAATTTTTCCTTTATCTGTGCTATAAGACGTTGCTTCGTACCAAATTTCAAAATTCTAGATCGACTGGAAGTACCCTTTAGGTTTTGATTCCCTTGCGAGTTTCGATAATTTGCGGTAATTTGCGGCATAAACGGCTATATCTTTTGATTGCGTTAGCTTAGAAGTTTGATTTTTCACAGCTCCAAGGGACAGTAGTCTTGAGTATTTGATATAAATTTCAGCTTGATACCTCCACGCGTTCCTGAGAAAAAGGGTCTTGACAGACGGACGGACGGACGGACGGACGGATGGACGGACAACAAAGTGATCCTATAAGGGTTCCGTTTTTTCCTTTTGAGGTGCGGAACCCTAAAAACAGAAATCTTCATGTTTGGTCAGGTCCTGAAAAACCCTGCGAGGCAAGGGCGGGTTAACTAGTATTTAATAAAAATAGCAAAATTGCTAGACCAATATTTGTTATCAAACACTTACTTTCCAGAAAAATTATGAAAATCTCCTTAAGACTTTAATTCTAATAAAGTATGTCTTTCCGACACAAGTACTTTTGTAACTTATTGGAGCTGTTTCAATTTATGCATGACACAATGTTTAAGATATTTTTTTTTTGTATTTTTGTATGTAAAAAGCTTTCAGGTGTCAGCTCAACAAAAAGTCAAACGTCTTCTTAATTTTGTAATAGTTTCAGATCTCATTTAATCCTAAAAACCAATTGAATCATTAAGTAACTGAAAAAATACTGTAAGAGGTAAAGGACGAGAGGAGGGAGATTAGGTACTTAACATAGAATAATGATTCAGTATGAACAGATTAGATCTCAAAACCCGAATCTGCCATAAGTCGAGGCCTTGTAAGATGTAGTGTGCTCTAGTTTTGCGGTATCGCTTTAAATTGTCGGTGGCGTGGAGTGCATTGCAGTTAGTGGCAATCTGGCGATGTGGGCCGACGGTGGCGATCGGATCGTGTTAAGTAACGGCACCTAACTAATTATCTATTAAAGGCAACAATGGTCTCACGTCGGCGGTGGCGGGCGCGCGGTCACGTCGTGTCGCACGCACCACTCGGCGCGCCCCGCGGCCCCCCCGGCCTCCAGGCCTCCACGTTACCGTCGCGACGTACCCCTGATAGCAACCTGAATTTCTTTCATAAGCTTTCAATTCGTCCTCAAAGTCTTTCGTCATTAAAGCTCTGCCATAGGTACGAGGGTCCTTATTGTCCATGCTGATTGCTGTTTAATTCCTTTGTCTTATTCTACCACTAGCCTACAGCATTTAAGAGTCAATCTTTTAAAATAGCCACCCCAAAACATAAACCAACAATAGTCGAAATTAGAACGGCTAAATCGAAACTTGGGAGATCGACCGCTAGATCGCCTTTCAACTTTCCGATATCTTTTGTGCAACTTTTTTAGCATAGGCATTGCATTGTGCACTTTCAGACAATCGTAATAGACATTGCTTGGGTACGTTAGGTACATAGTGGCACTATCCAGGTCAAATCATTTTATATCTACTGCATTCAAATTCTAGCGAATGAAATCTAATCTAAAAGCACCTCGATATAAGTTTTAAAGATAGTTAAGCTGGTCGTTAACTAAACCAAAGAAAAAAAAACTTTTTAAATTTATAGAAAAAAAATGTCCCGCTGTTGCTATTCGCCAATTTTGTAGAATTTTATAATGGCGTAATTTTATTCGCATGTAAATCGTCGTCTACAGTTTTTTTTTAAATGCACAGCTTCATTCGTAGTTGCAAAGCGTTCCGCTTAAAAACGCTAAGGATTTTCCGTGACCGAATGAGAGCACTATCTGGTTGAGCTATTCCCAGGCCGCATAAACAAATTCTGATCACACCGGCGCGCGGCGGCGGCGGCGAGGCGTCGTGGAACGTTGCCTTGCCCACTTTAGATAGTTCGGTACGTGTACACTTATCTCTCGGTCATCACCACCAAATTAGCTTACTGGACAACATCTGTCGATTTGCTTCACTGCTTCTGTAGACGATCTTGTGAATGCTGACATTTTTCTTTAGGTGCTGAGGTACTTTAGTAACATTATTTTTGTCCTAATAAAAATTCGAATGTGTACGTTCACTTAAAGGACATCTTATCCACAAAAACACACTCGGATAACATTTGCACAGTCAAAGTTCTAAAATACCTGCTAGATTTTGAATTTCTTTTATTGTAGTTTAGTCAGGTCACCGCTTAGTCACAAAACATATTGTGAAGAATTTCGCGTGTGAAAATCAAATATGCTCGTTGAGTCTCTCGAATTGATCAATGTTTGCATTCGCATCGTAAGTAGTGGGACTCATGCGTCATTAGATATAAGACTTTTTTTGAAAAAGCAATGAACTCACTCGAAATCCCTTCCACTGCATTGTATTTTGCTTACTGTTCTGCTTAAAAATAATATTAATTCTCGATCTTAACATCATATCAGCAATAATTGTAGAGCCTAGGGATTGCTACGAGCCTACGAGTGTTAGTTCAGCCGATAGTAGTTCAGGAAGTGTTTGACGTGTATGATTATGATTAACGAACGTCTAGTGTAAGCTCGCCAGTCTATCTGCTGATGTCGATGAGTGGGCATAAGATTCAGGCGCTCGCCCTAACGGTATCCCGCTGGCGGCTCTGCACACAAATTAATGGTTGCTGCTCAAGGCCGCCTACAAGCAATCGACATAGATACATCGTTTTGTCGACTATGAGAACTCGGCGCCTTCCGACTCATGGTCAAGAATGGGGCCGAGAAAGCGGTCTCAACACAAGCAGTCGCCAGCGCAGCCACGCCCGGCACCACCGCACCGCCGCCGCCGCCGCCCGCCGCTCTGCCAGAAACGAAAGTGCTCGTGATTGTTTGAGTAATTTGATGACCAACATGCTAATTGGATTTTGGCCAACTTGTAATCGAAAAGCTCGTCAATTGATCGGTTAGTCGTTCGTTTTCAATCACGACCGACTCTCTCGATTTTATATAGAAAAAATAAGCACAGAGATCTACATGTGCCCGATACGGGTTCGTACGTTGTGCTAATGAAATCCTTATCATTCACTCGAGACATGTATTTGTTTGGCGATCCATTCACTATTTCCGTGTCATTAATTCTCGAATAGGTGGATCACAAAGGTGCCAGCCGAGTAGTCGGTGTAAGTCGCTCTGGGTGCTCAGTTTTTGCGTGGGTGTACTGTTACTGTTAGCCGAGTTTCGGCCGCCCCGCCAGCGACTAACCTTGATACTTTCAGTTACGACGTCTAAGTCTATTTCGCACTCTTCTTGTTACCGCTGTCATCTTATTGTGGCCGAGTTAGCTGACAAAAAATATCAATCAAAATTCTAGCACAAAAGCCCGCGGCAGTGGCGCTGTCTCTTGCCCAACATATAAACGAGAAGAAAAATGTTTTAACAACATCACTCTTACATGTACAAGTGCGCCGACTCGCTACGTAAGTACGTACACCTCAGAATTGAGTGCTTTATTTGGATTTATGGTACACACGTGTTTTTGACTACCATGCATATAATTGCTATGCAGGTACCCACCAACTAATAAGTACTCGTGTTATAGATTGCTACTTCACTTGGCGCTAACGGTAGTTCTGGACACATAGCTACACAAATTACTGTTTCTCAACCATTTTTGTGTGTTCAGTTGAAGTAAAATCATTTTTGAATCATCTATACTTTTCTCTTGGATCAAACAAATCTGGCAATTCATAACACTCCCCCCATTATAGAGTATAGATAACATGCCAGAAATCTTTCTTTTATGATTGGTAGCAACCTATTGGTTAATAAAAACTTTAATCACGTATCAACGGGGTAGCTTAGATAAGTACGCTTTAAGCCTTTATTTGAAAATAATTTCAAGTTAAAATTGCCTTTAGGTAGTCTTTCAGAGCATCAAGTTAGGAATTTCTTAATTAATGGTAGGATTGGCCATAAAAACGATCCGTTTCCAGACATAAGAACCGGGCTTAACTGCATATGAACCTCATGATTGTTGTAAGAAATAAGGCTAAAATAATCTTTTTATCATGCCACAAACCCTAGTAATTAGTAAAAGCACTGAAACATCTCGGTCTTTTACACTATTCTTCGTGGGGACCCATATACAGGAGCTTACGCCAGTAATTTATATTGATATTGTTTTAAGTTAGTTTGCTAAATAAATAAACACAAGCGTTGTGACCATCGGTAATAATTACGAACTTCCATACAAACTTTCATCCATGTCGAATTCCTTAAGTAGATGAATTTAAAAAATACTTCTTACTATACTTATGCTTTTTTTTACTTGTCCGACATTTCATGTCTGTCGCACCAGCGGTATAGGCTATGCTTTGTCTGTCAGTGAATTTAAAATTTAAGCAGTAGATCTATTTAAAACGTCTGAAACTCGGAATCTTCTGGTAATTCATGAAATTAATTAAACTGCCACTTTTCTTACTAAGCCGCCTTTCTTCCACAGACTGCATATGCATAAGACAACTTCCACAGACAGGCATTTTTTATTTTGTCTATATCTAATTAAATTTGATATTATTCCCAATCAGCTGCAGGGCTTGTTTTAAAAGTCCTGTTAATTTCTTATACAACAAATAATACCTTAGTTACTATATTTTCTGAAATGAAAATATTCTCTTGCAGCAAAACTCATAATGCTTGAGCCATAAATCGAAAAGACATCAAAGGTGTTTTACTCGCTTTTGCAAATTCTCGTCTGCCTTTATAATAACAAAGATATTTTACAATCACAAGAACTATGAAGTAAGGAACGAGATGTAGCATGCGACGTGCAAGTTCAGTGACTTTACCTTCCCTTCGGGATTGGCAAGAAGCGGCATGCGCGTTCCCGAACCTGTTTGTGTATCCCAATATCAGCGGCGTGGGGATTTTGGACGCCAATTAAGTGTACTTGTAAGTACAACGACGTAAAATTGGCATGTACCTAATATTTGAATGCGTCGCGGACGATGCACGTAACTTTTCTCTGTTACATAACAATTAGCAAGCGAGTTGGTCGCGGCGCGGCGCGGGCGCCTGCGTGCGGGGTCATTGGCAACACGGCCGAGAGCTGCCACTTTAGGTTCAAGGGTATCTAGAACGGGCCTACATGCCATCGCGTTCGGACCGACTTAAGCCGATCGATTCACAGACCGTACTCATCTTTTACCCAGAAAACAACTTCTTTTTTGTATTTAATTCTAAAACAGCGTGGTATAAACAGTTCTCTGCCAAAATGACCTTTCCTTTTTTTTCGCCTAATAAACGGAACGGTAAAAAGTATGAAGCGTCATCATTTACTCTCATATAGTACACAATTATTAAAAAAAGCTATAAGGAAGTTTCAGTAAAACATGAAGAATAAAGTTCATCATTCTTCATGTTTTCCTGAAAAGGTCAGAGTTTGAAAGTAACAATATCCATTTTGATTTGATTGTTACTATACAAATGCCAATATTTTAGTAACAATTGTAAAACATCATCAATCGCCGGTAAAATAAGGTTCCCAAACGGTAATATGTCTGTGGCATCCAAATCAAATTTCTGAAAAATTGCATTTAGTGTTGGGTACTCGACAGAAACAAATACAACAGGGTTCCGAATTTCGCAAGATTGACGTGTGTACTTTAAGATGAAGTGATATTTTTATATAAATTAGCCGGTTGTGTGAAATAGTTTAAGAAGTGCACGGGCGGCGCGTCATGTAAGCCGGCCGTGCGTTCGCTGTTCTTTGTCATTAGCGTGCTCTCACGTCTAGTGCATTAGCTAATTTGTCATCGCTGGGTGCGCTTCGCTGATCGATTTTACATTATTACAATAGACTCCTTTATTTCACACCATGCTTCACAGAACTGTAAAGAATAAATTATGTTTCTCATTCAATACTAAACAATATCCTGGAAATTTTAATATTTCTTGCGGATAAATTGAAACTTGGAACAGGCTGCGAAATAATTAAATACCTAACAGATAGCCTTATCCGGTCTTATTTAATTTTTATCGACAATTATTACTGATTCATTTTGACGTAGCGATGACCGATGTGTTACTTTTCTCTGATTGTCCATAAAATTCAAAATTACTCAAACGGGAACATTATGCAAATTAAAATCAATTTCATAGGTCCAATTTTGACATAGCTCACGAAGGCGTCAACACTCATCTTATACATAGATTGTACATGTGCATAAGGTTTATGTTAATTAAAATACTGCAATAAACGTTTTGAAATGATTGAGTATCGTTTCCGTTAGGTTTTATTGATCCAACAACACTTTGATGATGAGAAACTGCAGCTTATACTTTACAGATTTCTTCACTCTTGCATAACTAAACTAGATTTCCAAATTATGTCACTTTTAGGCTTAATATGTAGAGCACATATTTCTGTCATATGGAGTAATATATTTAAGACATCATTGAATAGATGTGGTAATAAGGTGCTAAGGAAGGACAATCGAGTGTGTTAGGTAGGTGCCTATATACCTATGAGCTACAGATTCCACACGCTCCAAGAGGGATTGCATCACTGACCAGGTATTTTTGTAAAACCCGAGAGCCCTTCTCGTTTAGTAGAACCTAAGGTAATTCTTGTACGAATGATGCACGACTATGACGCATTGTCTGCAGACGTCCATCACGAACTATACTCGTGCTTCACAATTCTTTCAGTTTTGCCTATAAATAACTATTAATAGATACCGACCACGAAAAGCAATCTCGCAGGATGGCAGTTAAGAGCCCTCAGCTTATTTTACAACGAAGCTCATTAATGAGTGGAGCGCGCGCCCCCGGGAATGTGCGCGCAGGCTCCTCGCGCTACGGTCGCTTCTCACTTGACGCTCCCCACAACATTGTATAATTATTACTTAATAGTATAATTGATTGTAATATGTAAGTAGACATCTCATCCGCTCGCTTCGTATATATCGGTAACTACCTAACAGTAAAATATAAACATTTAGAGTTTAGCTGCACTAAGAAATAGCTATTCTAGATTATCCGTATCTAAAAGAAAATAAAATGAGATACAACTACATAACTGTGTTTTTGTTGAAAAAATAAGATTTTTAAATCTAACAATCATCATCATCTGCCTAGCCTTTTCCCAACCATGCTGGGGTCGGCTTCCTGTCTAACCGGATGCAGCTAAATATCAGTATTTTACATGGAGCGACTGCCTATCTGTTACCTAAAACTAAGAATCATCTTCAGTGATTAAATGTTAAGAATTAACTGATAGTAATAAGCTATTAATAAAATGTTAATCATCAAAGTGATTCTGAGAATGTTCGTGGAACAATTTAATGACGGCGTACAGCACTGCGCTAGCGTTGATGTCTAATATAAAGAACGTAATACGCGTACGCGTGATTCCCATTCAACTATTGAACGTGACACAAGCCCGTACGTACGTATTTACGTATCTACACTAGTCTTTACATTCAACTGTATGAATGAGTATCTTGTCGCAAAAATAACCTTCCATTTATAGCTAAGGTCATTACGTTTTATATGCAAGAGAAAAAAGCACATGTAAGATACTGGCGACATGCGACATAGTAATAGTACTATCTACTTATTTGTAAAGTAATGTGAAAATGTTGCATGGAATCATATATTTCCATTTCCCATTTCTTCCCGTGGGTGTCGGAAAAGGCGACTAAGGGACTTACTAAAGAATGGGCAGCAGCGTTCTCTATGCATTTTACTACCATACTGCGATCGCCAACCCGCCTGCCAAGCGTGGCGATTATGGCAAAGCCGCCCAAATTGGGGGAGGCCTATGTCCAGCAGTGGACGTCTTACGGCTGAAATGATGATGATGATGATGATGAATCATATATAGCTACAACATTACAAGTAAATAAAAGCCCACAATTTGAAATACGTGCCTCATGTTGTACAAAAGCGTGTCTTCCTACGTATTTTAAGCTTGGCTTTGCTAAAAATTAACGAGTACTTTTCAAACGACAGAAATAACACGTAGCCCTAAAAAGAAAACTATAATTCGTAGTGCATCAAACTCCAAAGCCATTCTTGTCATGATCAGACTGGTAGTTGGATCCTACATTCAAAAACAAGCATATTTCTATTTTACTTGAAACAATTTTACGACCGCATACGTAAGCCGTAGGGAAACATATCTTCTCAAAATTACGAGTATATGCACACACAACCATGGATCCCAGGAAGATCATAATTATATTCCCTAAACTCTTTTGACATTTATGGGAAATTAGGGTTTAGGCCGACGTGTTTTTAAGTTACGACTATAGAAGATATAGAAATTCTGTATAATATTTACATACTATATAGGCTAACAGACATAAAATAATATATTATTAATAACATACACATTTTACACATGTATATAAAAACAAAGAGGAAAGAATCAGAGGGCATCAAAAAACTTATCTGCATCGCTGTCAATGGGGAAAGTGCCCAAAATTCTGGCAGCATTTCCACGCTGTATGGCCAAAAAATAGGCAAGTCCGCTGGTCACGTGAAGAGTTGATCATCCACTTGCCTACGTCTCGTATAGTAAGCATTTATTTAAAGTAACAAGTGTTAAAATGCTATAGTTACTAAAATTCAAAACCGCCACTTCACGGCTTATATTAGATACTAATAATAGTTTGTGATATAATTCTACTACGGTGTTTGATTTTGTGTCATTTCTTCATCTTGGACTGCTAACTCTCCAGCGGTTGAAGATACAAGAGGGTCATGTGCAGATGTGGAAAATTCTTGGCGAGACGTTGTTGTTTAAAAGTTCATACTTTTGATATTGATTTGTTTTCTTACTTTTATTTTCGACTGGTTCTGCTATGTAACTTTCGGCCACTCTGTCCTATTGTCCATCCGCCATGCCGTTTGAGAGTTATAAAGGTTGGCCTAATATTAGGTCTTTACCTATGAAATTGCCATTCTGCAGTACTGGCTATTTCAAATCAAAATAATTTTTGTTTGTCTAAGAATTCTAATTTCAAATTAATTTTATTTTAAAAACATGGAATTCTTTTTCCAAACGTAGTCATTTGTTTATTGATTAGTGTTACATTTTCATCGCATTTCAATCTTTTTCGTCATCATGGATACGTTAAAAATTCGAGTAATTATGGAATATGAGTACCGTCGTGGCAGCAACGCGGTACAAGCGGCACGCAACATCAACGACGTTTACGGAGCTAACACTACAAACCTACGCACCACCTGTTATTGGTTTGCTCGCTTCCGTTCTAGAAATTTCGACCTGAAAAATGAACCTCGCGGTCGTCCGAAGACTTTGGTCGACAATGACGAATTAAAGGCGATTGTGGAAGCTGATGATACACAATCTACGGCTGAATTAGCAGCAGCTTTCGACGTTAGCGTCAAAACAATATTGGTCCATTTGCGTCAAATTGGCAAGGTAAAAAAGCTTGACAAATGGGTGCCCCACGAACTCAATGATCGCCAGCGCGAAGTACGCGTCGAGACGTGCCTTGCACTGCTCAACAGACACACAAATGAAGGAATTTTGAACCGCATTGTTACCTGCGATGAAAAATGGATTCTGTTTGATAACCGCAAGCGCTCAGCAAGTTGGTTGGATCCTGGTTCAGCACCTAAACAATGCCCTAAACGAAAACTTACCCCTAGAAAAGTGATGGTCACTGTTTGGTGGTCTAGCGCCGGTGTGATTCATCACAGCTTCTTACCAAACGGGGTGAGCATTACTGCAGATGTGTACTGTGAAGAACTGAACTCAATGATGGAGAAGCTGGCACATCTCCAACTAGCATTGGTCAATCGCTCGTCTCCGCTGCTCCTGCACGACGACGCGCGACCTCATACTGCACAGCAGACGGTCTCCAAGTTGCAAGAACTGGGGTTGAAAGCTCTCCGTCATCCGCCCTACTCACCAGACCTTGCGCCTACAGACTACTACTTTTTCCAGAATTTGGATAACTTCTTGGCGCGAAAAAAATTCAATACCCGAGAGGCAGTACAAAATGCCTTTGAAGAATTTGTTGCCTCCCGTCCAGCTGATTTTTTTAAGAAGGGCATCAATAAACTGCCACTGCGTAGGCAAAGATGCATTGATTGCATGGGTGATTATTTCGATTAATACAAATAAAAAATACATGAAAAAAAATCGTTTAATTTTTTTCATACAAAACGGCATTTTCATAGGTAAAGACCTATTATCAGTAGGCAGAGTGGCTGATGATTACCCGAAACAATGACCTGCACCCTAATTGCGAATGACACTATAAATCAGAATCTAAATAATTTTAAAGGTTATTGCTAATCCATTCTATCATATGTTCAAAAAAAAAAAACTGCTTAGCAACGCGCAACGTAAACAACTCCATGAATGTTGCGGAACTGTCAAAATGAAAGCGATGCCTACTGATAGTGTAGTACGCTATTACCCCTCTGTAAATTGTTCTAGATTGGGCAAGTTAAAATATGTCGTAATCATTATGGGCATTTGTGCAGTTTTGTGAGACTTCTATAAGTAACTTCTTTGTACATTAGCAGGTTCCAAATCGGTCCGTTTTTACATCAACGGTATGAAGTGCTGCCACTGCAAATGAGGTGTCACGGACGAAGAAAATCTAATATATTCGATCTTTTATGGTTTTAGTGCCACAAATAGAAATTCTCATTCTCATTTACTGTAATATTTGCAATTCGAAACATGTACATGCACCGTAAATGCCGAAAATAGGAACCACCTGCAACGAAAAATCGCCTACCCAACCTACTGATTTTTAGAGGCAATGATTGCACTCAAGTTATAGACACTTACTTTCACCGCCAAGTATTCAGTGTCACGAGCTTAAAGTATAAACTTTCCCACATTTTGTACTGTCAAGATTTTTGATGTTTTACATATCCGTCTGACTGTCTTTTCAGTAGACCCGGACACCATAACAGGTTTTGATAGACTCTTATGCTCAAATTGTGCATCATCAAAACCGTCTGGAACACTTAACCTAAGTATTCCGGGCTCAATTTTCTTGGGAATTTTCAATCCCCAATTTCACTTCCTTTTAGTGTTATACACATTGAATAGGAGCATTCGTCGTTTGATGAGTTAATTTTAAATATCAAGTAAAGTGATGCAAAACATTTTATAGAACTCCAAAAATCTTCACCGCACTGCGCTTTTTATTCTTCACTTCGGTTTTGTTTTTTTAAATTAGGCAATGATGATTATACTGCCTGTACCTATACAGCCTAATTCTGAATTAAAAACTTTTTGCACCTGTCTATTTTTAAACAAAACTTGACAATAATGCATTTTAAAAGGAAATTGCTGGTGGCTAAGACTCATCAACAATTAAATTCTAAACAATTTTGATGACGTTATTCAAGTAGCACGGAAATATCAAGTTTCTCAAAGAAGGTTTTCAAAATAGTGACCACCACCGAACGTATTGCATTATGCATGCATGCTTGACTAAACAACATCATTTGGATTAATTGCAAGTTCAGCGATTTTAAGTTAAAAATACATACATTTATGTAATTAACCTATGTAAATAAGTACTTGTTGGTAAAAGCACCACCTGTAGGTGAACTTAGTAATGCCGTCATTTGTTTTTAGAAATCGTGTCGGCTGAGGCCTTCCTCGCGCGGCTTCCATCACAAAAACCACCAAAATGTTTGGCGGATGAGCTAACCCGCCCCGTCCCAGCGCACGACTCATTGATTAGGGGAGAGGGGGGCATAATGGGGACGTTAAGGAAAATGCACAGTAAAATAATCAACACAATGTATTTATTAATTAAAACTAATCACAACACTTTGGTACCTTATTAAACTATTATTTGGCATAGTATTAGGTGATGTAAATAATCATATGACGCTATAATTTTAATTTTTTGAAACTATTATGAAAACCCCATCGTGCCCCGGGGTAGGGGCAGTATGGGGTACGTATTTATTTTGCGTCACAGTACAAGCAGATGTGGATTTCTTCTGTATTGTCGTCGCTTACACCAGCACAAGCTGTATGAGCCCACCGTCCACTTAGTTGGCAGGCCACCCAACCTTCCGAAGACTTTAAATAAGTGTGGTTCATGTCAAGGCAGTACAGGCGCATGGTATCCTTGTCGGTATTCTCTACACCAGAGGGAGCTTTTTGGGGTTTCTTAGAGTTCTTCTACAGGTGAGCAGCTTTTCTATAGCCCGCAGTTTTGCTCAAGACTGCATCAATTGCCTGTTTCATGTTTTCCATGGACCAACTAAGTCTCGAACATTTTTTATTCTTTAACGTCCGTCCCATTTTTATACCTAAAATAAAATATTTTCTATTATTAAATGAACTAGAACGATCCTTCAGTTAATTCACAAAACAAGGGCATAATGGAAACAACGGTTCCGGGGCATAACGGGGTACCCCATCGTACCCCGTAGCCATGTCCCCGTTATGCCCCAATTCTCACATTATTTAAAATAACAAACCAAATAAAATGAGTGACGGTTAGAGTATTTTTGTTCAAAACATATTAATAAGTAATTTATCTGCAAAAACAAAATAAACACATGATAGTAGCGACATAAACACTTACCTTTTTATATGCGTATTCGTAGTCACTCAAAATTACATAAAATTACGTTGAAAATCGTTTTATGTTTTAAAAATCAAACGCGCAGTCTAGTCGCTAGTCACTGTCAGACTAAAGAGAGATACAAAATGGCTACCTATTAGCGAAAACAAAACATATCTAGAGCGAATAGTTTTTTGTAAGTGTGGGTGACCCCGTCGTGCCTCGCGTCCCCGTCATGCCCCCCTCTCCCCTACCTTGTAAAAAATTCAATCATCGGCTAAAATTAATATTCCCAACGGAATAATCGAATTCTAACATTTCAACTTAGTAGCTTTGCCACGCAACCGTTCAATCCGCGGAACTCAGCGATCTCAGCTCAAAACTGCGCAGTAGGTACACGTACCTATTAGTAACATATATTTTCCGTATATTTAAGTAATTCCGTATAATTTGCAGTCCATAAATCAGTTTGTACATTTATGTAAAACACTATGATTGTAATTCCGCGTTTGAAATCGAAGTTTTAAATAAAGATGTAAGTATAGAGGGTTAAGCTCTCATAACACTTAAGTACAAAGTTAAGTATAGTTTACCTAATTTGCTGCCAAATCTTGAAGATGTACTAGATTTTTACTATTTATTCCACCATTTGTCATTAGGCCATCATTGTTTTAATGATATTTTTCATGAAATGATGGAACCCTAAAGTTGAATGGAACTGATGATTCATAAAACGATTGCGGGCTCATTGTGGCAAACAAACCGGATACTATTCAGATAATAAAAGAAGCGTAAGCTGATGTCAACAGGGATGACGTCTTCAAGAAGGTTAATCTTCGCAAAAAGCACGACTATCATGATAGTGCGATGCGATAGCGAACACAAAAAATATCCTTAGATGTACAACCTCTTTATTAGTCACGTATCGACACGGAGTACTCGGAAACCACAGATCGATACTTTTATCACTAATCTAACATTATAGCATGGGATCAGTTCTGTAAGTTTTCATTTTAGATATAATATTTATTAGACATAACAGAAAACTGAAAAGTCAACAATGAAAATTTATTAATTTTAAGAAAGGAAGAAAGTTACCTATTTTTTTGAGACACGCACATGATATACAAATAATTAAAAGAACATTACAACTTTTAAGTTTATCTAAGATTAAAACAAACAAAATAGTGCTTATAAAAAAAAAAACAGACTTATTTATATGCGATAAAAGCTCGTCCTAGGCCCTCATTTGCAGCATATATTCTCATTTTGCAGTGCTTATTTATCTACAAACTTATAAAATAATTTCACACAGCGACGACGCCAAGAATAAAGTCTTTATTTAACTTCACAAGATATTATTACTCTCTGTTTAGCGTAGTTACCTGTACTAATAACGAGTTACCTACTTCTATTAATAACGCCGCGCTATTTCCAACACCACACGATACTCTACAATTTACTCTGTGTGAGACGTGCGGATGATCATGGCTCATGCATGAATAACGGTAACATAAGTTCATTTAAAAAATAATCACTATCAGCGAGTTTTCTTTCCTCCATTAATAATTGCAATAAAATATTTCTCATAATATATAAAGCGCGCCTTTCTTATTCTCCCTCAAGGTACACATCGCAATTCAGTCGCATCATTAGTGATAAATCGTTAGTGAAGCAATAACTTTTTACAGCGCTGGAGTTGATATGCGGGAAGTACTAAGTGATGCCAATAAGAGATCTATCATTGAATCTGCCTAGTATACAGCTAGTGCCGGTTCTCCACCCCTATAAACTCGGTTTCAAACATTAAATAAGCCCATAAAGTTGCAATCAATTAAACATCTGACGTCGGTAAGGGTTATACACCTGAACATAAATCAATTGCCGTCTATAAGGAAATTGGCACGTTTATGTTTCGAGTGGGTACATCTGTGTAGGTACTAGTATAGTCTAAACCATGATTGTGCATTAGATCTGCATTCGTGTATTGCTACTTACGAAACGTGGGATGAAGGATATAAGCAAATATTTTTGATTTCCTGAGGGGGATTTAAATTTAGACAAAAGTGAATTATGCTGCACAAAATAAAGATTCATATTGAAGACCCAACTATGAACACTTACATTTGTTATACATATGTTTTATTAATAGAATCATTAAATTATGTTATGAAAGTGAAGACTCATAATTTTTAAAACAATTTATGTTATTAGATGAAAACTATGTTATTCCAACACTGTAACAAAGCTATACAGAATTCATGTAGCTTATACATTTAAATATAGCAAGATACAGATATTTAAATATAGAATAGTTATATTATTTACTTTGTATGCCGTTAATTTCATCTTTACGTATGTAGCTATAAAACTACAGGCATATTGGCAATGACTTCGCACTAGTTCACAATGATAGAGACATGGAAACTTTGAAACTTACATATTATTTTGCTTATATTATATTGATGACTAGCTTCTGCCCACGGCTTCGCCCGCGTGGATGTCGAAAAAATCACCATTTCAACCCCCCATTTCACCCTCTTAGGAGTGGAATTTCAAAAAACCCTTTCTTAGTGGATACCTACTCTGCACAAAGAACACCCCCTCCAAATTTCATGTCTCTAGGACCAGCGGTTTAGGCTGTGCGTTGATATATCAGTCAGTCAGTCACTCAGGACTAATTTTATATATATATATAGATTATGACTTTCTAAACCAGTCTCATCCACCAATTTTCATCCTTTTTCTATCCTCCCCTATCTCTCTAAAGCTCTTGAGCATATTGTTCATCGACAACTTTCTGCCTTCCTATTTACGAATAGCCTACTTAGTTCACTGCAATCTGATATTCGACCTGTTCTTATTACAGTTACGGGTCCTTTAAAGTTTTCTGATGACATCCGCTGGGCTATGGGCCTAAAACCTGGGTGTGACCATGGTTTCCTACTTATCATTAACCGCCCGTGTTGCTCAAGTCAGTCGCAAAGTGCACTACACGTTCCGTTCGTTGAAATATCTCCAGTCTTGAAACACCAAAATATCTCTAGCTCAAACCGTAATTCACCCCAGTATAGATTACGCCGAGAGCTTTTAAATAAACTCGAGTGTTTGCAAATTATCAGTATACGTTTCGTTTTTAACTCTAAAAAGTATGATTACGTTTCCCAAGAGTCTTGAGTAACTTTCCCAAGATACTCAAGTGAGTATCCGAGAGATAAAGAAGTCTGCGAAGTCGCATGATCCCCATGCAACTCCGCAGGAACTCTCGGATATTGATTCTGGCCATCCTATCCGTGAGAGCGTTTTTCCTACGAACGTTCTTCTGATGCACCGTCCAGATCGCATCTTAGAAACCCATTATAATAATAATAATAATCTTTATTGGAACAAAACAGATTTTACAAATTGATTGCGTACGTAAATAGCTACATTAGTTATAAAACTGTGTCGCAGCTATTAACGCCCACCTCCAAAAGGGAGACGATAGCGTTCCAGATACAAAAAAAAAAAAACAAAAAACACAGTAAGTTTAAAAAGAGCTATTACAAATATTTACAGATTAAAAAGTGGAAAATTAAAAGTTAAAAAATATAAAAATCAGTTAAAATAGGTAAGTGCTTAATGTTGTGCATGTGGGTGTATTGTATGTGAGTGTAGTGCGTGTCTGTGGGATGTAAGTGTAGAGTGTGCTTATGGAACCTCCCCACGAGTACACTCTACGCTACGTGTATATGGTGTGCATGTCTACGGAAGAAAAAACTTTATGGCTTGACTAAAATCTCCAATTCTTCGTATGTGAGAGTATGAAGCCACTGTTCGACAATTCTTTTGCAATCACGGAGAGTACAAGGATAGATAGTATGCACTTTATTTATTTTATTATAGAGCACGGAACTGCAAAAAATGAACTGCCGGCGGACAATTTCCAATTTAATGCATGATGTCGGGCAGACTCTGTCAGTTCTACGTTTTTGTCTTCCAAACTCACGGTCAAAAGACAAATTTGCATGTTTTCGCAACACTGTACTTAGCACAAAAGAGTGCCTAACTGTAGGTAGCTTCCATAGCGTATACAGTTCGCTGGTGGGAAAGCGATAGGGTTTGAAAGCCATTACCTTTAGGATAGCCCTCTGCGCCCTCTCCAAACGCAACAGAAGACATTTACCAGCACCACCCCAAGCCGAAATACAGTACGTTAAAATGGAATGGGCAAGAGCAAAGTACACAGTTCTCAGGGTAGAGAAATTGGCGGAGGTCCTTAAATTTTTAAAAACAAAAATTAATTTTCTTACCCTAGAGACTAGTGAATCGATCTGCCCACCCCACGACAACGTGCTGTCGACCAAGACTCCAAGATATTTTATTGAGTCCGTGCGCATTATATCAGGACAGCCACAGGTAGCAGACTTCATTGAAAAGCACGCATGAGCTGTCACATGGAAGGGTGGGGCTGGCTGTGACGCTTTCCTTGGACTAAAGGTGATAAATTTGGTTTTATCCAAGTTGAGGGTGAGCAAATTCTGAGTGAGCCATCTCATAGTAAGCCGCAAGGCTGACTCTGCCTGAAGCCGAGCTTCGTTCCAGTCACTGCCACGAACCAGGATAACAGTGTCATCAGCGTAAGCAATTACTTTCGAATTACTTAGATCAAGTTTACAGAGCTCGTTAATGTAAACCAGAAAAAGGGTGGGTCCTAAGACACTACCTTGTGGAACTCCATAGGTTAAAATGTTTCCTTACTGGTGTGATTGCCTATCCTGATGATTTGCGAGCGACCACTAAGGTAACTCTTAAACATACTAAGCGGTAGGCCCCTTATACCAATCCTTTCTAGTTTACTGAGGAGAAGGGGGACAGAGACAGTGTCAAAAGCTTTAGACAGATCAAGGAAGATAGCTATAGATTTATCCTTGTTGTTAAGATTTTGCGCTACGGAACCTATTAATTCTAATATAGCATCCTCTGTGTTTTTCCCTGATCTGAATCCATATTGGTTATTTGCAAGTATATTTTGTGAGCTAAGGTAATTCAACAATCGTTTGTTTAGTACTTTTTCGAGGAGCTTAGATAGAATCGATAATACAGATATTGGTCTGTAGTTGTTGACACTGTCTCTGTCACCACTCTTGTGAATCGGGTGCACGACGGCCTTTTTGAACACTGTTGGGAATATACCAGATGTAAGGGCTAGGTTGAAGACGTGGCAGATAACTGGGACAAGCGTGCCTCTAGAACTGTAGATTACAGTTGCGGGGATACCATCCCAACCTGTAGCACTATTTAGACGTAGGCCACGGATAAGACAATCTATCTCTTCGTTGTCCGTGCCAAAAATAGCCATTGAGTTAGAATGGACATCCAAAGTGCTAGAATCATAAATGTTGGTAGAGTAATAGTTTGGGGAGTTAAAGATTTTAGATGCCAGTTTGGTTCCCATGTTGGCGAAGAAGTCGTTGACATAATCAAGCGATTGAGTTGGATCCGGAGTTATAGATAACAACTCACTGGCAGAGGCCTTACTTTTTTGGAGATTTGAGATAGTTCTAATCAGATTCCAGGTAGCTTTCGGGTTCTTGCGATGTTTTTCAAATTCATGCCGTTCGTACTCTCGTTTTAATTTCTTTAATAGATTATTGCAAAAATTTTTGTATCGATTATAGGTGATTTTCAGAGTATTATTAGCAGCATCCCGTCTCATTTTGCGATACATATTGTCCCGGTTTCGAATACACCTAAGGAGCCCAGGTGTAATCCATGGCTTAATAATGCGTTTTCGGTTGGGGACAACAGAATCACGACTATTTTTGTCAATAACTGAGGAAACAAGTTTGACCATGATAGTAGCAGCAGTTTCAGCATCTTGACAACTCATAACAGGAGTAAAATCAACATTCTCGAGAGCCTCTACGCAAGCATTAATATCTACACGATGCTGACGGGAAGGTGATTTAGGAATATCTAATTTCAAATTACAAAAAACTACAACAGGAGTAATCATTAATTCCACACACACAAGGTGGGGCCTTACCGACTTCTAATCCTATTCTTTCACTGTGCATGCGATGTGGTTGAGCATTTCATTTCTGCCTGACATAAAGGACTGACAAACCATTACATTTTTTTAAAGAAGAGTTACGATTAAAACCTTTCCCATTTGTCACAGTTTTTGTATTTATCAATTATTGAACTCGATATTTGCAAATTAAATGTTTTTTATAGAACTATGCGTGTATTCATCGGTTAATTCTATGAATCTATACTAATATTATAAAGCTGAAGAGTTTGTTTGTAACAAACAAATAATGATTGAACGCGCTAATCTCAGGAACTACTGGTCCGAATTGAAAAAATATTTTTGTGTTGGGTAGCCTATTTATCGAGAAAGGCTATAGGCTATATAACATCACGCAACAATCAAGAGGAGCGGAACTGTAATGAAAAATGTTGCAAAAACGGGAAAAATCGCATGGGTAGACGATTCGACACGACGGGAAGGGTCGAGGTAACAAGAAATTTAACGCGGACGAAGTCGCGGGCAGAAGCCAGTTTCTTATAAATGGCGGTGTAAGTTAATTCATCGTATAATTTGACATCTAGGTTACGTAGAAAGATCTACTAGATGGCATGGGTTTCGATTTCTAGATATTCTTCTTTACATAGTATAAATCAAAGCCGGTTCCCGCGTTTGTACGCTTAGATCTTTAAAGTACTCAACAGATTTTACTGCGGTTTTCATCAGTAGACTGAGTGATTCAAGAGGAAGGTTTATAAGTATAATACACGGACAAAGCCGCTAAAAAAGCTAGTGTTTTAATATGTATTTTATTTTTCTCTATATTTTTACATACGCTGTCTACATCTCTTCATCTACTTGCCTATATCAGGTATACTGGCAGAGATTTCTTGAGAAATAAGCGTCGCTTTTGTGTCAATTATATATGTGTGTACAGAAATGGTTAAATAAAATAGACGACTAGCAAATAAAATGATTATCAAGTTAAAGATTTAAAGATCATGCGGATGCCGAATTACCCACCATACCAACTTTTTCCAAGATATCGTTATTTTACGAGTTAATCGATTTCTGTCAATCGCCTCCATTCTTTCCACCGAATGTTCATTACTGAATTGATTGAACCTCTATGAGATTATGCTCACGTTTCTATGAATGCAACTAAATCCCACAATGCTAATTAAGTTCAACATTAGCCGTTCGATAATGACATACGAGGGTCGTTAACTTCAGTCATACTTAAGTAAATATTTAAAATCTCTTTGCCATTGTGTGAAACCTGATAGGATTATATTAGTACATCGTACTGCTTGCAGCTGTTGCCTGCGCCCGCGCATTTGGAAACGATGCTTAAACAATCATGTACGCGCTCCCTGGTAATTAGGATAGGTTGGTAAATACTCAATAGGAGGAGCTCTTCACTCCTGTAATACTAGCTGTAGGCAGGCGTGTCAGTCATTTGTTTTGTGTGTAGAATAATAGAGATCCCGATAGCAATAATAAATATCTTCAATCCTATTTCCACGCACTCCATATTTTTATTCCCATTATCATCGAAAGTCCTGACTGTAACGCATTTACTACAATTTTAGCGTTACGAATATGCGTAAAAAACTATAATTTCAAAAGTAATAAAATCGAAATTGTACTTCATGAATTAATAATAATATCCCTATAAATGCTTATTTTCATAATTCGCTAAACTCTCTGTTTGCAATTATAATTATAAACGCTTGTTTGCGTGATATTGTGATTTGTGTATTTATATGTAGAAAATTAAAACACGTGATGTTTCTTCGTACTGTGCGTTCACGTAGGCGTTCACGCACCGTAGACACTGTGATGAAACTGCTACGCAGCGGATCCCGATATTCCGCGTAACCAATCAGAAGCTTAATTCCGTGTAATTGCATACTACGAAGCAGATTCTATAATCCACATAGTCGCATGCTACGCAGGGAAGTCAGCAATCATCCTAGTCGTATACTTCGAAGGGACTCTGCACTTCATGTAGTAGCATACTATGCAGCGGACTCTACACTGTACGTAGTCGCATGCTACGCAGGGAAGTCAACAATCATCGTAGTCGCATACTTCGAAGGGACTTTTCACTTCATGTAATAGCATACTATGCAGCAAACTCTGCGCTGTACGTAGTCTTATGCTACGCAGGGAAGTCAGCCATCATCCTAGTCGCATACTGCGAAGGGACTCTTCACTTCATGTAGTAGCATACTATGCAGCAGACTCTACACTGTACGTAGTCTTATGCTACGCAGGGAAATCAGCAATCATTCTAGTCGCATACTTTGAAGGGACTCTTCACTTCATGTAGTAGCATACTATGCAGCGAACTCTACACTGTACGTAGTCGCATGGTACGCAGGAAGTCAGCAATCATCGTAGTCGTATACTTCGAAGGGACTCTTCACCTCATGTAGTGGCATACTATGCAGCGGACTCTACACTGTACGTAGTCGCATGGTACGCAGGAAGTCAGCAATCATCCTAGTCGCATACTTCGAAGGGACTCTTCACTTCATGTAGTAGCATACTATGCAGCAGACTCTACACTGTACGTAGTCGCATGGTACGCAGGAAGTCAGCAATCATCGTAGTCGTATACTTCGAAGGGACTCTTCACCTCATGTAGTGGCATACTATGCAGCGGACTCTACACTGTACGTAGTCTTATGCTACGCAGGGAAGTCAGCAATCATCCTAGTCGCATACTTCGAAGGGACTTTTCACTTCATGTAGTAGCATACTATGCAGCGGACTCTACACTGTACGTAGTCACATGATACGCAAGAAGTCAGCAATCATCCTAGTCGTATACTTCGAAGGGACTCTTCACTTCATGTAGTAGCATACTATGCAGCGGACTCTACACTGTACGTAGTCGCATGCTACGCAGGGAAGTCAACAATCATCGTAGTCGCATACTTCGAAGGGACTCTTCACTTCATGTAGTAGCATACTATGCAGCGAACTCTGCGCTGTACGTAGTCTTATGCTACGCAGGGAAGTCAGCCATCATCCTAGTCGCATACTTCAAAGGGACTCTTCACTTCATGTAGTAGCATACTATGCAGCAGACTCTACACTGTACGTAGTCTTATGCTACGCAGGGAAATCAGCAATCATTCTTGTTGCATCCTTCGAAGGGACTCTTCACTTCATGTAGTAGCATACTATGCAGCGAACTCTACACTGTACGTAGTCTTATGCTACGCAGGGAAGTCAACAATCATCCTAGTCGCATACTTCGAAGGGACTTTGACATGTAGTGGCATACTATGCAGCGGACTCTACACTGTACGTAATCGCATGTTACTCAGGAAGTCAGAAATCCTCGTTAGCAATCAATAATCGCATCGCATCCTCGGTCCCACGTTATTTTAAACGCATACCGATGTATACCTTTTCAGTTTGAACATGCCTAATGGGAGGATTATTTCTTTCGCCGATGACACGGCTCTCTTGTTCCAGGGCGACACATGGCAAGAGGTTTACAGCTGCGCTCAGCAGGGCTTTGATTTGGTCCAGGCATGGTTAGCTGCCAATAAATTAACACTCAATGTGGATAAAACTAAAGTCATCTCTTTTTCTATAAAAACCTTTTCTACCCTTCCCTCTCATGATGTTACGGCACGCACCTCCAACTGTTTCTCTATACATTCTGCTAATTGCTCATGTTCCACCCTGCATAAGGCGGATACAATCAGATACTTGGGAGTTATAATAGCTAGCGCGCTTACCTTCCATCCACACATTAATCTTATCGTCACAAGAACACGTAAATTAATTTTAAATTTACAAACCTTCGTTGTGTCGCTAACCCAAACATTATAAGAATGGTATATCTCGCACTATGTTAATCAGTGATCACCTATTGTATTACCATATGGGGTGGAGCTTATAAAACATCCATGCTGAAGTTGGAGCATGCCCAGAGGGCAGTTTTGAAAGGGGGTCACTTCTTGCCATACTTACATCCAACTAAAGACTTGTAAGAAATTACTGGAGTCCTAACGGTACGACAATTATTCATACTAAATGCAACCCTCCGTAAACATTCCCAGCTTCATTACAATCCTTCGGCTTTAAAACATAGATGACGTAAATATGCAGTATGTCCGACAATGAGATTCCATACAAAATTTTCACGGCGTCACTTCATGTTTCTTGGCAGTTACCTGTATAATAGACTTAATGAAATAGTGGTGCCGATTCTGTTGAACAAAATTCTCTAAACTAAACTAAAAATCACTAAAATTTGCTTTATTCCTGTCAAACGACGATTTCCTATTCTGAAATAGACTAAAGTGACACAACTTAACAATATTTTAGTTTGACAGCACTAAGTTTGCACTGAGTTATTAGTTTAGTGAAAATGACAATTTTGCTATTCTGAGTTTGCCGGCTTTCACCAAAAATGTTGACTATAATAATTTATTTTGACTATATCTGACTATTTTTAATCGCGATTTAAAAGGTGTGGAATAAAACTAGTGGTCAATTCACACCAACGCCTCGCCTTCACGTGCAAAAACAGTGCTGTATTTTTTTTCTTTTGCTTATGTCTCGTAAATGAATGCAAAAACAGTGCTGTATTTTTTTTTTTTTTTAATAATGAAATTTTCGACCCCCTTTAATAAACATACAAATCTCAACACGTGGGTAATATTTTTTTTATATTTTTCAAGCAAAACACGTCCAGGCCTTGCGCGCGCCTTCGTCTCTAAAAAAATTCATTGCGTAGCGCACACAAGTACCACGTTGCGAAACCAAAAGAAAAAAAACCACGTTGAGTCGCGATTGTCAAATTCGATTTTAGTCGTGTCAAAATAATTTTTAAATTTAGAGATTTTTACCTTCAGAATAGCGTTAAAATTCTCATAGCCAAAAGTAAGGAATTTTAGAAATAGTTTAGTTAGTTTTGTTCTGTGTACAACAGAATCGGCACCATTGTCGATTTACTTCCTAAGCAGTCCTGTAAAAAAAAAGATTCAGCTTCCAGACTGATATCGCTGGATTATGAAGCCACCGAGCAACAATTTCACATCCAATCATAGATAATGGTTTAACTCGCATATGGATCCAATGTACACACACACGCACACATACTCACAACACAATATACACACAAGACGCAAAACACACACCTTACACTCATCCATCTCGCACCACACACACAACACCACACTCCACACACTAACATGCGCCTCATTACACAGAAACCAGACCATAACATTTTTTATATGTTTTTTTTAAATGATTGTTTTTCTCTTTTTAGTTGTTTTAATGTTTATTTCAACTACATCTGAATTCCTTTTCTTCTCTTTCATAGAATGTAAATTCTCGGGACTCTTGACTCCGCGTAGTTGTATCCTACGCAGGTGAGTCTACACAGCGGTAGTCGGCCGATTTCCTAACATCTCCACCATAATTGTACGTTATTATTGTATAGGGATTGTATTTTGAGAAAAAGTAGCGCAACCGGACAACAAACCTATGTAGAAGTTTTTTTTTTTGGTAGGTTTTTTCCTCGCTTTCTCACTTTAGACATCAACAAATTATATCGGTACGAACTGAATACAAGCAATCATGCATGCATGCACTTGGTTTTTCACATGGTGACTCCGTCAGAAATATTCGTTTCACTAGCATGCAGGAGCTTGATCCTGAATTCCTGAGTCTTTGACTACGTTATTTTGAACTGAGCTCGATTTTGTAGTCGAGGCCTACCTGACGGACACGGCCGTCATCTACCCCGGTCACCAGGGAGAATGGAACCGGCGAGGGGTGTCGTGCGGTATCCCACAAGTATCGGTCCTGAGCCCGCATCTGTGGGACATCGGATACACCCGGTGAGGACCAAGCCCATGTCAACGGCGCGTAGTGTTCCACGCGCGCCTCAAAGAGATGGCAGCAAACTGAAGATGTCTACTAGAACCGATGCCTGCCAGGGTTGCGAGATATGTTCGAAAGAGACACCGTGGCCTTGGCACATGGGCAACTGAAGGAACACGGGTGGGTTTTAGTTAGTAAAAGTCTGACACGCCCTTCCGCTCCATCCTAGAGCAGGAGACGTCATTTAAAGATTTCCCACCCACAAAAAAAAGGGGGAGAACCTCGTAGAGTCGGTTTGCCCCAACGAGGTTCTGTGCCTTTTTTCGTACAGTATCAGTTTTTTACAATACAGTTTTTAGTACGTTTCATTAGGAGAATTGCAAATGTTTATTTTTAATAAGTCAAACAAAATTATTATTATTAATTAACATTTATATAGACATGTTATTGTACACTGCTGTGCCTGTGCTACATTTATAATAAAGACGCAAGATAAGTCAATGCTAAACAAAATTTGTTTCCAGTATCCGTCTAAGCCTTTTTACAAACCGTGTCCAATAGTAATTCCCATCAGCAAAAATAACGGAAATTCATCCGCTATTAAAGCCCTTTAGCGCAAGGATTTTGAAAAAATATTCCTTTGTTAACCTTCGACCGAAATAGAGGGGTATTATAAGTTAAACGTGCGTATCCGTATTTCTGTGTGTCTGTCTGTGACATCGTTGCTCCCGAACGACTGAACCGATTAAGGTATTATTTTCGTCATACACTAAGATGACTAAATCGAGAGTGTTCTTAGCTTCAAGAAAATCTGTTCTAGTTGTTATAAGGATGTGAACATCTTTTACAGGTCTGATCGAATCGAAATGTTGGTTATCCTATTACTTCAATAATATTAGAAGAACAATGTAACCTTTAACTGATGCCGCAACACCTGTAATTTGTAGTATTCTTAACTACCTTATCTACAAACAGCTGAAGTATCGTGTTTGGACTCACTAGAAAGGTTTAAATGAAACGGTTATAGACAGATGGTGATCAAGGTCTGGTGATAGGTTCGCAAAGCGGAATGATGATAGATCAGTAAGTAGCTTCATGGTGGGAAACATGACTTAACTTGCGCATATTTAAGCTAAGCATGTGTCGATCTATTACGATATTAAGTTTAAAAGTAGGAAATAAAAGTTAAAAAACCCCGACCAAAACCTCAAAAAAGTATTAATAATTTTAATTGGCCCTTGGATATTGAAGATAGTATTCATTAGAATCAATGAAAACGCCAAACAAAGAAGGGTCAGAAGCAATAGTAAAATATGCTATTGTAAAAACGATGACATTATTTTTCATTAGCGACGACTAATGAAAATGTCGTCATTTTTACAATAGCCCCCTGACCTAAACTTGACGACGTTTATGACCATATCCTTTAATCAAAATATTACCTACAACTTCTTATTGTAGTTAAAGGGGTACTAGATATTTTGTTTATACAAGGTGCAGTTTTGGATCTGCAAAACATTTCAGGAGGTAATTATGTTAATGATTCTCGACCCGAATCAACAATAAAATGGGCAGGTATTTTTTTTCATTTTATTCTTATTTACGGAAATCAGTAAGTGTGAACTCCCTTTTTTAAAACGCCGCCGCAGTCTGTACGTGTCCTTAAACTGCGCTTTCACACACACAAACAAACGCAACCGACATTTCTTTCATAGATCCAAAGCCGCGCTCCCCATCCAGAGTTATTCTGAAAAACAATAAAATTGAAAAATCTAAAATAAGAAGTATTATTGATTATTGACTTGGTATCGTATTGTTATATGGTTATTTACGAGTCTCATAACAACCTCCTGAAATGTTTTGCAGGTTCAAAACTGCATCTTGTATACTTTTTAGAGGTGTTGTCGGTTTTTTTAAATTTTGATTGTAATATATTGAACTCTTATGCTAATTATAGCTTCTACGCCCAGTAGGGTTTATGTGTTGCCTGTCAGTGAATGAGAATATTCATAGGTATGAATTCAAACCCAAAGTATTTATTTCAAATGACCCAATAATAAGCACCTATGAATTTTCAAAGGGTCCATCACTCAGAAGAAGTTAGTTGCCCACTCCAAATTCCCATTCTTTAGTTCCTATGGTAAAAAATCCGGCCAAGTGCGAGTCGGACTCGCGCACCGAGGGTTCCGTACAAACTTGTAGGTATATAAGTAAAAATTTAAGGTTTTTGGAATATTATATAATAGAATATTATATATATGTGCTATAAAACATTGCTTCATGCCAAATTTCAAGATTCTAGGTCCACTGGAAGTACCCTTTAGTTGCGAATTTGAAAATATGCGGCAATTGCTGTTTCTTTTGATTGCGTTGACATAGAAGTTTGATTTTGTTACAGCTTAAAGGTATTATAGACTTGAGTATTTGATATGAATTTCAATTTCATACCTTTACGCGTTCATGAGGAAAGGAGTTTAAGTTTATAATTATTCAAAATATTTTTATAATTTGTTTTGCAATTTTTCCTTTATTTGTGCTATAAGACGTTGCTTCATACCAAATTTCAAGATTTTGAGTTCACGGGAAGTACCCTGTAGGTTTTGAATCCCTTGCGAGTGTTGAAAATTTGTGGAAATTTGCGCCATAAACTGCTTATCTTTTGACTGCGTTGGCTTAGAAGTTTGATTTTTTCACAACTCCAAGGGCCAGTAGATTTGACTATTTGATATAAATTCCAGCTTGATAGCTCCACGCGTTCCTGAGAAAAAGGGTCTTGACAGACAGACAGACGGACGGACGGACAACAAAGTGATCCTATAAGGGTTCAGTTTTTCCTTTCGAGGTATGGAACCCTAAAAACGGATGAATAAAATAAAAAATTGGCAACATCATTCAAATTGAAATTGGTCATGTGAGACCGATGTGAGGACGTGCACATTAAAAACGTTCGTAGTAAACATTTCATCAATAAGCCGTGGCGGCTAAGGGATATCCAGTCCCAACTGTCAACGCCCACTGACAAACGCATAGATCAGCACCATTTAGTGCAACTATTTAGAAAGCAACCCAATGATAAAACACATATGCTATACAATCATATTGGTAATTATAGTTCTCTAGACCGAATTTCGATCATGGAGACCAATCTTAGCAGAGACTAGCCTTCGGTGCTGAAAAAGTATACACAAGTGTGTGCGCCGACACAGGTGCACTCTTTCTTCCCTGACTCACATTGTCCGATGGGATGGCAATCCAACACGACCGCAAAGAGATTAGATGCAAGACCAACAGCTTAACGTACTTTCCGAGGTAAAGGGATATCATACCGCCAATTTCCAAACTCCATGCTGTTACTAAGAAATTACTAATGGAAAAACCCTACAACAATTTGCCCGACCATCGAATCCAGGACCCCACGCTCAACAGTCGCGCTTGTGACTACTAGAAGAACGAGGCAGTTAAGCAGTACATACTAAGAGACTGAATCTAAGCAATTAAAATAAAGTCATACAAAATTCAGCAGCTTCAACACCATTTTCAAATGACAATCAATTAGGTTATGCACCCTTGTGGCTGAGGGTGGGGCTACACCAACATTGAGCCAAGTATTTTTGACTGCGTTGTAATCCCCCAACTTAAAATATGCTTGGCTGCGTAGTGTGCGGTTGAGTGTTTGTATCAAAACAACATTAAATTATGTTTCATACAGTCATAATATGTGGGGACGTATTTTATTGTAATATTTGAATAAAATTGTATACGAGAAATAATAAGTACCTATCTTACTCATCATCGCCTGCATGGCTTTAATACTTCTGCCTTCTTTTGTTATTTAGTAGATAAAATTATCATCATAAACAACAATCCTTTCTGAATATGTAAATAAACATTTAACTTTTCGTAACTTATTGCTATTTCTGGACGAAAGGATAAAAATTCAAACCTATCTGAAGCACGGGTGCTTGAAACTTTGAGCTTGTTTGTGCTTGTTGAATTAAGAGCATGCAGAATCCATGAGGATTCTGCATGCTCTTAATTCTTAAACTTTTCTGCATTACTTATTCGACAAGTACCTTACTACTTCTGTTTGAATGATCATCAGGAAATCAAACCTACCTTAATTATTGAGCTGAATTCGCCCACTCTTACATCCTACCCTCAGTTAATTGTTAACATTATTTGTATAAATTCTGTACTAGAAAAGTTATTCCATTGCAGACAGGATGCAACAATTTTCTAGCTGTTGCATCGTACACTCTCTTAAATAGTAAGCATTTTTGCACTTCCGAGCTGAATTGTAAAAATTTTCGAGTTCTTTCGCTTCCTAACGCTGAAGGTGCACCACAATAAAATAGTAGCGAAGTCTTTTTGTAATTTTTCAGAATCTTTCCCAGACGGAGCAATTTGAATGCCTATAATAAATGTTTATAATTTTAATCTGTCTGAGTGTATGTTCCTGTTCCCCTAGAACTCTGGTCAAGCCGTAGGATATTGATTGTTACGCTATTTGCTATGGGTGATGAACAATATTGCAATGTATTCGTATTCTTTATAATTTATCTCAAATTGTAAAAAAACTAGCCGAAAGGTTATTACAGGATTATTACAGGTAGTAACAGATTTAACATTTTAAATTATTATCTCTAATCACAATATAAACAGGTTAGATTTTTGAAATAGGGCAAGGGTAAATCAACCGGTTTTGCTTCAAGAAAGCGGCTTTATGAAAGAGTTCTTAACTTTTTGAAACATTTTGATCTGCATTCACAGGGAAAAAGGTAATTTTCACTATAAAATGAACTGATACTAATCGATCCTACTTCATAAAGGGATCAAGGGGGGAAAACTTCATAACTAATGGATCTTGCTACTTCACAAGCACTTTTGCAGATACAATATATTTATTGTTGTGTTTAGATTATTTTAGAGGTAAAGTAAATATAAGAATTAAGGATTTTAAAGTTAATGTAAAAACACAATATTGTTACTGAGTTCGAGTTCCTGTAACTGCACTAGAATGAATTAAAGTAGAAAGACTGCAAGGATTGAAAGTAAAAGAGGAATATAAGCGGGAAATAAAGGTGAAGACGAATAAAATATTTAATGATACCAATGATTATAATACCGAAAAAGTATGGGGTATACTGAAAAATAGCATGGTGCAAATTAGCCACAACAGTATGTGGTGTGGCACAGAAGAAAAGTGGTAGTAGAATTAATGATTCTTGGGTAGATGGTGAAGTTAAAGAGGTTGTGCGGAAGAAGAAAGCGGCCTGGCTTAATTTATTAGCCTATAAGGCCCAAAATAGGCTATAGGGCTGAGCTAAAATGGATGTCCATTCGCCAAAGAAGTTTACGCGCTTTGACCACGCTTTTTTCCCTTCTCCACTCTCCCACTCCCCCATCTTATCTTGTGTCTTACTTCCAATATCTATGTTCTTCTCACGTTAAAAATCTGCGTTCTTCTAACAATCTTCTCCTACTCTGTCCTTCTCATACCTCTTACTTTGTTCATTCGTCCTTTCATATGCAGTCCATTCTTCTTTGGAATGCGCTCCCTAAGCTCTCGATATCAGAACTGCCACCAGTCGGTATGCATTGCAGAGTTATTTTCGAAACAAATAGTGTAGAGTCGTCTCATCTCCTGTCTCAGTTTAATCTGTATATATATATATATTATAAGTATATATTTATTTATTATAGTATATATTAAAGTAAATATGTATGTGTGTCTTATTAATTTTGGTCTATTCATATACTACTATTCTCTTATTATTTATAATTCAATATGATTATTGTAGTTTTATAGTTTTAATAGTATTTCAATAATTGTTCCTCTCAACCAAAGCACCTGCCATCTAATCTCTTCACCACCCTTGGTTAACTGGTAGAGAATGCCTAAGGCATTAAGTCCGCCTTTGTACCTTTTTTGTGTGCACTCTGTCGTACAGAGTGTCTGCTAAAATGATAAACAGTGGTGATGGAGTGGTAGCAAGCCTGTTGTGCCGGATCTTTAATATGGTTTGGAGATACGGTCGTGTGCCGGATGATTGGTGTAAGACTGTAATCGTACCACTATGTAAGGGAAAAGGCTCACAGCAGGAGTGTAAAAACTACCGCGGCATTAGTCTTTTGAATGTTGGCGGTAAACTGTATGCGAAGGTTTTTATAAGTAGAGTGATGGGGCGACAGGTGAGAAAATATGGGTTGTGCAGGTAGGATTTAGAGAGGGGATGGGCTGTATAGATCAGAAATTCTTCCTAAGGTGCATAGCCTTAAAACATCTGGCAAACCACAAGAAAGTCTACTGACGTACGGTGTGGACTGGCGCTTGGTACGGGCACAGAAATCTTTATAGAAGGATTCCAGTGCTTGTTATGATAAAATGGGCATACACAGACTGGTTCTGGATCTCGAGGGGTGTTAGACAGGGTTGTTTAGTGTCACCGCAGCTGTCCAACTTGTACATGGATAGTTGTCAGACAGATTTGAAAGAGGTTGAGTGTGGATTGATAATGAATGAGTTGCCTGTCAAATGCCGTATCTACGCTGATGACCAAGTTCTACTTGCATCGTCAGCAGAACAGTTACATGACATGGTGACTGTAATGGATAAAGCATTTTAGATGAATATAAATGCGCATAAGACGAAGGTGTTTGAAAGAGTAGAGAATACATGGTGTGTTATGTAAGAATAAATGATAAGAGTGTGAGCAAGTGAGTTCGTATATTTGGGGAGTTTGTTTGCAAGGGATGGAAAGATTGATAAAGATGTGGAAAGACGAGTAAATGCGGGAAATAAAGTAAATGGTGCCATCCATGCGATTGTGACCAACCAGTTGATGTCCGTAAAGGCTCATCTGGCTGTTCACAATGGTATGCTGGGATCTACACTTATGTATGGAAATGAATGTTGGGTGTGGCAAACGAAGCATGAAAGCAGAATTAATGTTGTGGAAATGCGTTCCATGCGAAGTATGGGTGGTGTCACTATAAATGATGAAAGCTGAGGAATGATGTATAAGACAAAGATGCGGTTAAAAAGAAGATGTAGTGAATGAAAAATTTAGAAGAGTATGCTTAGTTGATTTAGTCATGTTGAGAGGATGACTGAAAGACGGCTTACAAAAGGTATTTACAAGACAGATGTGAGGAAACGCCGGGAGGGGACGCCCTAGAAGGACATATATAGTGACCTTATTGGTGATGTTCTTCAGAAAGGTCAGGTCCGTAAAGCTCGCAACCGGCGTGTGGGTATGACCAGATGTATGAACCTAAACGAGGCAAAAACAGTATGTAAGGATCGTAGTAGGTGGCGTTCCGTTAGTTTCTGCCTACCCCCATAGGACAAAGGCGTGAGTTTATGTATGTTTGTACAATATTTCGTCGTTGCAAATTTAAAATCTCCTATGTGTAAAAAGTAACTTTTCGAGAAAAACGAAAAAAACTTTCCTGAAAAAGAAACTGAGGAAACATTCTTATTTTTTTTTTAGATGTAAAGTTTAAAGGACTTATAATGTATTGTGAGATAGAATTTGTCTTATATCATTGTGTCGTTCAGCGTATATTTATATAAATTTAATTATTTTTCTGCACATAGGAGATTTAAGTTGCAACTTTTTCTCACATAAGTGGTTTTACAGTTTATTACATCAGGCACATAGGAGTTTTCGATGGTCAATAAACATGAGATTTTATTAAATTAGCGAATATTTTAACGATACATTAAGATATTCACATATGAGTTTTTGCAATAGGTAGGTATACAAAATCGCTTTTAAAATATATGCATAGCTCGTATTTGTGAAAATTGTTACATAGGAGATTTTAAATTTGCAACGACGATTTGTCATGTAACTTGAAAATGTAATTCTTTGTTAATGTACACATTTTATAACATTAGTTCCAAGGAATAAAATTATAATAAACGGATATTCCAGTTGGAATAATGTAAATCAGAGTACTGGTTTCGATGTTATTAAGAAATTTGTGAGAGTTAAATGAGTCTGTAGCGTCCTAAATAATAAAGCACTCCGATTCAAGACGTCCCTTCTGTCCTCTTCCAGCCGAGGTCCGTACCCCACAGGAGGTGCCCTTAACGTGTTGTCGCTTAGTTTTAAGTTTTTAAGCCCTGGGCAGAGGCATTTATTTATTGAAGCACGGTGCCTGCCTCAATTAACTAATTGTCTGGTTAAGCAGCCCACATTAGACCCACGTGGTGTATGACGGCCTACTCCCCGTCGCAGAAAGGAGGCCTATAGAACCCAGCAAGATACCCGCAGGAACCAAAACAGCATGAGAGGTGGCATCTTTCTGTTTAGAGGCGATTTCCGGCAAACACTGCCTGTGGTGACGCGAGGCACTAGGGCTGACGAGGTGAATGCTTCGCTGAAAAGCTTGACTCTTTCGTCGTACTTGATCATCAACATGCAAGGCAGAAATTCACGTGCTTAAGGATTCTCCGAAGTTCCTCTAAGAGTTAGTGAAGGCACTCTACCAGAAGAGACCAGCCACCAGACCAGAGGCTCTTGGTAGAGTAGTTCCTTTTTTTACTTTCTAAGATCTGATTCGTCTGGTGTACGAAGACATCAGTCGAATACCGTAATAAGAGAATTCCTGCGTGCGTCAACCATAGACCATTTAAACACTCAAAAATGATCAAACTACAACGATGCAAATTGAAGACTCAAAGTCGTGTCTTTGCAGAGAAATGTCATTAAGTTGTAAATTCTAACAGGTTGTGGCGAGAGAGTATTTATACCACTAACTCCCAGTATTTACCCCTTCCAGTCTAAGCGCGAGCAGTTCCCTGTGTCCGTATCCTCAACGATTAGTCTTAGGGGTAGAAGCTGAAAGTTGCGGGTGTCGACCTCAGGACAAACTACTTCGCACATAGACATCTGTAGGTACTGTAACCAAAACTACAAACGTAATATAACGGGAAAGTTTTATAAAATGTGGTTTCTTACGACTATCGCGCGAACAAAATCGCAGGCAGAAGCTAGTAGATATATAAGTAAGCATAAATATTATATCGAAGTACTCGTGTAGAGCACTCACTCGCGTAGAACGCGAATGTCGCGTCAACACGTTTAAGCCTTCTTCTAGGTCTTCTTGAGCTGTAGCACGGCCTGGATGTTGCACAGTTCACCACATTGAGCGATCACCACACATGAGAGACCAGCTCGTTAAAATTTTCTTCATTGCCGATGGCCAACCGAAGATGCCTGGAGAATTCTGCCTAATTAATTAGTTGCAAGCATCTGTTTTCATTGGTAGATATTTAGGTCAAATGACTCTTAAAAGTTTATAGGTATAAGCTATGTCGCAGAACTTGCACCGTCTAGTTTTATTAGCCTTTTAATGAATCCTAGCCTGATAGCTCAACGATGTCTTCAATCAGTATCGGTTTAATGGTGTCATGCCGTCAAGCTATCCAATTTCCGATTCCTAATGTCTTGTCGTAGACCGTTAGGTACCTATTAGTTCGTGTTTCGCCAGTATAGAAACGTACTCACCATGTTTTAACATAGGTCGCTCAGGGTGCTAACTGCTATAATTGGCTAGGCATTAACCTAACCTAACGATTGGGTAACTTGTTTTGTACGAGGAACTAACTGTTTTTGTAGGGTATTTGCGTAAGATTATTTATTCATATACATACATATAATAAGGCACAATAATTATTTGGATTCTGTCAAGAGAATTAACACTAACTACCTACTATACCCACATCAAAATCTACATGACTTCTTATAATCAATAATACATACCTACATACCTACATACCTAGGTAGGTCCCAAGACATAATGTATTTAAAAATTGGTAAAATATAAGCCAGTCGTAAGATAGGTAAATCAACAATATGTAATTACAGATTATCTTTACAAATAAATCTAATAATTTATACCTCGAACACTTTACGGATAGGTATATTGTTTAGATACCTACTCGAAATTAAACGATCATAATCAAATCAAATAGGTAGGTACTAGACACTCGGAAAATAGTAGGTATACGTCGATATTATAATAATGATTTAGATAAATATCTACTTAATAACGTAGGTACAGTCAGGGAAATTAATTGTTAAGCAAACTCAAACTCTCAAACTAAAGATATTTGTTTCAATAATATTAATACCATACACTTTTGAATTGACATAGACGGTAAAATTACAGTCCGTTCACAGTTAATTTACCACGGGCAGCAACAGCCCAACAGCCACCTTATTTTAACAAACATACAAATCACTGTGATATTGACATACATGTCAAAGGCAGTTACCCAAAATCCACTGTGTTGGAACTTAAACTAAAATCAGTTTGATTAGCAGTTAAGGCACCGGGTGGTAAAAATCCTCAAAAGAAGAAGAGATCTGGCTACCACAACGACTGAAAGTTGGACCTGGCAACATTAAACTTACGTACGGGGTTACACTGAACGTTTTTGGAATACGCCAGTAAGAAAAGGAGCCACTAAACAAATTATTTAAAATTCGAATCACGGACTCTTCGGAATCTGTAGACATCATTTGTTTTTAAAAATTGACGGCAGTTTTAAAACTGTCTATTGTGCATCGAAATGGATTTGACCTGATACGATAGACGTCGATTTGTATGTTTCGTTATTATTATATCATGACACTAATTACAGCTGATTTAATGAGTTTTAACGTGGTCAACGCATACTCACTGATAATTCGCGAGAAGGACGTCCTTTTACGGCGACTACTGAAGATAAAGTGAGTACTGTGCAGTTAATGATCGGGCACCTTTAGGCATTGGTATGAGTCAAGTACAAAACAGTCTTACATGAACATTTAGGCGTCAGAAATTTCAAAAAATTATGATTTGACGAAGAGAAGGTTTCAACTCGAACTCTAGAATCACTTCAAGTGCCTAGGGCGCTCCGTGGACGATTATAACGATGGGTTCGTGAAAACGGTCCATATAGTCGGGTCTAAGATCTTCAAGACCCGTAATGCAAATACAAAAAATAAACTCTCCTCCATATGCTGTAACGTATACAATGTTACAACTCATGAAGGAGAAGCGCGAAATGATCCTGCAGTCTTCAGACGAAGCACTCCATACCGGCAGCTCAATGGACGAATCTCTAAGTCAGTGCTTCAATACGGACTATATTAAGGACGCGATAGAGCAACACGAGGGCTCCAAGGTCTTTGCAAGATATCGATCTATCGGGCAAAGCCATCTCTCATAACTGAAGATCGATGTTGCAGAATCGTATCCACCAAACCTGAGCTGTTGAGAGAGATCGATTTCTGTGAGTAGTCATACACATCAACCATTAACCCCATTATGAATCTGGGAAATGACCTGAGAGCTAGATTGACCTGACACCATACCGAAGACATCACGGGCGTCGGCGGTCAGGACGACTGTACGAACGTGAACTCTGAAGCAGCTTAAAACAACAAGGCACCGGGTGATGCAAAATTTAATATAGTACATAAGCCTAAAAAAATGAATATATGATTCTTCAAATCTATCATTTCTAACTATAAATAAAGTCCAATAAATAATTCGTGATTTGAAATCGAGGGATTTAAACTTCATTATAATTAAGTATTAGTAATACTATATAGATTTTAGTATCCACGCAGAGAGCAGTGGTGGCCTAGTGGTAACAGCCGTGACTTACGAGTAGTAAGTCGTGAGTTCAAACCCAAGCAGGCGGTTTAGTTTGTGTAAATTATTTCATCGCCACTGCTCTCAAAACATTGGGAGGTAACCAGCATGTCTTAGAACCAAAAATTCGAGCATATGCGACATATACCAACCCGAACTGGGCCCGTTTGGTGTATTATTGCCCCTTTCCCCTGACCGAAAGGAGGCCGCTGATGATGATTATCCACTCTATGTTACTTCCTTACTCGAAGTTTAGGTAAAAAAAAACTCTACTTACCGATCTCTAGTCGTCACGAAACGTCTCGGAAGATGAGACGACTTCCAGGCTCCTGGACAAGCCGGATTCCGTAGAGGGTTTTGCACCGTAGAGCACCGTCATACACCGCGGCAGATTATACATATCACAGCAGAATATAACCTGACTCCCTGATTGGCGTTTGCGGACTACGAGAAATCCTTCGAGTTGATCGAGACTTGGGCTGCAGTCTCGGTGGCAGATTAACTTTGTGTGCATCGAGTTGCTGAAGTGTTTGTATGAAAACGCTACTATGTCAGTCCGACTCCATGACCGGACCTCGAAGCCTAGGATAGGTTTCGAGGTCCGGTCTGCAGCGAGGGGTGAGACAGGTACACGTTATCTCTCCAAAACTGTTCACAGCTGCAGGAAAATGTCTTCAAGCTTCTGGACTGGATAGGTATCTATTCTCGAAGTAGTGGAAGATTATTAGAATAGAGTTTACCTAGGACAAACTGTTCAATAAGATAGGTAGGACCAACTTCGAGATAGAGGTCAGTCGTCGAATACGACTCAGGTGGGCAACTTTCGGAAAACTACGTAATTTAAACTACGATCTTCTCGTCCCACCTAACGCAGTTTCTTAAGATGAATGTTTTGGGGCAGTGCATTTTTCCAATGATGACTTATAGTACTGAAACGTGGTCGCTCACAATGGGCGTCATAAGAAATCTGAAAGGCACCCATGGGGCAGTGGAGAGGGCTATGATTGGAGTTTCCCAAGGCGATCAAATCAAAAATGCAGAGATACGTAGGAGAAGGAGAACCACTAAACTTAAGTGGAAGTGAGCAGGGCACTTTGTGCGCAGAACAGGTGAGCGATGGGACCGTAAGGTTCTGGAATGGCAAACACGTACTGGAAGACATACCTTTGGTAGGTGGCCTCCAACAATGTGTCCGATGACCGCAGGAATCCGCTGGATGCGAGAAGCACAGCACCGGTCGAAATGGCGGTGCTTGGGGGAAGTCTATGTCCAGCAGTGGACGGCTTTTGGCTGAAACGATGATGATGACGATGCGGAATTCAAATTTTATTACGTTTTTAGTAAGTAGGTCAAATCATCAATCTGAATAGTTAAATAAGTATGTGTTTTGTTTAAAATAAATAAGTAGTAATAAGTTTGTTTATTCTAATTATTGACAAACACCAAAATTGTAAATTAACATCAAGGACTCATAGTAAAATAATTATAACTTGTCAATATATAGTATAGTTTTCAGTTTTCAGCTGTGCTACCGCCTTGCTGATTGATACTTAATGTTATCATAATACCCACTATTCTTACGTATTTCGTAACGAAAGAAGAACAAAAGGCAATGTAGTTTGTTGGCAGTTACCTACTTAATTTACCGTGTGGTGCGGGACGTAAAGAATAACACCACCTCATTTCTTCCCGTGGGTGTAGTAAAAGGCGACTAAGGGACTTACTAGAGGATGGGCAGCAGCGTTCTCTATGCATTTTACCACCATACTGCGATCGCCAACCCGCCTGCAAAGCCCCCCAAATTGGGGGAGGCCTAAGTCCAGCAGTGGACGTCTTACGCCTGAAATGATGGAATGATGATGATACCTACTTAATTAACTAATAGGCAATAAGCAGTTATGTAGGTGACATCATAACGTACCGATTGAATTAGAAACGCAACGTTAGAGATGTGTGTGCATCCATCTCGTGTATATTTTAAATAAGCTAAAGCAGCGCCTAAAGCAAGATGCGCACGGTAAATAAGTATAACGGTGCTTTTACAACCTCCGCACCGGTGCGCGCCTAGCCTCGCCTCGGAACATTGCCAATTCCCATTGCTCAAGTCTTAACATTGGAATTTCTCACCAGTAAAACATGAATAGATTTACTGTTTATTACATTATATATGAATAATATGAGTTTGAAAGTCTTCAGAAATTTATTTCATAATCAAAAGGTTTTAATACTTAATGTCCACTCACAGCCTTATTTCATAGCTAGCGAATGATCATTTAGGTACGCCTACAGTTAGGCACTATTAACTACCTGCTTTATTATTATTTATAATTAGCTTTTGCCCGCGGCTTCGCCCGCGTGCATGTCGGAAATTAACGCAAGAGGACGTACTACCGCGGTAAGAATGTGTTAATCCAGGTTATATAGGTAATATATACTCTGTGTTATTTTCGATCCAGATCCATTCAGCTATTTTTGCGTGATTGAGAAACAAACACCCAATCATACATATTTTCACACTTATAATATTAGTAGTAAGTAGGATTATAATTCATATTAGGTACTTCGGAGCGTATTTCCATTCTGTACAAGGCCAAAACGCAACCATAGGAATCTGCTCGCGTATATTTTGTAATGCACTTTTTAAATTTGTGATTACAATGTATACACGAATTTTGCGTACTACTCGTATATAGTTTGTAACGTAGACGCGCACGTGCATCTTTCCAATTTATACAAGGCCAGAATGCCACCATAGGAATTTGGTAGGACTTCTGATTGCCGGGCTTCGATTTAAGAGGTGTAACGGGAGGACGGGGGAGGTGTATAGCCTCTCCTGTGAAGGAAAAGTTTTGAACCCCCCCCCCCCCCATTTTTGAGAAATATGTTTGTTAATATTCTAACCTAACTTTCGAATTTTCGTGTATCGATATCGATTTAAAGGCCGGAAGAGGTGTGGGGTTGACGAATAAAATGAAGGGGAAGTAGCAACGCTCGACAGGACACTTCGCTGACAGGGCTCGTCAACAGAATCAAGGCGTTTCTATAGGAGGTCACAGTTTTAACTTAACCTAACCTCCCCAAACCATGTCGTTTCTGGCACTCGCCGGCCACTGCCGCGGCACCGCTCGCTTCGCTCGCTCGGCTCGTGCGTAGGAGGTCGCAGCTTTAACCTAACCTAACCTAAACTCCCCAAACCATGTCGTTTCTGACACTCGCCGGCCGCTCGTCTATACCTACAGGTTTAGTTTGCATGCGGAGTAGCACTGTATATTATGGAACAATTTAGTTACTTTGGCCACTACAAAGTATACACGAGTATTTGCGTACTACTCTTGTATAGATTGGAAGACCTTGATTAAAAAGTGATTTCCAATCTATACGCGACTAGTTTCACACCCTTGCGTTCTAGCCTTGTACAGATTGGAAATACGCTACTTCGGATTCACAGTTTATGAGAACATCATGTGTGTTGGTGTTCTTAAAATAATAGTAATAGTAGGTATTCAGAGTAAGAAGACTGCGACATAGGGCTTGGTTTAGTTGAATATAATTCCTGGTTTTTCTTAACACTCCTATTTTAACTATACAGACACTCAATCATTTACCAGACACCGAACATAATTATAGGAATATCTAGTACTTTTGCCAGTGGCTTGGCCTGTATAGCTGTCGGAAAATATCACCCGGGAACCTACTACCGGGATAAAGTAGGTATCCTATCTGTTACGTATCTATGATATAATATATCTTTGTGCCAAATTCGATCTAAATCCGTTTGGCCGTCTTTGCATCATTGAGTAACAAACATCCAAAAATCTAAACATCTAAGCCATTTCGCGGTCTCTTACTTGGAATAATACTATTAGGTTTATTTTGAGTATAACGAACACACATGATATTCGCAATTACTATGAAGCCAAAGTAATATGAATTACAATCCTACTTATCCTGTACTACTCGGCCGCTGCCAACGGATGGACGGGACGGACGTACGACCCGCCAGCTGCTCTGCCCCCGCTGTTTAAATCTCTGATATCTTCTAAGATATTCATTTAAATTACATGCTGTAAAGGGCCATATTGACCTATATTAAATGCACAATATATTTAAGGTACTTAATTGGATACGGATTAATGTTGTATTGCTTAAAATCGCTTCGTAAAGAAGCTTTTATTTCTTGTAAAAAGTAAAGGATAAAAAATGGTTATTGTGGGTTATCCCTAAGAGATAGACATATACCATCGCAGATTATTTTGTAGACCTTTTTAAGGTGTACAATACTGTAGTACATTATTTTGATCTATTTCTTAGGGTTCAGCCAGCGTTCGCAATATAAGCGCAAAAAAATGTGTTCATGACATTACATTAGAAACTTTTACTTATTTGTATAGATGTATAGATGATGAGCTGCGCGCGGTACTGGACAGTACTTGGACATTGCAACATTACTTTATTTTTCTAAACTAAAATATTTTTTCTAAAATAAAAGTAGCCTAAGTTACTCCTTGTAACATTAGCTATCTGCCCGTGAAATTCCCGTCAAAATCGGTCCAGCCATTTCAGAGATTAGCCGGAACGAACAGACAGACAGACAGACAAAAATTGTAAAAAAATGCTTTTTTGGTAAATGTATACATTACCGTGTATACATGCATATACTTAGTAAAAAGTGGTTAACTTAGTATTACAAACAGACACTCCAATTTTATTTATTTGTAGTATTTGTATAGATTGAATGGAATCAAGTAGGAACTACCACTTCTGGTACTAATTAGCTTTTTCAATAGCTAGTTGTATAAATCCAGCTTAAAGTCCTGTTAAATTACGGTTTACGCACTCTTAATAGTATCTTCTTTATTCATAACTTTCCCACTAATACAAGGTGCAGTTTTGGATCTGCAAAACATTTCAGGAGGTAATTATGTTAGTGATTCTCGACCCGAATCTATACATCTATACAAATAAATAAAATTGGAGTGTCTGTTTTTAATATTAAGATAACCACTTTTTACTAAGTGTATAAGGATGTATACACGATACATATACCAAAACAACATTTTTTACAATTTTTGTCTGTCTGTCTGTCTGTCTGTCTGTCTGTCTGTTCGTTCCCGCTAATCTCTGAAATGGCTGGACCGATTTTGACGGGACTTTCACTGGCAGATAGCTGATGTAACAAGGAGTAACTTAGGCTATTTTTATTTTAGAAAGATTCTTTTATTTTAGAAAAAAAATAACTATCTTCGAAAACTACGCTGACATACGTCTCAAAATTCGAAAAACCCTGGCTGAATCCTACGAAATAGATCAAAATAATGTACTACAGTATTGTACACCTTAAAAAGGCCTACAAAAATGTCCTCAATGGTATATGTCTATCTCTTAGGGATAACCCACAATAACCATTTTTTATCTTTTACTTTTTACGAGAAATAAGGGCTTATTTACGAAGCGATTTTAAGCAATACAGCATTAATCCTTATCCAATTAAGTACCTTAAATACATTGTGCATTTAATATAGATCAATATGGCCCTTTACAGCATGTAATTTAAATGAATATCTTAGAAGATATTAGAGATTTAAAAAGTGGGCGCAGAGCGCGTTGGCAGGGGCCGGGTAGTACAGGATAAGTAGGATTGTAATTCATATTACTTTGGCTTCATAGTAATTGCGAATATCATGTGTGTTCATTATACTCAAAATAAACCTAATACCTAGTATTATTCCAAGTAAGAGACCGCGAAATGGCTTAGATGTTTAGATTTTTGGATGTTTGTTTCTCAATGATGCAAAGACGGCCAAACGGATTTAGATCGAATTTGGCACAAAGATATAGGTATTATATCATGGATACGTAACAGATAGGATACCTACTTTATCCCGGTAGTAGGTTCCCGGGTGATATTTTCCGACAGCTATACGGGCCAAGCCACTGGCAAAAGTACTATTCCTATAATTATGTTCGGTGTCTGGTAAATGATTGAGTGTCTGTATAGGTAAAATAGGAGCGTTAAGAAAAACCAGGAAGACTTATATTCAACTAAACCAAGCCCTATGTCACAGTCTTCTTACTCTGAATACTATTACTTTTATTTTAAAAACACCAACACACATGATGTTCTCATAAACTATGAATCCTAAGTAATATGAGTTATAATCCTACTAGGTACTAATAATATTATAAATGTGAAAATATGTATGATTGGGTGTTTGTTTCTCAATCACGCAAAAATGGCAGAATGGATCTGGATCGAAAATAGCACACAGAGTCTATATTACCTATATAACCTGGAATAACACATTCTTATCGCGGTAGTACGTCCTCTTGCATTCATTTCTGACAACCACGCAGGCGAAGCCGCGGGCAAAAGCTAGTCAACAATAAAATGGGCAGGTATTTTTTTATTTTATTTACGGAAATCGGTAAGTGTGAACTCCCTTTTTAAAACGCGGCCAGGCTGTACGTGTCCTTAAACTGCGCTTTCACACACATAAACAAACGCAACCGACATTTCTTTCATAGATCCAAAGGCGCGCTCCCCATCCAGAGTTATTCTGAAAAACAATAAAACTGAAAAATCTAAAATAAAAAGTATTATTGACTTGGTATCGTATTGTTATATGATTATTTACGAGTCTCATAACAACCTCCTGAAATGTTTTGCAGGTTCAAAACTGCATCTCGTATATAGGTAGGTATGCTAAAATACTAATATTACAAAAAAAATACAATCCATAATTGGTAGCGGCACAAAGATATCTCACAAAGGTTGCAGCTAATCAACTTCATAATCATCAACTATAAAAAGCTAGATGTACACACCACAACTATTTTTTTGCTCCCTGTATGCAATGTGATGGAAATATGTGATAAACACAGGTACTGAAAAAGAAAGGCGTCTCAAATAGGAAGCCTCAACATACTTGATTGGTGGTGTAGCTTATAAATCAATTTATAGTGTCTGCCCTATACAGGATCAGTTTTTATCCAGTGCCAAACTGTAACCATGAATTCAGCACATCAATCTAGACCCCCCAGCGTAGAAAATTTTCGTCGGTTACACAAAAAAAAACAGCTATTCCATACATTTTGACCCTGTACGTATTGGATTTTTCTATGGAACAGCTGATATTTTTTTTTGTAAAACCGACGAAAAATTTCTGCGCTAGGGGGTCTAGAACCACCGTAGGCGCGAGCTTGCGGGTGGCGAGCAATGGGTAGCTCGCCGCCCGGTAAGGATCAGGCTCGGGTCGACGGCGCGTAGTGTTCCACGCGCGCCTCAAAGAGATGTCAGCAGCAATGTAGGGGTCTGCTAGGACCGATGCCTGCCAGGGTCACGAGATTGTTCGAAAGAGATACCGTGACTCTGGCACATGGGCAACTGAAGGAACACGGGTGGGTTTTAGTCAGTAAAAGTCTGACACGCCCTCCCACTCCGCCCAGAGCGGGAGAAGTCATTTGATGATTTCCCATCCAAAAAAAAAAAAAAAAAAAAAGGGGGTCTAGAATGATATGCTGAATTCATGGTTACAATTTACACACTGGATAAAAACTTATCCTGTATATCAAGATACAAGATATTTAGGCTTCTTTTCGACGCTTAACGAAGGCATCTTCTTTTTGCAGGATTTCCTCATTGTCAAGTTTATTTAAGGTTAAGACCCCTGACAGTAAAGTTAACATGTACAGGCTTACTTTGTTTGATTTTACGTGCCATTTGTTTATACAGTCTTCCATTTCTGATTCTCATATGCCTAGCTTTTTTTTTTGTATGGGAAATCATCACATGACTTCTTCCGCTCTGGGCGGAGCGGGAGGGCGTGTCAGACTTTTACTGACTAAAACCCACCCGTGTTCCTTCAGTTGCCCATGTGCCAGGGTCACGGTATCTCTTTCGAACAATCTCGCGACCCCGGCAGGCATCGGTCTTAGCAGACCCATTCAGTGCTGCTGACATCTCTTTGAGGCGCGCGTGGAACACTTCGCGCCGTCGACCCGAGCGTGGTCCTTACCGGGCGGCGAGCTACCCATTGCTCGCCGCCCGCAAGCTCGCGCCTACGGTAGCCGGGAGTCAGCTATCGACTCCCGGCGCCCGGGGCGGCTCCTCCTGCGGCAGCTAGGGACGTGAGGGCGCAGATACTGCCACTCCCTCACGCGCCTCGCCTCCTCCTTCGCGAGCATTACTGCTTCGCAGAAGGAGGTGACGGCTTCCTATGCCCTCTCGCTCCGTACCATGGCTCGCACCAGGGACGGACGCGAGAGGTCGCCGCCGCCGATCGCCTCCACGAGGACATGGCGGTGCTCCGCCCAGGCAGGCCACACCTCCACCGTATGCTCCACCGTGTCCTCCTCATATGCCTAGCTTGAGTCATCATTTTATTGTACCGATATAAACACTATATCGTCAAGATTGGTGTTATTGAAATGTATTTAGTAGTTCAGCAATGAATATCAGGTCTAGTAAAGGGCGTAGAATGCCTACTCGTGGCACTCTGGAGTGTATTTGCAGAGTTTTCACATTCCAAGGTTTAACGCGTTGTTATATTTAACCTCGAAATTAACACCTTCCACTAGGTTACGTTTTCAGTATGTTAAAGAGAGAATTAAGGAGCAGTTCTTTACTTTCACACAGCAATCAATCATGCCAAATAATGAAAAACGCTTGTGCAACGTTGACAAAAACTGAAGGGCAATAGGTAGGTATTTTTTATTTTTAAAAGTGCGGCCAATCACGACATGAACTCATAAACGACAACATTCACGACAACGAACGACAAAAATAAAGCAATAATAGCTCGTGCCATGGATTATTATTATTTAGTGACAGAGACACTCGTAGCTATTTATATGTAATATATCCATTCTAAACTATAACTTGTTGGTATCCTGTTTCTGTACTTTTGATATCAGATTTATCACTTAGCTAACTGCTGACATCTGTATTATCATCATCCAACTAAGCAGCCCGCTGCTGGACAAAAACCATTACAAGCTATTTATCTCTCTCATACAGCTCCAGCTGCTATTTGCCATCCTTCGAAGGTCTTCGCAGCACCTTGCTTGATAGCTCCCAACCTTTGCTGATCAGGTTATATTTTGAAACTACGTCTACCCTAACAATCATCACTGTTCTTATAAGCCTGACCACTTGCCATGATTGGCACTTCAGTTCGCTTATTCTGTGGACTACAGATCGTCAAGATGGTTCATCAATTCATCTTGAGGTCCCACATCGATTTTCTGAAAATCTTCTACAGCCTAACACACTCGATCCACCCCTTAGAAATTATACCTACGCTATAAATTATTATGTGAATGTGACCTATTTTTTTCCTGGTAGCTTACATGTGACGTATTCGCACTTACAAATCGATGACGAGATTCACGATCTTCATACGGTTTGTCGCCACTTACAACACTCATCAAAGATACTTTAAGCCTATCTGGCCACAACTTATGGACCGTAAGGGATATTGTCATCAAATAGGCTACCTTGTCAGAGCCAAGCGCTAAAAACGCGATCTTTCTGAATTGCGAAAATTTTCGAAAGGAGCAAACTTTATCATAATACGTTTAGTGACCGTGAAGGTTAGCGTAATCATATAGACATGAACACTTAACACGTAATTGACGTAATGATGTTCATCGCCCATCACACAATAAAATTGTAAGATTTCTTTTGACTAAAGTAAACATGGCCTTTACTGTTAGTTATTTGTATATTCTTTAATAACTTTATTGTGCGTTCGTAAATTCCTGCAATGATATTACAAACTCAGAAAAGGAAGGAAATTTAAACACTTTATATTGAAGTAATTCAATGTTTAATTAAAACGTCATGATCAAGACAAAAGTAACAGCATCAAATGTTTCAAAAATGAAAAACTTTTTAAAATAGTTGTTAACCATATAGTTATCAGAACAAATCTGTTTATACACAATACTTTTATCTACGTTTAAAATATAACCTGATGTTAAAATTGAATGGGCCGATCAATTGTTTGCAATGTGTACCAAAACCAATGAGAACAATTTAAAATAAGATTTTAAAAATAATCAGGAGCCTGATTATTTTAAATTTCAAATAGTCATGCTTAAGCAATAAGCACACGGATTTACATGTTCTTATGTATGTATGTATGGCATGCATGCATGCAAACCTCTATTCGGAATATAAAACTTATCGATTAAAAAAAATTGAAACTATTCGAGTGTACATTTAAAAGATAGGCAATTCGATGCTGATAATTATAAAGTGATGAAATATTTGCGTCTGTGTTATCCTATGCTAGTTCTATACAAATCTGAGTAAAAACACCAAGTGTCCTTGTAATGTCAAACATTTTGTACTACATTTTATTATAAAATTATCATGATGCGGTTGCTCACTCGAAATATAAAAGTGTTAAACAGTACGTAAATGTGTTTAGGTATCCAGCTTTTGATCAAAAATACTTGAATACATCAAAAGTGGCTGTTGTTGTTGTATAGTTGGCAAAGGCAACACGCCTTGAGCCGCTTAGCGAGAAAGAGCAATGAATGGCACGTGGCATTTCGATGGAGTCATGCAAAAAAATTATTAAAGGTATGTATATAATGTATGTACTTATATTCATTTAAAATCATAATTTCTAAAAATCTAAAATATGCAGACGTGCAGTCAATTCATTAACTAATTATCATAATTGGATCAGTTGATAATATTGTATATAAACCATATTACATGCTAGGTGTCCTGTACTTGATGTTAGAGATAGATAATACAATACATTTTGTTTCTATCACCTAACTAGAAAATAATAAAAAATATAGTTGCTATATTACAAAAAAAAAGTAAATAAAAATAGCTCAGCAACACTGAATTTCCGATTTATCTAACACCTTACAAGTAAAACGGAAAATACGTAAAAAAATAACAAAGTAAATGTAGCCCAGGAACACGGAGGTGGAATCCTAAAGCCCTTAACAAAATCTATTTATATTTTAACCATCTATTGGTGTATTTAATTTTACTTAATCTATTCAATTCCTATACTATAATGAGGCGCAATCATATACCTCAGATCCATACAACGCGCATGCACCCGGGACAGAATGCTATTAATCTTTATTAAGCACTATTATCTTTGCAACATTAAGTCACCTCGCTTTCAAGTTAATAATAAAGTAAATCAGAACATGAGCTAAACTGTTGTCACTCGGGCCGGAAGCACGTACGTCAGTTGCGTCCGGCAGTCGTCTCATCAGCCGGCGTCGGCGGCGTAGTCTGTAACACAAAATTAAACTTGACCGTATTTCCGCTATTTCGCCGTCTACAACTTGAAAGCTTGCTGTAATTAGCGATAAACACATAGAGCAACATATCTATCAGTGAATAGTTTGTACCGTAGCGTCGTCGCGGCCGAGGCCGGCCCAGAGCACGAAGGAGGGCAGGTCGCGCGTGGGCAGCTCGGCCGCCAGCGCCTTGACGCGCAGGTTGCGGTCGTCCGTCAGCAGCACCACCTCGCGCACGCAGCGCGCCGCGCGCTCTCTGCCGTCGTCGCCGCGCGTGTCTACACACGTTACATAGCGTTACAACATAACATCACACCTGAGATTCCCGAAGCATTAGGCAGAGGTTCACCTATAGTGCACGCACATTCTGCCAATTATGTGTAACTCCCATGTAGGGAAGCGAGCATATTGCCATCAACCGGGGCACAAATCTAGACTCCGGGCTGCTACTGAGAACTTCCTGATAGAAAAACCCAATCGCCCCAACACTTTGCCCGACCGTAGTTGAACCCAGGACCTTATGCTCAGAAACAAAGCTTGGAGCACTAGACCAACGGGCACTAAGTAGTTCAAAACATCTGCAAAGTTATGGAATTCTAAATTCAGTTCAAATCGCATGATAACACGACACGCAGACAGACGATATACCCGCTCATACAATTTTGTCGCGTATCGGAATGCTACTAAGGAAGCGTCATTAAAACAAATAATCGGCGGCGCCAGCGCAGATAAAATCACCGTTCACGCGAGCTAAGATATGTGGTCGCAGGCCGTCGCCGTCTAGTTCGCACTGGGCGACACGCACAGCGCCGGGCCGTACGCGCCCTTCTCCGACACGCATTTGAAACCTACTACATAGTCCCATGTAGTGCAAATACAACGGGCAACTCACAATTTACAGGAAAATACACATTTATGAGCATTGTACTAAATATGAAATCCAACCTACAGCAAAAGTACGTATGAAGTGTAGCATTATGCTTCTTAATTCGTTACTTTGTTTCCTTGCACAATATTATCTGTTTGGGTTAATGCAAACGTGCGAAAACTGCACTTGGTTCGCCCAAGTGCAGTTTTCGCACGTTTAATGGCAAAGGAAGACCGATTCCGATCCTTGACCGAGATTGGAATAACCGTACAAATACAAAACAAGTCAGAAATAAACTTTAATATTCGTAAAGCAAAGCATAAATTAAAAACCTGTCAAGATTGCGAATAGAAAAAAGGTAAACAATGAATTGAAGTATTGATAAAAATCTCAAAATAATTATTTATTACGTTTTACAACCGTCTACGACTACAACTAACAAATGGCAATCCATAAAATATATTTTTTGTGAGAAGTCTTTAAGAGATATATTAGTCCAAATACAACCTTGGTATGTATACCACATTTCACAGTGCACTTTAAAAGTTACAGACAGTTGGTTCATCTGCATTTTGTTCGACTGTAAGTCATCTATACTGAAAGCCAGACCCGGATTTAGATTCATTTCCAGCGAAAACGGCCGTTTGCCGCCCTCCGTCTCGAAAATCCTTTAAAATTTTCCATGAAGCCTTTTTTTTATATACGTGGACATGTCGGATATTTATTTTACTTACGATATGACATCACTGGGCTTGATTTAATTAATGAGATTAAAGCATATTTCAACAACAATTTTACTCATCGGCCGTTCTTTTTACAAAATTATAGATGACCTTGTCAAAATTTATCTGAAGTGCCCAATTTTAGGGGGACTTTTGGCTAACATCCGCTCGCGTCGATCGCTCGGGTTAGTCTATGCTTGCCGCGATTGGTTCATGTATGAGTGACCATCTTTACGTACCAAGACCCCACCGTGCCTCGGAAAGCATTTTAAGCCCCACGGTCCGAGCGATCATTCGTAACGACTCGTCAGAAACCCAAAAATTTCACAACCGGTCTTACCAAAGGGTATCGTATTACCCAGTAACTAGCACGACGTGACGTGACGCGACGTGGCTTGGCGCGCGCTCAGGAACAGTACGTACCTTGGTCGGCGACGATGTTGGCGTGCAGGTTGAGCGCAGTGGCCAGCACGCGGTCGTCGTTGGAGCCGCGCGCGGCCTGCTCGGCCGTGCAGGCGCGCGACGCCAGCAGCGAGCCGCGCGACGTGGCCAGGCGCAGCGCCGCGCCGGCGCCGCCCAGCCACGCGCGCGCCGCGCCCGCCGCCGCGCCCACGCGCGCGCTCAGCCGCAGCCCCTCCAGCTCCGTCACCACTGCGGACCACCACACATTATACATCTCACACAACACTACACGGGGACGGGGTGCTAGCAAGCCTGTTATGCCGGTACTTCTATATGGTTTGGAGACACGGTCGTGTGCCGGATGATTGGTGTAAGGCTGTAAGATTTGTTCGAAAGAGATACCGTGGCCCTGGCACATGGGTAACTGAAGGAACACGGGTGGGTTTTAGTCAGTAAAAGTCTGACACGCCCTCCCGCTCCGCCCAAGAGCGGGACACGTCATTTGACGAAAGGGTTGAAGGCGCTGAAAAGGATGAAAGTTGGGAAGCAGGGCAAGTGTCTGCTAAAATGATGAAGGTGGTGATGGAGTGATAGCAAGCCTGTTGTGCCGGATCTTCAATATGGTTTGGAGGTACGGTCGTGTGCCGGATCATTGGTGTAAGGCTGTAATCGTACCACTATGTAAGGGGAAAGACTCACAGCAGGAGTATAAAAACTACAGCGGCATTAGTCTTTTGAGTGTTGTCGGCAAACTATATGCGAAGGTTTTAATAAATAGAGTGGACAAACAGGTGAGAAAATATGGGATGTGCAGGCAAGATTTAGAGAGGGGTTGGGATGTATGGATCAGGTCTTCTCCCTTAGGTGCATAGCCGAAAAAGCTCAAGAAAGTCTACTGTGATTTCATTGATTTGGAGAAGGCCTATAACAGAGTGTGCAGAGAAGTCAACTGTGGTCAACACTATCCATGTACGGTTTGGACTGGCGCATCTCGAGGGGTGTAAGACAGGGCTGTGTAACGTCACGGTGGCTGTTCAACTTGGTAGTTGATCAGCCCTCCTATATATAGTTGTCTGACAGATTTAAAAGAGGGTGATTGACAATGAGTGAATTGCCTGTCAAATGCCTTCTCGACGCAGATGATCAAGTTCTACTTGAATCGTCAGCGGAACAGTTGCAAGACATGGTGACTGTAATGGATGAAGCATGTAAGAGGAACAGGATTAACATAAATGTGAATAAGACAAAGGTCATGGTGTTTGAAAGAGAATAGAATGTATCGGTGTGTGATGTGAAAATAAACGATAAGAGTGTGGAGCAAGTAAGTCAGTTCGTATATTTGGTGAGTTTGTTTAGAAGGGATGGAAAGATTGATAAAAATGTGGAAAGAAGAGTAAATGCAGGAAATAAAATAATATTGCTCTACATGCGATTGTGACCAACCAGTTGATGTCCGATAAGGCTCGACTGGGTGTTCACAATGGTGTGCTAGTGCCTATGCTTATACATATATGGAAGTAAATGTTGGGTGTGGCAAAAGAAGCATGAAAGTAGAATAAATTCTGTAGAAATGCGTTCGTTGCTAAGGATGTGTGACTGGTCACGCCAGAAGGGGACGCCCTAGGAGAACATATAGCGACCTTACTAGTGATGTTCTTCAGAAGGGTCAGGTGCGTAGTACTGATAACCGGCGTGCGTGTATGACCAGGTTTATGTACTTAAACGAGGCAAAAGGAGTTTGTAAAGATCGTAGCAGGTGGAGTTCTGTAGTTTCTGCCTACCCCCACGTGATTTTATGTATGTATGTTCAACATTTTCCCGATTTCCACAGCGGAGCATTTATTAGGTGGCGCAGCGACCCAGAAAAAAACAAGATTCAGCCGCGCCTCATTACCATTATTAATGAGAGGGGCACCTCTAATTAAACACGATGAAAACAAAACACAATCACATTAAAAATATGGGCAGTGTAGAAACTAGGCTTATTTGTTGATTTAAATACCTACGCTCCATCCGAGCGTTAGAATTGTCACAGTGTTAGCAATATTTTAAAGTGTTTTATTAGAACGAAGTTCTTTGACGCAGTTTACGGTAGGAGCTGACTGGTAGAAATCGTCACGCGAAAAAGCACTCATAAATGTTGTGCCGCCTACGTGCGACTTTCGTCTTTGGTCAAAAAGTAAATTCAGGGTGGTGGTTGTTTTGAATCACACTGAGAAGGAATTTTGTTCGTGACACGCGTCTTCCAACCGACCGCACACAAATCTAGTTTAAACAAAAGAGAAATTAATAAGAAAACTAAATTAATATAACTTAGGGAAATTGCAATAAGATCTAAAATTTTACGATAAAAGCAAGAATTTTAAAATAAACGTGGAATTAGCTAACTATCAAGTATAACCAGTCAAGAATTTGTTTTCAAGTATCAACATTGAATTATTATAATATTTTTATTTTATAGATTTACGCAGTATCTGTTGAGTTTGTCAATTCAAGTAATTTTTGTGGTTTTTTCAGTGTATTTTCAACAATGTCATAAATTATGAAAATATTATTTTATGAAAATTAATGAAGCAGCTGAAAATTGAGCGCAGTGTCATCTCAACAGATGGACGGTGACTGATTTGTGAAACAAACATATGCTTGAAGTTCCCACAACGTGCAACAGAAGTCGACTTCTTCCACGAACTAAGAACGTCGGAAGTACTAAAAGCTTATAGTCGTAATAAAACGAAAAATAAAAAGTATTTCAAAACAGCCCTTCAGACAGTAACGACACGTCTTTTGAAAATTAAAAAAAAAGGATTCCTCACCTATTCGTAAAATATAAAAGTGGATCAATAATTCATAGCGGAGCAAGACAAGTGATTTATACTGTCTTTATGTACTTTAAACAGTATGGTGAACAAAACGAGACTATGGAGGGTAAACTACTGAAAACGGCTAGTGCATGCATTTTTTTTTTTTTTTTTTGAAAATTCAGTTGGTAAAATTATTAAAGAACAGAAGGAAGAATTTATAATAAAAAGTTTGTTTATTTTTTTGGTTTAATTTTTACCACAGTATGAATGAGCCTTTTCTTTGCAGTTGCACTGATGAGTCACTATTTTCTTAACGCGAATAGACTATAAATTTTATCAATTCCGTGAAAAATCAAGCTAAAACTGTAAATATTTGATTTTTGAAATTTTAATTTCGTCAACGTAATTTGGACCACGGCGTAATTGATAAGGGTGCTTACTCTCGAATATAATTCCAATAGATCGACATTGGAATTGTCAGTCAAACGTCAGTGATTGGCTGGACTCACTGAGTCTAGCCAATCCCTGACGTTTAACTCAACCAACTGACGTTTGACTAATGTCGATCTATTGGAATTATATTCGAGAGTAAGCACCCTGGTCCGTGAAATTTCACCAGGTAATTTGACCTTGTTTTGCAATATCTTCAGGATTTGAATGTAATACAATATACAGGATGTTTGGCGCATGGACCGACAAAATTGTGGGATTGAGTGGGTCATGTGCTATCTTTCACCCATAGACCCCATGCACTTAGTGTCACTGTAATCGAGATACGATTTTTTTGTTTGTTTTTGAATATTACCTGAATCATCGTTTTTAAAACGACATACTTTTTTAGTTTGTTGTTGTATATGCACCAAATAACTTTTATTGCATTCTCTAGTGTCCGATTATTCTAAATAAAACATTATTTCTTACCATAGATACCGACAAAAAAATACTTGACGTGCTTTCAAACTATTAAAAATGAATTAATCTATGAATAACAGCGACACATAGGGGTCTAATCTATGAGTGACACTTAGGACATGGGGTCATTGAGTGAAAGATAGCACATGACACACCCAATCTCCCAAAAAAAATTGTCGGTCTATGCACCAAACATCTTGTATATTTTTTATAACAGATACGTTGAACGGGTTATCTTACCCACGACGGGCACGGCCAAGGTGTAAGGTTGCGCAGGCGCATCCACAATGGCCTGCAGCAGTGTCAGGTGGTCGATGAAGCAATTGGTGTCGGGCACCAACAGCCGAGGACGAACTTCTACCTCTGCGCTCGCAGAGCCACCGCTTAATATTTCCTAGAAACAAAAGTAAATTATCAACTGCTTATTTACGTAATACATCTTTAACGTTACACATCTTATATTAAACTAGCTTATGCCAGCGGCTTCGCCCGCATACTATACGTATAAACCTTCCTCTTGAATCACTCTATCTATTAAAAAAAACCGCATCAAAATCTTTTTCGTAGTTTTAAAGATCTAAGCATACATAAGGATAGACAGCGGGAAGCGACTTCGTTTTGTATACTATGTAGTGAAGTAAAACATTAAATCCCGGTGGAGTACGGAGGACACGGAAGTGTACGGTATATAAAAATTTCGTTTACTTAAAGCATTGCCCTTTTTTGGGTGGCAAATCATCGAATGACTTCTCCCACTCTGGGTGGAGCGCAAGGGCGTTTCAGACTTCTACTGCTTAAAACCCAAACGTGTTCCTTCAGTTGCCTATGGCCAGAGCCACGGTAACTCTTTCGAACAAATCTGCAATCCAGGCAGGTAAAACATTGACCTGGATATCGATGATAGTAATTATACTATAATTGCAAAAGTGTGTTTGTGTGTCAAATTCCAGATTTGTTCTACTTTCACGTCAAGAGACATTGAAACGCAGTTGGAAGTAGCGTTTATGAAGTCTCAACGTCTCAGACTACGAAACGACTCAGAATAAAGTTTGAATCAAGTTAATTTTGGGTCATATGTATCAATAGAAAAAACACTTTTGGTTTCTGATTGATTTAACGGTTTCTAAAATAGTTGCAAACTTTCAGTAAGTTTTTTGGTTGCTTCAAACTATCGTAACTGCGTTTTATTCGACTGTGCGACAGGAATTAATAGGTTATTAATGTTCGTCTTGATTTTTTTGCACGAATTTCGGGACATTTCGATCCATTTGACTTCGAATGTCAAGTAATTATTTATTAAAAATCATTTCTCAACGATTTATGAATACATTTTAAAACATTTATAAATACTAGAACTGTACATACTTGCATACGTAGGCGATGTTTGTCAAGCGTCGCCTTCCTGGTCTCAAGTAGCTCCTTGCGCCGCAGCAGCTTGCGGGTGGCTTCGTCCGTTCCTTCGGCCTCCACTCCTTCACTGTGAATGGGAACTTCGCTGGCAGCTCCGCTTGCGTTGCTTTCACCCTCGGAATTTTCAGACTGCAAATTAGAATTATTGTTTTCACAAATCTGCAATATTTTTTTAAACACCTTTTCAACAAAATCTCGCGCTATGGGGGTAAACGACAGAAAAACATCCCTACTTTACAAGTAGAGGAGGTACTCTTAATTATTATTTTTTCAACCTTTTACTTTCCCGCTTTGTCGGTGTGACTAATATGTATATTCACGCCACATTACAGCTTGCTAGTACTAAGACTCTTTGAGCTAAGCTGCAGACTGACAGACGGACGAACGGACGGACATGGAGAAACTATAAGGGTTCGTCGTTAACTACGGAACCCTAAAAACAAGATGGCGGTGTTAGTTCATATTTTAGCCATACACCAAGAGATCTTTAAAGACTATAATTATATTTGTAAGAATTCTATAAAAATAAATACCAGTTGTTGCAGTGGCGCGTGCAGTGGCTGCAGACGCTGCACGGCGCTGACGTAGCGCGGCGCCGCGTCGGCCGGGTACTCCAGCCTCAGCACCGGCGGCTCCACGCCCACTAGGTACCTGCGCAGCACACATACATGTTAGCTCGGAGTCTTCACACATTATCCGGTTTAAAACATTGTTTTTTTTTTAATCATCAAATTTTGTAAAAAAGTAAGGTTCAAACCAAACCCAAACACAGTTATGCAGCTTTGTGGACTAACTAGAAACAGGAATGGCGGTGGTACTTCTCGGATGAGGTTTTGAAAGTTCTGCTACCTGATATTTTGGGAATTCTTGTAATTAGGGTTTACACAAACATTTATCAGGGTCAGCCGCATCAAGATGCTTGGAACTGATGTTGACTCTTCGAAACACTTACAGGAATTTAAAAAAAATCAGTACGATGAAGGCAGATGTCACCGCTAGCGTTTAATAGGAGCATTAGCTTAACAGGCGATGAGAAGGATATAACTCATTCAACCAATCACAGCAGTTTACGAGCGCTTGACAATTTGTCAATTTAATAATACGATAATCTACGTTCGAGACACTGGCCCTAAGAGTTTGGTATAAATAACTTAAAGATCCAATAGTACATGTGGACTCACTCGGTGCCGAAAAACAGCAGTTTGCTGATCCTTAGCGCATGCTCTGCGGCGTGATGTTGGCCCAGTTGGTCCACGCGCACCCACGCCACCGCCGGCTCCATGTACATGAGTGGTGTGAACCCGCCCAACGACGCGTCTTCTGGTAGGCGGACGCATACATACCCTTACGTGGACATAGAATAACAATAGTAAGTTTATTTCAATAATATACACAATGATGTTGGTGGCTTATCGATAAATGAAGAAAACATCTGTAGCTGAACCAGGTAAAAGCCATTATTTAGGCTATTAGCACCTCCCTTCCAAAAGATGCCAACTGGCGGACATAGGCCTCCTACAAGCAACGCCAGAAAAACCGAACGAGCGCTGCCCAATCCAGCGACGGTACGGTTTATCTTAAGTAACATGGACGCCTTGAAAAATGTGTTTTGACCTGTGATTGATCTCGTCAATTAAGCAATTATTATTCATGTTGGGCGTTGACAAAAACTCCTAACCCTGCAACACTTTTAGACAAACGCCTCTGAATTACATCCGATAAAAAAGTCATTCTGACTCGTCTTGCTCAAGTTCAACAAAAAAAAAAGTTAAGTTAGTGTTATAGGTTTCTTTGCTAATATAAATGGGTATATTTATGTAGTGTCGACTTTCAGCGGGTGCCTTGGCACTGTGCAGGCAGAGGTGATATACTAGTTATAAACATGCACTATCGTTCTCTTTATCCTTATGGGATCTGCGGAACCCACGGCGACCGCAACACGAGATACATTGATACCGGCTAAGGTATTAATGTGACGGGTTTATATATCGCCGTAATTAGAATTTACTTTTCTCCCGCAAACAATGGAACTAATGCTATTTACAGTGGTAACGATTATAGAGCTCAGTTTTCAAGTTAGAATTATATTTAAAGTACACTGTACTTTTATCGTTTACCACACATATTTTAAGTAGAAGAACGTAGGTGAACTGAATTGTTTAGGACTTAATGTAGATTAAAATATGAATTAGAAAAGCAATATAGATTATAGTCAATTTGTCAGAAACTCGATAGGTTTGTGTATGTGTTAAAAAATTATACATAATATTTCTGTAGACGGTGCTCTATCGACTTACAATCGTTATGTGTCATCTGTACGGACCTAAGGATTAATAATGGCGAAATTCGATCGATTTCGACAAAGTGTATAATGTATTTCTAGAATATAAACATTTGATTTATTTAAACAAAGATCTTAAAAACAGCAAGATGACTTAATTTCGTTGTACTCTTTAAAGAAAACACAAAGACACGATAGAGGATTGAAGTACATATTTGATGAAAACTTAGTCGGAATAAGTTTATAACGCGAATGGGAATGAAAAATACATAAACAAAAACAAATCTTCTCATAGACCTTTCACAAACCGACTAACTAATATGACAACTTGTTCGTAGTTTAAACAAACAACAATAGATCCTCACCTTCTTTCATTTCGTTTTCGAATTCTATCGATTTGTCATCAAGAGATTCCAATATGTTCATAAGCTTCGCAAGCCAGTCCCACGGGTCAGTATTGGCTCTAAACAAAAATAAACATTTAACTATAAAAACCATATTTCCGAATACAAGTAACATAACATAACGGGAAAAAATAGAAACTCACCCGATTTCAAAATTGTCGAACGATGGTGGTGGATTCCATACACTACTGTGGCATAACATCCAGTCGGACCACACCTTTAAATATAAATAACTATTATGAAACGATCATACTTAATAAATTATTATCAAATTAACGCACGCACTCAGCTATTTTCTTAATTACATGTTACACCAGAGTTTAAAGTAATTGGTGTTTTTTAACTGTACTTCTCTAAACGTTTATAAAAAAACGAACGAAGCTCTGACTCTCGGGGTATTACAGTAACCCACAAATCATGAGATACACGATATGGCGCTATAGGTAGCTACAAGATACTATCACAATAAAATTTTGTTGGGCGATATTAGAATGTTATCGTTTTGCTAAAGGCAAAGTGGTGATATTGTTTTCCTTTAGAACTAGAATAAATAGATATATCTTATGAATTGTGTTTTAAGTTACAAACCGTTGATATTTTATGCAGTTTTATTTCTGCGGAAGGAATACATATTTTTTACGTTTTGGTGGTACTTTATTATATGTATGTCTCTACGTTATGTTTATTGTCAGCCCAATCTTTCTTGGCACATGCACGGAATATTTTGTATGTAATTTTGTGTGTAATTGAATATACCTTGATAGCAGGCAGCAGAAGCAGGGCATCAGTGTGGTGTTGCGACTGCGGCGCTTCGGGCAACAGCGCACAGCATCGCTCCAGCATGGCGCCGAACATTAGCAGGGACACGCCCAGCGCGCACTCCAACCACGCTGAACGCTCGCCGCTGTTACCATCTAACGGACAATTAGAATAAGTTATTGCAGTGCCAAAATATTACAAGGCGTTTTTAGAAAATAGCGTTTTCCATTACAAACGGAAATACGGTATCTATGTAATATATCGTCAGTCTGATGCCAATAAAGTCCCCCTTACTCTTTGACCTAAATCATCTTAAGCGCCCACATTCTATTTTATTCTTCATATTACACTATGATAGGATAATCACCCAACAAAGTTCAATGACTCAATAATTTAAGCGTAAATACATATTTCATACAAATATTTCCTTATATTAAAAATATAGAAGTCAAAATCCTGCCAATATAACACCGAGCAATGATATTAAAATATTTGTTTAGAGTAATCGACAGCCATGTCCATATTTACAGGCAAATAGGTAATTACGTATGTGCATACAATCGTGAGTCTCAACAACCTCACACGAAGCAGTTTGCATTAATCAGTAAACGATCAGGACCAACCGGAACCAGCTACCTGTTGAATCATCGCCTTCTCCGTAATCAATACAGGTCCACACGTCGAAATAAAACGAACGTCACCCGAAACAATATTTTTTTACTTCATTTGATCATTTTTTTTTTCTTCTGAATTGCTAACAAAGTACCTTATCCCTATGAGTAATACATTAAGCAGAACCGCTTATTTAACCACAAAGCTAGCTTGGAATGGTAAACTGTCGTAATCCACCATAATTGTAAATGTGTTAGTCCCTCTGGTCGTTAAGATTAATAACGGATGGGTTATGTGTTTCTTCTTTATTAATATTCATTTTTCATGTTAAGGTACTATATGAACAAAGCGATACGTGTACGAATAGTGATAGAAACACGACGTTATTGGATCATCCACCGACAGCTCATCGGTCGCTACGAGCCGGTCCGATATAAATAGTCGTCTAAAAATACACAGCACGGATTGCACCTGCAAACGCAAAACACCTACTATGCTGCTTAACAAATACCTGGATAAACAGGCTAACAGATATATATACCTGGCAAGTAAATTTCGTTATGTATGTCATAATAAATTATAGCGTAGCGTATTATTATAGCACAAGGGTGCAGATAAAAAGCGTTTCTGTGTGTCAACTATTTAAATGAAATCCACATTCTTGCAATTTACAGTTTTACATAATGTGTGTACCTACGCGCACCTAAGCCTACATGTTGCGTTTCTTTGGAACTGACTATGCATTTACACGCTCGAGTCTCGACACGATTTACGAATGTATAGTGACTACATGAAAGCATTTAGTCGTAATAAAAAATCTATGTTCCGTACCTCCGACTGATTTATGTGTCGTATTTTTGTTCATACAAAACGTTATCTCATATATCTTTCCAAGAATTTTCTCGACATAAGCGCTGCCAAAGGGCATCGTCTTGCCGAACGTCGTAATTAAGGGTCTCGAACGCCATAATTTTTCTATAATAATTCAAAACATCATTACGAGTAATGGCGTAAAATAGTGGTCGTCACCGTGCCAACGCCGAGTCAGTTTGTTGAACCTGTCGCCATCAAATGTGTGCATTTGTGCGGTGCGCGGGCGCAGGCGGCGCGGCGGACGGAGTGCAGTGCATCAACCTCCAATAACTTGTAATTTGTAATTACAAACCTTTACTGCGCCCGGACGGAGCCGCAGGAAATAGCCACGTTTACAGCTCACATTATATATTAATTTCGTAAATCGAATACGTGTACACCATTGAGTTTCCATTACTTATTAAATATGTTTTTCTTCTAAATGAAGTGCTTTTAGTGGATTCAAAGCCATAAAATCTAACTTTCTAAGAGTTAATATGAACGCTAAACAGGTAAACCTCCAGACTTCACACAACTCGTGCCAAGGGACGCTTATAAAATTGCAATCGAGTAATTTATGTAATTCATCGATAAAATTTGGAAGAAAGGTATATTATAGGTGTATAACCGCGAAACAATGGTGCAGTAAAATTACGAAAAACCAATTATGGGTAGTCCCTATACATTAACTAAAGCAGGGTGGAAAACCTCTGGGGTATTGTTGAATCCTATAATTAAATAGATTATGATGTTTCTTAGTGACTCTTTTTAAGTCAATAGTTGAGATTTTGAGATATTTGCTTCAAGTTGCAAAAAATGGGTCCCTCGACAACTTTTTAGGGTTCCGTTGAAAAAGGCAAAAAACGGAACCCTTATGGATTCGTCATGTCTGTCTGTCTGTCCGTCCGTATGTCACAACCACTTTTTTCCGAAACTATAAGCGCTATGCTGTTGAAACTTGGTAAGTAGATGTATTCTGTGAACCGCATTAACCCCTTACCGCATACAACGCCATATATGGCTTTAAAAGTTAATTATTTTTTTCTACTTATTAAAATATTGTTTTTTCGCAACCAACATTGAATCCGTATACATAATATCTTCGTTTAGCGGAAGATATTTTTTGTTGTCTATAGTAAGTGAAATCAGTCAAAATATTGGAGGATATGTGCAGCGTGTCCGACCGTTAGAGTGCAATTAATTAGTGTTCGTTTTATAAATGGGAAAATAGCAATAAAACGGTAAGTAAAAATCCTTAGAATTTCAAAATACAATGTTTACATATACTTTAATAAGAAAAAGTTCTCGTTTCGGCATTTTTTGTGTTTTTGGTTTCTTTTTGAGTTTTCTTTTGATATTACCATATTTGGCTTCGTATGCATTTTTGTCAAAACATTTTGGGTCATATATGGCTTCGCATGCATTAAGATGCTTTTTCTTTCCTTTGCAGCAATGAACCCTTCTCGATTCTATGGTACTTCCAACCACGTAAATCTTATTCCGGGCGATGGTTTCTTGAGTGACGACGATCTGGCTTCTGACTCTGATCCTGGCTATGAACCATACTCACTCCGTGCTCGTCGTATCCAAGTTGGTACCCCAACAAGCCGAGGCGCCACTCTAGCCAGCTTGCCGGACTCACCCGTACCCAATAAAAAAGCACGAATAACTCCATCCAGGCATCAAGACCTACCACTAGATTGTGTACGTTCAAATAACGTGGACCATTTCCCCGAGTGGATGAAATCAAGTCGACAAATTTGTCAGAACTGTTCGAAATTCCGTTCTTTTACCATATGTAGGAAATATAAAGTTAATTTATGTTACAATGATAAAATAAATTGTTTCAAAGATTTGCATAAAACATAAATTCATTTTTTAATTAATGCATACGAAGCCATATATGGCTTCGAGTAGTAATTTCTAAAATAAGTACACAAATATTTTTTTTCCTATTCAGACTGTTTATACATTCAAAATAAAAGATGTTTTTAGTAAAGAAAAATTTTTCTTCATCTCCTTCATAATTCATGCAATAAGGGGTTAAGATTTTCACACAAAAATAGAAAAAAAAAACAATAAATTTTGGGGTTCTCCATACTTAGAACTGAAACTCAAAAGTTTTTTTTCATCAAACCCATACGTGTGGAGTATCTATGGATAGGTCTTCAAAAATGATATTGAGGTTTCTAATATATTTTTTTTCTAAACTGAATGGTTTGCGCGAGAGACACTTCCAAAGTGGTAAAATGTGTGTGTGTGTGTGTGTGTGTCCCGTAACTTCTAAAATAAGAGAATGGTAAATCTAAAAAAAATATATGATGTACACCATGTAAACTTCCACCGAAAATTGGTTTGAACGAGATCTAGTAAGTAGTTTTTTTTTTTAATTCGTCATAAATCGTAAACCGCAATTTACCTTTATCAATTTAATTTATCAACTCAAATATAAAAATAAAACATTTAATTTCATAAACATAAACCTTATGCATAAACCGTGAATACCTACAGGTTTGTACGGAACCCTCGGTGCTCGAGTCCGACTCGCACTTGGCCGGTTTTTTAACTATACGGTCGGAAAGTCTGGAAAAAATGAAGAACTTAAAAAAACACTTTCAATAAGTAGTTTTTGATAAATAAACTATTTTCGGATACAATTATGTACAGAAATAACTTTTTATATTCGAAAAATACAGGTTAACATACCATGAAGGGGTTGCAAATAGTTAGATTTTTATCTGTTTATCTTAATTAACAATTATAAAAAAGATATAATAAAAGGATTTTTTGGGGCTCTTTACCAAATAGAGAAATAAAATTATAGAGACATTCCAGTTACTTTTTAAATCACGTAAATTTACCACCATTTACAGCTTCACAAATACGGGCTCTTTCGAAAACATGGCTTAACATGTAATTTGCGAGAACAAAAGAACCTTTGTGCCATCATTTACTATGAAATACCAATTTTTTTTATGTCAACCCATCTACGGAACCCTACACTTTACTTTGCGTGACACGCACTAGGCCAGATTTTTTAAATGATAAATGAATTTATTTTTGCAAGTAGATTTGTACAAACACTTTTACACGTCTATCAATTTTTTTTAAACTAGATGAGGTCGGTGTTTCCTACCTGTTATAAGAAAAAGCTTTTCACGCTATTTTGCATTTTTTTAATAAGTTCGTTAAACATCTTTTTGTAATACCGCACCCCTAGATCTAAAGGGAACTAACTCAAAATTCTTAATTTTACAGTTATGCACACCTTGGAGTCTGTCATTTCAATACCTATCGACCAATAAACCAGATTCAAAACTATTTCCTACATTCGACTCCAAATATTGGAAATAGTTTTGAATCTGGTTTATTGGTCGATAAGTATTGAAATGACTGACTCGAAGGTGTGCATAACTGAAAAATTAAGAATTTTGAGTTAGTTCCCTTTAGATATAGGGGTGCGATATGTGTGGGGGCACACGTTTATTGCATTAATTAATTTATAACTGGGGTTTTCAAAATCGTACCTAAAATTTTTTATAAAAGGTACATGTTCATGGCAACGTTTCACACCCAAAAAGAGCAACGTGATTGCAGTCGATGACATCCATCAATCAAATCTTTATTGCTGAACAGTGCATACATAAATACATTGCAAGATGACATATTTCAAGACATTTATGACAATTATATGAGGCGACATATTTCCTGCCAGGGTCGCGAGATATGTTCGAAAGAGATACCGTGGCCCTGGCATATGGGCTACTGAAGGAACACGGGTGGGTTTTAGTCAGTAAAAGTTAAAAAAAAACCTATATTGTAAACTAAGCACTATTGTTACGGACACAAAGCACAAAAAAAAAATATGGAGCTTACTCTGAAATATTTTTTTATTAAAAAACAAAAATTACTTCATCTTCCCACCTTTTACCTACCTAAGATACCTGTTCATAAAATAAAATAAATATATTTACGAGAATGAATCAATCATAATTTCCAATTCATCTAACCTGTTATTGCATGCACTTGTTAATGTTTCGCTCAATTAAGTTCACCATAAAATAACATTTATTTTTATTAGAAAACAAAGTCGACGTCCTGTGCAAACCGAGCACTTAATTGCTTTTTATAGCATTTTATGTTGTTATTTTTTTAAATAACCATTTATCTAGAACTTTTTATTAAGGTCTCAACAGTAAATTAAGCAATTTTATAGACTTGATGAACAGACAAAAACAGCAGCAGCAGCATACGAGCAGTTCATGTGACTTCATTGTTTTTTTAAATTACTTACCACAAAAGTTAATTTACGAGTATATAAACACGGCCGAGCAGTATTTCTATTTATCTCTCTATTTTTAACTTAAATTCCATTTATTTATAATAATGAGTACCCTTTAAATAGACGATGACACACATGTGAAACATCCATGACTCAGTAGTCTAGATCAGGGATCACCAATAAATTTTGCTCGGGGTCCGTTTTAAGAAATGAAATGATCATCGCGGTCCGCACCACATTTTATAGAAAAAAATATTTATTAAACAAATGTATTTACGGAAATAAAAAAAGGTATTTGTTAGCTCGTTACTTCGCCCGGCCGTTTTTGGATTGACGTCAACAAAGATAATGCGGGGGATAAATTATTACTAAATTACGTACTCTGTAGTGCAAGTTGCTGTGTTCTCGCGATCCGCACAAAATGATTCGGAGGTCCGGATGCGGACCGCGGTCCGCCAGTTGGCGACCCCTGGTCTAGATAATAAATATGTCAGTCTGCTCCATAGTAAAATCCTTTGACCATATTAAAATGCCTCTTATTTCTTATCGGGACAAACGCGTGACTATTACTCCTATTCAGTGCAATTAACGATGCTGCCATGTTGCATTCTCCGTTATGTTGTGTGTGTACTATTCTCGCACAGGTTTTCTTGAACGAAAGCCGCCTTTTGGTAATTAAAAAAAAACCGATACACATTTTTAGGGTTCCGTTGCCAAATGGCAAAAAACGGAACCCTTATAGATTCGTCATGTCTGTCTGTCTGTCTGTCCGTGTATGTCACAGCCACTTTTTTCCGAAACTTTAAGAGCTATGCTGTTGAAACTTGGTAAGTAGATATATTCTGTGAACCGCATTAAGATTTTTACACAAAAATAGAAAAAAAAACAATAATATTTGGGGTTCCCCATACATAGAACTGAAACTCAAAAAATTTTTTTTCATCAATAGGTCTTCAAAAATGATATTGAGGTTTCTAATATCTTTTTTTTTCTAAACTGAATAGTTTGCGCGAGAGACACTTCCAAAGTGGTAAAATGTGGGTGTCCCCCGTCCCCCGTCCCCCGTAACTTCTAAAATAAGGGAATGATAAAACTAAAAAATATATATGATGTGCATTACCATGTAAACTTCCACCGAAAATTGGTTTGAACGAGATCTAGTAAGTAGTTTTTTTTTTTAATACGTCATAAACCGTAAACCACAATTTACCTTTCATTCAGTCAACTCAAATATAAAAATTAAAAAAAAAAATAATTTCATAAACATAAACCTTATGCATAAACCGTGAATACCTGCCGGTTTGTACGGAATCCTCGGGGCGCGAGTCGGACTCGCACTTGGCCGGTTTTTTTTTACTAATAATTTAGTTTCCGAAAACCAAAATGTAATTTTCACACTTAACTGTTTTTTATCCTTATTTCAATATAAGTGCTAAATTATTAACTTCAAAATATTTCTTATCGATTTCGCGACAAAAGTAACGAGATGTGGATCTGTGTTTTTAAAAAATGTAGCGAAAACATGATCATGATAAGCCACACACGACGACTAGATATGGGCTCCTCAAACAGCGCCAATAATATGACCGAAAATCATTGTAACCGATAGACTTGGCGCGTCTTATCTATGCAATACCTACTTGACAATTTGCCTCACATATTAAGACATTTATTGGTAGTTTATAATAAACTTAAAATGAGGTTGGCACCTCAAAGACTAACAATGTTGCCTAAGCAAATCTAGGTTTACCGCAAAATTATGAGAAATTTTCGCAATATTTATAGTTGACGCTATAACAAGGAGCGTTCAAAAAGTTGTATTACATTATTTATACACAACAGAAAATAAAGGTCTTTATTTTATGTTTGGTACCCAACTTTAAAAAACACAATACCTACGTAGGTACGTGAAAGGTTTCCCTGTCATTGACCGCGTAAACATTTTAACATTCTTAGCAGATTATTAAAGTCATCAGGTTCATAAAAGAAAGAAGAAACAAAAAACCAAATTATTTTGCGGGGAATTTTATGAGTAACCATTACGCTTTGGGCAGCAGTATTGGAAAATTTCGTAATATAAATCATTGTTTATTTAAGGCTCATTTAAAATATGTTTGTATTACATGATTCAGTAATTCGTAAATAGAGCCAAGTTCATCAAGCCCAGTTGGTTTAAACATTACTCCTATTCAGTGAAATGGTTGTCATTTTCTGCTGTCCGTTTTGCATAGCTAAGCTAAGCCCATATTACAGCCGTGTCAGGCCCTAGTAAAACGCATTTCAATGCAAAGAAGCACGGTGTAGACCGCCTGTAGTGTGCGATGGCTCACAGAAAATGTACGATAGTGATGTAGGAGGGTTTTTGTATTGCGGTGCAGCGCGCCCAATTCTGCGTAAGCTTGTAAACCGCTCTGCGGCGGCGACCTCTCGCGTCCGGCCCTGGTGCGAGCCATGGTACGGAGCGAGAGGACATGGGAAGCCGTCACCTCCTTCTGCGAAGCAGTAATGCTCGCGAAGGATGAGGCGGGGCGCGTGGGGGAGAGGCAGTCTCTGCGCCCTCACGCCCCTAGCCGCCGCATGAGGAGACGCCCCGGACGTCGGGAGTCCATTGCAGACTCCCGGCCACCGTAGGCGCAAGCTTGCGGGTGGCGAGCAATGGGTAGCTCGCCGCCCGGTAAGACAGGCTCGGGTTGTTGTCGCGTTGTGTTGCACGCGATTCTCAAAGAGATGTCAGCAGTACTGAAGAAGTCTGCTAGGACCGATGCCTGTCAGGGTCGCGAGGTCTGTCCGAAAGAGATAACGTGGCCCTGGCATATAGGCGACTGAAGAAACACGGGTGGGTTTTACTCAGTAAAAATCTGACACGCCCTCCGACGTCATTTGATGATTTTGCACTCAAAAAAGAAAAGCTTATAATCCGCACGTCAGAATGCTAACTGGGGCACTTAGTAACTACTAGCTTTTGCCCGCGGCTTCGCCCGCGTGGATGTCGGAAATTAATGCAAGAGGACGTACTACCGCGATAAGAATGTGTTATTCCAGGTTATATAGGTAATATAGACTCTGTGTGCTATTGTCGATCCAGATCCATTCAGCCATTTTTGCGTGATTGAGAAACAAACACCCAATCATACATTTTTTCACATTTATAATATTAGTAGTAGTAGGATTATAATTCATATTACTTAGGATTCATAGTTTATGAGAACATCATGTATTCAGAGTACGAAGACTGCGACATAGGGCTTGGTTTAGTTGAATATAAGTCTTCCTGGTTTTTCTTAACGCTCCTATTTTACCTATACAGACACTCAATCATTTACCAGATACCGAACATAATTATAGGAATAGTACTTTTGCCAGTGGCTTGGCCCGTATAGCTGTCGGAAAATATAACCCGGGAACCTACTACCGGGATAAAGTAGGTATCCTATGATTCCTATCTGTTACGTATCCATGATATAATATATCTTTTTGCCAAATTCGATCTAAATCCGTTTGGCCGTCTTTGCATCATTGAGAAACAAACATCCAAAATTCTAAACATCTAAGCCATTTCGCGGTCTCTTACTTGGAATAATACTATTAGGTTTATTTTGAGTATAATGAACACACATGATATTCGCAATTACTATGAAGCCAAAGTAATATGAATTACAATCCTACTTATCCTGTACTACCCGGCCGCTGCCAACGGATGGACGGGATGGACGTACGACCCGCCAGCTACTCTGCGCCCGCTTTTTAAATCTCTAATATCTTCTAAGATATTCATTTAAATACATTTTAATAGGAAAAGCCGAGCTCGTCTAGCTAAAAAAAAAACCGGCCAAGTGCGAGTCGGACTCGCGCACCGAGGGTTCCGTACAAACCTGTAGGTATATAAGTAAAAGTTCACCCATCACGACAATCGAGTCATAGTTCTGTTCTGTTTCTTGGCTTGGTTTTATTTCTGTCTGTGTTTTGTTCTGTTTATTATATGATGTAACTAAAAATTTACGGTTTTCGCAATTTTTCCTTTATCTGTGCAATAAGACGTTGCTTCGTACCAAATTTCAAAATTCTAGATCGACTGGAAGTACCCTTTAGGTTTTGATTCCCTTGCGAGTATCGAAAATTTGAGGAAATTTGCGGTATAAACGGCTATATCTTTTGATTACGTTAGTTTAGAAGTTTGATTTTGTCACAACTCCAAGGGTCAGTAAATTTGAGTATTTGTTATAAATTTCAGCTTGATACCTCCACGCGTTCCTGAGAAAAAGGGTCTTGACAGACGGACGGACGGATGGACGGACAACAAAGTGATCCTATAAGGGTTCCGCTTTTTCCTTTTGAGGTGCGGAACCCTAAAAATATATATCTTAGGACAACCAACACTCCGTTATCTGATCCCAAACTAGGCAGAGCCTGTACTATGGTAATCAGACAACTGATAAACATACTTATATATTTCTAAATAGATACATATTATAGATAAATTACACCCAGACACAGAACAAATGATTGTGCTCATCACACAAAGATTTGTCCTGGGTGGGAATCGAACCCACGACCTCAGTCTTTGCAGTCAGGATCACTAACCACTAGACTAACAGGCCAGTCAAACTGTAAAGGGCCATATTGATATATATTAAATACACAATGTATTTAAGGTACTTAATTGGATAAGGATTAATGCTGTATTGCTTCACCGCCCTTGGTTGACTGGTAGAGAATGCCTAAGGCATTAAGTCCGCCTTTGTACCTTTTTTTTGTGTGCGAAAAGTTTAAATAAATAAATAAAAAATGGTTATTGTGGTTTATGCCTAAGAGATAGACATATACCATTGCAACATTTTTGTAGGCCTTTTTAAGGTGTATAATACTGTAGTACATTATTTTGATCTATTTCGTAGGATTTTTCGATTTTGAGACGTATTTCAGCGTAGTTTATGACGTATGTCACCGTAGTTTTCGAAGACAGTTATTTTTATCTAAAATAAAAGAATCTTTCTAAAATAAAAGTAGCCTAAGTTACTCCTTGTTACATCAGCTATCTGCCAGTGAAAGTCCTGTCAAAATCGGTCCAGCCATTTCAGAGATTAGCCGGAACAAACAGACAGACAGACAGACAAAAATTGTAAAAAAAATTGTTTTGGTATATGTACCGTGTATACATTCATATACACTTAGTAAAAAGTGGTTATCTTAATATTAAAAACAGACACTCCAATTTTATTTATTTGTATAGATTAATCAGAGCTTGGTAAACTTGGCCCTTCAACTATAAACACACCCCGAGTGGGTTTATGGCTTCAACAATTCGATTTAAAAATACTTTTTTCGCCTACTAATTATGGAAGTCTAAAAATAAAATAATTTTATCTGTGTCGGCTGAGCATCAGTGGTGATAAATACGAAACTAGTTTGTACCAACATTTAAAATCTGACAAAGATTAAAAGCCAATGGCGTCTAGAACTGCTGCAGTACACGTAATAACGACCTACTTTATGATCTGCGTTTTGCATGACAAAATATCACCCACCGCTGCCTATTTAAATAAAACATTGTATTTTATTGAAATAGGTATGTCCCCATCTGAGAAATGATAACTAAACTAAAACGAGATAGAAACCTTAATCTTCATTACGAGCATAGATTTATTACATTTAATCTATGCCTGTAATATATTTTCGTTATATCCCAAACACATACGAATTCCATTACAGTTTTTCAATAACACTGTATTAGAAAAATCATCGCACTCATCTATACTAATATTATAAAGCTGAAGAGTTTGTTTGTTTGATTGAACGCGCTAACTACTAGTCCAAATTGAAAAAATATTTTTGTGTTGGGTAGCCTATTTATCGAGAAAGGCTATAGACTATATAACATCACGCTACAACTAAAAGGAGCGGAGCAGTAATGAAAAATGTTGCAAAACGGAGAAAATCGCACGGGTAGGCGATTCGACGCGACGGGAAGGGTTGGGGGAACAAGAAATTTTACGCGGACGAAGTCGCGGGCAGAAGCTAGTGTGAAGATATAAATGCAATGAATAAATACAAGTCGGAGCGGAGATTTGGCTCTGTGGAAGGCACATATTTAACGTAACTGTGTAGCGAACAGTCACAACCCGTTTACTCTTCTTTAGCATGGGCTCTTCTTGCTGACTGTACCTACTTGTCTACTTGCATGGATTGAACCTTATTATTGAACACAGTACAAGGTTAACAATTTGAAAAAAAAATTGTATGTTGTATGCTACTGGGTTTACCTTTAAGTGAAGCGGCAGTGGTCTCGACGGCGAACATATTGAGCGCCGTGAGTTGCAACAGTCGTGCGGCAGGAGTCGGCAGTGGCTGGCGGTGCAGGAGAGCGCGGAACTGACGCAACATCATACTAGCGCTCTCGTAAAACGTCTCCATCCTGACAGTAAAAAAATGATTTTGCTAAAATTTACTATCACTACACACAGAGTGAAAACAAATTGTTTTTTATATACACCACTATGACTATGAATAATAGGCAGTGGAATAATGTGATAAGACAATGGTGCGGATTAAAAGAAGACGTAGTGAGACAAATTCAAAAGATTATGCTTAGATGGTTTGGTCATGTTGAGACGATGGATGAAGGGCGGCTAACAACAGGTCTTTACAAGGCAGATATGACTGAAAACGTCGAGAGGATACGCCCTAAAAATACATAATAATATAGATCAGCCTTTCCCAAAGTGGGCGATAACGCCCCCCTTGTGGGCGCTGCAGGCCTAATGGGGGTGGTAAGAGACCCAGAAAAAAAATGGGGGCGTTGTGTAGAGTCTACACACCCCACACAGTCTTTTCTGGGTCTCTTACCACCCCCGTTTAGGCCTGCAGCGCCCACAAGGGGGCGCAGAGTAATAATATAAATGTTTCTTGGTGCTAAAATATAGCGTAATACTTACTTATACTTTCCAAAATATCTACGATCCGAAAGGTAATCGCTATTAGGACATGAGCGTTTGCAATAATTAAAGTCGATAAATATATAGGTATAATATATTATGTTCTTATTTTAAATGTTACAATAAAATAAAACATTTCGAATAAATATGTAACTTACCCTATTTTAGTGATCAGCTTCCCGTGTACGTGTAAATAACTGGTAATGAAATTTTTGTTTAACTGTAACAATGAGAGAAGAATGTACCCATTTTCAAGTGTAACTAAAATTATATTATTGTTGTTCGCCATTTAGAGGCCAACAAAAGCGCTCATGAAAAAACGAATGTAAATGAGAGATTGAAAGAGACGTGTATATATAACAAAAAGAAAGAGGGAGAACATAAAATAAAAGTTCCCACCATTATGGTCTAGCAATTAAAATATAATACAAAGAATTTTACATTTACAGCGGCTTATGTTGTGGCAGAAAGTGTGGTTTTCGTAGTTCAACGATGATATTATAGTGATGTTTACCTCGACGGAAGTCATGGAAGCAAGCTGTTCGTCCCGCGAGGCGGGGCGGAAGGTGGTGGTGCGGTGGCCGCTGGGCCGCACCCACACCTCGCGCTGCAGGCCGGCCGCGCCGTCCGCGCCGCTCTCGGCACTCTTGGATACTTCCAAGGCAGCGCGACGCTTGCGCTCTGCTGCCTCGTACTACACGAACAAATCGCTTGAGATAACGTCATCGCTTAACATTCCATTGTTTAACTAACCAGACAGCTATGCTGCTGGGGAGTTTGTTGCGCCACTTCTTCTTCCCAGGTAAACACTAGGAAGTGGTGAAGGCCGGGCGTTTTGGGGGACTGTCTTATGTGATTTGGACGTTCGAAAAGTGCTGATCCTCAGCCTAATTCACTTTTGATTTTGATTATAACAATATTAAAGTATTATTCTGAACAAACCTTTTTCCTGTTTTCGTCGAATAGTGAAAGTAAACTTTCTCGTGCTGAATGAAATGGATTGGACGACATTAAACTCCTCATATAATAGTAAACGGCATCTAATTTTCTTCTCTGAAAATTTGAATTTTATTTATTATGTAAAAATTACTCGTAATGACTAAATTAGTAAGTTAAAAGTAATCGAACACTTACCGCATATATTGCTAATATAGCTAACTGATTGTATGGTCTGCCATTCTTAGGATTGATTTGTTGAGCTTTAGTATACCAAAATTTACTCTTAGAATAATTATTTGTCTCATTCACTTGTTCCTTATATCGTGCTAAATCCCCCAAAAAAACGTAAATTTTTTGAACTGATATTAAAGCCAAACCCACATACCCAAGACCTTTGGGAGGCAACACATGATTATCATTTATGTAATCATCAACATTAAACTTATAAGTTTTCTCCAACATTTGCACGAGGTTTTCAAAAAATGTGTTTCCTTCTTCAATAATCACATTGATCAATTTCACTATTTCTGGCTTGTCTTCTGGAGTAATTTGAGTAAAACTCTTTCTTAAAGGTTCTATGAAATTATAGTATAAAATTTTCCAAAAATGATGTTCAATATTATCAGCTTGACAGTACTTAAGATCTGACATGAGGAGTCGGTGTAGTGCCTTTTGTAATAAAGCCCTGGAAAACATAAAAATATTTTATCCACAATCTAGTCCTAAGAAGCAGATAGCATTTCGTATAGCAGCTCGATGCTTGTAAAAGAGTACACGATACATAGAACATGCTCAATTTTAGCCATTAGCTCAGGTTATCGCTTCTTATACGAATGTGTAAAAAGACAGCTACAGATACAACACATGCTTATCCACACTAATATTATAAATGCAAAAGTAACTCTGTCTGTCTGTCTGTCTCGCTTTCCTGCTAAAACTACTGAACCGATTTAAATGAAATTTGGTACACAGATAGTTTAGAGCCTGAGAAAGGACATAGGCTACTTTTTATCCCGGTAGTACGTTCCCGCGGGATATTTTCCGACCTCCACACGGGCGAAGCCGCTGGCAAAAGCTAGTTGTTCATAAATATTAAACATTTTATGGAGTACTAGCTTCTGCCCGCAACTTCGTCCGCGTTAAATTTCTTGTTCCCCCGACCTTTCCCGTCGCGTCGAATCGCCTACCCGTGCAATTTACCGCGTTTTTGCAACATTTTTCATTACTGCTCCGCTCCTCTTATTTGTAGCGTGATGTTATATAACCTATAGCCTTCCTCGGTAAATAGGCGACCAAACAATTTTTCAATTCGGACCAGCCGTTCCTAAGATTAGCGCGTTCAACCAAACTTACAAACAAACACTTAAGCTTTATAATATTAGTATAGATTTAGAACGTGAGTAAAATGAAGTACCTTGTTTCGGTGACGTCGGGCCAATGTTGCGCGAGCCCGAGCGGGCCGCGCAGTATGTGCGTCTGCAGGATGACGTCGAGGCGGTCCACCTCCTGCAGCAGGGCGCGGTGGCGGACCGCGCGCGCCGCGTCATTGGCCTCGTAACCGCCGCTTCCGCGAGACGAGCTCTCTTTCATTCCTACCGGACAAACTTGTCTGACTATTCGCAGTTGCGGGCAGAAACGTAAGAGTCATATTAAAAGTACACTTTGTAAACGAGCTTATTACAAATAAGAGGATTACATCCAAGATAAGAATGCTTGGAAACATGCTGGTCTAGCCCCATAGGACAGTCTTAGAGTTTATCAAACTGGTTGCTAACTTAATTGTATAGATTAGATTTTTTTTTCTTCTATGACACTAATTTACATTCTGCGATTACTATAACTCACACTGACTTGTAACTTGTTAAAATATTAGGAAATTCGTATTCTTGCCTTTGCAATGTTTATAAATATGTAAGCGCCATTTATCTATCATACAATTAAATAGCTTCATTTTCAATTCTTTTACCTGTTGTAGTATGGTAATTTTATTTTAGGTGCGTCGTCTGCACATATTAAATAATAATAAAATGTGTTTATTTCTCACCACAAGCCAAAAAATACTGAAAAAAAATACTTATATCCAAGGGATCGTAGAGCTACCTATATGCCAATTTCAACTTGATACCTCCACGCTTTCCTAAGAAAAAGACTCCTGTCAGACTGCCAGACAGACAAACGGACGAACATCGAATTGATTCTATAAGGGTGCCGTTTTTTCCTTTTGAGATATGCGACCCTAAAAGTTTAACTTCCAGCGGAATAAACATCTTACTCGTGTTAGTGCAAGTGGATCGCATGCATGGCCTGTTCTATGTAACTAAGAGGAGTAAAATATTTCAGCTTAAATTCAGCTTACCTCTCTCCATTCTTATGTCTATTTTATTTGGACTAGTTTGTACAATTATAGGTTTGGATGGATTCTGATGATCAAATAATGTTCTTTGCGTCTCCACTGAGCCTCCCCTCCTGAAAAGAGTGCATAATTAAAACCATAAGCTTCAGCTGTATATTACTGCTGCAACATCAACAACGAAATTTACCCCAAATCTTTCTGCATGTGTGTTATCGAAGCCTGAGGCAACATTATTATCCCGGGCTGCGATGTGGACGAGTCTGAAGTATGTCTGTTGCGCGAGCTGGAATTCTCTGGATGTCTACAACACAGAGCAGATACATTTTTAAACACTGGATATAAAAATACAATAAAAGAAAGTCACTGTAATATTAACTGACTTATCATGAGAGTTGAACTTCTTGGACTCGAGAATTTCCTCTCTCCAGTTGAGAGTCCCTGAGCTTGGTCCGTGTGAGGACAACGGAGGCGCCGGTGCCGCTGAAGGTGCGTGCTGTGAATTTTGCTGATGCTGAGCATGTTGTTGGTGTTGGGCGTGTTGCTGATGTTGGGCGTGTTGCTGATGTTGGGCGTGTTGCTGATGTTGGGCGTGTTGCTGATGTTGGGCGTGTTGCTGATGTTGGGCGTGTTGCTGATGTTGGCCATGTTGCTGATGTTGACCATGTTGCTGATGATGCGTATGTTGTTGATTTTGCGCATGTTGTTGATGTTGCGCATGTTGCTGATGCTGCGTATGTTGTTGATTTTGCGCATGTTGCTGATGCTGGGCATGTTGCTGATGTTGCGGTTGCGGATGCTGTGGTTGCTGCGCTTCGGAGTTTCGTCCGCGGCGTCGCTCTATGGATAATGGTAAAACAAAACAATGACTTATATGGTTTTCAGTCATGATAAACAAAAAATTAACACACTTATATCATTAACATTTGTTTTTACGAATGAGAACCCCATATAATAATGTATTCACCAATTTCCTCAGAGACGTCACTCAAAAACCATTTAATTACCACCACCAACAAAATTGAACCAAGAGTAGAGTCTCTGAGTACCAGCAAAAGTCGTATAGAGGACAATAACATATAAATAATATGTTAAATGTCACTCCATGGAATTCCGCCAAAGAGCACGTAAACATATCCGACCGTAAAGAGACGCTGTTATATCACGCCTGTAGTTTCACGAAGAGTAAAGCAGGTGTTTAGTACACTCACATTTCATAACATGTACAGACACCAGCATACCAAGCTTCCCAAAACTGTCAAATTTTACTATTCAATCTTGAACTTTAGCGATAAAGTTGAAAACCTATTAAAGAAATTTGACAGATTGTTGTAGCTTTGCGTGCTGGTGTCTGTACTTATTGATTCTCAAATACGTGATGAAGTAACCTCTGTTCTCGGTGCGTCGTCCCGAGCGCTTGCGGGAGCGTCGGCCGGGCCCCGCGTCGGCGGCGGGCGCGGTGCTGGCGCTGGCCTGGCTCGGCGCTGGCGACTGCCGCCCGCGGTCGATGCTCGACGTGCGACCGTTCGCCCACGAGCCGTTGTTTTTCTTCTAGAATAAACGCTATGCTATAGATACTTCATAATGCTATTAAACAGGCAACTTTTTGATACAGTAATCCAAAGCAAAAATATGCAGAGCAAAGTGGTCAAATAATGCATTCGCTCGTTCTTAGAAAATAACTAAACAACTACAAAAAATACTAGGAAACAACCCGATTAAACCTGCCATCTCATTAAAAAAAAATCCGCATTGAAATCCTGTTTGGGGGCACACATAGATACACAGACCAGTAAAGCCGTCAAAATATGAATGTTGATTACCTGATTTGTTGATAGCCATGCGGCAGATTTGGACATGGCAGATGGGATGCGAAAACCATCGTTATCCCGCGGACTAATGGCACGATTAGCTGATGTGTCCCGGCTGTTGCATTGTGAAACTATTCTTCTGAAATAAAGACGAAGATCAATGAGGCATGGTCATAATTATTGCACAGTTTTTTGTTACATGAGATAGATTTGGTGATAAATTGACATACGATGACGTATTCGTAATTCATCAGAAAATATCAAGGAATTTTCTGAATCTTTCTGGAAGAATTTCCCACTTACATAGATCGTTTTGCTTTTCATGAGCCTAAGATTTCGCTTAAAATTATATAATTTTATGAATATATGATATACTAGCTTCTGCCCACGTCTTCGTCCGCGTCAAATTTCTTTCTCCCCCGATCCACCTCGTCGCATCGAATCGCCTGCCCGAGAGAGATCTTCGTATTCGTGACTTTTTTATGCTCGGCTCCTAAGGGTCCTAACGTGATGTTATCCATACTAATATTATAAATGGGAAATTGTGTGTGTCTGTTTGTCCGTCTTTCATGGCAAAACGGAGCGACGAATTGACGTGATTTTTTAAGGAGATAGTTGAAGGGATGGAGAGTGACATAGGCTACTTTTTGTCTCTTTCCAACTTCCCTAAAATGGGGGATGAAACGCGCTAATCAAGAAAACAAACTCTTCAGCTTTATAATATTTTGGGAGAGAAAGATCAAAGAAAAGTTGTATGAACAATTGTGTGAGTGATGAAAGAAAATAGTTTATTAAACTATTTTCTTTCATCGTGGCAATCAAATCAATCAAAAGCGTGGGATGCGTATCAATAAAAAAATACCTTAAAAAGCACCCCACGCTTTTTTTCCATTATTTTCTACTTTTTAGTTTGGTTTTCTATGGAAGAGTGTTTTTTAGTTTTTTTTAAACTATTATTTATTTTCTATTTTTAGGGTGTTTCGAATTTTGAGACGTATGTCAGCGTAGTTTTCGAAGACAGTTTTTTTGCACAAATTTATGAAATTATTACATTGTCATCGGTCCTTGACAGGTGTGCAAAGTTGAAGAATGAAATCTGGTCGTTTAAAGTGGGTCAAAATCGCGCTATAAGGAGTCGGCTACAAACAAACATACAAATGAAGCTAATATAAAGCGTGTAAAAAGTAGTTAACGATAGCGTGACTGCTGGAATGGAAGAAAAAATCGTGTTGAGCCAACCCCAATAAACATGGAATAAGGGCGGGAGATTATGATAAATAAGCCTACAACTTGATTCACATAACACCCATCTTTCAAATAGTACTCCAAAATGCTGCATTGTAGTAAAAAGAGTAGCATAAAACTGATATAAAGTTATTTTTCAAAAACTAAATAATATTCAAAAATATAGCAAACAAGTTGCACTCCTACTTACCCTTCAGTACTTTGTTCTCTACTGTAAGAACGTAACGACCTCCAGCGGTCTAAATCGTCTCTGCTGTTTCCAATTGTAGAAGACCGATTACTCTTGTGGCTGTCTCGCCTCTCTCGCTCTCTTTGCTTCAATCCCGAATGAATAATATCGTGCTGTATGCTAACATTACTGTCTTTCCTAGGTCTCTCTGGTTCATGCTGAACGCTTGCAGTACTGTCTTTTCTGATGCGTTCAGTTTTCTTCTCAGTATTTCGAAGCCCCCTACTCGAACTCCTGCAATTAAAAATAATTGCAATTAACAATAGTTGTTCTTGTGTCTGCCTTCTACTATTCGTCAATTAACTGTTAGAATAACTTTAATACTAAAGAACTGGATCGAATAAACTACAAGTAGGCAAATATACTCACACTGCACATTACGGGAACATTACAGATGGAACAAAAACACTCACTTTAAAAAGACTAACTCGTTTATTTCTCAATAATTATTATTTATTCACTATCCACAGTACAATAAATTCGTTCAGCACACTTAAGAAGCACTAGAGGTTTATGTCCAAACTAGCCCAGAGTTGGAATCAGACTGCCAGTCCCTAATCCCGCCAATCATCTCCCCATCCATAACATTTTAAACATTTCTTTTTTAATATTACTTCCGGTCAAACACGTGTTCAAATGTTGCCCAAAAAACAACTTTTAAATCAAATTAAGTACTACCATTCTTAAAAACCTAACACCCATAATATTTTAAACGTTATTTTCTATTACTTCCGGCCAAGTACGTGTTCAAATATTACCACAAAACAACTTTTAAATCAAATTAAATACTGTAATTCTTAAAAACCTAACATTCGACCATCCTGACCCCGTGCATGTCCTCATGCACGCAGTCACGATGACCCGTCATGGCTGTGAATTGTTACCTAACATTCGGCTAGTACGATAGTCTGACTCCACTCCTTCATTTTATATAATCTCAATAAAATTACAATATCTCAATACAATTAAACAAATCGCAATAAAATCAGAAAGAACAAAAAATAAATAAAAAAATAACATGAATTTGAAGAAAATCTTATTTTGCGAGCCTTTTCATTATCCAATATTTAACATTAAATGCATTGTCTGCGAACCCTTCCTTCTCGCAGACAATACATGTCTCTCCTATCATGTGCTATTGTGAACCCTTCCTTCTCACGAATAGCACATTCTAGGTCAATCAGTGATCGTAAACCCTTCTTTCTTACGAATCACATATCATAAAATCATCACTTTCCAACATCACAAACAAATAATCCAACATCACAAACAAATAATCCAACAACACAAACATAAATTAACAGAATTCTATAAACCTATTTCTCTTATTCCTATCTTTTCAAAACTATTCATACTTTTCATAACTTTTCATAACTACGTAAACCATGTCATTTTAATAGCAAAACTTGACGCATATGGTATGAGAGGTAATGTTCTTAATCTAATTAAATCCTATTTAGACAATAGAAATCAAAGGACAAAAATCACTAGAATTAATATAACCACTAAAAATGGAGAGATATCCTTATTAGAAGAACGTCAAACTAATTTTTGTGTACCACAAGGTAGTGTATTGGGACCTCTACTTTTTACAATATACTGTAATGAATTGCCAAAATCAATTCCACACCCTATGACTCTATTTGAAAATGATAGCACGGTGTCAATTTCTAGTAATAGCAATCATCATCATCACCATCAACCTATAATGTTACACAGGCCTCCTCTCAGTGAGTGGGCCATAATCTACCACGCAGGCCCAGTGCGAGCTGGTAGATGTCACATGTCTTCAAATTTATGGTTTAAAGACATGCCGGTTTCCTCACGATGTTTTCCTTCACCGTTATAGCAATAAGATGATCCAATATAAACTTGACATTCACAATACCTGAACATCAATAATAGAATGGTTAAATAATAATAATTTTAAAGATTAATTTAGATAAAAATAAAATCATACATTTTAGCCAACGACTGACTATAGAAAATATGGACATAAATATAGATAATAAAATTGTTGAAATCGTAAATACGACTAAATTCCTTGAACAAATAATTGGACAAAATTCTTAACTGGAAATTACAAATCGAGAACCTCTGCACAAAAAATTGTAGTTCTGTGTTTACATTGCACTCTATCTACAGTTGCGAATGTACCTGATATGATACCTTGATTGATGCTTACCATGGTATAGTTGTGACTCACTTAAGATACTATATTATACTTTGGGGAAATTCTACCACCACTGACTTGCATTAATTAATGTATGTAGAACAGTTACATTTAAATCGAGTGTATTTGATATTGGAATTAAAATCTATAACAAAGTCCCAAACTGTATTAAGAATAAATCATCAACAAATATGTTTAAATGAAAGCTAAAAGAATTTCTCATATATAAACGTATTATTTAATAAGCGAATTTCTGAATTACCGAATTACTGAATAAAATTGTTTTGACTCATTTATTGTAAATTAAATGACCGTAATAATTATATCTAACCAGCTTTTGCCAGCGGCTTCGCCCGCAAATTATACATATGAACCTTCCTGTTGGATCACTATATATTAAAAAAACCACATCAAAATCCCTTGCGTAGTTTTAAAGATCTAAGCATACATAGGGACAGACAGAGGGAAGTGACTTTGGTTTACACTATGTAGATAATTAATATAGTATGAAATTTACTAAAACTTGATATGTTAAACTTTTTTTTTTTTAAATTATCTAATGTAAATTGCATGACTGTAACAATCATCTATATGAATCAATTTAAGATGAGATTGACTAAAAATTTACACGTTAAACATAATAACGAATGTAAAATGAGGTTGCCTAAAACAGCCAATGCAATGGATAATAACCGGCAACAATTAAGAGAGTATCTGTATTATTATTAATAATTTTTGACATAGCCAATTATATAACATTGACTAACAGACAAATATTGTATACCCCATGAGTATGTTTCAGTGATACTATCATGCTAATTTTAAGAACTGTATCCGTGTCCCTTCTGTATCTGTGTATACCTGTGACAAAAAATAAATAAATATGAAGAGCTAAATACTAAGGCATTCAAACGTCGTTTGAAAATGTTTCTTCTGGAAAAAGTATATTATAGTGTTTCCCTTATTTATGTTTAGGGACTGAATAATTTTATCAATCTCCTGACACTAATAATGAATGTATTTGAATGTGGTATTTTGACATTAAAACATAAAAAGAATGTCTAATTTATAAACTTTATCTTTGTCCATTTTATGTAATTCTTTTTCATTTTTGTTGTTGTTAGCTCTTTTAATATTATGGAAATATTTGTACGCCAATACTTATGGCTAAACATGACTTAAACCTTGTAACATCTGTTATATGTTTGGTGTAAATAAATAATATAAATAAAATCTTACATGTAAACAATGTTTACACAAATAAAGTAATCGTATCTTAAAAACTGTAAGCGTTGTCTGCGAACCCATCCTTCTCGCAGACAATACTCGTAACTCCTATCATGTGCTTTCGTGAACCCTTCATTCTCACTAATAGCACAATCAAGGTCAAGCAGTGATCGTGAACCCTTCCTTCTCACGAATCACATCATCATTCATTGCATTGCATTGCCTGCGAACCCATCCTTCTCGCAGACAATACTCGTATCTCCTATCATGTGCTTTCGTGAACCCTTCATTCTCACTAATAGCACAATCAAGGTCAAGCAGTGATCGTGAACCCTTCCTTCTCACGAATCACATCATCATTCATTGCATTGCATTGCCTGCGAACCCTTCCTTCTCGCAGACAATACACATATATCCTATCATGTGCTATCGTGAACCCTTCATTCTCACTAATAGCACATTCAAGGTCAAGCAGTGATCGTGAACCCTTCCTTCTCACGAATCACATCATCATTCATTGCATTGTCCACGACCCCCTTCTTCTCGCAGACAATACAATGAAAGATCTTATTGTTTCAAAAAGTCGTACAAAAGCCGCTCACTAGTTTTTTTTTTCATTCAACGCTTTTTGGCTCCATTTACATATCTAGTTCAATAAGTAAATAATATGTATACATGATTTAAACACTTAACAAACGAAGAGTGATCAAATATTACTAGCGCGGGTTCTGTAGTAAATATTCACGTTTCTACTGATTATGGAATTCGAAAACTTGTTTATACTTGGTAAGTATTACATTATATTACATTAAATCTTTGCGTTTTATTTACCTTAAATCACAGAGAATATTGATTGTAGTGGTAACTAGGTACTGAGAATTAAACGAGGGAAAAAAATAGAAGCCTGTCTGAACCTACAGATCAATTCTAGACCTAAATCACTGTACATTCTTCTGGAGTATGGAGGACAGTATTTTATTCTAATAACAATGATTAACATTTTGCGCTAAGGACCCCTGAACTGTCTGCAATGGCGATTCTAAAAGCCGTAAATGAAAGCATCATTTCTATTTCGCGGCTAAAAGCAGAGTAAATGTTTAGTGATAATAAGTGAGTTGCTATTAATGGCGAATAAATTTTAACTATTATACTAATATTATTTGTGATTCGCTATTTATTAAGAAATCTTGTGGCCTTTAAAAATATTTACTAAAATGTAAGAATCATAGACGATAATATTAATTGAAAGTAAGACTTATAAGCTAACTTCAATAAGACTCAAATTGTCATTATGGCTGTGAAATTGTATGGCATAATACTTTATTTATTTTCATTTCTTTCCACAAACAAAACAGCAAAGCGATTTGGTTTTAAGATAAATAAAACGTTTTAAGAGCATTGCTTGGTTGCATTCACACGATCATAGAGTTTCATTCGAGTGATTGCAACCACATTGCTATATTACTATGAATAAGTCGAAAAAAACGGGGTTCTATCGTTTTAAAAGAGCTGATGTGTAGAATGGCATTCAGAAAATCATCTTACGATATTTACATCACCTAAAGCAGAGAAAAGTGTGCCCAAATCGCGTTGAGTGAACGTGAACAGATCAGTTAAACGACATTCCGAAGATCCTTCTTACCACCTTTGGCTTCCTCCGGATACATGTTGGCCATGGCTTCCAATATTGTTTTGATCATGATGCCTGCTATGCACCGTTGGATTGCCAGCCCGACGATCGCCGCACACGGCCGCTGATCACCACTCGTGCTCAGCTTTCCGGGAGCGGCACGCTGCGACAGGCTACACCACATGTGCACTTCTTCCTCGAGCACACGAATGCGAGCTCTCTCTCGTTCCAGCTTGTACTCCGCATCCGGCTTCGGCTGCGGTCATCGCAGGTCTCCTGCCGAGTGTGACTATGCCGGGGCCAGGCTCTGTTCAGGCTCGATCGGCGTCATCCGGGCGTTGATAGTCGACACTGCAATGAGCTACCATCACGTGGCATTTTTCTGGAACTCACACACAAGGGCACCTATGTATTTATTCAAAAATAAAAGCACGAACTCGAGAAAACAATGAATCAAAGCTATAAACGACCAAATATTTAAAGAACGGACTATGCGTTGTAAACCAAAAAATAAGAATATTATCACCCTACCCAAGGTACGTAAGAGCTATGCAGGATTGTATTAGCAGAGATAACTATTGAATTTTAGCCCTTAACATAAAAATAAAATTCAAACCAGACAAGCACGTGGGTTTATGTCACTTCTGAATTGTTAGAATAACTTTAATACTAAAGAACTGGATCGAATAAACTACAAGTAGGCAAATATACTCACACTGCACATTACGGGAACATTACAGATGGAACAAAAACACTCACTTTAAAAAGACTAACTCGTTTATTTCTCAATAATTATTATTTATTCACTATCCACAGTACAATAAATTCGTTCAGCACACTTAAGAAGCACTAGAGGTTTATGTCCAAACTAGCCCAGAGTTGGAATCAGACTGCCAGTCCCTAATCCCGCCAATCATCTCCCCATCCATAACATTTTAAACATTTCTTTTTTAATATTACTTCCGGTCAAACACGTGTTCAAATGTTGCCCAAAAAACAACTTTTAAATCAAATTAAGTACTACCATTCTTAAAAACCTAACACCCATAATATTTTAAACGTTATTTTCTATTACTTCCGGCCAAGTACGTGTTCAAATATTACCACAAAACAACTTTTAAATCAAATTAAATACTGTAATTCTTAAAAACCTAACATAACCAAACCGTTAATATATGGTGGTTATGAAGAAATAAATAAAAATATAAATTACCTCCGATCTTTACGGCGAGGTCTTCCGCTACGTTTCGATTCTCGAACTTCAGGTTTAATGTCGTCCTGAACAGATTGTTTCAATGGTTGTGAGAAACTGGTGGAAGTATCGCACACATCATCTAGTTTTATGTTTTTTTCTACTTCTTCCGTCCAATCCTAAAAAGAAAAATTATACTTATATAACATTTATTAAAAATTTGACTACTGTAAAAAATAAACAAGTATACTTATTTTAAAGTTGTTCAATAATAACTTTGAATATATGTATTAAAATGTATATTTTAATAGTTTTTTTTAAAGATGTTTCGTAACATTTTTAAAGGACGAACTGTGATAAAATTATTAAAATGGGTGGAAAAATGCAGAAGTATACGCTTTTGTAACTATTCTTCGATCCTAGTCACGCAAAACGATCATTGTACTGAATGGCGCGAAGTTACTATGGCAATCCTGTGTTGTCGTCAGAGCTGTCTCTGTCTAGCATGGACTTTAAAAAGCATACAACTTCGCGAGTTTAGTGATATTAAAATATATTTTTTTTTTACTGTGGCTTATTTTTTCTATTGATTTTCAATAATTATTTTTTTAATTCAGTAACTGTTGCTGAACTTATTCATAAGGATAATTTCATTACACATCACCTATCTTCTATTTATCTTGTATAGAAGTATAATTAATAACATAAAATTTAATACAGGGTAAATCATTAATTATGAGTTATGTTTCAAAAATCTATTTGAACTATTTGATTAGAGGCATGAATTTATCAAATTAACCTCTATAAATCTTTGAAATGTATTAAATAAGTACCTATTACTTTTTACATATAATACTTATACATGAAAAGAAAATTATATAATATTCTTGGGAAAATTCTAGTAATTTTCCCTAAAAATATCAATTTCAGCTCAACCTATAAATTTAGAGTTTAAGTATCATTTTTCTAAAACTATATTTACCAAATTAGAAATGTCCAATAAAGTTGCAGAGATCTGAGATGTTGTCTCACTGTCATGCTCATTGTCCGTCTCTTGTTTCTGTTGCTCCAATGGGCTACTTGATATAGTGTTAGCCATACTGCTTGTACCATTCTGTGATGCTAAAAAGATATGTAAATACGATAAATAACATTTTAACGCGTGTGCAAACAATAACTTCGTTTATCATCCTAAGTGCTATATAAATGCTGGTTTAAACGTTGTTAATAATTAAAATGTGCACGCAAAATACGCGCTTCAACATGGAGTTGCAGACACCAGCCTGTCTTACTACTACTACTAATTATTCAGAGATGGAAAACTGATATTCAAATAAGTTTATGCAGGCTGACTTGCTGAGATGCTTTTTCCACTCTCAAGTAATCGTTTTATTGTTTGTTTTAATAATATTGTATACAAGCAATTTGTTTCGGCCTTTCTTCTCAGAGTAGTCAGATATGAAAAGCCGAGCTCGTCTAGCTAAAAAAATAATATTACTGACTTGTAAAAATGTTTGTACAAACCTACTTACAGAAATAAAATCGTTATCATTTATCAAGCTCCAAAAAAGGCCTAAAGTCGTTCTGGACCTAAGGTATCTCCAAAAATTCCCAGAACATACGTAAAGGGCGACTTTGATTAGACAATTAAGATACACTGGGAGGGTTGGAATTTGTTTTATATGGATGCATTCAAACTGTCAACAGGTTATACCCGGGTTTAAACATATTTTCAAAATTAAAAAATTGCTTGTTTATTCCAATGTCTACCAGAAGCCTCAGTATTTAAAGGAAAATACATTGGTAATGCATTAGTAATTTCCTCAGATTCTCGCAGTAGCATTCAAGCTTTAGCTCAAAACCAACTAAAATCACAGCAAAATAATTTCTGATATACTTAATTTACTATTTACTTGTATGAACAACGGTTTAAACATTGAAATAGCTTGGGTTGTCAGTCCCGAGTGACTGAGTTTATAGGTTGCAACAAGTGCACTAACTCACTGGTTAAATTGCTGCATCTAACCCAGTGGTTTGTAAACACTACATGATGCTATGACTTGCAGACTGACAACAAACATAAGATATACAATTCGTGGCCAGCAGTGTGGCAGATAAGTTCGATAAGAATAGGAAGTTCCTACTAACTTCCATTTCTTGACTAACTTTTCCCATATACTCATATGAATTTTATCAATACATAATTTAAAAAGTTAAAGAAATCAAAATGTAGTTTGTTGTGCAATAATAATTACTTCGTGAATATTTTACATTGATTTGTGATGTTCTAAATGTATATATTATTTAATAAATTACTATGTTTACTAACAAAAGTTGTGTTAAGTGAAAAGTTAGATAGCTCATCTTATTGCATTGCCATCACTACTTGACACTGACAGAACAGTCGACACTGGATCAGTAGCCAAAAGAAAAAAAAAAATTTGCTGCCATTTAACTTTATTGCTGTATTGCAATTATTTGCTGTGTGCTTGTTAGTAAGAGCATAAAATGCACTTGTTAGTTTCAGACAAAACATTGGTCCTACTTTCAAAGGAAGGTGTTTTACTCACTACTAGATTTACACAGAAGTTAGTTGTCTATTAACATAAAATTATTTCAGTTAGCAGCTTGAATTCATTGCTGTTTCATTTCAAAATAGACAAATTATGTGATTATTGTTTTTACTTTTGTTGTTATACATTGAAGAATATTCTTCTATCATCTATTATTCCACATTGCACATTGATTTGTAGACTTATCTATAATTTAAATGATTGAACTTGATAATTTTTCATAAAAGTTTATAATAATACATAGTTCTAGAGAACAATACAGAGAAAATGTAAGAAGCAGTGTAGGATTTCTTGCCATCTTGACAATTGATATTTTATGACATGAATCTTCAATACTATGCTACTGCTTACCATCATGATACTCCTGACTTTCAGTACTGCTTGGTCCAGTGTTAATTTTCTCATTCATATGTTTATTTTCTGCTAAATTTGTATCATATAAATTCAAGTATGAACCGCTAGGAGTAGACTTTCTAGAATTTTGATCATAGTTTTTCAAATATGTACTTATAAACTTTTCTCTGTCAAAGCCTTCATTATCTCGTAATCTGCCTCTTCCTCTTGATGGCAATGTTTGGGACCAGTTCGTCATATTATAATATGTATCCTGATTGTATGATGGCTGTACAGACTGATTTGAAGAATATTTGTCTCTGCGTATTTGGTCAGCACTATCAAAACTGTGATGGCCTGATTGTTCTAAAAATTTCTTTCTAAATCTTGGAGGTATATTATCTAAATTTACCATGTACTTGGGTCTTGAGGAATCAGATGTATAACCTGAAGAATTTCGTCGACCAGAGGGTGGCTTACCACCAGATGACATGTGTCGTCCTGATGATGTATCCATACTTCTACTATCTCTATTTCTGTCAGTAGAGTTTTGATCCTGTCTGTGTGTAGGTGAAATGGATCTTGTTTCTGATGCTTGCCTATACTGTCTATTATAATTAATATCATTGTTTGTACCATCTTTATGATGATAATCTGCAAAATTTCTATCCCTTTTGGAGGCACCTCTAGAATAAGACCCTGAACCCTGTCTATCTGGATTATCAGACATTCTTCTATTGATGTACTGACTAGAATTATCACACCTCATTGGTACTTTAGATTGTCTACCATTATCAGAACAAGAATCTCCTGATCTCGGCACGTAAAGTTGTTGCTCAGGCTTTTTGTGACGCATATTCGTCCCTTTGTAAGTGTCGTTTAAATCGTCAGCAATAGAATTTTGAGATCCGTAGTAGTTTTGGTTTCGGCTTTTAGAACCTCCGTCTATGTCGTTTGTGTCCATTTTTGCATCCAAACCATAACTTGATCGTCTTAATGGTCCACTACCTGGTTTATAAAACTTTTGCTGTGGTTTATTTCTTCTATAGTCTTTAGAGTCATCATCCATAGCAATCTTGTTTTAAAGCATTAAACATTTATGATATCAACATTTTAAAAGGAACTTTAAACTATAACATATCAAATAATCTTTTGCTGTTAACACATTTAGGTTATGTTAGAATTACCACTTTGGTTAATAAAATGAATGCTAATTATTTCAGAGACTGAAAAAAAAAGATTCACCTTAAACTATGTATTTAAAACAATATCAAATTTTGTAAGGTATTGAAAAGAGCACATCAATTCATTCACTATTTTTCTGACGAATTTCTGCATTTATTTTATAAATTTTCCAACAGTTAACCCCGAATTTTATTTTCCATAGATAATGTGGGCCCCACATTGTCTGGAACTATGGAATTAGTAAGTTCTCCTGATTGTTAAAGTGAAGTTTTACACAACCCGTCACACAGCTTTGCCACATGAAGGCAAAATACCATAAATGCTGTAGATAGAAATAATGAATGAATGAAGCCTTCATTTTTACACGCTTTATATTAGCTTCACTTGTATGTTTGTATATTTGTATGTTTGTTTGTAACCGACTCCTTATAGTGCGATTTTGACCCACTTTAAACGACCAGATTTCATTCAAACTTTGCACACCTGTCAAGGACTGATGACAATGCAATAATTTCATAAATTTGTGCCATTATCCTTGCTAGGGTTACCAGGACAGCAAAAAAACTGTCACAAACTACGCTGACATACGTCTCAAAATTCGAAATACCCTAAAAAATAGAAAATAAATAATAGTTTAAAAAAACTAAAAAACACGCTTCTTTTCCAATATTTTGTACTTTTTAGTTTGGTTTTCCATGGAAGCGTGTTTTTTAGTTTTTTTAAACTATTATTTATTATTTTAATAGCAATACGACCTGCATTCAAAGAATTTCACCTGTGAGGTCTGAAACAAGAATCAAATCAGTTTAATGTTAAAAAGAAACCTCTAAGTACTGTACCGATCGAAAGGCCTAATCATATTATGCATTTATTTGATCTAAATTACATAGCATCTGAAATAAAAGGAAGATCATGAAATTTAAAATTTATTTCAAAACAATGGTATGTTTATCTGCCACTTACAATCAGTTTAATTTATTAAATGCTCAAATGTTCCTCTTCCTGTTGTATGGCTGCAAACCTCTGTTAAGGAACGTGTATATACGTCGTATACATACGTTCAATGTGTTGAGAGTGAACAGAATAAGTCGGATTCCTCGCAGTAATCGCGCATTCAAAATTATTTCTTTCACTAGCCTTTATAGATAGCCTGAAACAGTATTGAAGTGACGTTTATTGCTCCGGCCACATTGTCAAAATAAAGCGAACTATATTTGCATGCGTTCTGTCTCTCGCGCACTACTTGACAATGCTTGACATCATGCTGTTGCGCTGTTTAAAGAAAGCGCGTGAAGTCACTTTATCACGAAAATGTAGCCATAGCATGAAAGAACCAAGCATCTGAGTTATCAATGTGATGGCAGGTGTGCTGCAGGCCTGCAGTTTATTGTTTTGTGTTAATGTGTATCCAAATATCAATACTTTTCTTTTTTGAGTAATGCGATTTTCAGGAGCGTTAAGGATCATAAAGTTATCAGAACGCTAGCGGTTAAATTTTCGATGTACAAGGATTTAAAAAAAAAAAAATACGTTTCAAAGTAAGATCGCTAATAAAGAAAAAAAGGACCTAAGTTGAACGCTTGTGGAACTCCAAATCCGATCCGACATAATACGATGGCGACTCTCGAACCCACCTATTCTACTGTTACTGATTGCTACTAACTACAATACCTACTGTAGACAACTTAGATACAAGCCAACGTTTATTCATAACGTTACATGGGTCCTACCGCTACCTATTTATTCAAATTTTGTTTCTTGAGAAAACAGACGAAAAATGCACCCACATTCACAATTGGTAGGAGTTAGTTGTAGTAGCTTGGCTGTCACTTTGTATTGTATTGTACGACGGCGTAGCGACTGACAAACACTAATAGCAGTGAATTTCTGAGACTTTTTCACATAATGATTTTTTTTTTGTCATTGAAAAATCCAAAGAAGAACGGCAACATTCAAGAGATGTAAAACGTCAATTTTAGAAAGTTGTCTATTATTATAGCATGATTACCATTATTTGACACTTGTAACTCTACAAAATTCCCTTTGATTCCACCTCTACAATAGATCAACATTTATTTGTCGAACTATGTTTTCAACCTGCAAATTGCAATGGGTTCATAACCCGTAGGTGACGTTAATTAATTTTATTTATTTATATGACATAAAAATTGTACATTTGTATAGTGTTAAGTATAATATCTGTGTTTACTTTTATCAATTTTTAACAATACTGTTCATGAATAAGAAATAATGTCCTTCGAGTACTTGCCCGTGGCTGAAGACGAAAATGAAGAACCCATAGAATTACCAATCGAAGATGATGGTACGTTGATGTTAACTACTGTATCGGCGCAATTTCCGGGCTGTTGTGGCCTTAAATATCGTCACCCCGAAACGAAAAACATCAGGGGAATCAGATTAAGAGATGGCAGATTGTACCCACCCCCAGAAGGATGGGGTAATCATTTATACATATGTAGCTTTCCTAAAGAATCTAAGCGTAAATCAGGCGAAAGTTCTGAATCTGCTGCTACGAAGAATAAGCGAAATGATAATCTATGCTCCGACTTGATTGTGTTGGGGTTGCCTTGGAAGGCCACAGAGCAAACTGTACGAGAATATTTTGAAAAATTCGGTGAAGTTTTAATGGCGCAATTAAAAAGAGATCCTAAAACCGGAATGTCGAAAGGTTTCGCCTTCATTCGATTTGCTTCGTATACCTCTCAGATGAGAGTGCTAGCTCAGCGGCACATGATTGATGGGCGATGGTGTGATGTTCGGATACCTAACTCAAAGGAAGGTTCAGTTGCATCTATGCCCTGTAAAGTGTTTGTTGGTCGTTGTACTGAAGAATTGACAGCCAATGACTTGAGAGAATATTTCTCTCAGTTTGGAGAAGTAACTGATGTGTTTATTCCTAAACCATTTAGAGCTTTCAGCTTTATTACGTTTTTGGATCCTGAGGTTGCACAAAGCCTCTGTGGACAGGACCACATCATTAAAGGTGTATCTGTGAATGTATCTAATGCCTCACCCAAACAAAACAAAAGTGGTTCCAATCAGCGCAATATGCCAGGCCGGAATTATGAAGATGGCCACCCACATAACGCTTCAAACAATAACTCATGGAGTAATCGTAATATGGATATGGTCAACATGCAAGCTTTGAGTTTATCAGGACAACATGGTCAAACTGCTGTTGCTGGAGGGGGTGGGCAAGCTCAAGGTGGCAGCATGCCACTAGGGATGGGAGGATTACCAGTGAACCAGGCTCTAGTAGCAGCTGCACTAAATCAGGCAGCTGGCTGGGGTCTCATCAACAACATACCGTCCGGTGGTTCGGAGCAGGGTGCCTTTGCTGGCCCAGCTTCCTCTGCACCACCAGCTCCACCAAACTTCCTGTCTTGGATGCAACAAGGTAACTCTGCACAGGGACCTTCTAGTCAGTGGGGACAAAGACACCAGTCCCAAGGCCACTCTGTTTGATCCATCATCTGGTTGACAGCTCACAATAATTTCTGTGATTGTAGCAACAATTAGATAATTTTATCATTTGTTTTATCTACACTATACAAAAGGGTTGTTCTAATGGTAAAGAGAGTGGTTTACATACATAGTTTGCTACTGACGTTATTTATTTATTGTGGAGTTGCTTGTGTTTCGTTGATTTTATTCAAACTTAAATAATAATAATATAAATGAAGTAGATTACAATATCGTGAATCGTACATTACACACTAGAAAAATAATTGTTATATTTACATATTTATTTATAATAATTCTTGTTGTGCTTTTGAATTTGTCATTTGAATGAAATGATAATTAACCAACTCTGAGCTCTTTTCATGATTTTAAATCTTTTAGTTTTGTGTTATTTGTGTGAATCAAAATCAGTGCAATAGTTATTTCAATTTTATGCTTAATTACTGTAGAAGCCTGAACAATATTCCATAAATATGCTAGTAAAAAATTTGATTTACCGACATCAATAAAGTATCTATGACCTTTGTACACAGAGTTGTTACTTAAAAATAATGACTCAATAAATAAAATTCACTTATTTAAATAGGAATACTGTGAAAAAATTGCAGATCAAATCATGTCATTTGTGTTGACAGTTTGACATACATTTCTAAGACTATGCTGGTCAATTAAATTACTGATTGAAAACATCTCTGCTGCCTCAGTAAGTTGAAAATTTGTATTGTTCTGGCTAGCAAACTGTAATTTCAAATGCAGATTGTACAGATATCAGGCTTTTACTGTAATATTTGATTAAATCCAGATTATGAAACACGTAGTAGATCAGAACGGGTTTAGTGAATTATAGTTCACTAGCTTCTGTTATCGTATACGTTATCCCACGTGAATGTGTTACATACAAAAAAGTTGCCTAGGATGCTCCTTAAAATGTCAGCTATGTGCCAGTGAAAGTCCTATCACAATCGAAACAAACAGAGAGTTCAACAAAAAATATTGAATTGTTTTTTTGTTATAAGTACCATATACATATCGATGCTTGAAAGGCAAGATTGAATAAGCGACATAGGGCTACTATGTCGCTTAGTCAATCTTGCCTTTCAAGCGTCGATATACTTTCACATGCATTATTAAAACAGTATAATTTTGACAATACAAATAGAGATAGAGAAAAAGAAAACATTGTAACCTTTTACGAAAATTATGTAGATGGAGCAGTGCAAAATTTGGCACAGTTAAAGTTTATATGGATAAGAGTGCATTTTCTTTTTGTCTAATTTCGACCACTGGGCGACCACGTAATACATAATTATATGTTGTGACTGTTATGCCCTACTCCACTTCCCATCTTTTTGTGGGAATTTTTTAACAATGAAAAACTAAATACTTTTAGATAGGTAGGATAAAAAACTGTAAACCAATAAATTGATAACTGACCAGCATATCTATTCACAACTATTTGATTCGGATACAGCGTCTTAAAATATTAATACATAACTTTTATGGTAGAAAAAAGTCCAAATCATCCATTTAACATTTGTGAATTGCCTTTTGAGGACTCAAAACGCAATTCGCAAATGTTAAATGGATGATTTGGACTTCAATATATTTTTTCGTAATTTCTGTACATAACATAAACATAAAATTTAACCTAATGCAGTTGGCTGTAGGGCAGCTTTCTAATTGTGAAAGAATGTTTAAATCAGATGAGTGGTTTTGGTGGTTACATGCAAATTCACTACCTCTTTATAATATTGGTAAAGACGAAGGAAGTTCATTGGAAATAACAAAATCATATTCTATCATTTAAACATTACTGCTGGTTTCTTTTCTAATTATTCACTAAATTTATAGTTTATAGTAGTCACTTCAGTTATATGTAACAAAATATCTAATTATAATAAATTAAACTTTTTATACCATTTTGTAGTCTCCCTAAACGAACTTCAAAAGGGTAAGGCTCAAATTTTTTGCGCAGTCGCACTATGGAAAACACAACGGAATGTGTCACAAACGAAAATACGTTGCACAACGGAATTTGTAAAGCATAGTGCACATGGACTGTAAAATATATTAATAGTTATTATTATTATTTCAATAATAATAATTAAATAGGTATACATCCCTACTACTAATGCGTAAGGGCTATCTGAAACCTCGAAATAGTGAGAAAAATCAATGCATAACCCAAAGAAAAAAACCTAACGAATTAAAAAAAGTTTGCAAACAATTTGATATAGTTTTTGACCAAAAATAATACTGCTAGGTTATAATATTATGTAGTAACAAAATATATAGTGTACAGACGCCAGCAGGTCAAGCTACCCGAAACTGTCAGATTTTCCCAATCAATCTTGAACCTTAATGGTTCAGCGATAAAGTTGAAAATGTATTAAAGAAATTTGACAGCTACAAGCTGTCAAATTTCTTTAATAAATTTTGAACGTAGCTTGATGTGCTGGTGTCTGTATATGTAATAATTTTTTTCCAAAAAAATATTTAACAATATGTTCAAAATAATGATAATATGTTTGCCGGTTCGAAATTTTTGTGTGGTCTGAATAGACATGCCTGAAAAATATAAAATAACGTACTTTTGGCTTTAAATCAGATGTTTATTGAGGCCAGTATACAAATTTCAAAAGAATACAAAAGATATATTTTCTTGCTTTATTAATTATGAAATACATAATTGTAGAGTTTTATAAGAAAATAAACGAAAAATGACCATGCTCCACCCCCCCCCCCCCATTACCGGCTCAGTATCGCCCCCCACTTGGATTCAAGAACTGTCAAACACGACGTATAGTATGTCTTGTATCCAAGTGGGGGCGATACTGAGCCGGCGGAGGTTTTGGTGTTCGGGTCCAATCGGGGGAGTTGCCGAACTATACGGTTAAATAATATTGCCATCATATCCAAACTCAACAAAATGAAATAATCAACAATGAAATATTTAAACATTTGAGTTACATACCCTCGATGAATAACAATATATTTTTTATTGTACTTGAATCACAGTTTAAATGGCACGTTTTCCCAAAAGTAATTAAAAAATCAGTCTCAATATGTTATCCCTCCATTTGTTAACGCCATATACTATATGAACTGACTCTTAAAAATATATTTTGTCTGCATCTTCAGTCAAACAGTACTCATGCGATTTGTCGAGAGGAGTTAATTTAATTTTTTTAACAATTAAAATGTCAGTTACAATGTCAAAATCCTTTTTTTTTGGAATAATGAATTTTACATTAACTCCTTTAATTGTCTTTAGAAAACGAACTTCATAACAAGTATCACCATCTTTGATGTCAATCTTATCGATAAAGCCTACGTAATACTTCCAGCTTTTTCTTTGATAATACCTTATTAGTATACTGTCATTTATTTTATAGGTTTCGGATACGTATGTGTCTTTATCTTTTGAACAACATGGAACAGGGGTAGCGTGTCTATCGATATTTTCTTTCCCATTTTGAGGGCACAAATTAAAATCATTGGGGTTTATTGGGGCAAGCGTTAGTGGCCCGTAATTTCTTAAATCAAAATAAGCTTGATTTTCTGGCGTAGACCGTATTTCAGATAAAATTGTCACTTTATTGTTTCGATTTGTTTCGTTTACTATTTCTATCTCCATTTCTCCTAAATCCATGTCGTCGTCAACTGTGTAATCATCGTCGGTATCTGCGAATTGAACCTCATTACTGTCGGTATCTTCAGAAGTTGTGTCTGATTCGTAATTTTTCTTTTTATTATTTTTTGAATTACCTTTCTTCAAAGGAACTGTGATTGAGTTTTGACAAAAATTATGAATTTTAAGCAAAAAGCAATCACAGGTACCTCTCGCGCAGAAACAACTCAATGATCTGTACTTGATAACATGTTTATCGTTTGTAGCAATGATCTGATGGATTTTCATAGTCTGAGGAACTGGTTTTATATTTTGAGGATTTTCAACATTTTCAATACTGTCTTCAGAAACGTAAAACAATTTGATGTTTGTCTCAGTTTTCGTCAAAACTTCAAATGCGGACTTAGCATCAACTATGTCATCGCCATAAGAGACTCTATTATCTAAAAGCCTTTTTATTGCTCCGCCCACTCCATCTGCTGCCCCTTTTCCATGTGAAGCCTCAAAAAAGGACCACGTCGCCTGAATGAATCCAGCTTCCTTCGATTTGACACCAAACAGCCAAAAATTTTTTTTCTGTCGGTACTGTGTCGTGGGTCCGTCCGAATAAAAATGCACACAGTTGATAGCAGGGCATTTTGCTTTAAAAAAATCGATTACAGGACCTAAATGGCCCCATATAGCCTGAGGATCATGCTTCAATGATGGGGAAACAGTACAGAAAGATATAGGTTTTTCATTTTTTACATACGCAACCCCAGTATGCAAAGTTATTTGCTGCCTTGATCCTGCAAAGTGCATAGACTGCACTTCTTCCGCCATCTTACATAAATAATTTTCCGAAAAATCGCAGTGTATGATAATTTCCTTGTCCTGAATTTGATCTATAGCTTGTTTGTATTGTTTGTATTGGTGGTAAATATTAAAATGATGACATTTAAATTTTACAAGATCTTGTTGAATCAGATTAGCAAGTGTACTTAAAGTACCTGTTTTTTCTTCTTGAACTGTTTTTTTTGTAGTTTTGCGTATACCGGATTTTTCGTACTCATAATTTTTTGTGGTCCATTCAAGCCAAGATACTTCTTGGGCATCTGTTGCAATATCAAAGCTAAGTTTTTTCCCAAAGCACACTGAGCACTCGGAATACATGCAGCTTTTTGATTTAACGTCACAAACTATTTCAGATACTAAGTCATTTGGATCAGCAGACGATATTAAGCCCAACTTCTTCAGACTTTGGGCTTTAAAAGCTAAGTTAGCATGTTTGATACAAGCACACGTGTTGCGATTATTCACATGCGGAGGTACTATGTAAAATGGACGATAGCGCTTGAATGAAGCAAAAGACAAAATTCCACCCTCTCTTCTGTATATCTTGTACAAGTTTGACAAGGTATTTAGTAAAAATCTTTTCTGTTTTTTTATCTTATTACGAGTGATGCATTCTTTTTTACCAGCCGTCATGCGACTAATATCGTCTCTTTCGTAGAATTTTTTAAGTTCTTTGGCTGTTCTGATTTTTTTCTGCTTTATAGAATAAGTATTGCGAATACCTCTCTTCAATCCCAAACATTTTCTTATTTTAGCTTGCATCTTGTATTTTTTGACCGACTCACTGACAAAAAGTTTCTTTAAAACGTTTTTTTCCTTGATTGATTTGCTGCCAATGTAAGTTTCTTTTAGGGATTCTTCTAGAACACGGGTTTCTAATATTTTTTTCCTTACCTGAAAGCATAATATAAAAATAAATCATTTATACAATTATGGAAAATATTTTATTCTTGTTATTTTTTTTTTTGTTTTTCTTATCATATATTTAATATTAAAAAGTTTACCTTCTGTTTAGATTCTTCAGTTATATCAGGCACTTCGTCTTGTATGAATTTTGTAATAGGAGTAGTAGGGGATTTTATAGGTACGACCATATTTTCTGTTTTTAGTTGATTTAATTGATTGGTGAGTGTATTAATTTTTTTTCTGTATCTTAATATAGCTTTCTTAAGGCTGCTATTTCTTACACTTAAGCTCTTATTTTTTTCCTTCAAAATTCTGTTTTCACATAGTAATTTGCTATGATATTTGCGACGTTGTCTCTTATCAGCAGCTACGGCTGGCTTAACTTCCCTCTCATCTTTTTTATTGCGTTTAGCATCCCGCCATTGCTTTCTCACCGTCATTCTTTCATCTTCACTCATATCTGCTATTTTTCTTTTTTTAGCTTTTGTTCTTTCAGCGTTCTTCTTTTTCATTTCTTCATATTTTTCAGGATTAGACTGTTTAAGATTTTCGCGGTACCTTCGACACCTTTCCGCCGCAGACAAAGGCATCTGAAATAAATTTTGATTAACTTACTAAGCAATTGAAAACAAAACATACGCAAGTACCTAGGTACTTTATCATGCTCTCATAAATATATTAATAAATTGATGGGTACACAACTTTATAATTTCCGTTGTGACACGTCGCACAATTTTGTGTCATTCGTCGCACAACTGATCAAAAATTCTACATAACCTATCATAAAAAAAAATATAATTCATAAAATGTACAGTACAGCTAATTGTTAGTGTAATATTTTATTAATTAAGTAGATAATATATACAATTAAATATCATAAATCATGAAAGTCATTCAAATTTCGAAAATAATATAAAGTAAACTTACAATTTCTTAGCGTCACACAATACGTTCCGTCACAATCTTCCATCTGACACTAAAACAAAATGGCAGAAGCACGCTGAAGTTAGTCGGATATCATGGACATGTGTTGCCACTCCAAAATAATTTGATGATCATGGTAGAATGTCAATAAATCCCAAAATATCGCGTTGCACAACTGAAGTGTCACACTGGATTGAAATTTAGGACATTTTTAAATTACTTGATATAATCATAACGCTTCGATAAATGTTAAACTTATTTTACTATGAACTATACTAATATATTCTGAAGCCCATAAAATACGCGAACTAAAAAAAACTATGTGTTTCCTAAATATATTGAATGAACTTTGAGAAGTGTACGTACACGGACATCAACAAATTGTATGGAAGACAAAAGTGGACTTTTTTATTTTCAATTATTAAATAGGTATATAATTGGAATATTCAAACGAAAAAAAAATTGTTATGATGACAAAATAGTCAACTTTCTTGCATTATTAATATAAACAAATATTTATTATTTTATATATTTTATTTATACTCTTTAAAGTCTGGGACAGCACATTTTTAGAGAATGCGCGTAAAATTTGAGCCTTACCCAAAAACGAATCGGACATTAATAGTTGTGATTAGCTCTGCAGATATGTCACCACAAAAACTATAGACCGAGATAAGTACACACGGCTACATATCAAACTATACATTTCCAGTTTTAACAGAACTCGCATTGTATAGGCTTTCCGTACAATGAGAAGTCAGCTTATACCGGAAATGTATAGATTTGTCGCCGTGTTTATGACATGTTGGAAAATATGTTTTTGGTTTTGCATCATTTTTATAATTAAAGGACTTTGGGCAAAAGTTGTAGGAAATCACATAGAAGTTACAAACCCACAGATACATATGTGGGTAAATACCTTTTTCAACTAAATATGTGGATAGCTTTTTATTATCTCCTCAACAAAATTTTACTAAAAACTTTTGAGAAAAAGACAGTTTAGCAACATATTTTTGTGCAGAAAACATAAAATAATCAGTCTGTAATTTGCTGTATTCCTACATACTACTTATTAGTATGATCATATTTTTATCACCAACCAATGCTTTATAGGCCGGTTTTTCATTTTCTACAACAATTTACTAGTTTGTCCACAAACCATACACACACTTTATAAAAAAAAAACGGCATAGTAATACAATATGGTAACCACGATGTAGGCATTAAATGAAACCACATCCTTGTTTCGCCTTTGCGACAAAAATGAACGAAATCGGTCCAGTAATTAGACCAATTTCGAGCAACATACTAAACCATGCCGTCCCCTTCGAACCAAAACTGACCGAGTCGGGGTGCCCCAAGTCTCGAGCTCGCTTCGCTCGCTGTTAAGTTCGCACTGCCTTTTTACTAAGTCCAGATGTGACGGGATTTTGGGACCCCGTCTCATACAGGTTAGGTTTTAAGAAAATGGTAGAGTTTTAATGTTTGTACTTAAAAGAGCAATACAAAAGCTCCTTCTTTATTTTTGATTTTCCCCACACCTTATACCATGGATACCCTACATTAAAGATATGGGCAAACATCGACTGACATAATCATTAAATGTTGACGTTTAAACGATAAGGTTAATTTTAGCTGGCTATTTTATGAAAAACAACCATCCTGAAATGACCGAACACGTCATGAAATGATCAATAATAATTCTAAGATCTGGCCACGATATCTACATTTAAAATTATTATTTTAATATCTCAAACATTTATTACTTAGTGCATCCAAGGTAATTCATTGATTTCCTTATTTAACATAATTTTGAACACTCTCTAAAATTTAAAAAAAATCACGTGTGCGATTTTGATGACGTCAAAATAAAACGAATTATACACTTCCTTACGTGTTTCTGAATCTGGATTTAAAAAGGGTTGTCATTAAAGTGTTGTTTCGTGGTGTGCTCCACTTTGTAGGCCACGAAATATTTATTTTATGTTATGTTATGGTTATTCTGTAGTTTTCTATGAATAAGGATTATATTTCTAAAAAGGACCTAGGGAAAGAGGCCTTTAAAAAAAATCAAGTTACCAGTACCTAGAATTCATGCTGTCATGGTTATTAATACTTTTTTTATTTATATTTGGCAAAAGCTTAACACCTTCCGGCGCGGTCCTTTATTACGGAAAGACAGTAGAATTTTTCATACAAAATCACAATACTGTCACAACCGTACTTACAATATCACGGAAAATCAAATCGTCTACATAGGGCGGAAGACGGCTACAACCGTATCCGTATATAGCCGTACTGTCAGGGTCGTATGAAATAAAATCTTTGTTATTCGTCAGTACGGGTACAACCGTTTAACGGTTTAAGCCGTACTGACACAACTGTATGCAATATTACATATAGCACGCGCAAGTACGGCACCAGCAGTAACACATCTGTGGCCGTACTGACCATCTCAAGTGACAATCTGCAAATACTAATGACAATACGGCTATGACCGTTAGAGGTTAGACTTTAGTTTTTATGTACTATCTAGCTGCTATGGCATCAAATGGTGTTTATAATTATTAATACTTAATACATTTCAATTCAATCAAAGGTTTTTTATTATTAGAAGTATGTCATACATAACTTATCAAATTAATAACGAATAAAAATCTTTTACAAAATATTATTTTGTTTTAAAAAATTTGATTACATAACGAGCCTTCTTGTTTTTGATGTACCGACGAAAATCGAGTCTACCTCTGAACAGGACCAGGGACTCGTCTAGGGACAACTCTTTATTTGGTCCATACACCCTGCGAAAGTTGTTACACAATGCCTCGATAAAGTCCACAACTTTCTTCTCCCGCTGTGCGCCAATTTCACCTATGTATACACATCTCAAAATTTGTGCAAACCTCCGTTGAGACATTGTGTAAGAAAAATACGGATGGTAATATAGGGCATTCGAGTACGAAAACAGGGACCTCGTATTCGGAATGCTGCATTGCCCTTGCAAGAGGCATAGACCAAGAAAGGCAAGCATTTCCTCCTTATCTACGTGACGAAAAACTTGTTTTCTACTATTTCTTGTATGCGGTCTTTCCGTGAAAGTCAAGTTTAATCCATAAGAGTTTGTCTGTGATACCAGATACTCCAGCAGTTCGTCAGAAAACATTAATTTGAACGTATCAAGTTCTGAAAGATTTTCGTCAATGCCTACACGAAGACCGGCAGATAAATAGTCAAAATCAAATACTGGAATAGGATCCGTAGTCTCATGCCATATATCATCTGATAGAAGTATAGGAGATACACCTCTTCTAGTGGCTGGTAGGGCTGCTTCACTTTCTTGTAGACATGTTTGTTTAGATGAAAGTTGGGGCTCATCGAAAACTTCAGCTGCAATTGTAGTAATTTCATCGTGATTAGACGATATTCTGGGATTCTCTGCAGGTTGATTATCACTAGTTGTTTTCTCGTACTGAATATCAACTGAGCTACCTAACACATGGATCAAGGTTGGTAACTGCAAAGACTTTTCCACACTTTGGCTTGAGGTGGAGTTTTTATTCGGCTCAACATATTCTGGTCTATGTACTTCGGCAATAACTATATTTTGCTGTATATTTGTTGGTGACAATCCAGGAGTAAAATTTGTTTGGTCAAGCGAAGTTTGGCTGTGAGCTGGGCTATAGTCTGGGATTAGGGTTCTGTCGACAACAGGAATATAGTCATCCAGTAAACCGGTATCAACGTCACTCACCTCGTCTTCCACATCTGTATCAGATTGCCCTTTTATTACTATTTCATGTTGAAAATATGCAACACTCAGGTAAAATGAAGCATCTAATATCAGATAAAACATAATAATGCAAGTATTTGCCAATGTTTAGGCTAAGAAGTCAATAGTTATCACTTACCGCGATCTTTGGTTGTCGGTAATTTTCCCGCGCAAACCGACGCCCACACACCCAACTCTGACCGTCGCTAGCGTGACACTGACTTTCCAGTAGTATGACATTTCATAGTAACCAACCCGGTTGTAGCCGTACTAGCATTGTGGATGAAATCTGTTTATGTGAGGGTATGGCACACATTGAGAGCACGTAAACAACTTGTTTTTGACAATAAATCGACGTGATTTCAGCCTTATTGCATTAAGCATAAAGTCTATACAATAAGCAAATAAATTTTACACTGCGGCAGCTGTGTTTGACGTAAAAAAAGTAGCTAACTATACGGCTGTGGCCGTACTGTCAGTCCACGAACTTTTAAAATACGGTTACAGCCGTTACCGCGCCGGAATGTGTTAAAGACTAAGATAGCAGCAACCATCAAATGTTTCGCTTAATTAACTTTTTTTAATAATAAAATAATAGAAGTTTATATACAGGGTGTCCAGTAAATAGCACGACATACTGCAGGGGGTGATAGCTTGGGTCACTACCTATCAATACAACACAATATATGTTCAGCAAAATCTTACGGATTTTTTTTTCACCACTGTAGGTTAAACTTAAGTGATAAGAAAATAGTTCTGTGCAAATTTAAACAAAAAATAGTATTTCTTGAAAACATTCTTGTCTTTGATAGAAAAAAGACTTATCAATGAGTAAAGTAACTATTCACGAATAATTTGATGTAAAAAAAAGTACTAGAAAAGGATTTTTTCATTACGAGATGCTTAAAAATCTGTTTCAAGGTAGAGATATTTCGGTATTTCGGAAAATTTTGTAAAACTGTAAATCCGTAAGATTTTGCTGAACATATATTGTGTTGTATTGATAGGTAGTGACCCAAGCTATCACCCCCTGCAGTATGTCGTGCTATTTACTGGACACCCTGTATATACAACTTTAAACATCACTGCATAGTTATTTACTAATTTTAGAATTCATCTTTTGTAACCGCTGTTCACATATATTTTACCAAAATTATAATAAATCTGTCTAGAGATATACAAATTTGCTGAGAATGCGGTGAAATAATAATATTTTATTTTGTTTAATTAATTATTATGTCGCAATAAATCGGAGTATCTTTGGATTGGATCTTACGCAACTTCAGTGCTATTATGAGTATAATAGAAATAAGTGTACTGTGCTTTTGTACATTAATAAGTAATGATATGATTTAACAGCAGACTGTTGGGAGTTCATACATTGTATAGTAAAAAATAGAAATCTATTGATTGTTATCATTGTTTAACAAATAATGTTGATTATTATAAATTTATTGTGTATGTTTCCTCGGGTGGATGTGGGTATGAAAATTGTAGACAGATGTCTATTTTTGACGAAATAAATAGTTAGAATATTTTTGTTACTAAGCAATGTGGGATTGTTTACTGATTGGGTATACATAGACTTAGCTGTGGAGCACTGATCCAATGGAAAATGTAAATACCATTTAGAAGAAATTGGAAGGATGTTTGTACAAATTGCAAGACTGTATATACTTAAATGAGATGAAAATACAACATCTATTACGAATAATTATGTCTCCAAGGAGATTAAACATACTTTGTTAGAATTCATTTGAAAGATCGTAAACAACATTTCGAGCAAAACGTAATCTGGTGAATCTTAGCACTTACAGCTGTCTCTAAGTAAAAAAAAGTTGTGATTTAATATAAAAGAAAAAACACCTCAGAAACTTGCTAACTATAGGTAGGGAGTTAAATTAACCTAGGTAGTAGGTATTGACCGGGCTTTGCTCATGCCGGGAGTAGCATATACTATTGCTGGTTCGCGCATCGTAAAATTATTATGATAACAACGTTTTAATCTAATAATATGGTTTAATAAGAGCTAGCGGTAATTTCTAAGAATTCACGTTACGGTAAATATTGGTTAATGTATCTACTGGTCTTTAGTGTAAAACATTAAACGTAACGTAACTCAATACAAATTATGACAAAGATATATTTATTTTTACATGATTTTACAACGTTAGTTTCAGATCTGTGATTTAACAATTCTTGATTATGCATACTTTCGGAGTGGTAAACAAATCGAACAATTTAAAATCATTTACATTTCGATGAACACGAAAAAAACTTAAACCCACGACGAGTGCCTCATGTAATTCTTCGTGTCGCAAAATGGGTGAATTCAATTCAAGGGTGCTATATCTAAGCTTAGCGCTCCATTTGCTTACTACTTCTTGAGCCATACAAAAACGTTAAAATGTGCCTCCTTATACAAGATGTAATTAAAATAACGGAAAACCTGAAAAGGGGTCTTTCTCAATGGAACCAAACTTGAAATCGCTTATAAAATCTGCAGCTCCCCCAATTTTATTTTACTTAAGGACAATAAAAAATACAATATAATTTGTGATTTAATCGCATATAAATACTAAACAAGTATGGATAAGTAATATATACATATAATAAGTGTCGAGAAATCCGAACAAAATAAATGTAATGAGCACTAGTTCTTTTTTTGTCATTTAATTGTTGGTCGTATTGCATAGTAAAAGTTACTCATAATTATGAATACAATTGCCCCTTTTTAGTTATTTCAATTTCATCTTGTAAGTTAAAATCACATAATAGCAAAATTAGTAGTTGTCGTTACCCAAACTATTAAGTACAAAAAGAAGTTACTAATTGTATTAAATAGTTAAAACATATAAAACGGACTATCTAATTCCACTTGCATTACATTTTATTAATAGTAAATTCTTGTATAAATGTATATGTATAGTAGTTATGTGCTATATTGTATATAATTACCTATATTATACTTCATCCGATACACCTATCTACATTAGAAACAGATAGATAGTTTACCATATTTCGGAAAAGATATTATCATTTTCTAAATCAGCCAGACAGTGTCGAAGAGAAAGGGAAAACTTTGCAATTGAGTAGATACTTACCTTGCCGTTTGTTTTACTTTTTGTCCCTAAAAATTCACTTAAGCCAACTGCTTACTTGATCTAGTTCTTTGAGAGTAATGTCCGGGTTTTCTATCATCATAATCCTACTCTATCCTATACAATAGGTTGAAATTATAAAACTTACAAGCTTCTGCCCGCGGCTTCGCCCGCGTGGATATCGAAAAATTCACCATTTCAACCCCCCATTTCACCCTCTTAGGGATGGAATTTCAAAAAACCCTTTGTTAGTGGATACCTACTCTTCACAAAGAATAAACCCTCCACATTTCATGTCTCTAGGACCAGGGGTTTAGGCTGTGCGTTGATATATCAGTCAGTCACTCAGGATTTTGAATTTTATATGTATAGATAGCATAGGACCTTATTCCTAAGTTTGCATCTTAAAACCTCGGTCTTCATTATTCATTTACTTATCTTACTGTTTATTGCATAGGTACCTATTAAATACCTTTATAATACACAATATATCGCATGGCGGCAAAAATAGCGAAGAGTTTACCTATATCTCCTTTATTACATTTATAAACAATATTATTATTAAATTAACCGGATGTTATCATTTTGCGATCGTATAGAGGTGGGATCGTATACTGGGTGACTTTTTTTAGCGTCTTGAAAAAAAATGGGGGTAATAGGTGAACGGAGTAGAAGCTTTTGGCATAGAAATTTTTATTATTTTTATTTTTGAATAACATGTAATTAAATTGATCTAGAAATAAATACTACACATTTAAAGTAACATTTTCATACTAGAACAACAAAAACAGAAATTTGGAAAAAAATAAACTGTTTTTTTTTTTTAAGTCTATCGAAACTCAAATCATACGCACCCTACTCAATGCGCGGCATGTATCATTGATTTCGGAGCGCGGTCCTACCCTTTGAAGCCGGCTGATAGCGGCCTCATTGATCTTTCGCAGGCGCACGAGCCGCACACGCATCCCTGTCCACCCGCGTCCCGCGCTCCTTTAGTCACCTACGATGAATCTGAAGGCCTTCCTGCCTTCTATTCTAGTTACACAACACACCATATGAAGGTCGAGACGGTAAAAAATGTCATCCGGTATATTGCGTAGCACATGCATGATTGCAAAAGCGTTAATTTTTAACAAGAATAAAAAAACTGCCATAACCTATTTTGAAAGTCCGAGTTGTCGACTAGGCATTAAATCAAAGCAATGGATAGATAAATCGGGAACATTAAAGCTGTTGGGATCACGGGACATTTTTTGCTATTAGAATGCCATAGGTATCATAACGTGCTTCCATAGTCCATAGCTAAAACTGTTGACAAAAATAATAATGTTGTAATGTTAATTTAGGTTTGATAAACTTGAGTTTATGAATGTTTCTAACATTAAGGTTAACATAATTAGCCTAAATTATTCCCTCCGCTCTGTGAGACCGTATTCCATGTGGGCCCAACACAGGTTGGTAGGTACGGTATACGTTACATGTGTCATATCTACGATTTATTTTATACATAATATACATAGAAATGATTCCTTACGATGATTTCCTTCTGCTGCAACTGCTCCCAGCCAATGATCATTTAAGATTTCAATTTTAATTTACAGCATTTCAATACACAAGATATTAAACCCAAAGACCATGTTTTTAATGTTTATTACAATACATTTGGTATAAATTTAACATTAATGTATCAAATAATAACACGTTTGTAAAGCGGACTGCTAACTTCAAATTTACTTTTTCTGGTTAAAATATTACTACATACTTACGTTAATTTGAATGAAATCCTGAAATCATAAAAATATGATTAAATCAAATCAAGTAGGTAATAATAATAGCACACGTGTATTGGATATTGTTACTTCCTACTAAACTCACAATGAAAGTTACGACGAAAGTACCCGTGGTAAATTTGTTATCGTCTCCGTACCTAACCGAAACATTAAAATGACCGTTCGACTTCGTAAACGTTACAATATTTCTATAATAAACTAAATAGTAGATACGGCGATATATCAAGCTATACATTTCTAGTTTTAGCTAACCGCGCATTGTGTATGTAGGCTTTTCGTAAAATGAGAATTCGGCTTATACTAGAAATGTATAGCTTAATATGTCGCTGTGCACACCACCATCATCATCTATCATCTATATATATAAAAATGAATCCCTATTTCCCTTGGTCACGACATCACGCGTGAACGGCTGGACCGATTTCAGTTTTTTTTTTTTTTTGTTGTGTTTGTAATTGTCAGGAGAAGGTTCTTATGAAAGAAAAAAATTAAAAAATTGTGCGGAAAATTAAACAAATTAAGAACACTTATTTAACCCATTTAGACCCAAATACAAAATAACGATATTTTTTTGAAAAAAACGTTATTGCTGTGACTATTAAAGGCTAGTAAGACACATTATTAGAAAAAACTAAAAGAAAAAAACTTCCTTATACATAAAAAAACACCGTCCTCAAATGGGGCCAATGGGCTCATAGGCGGTATTTTTTGAAACACCATTTTTCGATTCACAATATTTTATTGCATTTCTTATATGGCCATCGTGTTTTCATGTGGCATAGTAGGCATCGTAGTTAGCTAGTCAGTTTCTGAGGGCAGTGTCCGACGCCGTTCTGACTCATACTTGGCACCATTGATGAAGGTTTACGTCGTCTGCCATCAGGTCTCTGTGGTTACATTCCTCAAATAAAATCCGGCAATACTAAGGCGAAACTGGAGCTGGTTTATTTTATCTTCAGCGGCCAGGACATGGAGACGCCAAGCCATAGCCAAATCGAGTATGTAGGGAAATAGAACCCACCACCATTGTTTTCCTCGTATAACTGTAGTGTTTACTGCAAAGGATTGTTGAGCTTGATCAACTCCACCCATGCCTTTATTTTAGTTCTGTAACACAAAAAGGATGTCCACATCTACCTTTTTTCCTTGCGCAGAACTCCATCTTTTCACCTATGGTCCAAAAACTTGTCAAGCCATCCACTGAATAAAATCTTATTCACTGTATCGAATCGGCAATCAAATTCTGCTCTCTTCTTCTTTTTCTTGTCCTTGACAGATTCCAATGAGTATCTCTTCTTCCTATTGTCTCTTACAGTACCAGTAGCACGATAAACTGCATCATTTAGATCTTGTAGCAATGCGTGGTTGTTGAAAAAGTTTTCAAAATATACCATATACAAATGCGAGATTACGTTTATTTATCCAATAGACTCTACACCACTTTTGATCTCAAAGGCTTATTACTGGTTGCCCGTGCAATTTTATCACAGTACAGATCAAAACCATAACAATAGCTACAAGAACTTGAAATCATCCAGTCTTTATACCCAAACTGCCCTGGCAGTATAGGACGGTTCGCATTTACGCCAACGTGGCTCCTGGGTGTCAACCGCAACTTCTGTATCTTTGTAACGGTTCATATCGATGCTATCCCATTCATCGTTATTCCGGACCTCAAGACCTTCAACTCGACCTTGAATATCACATGGAAGAATATTGTGCTGGACATCATCTTTATCGCCTTCTTCTTCATCCATCAGAACACTCGGCATCCCCGAGTGTTCTGCTCTGCTACTATATCGTTATAGACATCAGGATCATCCTCTTCATGCTAAATATTTTTGATAGATTCCTCCAACTCTCGATACTCATTTGCGACATCAAAATATCGTTTAGCCATTGTTTATGCCAAAACAAACTTGCGAAATATTTATAAAGAAAAGTTACCCATTAGCCCATTGGACCCATTTGGGGACACCATACTAAATTATCTACACTCGTTGTCAAATGTTAAAAAATATTCAACAAAATGTGATTTATTACTAGTAAACACAATGGCCAGATGGAAAAATTAGGAAATATATAATAAAACACAATAGAAGTGTAAAATATTATGACTTGCCTATGGATAAACACCAATTTAGTAAATGAAGTAAATAAAACCTCTTTTTCCTGCTACTTAATCCATAAACTAACAAAACTAATTTATTTATTAGTGAGCCACACTCATTGACACTACAAATACGCCTTCAAACAAAACATAGCTAAAATCAATTGAAAAATGTGGGTACTTAAACAACTGTCCCCAAATGAGGACAGCGGGCATAAATGGGTTAAGAATACTTAACAACCATATAATAGGACAATGTAAACTTTTTGAATATAACATTATGACATTTGACATAGAATTGACAGAATGCGTGCTCAAATATCATCAAAGAGACAGGACAAGGTCTGTCGGGTCAGCTAGTAATAATATAAAAGTCATCCCTTTCCTCGAAGCTTTGAAAATTGTAATATCTTTCCGTAAACGATAACGGTTTATTTAATACCTACGTTAATATAATATTCCGAAAATATTTTGATAGGTATCGGTATTGTTTTTTCTTGTGTACGTTTTCGCTTGACTTGTTTATTTTATTAACTTATTTGGTTTGGGCATTTGTTGTTTGGTTTTAATTTAAATGCATGTCGATTGTTGGTGTAGAGTAAGCATTGTTAATGTGTGTTAAGTCTAATACAATAAATTACATTTTAATGAATATTTTTCGGAGATACTACAATCCCAATGAGTCAATTTTTATCGATATGTGGCATAGTTATTTACACAGTTATTTGTAAATAACGATTTGTATAATTTTCAAAAATGATAAACAAAAATGAATCTTTAATGGCAGAAATGAATTTCCCTGTAAGTATATTCAATTTATGCGATTAAAGCAATGATTTTGAAGTTGGCCTGCTAAGAATAGCACTCAGATTAACAAGTTTTGCACCGGCTGCTTCCAATTTTGACCCTTAGATACCTTACATAAATGATTGTTTTGTAGAGAATGCTCTACAATAATAATGTTTTATTTCCACAATATTAAATATTCAATCACCGCAATTGGCGAAAAGAAATTCGAACGTCAAGAATTTAGTAATACGCAGACCATTCATAACCGTGCCAGCCGATCTATTCTGTTAAAATCTCACCGTGAGATCTTAGGTGAAGTGACCTAAAAGTGAGCTGTCAGTTCTTGTAATGTTAGGAATTAACACTAATGACACCTCACTTTAAGCTCACTTCACCCAAGTTAGCACGGTGAGATTTTTACAGAATAGCACTGCTGCTTAGTATCAGAGGGGTAATTGCGTAACACACTAACACGAGCAATGCAAAACAAATTTTTCGAAGATGTGAATAAAGCAATGCATCAGCAAAATGATCTAGATTCTGATTAACAGTGTGTTACGAAATTTGAGTGCAGTTTTCGTGTGCACATGAATTTGTAATAACACAAATTGCTTTTGTATGTACGCAAAAAAAAATCTAAATGTCACTCGGGTTTTTCTAATGTCAATTAAAATTGAAATTATCGTTAAGCTAAATTATATTTTTCATCACACTGCTGGCAGTAAATCATTGAAACTTAAGAATTTATAAACACTTAGATACCTACCTCCCTACATTTTTTTACTAACATTGACAAACTGCCAAATTGAAATACATAATGGAAAATTTGTAAACATCTTCCTTTCTTTAAAAAAACATTTACCTAGTTTTCGACATTAAAATAATAATAATCGCCATAACCTGATACCTGCAAATAGTAAAAACTAAAAACCCCAGAAAAATTAAAGAACAATGGCCAATCTCCGAACGTGCTTGGGCTTCACTGAAAACTCTTAAGATGTAAGTAACTCGATGAGAAATAGTGTAGTTCCATTTTCATATTTATCTATAACTTTGTAAGTTATTTCATATATTTTTAAAGTTCGGAAAATAATATAATAATGCGAGACCTTTTTAGGGCTATGTGGTATATTTTAAATTGAGATGTTTTTGACTTTTGATGTGAAGCAAGTATGTACAACTGTCGGATAAACAAATACTATTTTAGAGTCCGTACACAAGACGGCACAGAATACAGTTGACTCCGGAATTACGAAAAAAAAAAAAAAACAATTTGTGTTATGTAAAATTATGGTTTAATTGAATACCTTTACTGTTAAATTATTAACTTTATTTTAAAATTTAACAGGTTTATCAAATGATGCGAACGGATTATCTCTTTAAACAATAATCATGAGTTTATACGGTTGGCAGAGCTTGCGATAGAATTTCTATTTAGAAATAAAATCGACAAGACTTAAGAAAAAGTATGGGCATCTGGAACCATAAAAAACTGTTTACAAAAAAATAACAACCGACTTCCTTAAATTAAAGTTACTTTTGACTTTGTAGTGTTTTTTTTTTTTTTAAGGAAGTCGGTTTTTATTAAATATGGGCATCTGGAACCATAAAAAAACTTTTTAACTTTTTAGTTATGGTAGATACCCCGCACTAATCTTTTCGCGTTATTCGTTCATTTGTCGCGCAAATACTTAATGCACATTTAAGACTTATATGGTTCTCACATGGATCCCATTGTCCGAATGGAATCAAATTAAAATGGGACCACAAGGGAAGCACCAGCTTTCAAATAAAAAAGAATCATCAAAATCGGTTCGCCCAGTCAAAAATTCTGAGATAACAAACATTAAAAAAAAAATCAGTCGAATTGATAACCTCCTCCTTTTTTTGAAGTCGGTTAAAAATAACGACTGTGCTCTGAAATCAATCAGTTATCTATTATGGTACAGCTGAATTGTCGCAATAACACTAACTACATTCGCGCTGTAACAGTGCGTTTTAAAGTGATGTCATAATATGATATTACATTTGGTCCCGAGTAAAGTTTCATTACACCATGACTCCAAACATGACGCGAGAGCATGAGATATGGCATGAGATATCGCATTATATTGTGATGTGATGTGACATGAGTCAAACGCAATGTGCCCTCGCTTCGCCGCAACGTACATTTGATTTTGTTTCATATTCTTATAGTCGATTTTCTTTCATATTTAACACCCAATATACGGAATAATTCAATCAATTCGATAGACATGGATTACCGAGATATTACGAAGCTTACGAACACCGAACAGCGCGCTGCGGCCCGCGCGTCATGTTTTAGTGTCATGTGCCATGCTTGATATAGTCGAGTCATGTGTAATGCTACAGTACGCGGTCGAGATATATGACGCGCAATGCAACACTCGCATTACTTACACGAGTCTAATTCGCGCTCTCTGTTTTAACAGCGACACGTCGAGCGGTGTACGAGGGAGAGCGCGCTAAATGTAGTTCGCGCTATCGCAACAATGTACCCGTAGCGTTATATTCGCTCCTTAAAAAAAACATGATATCAAATGAATACCTTCATTAACTGCATTTTAGTGATAGCCTTATAACAAGTTCTGTTTTTCCTTAGTCCAAAATGGCCATTGTTCTTTCACGCGCTCCCCTGACGCTTTCGTCTTATTGATTCTTGAAACTACTTCCTTCCTTGTTTTCAAACTGCAATAAATACCAGGATCCTTAACTATATTTTTCCTGCATTTTGGTGCAAACAATCGGTCGCAATTGAAAATTGGAATTATTCTGTGCAATATATTTGGGTACTTAAATTCTACAATATTTTAGTGTAGGCGCGATTATTTTTTTTAAATGAAATCATAGGTGCGTTAGACAATAAGTAACAGAAACAAGGATGTAGCCAACGTTAAAGAAGTGCAATCTTACGGTTTTACATTAATGATTTGCCGTACAGACACTAATATCAAAACGTAACAATTAGTGTTGCCGGGACCACACTAAGGTTTAAATGTCGTAAATGATTGCCTTACTGGAAACATTGTGTTTGCCCAATAACGCGATAATTTATGGCATTAATCCTTACTGTTATCCCAGCATACCAACAAGATAGCAGGGGAATTTCATTTTATTGTGAAATGTATAAAACTTGTAAACACTGGGATAATTCCCAAAGCCTTGCATATTAGATAAGTTTCACAATTCAAGTCATTCAAAATATTTTAACACCAAGTTGATAAAACCATACTTACTTAATTTAATAATATTTCAAAGTATGTATCTACTTTGTTCTATAATGATGGAATATACACTAACTTAACGTTTATAATAATTGAAACTGTACTGATTGTGAAATAATTATACCTACCTTACTTAATACAATAAATCGCTAGAAATGAAGACATCAGCAAGGGACTATGTTCTATGTTAGAGGGTTTGGTTACCGCACTTAATCCTTCAGGTGGACCATTGTGCGTGGTAAAAGGGACTAAAGATTAGTTACATATTTTTGAGGTGCTTCGCGTCATGGCTCTTACAAGATACATGTGCGAGAATTTAAGATTATAAGTATGCGAATTGATTGCAGTGAAATTCCTTGTAAAGTAGTATAATTGTCTATTTATTATAATGAGTGTTCTGGACGTGTTGAATTCAATGTGAGTAATTATTTATTTGTAGAATCGTTGTATGACGACGTGATTTGCGTGGTTTCGTTGGCGCCCTATGTGATGTATCAAGGTTGAACATGTCAATAATATAATCAAATTCTTACCAAGTTAATTTTGAATTACATTTTTATTGTGAAACGAATGCATATTGTCAAGTTTTTATGTTCAGTTTGCTATACCTAGACAGAAAACGAAATAACTACACCTAATCGGAATATAAAACTACATTGTCTTTTTCTTTTCATATTAGGTAATAAGTATAAATAAAAACGAAATCTAGTAAGTAGGTATTTGCCTTATGGCATTTTTGGCACCGACTTATTATACTACGAAATACCTATTGTTATTAAATAGCAGATAAAAATGAGAAAGGGATTTGGGCAAATGCATACCTACCTACGAAGGGCTACTTTGTTGCATAAAAATTATTATGACAAATTGTCAAGCGAACATAAATTGCTGTGATTGGTTAAATGCATGATCAGCAGCCAATCGCAGTGTTTTACGCCCGCTTGATAATTTCGTCACATTATTTTTGCGATAATTTTCGTTCGAGAAACTGGCCGTAAGCCACGAGCCGTCGGTCGGCGTACGCGCAGCTTGTGTTGTGTAGGGCATACGGCTACCCACTTTTATCCGCGCTTCTAGGGCGATGCACTAAGGAGCCCGTGATTTTTTTTAAATACAATTTGCAAGTCAGTGTCAGGTTTTATGTTGATTAAAATATGATTCGCGACCGAAACAAATATGGCTTTGAAGAATTAGAATCAGCAATACAACTCCTTAGAATTGGCCTCAAATATCATGATTACAAGAAATAGTTTGACAATAGGGTAATATGAACGTAGAAATTCTATGTATTGCTGATTTTTATGATTAGGTATAATTCTTTATTCAAATATTTTTTACAGCCACCAATCATATTTAGATCAGAATACAACTTGGGACAGGCCTACTAATTGCAAAAAACGTAAGAAAATGCTGAATTTCCTGGTACACGTGAGGCCGCAAAGCTAGGACTGTAAGCCCTAGCCGGTTGGCAGTCTCGCCTCTTGTCGCTGGCGACGTTTTAACACGGGGAAATGTTGAGTCTGACAAGCGAGCAGAAAAATTAAGCGGTTAATCGGGGCCCGCCATGTAAAGTTCCCTTTTTTCACTTTCACAACTAATTACATAAGCTGTTCATCATTCCGTTCTTGTTAATGTCAATAATATGTATGAGTGATGTTCCGGATATCCGTATCCGTATTCGCGGATATCCGAGGGAGAAGATAATCCGTAATTTTTTTGGCGGATCTTTCAATACATAAAAGAAATTCTATATGATAATGAAGTAGCAATGAAAAACTATTAAATTCCATACCGTTTATTTTTTATTTCATAAAATCGAATATTTTAGTGTCTAAACTATAAACAAAACAAAAGAAAAACCGCGCAATTCAAGTCAAATCATGTCATGTCAAGCAAAGCGGCGAGTGACGTCAACTATCGTTTCAAAGATACGCGCATCGACACCGATTGAGTAAGAAAGTTAAGATCCATATCCGCGGATCATATCACCAAATATCCGGATTCAGATCCGTATACGCGGATTTACATTTTTGAAGAACATCACTAATATCGACATAGTTTAATATAACTGATGCCCTTCTAAGGTGTCGCCAAATTGCCATCGTCCTCCATTTAGATGTACCTCGCGTTCCATAGGGTCAAGCAAAGAGAAAGTTTGGGGTCAAAGGGCAGGGACGCGAGTGTTTTTCTTTTTAAACTTTTTCTTTTCTATTACATAGTTACGTAATGAAGAACAAGTTTAAATATTTTATTTAAACTAAATACACACACTATTTGTAACTGGGTGTGGCCTTAGATACTAAACGTTATTTTCAAACACCTTCAGCCATGACGCTGAACCAGCAATTTAAATAAAAGATTATTTACAATATATCCCTACGTAATTTGATAACAAACACAATTATTTACGCACCTGTAATGTTATTGATGAACATGCACATCCTTGTTATTTGCTGCTCCGTGATATTAAAATTCTACTAATGCTAGACAGATTTGATGTTATTATGTATAAGCTGTACATTATAATTTGAGTGTGAAAAACCTATTGACATGAAATAAAATTTATTTAGCGTTGCAATTTTGTTTTATTACCTACTAGCTGACCCAGCGAACTTCGTATCGCCTCAGGTTCAATAAATTTTGTGATAAACCTACCAAGTTTGACAACCTGGTACGCGGTGGTGGTCTGGTAAGCGTTTTCTAGCTGACACTCATACGTTTGGTTAGCACTAGGGCATGCAAACCGGATACCCGGATAACCGAAAAAACCGGATAACCGACTGATTTGAAACCCGGTTTTTTTAGGATAACAAAACCGGAGTTTTTGGTTTTTTCGGTTAACATTATAAGTAAGCATTTTTCGACTACTAAACTGACGGCAACTACAACTCAGGAAAACTTAGACTATACAGTACCTAGTAAATGTTTCATGGAACATCAAGGACCAACTTCGACAAGAAATAAAGAAGGCTCTCAAACAACATACCTCTGATGCAAGCCTATCTACAGAACTTAGCCTATTTACAAAAGTAGCACTGAAGTGCATCGAAAATATTTAAAGGACCATTTCTGGTGCTTTTTTTTTTTGTTAATTTAAATATGCTATTTTTGTTTTTTGTTTGAATCATATAGTAATAACATCGCATTGGCGAATCATAGCTGTTAGGATGTTATGTACCAATTTTAAACAATCTATACAAATAAATAAAATTGGAGTGTCTGTTTTTAATATTAAGATAACCACTTTTTACTAAGTGTATATGGATGTATACACGATACATATACCAAAACAACATTTTTTACAATTTTTGTCTGTCTGTCTGTCTGTCTGTTTGTTCCCGCTAATCTCTGAAACGGCTGGACCGATTTTGACGGGACTTTCACTGGCAGATAGCTGATGTAACAAGGAGTAACTTAGGCTATTTTTATTTTAGAAAGATTCTTTTATTTTAGAAAAAAATAACTATCTTCGAAAACTACGCTGACATACGGCTCAAAATTCGAAAAACCCTGGCTGAATCCTACGAAATAGATCAAAATAATGTACTACAGTATTGTACACCTTAAAAAGGCCTACAAAAATGTCCTCAATGGTATATGTCTATCTCTTAGGGATAACCCACAATAACCATTTTTTATCTTTTACTTTTTACGAGAAATAAGGGCTTATTTACGAAGCGATTTTAAGCAATACAGCATTAATCCTTATCCAATTAAGCACCTTAAATACATTGTGCATTTAATATAGATCAATATGGCCCTTTACAGCATGTAATTTAAATGAATATCTTAGAAGATATTAGAGATTTAAAAAGTGGGCGCAGAGCGCGTTGGCAGCGGTCGGGTAAAGTAGGATTGTAATTCATATTACTTTGCCTTCATAGTAATTGCGAATATCATGTGTGTTCATTATACTCAAAATAAACCTAATAAATAGTATTATTCCAAGTAAGAGACGAAATGGCTTAGATGTTTAGATTTTTGGATGTTTGTTTCTCAATGATGCAAAGACGGCCAAACGGATTTAGATCGAATTTGGCACAAAGATATATTATATCATGGATACGTAACAGATAGGATACCTACTTTATCCCGGTAGTAGGTTCCCGGGTGATATTTTCCGACAGCTATACGGGCCAAGCCACTGGCAAAAGTACTATTCCTATAATTATGTTCGGTGTCTGGTAAATGATTGAGTGTCTGTATAGGTAAAATAGGAGCGTTAAGAAAAACCAGGAGGACTTATATTCAACTAAAACCAAGCCCTATGTCACAGTCTTCTTACTCTGAATACTATTACTTTTATTTTAAAAACACCAACACACATGATGTTCTCATAAACTATGAATCCTAAGTAATATGAGTTATAATCCTACTACTAATAATATTATATATATGAAAATATGTATGATTGGGTGTTAGTTTCTCAATCACGCAAAAATGTCTGAATGGATCTGCATCGAAAATAGCACACAGAGTCTATATTACCTATACAGGGTGTCCAAGAACCTGGCGTCCAACTGGATTCCCACGATGCCCCAAGTTCTAACAGTACTCAGAAAAATATTTTAAAAAATCCACCCCATGTACTTACAGAATTATACTGATTTCAAAAAAAAAGGGGAAATGAGCACCCTGTGACATACTTTTGAATGCTGTGACTGCTAATGCTGATAATTTCGATATTTCTTGGAGGTTTTGTAATCTAGGGTATTGCTGTGTCTAAATAGAATGTAAAAATAATGTACTTATTGTACCATTTTAAAATAAAATATTATTTTAACTAAAGGTGATATGGAAAACTATTGAATTTCGCAACTTTGACCGACTGTAGTGTAAAAAAATGTACCAAAATAGTATGGCAAGTGACGTCAAATTTTGACGCGTTTATTCCTCTTTTTAAAAAGGTATAATACTTACACATTAATTTGAAAAAAAAAATTTTGATAATATTTTTACTCAACAACCCAATTTTTACGAAGTGCCTACCTACTAACGGTAACTGTCGGACCCTTTCTTATCTTAGAAACTGTTATGTTACTACTATTATTTACTTCGGTTCCAAGAGTGAGCAAGAAGGAAATACACACAGGTAGATGGGTTCCCAGTAGAATAAAACTTTTTTACAAAAAAAAAAACAACCGACTTCCTTAAAAACACTACAAAGTGAAAAATAACTTTAATTTCGGTAGTCGGTGTCTTAGGATCTGTATTTATGGTTTTTTTGCCACCGACTTCCGAAATTAAAGTTATTTTTCACTTTGTAGTGTTTTTAAGGAAGTCGGTTGTTTTTTTTTTTGTAAAAAAGTTTTTATTTTTAAATTTTTAGTTGTGGTATTCACCCTGCACTAATTCCAAACAAACAATGCATATTTATGCGATAGCAGAAATCGTGGTTGATTTCCTGTCATTTTTTAAAGAGTTCCGGTGTCTGTCTCCCGAACTCATCATCAGTAGTCCATCTCTAGTGTCTGCTGAGGAATCAATTCTCGATGTCAACGAGTATGTCTATCTAGGACAAGATATCTTCTAACTCCTGATCGATAAGGAGTTGTACCTTCCATCATCAGCTCAACGGAATATAAGAATACAAGTAACGGTCTAAACGTGCCTATAATATTCAAAGAATTATCCCCTAACCTTCTAACCTTTCACTGTAAGTTCCTATATGTACTGTTCACCGATGAGGAGTTCCATGCGGTATCTTCGAAGACTATAATTAGTTCAACACGGATGGATAGATAGAACCAGCAATTATTTTTGATCTTTAGTACAATATCCAAATCACATTACGTGTACTGTTTGTTTTTGAGGAGTTCCTTCGTTTATCTCCCAAAGTATACATCAAATCTTCACAAAATTAATATGGGACCACCTCAGGAGTATACCCTTACGAATAAAAAAAGAATTTTCAAAATCGGTTGACAATTGGCGGAGAAATCGGTGAACATACATAAAAAAAAAAAAAAAAAAAAAAATACATACAGTCGAACATATAACCTCCTCCTTTTTTTGAAGTCGGTTAAAAAAGCAAAGAATGTTAGTTTAAAGATATTTTATTACAATAAATGTTCAAAATGTTGACCACCCGCGGCAATACAAGCTCTCACTCTCCTTAAAAAGGACCGCTTTATGTTTCGCGAGTAACTTTTTTGACGTATCACCTGCACTGCTTGTGTTATCTTCTCACGAAGGTCAGCGATGTCATTAATGGGCTTCGCATAAACGAGCTCCTTCATAGTTCCCCAGAAAAAAAAATCCAGCGGATTTAAGTCAGGTGAGCGGGCTGGCCACGGGATTGTTCCTGATCGCCCAATCCACCTGTTCGGGTATTGCTCGTCCAAAAACTCTCTAACGGATACGCGAAAATGTGCTGGACAGCCGTCGTGTTGGAACCACATATCTGGTGGGGTCTCTTCTAGTAAGTTTGGCAAATCATTTTGAAGAAAATTTAAATATGATTCGCCAGTCAAATTCTCGGGCATCTCAAATGGACCAATAATATTCCCACAGAGAATACCGGTCCACATGTTCACTTTGAACCGGTACTGGGATCTATCTTCTCGCATCAAGTGCGGATTTTCCACATGCCACTCGTGCAAGTTGTGTAGGTTCATGTAGCCATCCTTCTTAAATGTTGATTCATCTGACCACAAAATTTTGTCGATAAAGTTTTCGTCTTCTCGATGTTTTTGCAGGATTGTTTCACAAAACGCGACTCGGCTCGGATAGTCTCGAGGTAAAAGACTTTGCACTCGCTGTACGTGGTACGGATGATATTCTTCTTTTTGGAGAATACTGTGTGCTGTGCTCTTCGGTATCCCCGTATCAGCTTCTATTCCTCGCACAGAGATGCTTGGATTTGCCGACACCGCCTCTAAAACTTCATCGCGTATGAAGTCATTTACGGGTCGTCCTTCACCAGCTACTTGATTGGGGAACCGCCCGTCACATAGTGATCTGTGCACATTAATGAAAACTCGATGGTCGGGATATCGCGTAGCCCTCGGATACTTTTCTCTGTAAAGTCTCGCTGCAGCTCGTCCATTACCTCTACATTCTCCATAAATGTAGTGCATATTTGCGTATTCTTGCGGAGTGTAGGTCGCCATGGTAGCACACACAAAACACAAACTGTCCAAACACAGGCAAAGGTCGTCGTAAAGAGTTCGTTTCAAAGTCCAGAGCACAAAGAGTAATCGAGTCCAATAAACAAAGCTTTAAATCGTAGTACGTGATCAATGGTAACAATAAGAGAGAGGTGCGTAGTAACGGCAGGAGGCAGTGACGCGTACTGACCGTACTGTTATCCTAAATAGCACGATCCCAGATAGCGTCACTATCTATCTCACTCGCACCTCTAACCTTTTTCTCCCTCACTCTTACCTGAATAATGGGGTACCATAAAGAAGAACCAGCAAATCGCAAAGATAGTTTCTGTCTTGCTCCCTCCTGTTGTAATAACGAATCACTATGGTGAGATGCATGCACATACAGTCCCTTACGGTCTAACCTGTTTTTTGAGAGGCCTGTTGTTATTTTTATGAGCATACAATAGTAATTCTTTAGAGGTTAGATTCAATTCGTCGTAAATTTTTCTTTCTAAGAATTCTGTAAGACATCGTAAAAATTGGGTTGTTGAGTAAAAATATTATCAAAAATTTTTTTTTTCAAATTAATGTGTAAGTATTATACCTTTTTAAAAAGAGGAATAAACGCGTCAAAATTTGACGTCACTTGCCATACTATTTTGGTACATTTTTTTTACACTACAGTCGGTCAAAGTTGCGAAATTCAATAGTTTTCCATATCACCTTTAGTTAAAATAATATTTTATTTTAAAATGGTACAATAAGTACTTTATTTTTACATTCTATTTAGACACAGCAATACCTTAGATTACAAAACCTCCAAGAAATATCGAAATTATCAGCATTAGCAGTCACAGCATTCAAAAGTATGTCACAGGGTGCTCATTTCCCCTTTTTTTTTGAAATCAGTATAATTCTGTAAGTACATGGGGTGGATTTTTAAAAATATTTTTCTGAGTACTGTTAGAACTTGGGGCATCGTGGGAATCCAGTTGGACGCCAGGTTCTTGGACACCCTGTATAACCTGGAATAACACATTCTTATCGCGGTAGTACGTCCTCTTGCATTAATTTCCGACATCCACGCGGGCGAAGCCGCGGGCAAAAGCTAGTTTTAAATAAATAAATAAATAAACTTGATTTAGAAACTAAAATCAGGGTGGAAATGGCACTTTACGACGACGGTGGAGGAAAAATGGGAGAGCACTTAATAAAAGTATATAAAGCTTTGGAATCTATACCTCCAACAAGTGTGGAATCAGAGAGAGCCTTTTTATCAGCAGGTCTCATCTATACTAATATTATAAAGCTGAAGTGTTTGTTTGTTTGGTTGAACGCGGCAATCTCAGGAACTACTGGTCCGAATTGAAAAATTATTTTTGTGTTGAGTAGCCCATTTATTGAGGAAGGTTATAGGTTATATAACATCACGCTACGATTAAAAGGAGCGGAGCAGTAACGAAAAATGAACGAAAACTAGCAGGCAATTCGATGCGACGGGAAGGTCAGGGTAGAAAAAATTGACGCGGACGAAGTCGCGGGCAGAAGCTAGTCTGTTTTATCTACAACAATGACAGATTTATTTTGTTTTGGTTTATTATGGAATAAGACTTCCATTTTATGCGATATTTCAATAATTATTTTGATTTCATTTTACGTACTGTTGATTTTGCCTGTTTGTATTTTATGACAGTTCAATTGTTATTTAATACCTATTCTGTAATTTTAAGCCTTTGTCTACCTACCAAATGTTCCAAATTGTGTATGTTAGGTTTTAAAGAATATGTTATTTTAATAATAAGCTTTATGATTATTATTCTATGTTTTGTATAAAGTAAAGAAACTTTTTGTATAGCTTGTTAGTACTTGTACCTTATTTCAGTCCGTAAAAAAATCATATTTTGATTAGACTTCAGCATTTTCATTTCTGTACAGACATATTTCTCATTTATTAAAAATCAAATTAAAAAACCCGAAAAAACCGATTTAACCGGTTTCACCGGTTTTTATAAACAACCCGGTTTTTGCATGCCCTAGTTAGCACCGACCAAGTTATGATAACCTGGTACTTCAAAGGCATAAAGCGTTATCTAGCTGACACTCCTTTGTTTGGTAAGCTCCTGCAAAGTTATGATAACCTGGTACGTCGTCGGCATAAAGCGTTTTCTACCTGACATATACCCAGAGGGTACGTAATACACTATCAGAAGGAATCCCTTTCATTCTGACAGTTCCACAAAATTCATGACGTTGTTTGCGTTGCTAAGGACAGGCAATTTTTCCGACCACATGAAAGAAAAATGTGTGCGTTACGCCAGCGGAATGTTGTCGCTTTTCAGGATTTCAGCTTGACAGATAATTAGTACCCCATCTCGTGTAAATGTGCCCGAAATTTAGAATTTGTGCGTCCAGCCAATCCAAAGATATTCACGAAAACTTTTTACCAAAAAATTTAACCGCCGAGAAAACTGAAAAGCAAAAAATAATAATCCTTAAAATTATGAGTCGGCGCTTTGAGTGATCTTTGTTCATTGATTTTCCAGCGCCGACTCATAATTTTAAGGTTTATTATTTTTTGCTTTTCAGTTTTTTCGGCGGTTAAATTTTTTGGTAAAAAGTTTTTATTTTATATTTTTTTGTGGCTTGAATGTACTTATAATACTTGGCAAGGTATACCCTATCCAATGAATAAAGAATTATCAAAATCGGACTACGTTGTATAAAGTTATGCGTGGTTAAACATTACAATCAGTGACTGAACAATCAATCATCCCCTGTTTTCCGACCGGGTTCGATTTTGTTTTCCAAATTTATATGGGACCACCCTCGGAGTATACCCTTTCCAATAATATATTATTATATAATATATATATATATATAATAAGAATTATTACATTCGGACTACTATGTAAAAAGTTATGCGTGGTCATTTAGGGCATGCAAACCGGATACCCGGATAACCGAAAAAACCGGATAACCGACTGATTTGAAACCCGGTTTTTTTAGGATAACAAAACCGGAGTTTTCGGTTTTTTCGGTTAACATTATAAGTAAGCATTTTTCGACTACTAAACTGACGGCAACTACAACTCAGGAAAACTTAGACTATACAGTACCTAGTAAATGTTTCATGGAACATCAAGGACCAACTCCGACAAGAAATAAAGAAGGCTCTCAAACAACATACCTCTGATGCAAGCCTATCTACAGAACTTGATTTAGAAAACTAAAATCAGGGTGGAAATGGCACTTTACGACGGTGGAGGAAAAATGGGAGAGCACTTAATAAAAGTATATAAAGCTTTGGAATCTATACCTCCAACAAGTGTGGAATCAGAGAGAGCCTTTTTATCATCAGGTCTCATCTATACTAATATTATAAAGCTGAAGAGTTTGCTTGTTTGGTTGAACGCGGTAATCTCAGGAACTACTGGTCTACCTACCAAATGTTCCAAATTGTGTATGTTAGGTTTTAAAGAATATGTTATTTTCCTAAATAATAAGCTTTATGATTATTATTCTATGTTTTGTATAAAGTAAAGAAACTTTTTGTATAGCTTGTTAGTACTTGTACCTTATTTCAGTCCGTAAAAAAATCATATTTTGATTAGACTTCAGCATTTTCATTTCTGTACAGACATATTTCTCATTTATTAAAAATCAAATAAAAAAAACCCGAAAAAACCGATTTAACCGGTTTCACCGGTTTTGTAAACATAAACTCCGAAAAAAACGGTTTTTATAAACAACCCGGTTTTTGCATGCCCTAGTGGTCATACATAAAAAAAAAAACAAACAAAAAAAAAAAATATACGCGTCGAATTAATAACCTCCTTCGTTTTTTTTCGTCGGTTAAAAAACAGATTCCGCTGGAGTAACGTTACCCCAGCGGCATATTTTTTAACCGGTGGTCGTAGCTGAGTACAAAATAGCTACTTAGATAGATCAAAATTGTGCCCAAAAAATGAAATTTGTGCGTCTTGAGGTTTCAGAGTTATTTAAGATGCCGCTAGGGTAACGTTTAGCGAATTGCTGTATCTCTCAAATGGCGTGACATACAATTACAATACATTTGATTTTTTCTATAATCGACACCGTTGGAAAATAAGAAATTGTCTTTCTAAAACCATAAAATCGATCCTTGCGCTTCAATGAGAAACCCTAGAAACTTACCAAGTATGGTGGTTTGTACCTTTTATGAACTTAAAGCATCATACGAAATTATGTTTCTATTCCAACTCCTTGGAGAGCTATTCCATTTCAATTAAAATCTGGCTACGCTAAAATGTAACCGTGGGAGGCCCGTGTCAGACTTTTATGAACTAAAAACCCACCCGTGTTCCTTCAGTTAGCTATACCAGAGCCACAGTAACTCTTTCGAACAAATCTTGCGATCCTGGTAAGAAGTTATGACCACCTGGTACTTCGAAGGCATAAAACGTTTTCTAGCTGACACTCGTATGTTTGGTAAGCTTCTACCAAGTTATGACAACCTGGTACTTTGAAGGTCTACAGCGTTTTCTAGCTGACATATACCCTTGTAAGTGAGGTCCTGCCGAGTTATGACCACCTGGTACTTCAAATGCTTCTAGCGATTTCTAGCTGACATACAAAATGTATCACCTTGGGTTACGTTACTAAAGTTTTAGTAAGGTTCCCTAATCTTTTCTAGCAATAAATATAACTCATGTTACTCAGGGTGGTAGCTTTCTAATGGTGAAAGAATTTTTGAAATCGGCACAGTAGTTTTTGAGTTTATTCATTACAAACATACACACAAAAATACAAATCTTTCGTTCCTCTTTATAATATTAGTGTAGAATAAGTAAGTCCACGAACCTACTGTCATACTGCAGGTTTTTTTACGTTTTGTTTTTTCTACGACATTCGGTAGGTATTAGGTTGGACTTATCAGAATCGAATTTCCGTAACGTATTCGCAGGTATGTTACGAAGAATCGATTCCGATATGTCGAACTTCCGATGGAAATCACACTACCGACTTTGGTCCACTTTCGGTTCCAACACTTTTAAATCAGATTAAAATCGAAGCTCAAAGCGGATTGAGCGGCGCACGGCGGGCTGAAAATCGAGCTTTCATAGACTTAGGGATTTGAATGTGCAAGTGCCGGATTTTTTGCCGAATATAGCTTCTATTAGTCATTAGTGTCATTACTATAGGTGTACAAAAATGACGCCCCAGGTAATTCTGCTCAAACACGAAGGAATTATATTTTATTTATGAAAAATTTGTATAAAGCTAGTACCTATGTTAATCGAATTATCTCTTAAACGGAAAGTTAAACAGGAATATCCTGTCAGGTGATTATAGTGCTAATTATTTATGATATTTGTTTGTCGCCGATTTTAGAAAAGTAGAATGCCGTTTATTTATTACATTTAGTAAAAAAAAAAAAAAATACAAAAATAAAATGTTGAAAAATTTCATACAAAAATTAAATCAAATTATTAAAATTAATTATTAGCTTACATTAGGTTAGTTTAAGTTATTAATAAGTTTATAACTAAGTAATTACATAATTTCAAACTAAAACAACACCATTCATGAAAAAGAAACACATTATTCTATTCATCACTTGTCAATACTATGAGCTTTTTAGTTTCGTCAAGTAGTTATTTTGGTATCCACAATACTTGATCAATTTAAGCTAGATATATAGCGATCAGAAGTATACAACAGGATGTGCAGAACGTCTTCCATTGTGGCTGACCTGGAACACTTTCGAGCGTGATTTAACCTATATTTCTTATAATCTTTATTACGAGCTTCTTGAGCATCTTCAGATAATTGGCCTATTGGCAAAAGTGCAAAATGATCGATTATTTTGGCACCATGATCACCATGTGCACCATCGAAACTTGTTTATATTCACTTTGTCCCGAGGATCCATGGCACCCCATTTGCTATACAGCTTGAGACGGCAAAATTTTTGACACCAAGTCTGTCTTTATAATACGACAGGCAGTATGATCTAAGAGATATTGAACTCACTTTGGCACTTATATTCGTTACGGTTATGCTTCACTCAAGAGGATAGCAATCCTTCTTTGATTCAGCCATAGTTTGGTGTAATGGAAATACAGAAACTAAGTTCAGGTAGGACTGATTTCTTTGTACTCAGATCTTGATGAAACTTTCGTTTTAATGTTACTCAATGGTCTGAGAAGATCTGAGAGATCAATGATTTAGCACAATCACAAATTGAGAGAAATATTATTTACAAAAAAAAAAAGGATTGTGTAGTTTTTATGAAACCACGGTAAAAGTAAAACTATTTTCACATTATAGACATTTAACTTAAAATTTTCGGAATATATGCAATAGCTTAATAAAAAGACTTAATTTAATATTCATACGAAATAAGTTAAATAATAAATTCAAGCACTCAAAATTGAAATAAATCCATTAACAACAACATGCACCAGCGAGCGCCTTTCACTTTATCCCTACTCCGCGGCCGATCGTCACGCGACATCGTATAGTCCCAGTCGCCCCCACATGGATTGCCACCAGGTGGCAATTGGGAGAAAAAAATCCCAGTTGCCACCGGGTGGCGACTGGGACCTTATTGCCCCCACTTCAAATCGCTGTACATTGCGGCGTGGATCGCCAAACCCCCTCATCACTATATTTCTTACTGCCGCGATGACGGGGTTGGCGGTCACATTTCCAATGTGGTTTTATTAGTAGATATGTGATATTTTTGAGGGACATACAAACAAGATTTTCTTTATTGTAGTTGCTTTTAATCACTTATTATTATTAATCATAAAAACCCGTTGCCCGTTGCCCGTATACACACCAAACATCCATAAATCCTTCTCTTAGCCACTGTTTTTCCATGTAGGTACGGATTTTTTTCATATTCACAAGGTTTGCGCGTGATGTATGTCCAGCCTTTCATAATTTCAGTTGCGGGCAATAAAGGAAGCACAGCGCTGAGTGCTACTTCTCGTATTTTAATTGAATTATGGGATTTTGTGATACCCAGTTCTTTGCCTTTTCCCCAAATTGCTTTATTGTAATGGTAATAGCAACCCCTTACTATTACAGTTGGAAAAACAGATCGAATGGCGTTCATCGCTGCCTTTTCGTAATCAGTTTTATACGTTCTTGGATTCCATTCGGGTATTTGGGATTTTATTAATGAAAACAATATGAAGTACGATTGTTCTGTTCTACTACTCATAAGAGCATAAACGAGTGGCACTATGTTGGTACTGTTCACTGTGCTTCCTAAATCCCCATGGATTGTATATAGCTGTATGAAGGGTATTGGGCAAGACTTAAAGGTGCCATCGCTATAATAGTCAACAATTTCAGTCAACGTCAATTTAGCTCTTTCAGAACAAAAAACTATAACTCTTACTCCATTTTCAGAATAATCTGCCAAAACAAAATCTTGATAGTCTAATGGAATTTGTACTTGATAAACTTCTTTACACTGTAGTCTATCTACACCAGCAACTTTAAAAGAGTATCGAAAAGAAGAGAAGAGTATAGAAATCTATACAAAGAGGATTTCACACTAGAATATTTTGGTAAATCACATAAAGTTTCTTCTGTGTTTTCGCACGAAGCAATCAGTGAATTAAATGTTTGAGGAACAGCAGGAAACTTTTTATTTATCAGCGCTTGCTTGACTTGATAAAGGCGCTCTTCGTTTTCATTTTTCTTAAAATCGGCTGCACATGTATGATTGAATTCGTGTACTATGTATCTACTAATAAAACCACATTGGAAATGTGACCGCCAACCCCGTCATCGCGGCCGTAAGAAATATAGTGATGAGGGGGTTTGGCGATCCACGCCGCAATGTACAGCGATTTGAAGTGGGGGCAATAAGGTCCCAGTCGCCACCCGGTGGCAACTGGGATTTTTTTCTCCCAATTGCCACCTGGTGGCAATCCATGTGGGGGCGACTGGGACTATACGCGCGACATGCAACACACAGACGAAAAAGTGTGAGACGATGTAATAAAAGTTTTACTTTAATATTTAAACTGGAATAAAAAAATCGCAACAAATCTGGGCAAAGTTGTACGGTTTGACGGTACGATAAGTGTTGGATAGCCCATTTATCGAGGAAGGCTATAGACTATATAATATTACGAGGACCCTTAAAGGTGTCTTCACACAGCGGGCGCGACGCGGCGCGGCGGCGCGACCGCGCGGCGACGCGACGCTGAGTAGTTGTAATGTACTAGATAGTATGGACGACTTCACACAGAGCGCTCGGCGCGACGCGCCACGCCGCCGCCGCGCCGAGTCGGAATACAACTCAGAGGCCGGCGTGCCGCGGGCGGGGCGCGAGCGCAGCGTCGGCAGGACGGCGATAAATTGCAGAAGTATCACAAGTTTTAAATTGATTGACTGCGTCTTACATTTAATAACAGTTTTGTATGTAAGTTGATACGAGTAATGGATAGTGAATGAAAGTGAGCGATCGCCGACATTAGCTGTGATTGACTAAAACATTTTCACTACGAGTACAGTTTCAAACAACTAGCGCACGTGAATCAATTGAATTTGAACTTTATGTCAATGTGATTAGAGTCACACGACGCAAGCTTGTTTATTACAATGACTGTATCCTTTATTTAGTAAGTAAACTCAATTAATTTAAAGTGAATAATTTGATACATTTAATCAAAGAAACCCGTTAAATCTTATTGAAAAGGCAAAAAAATTTAAAAAGTTCGTTTTAAAGCATAGGACCAATTTCCTAACAATTGAAATGATTTGGTTTTCTGTTTTGTCTCTGTAACTTTTTGATCATTCACATAACAAGGCAGCGCGGCGCCGCACAGTGGGTTGCAAATCGCGACATAAGAAAGGTAATTCATAATTACCATGTGATTTCAATTTAGTGAAACGAACTTATGTGATTTTTTAGACTGTCTTGGCTTATAGTATAAAAAAATATTATGAACTTGACTAAGCATACTCATATTTAAAGCATTTAACCATTTTTTTTTTTTTCAATGAATGAATCGCGGCGCGGCGCCGCACAGTGGATCGTCCCCATACAAGAGGTCGGACATAGAATCAAAAATTGAAAATTGCATTTTTCTATTAAAGAACAACAAAAATTGTTCTACGCTTTTTTTATTTGACCAGCACTTTAGGCACTATTCGATGAAAACTTTTATTTTTGTATGGAAACGAACACAAAAATGTATGTGTCTCATGAATCCCTCTTTGTTCGACTTGTGGATTTCACTACTGTTATTTACCCATTTTATGCCACATTTTCTTCAAGGATACATACGCCATATTGCCCCCAGAGTGCCCCTAACGAGATATTTTGCCTATAGTAACTATGTTTGTTATTGTATTACTGATGGAATGGAGGTAAATTCAGTATACTTATTACTGAGAATTAGTCATCACTAAGTAGTTCCTTAAATAACAGGTGCATTTATGAGGACTTTAATGACTTATGAACGCTTTTCTTGCAACATAACAAAAGCGTTAATAAGTCATTAAGTAACGACTACCAGTACTTGCTTAATCTAATTAGTTATTGTAATTACTATGTTCACAGCCCTTAAGCTCTGCAGTGTGATTGGCTCATGACATAATTAGCTTATCAAATTCATTGCTAGTTATAGTTATTTTTGTGTGTTTTGCACATGTGTGTTGTTCTTTAATAGAGGAATGCAACTGTATATTTTTTATTTTTTATTAAATACTTTTTCAATTTTTGATTCTATGTCCGACCTCTTGTATGGGGACGATCCACTGTGCGCCGGCGGGACGGGACGTGATCGCGCCCGCAGTGTGAAGGCTCCCGCCGCGCCGGCGGCGGCGCCCCGCCACGTCGCGTCACGTCACGTCCCGCCCGCTGTGTGAATAGAGCTTTAGGAGCCGAGCAAAAAGAAAAAAAGTCCACCTTGTGCGGGCAGGCGATTCGATGTGACGGGAAGGGTCAGGGGATCTGGAAAATTAACGCGAAAGAAGTCACGGGCAGAAGCTAGTTATTTTATACAGGCTGTCCAGTAAATAGCACGCCATACTGCAGGGGCTGATAGCTTGGGTCACTACCTATCAATACAACACAATTGTATGTTCAGCAAAATCTTACGGATTTACAGTTTTACAAAATTTTCCGAAATACCGTACCGAAAAATCTCTATCTTGAAACAGATTTTTAAGCATCTCGTAATGAAAAAATCCTTTTCTAGTACTTTTTTTTACATCAAATTATTCGTAAATAGTTACTTTACTCCTCTTTACTCATTGATAAGTCTTTTTTCTATCAAAGACAAGAATGTTTTCAAGAAATACTATTTTTTGTTTAAATTTGCACAGAACTATTTTCTTATCACTTAAGTTTAACCTACAGTGGTGAAAAAAAAATCCGTAAGATTTTGCTGAACATATATTGTGTTGTATTGATAGGTAGTGACCCAAGCTATCACCCCCTGCAGTATGTCGTGCTATTTACTGGACACCCTGTATATCTTCAAAACACATCTATCCTCTGCATCCAACTCCGTCTCCGATTTTGATTACGGTTTAGATTCCACATTGTGAGTCCAGTTGAGGTATTCCCAAATCAATACGAAATTATGGTTACCCTGCTCGAACATAATTTTTGAAATTACACGCCTTGAAAACTGTTCTGAGGGTAAAACGATGTCATTCTAATGAAGTTAATATGGCGAATAAATGTATTAGCGCAAAATGAACTGGGCACGCCTCAATTGCGGCGGCAAGTCTCTCTTTGAGGAGTGGCTGGAGAGTTATCACTGTGTGGATCGCCTGGAGGACATGGTGGAGCATACGGTGGAGGTCTACCCTGCCTGAGTAGAACACCGCCGTATCCTCGTGGAGGCGATGGGCGGCTGCGATCTCTCGCGTCCAGCTCTGGTCCAGGCCATGGTACGGAGCGAGAGTGCAAGGGAAACCGTCCCGTCTTTCTGCGGAGCAGTAATGCTCGTGAAGAAGGAGGCGAAGCACGTGAGGGAGAGGCAATCTCTGCGCACTCACCGCAGGAGACGCCTCGAGTACCGGAAATCCATAGCAGACTCTAGGCCACCGCAGGCGTGGGGTTGCGGACGGTTATGTGACAATGGGTAGCTCGCCGCCTGGTAAGGACCAGGCTCGGGTCGATGCGAGACGGTGCGTTGTGTTCCACGCGCGCTTTCAAAGAGATGTCAGCCATAATGAAGGGATCCGCTAGGACCGATGCCTGGCAGGATCGCGGATTTGTTCAAAAACATTTACCGTGACCCTGGCACAGGCAACTGAAGGAACAGGGGTGGGTTTTAGTAATAACTAATTTGGGCGGAACGGGAGGGCGTGTCAGACTTTTAATGAAAAGTCTGACACGACGGCACAACGGGAGGGCCGTTCCGCCCAAAGCGGGAGAAGTCATTTGATGATTTTCCAACCAAAAAGAAAAAGGCAAAATTATCAGGCCATAATGACCATCCATCCCATTATCCAAAAAAAAATAATATGGGATACCGGTTTTAAGTACTTGTGGCCTCTCCAAACGAAAATGAGCTGACGAAGGAAAATAATGCAGAGTAAAGAAAATAAGCAGAAGACAGCACGCAAGAACAAAAATAATAGTTTAAAAACTAAAAAATAATGGAAAATAGCGTGGGGTGCTTGATGTCATTTAAAAAATACCTCAAAAAGCACCCCACGCTTTTTTTCCATTATTTTCTACTTTTTAGTTTGGTTTTCCACGGAAGCGTGTTTTTTTTTTTTTAACTTTTAATAACACTATACTCCATTTGTTTAGGTAGTTAACTAAAGGTAAACATCTTGATATGTCTTTTTATATAAAATAAATCGTATAAAAGACCAACAAATATTATTTAAATTAAGTTACTTACCTAACATCGGTTTAAGTAAATACCTAATTGTAAACATTTTTAGATTCAATTTTTAGACAGTTTTTTAGATAAAAGACATATTAAGATTGTTTACATTTAGTTAACTACCTAAACAAATGGAGTATAGTTTACAAAAAAAAAAATTTTTTTGTCCATGACATGAAACGTGTATTATTTTGATTTCCGGTGTCAAATCAAGATAAAAATTAGGTTCCCTATGTGATTTGCACTCATTACAGATTGGTCCTCAGCTCCTAGTATTCAGATAAAATAGATCTCTGTTTGGTAAACCAATTATATGGAGAGAGCCAACTAACCACGTAACTGATTGTTAATTTTGTTTAACAAAAACTTTTGGTTTTGACTCAAAAAACAAAGATAGTATAAAATATAAATATGTTTTAGGTAAGATGAACGTAAAAAAACCGTGATTAGTTGACCCAAAAAAAATAATTACCACCGCTTCACATTAAGTTGGGCTTGATGAAAACTTTTACCAAATCTTTTGACAAGTCCAAGCCTGCATTTCAATATACCTCTGCTCTGTAATTACGAATCTTTCTGCGACTAAATTAAAGGAAGGAATATTTGTGGGTCCTTAAATCAGTAGAATATTGGACGATACAAAATTCGAGAGAGAGCCTTTTAACCAAGGTAGAAAAACCGGCCAAGTGCGAGTCGGACTCGCGCACCGAGGGTTCCGTACAAACCTTCAGGTATTCACGGTTTATGCATAAAGTTTATGTTTCTGAAATTAAACTTTTTTTTTTTTTAATTTTTATATTTGAGTTGACCGAATGAAAGGTAAATTGTGGTTTACGATTTATGACGTACTAAAAAAACTACTTACTAGATCTCGTTCAAACCAATTTTCGGTGGAAGTTTACATGGTAATGTACATCTAATATATAAAATTCTCGTGTCACAGTTTTCGTTGCCACACTCCTCCGAAACGGCTTGACCGATTATGATGAAATTTTTTGTGCTTATCCGGAATCTATGAGAATCGGCCAACATCTATTTTTCATCCCCCTAATAATGTTAGGGGTAGTCCACCCCTAAATTTTTATTTTTATTTTTTAGACAAAATTTTTAATTTTTATTTTTTTATGATACAACATACAAAAATACATACAATCCTCAATTTTCACTCTTTTCACCCGGCAAAACAACATTTGTCGGGTCAGCTAGTCATATATATTTTTTAGTTTTATCATTCCCTTATTTTAGAAGTTACGGGGGGGGGGGGGGTACACACATTTTACCACTTTGGAAGTTTCTCTCGCGCAAACTATTCAGTTTAGAAAAAAATTATATTAGAAACCTCAATATCATTTTTGAAGACCTATCCATAGATACCCCACACGTATGGGTTTGAAGAATTTTTTTTTTTAGTTTCAGTTCTATGTATGGGAAACCCCAAATATGATTGTTTTTTTTTCTATTTTTGTGTGAAAATCTTAATGCGGTTCACAGAATACATCTACTTACCAAGTTTCCACAGCATAGCTCTTATAGTTTCGGAAAAAAGTGGCTGTGACATACTCGGACAGACAGACAGGCAGACATGACGAATCTATAAGGGTTCCGTTTTTTGCCATTTGGCCACGGAACCCTAAAAAGCAGCCTAGAACTCTTTCAAAAGCGTCGGGAAAAAAAAATTTGGCAATAAAAAAAAGTGATAATTACTAAGAGATTGTTGAAAATCTATTGCAAAATTATGAGCGTATGGGTTTAACCCCTTACCGCATACAACGCCATGTATGGCTTTAAAAGTTAATTATTTTTTTCTACTTATTAAAATATTGTTTTTTCGCAACCAACATTGAATCCGTATACATAATATCTTCGTTTAGCGGAAGATATTTTTTGTTGTGTATGGTAAGTGAAATCAGTCAAAATATTGGAGGATATGTGCAGCGTGTCCGACCGTTAGAGTGCAATTAATTAGTGTTCGTTTTATAAATGGGAAAATAGCAATAAAACGGTAAGTAAAAATCCTTAGAATTTCAAAATACAATGTTTACATATACTTTAATAAGAAAAAGTTCTCGTTTCGGCATTTTTGAAGTGAAAACTTCTTTAGCGGCGTTGAGCACTTTTTCTGTAATGGGTATAAAATCTTAAACTCGCGTCAGGACACGTGACCTGATCGAAAAAGCGTAGGACGGATGGAGAGTAGACAGCTATCCCCTCTCTACGGCGCGGCGAAAATGTATGCCTGGGCCTACTGTTTCGTTTAGGCGGCGCAGGGCGCTTGCGCGAATGTTCGTCTATGTTACAGCGTGCCACGCGCATCCATGGATGGTGACAGCTGATGGCTCGACCGTCTGTGTAGTGATCACATTGTTGTGTATTCGTAAAATTCGTGAATATAAAGTGCTTAAAATATGGAAATTGAACAACAAATTATTCCCTAACCATTCCAAAATATCAAACATGCTCAACGTTAATAATCAAGTTTTCACTTCTGCCGGCACTCCCGGAGTGCAATTTTTTTTTGTTTTTGGTTTGTTTTTGAGCTTTCTTTTGATATTGCCATATTTGGCTTCGTATGCATTTTTGTCAAAACATTTTGGGTCATATATGGCTTCGCATGCATTAAGATGCTTTTTCTTTCCTTTGCAGCAATGAACCCTTCTCGCTTCTATGGTACTTCCAAGCACGTTAATCTTATTCCGGGCGATGGTTTCTTGAGTGACGACGATCTGGCTTCTGACTCTGATCCTGGCTATGAACCATACTCACTCCGTGCTCGTCGTATCCAAGTTGGTACCCCAACAAGCCGAGGCGCCAATCTAGCCAGCTTGCCGGACTCACCCCAATAAAAAAGCACGAATAACTCCATCCAGGCATCAAGACCTACCACTAGATTGTGTACGTTCAAATAACGTGGACCATTTCCCCGAGTGGATGAAATCAATTCGACAAATCTGTTCGAAATTTCGTTCTTTTACCATATGTAGGAAATATAAAGTTACTTTATGTTACAATGATAAAATAAATTGTTTCAAAGATTTCCATAAAACATAAATTCATTTTTTAATTAATGCATACGAAGCCATATATGGCTTCGAGTAGTAATTTCTAAAATAAGTACACAAATATTTTTTTCCTATTCAGACTGTTTGTACATTCAAAATAAAAGATGTTTTTAGTAAAGAAAAATTTTTTCTTCATCTCCTTCTTAATTCATGCAATAAGGGGTTAAGTATGTCTCTAAAAATCCTTTTTTGCATTCCCGTTTAGATTTTTTACTAGAAAATCTAGATAGTGTGAGTGATGACCACGATGAGCGATTTCACCAAGATTTAAAATCATTTGAGCAAAATTATCAAGGTTTTTGGGACCAAAATATGCTATGACCAAAGTATACACAGACACACACAGACTACAGATGAAAATATTTACAACAAAAGAGCAAAAATTACCAATTTTTAACTGTAAATTGTTTATTTAGATGTCGTTTTCTGTAAAAATCTTAATAAATATTTAAAATAAATTGACGTGCTGGATTTCTTAAAATATTTTTTCGGAGTTGTAAATACCCAAAGTAACGTAACCATATATATTCCATTTCATGGACAAAACTCATGTAAACTAGTGTTATTTTCTATTAATGTGGGGTTTCGTATGTCAGCGTAGTTTTCGAAGACAGTTTTTTTGCTACCCTGGTAACCCAATGAACAATGAATAATGACACAACTTTATAAAATTATTTTCTCGTCGGTCCTTGATAAGTAGGATCCTATGCCTTTCGAGTTAATCCAACGTTTTGAAGGGGATCAAAATCATGTTCGAAGTTTCCGTTACATACTAACATACAGCTAATAAAAGCGTGTTAAAGAGTAACGCAAGCAAATAATTAAAATGGCTTAGAAACAAAAGGCGCAGTCACATGAGGGTTGGGTTGCGTGTAGCTCTGCACCCTAATTGCGAAACGCACAATTTGTGAGAAACTGAATGGGATTGAAGATTATTTCTAAACCATTGCGTAATTTTTTCGAATAAACTGTCGGCTCAGCAACATAAATAATGCAATGAATATTGTTTAACTATGAATATTAAACCAATTCCTACCGATAAAAAGTTCCGCAATTACCCCTCTGGTGCGGGTTGGGTTCACAATTCCTACGCCAAAGTATACGCTGATGATGACGAGACGCACATTTGCGCACAGTGTTTGCCTGTCTAAATTGTACATCAATTACCGGTTAGCGTTTCCTGTTTTGCCCGGACTATGGGGCAATATGGGAATGCTGGCACTTGCTGATTGGTTCCTCATAATTAAGAAACTTGTTTGAATAAAGCCTGTAAATACAAATTGATCAATGAAGAAGAAAATAAGTATTGTTTCTAATTAAAAAGTTATAAATAATATTGTTGATTTCGTATAACGTACCTATATGGTTTTTTTTTTGTCTGAAGTGTCCCATTTTATGGACGGGACGGTAAGGCGGTACAAGATCAAGGTCAGACATTGTCGGTGAGTCTGTCTCCGTAGTTTGCCTATGCCAAATTTATGGATAAAAAATAATTAGTTAGTGGACCGTAGGAGCTCTAAACACTATGCACTTTCTGTGCTGCCGGCAATAACAGGCCGCGGCCGCAGCAATCGAAACTGCCGCTGGGCTTGTCAGCGGTATGCGTGCCGGCTATGCTGCCGTCATATTGAGCAGAAGCAACATAAAGAAGAACCTACATATTCTCTTTTAAGAGGGCTAAAATAGAGTATTTAAAGTACCTACTTTACTCTGTGCTACCCAGTATCTAATAGTACTCTTTGCTCTATGCTCAGAACAATGACAGCTAATCAAAATTGATAATGTACCTACAGTATTTTTAATTTTATTTTATTTTACCTATTTATAATCATACACAGCAACAATGGATCCTCAGCGGAAAACTGTAGCCGGTCCAATGGCTCCTTCAAGTCTGAAGACAGCGCTGAAAAGTTTTGCAATAACAAATACTTACATTAGAAGTCAAAAAAAAGAGATAATCAGCGTACACACTAGCACTCCTGCTGTAGAAACTAGAACTTTTGATCAAGAACAGAATCAAATTTATCAAGGAGAAGTTAACATCCTTTCAATCATGTAAGTATTTAAATTTAGGTAGGTATGCAGAAACCTACATGTACATGGCAGTCGCTAACGATTGTGCTAAACAAGTCAGTTCAATGGGATTAGGGTACAGAACTGATATTATAACATTTGATATTGCTCAACTACTTTTTAACTATCTACTGTTCTCAAATTTCGCCGGCATTAACAACTGGGTAAAATTTGTCATTTAGTGAAGAAAATACGTCCTCGTTCTAGGGGTAGGTGCAGATAGATATGTGGGGTTCCGCAGGGCTCAGTTCTAGGTCCTTTCTTGTGGGACCTCGCTTACGATGTTGTCCTGCGTGTTGACCTCCCCGCTGGCGTTAATGTCGTTTGCTATGCAGATGACACCCTGGTGCTGGCCGGCGGGGACACCTTTGAAGAGACCATTCAGCTTGCCGAGCTCGGAGTGGCAAAAGTTGTAGCAGCAATTCACGAGCTGGGTTTAGAGATAGCGGCTCATAAAACTGAGGCACTTTGGTTCCACAAACTTCCGAGGAGCAGAGAACCTCCCAGCTCGTCAGTGAGAGTGGGGAATGCACAAGTCCAGGTGGGTAGATACATTAAGTATCTCGGTCTAACCCTAGACGGTCGTTGGGGCTTCGAAGAGCACTTCGAGCGCCTGGTTCCCCGCGTTGGGAAGGCAGTAGGTGCTTTACATAGACTGTTGCCCAATCTCGGTGGACCTCGAGAAGAAGTTCGCCGCCTCTATGCAGGTGTCGTCCGATCGATGGTCCTTTATGGGGCACCTGTTTGGTCAAACAGACTGTCAGGCGTCCGACGCTGCAGGACTAAAATCAATAGCCTGCAGCGGAAAATGGCCATTCGGATTGCACGAGGATACCGCACTGTATCCTTTGAGGCGGCAACTCTCCTTGCACGCTTTCCACCGCTGGACATCTTGGCGGATATGGACGCGAGAGTTTATGACCGAATCCGTGCCATCCGCCAAAGTGGTAATGGCATGCCAGGTATCGCTGTTGTTCAGCTGAGGCGGCAGGAACGGCGACACGCGCTCGAGCGGTGGCGCGAGCGACTGCAACAGCCGCAATATTCGTGTAAGCGTGTTGTCGAAGCCGTCCTACCGCACTTCGACGCCTGGCTGAAAAGAGGGGAGCGCATTTCCTATAGGCTCACTCAGGTGCTGACCGGGCACGGTTGCTTCGGTGAGTACCTGAACAGGATTGGGCGAGAGGCCACGGCAAATTGCCACCACTGCGGAGGCAGCTTGGATTCTGCACAGCATACGCTACAGGAATGCCCGGCCTGGACTTCCGAAAGACAGGTCCTAGTCGCCACGATCGGGCGAGATTTATCTCTACCAGCAGTAGTTGGGTCTATGCTGGCGGACTCGGCGAACTGGAGGCACATGGGCTCCTTCTGTGAAAATGTGATGGTCCAGAAGGAGGCTGCAGAGCGGGATCGTGAGAGGGCTGATCCCGCTCGGAGAAGAAGGCGTCGGGGAATAAACCGACTCGACGCCTAAAATGCCGAAACCCCGCCTGCATAATTTAAGGCAGGCGGGAATTTGGGGTCACGGGCGCTCAGAGTGGGGACTCTGTCCGCCCACGGAGTGATTTCAGGGAAGAGGGCGCACAGTGGTTACGTGTTGCCTTGCACAATTGCTGAGTTAGGTTTAGAGAAGGCTCCTTTACAGTCTCTCCAGATATGTGCCCTAACAGGCGTTGCACAGAGGGGGTTCCGGATTGGTCTTTTGAGAGGTAACGGGACCCCTTCCATGTGTAGATGGTGACCACCGGGGTGGTTTTAGTGAGGTAAAAATCCCACACTCCCCAGTCTTATCCCCGAAGACCGGGCGCCTTTTGAAGGTTTCCCCCCGAAAACAAAAAAAAACAAAAAAAAAAGTGCAGATAGATATGCCCTAACAGGCGGTCAGGCATTGCAAATGGAGGATCCAAGGTGGTCTTTTAAAATGCCACGGTGTCCCACTCCATATGCTGAACTGAAGGTCACCACCGCTGAAGTTTTAATTTTAAAATATTCTGTCTTGGCTCGTTGTTTCAGAGATACGAATAAGGATATAATGTGCTGTAAATATACGGAAGACGCTAATGATATAGCAGCTGGTTTCACTGACGGTACAATGAGAGTATTTAGTTGCGATACTGGAAACTGTATACACACGTTAGTAGACGACGAATGTCGTGCTTATCCCGGACCTGTAACAGCTATCAAACATCGGCCAGTCAGCAAAGCGAATCCCATTACGAACATGTTGTTATCATCCTGTTAGTATTGTGATGGTCATTGATGATTTTTATCCTATACAAAAGTTTAGGGTGACCACGAATATAACCTACCTATAATATTTTAAAGCAAAATAGCAAATTTCCATCCACCATTTTAGGCTTTTAGTCTAGAGACTGGGGATCGAAACAACGTGGCTGCCATGATGCCGTTTTAGCCAGTATCTACTATCCACCATGTACCCTATGAATAAAAGCGCGAAATGGACAACACATTGCATTTGAAGCGGATTATAAACAGAACGATTCGCGGGTAAAGCTCGTATTTCATGAAGACCCTAATCACACCTCATGCAAATTAATAGGTACTGAAGTACCTAGGTAAACAAAAATAATAAGTACATAATTAGGCAGTTGTCTACGAGTACCTACCCGCTAGTAGACATGATCATGCCCACAATAATTTATTATTTTAATGTACACGTAAAATATCTTTAGATGTTAACGGATGTATCAAATGCTGGAAATATAAATATGATCAGTGTTTATACACGATTCGTGAGAAACGACAAACTTTGGGATTAAATTACCATCCACGTTACAGCAAATTTGTTACTTACGGTGATGATGCTAAGTTGAACATGTATGACGAAGAAGCACAAACTCAAGAACGAGCATTTTACGCCAGGTGAGCTATGAATATAGTAACCAGAGGGGTAATTGCAGAACTTTTTATAGGTAGGAATTGGTTTAATATTCATAGTTAAACAACATTCATTGCGTTTTTTACGTTGCTGAGCGGACAATTTATTCGAACAAATGACGCAATGGTTTAGAAATAATCTTCAAGCCCATTCAGATTCTGATAAATTGTGCGTTTCGCAATTAGGGTGCAGCACTATAATTGGGTAAAACACTATCAATCAATTACAACACTGGTTTGCAACGAAATCTTCCTTTCAATAAAAATAATGATCAATATAAAGAGTTTAACATGCTGAATCTAGATCTGCTTTTAATTTTCTGTTATCACGTAAACTTTTTCGTAGTAGTTTAAAAATTCTGAATTTTTTTATTGTCATTCTTGCGCTCAGCCAACTTTATTCAGCTAACATCGTATTTGCACGCAAAAAAATGGCGTGCACTGATAGAAAGAGAGAGAACGATATTGTCTGACGACATTTTTATACTAATACATGCGTCTGCGCATTACATTCAACATTATTCAGTGAGTGTGTAAGAATTGAACCTGACCAGCACGCGTAGTATGACCACCATAGAAACGAGTTTGGTCGACGGAAGAATAGACAAAATGACAGAATGTAGAAAGATTTCTATCGTCTTAAGCACTGCGATGTTAAAACTGAAGAGAGGAAATATTTCTATTCTTCTAATTTTTCTCTACTTTTGAGTTGGAGGTACGTTTTTTATACAACATTATATTACTAACTACTATGCGCTACAACAGGTGTCCTGGTGAGGATGGAATTACTACCGAAGCATTAAAAATTGGCTCTCCCACATTATTGCCCCACATTACCAACCTATCACAATACTGACATCAGAAAAAGTACCTAAATCAATGTGCCATTCAAACATAGTTCTTCTGCACAAAAAAGGTGATAAAAGCGATATCAGCAATTACCGCCCAATAAGTCTAACGTCTAATATTTATAAAGCTTTTATTAAGGTGATACACAATCGTTTAGACGAGAAACTGACATCAGCCACCAGAACAAGCCGGATTTCACCCAAGTTTTTCTACAACCGACCACCTTCAAACACTAAACCAGACCCTTGAAAAATACACAGAATTTAATAAACCATTATATCTGGCTTTCGTAGAATACACGAAGGCATTCGATAGTATTAACTTATTAAGCAGGTTTAATTTAAGTTCCTAAGAATTGTAAATAGGTTTAAGGTTTTGAACAAATAAATATTATTATTATTATTATTATATTCACATCCCTAGAACTCCAGGAAATTGAAGTACAGTACATCAATCTCTTAAAAAGCATTTATAACAATAGCTTTGCAAATATTAAATTAAATACTTCTGGACCTTCATTTAAAATAAAAACCGGCCAAGTGCGAGTCGGACTCGCGCACCGAGGGTTCCGTACAAACCTGCAGGTCATCATCCATTATCATTCGTCATCATCGTTTATGAAATTAAATGTTTTTTTTTTAATTTTTATATTTGAGTTGACTAAATGAAAGGTAAATTGTGGTTTACGATTTATGACGTATTAAAAAAAAACTACTTACTAGATCTCGTTCAAACCAATTTTCGTTGGTAGTTTACATAGTAATGTACATCATATATTTTTTTTAGTTTTATCATTCTCTTATTTTAGAAGTTACGGGGGGGGGGGGGGGGGGGGTACACACATTTTACGACTTTGGAAGTGTCTCTCGCGCAAACTAATCAGTTTAGAAAAAAATGATATTACAAACCTCAATATCATTTTTGAAGACCTATCCTTAGATACCCCACACGTATGAGTTTGATGTTTTTTTTTTTTTGAGTTTCAGTTCTATGTAAGTATGGGGAACCCCAAATAATTTTTTTTTTCTATTTTTGTGTGAAAATCTTAATGCGGTTCACAGAATACATCTACTTATCTACTTACCAAGTTTCAATAGCATAGCTCTTATAGTTTCGGAAAAAAGTGGCTGTGACATACTCGGACGGACAGACAGACAGACAGACAGACATGACGAATCTGTAAGGGTTCCGTTTTTTGCCATTTGGCAACGGAACCCTAAAAAAGGTGTTAAACAGGGTGACCCGCTCTCTCCCAAATTGTTTACTAGCACACTTGAGGAGATATTTAAGTCACTGGCAGCCTCATGGAACACCAAAGGCATTCTTGTCGGCAAAAGGAGGCTGACAAACGTACGTTTTGCTGACGATAAAGTCCTTTTTGCTACAACAGCTCCAGAACTCCAGACCATGCTCCAAGAGCTGAGCACGGCTAGCTTCAGGGTGGGACTTGCGATGAATCGGTCTAAAACTCAAATTATGACTAACAGCAGTAAGCGTAGAGTTGAAGTGGATGGGCAGGAGATACAATATGTCGATGAGTATGTCTACCTGGGCCAGTTAGTTTCTTACGAAAACAGGCAGGAAAGAGAAATTAATCGCCGAATCGAAAACGCCTGGAAAAGCTACTGGTCCATGAAGACGCTAATGAAGGGTGATCTGCCGATCTCCCTGAAGCGCAAACTCATCGACATGTGTATCCTCTGCCCGGCTTAACCTACGGTGCTCAGACCTGGTCGCTCACCGAGTCTCAAAAGTTCCGCCTTGGAGTTTGTCAAAGAGCGATGGAACGCAGTATTCTGGGTGTAAAAAGACAGAACAGAATTCGCAACACCACGCTGCGTTACAAAACGGGTATAACGGACGTAGGCAATAAGGCTGCCAGGCTCAAATGGGATTGGGCGGGTCACATTAGTCGTATGCAGGATGACCGCTGGGCTAAGGTCTGCACACAATGGGTGCCTGAAGATGGACGTCGCCACCGCGGTCGGCACAGAAAGCGCTGGCGAGACGACCTAGATACGTACCGCGACGACTGGTTTGAGGTGGCGCGGGACAAAAGTTCCTGGAAGAAATTGGGGGAGGCCTTTGCCCAGCAGTGGGACAGTATAGGCTAAACAAAAAAAAAAATTACTTAATTACAATCATCAATACAATACTCTAATAATAATATGTAATAATAATATGTTAGGACAACCAACACACCGTTATCTGATCCCAAACTAGGCAGAGCCTGTAGGTACTATGGTAACCACACATCTAATAACTTATATATTTCTAAATACATAGATATTATAGATAAATTACACCCAGCCACAGAACAAATGATTGTGCTCATCACACATCATTTGTCCTGGGTGGGAATCGAACCTACGACCTCAGTCTTAGCAGTCAGGGCCACTAACCACTAGACTAACAGGCCAGTCAAGATCGTTTAATCCCATGTATGACTATTCAATGAAAAAGTCCTTAGCGGATTTACATTAGTTACCACTCTCTTGCTATGGAAAGAATAACTGTCTTTGTTTTCATAGAAACCCGAGTCTACGGGTCGCCCCGTGCTCGGGCCGAAGAGATGTCGAGTTGAATAGAAATAACTTTGTCTAGTCTTGGTACAATAGAGATAGAATTGGTCATGCTGCCGGCGTAGCATGACCAATTCTATATCTATTCTACCAAGAACAAAAAACGTTCCTTATGTATTTTAATTCTGTAAAAATGTTTCTATCTCATCAATAGTAAAGAGAAATAGTCATCATACTTGACATCGTACTCTTGTCGACTGAAGAATAAAAACATCTCTTTTCTTCAGTTTTACACAATTTTTCTACGATACAATCTATAATTTTGTCTTCTCTACCGTCGACAAATTCCGTTTCTATGGTCGTCATACTACGCGTGCAGGTTTTGTTTACACTTTCAACAGATACTTTTGGAGTATAGGTATGTCTAGGTAATATCGAAAAGAGGTGCACAATGACACAACGCTTGTAAGTCTTATAACGTCAAGCCTCTAAACTATAAATATTAAAAGAACATGCATGGGGGTGTTTCCGAAAGCCCTTTAGGACCAAAATTTTCTCATGGACGTCCTTTCACCGGTCACCCTATTTGGCCGGATCCTATGTTTATTTCAAAGTAACGTAACAAAGTTTAACATAGTAAGTAATGTTACATTTTATGTTACGTTTCACATTATGTGTACGCACAATTACTTTATAAATCTAGGCTGTCTCCTGAACTGCTGGTTTCAGATCAACTCAGCCTATCGCAGTACAGCGCTGGAAATAGGCCTCTCCTATGTTGCACTACAACACCCTGTCCTCCGCCTTCCGCATCCAGTCTGCCCCAGTAACCTTTTTGAGGTCGTCAGTCCATCTAGCTGGGGGTGTACCACACTACGCTTGCCGAATCGCGGTCGTCTCCACTCCAGCCCCCTTTTTTTTTTTTTTCGTGTGGAAATCCTCGTGGATGTCCTCCACCCTGGGGTGGGTGGAGGGGTCTGTCAGACTTCTACTGACTAAAACCACACGGTGTTCTGCTGCTACCTTTAGCCGGGGTGCTGGAGTGCTTGCGCATTTCGTCACGCTCCCGCGGCTAGGTGTTGGCCCGCATGAGTACATGCGGGCCCCGTCGACTCCAGCCCCCCTAGCCAAGTTACAACCGTTTCGTGTCGAATTCCGTTCTCCAATCGGTAACGTCTCGGTGTCAGCAATTGTGTAGCTATGTTGACGCGCCTGAGTCGGCCGCTCGTTCTACAATGTCTTTAGAAAAACGACATTATATCAAAGGATGTAGCGTTGATCATTGTAGAAACAATTCATTCTATCATTTTGAACGATGTGAACTTGGCTACCAATTTTCTATTCGTTTGTTCTAACCACGTGACTTAACGTTGAGATGATTTAATTCCCATAAATTTCATTAGTTTTCGACTAGCGTTAACGATTGCAGATTATCAACTTGGCTAGGGGTGCTGGACTCGTCTGCTCCATCGGACATCGGTCCTTCGACGAACATGGCCAGCCATCTGCCACTTCAACCTGCTTACTCTGCAAGCTATGTAGTTGCAGAAGGGTCTTGCAAATTACTTTTTAAGCAGAATTAAAAATAAACTTAACAAAAATTTACGTAAACTAATACTTTACGATTAGATTCGATTTTTGCTATAAACCTTTGATAGCAATTATTTGTCGCAATGGACTTTAAGTACAGACGCGAGCACATCAAGCTACCCGAAACTGTAAAATTTCCCAATAAATCTTGAACCTAATACTGTAGCAATAAAGTCGAAAATCTATTTAAAAAAATTGACAGATTGTGGTAGCTTTTTGTGCTGGCTGTACATACTGTACATACAATATTTCTAATGAATAAAGAGATAATCCCGGTGAGAATTCTTAAACAGATTTTTGCTGATGTCTAATTCTTCTAGACTGCTGTTAAAAAGAACGAAGTCAAAACTTATTAGTTAAACATTGTATTTTACAGTGGCACGAAGAACATAGTGGACGGCCACAGTTCAAGAATTTTTGCATGTGCCTTCAACCCCAGGTCACAGCATGAGATGATATCCGGTGGATGGGATAACACAGTGATGTGCTGGGATGACCGACAACCATACGCGACCCGCTATTTTGACGGTGTACATATGTGCGGCGAAGGACTTGATTTTGATAAACCCGGAAGACAAGTGAGTGTGCATTATAAAGAAAAAGCACGAACATCCATACTGCAATCGTAATGTGTTCCTTGGCAGCAAGTTACTTATTTTCTTAACGTTTAAGACAAGTCTATCAACGCGTATTCACTGGACACAAAATTGTGCAAACGCAACTTTTTTTTACCAAGAAATCGGAACATGTGAACACACAGGGAATTTGTTGCGGCACTTCTTCGCAGCTAAAGCACTAGGAAGTGTTGAAGGGCGGGCGTTTTGGAGGACTGTCTTTTGACACGTTTTCCCCAACACAAAAGCCTGTTGCTTAAAACAAAGCTGCACAACTTTGTTGCCCAGTGAACACGGGATTAAAACACGTTGTTCTTCCAAAACCATGGGGAGGACCATAACAGGCCCACGCTTAAACTACGTTTGATATTTCATTGTACACTACTTATCGGGACCCGAAGTAATACCCGGCATTTTAACTTAACCTTTTTTTTTCAAGATACTTACGTGCTCCTGGCAAGATAAAGATACCATCCAGTTATGGGATTATGGGTCATGTAAACTCATCGAAACGATCATACCAGACAACTTTCAGTCAAAACTATATTGCGGGAAAATGGTGCCACATACTAACTTGGTTGTATGCGGTGGATCAGACTCCAACATTTTAAGAGTCGTAGATACAAACATGAAAGTAGTAAGTTAACCAAGTATTTCTATTTTTCAAGCTTATTTAAGTTTAGGTCCTGTACCTCAAAAGAAAAGAAAAAACGGAATGCTTATAGAATCACCTCATTGTCCATCCGTCCGTATGTCTGTCTGTCTGTCAAGATACGTTTTTAGTCTAGTCAATTCAAAAACGTGAAAAATAGAGATAAAGGTCCTAAAAATATGAGATGATGATGCTTTTGCCCGCGGCTTCGCCCGCGTGGATGTCGGAAATTAATGCAAGAGGACGTATAACCGCGATAAGAATGTGTTATTCCAGGTTATATAGGTAATATAGACTCTGTGTGCTATTTTCGATCCAGATCCATTCAGCCATTTTTGTGTGATTGAGAAACAATAACCCAATCATACATATTTTCACATTTATAATATTAGTAGTAGGATTATAACTCATACTACTTAGGATTCATAGTTTATGAGAACATCATGTGTGTTGGTGTTTTTAAAATAAGAGTAATAGTATTCAGAGTAAGAAGACTGCGACATAGGGCTTGGTTTAGTTGAATATAATTCTTCCTGGTTTTTCTTAACGATCCTATTTTACCTATACAGACACTCAATCATTTACCAGACAGAACATAATTATAGGAATAGTACTTTTGCCAGTGGCTTGGCCCGTATAGCTGTCGGAAAATATCACCCGGGAACCTACTACCGGGATAAAGTAGGTATCCTATCTGTTACGTATCCATGATATAATATATCTTTGTGCCAAATTCGATCTAAATCCGTTTGGCCGTCTTTGCATCATTGAGAAACAAACATCCAAAAATCTAAACATCTAAGCCATTTCGCGGTCTCTCTCTATTAGGTTTATTTTGAGTATAACGAACACACATGATATTCGCATTTACTATGAAGCCTAAGTAATATGAACAGAGGCGGCCTTAGGGGGTGGCGAACAGGGCGATCGCCCGGGGCCTCGCTCTGGCAGGGGCCTCGCGCAAAAACCCAAGCAAATTTTAAAACATATTTTTTTTTACTATATTGTTTTTTTATTTAAAACTTGATTTTGAACCTTTCATTCAAAACATAATTGAAAAATTCATTATGTAGTATTTGAATATCGCGCCTCGAAACACTTGAAGATCCGTTTTTTAATCGCATAGCACTCGGGTCAGCTGAGGAGTCGGTCGGGACATAATATTCTGCTCTTTTATCGCTCGGAGAATCCCCGTGTTTCATTTCGTTCGTCGACTCTTGTTACCTTGGAATTATTTTGCTTGCAGTATGAGTTACAAAATCGTTACTGTATCGTACATATCTTTCAATTGTATTGTAGGCTGACTTCTGCCCAAGACTTCGTCCGCGTCAAATTTCTTGCACCCCGACCCATCCCGTCGCACCGAATAGCCTACCCGAGCGAGGTCTTCATATTCGTAACTTTTTTATTTTTGCTTGGCTCCTAAAGGTCCTAGCGTGATTTCATATAGCTTACAGGTGTCCTCGATAATTGGGTTATCAAAGACTAAAATAATTTTTCTATTCGAACCAGTAGTTCCTGAGATTAGCTTGTTCAACCAAACAAAGAAAAAACTCTTCAGCTTTATAATATCAGTATAGATCTGACGCTCATTCTGTAACATCCGAAAAACTTTTTTGGATATGTAAGGAAAACGTTATATCTTACGAAAAACAGTCTTTCATAGGCCTTAACGCTTTCAAGGGATTGTCTCCAATAGCGGTTGGCCTTTTTTTACGTAAAATAATAAATATATGCAGATTGCGACTCTTGTATGGTAGTCCATAACGACGTGTGGAGTGGGCGCCACAGTTTATTTTTTTATTTTTGTGCGTGGGAAATCATCAAATGACGTCTCCCGCTCTAGGGGGGAGCGGAAGGGCGTATCAGACTTTTGTCGACTAAAACCCACCCGTGTTCCTTCAGTTGCCCATATGCCAGGGCCACGGTAACTCTTTCGAACAGATCCCGCGACCCTGGCAGGCATCGGTCCTAGCATATCCCTTCAGTACCTACTGCTGACATTTCTTTGAGGCACGCGTGGAACACAACGCGCCGTCGACCCGAGGCTGGTTCTTATCGGGCTGCGAACTACCCAATGCTCGCCGCCCGCAAGCTCGCGCCTACGATGGCCGGGAGTCTGCAATGGACTCCCGACGCCCAGGGCGTCTCCTCCTGCGACGGCTAGGGACGTGAGGGCGCAGAGACTGCATCTCCCTCACGCACCCCACCTCCTCCTTTAGGAGCATTACTGTTTTGCAGAAGGAGGTGATGGCTTCCCATGCCCTCTCACTCCGTACCGGGCTCGCACTAGGGCCGGACGTGAGAGATCGCCGCCATCGATCGCCCCCACGAGGACTGCCGTGTCCGGTGCAGGGCCAAGCAAGGCACACCTCCACCGTATGCTCCACCTTGTCCTCCAGACGATCCACGCAATGCACCCGGGCGTTTCCTCCCGCTTTATCTTGAACAGGAACTCCGCAAAGCACCCATGTCCGGTGAGGACATGCGTTAGGCGGAAGGTGAGGACGCCGTGACGCCTCTCTATCCACTCCTCAAAGAGAGGATTTACCACCGCAATTGTGGCGTGCCCAGCACTGGGTTGCGACAATCGTACCCGCCATGTCGCCATAAGATCACACCGGAGCTCTGTCCGCCGTGCCGCGATTTGTCGCGGCAGCGGAGTTTCACCCCGGGTTTCGCCTCCTCGCGCCACTCCCACATATGCGCGAGGACCTTTGCCTCCAGATCCCATGGCGGCACTTCGGCAAGGAGGCTCGCCACCCCGCAGGAGATCGTGTGGTATCCCTGGACTAGCCGGATGGCCATGACCCTCTGGGACGCACTCAACCGGCGGCGGACGCATGACTGCGTTTATTCTACCGCACTCCTTGATTTGAGGCACTTAAACATCATGAGAGCATATTTGGTTTCATGTATAAAATAAAAAGATTAAAGAAAATTAGTGATAGGTAGTGAACTTTCCAAGCATTGCAGCGACTTGCAAATATCTATGACAGTAGGAGAATCATGTGATATTGATGGACAAGAATTGTACGAAGAATTGAATATTATGTTCTACCGTGTGTATGAAGACAAAGACGATATTATTTCGGTGTTGAAATACATAATAGAAAAAAATAAATAACTGAAGTTTACCCCACTATCGAAATAGTCCATTGCCACCACATTTGTTACAATTGCGTCTGCTGAAAGGAGTTTTTCGAGGCATAAAATTATTAAAACATATTTGAGGAATTCGATGACACAAGATCGGCTTTCAGCAATTGCTATTCTTTCAATCGAAAATGAAGTAGTTCATTAGATTATTGTGCTTTAATCAATGATTTTAGTCTTAGGAAAAGCCGCAAACATTCATTTCAAAATGTATCATCTTTGTATTTGTTAATTTTATAAATCTTTCAATGTAAAATATTTTAAAACTCAAATTTTATTTATTTGTATAACTTTAGCATTTCTCGTCAAAAATGACAAATACCTAAACCAAACAAGCAGAACTACTTTCGCATCACATACTTTTACCGATGGGCCTCGCAAAGACCTGCCGCCCGGAGCCTCGCAATGGGTAAGGCCGCCGCTGAATATGAATTACAATCCTACTAATTCTGCACTACCCGACCGCTACCAAGCGGGACGGACGTACCTACACCTACGGCCCGCCAGCCGCTCCACCCCGCTTTTTAAATCTCTGATATCTTTTAAGATATTCATTTAAATTACATGCTGTAAAGGGCCATATTGATCTATATTAAATCCACAATGTATTTAAGGTACTTAATTGGATAAGGATTAATGCTGTATTGCTTAAAATCGCTTCGTAAATAAGCCCTTATTACTCGTAAAATGTAAAGAATAAAAAATGGTTATTGTGGGTTATCCCTAAGAGCTAGACATATACCATTGGGGACATTTTTGTAAGCCTTTTTAAGGTGTACAATACTGTAGTACATTATTTTGATCTATTTCGTAGGATTCACCCAGGGTTTTTCAAATTTTGAGACGTATGTCAGCGTAGTTTTCGAAAAGTTATTTTTTTCTAAAATAAAAGAATCTTTCTAAAATAAAAGTAGCCTAAGTTACTCCTTGTTACATCAGCTATCTGCCAGTGAAAGTCCCGTTAAAATCAGTCCAGCCATTTCAGAGATTAGCGGGAACAAACAGACAGACAGACAGACAAAAATTGTAAAAAATGTTGTTTTGGTACTAAGTGTATATGGATGTATACACATACATCCATATACACTTAGTAAAAAGTAGTTATCTTAATATTAAAAACAGACACTCCAATTTTATTTATTTGTATAGATGGCTCAATAACAATTGCAATTTTTTACCAGCACCAAAATTATTAATAACAATTGCAATTTTTTACCTGCACCAAATTCCTTCAAAAACATTTTTCTAGAGGTGATTCCGAATCGAATGAGCCATCGCTCATATTTTTAGGACCTTTATCTCTATTTTTCACTTTTTTGGACTCGTTGACTATTTCTCAGGCACGCGTGGTTTCAAGTTGAAATTAATATGATGTGTTGTGTTGAAAAAAGTCGTTGCAAAACGCGTAACTACTCGCCATTATGATCTCGCAATCCCATCCAATGACAATCATTACCCATTAAAATGTACTAATAGTACATTTAAAATGTCCTAAATAGTACATTTTGTCAATCACTACTAAATAGTACATTTTGTTACAAAGGTTATATCCGAAAATACGAATGTAACCATTGTCTCATTCAAACCACCTACCTACGTCACTTTCCATGGTTACTATTCTTTTCTATTTTAGATCCTCATTTTATATTACAAAAAAAAAAATATATATGTATATATATTGTACCTACGTTTACAAATATTTTTTTTTGCTTTCAGACAGAATGTTGTATACGAAATAATCCAGGCAACATTTATGCGTTTGATTTTGGTAAAGTTAGAAGAAAACCAAAGAAAGTGGAGAAAACTTGCAAAAAAGTAAGCGAAGTACCGAATATTCCTCGTGTTTCATTTGTTACTGGAAGTAGACTACAGACAGTAGACTTTGGTTGATGACTGGCTGGTAAACGATATATACTAGAAAGATCATTTTTAAAACAATTATGTGAATTAATTTTTGAACATACTTTGATGATTAACAACAATCTAAACACTTAAATATATTAAAAAAAAAAAAAACATTACTAAATATCAGATCTATTCAACCAATTTTGTTTATTTGGTCCCACATTGTCTTACAAATAAGAATAAATCATTTGACCAAATTGTAAGCTGTGCATGTTTGGTATTATGTTTGTTTTTATCTACAGTAAATAATGCTTTCTATGATCATTTTATTCTATTAGTCGGGTAAGGTCTCGCATAACAAACGCTGACGTAAAAGTTGTACATCAGTTGTATTGAATTTATTCTCCCTTTTATAACATTTTTCTACTCACAAACAGCCGTTTATACAATTTTATGTGATAGACAAATACACTGTGATTTCATTTTGTAAATATAGTATATAAAACTCTAGAAAGATAAAATATCGAGTTTGGCAAGAATTCATAATAAATAAAAAACATAAATACTTCTACATAGTATTATATACAGGATTTGAACATCTATTATTCGACCGATTCAAGTTGAGCCTCGTCAACGGATGGGTCTTCCCATGTTGCAATTGTTTTTTAGTTTGAGCTTTCGACATCACAGTTGAAACCACTCGGCCGTAGTCCAGCGGCGCCGGCGACACGACCGTGGGCGCGGGCGGCGGGCGCGCCGCCTCGCCCGCCAGCCGGCACTTCTTGGAGCCGCCCGACTGGCAGCGCGCGCGGCCCGGCCGGTCGTAGCGGTCCACCAGCAGCTTCACGGACAGCTCCTCGCCCGCTGCGCGCTCGCGCTCCGAGCGCGCCTCGAACTCCGCCGTGAGGTTGCTGACCAGCCCGGCGGCGCGCGGCAGGTCGCCGTGCGAGGCGCAGGCGGCGCGGCGGCGGCGCAGGCCGGCGCGCAGCCACGTGTCGGGCGCGGAGGCGCGGCCGCTCCACGTGGAGGCGCCGCGCTCGCGCGCGCGCTCCATGCGCGCGGCGGCGCCCGCCAGCTCCTTCAGTATGGCACACGTCTCGTTGAACTTGCGCTCGTTGTCGGCGCGCCGGCCGCCCGCGCGCGCCTCATGGTGCTCGGTGATGATGCCGAGCTCGCCGGCCTTGGGCGGCGCGGGCGCCGGCTCGTCGGCCTTGTCGTCCTCCTTGCGCTCCTTGCGCTTGGCGTCGTCGCGCGGCGCGGGGCGGGGCGCGCGCGTGTCGTAGGAGCCCCAGGAGGAGTGGCGCGACAGGTCCAGCACGACTGCGCTGTCGAACGAACTCCACGAGCTCTGTCTGCTCGGCGGCGGCGCGTCGTCGTCGACGGCTCGTCTTTCGTCGTCGACGGTTCTTCTGTCGTCGTCGACGGCTCTTCTGTCGTCGCTATCTAAATTCGAACGTTCCACGGAATTTGCGAAAGTGTCACTAGTTGTCACTTTATTGGTCTTCACGTCTATAATTCCACTATCACTTTTCACTATATTATCACTATTACCGCCAGTCCTGTTCTCGTCGCCTCTCGGCCACGAAGTCTCCCCCGGGTCCCAAGTGTGTATTTTATCGACTTCGAAATTTGTTTGGGGATATTTGTGACTTAGATTTTTTGATGGAGAGGCTTGCGACGGCTTGTTCGGTACCTCGGATTGATTTATCAAACTAGCAGGTGTCTCTAAAGATTTGCTGTTTTGTGTTTCATTCAGACTACCAAAAATTAACCTTTGGTATCTCCTAGTGAAGTCCTTCCGGTCCGTGGAGCCGGCGTTCTCGATCTCGCTGACGATGTGGCGCACGGAGGGCGCGCCGTCCTCCTTGAGGCGCATGATCTGGTTGGGCGACACGCTGTAGCAGCCGCCGGCGCACGGCATGCGCATGTGGCGCGGCTCGCGCGCCGGACACAGGCGCTCCAGCGACACGGAGGTGGGCGGCGAGGCGCGCGCCGGCCCGCGCGCCACGTCGGGCGACCAGGAGCGCGGCCGGCCCGAGTACGAGCCCGTCAGCGCCAGCACCAGCGGCGTCGGCTCCGACACTTTGCTTTCGGCTTTCGATGTGTTTTTTGGAGATTTCAGATTAGTTTCAGATTTGGACCGTTGTAACTTCTCCTTGTTTTTCATCGCATCTAGTATGCCTTGGTATGTCTCGAGTTGATTCAAAAAATTCGTATTCGGTTTAATACAGCTACGTTTTGCTTTAACGTGTTTGAGAGCTTTTTCGAAATTCCAGTTGAATGCTTTCATGGCATACGCGATCACTACTGAAGCTGATCTACTGATTCCCATTTTGCAATGAACGAGAACTTTTGACCCTTCGTTTCTTGCTTTGTTTATATATTTGTAAGTGTTATCCCAATGCTTCAACAGGTCAGTCTTCTCATCGTCATAAACTCTAATGTTAAGATAGTCGAACATACCAGGAAAAAAGTTGTCAATCTCTCTCGTCACGTTCAATATGTGCCGCACCCTAAAATTAACAATCATTTGTTAGTTACATACTGGGAACGCTGATTTGTATATTATTTACTGATTACATATTTAAAGACAATTATTATAATTAATGTTGCCGTAGTGTCCGTCTGCTTGGTAAAGGCTTGCTTTCTGCCCATTATTGCGAATTTCTACTATGTCTTGGCAACATGAAGAGTGTGTAGTTTCAAATGTACTAAAGTTAAAAGTTTAATTGATTGTGATGATGACATACCCATTACGTTGCAATTCCTCAAGATTACTTGCGTTCCATTCGGAGCCGAGGTAGACATGATCGAATATCTCAGTGGGCGCGTCCATCTGGCCCAGTATGGTGAGCATCTCTTGGTCGATGAACGACTTGTACTCTGCGAGGTCCATGTCAAGTTCCTCCTCCAGCCGCCCTCGGATAGCTTTGCTAGTCACCTCGTCCAAGTCCACGCTCATCATGATTTCCTTCAGCGTGCAGCGTATTACGCGTTCAGTTTCATCCCTCTCTCGAGGCCTGTAACATCAAAAATAAGGAAGAACGATATATAAGTTATGGGCCTCTCTATAATTCATGGTCTGTTACGTACGACGGAAAGTTGCCGCCTTTTTTTATCTACTAGCAACGTCGATATTAAACTGTCTGTCTGCCAAGCGTATATAACTGTTCAGGGTTTTTTCCCTACGTGCTTGAGCGGAATAGCACATCTGCAAGTTTTTCATCTATCAATTTGGTATGAAGATACTTTGAACCCTTGGGCCGTCCTAGGGGTTCTGTCTGCATGCAGGAACAAAAAACTTAATAGTAGCTGTGAATTGAACAGCTAGATACATACGGGGGGCATACTGTAAGTTTTTAGAATGGATCCGTAAGAAAAACGGGCGATGAAAAATTTATTTAAATTTCGAATTATGGAACTCTTTGGGAATGAGAGAGATGAGCTGTGTAATGAATTCAAATGTTATTTGTTTTAACAAATGGACTGCAATTTAAAGTGTCTGTTGTATGACGAAGCCCCATCTCGTGCCACTGTTTACAATTGATTTAATGAGTATAAACGTGGTCGCAGCATACTCACTGATGATTCGCGACCAGGACGTACTTCTACGGCGACTACTGAAGATAACGTGAGTGCAATGCGGCTAATGATAGAAGGATGATGGATATGAACAGATTCGGACAGAATTAGGCATCGGTCAAGTGCAAAAAGTCTAACATTCATAATTAGGCGTCAGAAAGCTCAGTACTAGATGGATTCCTGATAATTTGCCGGAAAATCAAAAACACCGTCGTTTTGATTGGTGCCACTCAATGCTTTTGGTTGGGAAATCATCAAATGACTTCTCCCGCTCTGGGCGGAGCGGGAGGGCGTGTCAGACTTTTACTGACTAAAACCCACCCATGTTCGTTCAGTTGCCCATGTGCCGGGGCCACGGTATCTCTTTCGAACAATCACGCGACCCCGGCAGTGCCACTCAATGCTTGAAAAGTATGACGGAGGTGACTCTAAATGCGGTATTTGACATCGTCACAGGTGCTTCTTCTTCTTCTTAGCGTGTCGATAGCAATTCAAATAGAGTCAGCCCAGAATTTGGCTACGACTTTGAAGAATTTGGCTTCGAGCTACGAGTTTTGGCTACAAGTCACAGGTGCTGACAGCTAGATATATTGTAACGAACCCAAAACCCAAAGACAATCTGCTCCATTGCGCAGACTATCTTTTGGTTTATTTCCATTCGAAGATTCGCCGACAAAAGTAAAGGGCAGAAGTCAAGGGAAAATATGATTGTCTTATTCTTTGCATGGACGGGCCGTTTCGCAACAATTGGCCTAGAAAATAACAGGGATGTTACGGCAGATTGGTATGTCAGTCATTCTTTACCAATTGTCATGGAAAAAATTAGACAGCAGCGTCCAAGAAGCAGGACAGCGCTCCGCTCACTCGGCCAGACGGACTATCAAATATTTGTCTATCGAAGGTGAAGAGTAAGTGAGCCATTCTCCTTACAGTCCCGACTTGGCACCATATGACTCTTATTTATAAACATAAACTTAGAGGAATGCGTTTTATGAACACTGAAGATGCTGTGGCTGCGTTTGAAAAAGTCGTGGAAGAGATCCCTAAAGAAGAGTGGGCCCACGGTTTCTGTTAATAGTTCCATCGCCAGCGACGGGGCTTAGAAAGGAAGGGTGAATTCTGTGTTCAAAAAACAATAAAATATTAACAGGCTTCTACATAACACCGTTTCTTAGGGTTCCGTTGCCATGGCAAAAAACGGAACCCTTATAGATTCGTCATGTCTGTCTGTCCGTGTATGTCACAGCCACTTTTTTCCGAAACTATAAGAGCTATGCTGTTGAAACTTGGTAAGTAGATGTATTCTGTGAACCGCATTAAGATTTTCATACAAAAATAAAAAAAACTGGCCAAGTGCGAGTCGGACTCGCGCACCGAGGGTTCCGTACAAACCTGCAGGTATTCACGGTTTATGCATAAGGTTTATGATTATGTTTTTTTTTTTTAATTTTTGTATTTGAGTTGACTGAATGAAAGGGAAATTGTGGTTTACGATTTATGACGTATTAAAAAAAAACTACTAACTAGATCTCGTTCAAACCAATCTTCGGTGGAAGTTTACATGGTAATGTACATCATAATTTTTTTTTAGTTTTATCATTCCCTTATTTTAGAAGTTACGGGGGGGGACGACGACACATTTTACCACTTTGGAAGTGTCTCTCGCGCAAACTATTCAGTTTAGAAAAAAATGATAGTAGAAACCTCTATATCATTTTTGAAGACCTATCTATAGATACCTCACACGAATGGGTTTGATGTTTTTTTTTTTTTTGAGTTTCAGTTCTATGTATGGGGAACCCCAAATATTATTGTTTTTTTTTCTATTTTTGTGTGAAAATCTTAATGCGGTTCACAGAATACATCTACTTACCAAGTTTCAACAGCATAGCTCTTATAGTTTCGGAAAAAAGTGGCTGTGACATACTCGGACGGACAGACAGACAGACATGACGAATCTATAAGGGTTCCGTTTTTTGCCATTTGGCAACGGAACCCTAAAAACCAAACATATTTGGGGTTCCCCATACATAGAACTGAAACTCAAAAAAAAATTTTTTCATCAAAACCATACGTGTGGGATACCCCACACGTATGGTTTTGATGAATTTTTTTTTCTATGGATTGGTCTTCAAAGATGATATTGAGGTTTCTAATATCATTTTTTTTTTCTAAAATCTTCTAAATATCATTTTAGTTTGCGCGAGAGACACTTCCTAAGTGGTAAAATGTGTGCCCCCCCCCCCCCCGTAACTTCTAAAATAAGGGAATGATAAAACTAAAAAAAAATGATGTACTACCATGTAAACTTCCACCGAAAATTGGTTTGAACGAAACACGAGACAGTAAGTAGTTTTTTTTTAATCTCTATAATATCAAATCTTTTAGTGTTGAGTAACCCATTTATCGAGGAAGGCTATAGGGTATATAATATCACGGTACGACCAATAGTAGCCGAGCAAAAAGAAAAGAAGTGTTGTAGGGACAGGCCATTCGATGCGACGGGGAGGGTCGAGGGAGCAAGAAATTGAACGCGGACGAAGTCGCGGGCAGAAGCTAGGCACATAATACTTAGGTTGGGGAATATTTTTTCTCGTATTTTATAGGTTTAAACTTGTAGTAAAATCTCTTTGGCTGTGTACTGTTTATATCTGGCTGGTTTTGAAACCATTATTATAATTGCATACCGTGTGGTGCCGGACGTAAAGAATAACACCACCCCATTTCTTCCTGTGGGTGTCGTAAAAGGCGACTAAGGGACTTACTAGAGAATGGGCAGCAGCGTTCTCTATGCATTTTACCACCATTCTGCGATCGCCAACCCGCCTGCCAAGCGTGGCGATTATGGCAAAGCCCCCCAAATTGGGGGAGGCCTAAGTCCAGCAGTGGACGTCTTACGGCTAAAATGATGATGATGATGATGATTATAATTGACATTTAAAAGAATAAAAGTAAAACAATTTCCCGCTATTTTAAATTTTTTTTAGTAAAGGGAAAAATGCGACACAAGCCGGGGTAAATATATGTGACGTATATGGACTTAACGCAGTTTCAGTAAAAGTAGCAGAACATGGTTCACACGCTTTCAGTTCGGGAATTTTAAGGACAAAGATGTTCACCGAATAAATTCGATCCTATTTTTAAAAAAGTGCAGCAACATAGCTTTATACTACTTACATACTGAAAGGATTGATCAGTGACATGGGAAAGTGGATCACCTACGACAAGAACGTGTGTGGTGAAGCACCATAGACTATAGTGAAACCCGGATTAACTCGCAATAAGATGGTGCTGTGTGAATGGTGGGTTTGGAAGGGAAAAACTATAAATTCTGATCTCTACTGGCAACATTTGATGAGAGTCAAGCAAGAAATTGAGGAAAACGGCCGATATCTATCAACAAAGAGGGTGTGTACTTTCATCATGATAATGCCAGACCACACACTTCTTTCGCCACCCAGTAATAAAAGAAGGAGTTAGTTGGGAAGTGTTAATGCATCCACCATAATATACCGGATGACATTTTTTACCGTCTCGACCTTCATATGGTGTGTTGTGTAACTAGAATAGAAGGCAGGAAGGCCTTCAGATTCATCGCAGGTGACTAAAGGAGCGCGGGACACGGGCGGAAAGGGATGCATGTGTGGCTCGTGCGCCTGCGAAAGATCAATGAGGCCGCCTATCGGCCGGCTTAAAAGGGTAGGACCGTGCTACGAAATCATTGATACATGCCGCGCATTGAGTAGGGTGCGTGTGATTTGAGTTTCGAAAGGTTTTTAATTGTTTTTTTTTTTTTTTTCAAATTTCTGTTTTTGTTGTTCTAGTATGAACATGTTACTTTAAAAGTGTAGTATTTATTGCTAGATCAATTTCATTACATGTTATTCATAAATAAAAATATCAAAAATTTCTATGCCAAAGGCTTCTACTTCGTTCACCTATTACCCCCATTTTTTTTCAAGACGTTAAAAAATGTCACCCGGTATAGCCTTGATTTAATTTGGACCCACCTGTTTTGGTCTCTTAATAATATTTTAGGTAGTGTTAGGATAAAATCAAGAGATAACTGTCAAAACTATTTGTCGCAGTTTCTTGATCAAAAGGCCCACAATTTCTACAGCAATGGGATTTTATATTACTACCTACAAAATGGAAACAAGTAATCGATCAAAATGGCACAAATATATATTACTAGCTTTTGCCAGCTGTTGCGCCCGCGTGAAGTTCGGAAATTATCCCGCGGGAACGGTAGTAACCGGGATAAAAAGAACCCTATGTAAGGTAATAACCTATCTGTGTGCCAAATTTTGCCGTACAGTAGTTTTTGTCGGAAAGAGTAACAAACATCATGTATCCTCACAAACTTTCACATATATAATATTAGCAAGATAATCAAATGTAAACTACGGAAGAAAAAGTCTTGAATTTGTTTATAAAATACGACAAAACTTTTTCCACAATCTCATATTATAATTTAGGTCGCTTTAAGCGTCTGACTGTGTGATCGCGTTTCTCTCATAAACTACGTAAAGGATTCAATCATTTAGATAATATATTCTGGACGATTTATGTGTATACACTGATATGAATCTATACTAATATTATAAAGCTGAAGAGTTTGTTTGTTTGGTTGAATACGTTAATCTCAGGAACTACTGGTCCGAATCGAAAAATTATTTTTCTGTTGGGTAGCCTATTTATTGAGGAAGGCTTTAGGCGTAACATCACGCTACAATCAAAAGAAGCAGAGCAGCACCGAAAAATGGACGAAAACTGGCTGTCAATTCAATGCGGCGGGAAAAGTCAGGGGTGCAAAAAATTGACGCGGGCGAAGTCGCGGACAGAAGCTAGTCTTACAATTATGATGATAATCTTGATGTTTTGTCTACGTACAAATAGTGCCAAACAGAGACGGATCGGTGGATATGTTATACATGTAAACATGGAGACGGCAGCCCTATAACGGTTATCTTTGCATGCTAATAACGTGTTTTAATTAACGCATTGGCGTGCGTTCGATCCTTTTCTAGGCCAATAAACTGGGTCTAGGTAGAACACGCTTCATCATTATTATATTACACTCTAACAAACTTATTTTGGGTAGGCAGTAGTTTCAAGTGATTCGAAGGTAATTTTTTGTTAGCTACGCCAGGACGATAATCTAATTACTGATCCTCCTCCTCCTTTCAGCCGAAAGACGTCCAATGCTGGACATAGGCCTCAATTTAGGGGGGCTTACGGTTTGCGATCGCAGTATGGTCGTAAAATGCATAGAGAACACTGCTGTCCATTCATGTCCACGCCTTTTTCCCAAAGGGTTGGGCAGACAGAAGCTATTTAACGGGACATGTTACGAACTTACGATACTTGCAAACTTGTATTGGTAAGTAATCAAGTAGGGTAAATAGAAAAATTGCAAACACACTTGAGTCTCAGTGAATCTGGAGAGGGTGGGCGGCGGGACTCGATGCAGTCCATGGCATGCCACTCGTTGAGACAAGAGCGGTCCGAGTCCACGTGACTCTCGTAGAAGGAACACCACGCGTGCGACGCGCCGCCCGCGAAGTGGTTCATCTGGCGCGCCTGCGCACTCGCACGGTGCAGAGTTTGTAGTGCTGACCTGCAAACATTCACATTATCCATCAACGGTGCAGAAAGTATCCTGTACGCAATATGCAACACTTTCTTTTGTTAAAGCGATGGATATTTTACATGATCATCGATTTAGTACTGTCATGAAATCAATCCATTTGTTAAAGATTTTTAAAAGTACTAGACGCACAGTAGGTACCATCCTAAGTAAAATGATGAAGTACCTATAAGCTAATGAAGTAACATAGTATGAATTATTCTGTTATTGAAATGTAACTGTAGCTCCGCTCATACTCACCACATGGCCTGTACGGATACCGGCTTGAATATGTGTTGTTGATTGCACACACATACACTGAATCCTCTGTGGACAATGAATCCCTAATTAGTTATTGTTCTGGGCTTAGTAAAAGTATATTCAGCGAGGAAAACTGCTCCGTGCGATTCCGGTCAGTGAATTGAGTATGTATTGAGACTCTACTTGACTTTATTTACAGATAGTATGAGAAATGTATATTAATATGATATATGCCTCTGATAGTAGTTATGATATATGATGTCGATGAAATAAATGTGAAAAAGCAACGTACCCATCGCCATCCAACTTAATGGAGGTGTCAGCGAGGACGCGCAGGACGAGGCCGACGGAGGTGCGCTCATTGCAGTCGATGCCGAGCAACGCCGCCTCGTTGCTGCGACACACCACTACCAGGTACCGGGTGCGACCTGCGTGAGCGCTCTCCAGTTTCACCGCCTAACGATAAATAAACCATGTTTTCTTACTTATTAATTCCATTAAAAGCCTAGCTTCGATAATTCTGCGCGTTTAAGGCTACTTACGCACTGAACGCGGCTTACTCAGAGCCCAAGATATCTTAGTAAAATGCCTAGCTCATCGCTAAAAATTTAAAACGAATAAATTTTCGACGTTATCAGGACGTGGTTCCAAGCCTCCGGGCGTTTAGCAAACATCGTATGAGTGCGAACGTAGCCTTGTATGTATGCTGTGCTAGTACCATTTTGAGCGTTTCCTCGGGACGCAGCAAGTAGAACATGGACTGCAGGTGATGTTGGATGTCGGGCTGAGGAAGAACGCGCGCCGGCGATCGCCACGGGTTCGTACAGCCGTGCTCTGCACTGCCCAGCACCACTGCTGCACCCTTGTTTGCGAAGTAGCACTCATTGAGACTGAAACAATACATAACATACGTTTTATAAAGATATGCAACACGCGTTTTTTTTATTACTCGAGTTATCATAGATAGGCACACCCAAAGTTTGTCAATGACAGTATTTTACCTATATCTATATTTATATAATTCCAAGTCCTGAGTGACTGACTGATATATCAACGCGCAGTCTAAACCGCTGGTCCTAGAGACATGAAATTTGGAGTATCCACTAAGAAAGCGTTTTTTTGTAATTCCATTCCTAAGAGGGTGTAATGGTGAATTTTTCGACATACACGCGGGCGAAGCCGCGGGCAGTAGCTAGTCTGATAATAAACGGAAGACAGTTCCCAATAAGGACACCTGGACCCCAACTTCGCAAACTAATAAAATACAACAGGAAACACCTGAAACCACCAGTTGATGCCGTACTTTGGCGAGTGAGATTTTTATTACCATACAACTAACTGGTCCTGTTACTGAACATCCTACCTGAAATACATTCAATCAACATTCTTAAGGAAATTAAACATTTAAACCGCATGACTCAACTTCTGCCGAGGCTTTGAATTTCTAATTCTAACAATTTCAAGTTCGTAAAAATGAATTTAAAATAATAAATTAAACACATAATTTAAATATAAATAGCCAAGAGGTCAACATTACTAACATTGTACATTGTTTTCGATGAAATTAAACATTAGTTTATCTTGTAATAAAACAGCGTACCTTGATGATAATTACTTTTAAAACATAATGCAACCGTGAAATGTATGAATGACGCCATTTTTAGTAAAGTTGTTGCAATTCGTTTTGCGGGCGGCGCATTTAACCTCCCTTTCACTGGCGCGGGCGCAGGCAGAACACTGCACCTCGCGGGACGGGCGCTGCCATCGCCGCGCTGGCTGGCTGTCGGGCTTGCCTCGACGCCTTCATTCTCATTACATTATTATACATACTTGATTATGATTACTCATCCATATATTTATTTAGTTTACTTCATTTACATAAAGCTTTATCTGCGTGTCTAATAATATTGTGTGAACACTCGTAAAGAAAACTGATTGGTAATAATTATAACTAGAACATAAAAATAATGTAATAACTATATTTTTTATTATAGTTATTACAGGTATCTCTTTTTTGTTTCTATTTAGTTTGCAGTTCTTAACGTAGGCCGATAAAATAAATTTGTTACAAATAGCGCAATTACAGCACTGGCATTTTACCTTCATACGGGTCGTGTGCCTTTCGAAAAAGGTAAGTGTTTATACCAAGCGTAAATGTATTATGATGAGGTCAACCGAAAATAGCTTCACGGGTAAAGGCGTCTATATTACTAAACATGGGAGGATGAACTTTGTAACGCTAATAATAGAAGGAAAAATAGTTTCACGATGGATAGTAAGCAACAAACTGAATGTTGACTTGCATTAAGGCGGCAAGGGCGGTTTCTCTCAAGGTTCATTAAAAATAGCGCTGTCGGAGCGTTGCCAAAACGTTGCGTTGCCCGCCCATACTATACGTAGACATGAGCGTGAGCGCTGCGGCCGCCCATCGCGCTCCGTCAACCTCACCCAATTCGGAACACGCCACACCGCGTCTTTTGTTAGTAACCGCAACCACATGGCATCCAGAGACCGGAAATACTTTAGTTCCTATCACACCATTTGCTGGCTGCCATCTTCTTTCAGTTTTACTATTTTCTTAAATTACAATAAATTTAGAATGGTATTAATTGTGTATTTGGACTAACTTACTAGAACTAAAGGATCAGTATATGGACTCTGTGTAAATATTAGTGCTTAAGTCTTAAATAATTGATTTAAATACACATACACACAACACAACATAAACACTTTTTACATGAAAACTTTTCTGTATAAAATCTTTTTTAATTAACGAAGTTTACCTTATTTCTCTAGACAGTTTTTATGAATGTCTATTTATTAACGTTACTACCATTGTAAAAAATATGACTTATTATTGGAATTCGACGCCGTTTGATTTTTAAAAGACTATTCAATGACAAACTTATTGAGACGTCAGTAGATTGAATTGTCGATGGTCTCGGCATCGTCTGGGATGGCCTGTGGGCCAGCCGTACCAAAAATGATACCATCATTTTTGGTTTCTACTAAAAAGTGATGGTGCTATTCGTTTTGAATAGCTCCATCTCTCTCTGTCATTATGAAACATGATGGCTCTAACTGACGTCATAGTACGGCCCCCACTGAAAATACAAAATATTACATTCATAATCAATGAATGTTATATTTTATTTTTAACGATATAGTGTAAACTTAAAGCGTAGTTGTCTTTACAAGCGGTAAATTGTACAGGATGGAACTTTCAAAAAAGCCCTAGACGAAAAATACGTCTGCTTAAGTAGTAAATTTTAAAATAGACAATAATTACTCGAAGGGAATATGCACTTATTTTTATTTTTTTGCAATATCTGTTACCTGCACAGAAAACTGTTTACAATGCAGGGTACTAACAATTTTCTGTAAATCACGAACACACAGTCTTATTACAACAACTTGTCATAGCATAGCACCATTTTTAGTACAGCATCATCAAACTTGTAAAAACTGCTACGCAGGTTCACTGGTTAATATTTTTCTCCATTTATATGTATAAACATACCACACACAGGCTAATCTACTGATTAGCTCTTTCATGTGTACATGTGTAAATAATTTTCGCAAATTAACGATATCATATCTAAGTTTGAGATTATTTTTAAAATTCAATGAGTATACATACATACATACAATCACGCCTTTTTCCCATGGGGGTAGGCAGAAACCACGGAACGCCACCTCCTACGATCTCTACACACTCCTTTTGCCTCGTTTAGGTTCATACAATTGTTCATACATACACGCCGGTTGCGAGTACTACGCACCTGACCTTTCTGAAGAACATCACCAATAAGGTCCCTATATGTCCTCCTAGGGCGTCCCCTCCCGGTGTTTCCACTCACATCTGCCTTGTAAATACCTTTTGTGAGCCGTCCTTCATTCATCCTCTCAACATGACCAAACCATCTAAGCATACTTTTTTCAATTGTCACTCTATCTTCTTTTAAACCACACCGTTCTCTTATCGCATCATTCCTCAGCCTATAATTCACAGTCACACCACACATTCAATGAATATTTTACCATTAAAAAGTTTAATTAGCAGTGGTATAGGTAAAAGGCCAAGACGACTAATGATATGGAATACGAAAAGAAGGACGTTGGTGAAAAGGATGGGGCATTTTTAGGGTTCCGTAGCCAAATGGCAAAAACGGAACCCTTATAATTTCGTCATGTCCGTCTATCCGTCTGTGCGTATGTCACAGCTGACATAGCCGTTATTGAGAGTATTTGCACTACATCAATGAATATTTAAAGAAAGTGTGCACCGCTAAACAATGGTGTAGTGCAGAGCTATGAAAAAAACATCAATGGCCTAAACATATGGGATCTAGTTGGATCCCATAATCAATACTAATATTATAAAGCTGAAGAGTTTGTTTGTTTGATTGATTGAACGCGCTAATCTCAGGAACTACTGGTCCGAATTGAAAAATTCTTTTTGTGTTGAGTAGCCTATTTATCGAGAACGCTATAACCAAGAGGAGCGGAGCAGTAATGTTAACGCGAACGAAGTCACGGGCAGAAGCTAGTTTAAAATATTATGATGATTCTTACTTTGCTATTTAAATAAATAGTTTTTAAGAAATATTTTCAATTACATCCGCAAAATAACTTAGTATTTCATAGTTTTTCTTAAGAAAACAAACATGTTATAAAATTTTTGAGGTCGATAAAAATTAACACTGCTTACGTAAATATTCATCTCAACTACGGACCTCTTTACTGCGCTTGGTACAAAACGCACTGGCAGGATTTTCTATTGTCAAATAAGCTGTAAGGGACTGAGTAGCCAAAGTCCATCCAGCCTTCAATTGTTCTCATTATTCTGAGTGGGCATCGATCTCTATCAGGCGCGGTCCGAGAGGGGGGGTTCTAGGGGTCATGACCCCCCCCCAAAGACAGTCATGCTGTCGAAACCCTGAACGACTTGCCTGTCTTACTATCTTAAAATTGTTCTCACTTGAGCTACGGAGACTCCGATGGACATTTGCAAAAATATTATAACCCGGGACATCATTCTGATCAGCAGCGCTTGCGACTACTAGACCAAAGAGGATTTACCTTCCTAAAAATATTCTTCAGTACTCATGGTGACCCCCCCCCCCCAAATGTTAGGCTGCGACCGCGCCTGATCTCTATGATGGTGACATTATGCTACTTCAACTTAGTGCATCCCGCGCGTTAAATTTTCTTATGTTTTTGAAATTTGCTGACCAGTGTCAGGTTGTGTATTGATCAAAACATAATTAAAACCAAAACAAATACCTATGTATAATCAGAACTTTAGTCAAAAAAATCATCAATATTAGTCTCTAAAAGTTAGAACTGACCTCAAAATTGTTAAGCTATCAAATATTTTTAATAAGTAACATTTACTCGTTACATGCACCGAGTTTTATGCACTAAGATAGATAATAATTATTCTTCTTCTAACGTATCCGTACTTTATAGCTCGTACGAGCTCTAAGAAAAAAGTTAATGCCATGGTGAAAAGATAAGCAAGTTGGTTAGATTGGTATTGGGGCTGACCATTCAGATATAAAAATGATAACGATGTCAACATTTTGCGAACATGGAAGTGATAAAGACAGAATGTCTGCACCATAACATATTATAATTCTTGCTTAGTCGTACTTTCTATAAAAAATCAAATAATATGTTAAATGTATTTATTACAATGGGCCTTATTCGAAGGCCGAAAGTCACCCAAATGGCAATGGAGAGAGCTATGCTTGGAGTTTCAATACGTGATGGAATCAGGAATGATGAGATCCGCAGGCGAAAAAATGGTAACCGACATAGCCTGAAGGATTCCCAAACTTAAGTGGCAGTGGGCTCCCTAGCATTGCTCGCAGAACAGGCCGATGGGGGACCGAAAGATTCTGGAGTGGCGAACGCATACCGACAGACGTAGAGTTGACCTCCCACAAGGTGGACCCTGTGAAGCCCGCAAGAATCCGCTGGATGCGGGAAGCACAAAACCGGTCGAAGTGGCGGAGCTTGGGGGAAGCCTATGTCCAGCAGTAGACGTCTTTCGGCTGAAAAGATGATGATGATGATGATTTCTTACAGGCGTATGCCTATAATACATTTGTAGAATTTTTCCATAATCTCTGTCCTAGTTCTCTCAAATATACGTTTGCCCAAGCCCCAATGACCATAAGTTCAACGGCGGATTTGTATCCATATTTCCTTACTCTCAGACATTCCTCGCTAGACGTCTTCGAACATTCGATACTTGAAAGTAACTCAAAATTGTAAGATTTCCAATGGAGACACTATACTCGGTACATAGTGGCGTTTCTTACTAGAATCAAGTCCCTTTTTTTGTATTTTTTTACGTTCAAACGTGTTATTTATGTGACTATTTGAAATGAATTATTAGAATTTGACTTTGCCAAGTGACCACGTTTACGTAAGACATAACAGCCAGGAAATACGAAAATCTTAGATTATTCTAAATGCGTCCTAGGGCAACTGCGGTCTCCTATTAGTCTAGAAGTTATACAGCAAGGTTTGTAAAGATAATATTCTGAAACAATTTCGAGAGCACTGTCGTTGACGACAACAGGTTTAGCAGTAACATAATGTCTTTTGAACATCCAAAGGTTTTCGGTTTTGTGAAACTTCGTACGGGACGGACTCATGGAGCAAAGAGAAGAATCAGCAAGGCTGAAACACATCTTTACAACCATTTGAATTTAAAAAATTGGCAGTATTACTAAAATATCAGAAGTATGGGGCAATATAGTATGACCAGTGCGACGTGTCAGGAATGGAAAAATCTGAACCTAATATACAGGTAGAGAAAGTTCCAAGGAAAACATGTCGTTGATTTTGGAGTTAGAAAAAACTGCATTCAATTCAAATTTTCACGGATTACATGTTTTAATGTCGCTTTTTGTCTGTTCCAGTAACTTATACATATCGCCCGCCCAGTTCGTTAGAGACCTATTTCCAGGATATCGCATGCCGTTTTCACCTTTCAATATGCTTAGGATTGCGAGGCTCATTGCCGTCGCTTTTCTAGGCGCCGTAATTATATATTTTTTTTTGTGAACCTAGCTAATACTATGTCTACTTCTGACACCTTACCTTTGCATGAAGCTAACATGTCCAGCATTCAAACGTTCAACGCGTTTCAAAATCGAAAAAAATCTGCTACGCAGTACATACTTAACTTGTAATTACTGTAGTATTATACCTGAAGTAATAATTTTGTCCAGTCAGATTTATAATGAACCAAATCAATTTAAATTATTAAACGAGACGCCTTCGTTTTCCTGTTTACTTCCATGGTAATAATGACATAAATGCTATTATAAGTATCAAACATCCCATATAATACGCAAAGGACGTAATTATTATTGAGATTTCTTTTACAAATGTAGGCCAATGAGGGTCTCGGTGGGTAGGTAATCAATAGGCATTTAGTTCGTTTCAAAAAATCATGTTGTGACAGCACCATGTAATACCCAAAATCGTACGTTTTGATAATTACCTGAATGCAACCATTTCTTAATCCAAATATAAAATAAATCTAAATATTTGAAACACAAATCATATGTCACTCCACATAGTATTGGCACACAAACTACATTTTTTTAAGGATATGTAAGTACATTAATAATAATTCGTTTGCGTATTTTTGCCAACCATGGCCAGGATCCCGGTACGCGGTGCACCATGCAACACATCCCGTACGACAATAAAGTGCGTGTGCGACGCAACAACGAGTTCACTCCACGAGCGACGTCACAACACTCATAGCTTCCTTCTGAACTGAGCACAAACTACCGCTTAAATATAGAAACACGGCGCACAACAGGAACACGAGGCGATCGGGAAAGGAACACGCAGTGCTTTATACTACGCGAGCCATATTGTTGCAATAACAAGGAAGATCTGTATTAAGTTTCTACCTTAACCGAGGGTTATCCGAATTTACCGATTTTATAATCAATTTCAAATGGTCAAATTAGAGTATTTCAGTCCTGAAAAAAAAAAAACTGGCCAAGTGCGAGTCGGACTCGCGCACCGAGGGTTCCGTACAAACCTGTAGGTATAAAGTTTAAAATTTTATTTTATTTTTTATTATATGATGTAACAAAAAATTTACAATTTTCGCAATTTTTAGGGTTCCGTTGCCAAATGGCAAAAAACGGAACCCTTATAGATTCGCCATGTCTGTCTGTCTGTCTGTCTGTCTGTCCGAGTATGTCGCAGCCACTTTTCTCCGAAACTATAAGAGCTGTGCTATTGAAACTGGGTAAGTAGATGTATTCAGTGAACCGCATTAAGATTTTCACACAAAAATAGAAAAAAAACAATAATATTTGGGGTTCCCCATACATAGAACTGAAACTCAAAATTTTTTTTTTCATCAAACCCTTACGTGTGGGGTATCTATGGATAGGTCTTCAAAAATGATATTGGGGTTTCTAATATCATTTTTTTTTAAAACAATAATATTTAGGGTTCCCCATACATAGAACTGAAACACAAAAAAAAAAAATCATCAAACCCTTACGTGTGGGGTATCTATGGATAGGTCTTCAAAAATGAAATTGAGGTTTCTAATATCATTTTTTTCTAAACTGAATAGTTTGCGCGAGAGACACTTCCAAAGTGGTAAAATGTGTGTCCCCCCCCCCCCCCGTAACTTCTAAAATAAGGGAATGATAAAACTAAAAAAAATATATGATGTACATTACCATGAAAACTACCAACGAAAATTGGTTTGAACGAGATCTAGTTAGTAGTTTTTTTTTTAATACGTCATAAATCGTAAACCACAATTTACCTTTCATTCAGTCAACACAAATATAAAAATTAAAAAAAAAACATTTCATTTCATAAACGATGATGACGAATGATGATGATGATGACCTGCAGGTTTGTACGGAACCCTCGGTGCGCGAGTCCGACTCGCACTTGGCCGGTTTTATTCCTTTTTCTGTGCTATAAGACATTGCTTCGTACCAAATTTCAAAATTCTAGATCGACTGGAAGTACCCTTTAGGTTTTGATTCCCTTGCGAGTTTCGAAAATTTGCGGAAATTTGCGGCATTAGCGGCTATATCCTTTGATTGCGTTAGCTTAGAAGTTTGATTTTTATACAGCTCCAAGAGACAGTAGACTTGAGTATTTGATATGAATTTCAGCGTGATACCTCAACGCGTTCCTGAGAAAAAGGGTCTTGACAGACGGACGGACGGACGGACAACAAAGTGATCCTATAAGGGTTCCGCTTTTTCCTTTTGAGGTGCGGAACCCTAAAAATCATATACAATACATTCCCTTGTTTGAGGGAAACTGTTCAAAACACGATAAATAAATTGTAATTAGCTTGACAATAAAAAAATCCGAAATGGTCGATTTTTACACAATTTCTCGTTTCATTTCTTAAGTACAGCACAAAATAATATAAAAATTGCATGTACATACGGCTACACATCAAACTATACATTTCCAGTTATAGCGGAGCTCGCATTGTATTGATTATTCGTACTAATATTATAAAGCTGAAGAGTTTGTTTTTTTGTTTGATTGAACGCGCTAATCTCAGGAACTACTGGTCCGAATTGAAAAATTCTTTATGTGTTGAGTACCCTATTTATCGAGGAAGGCTATAGGCTACAACCAAGAGGAGCGGAGCAGTAATGAAAAATGTTGCAAAAACGGGGAAAATCGCACGAGTAGGCGATTCGACGCGACGGGAAGGGTCGGGGCAACAAGAAATTTAACGCGGACGAAGTCGCGGGCAGAAGCTAGTAACATTATAAAGCTGTAGAGTTTGTTTGTTTGAACGCGGTAATCTCAGAAACCATTGGTCTGAATTGAAAAATTATTTTTGTGTTGGGTAGCCTATTTGTTGAGGAAGGCTATAGGCTATACGTATAACATCACGCTACAATCAAAAGGAGCGGAGCAGCAACGAAAAATGTACGAAAACTGGCAGGTAATTCGATGCGACGAGAAGGGTCAGGGAACAAAAATTTGACGCGGACGAAGTCGCGGGCAGAAGCTAGTCAGTTAGTCCTCCTGCGGCGGCTAGGGGCTTGAGGGCGCAGAGACTGCCTCTCCCTCACGCGCCTCCTCCTTCACGAGCATTACTGCTTCGCAGAAGGAGGTGACGGCTTCCCATGCCCTCCCGCTCCGTACCATGGCTTACACCATGACCGGGCGCGAAAGGTCGCCGCCGCCGATCGCATCCACGTGGACACGGCAGTGCTCCGCCCAGGCAGGGCACACCTCTCCCGTATGCTCCACCGTGTCCTTGAGACGAACCACGCAATGGAAACACCCGGACGTTTCCTCCCGCCTTATCTTGAACAGGAACTTTCCGAAGCCATGCAAGCCATGCCCGGTGAGGACCTGCGTAAGGCGCAAGGTGAGGACGCCGTGGCGCCGCTCTGGTCACTCCTCAAAGAGGGGACTTACCGCCGCAATAGTGGCGTGCCCAGCACTGGGTTACGACAATCGTACTCGCTAAGTCGCCATGAGATCTCGCCGGAGCTCAGTCCGCCGCCGGGTTTCGTTCCGGTGTGTTGCCTCCTCGCGCCACTCCCATGTATGCGCGAGGACCTTTGCCTCCAGATCCCATGGCGGCACTCCGGCAAGAAGGCTCGCAGCCCGGACTAGCAGGGTGGCCATGACCCTCTGAGACGCACTCAACCGGCGCACTGGGCGCAGCGTCAATGAGGGCGCTCCCACTGGTGCCCCGTAAAGGGCCATGGACCGCACGACACCCGTCTAGAGCCTCCGGCAGAAGGCGTTTGGACCCCCTAGATTGGGCAGGAGCCGCTTTCAGGCATCCCCAGCCCGCTCTAGTCTGGGAGCCGAACGTCGGAAGTGCTCAACTAAGTTCCACCGGCTGTCGAGGACAAGTCCCAGGTACTTCATCGTCAACTCGACGCCGATGTGAACCCCTCCTACCGTGAGTTGGGATGGAGGTGGCGCGATCCGAGGACCATGAAAACCCATGGCCTCAGACTTGTGCAAGGCCACCTCGATTCCCAATTGCCGAATCCTTTCGACTAAGGAGTTCATAGAGGATAAAAGTTTTTTTTGGAAATTCGAGAATTTTCGCCTAGACTTCATGAGGTGTTTAATTGTTACAAATGGGTCACACTATCACATCCTGGAAGGAATTCCTCAAATTACCTACATGTCACCAACTGTAACACATGAATTTTTTTATTTTTTTTGTATAATTTGTGAGTCATAAGTAGAAACAAAACAAGCTATAGACAACTAATAATAAAGCTGAACCTTTACTAACGACCAACGTGCACTCAACAATTTTAATAAGGTCAAACACTAAGATCTGCTTTCAGATGTTTGTCCTTGATATTTAATTATGTAAAGGTGAGTTCAAGCACTCGCGAAATTACAAACCAAGTCCCTTCTCTCAACCTTTAAGGATACCCATTGGATAGGAATATTCTTCTACATTTAATGCTTGTACACATAGACAAAATATATTATGCAAATCAGTTCAAAGGGATAACTTAACTTAAGGCGTAACTTACTATCCGTAGGAATCGCTTTCATATTGACAGTTTAAAAACATTCATTGCGTTATTAACCTTGTTGACCAGACAATATTTTCGATCATAAGACGCAATGTATTATAAATAATCTTCAAAATGATTCAGATTGTGATTTATAGTGCGTTACGCACGAAGGATGCAGGTCACGTCTTAATAATTTAAATCAATCAATTACAAGTTACAACTGCATGTTGCCGTCTACAACAAAATGTATGCCCAAATTTACTACGAGCTAATTAATAAAACTGTGAATTATCAAAAGCAGCTGACCTGGCAGACACTCACTTATTTGAACAAAAGCCCTTTAGACCTCGCCATTCTCGATATTAGCGGAACTGACGATATCAAATTTCTCAGTAATGAGCCTATTACGTTCCCACTGCTGGGACACCAGGCCTGGCCTACTCCTCTCTGTGAGTAATCTCAGTAATATTTTTTTAAAATCTTTTTGACTTCAATGAGAAACAAGCGTCCCCAATCATCGCTATTATGCTGTTTTTCTACTTATGAAAAATGTAAATCTCTTAAAGATGGAAATTGCGAAACTGTTTTTTATGACCAGCAGATCCTAGGTTTGCTATAATTCCCTTACCAGATATGATCGTTATTAGCTTAAGAGTTTATGAATCCGTCGACCTTTCCTGTCCCAAGTTTCAATTCATCATGAACAGATAAATTAAGTTTTTATCCAGCCAGCTTGGTTGGTGGTCGTAGAGTGCCCAATTGCTGAGAGAAACGTTTTTTAAACCACGATATCAAAGTCCGATTAGGTTTCAACTTGTACTTCGGTGAAGGTAAAGTGCCAAAACAGGCAGCAGAGCGCGTCTATAAATGAAATTCGCGCAGCCTATTTGAACGACAATAACGAAATTGTATGTAAATAAAATCCAGAAATTTTCAGTACAAAATGATATTCATAGCACGCAATTAGTCATTTGGACGCATTAAGTTTCCGCTGGTAGCGGTTCTCAGAGGCGGGCATGAATACCATGAACTATCAAGCGTTGGTCCTTGCGGAGGAAGCAGTGGCTCGGGGCTATGTCGGTTTGGCGGTGTGTTTTGACGTCGCCAATGCCTTCAACATATTGCCCTGAAGTTGTAAGAATATGGCACTTCATATAGAAGTGCATAGAGTGCCAATGCCAAACTACCTCCGCCGCATATTTTAGGGCCTATCTGACGTAAAGACTCGTCATCTACCCGAGTTGCGAGAAATGTCGTGCTGTTCGATAGTGTTCGGGTCTGGGGCTGCCCGTTTGGAACATCGGGTACGACTGGGCGCTGCGCGGTGCACTTCTTCATGTGTCGCAGCGTACGAGGGAAGACGCACACACGGTCAGTGTTGCGACGGCTTGGGTCGCGGAAATCGTAGGTAGGATCAACGATTTGACCGCAGCAAGATGACCTTTAGAGTGATAGCGGATTCAGGTATACAGAAGGGGGTCCTTCGTCGCGGCGAGTCTTTTGATCAGATCACTGATCCTAGCGAAAAAATCTTCACGTCATATACCAGGACGCGTGGGCATTATCTGAACGAGATAAAAGTAAAGTAAGTTGATTCCACAGTAGTGGAACCTAGCATGGCAATTCTGCTGCGTATGTCGTAACCCGGGTCACGGTCTATCCATGTGCAAAATTTAATCCAAATCTGTTAAAAGTTGCTATACTCCATTTGTTTAGGTAGTTAACTAAATGTAAACAATCTTAACATGTCTTTTATCTAAAAAACTGTATAAAAATTGAATCTAAAAAAAATGTTTACAATTAGGTATTTACTTAAACCGATGTTAGGTAAGTAACTTAATTTAAATAATATTTGTTGGTCTTTTATACGATTTATTTTATATAAAAAGACATATCAAGATTGTTTACCTTTAGTTAACTACCTAAACAAATGGAGTATAGTGACATGGCACTGGCTAGGACAATAACTCACACAACAACAACTCTTTGGTTTCGAGCTGCAATGTAAGCGTGTGGTGTATTGTTGGGTCCCACAAATGAAAAGATTATGATGTTTCCAAGTGACTTTGCCAGGCCCGTATTGACCATACGGGCAAATCGGGCAAATGCCCGATGGGCCGGAGGCCCAGTGGGCCGGTCGGGCTGCTGGATACCAATCGTTTTCTTTTACGAATGGCAGAGGGCCGGTTGTCTGTGAAATGCCCGGACTGAATTAAAGCCCCAGTCCGGCCCTGGACTTTGCTATTTACATATAGTAGCTTGTGGATATACTTTCTATTAGAAGTGCAGAAATAACTTGGCTTTTCATAGTTTTCTCGAAAATACACAAATTTATATTTGCGGTCAGTAAAACAATACTGAGCATGCGTAAATATTTATCCCAACTACAGATCCCTTCACTGTGCATGGTCCGCACTTAGCCGGTTGTTTTAGACTTCAAATACAGGCTGACAAGTGGTCTGCTCTAGGCTATTGATGACGATGAATTAAGCAAAATAGTGAAATATGATTGAATGCAAAAAAACTTTAGGGTTGCTTAATTGAAACAGGCCTACGAAAATGAAGATGTTACTATAAGGTAAACAAAGTCACCTGTAGATGAGAGGTTTATCACAGCCACATTAAGTAGCTTATGATTATGAAAGTTCAAGGCTACTAATGAGATCAGTTGATCTATTTGTTTACAGGATTACTCACAAGAACATCTCCTATCCTCCACATTCTTTTTGCATTATACTCTGTTCATTTTATTATGGTTAATAGGGTGCTATGTGCTAAATACTCATTTTAGAGCTGTTAGCTAACTTGGTTCATGTAATCTAACTATTAAGACACACAGAAATTTTGCTATTTCTAAAAGCTTTGTTGCCATGATTTTGAACATGGAAGGATGAATATTTCACCTGTCCAAGGGACTGCAGACTTTAATGGTTGATATTAATTTAACCTTTATACCTCAAGCCACATCTGAGAATAAAGGTCTTCACAGACAGACAGAACAGTGTTCCTTTATGGATTCTGTTTTTTCCTTTTTAGAAACTGCACAGTCTTTGATTTAGTGTTTGCATCATTTAAATTATTGAGATGGAGAAATATGAGATAATGAAGTAAAGTAAGAGGGTAAGGAACTATTATAAGCAATCATTATTAATTGTAATATGTTTATTAAAGCTGTACACTACGTAACGTATTTGATTTTGAATTAGTTCTACATCCACTGAAGACAAAGTGAACAATGACTGGGCAGAGTTTTAAGCACATAGCCCCTAGGTATACTTACGTATAGCACAGATCTTCTGAAATTATGGGAACCACAAAAAATACACATAACATAGAAACAAACTAACCTAGCTACCAAAATTCAATTCTCATTTTACAAAAACATGTTTGGATAGATACCTATTTAGTGGTTAAATAGTTCAGCCTGAAAGGTTTTTGGTTATTGAAATGTAAGAAATTCTTATGTTTAATTGAACATGTTATGGATTATAACATTTATTCTTCTATCTTTAATGGACAAACTGTTACAGTTGCCATTAATGAGAATGTTTGATAACATAACATTACCTACCTCTTGCTGATACGGTTCCCAACATCGTCTTCAATATTATCACTTGATTTTTCTGTCTCATCCTTAAACAAAAGAAAATATCAATTTAGCCATGTAAACTAGTTCCTTGAGACCACTAAATTAAGGCGCTTTAATCTAAATGCAATAACGCAGGGCTACATATCAAACTATTCACATAATATATTACTAACTTTGAAATATGATAGGTCCATCAAGAGATTCAGAAATAGTGTGATTGTGATAGATAGACTAGACATACATAGAGCTAAATAGGGCTTATTATTAGTGGTAAATAGAAAGATGTACGGGTAGGATGTAAAGTAGTGAATCGTGTACAAAGTTGTTTCGATTCCTCGAGAAATACCCAATACGTTTGACCAATTTGACACAACATAATAATACTAATAAAAAATTACAAACCAGTACTCACCGTTTTCCTAGGTGTTTGCACACTCGGAGAACGTCGAATTGTAACAAGTGCCATACCACATTAGCGTTAACAAATCATTATCAAGGTATGTAATACAATCACAAACATAAAGACGAATACCTATTGACTTATCATAACACTAATCCTTATATGATTCAATATGTGTAAGGTAAAACTTAGTTGCATACATCACTAGATACTTTAAATATACTCATAGCTGATTGCAACAAGTACAATCTATCACAACTTCGCCCATTTTTTATTTTAGTAAATTCTATTCTTATTTAAAGAAAAGATGATGGATGAGTGAGTGAGTACGTGCCACAGATAAAAAAAATATGAGCGTAATGCATGGAATTAAAATGTTCTATTAGTATCAAAAAAATCTCAAAACTGACGGATTATTTAGAAGCAGTAAATATTATATTTTTGATTTTAATCGAGCAATAAAACATGTTCCTATCTTTTTTTTTATTTATCAAAACTACTGAGCTTATTCAATTTTCAATCGATATCATCAAATAAAAGTGACAAGTGGATCTACAGACGCTCCGTAGATTGGCACTTGGCAGCTCGGGCTGGGTGCGAGACGCCCACACCCAACGTGCTCAGTGTTGGGATTTTATCCGGATAAATACTCAAAATGGATAAATACTCGATAAATATCCGTTTTTACTGAGTATTTACCCAAAACAGCGGATAAATACTATTTTAAGTTTTCGTAACGTAAAGAATCATGCCCACTTTCCATACATTGAATGACCTGTCACTTGATTCATTTTACAGGTCGCGTCTACCTACAAATAGTGTTCTATAAAATCAGTTATTGTTTATTATAACACAATAAGTTATCATCTTCTCATTTAGAGGCCAGGGAAAAGTGCTATTACGTAAATAAGTTTTTGAGGTTATAACAGATTTACACCTTTCAGATCAGGTTTGACAACTGTTGAAACCTCAAAAACTAGATGATTATTAAAATGAAATTATTTGTTAATCGCTGAGAGAGTTGCACTCACTCAGAAATAAATCCGTCTTCAAATTAATATCATCATCAAATCGGCGCGCAGTGGTAAACAGCAGTTATATTCTCGTAATAGCCCGACGATGCTGAGTTTTAAACACTTCACGTGTGAAGTTAAGCCATCCTTGTTTTCTACACTACATACAGCAAGTTAGAACAATTTAGGTATAGCTCATTGAAATATCGGTCAAAATCTGTCGTCGAAGTGGACCAGACTCCAGGAGGACGATGCTTTTAGCCATCGAACTCTAAGAGGCTGATTCACCTTGTCCGTCCGGATAAAGTAAATAATAATACCAACCCTTATACTGTCCCACTGCTGGGCAAAGGTCTTTTCTCATGCAGAGAAGGCACGAGCAGTAATCACCACGTTTGGTCAAGATGAGGTGGCGATTTCTGACTTTCATTGATTAATTTATTATACAAGTCCAGGTTTTCTCGTGATGTTTTCCTTCACTGTAGTTCCTACGTAGGTATTGAAAAAAACACATTGGCCCGGTATTGAACTCATGCCTCGTGCATGAGGTGAGGTGTTAACCTCTGGGCCATCACAACATAAATATATAACTAAGTGCTGCATGTTTTTGGAGAGGTAGGGAAAATTAAATAGAAAACAGGATTTGATTTATTATTATTTATTCAATGTCTTCTCGTACAACCATTTCATCTAAAAATGCCGCTGGAGCCACAATGTTCGTTTCATGCCTAGCCCAACCTAAGTACCACACCAAAGTCATAACATGCGCACAACAACCTACAGTGCAAGTTTTCTTTGAGAATGTGGTCACTTTGACAATTGAGCAATGATCGACGACAAACGAGGCATAGGTACTTAGGTATGACCACGGCGAGATGAACCAGTAGATGGGTCACACTCATTGTTTCTATAAATCTGAGCATTAACAGTCTGCATGGATACATCAAAACACTCTTTACAAATGTAATCTTCTTCCATTATCTGAATAACAAATCAATTATGAGATTTAAAAGCCTGCAATGGAAATAAGTATATTTAATTTGTATTTTAACATGTTTCGCTTTAAACAGCTGCCTAAAAGAATACTTTAGCTAAACATGGGGAAAAGCTACATGCAACTAACACATTCGGTCAGCGGTTCGTCTTAGGGGCGTCACCGATTTCTAGTAGTACTAGTTCTATATTTCATAAAACTTGAAAAATATACATTAGCACTTCTAAATATCAGTCCTTTTTTCTAAAAAAATCATTCCACTAGCATCTGTTGACTGAATACTAAATAGTTAGGTACTCGATTGTTATTATACTTACTATTACTGGAGATATCCAACTGCTAATTAGCGAGATGACTCTGCTATGAAGCTGAAGGGCCCGATAACGCCGAAGCGTATTAACACTTATGTTACAGGTTATACAAAGCCATCTCATAGAAGGCTCATGTCCATAGCTCTTTCCAACAAAAGCGACAACGTCTAGATCCCAGCAAAAAGGACTAAATCGGTATCCGTGTAACACAGGCCAAAGTAATCGTATGTGGTAGATATCGGAGTCCGTGGAAAATGAAAAACTTGTTAGGGTATCAGAAAATCCAAAATCGCTCAGTACAATACGTAGTGACAGCAAACGAACGACTGCAAAACGTCAAACAAGTGTCAGCCTGTCATTCACGTCAAGAAATTCGTTTTACGCGCCCTATTCATTGTAAGTTTATTTTTCTTTCCACACCCTAATATGAAACTATAAAAAATCATAGCTAGTCATAAATTAAAAAGTGAAGTAAAAAAAAATACCACTTCGTTATTTTGAACATTTATTTATCACATAAACGAACAAGTTTTTTCGTATTATGTGAAACGAAACGTGTGTAAAACACGTTACGTTTCCAAAAGTCTTTTAAGAATGATAAACATTTTTTAGAATTTCTTTTTTTCCTGGCTTTATTTGAAAATTCAATTATGTGATACGAAATAAGCAAAAAATTAGCATTTTTTTAAGATATTTTACATCACTAGACGCGTAATAAAAAATTCAGGTCAAGATTGGACCATGGACCTAAAAAAAATTCTTTTTTTTAGGTCCATGGATTGGACATGATTCTTTTGTCATTTTACTAACAAAAGGATTGAAATTATTGAAAAACAGACAATGCAGATTGGTACCGTACCTTATTAATCATTTTAACAATTACAAATGCCGATATTGACAATAATTTCACTCAATCATGAATACAATTCATCAATAACTGTCAAAGTTAGATAAAATTATACATTTGTACATTTTTTTTCACATACATACATGAACTCGTGCCTTTCTCCCATGGGGGTAGGCAGAAACTATCCGTAAGTCGGGGCTGCACCGGGCCACCATTGCTATCGCCAATATGAAAGCGTGTCAGACTTTAACTGACTAAAACCCACCCGTATTCCTTCAGTTCCCCGTGCTAGGGCCATAGTACCTCTTTCTAACAGATCCGCAACCCTGGCAGGCACCGGTGCTCGCGGACCCCTTCAGTGGTGCCGATTCTGTTGTACACCGAACTAAACTATCTCTAAAATTCCTTACTTTTGGCTATGAGAATTTTAATGCCATTCTGCAAGAAAAAAATTCTAAATTTAAAAATTAATTTGACACGACTAAAATCGAATTTGACAATCGCGACTCAACGTGGTTTTTTTTTCTTTTGGTTTAGCAACGTGGTACTTGTGTGCGTTACGCAATAAAAAATTTTAGAAACGAAGGCAAGTGGGCCGCCTGGACGTGTTTTATCTGGAATTTTTTACATTTTGTAAGTAAAATTAAAAAAAATCTTACCCACGTGTTGAGATTTATATGTGTGGTTATAAAAGGGGTCGAAAATTTCATTATTTTTGCGATTGGACACGCCATTTTCGAGATATAAGCAAAAGAAAAGGAAAACAAAAAATACAGTAGATACTGTTTTTGCACGTGAATGCGAGGCGTTGGTCTTTGAGGAGTGGATAGAGAGGCGCCACAGCGTCCTCACCTTCCGCCTGACGCAGGTTCTCACCGGGCATGGGTGCTTCGGTGGGTTCCTGTTCAGGATAAAGCGGGAGGAAACGCCCGGGTGTTTCCATTGCGAGGATCGTCTGGAGGACACGGTGGAGGTGTGCCCTGCCTGGACGGAGCACCGCCGTGTCCTCGTGGAGGCGATCGGTGGTGGCGACCTCTCGCGTCTGGCCCTGGTGCGAGCCATGGTACGGAGCAAGAGGGCATGGGAAGCCGTTACCTCCTTCTGCGAAGCAGTAATGCTTGCGAAGGAGGAGGTGGGGCGTGTGAGGGAGTGGCAGTCTCTGCGCCCTCGCATCCCTAGCCGCCGCAGGAGGAGACGCCCCGGGCGTCGGGAGTCTATAGCGGACACCCGGCCACCGTAGGCGCGAGCTTGCGGGTGGCGAGCAATGGGTAGCTCGCGGCCCGGTAAGGATCAGGCTCGGGTCGACGGCGCGTAGTGTTCCACGCGCGCCTCAAAGAGATGTCAGCAGCACTGAAGGGGTCTGCTAGGACCGATACCTGCCAGGGTCGCGAGATTGTTCGAAAGAGATACCATGACCCTGGCACATGGGCAACTGAAGGAACACGGGTGGGTTTTAGTCAGTAAAAGTCTGACATACCCTCCCACTTCGCCCAGAGCGGGAGAAGTTATTTGATGATTTCCCATCCAGGTGAGGCGTTGGTGTGAATTTCTGTTCATGACCACTAGTTTTATTCAACACCTTTTTAATCGCGTCAAAATGCACGCGTGGAATCGATGAAAAATTGATGAACGCTGGCGGCACGCACGAAAAAGCATGACTCATTGTCAAGTTCCACCTGCACAGAGAGTGCAAGCGAGAGCGCGTAACAAGCAATAGAGAGGCACGATCGGCCTAAGCGTTCGACTTGTGATGCACCTATCTCTCTTCTACTCCATCGGCCGATGCATCGGAATAGAAGAGACTTAGATGCTATCACGTAAAATTATCCTCCGTACACCGACTTTACAGACAAACAATTGTTTTTATATATTTTATCACATCTGCATATTTTATGAATTTTTGAAGCTACCGCATTTCAGTAGGGCTATTGCGTATCTCTGTTGACAGTTAATAATGATGATCATTTGGCAAAGTGTTTAACGATCAACTGTCAAATAGCAACTTTCGTATTGGCTATCTTCAGTGCCTATCTAGGATGACGTCATAGGCACTCAGTGTCGTTTATAGTTGGTTGATAGTCACCGTAACTCATTTTGACAGATGTTTTTGTATCGATAAATAAAAGATTGCGATTGTTTAAGCACAGTGGACATCAAACTGATAATCATTTAGTGAATCGTGGCTTTCGTGAAAGACACTACTCAAAGGTAGTGTTTTAGAAATTCTTGTGATAAGCACCGAGGCCGGTAATTAGTGAAGCGTATAAACATTACGTCTTTTGTTGTGTTATTGTGATTCCTGTCGTTGCCACGCATTGCATTAAGTATTGTTGTGGAAAAATAATAGTTTAAACTATTATTTATTTTCTATTTTTTAGGGTGTTTCGAATTTTGAGACGTATTTCAGCGTAGTTTGTGACGTATGTCAGCGTAGTTCGTGACGTATATCAGCGTAGTTTGTGACGTATGTCAGCGTAGTTTGTGTCGTATGTCAGCGTAGTTTGTGACGTATGTCAGCGTAGTTTTCGAAGACAGTTTTTTTGCTGTCCTGGTAACCCTGGCAAGGATAATGGCACAAATTTATGAAATTATTGCATTGTCATCGGTCCTTGACAGGTGTGCAAAGTTTGAATAAAATCTGGTCGTTTAAAGTGGGTCAAAATCGCGCTATAAGGAGTCGGTTACAAACAAACATACAAACATACAAGTGAAGCTAATATAAAGCGTGTAAAAAAATAATGAATAAAATGATGTTCAAAATGATATGATAATGTTTTATTTATTTATTAATTTAACAATTTAGCTTTTGTATACAATTTATCAAAAGTATAGATAACAATAGCCTTGGGCTTATACAGTCACCAATTACAGTTTAACAGCATTCTCTAAAAGAAGCGTTAACACAGATAAATTTATAGTGGCGCTAGAACTTTTTGCCCATTTATTTTAAACTAAGACAAATAAAATAATAATAATTACTTAAATTTGGTACACTTATGAAGTTATGCGTAACTAGCTTTTGCCAGCGGCTTCGCCCGCGTGGAGTTCGGAAATTATCCCGCGGGAACATACTACCAGGATAAAAAATTCCCTATGTGCTATTCCAGGTTATAAACTATCTGTGTGCCAAATTACATCTAAATCGGGTAAGTAGTTTTTGCATGAAAGAGGAACAAACATTCATACATTCATACATCCATACGTCTTTACATCCATACATCTATACATCCATACATACAAACTTTCGCGTTAATTTTCAAAAACGTACACTTTGATAAGATAACACAAAGCAACACACTGTTTATTTTAATTCCGCTACACCGTAGAGTTACTTCTGGCAAAGATTGAATTTACCGCCCACATCATTTTTCAAGTGTATTATAAACCGTCAAATATAAAAGGTTCCATAAATGAAGTATTGTCACGCTCAAAGGCGTTATTGAACTTAGCCGCATAATAGTCGATAGAAAATAGAGGCGTCAAGTGCTAAGATGAAGAGCACCGACCCCGGTCCGTTAGCCACCGTAACGTGATATCCACTTACTATGATACGCAATACCAATGTTATGAAATTCTCAGTTGTCATCAAAGTTCGGTGTACAACTGTAGCCTGTTAGTCACTGGCAATCAAAAAGTTAGCCAATAGCCCTGCAGGACGCCATGAGCCAGTTAGACATGGGCAATATGTATCACTAAAAGGAAAAGATTGATATGTATCTTCTGATCACTGGGATATGTATCACTCATTCATATCTTTATATCCTTATGAATCCGCGCACGACACGAAGCGACGATGCACTGATGCGCTGCTCAGCGTGGTTAGCTTCGTTCAAATCAATCTAACGAATCAGTAAGACGTATCTTTCTGTTCTGATTTATTGCACTACTCGTTTCGTTCTTTTTAAGTATCTATTTTTATGATTGATCAATGAACCCGAAAAAAATGAACTTTAATTTTTAGTTTATTATAAATATTACAATGAAATTAATGACTAATGAATACAACATTGGTAGAAGACGTATACCAGTTTATAATGGTCAAACACTTATTCTCGGTATCGAGAAAGTGCGATAGAACATTCTAAGTAGGGAGGTGCGAAAGAGATGTCAGGACTTTCCGAAGAGACATCGTGTCGCCAGATACAAAAGGACGACGATTGAACGAGTTGTAAAAGATACACTGATTAGTGGTGGGTCGTTGTCGAATTTTTGACGGACGAAACGCAACCGTTTTACCGACGACGATAACGGTTGCAGAAAACGGTCGTCGTCGCAACTGGTTTGAAGAGCCGTCTTCAAACCAGTTGTTGCGACGACGTCCGTTTTGTAAAAGACGAAACTTATCGAATATGGAACAGAATTGCGTTTTCGTTGCGTGAAATAGTTGCAGTTTCTTCGAAAGCTACAACTATTTATAAATACCCAATTACACAACTGACCAAAAAAATGTAAACAAACATATGATGCGCTCACCGGCTCGAATTCCAAGATATTTATTTACCTATTATCCTAATTCAATATGCCGGGCGATTTTGCACTTAACGGCTATAAGCTTACACAGGTTTGACCGTCGCATCCATGTCGCATCACGAACGACAGTATAGAAAAGTAGTAATAAAATATAGACTCTATGCCATTGACAAAAAGTTCACTTTTACTGTAAGAACTGTTTTGTGAACGAACGCGGTATGCTAAGGACGACGTCGCGACGAGTGTGATAGTTGAATCAATGCGTTTTCGACCGTATTTTCTTAGCAGTAAAATAAAAATCGCATCAAGTAATTCGAAGACTGGTTTGCGTAACGAAAACTATTTCGATCCAAGACTTAAAAACAGTTTCGTCGTCGTAGTCGTCGCAGAACATAAAATGGTCTTTGGAACGGACGGACTAAGGACGACGACGCGACGCGACGAGTGTGATAGTTGAATCAATGGATTCTCGACCGTATTTTCTTAGCTGTAAAATAAATAATCGCATGTAGTAATTCGAAGACTGGTTTGTGCAACGAAGACTGTTTGGATCCAGGACGTAAAACGGTTTCATCGTTGCAAGACATAAAACGGTCTTTGGAATCGGTTCGTTGTCGCAACGCCCACGACTAACACTGATACATTCGGATTTGAAGTTCAGCCAGTAAATTAATAGTGTGTGCTGCGCAGTTTAAAGGCTCAACACCTTTTAACTAATTGAAAAGTTCTTTGCATGTTTATAGCGTTGGCAAACAACAACAATAAACTTGTCTTCGATGCATTTTTTTTTTACTTTTAGAAGCTCTTCACAGAGATGTTCAATTATGTAGCAATTCTCTACACTCTTAACAAAGATAGATTCTAAAATTGTGTCTAAAGAGCATGCTCTATTGGAGACGTTTGGCCTCCTGACACAATTACAACCCTGGCAATTAACATACAACTAAATAATGTAATAACGTAGTATTTTGAAAAGCCTAAATAACAATAAAACCAATTAAGATTTTAAAATAATCATCCGATGCACAAAAAAGATATTTATCCATCATTTTGAGTATTTATCCGATAAAAATGAGTAAAAACGAGTATTTATCCATTTCGGATAAAAACTCGAGTATTTATCCTCTGAGTATTTATCCACTGCCTATCAGTAGGCCCGCCTGGTTATGTATGTCAAGATGTAGTTCCAAAGGAAACCACAGTATGCAAACAACCACGGCAAAGCCGCAAACTCAGACCGCAACGCAACGGCATCGGCACCACAGGTTTTATTAAACGTATTTGTAAAAACATAATATTTTAACGTATTTCATCGTGAGTTTGACACGAATGATGGTGATTTCTTGTCTTGATTGTGAGTCGCTGGTGATTTCAAAATTTGTGTGTGGACGTCATGGACGTGTGATTTTGAAATCACCAGTGAGTCTGTGCAATCCGTCATAACATGCTATGTGCGTCACAAACTAACTTGTCCCGAGTTGTAAATCCACATACGTATGGAATCAAAAATATCGTGGCGGGATTTTTTCGCGCACTAGATACTCAACGCACTATCTTTTCGACATGTTGCGATAAGCTGTCTTGGATTCTCAATTTTTCCGTCCGTGCGTACATTGTCTAAGTCTGTTGTCTTTGGTTCTGCTAGGAGTATATGTATTCTGTGGTTTGTTCTTTTCTTTGTAATTTATTTCTGTGTCAACTGTCATGTCAAAAGGACGGGCGCAAACGCAAAACAGACGCGAGTCAACGTCAAAGTTACGTGATCGCGATCTACAACACGATCGAAAAGAATAATCAAGCAAGTGTTGTAAATAATAAAGTAAATGTTACTTACAAGGTGTTTTGCTAATGACTCAAAAACTGTTATGACATCTTTGCAACTCTATAAACATTTATTGAGGCAGTGTGAAAAACTTCCCCCTGACGCTTGTAAACACTATAGATTCGCTGTTAAACAGGTAAGTTTCTAAGTTATGCTCTGACAAAACCTTGAATAAAATTATGTAGTATATTGGTATCTGATGGACCCGCATGTTTAAATTTATATAAGTGTTAGAACGTCTTATCGACTTCCTTTGAATAGTTCTGCCCAGTTTTTGTACCCTTGAATTTTAAATTGTTTGTAGCATTATAGAAGCAGTACGTGTGTGTCCTGGCTAACATTGCCTGCCAGCCTAGCTAGGCTAGCCTATTTTATAACATTCCAGCTTTTGTCAGCGCCTTCGCCCGCGTGAAGGTTGAAAATTACCCCACGGGAATTTACTACCAAGATCAAAAGTTCTATGAAAACTATGTGGTACTACAGGTTGTAATCTATCCGTATGCCAAATTTCTTACAAATTCAGCCGTTTTGGGTGATATAAACTTTCATTTTATTATATTAGTAGGATACTAGGATTCATGAAATACGTAAAATGTGAATATAACATGTAATAATTATACTAAAAAAATAAGACCCGGATGGAATTAATGTTGACATGATAATAAATATTAACAGAAACTTATCCCGATTTGGGTGAAACAATCCATAAGTGTATCAAATATAATATTATGGGTATATAGATACAGTAGCAAATACTCACACTGTTGGTTGATCTTTATAACTCAATCTAGCCCCTTTTTATTGGGTATTTTTGACCAATTGCTCCAGACTAAGTATAATGTTTTCCAAGTGTATTGCAATTACCTACTACATTCTTATTCCAGAGCTACAAACAACACAAGTTTGAACCTGATCCAGAAAGAGTGAGAGAAATTATTTCGAAAAGCCTTGAGGATGCTAAATGGATTGTAAATAAGGTAAACATTATGAATACATGGGAAGAGTGCTGATTGCTTGTAAATAATAAAGACCAAAAACACTAATGCCAGGCCTGTCTCACTTCCATACAAGCGGCGCAAAATCCCCGAGATATTTACCTACTATTCTGGAAAACAACCTAATTTCAACCTTTTGCATTGTATATAGCGTTCATAGTACAATAATTGTCTGCCGTCTCGCTTCAATCTGCTAGGGCTGTCAGAGAGGTAGAATATACAATAGTAGGTACTTTACGGTATTAACAGTTTACTTTTGATCCGCGGGTGCGTGCGCTGCGTGTGCGACAAGTCGAGCGAGTGCAAGCCTATTGAGACTAGTACGGTGGCGGGACGCTTGCGTTTATCATACCTAAACTCGGGAGTGAAACTTCTGTACCGTTAGGTACTAATATACATTCTGTGCTAATGCATAGCATTAGCATATTATGAAATGAGATCATTGCCTGGGTCTCGCCCTCTGCCTCGCCCTATGTATAGTACTCAATCTACTTATATTTACAATAAGTTGAACTTCAAATTGAATATCTACCCCATGTTGCATGCATCATGATTGTAAAAATACTTTAACTGAATGGGTAAAATCACAGACCTATGATGAAATTGAACTAATATTAACCAGAATACGCTAATCAAGAACCTGTCCTCAACCATAATATACATCAGTTATTCAATCATTAACACACACACATCACTCACACGATCATACATCCACCACCGCACACACACACGAAAACTACACATACCAGAATAGTACAACAATTTTGTTATATCATAAAACCTAAACTTTTCTCTTTTATAATTATGTCTCAACATTTGTAGCTAGTGACACATGGGAGGTTACGAGGTAACCCCATCACAAGTATCCTTATAACTTATCGGAGCTGCCTGAATTCAAAGTTGTATAACAATTATTGAGAAACATTAAAACTTTTTTTAAATTTATTTTATTTAGAAATCAGTCAAACAATTTCTAAGAGCAGTTAGCATTTTATATTGGGCAAAAGCCACTATATTTTATTTCTTTCTAATACAATAATTTGATCATAAATATAGAAGACTTCCTTATTTAACACTAAAATTATATATTATCTTTATATACTTTGAAATAATGTTGAAATAAACGATTTTTTTTTTTTTTACTTTACTTGTATAATAGGTTGGGGAAAAAGTTTCTTCGCATTTTTTAAGAAAATTAAAAACATTTTTTAATAAAGTTTATTTACATTTAACTAAAGTATGTAGGTACCATTTTGTTCGATAACTTTTTGCCATCTTGTAGGTAGGGACATGATCCCATTGCTATAGAAATTTTGGGACTTCTGGTCAAAATACCGCGACAAGTGGTTTTGGCAGTCCTCTCGTGATGTTAACCTGACACTGCCTAAAGAATTCTGAAGAGACCGAAACAGGTGGAAATCTGAAGGTGCAAGGTCAGGACTATACGGCGGATGCATTAACACCTCCCAGCCAAACTCTCTTAATTTTTGTTGGGTGGCTAAAGATGTGTGAGGTCTAGCGTTATCATGATGAAAAACCACACCCCTTCTGTTGATTAATTCCGGCCGCTTTCTCTCAACTTCTTGCTTTAATCTCATCAGTTGTTCGCAGTAGAGTTCAGAATCGATGGTCCTGCCTGGTGGTAACAGCTCATAATGAATAATGCCCTTCCAATCCCACCACACACACAGCATCACCTTGTTGCGAGTTAACCCGGGTTTCGCCACAGTCTGTGAAGCCTGACCGGCCTTTGACCACGACCTTTTTCGCACGTTCTTGTCATACGTGATCCACTTTTCATCACCAGTTACCAGCTTCTTCAAAAATGGTTCGGTTTCATTACGTCGTAATAAAGAATCACAAATGAGTACATGGTTCATTAGGTTTCTTTCAGTGAGCTCGTGAGGTACCCAAATGTCGAGCTTTTTTGTGTACCCAGTTTTTTTCAAATGCGCCAAAACTGTTTTGTGGTCAATTTCCAGTTCTTCAGCTACGTCGTAACTACTGGTATGCCGATCTTGCTCCAGTTTTTCAAAAATGGCATCCATTTTATCCGTAATAGGGCGACCAGAGCGACGTGCATCTTTGACATCAAAATTTCCGGATTGAAAACGCTTAAACCAAATTTGTGCTACTCTCACAGACACTACACTAGGTCCATAAACATCGCAAATTTTTTTCGCGGCTTGCGTTGCATTTTTACCTTTTTTGTAGTAAAATTTTAAAATGTATCGAATTTCTTCATTAGATTCACTCATCTTGACGGTACGAAAAACAAATGAAAATCACACATTTTCCTAATTTGAATTTGGAATTATGTTCTTTAAAATTTAAACTTTCAATGATACCAAAACCAGCCAGATACAAATAGTATAGCCAAAGAGATTTTATTACAAGTTCATACATACTATAATGCGAAAAGACTTTTTCCCCAACCTAATATATATTATGTACAAGTATATAAAGTTTATAAAAACAGAGAAAAAAGAATCAGAGGGCTTTAAAAAACTCTTCTGCATCGCTGTCAATGGGAAAAGTTGCCAAAAGGCTGGCAGCATTGCCATACAATGTGTCAATGCTGATTCTTTGGCCAAAAAATAGGCCAGCCCTCTGGGCAATGAAAATGATTTAATAATAGGATTTTGTGATATTGAAATAACATTTGAATTCACAACTGACAAAATGTTCATTTTGTTTTTTCAGTATACTCAGAAATAATGGATGCTATGAAGAAAAAAGATATCAATAATTCACATAGAAAAAATGGTTTTATTCATGACACCAGAATATTGTAATTGCTAAGGATGTTTGGTGAAAAAATAGAGGATTACGAAATATTAGAACATCTTGGTAAAGGAGGATTTGCACATGTTTATAGAGCAAAATGTCGACGAACAGGACTATTTGTTGCTATCAAAATGATAGACAAAGCACTTATGGCAGGTGCTGGTATGATAGGCAGAGTAAGACAAGAAGTCACTATTCACTCTCGTCTAAAGCATCCTGCTATCCTAGAATTGTATACATTTTTTGAAGATGCACATTATGTTTATTTGGTTTTGGAACTAGCACACAATGGTGAGCTAGCAAAACACTTCAAGTTAGGAACTCGGGGGTTATCTGAGAAGGCTGCTGCTGATATATTTAGACAAGTGCTGAGTGGAGTTTTGTATCTTCATACACACAATATCATTCATAGAGATTTATCATTGAACAACTTATTGCTGACAAAGGATCTAAATGTTAAAATTGCTGATTTTGGGTTAGCTACGCAGTTGAATGGTCCAGATGAGAAACATGTTACCATGTGTGGTACACCCAACTATATATCTCCTGAAGTAGCTTCGCGTGACTTCCATGGGCTACCAGCTGATGTCTGGGGTTTGGGTTGTATGTTGTACACTTTATTAGTAGGAAGCCCTCCCTTCCACACTCAACATGTCAAGACTACTCTAAACAAAGTTATTAATGCTGATTACAAGATACCTTTGGAACTGTCCCTGCAAGCGCAAGACTTATTGCAGAAGCTTTTGTGTAAAGATCCCACAAAGAGAATAACATTAAAGGGTATATTGGAGCATCCCTTTTTATGTAATGTCCAAGGTTCATGCAAGCAAGATATATCACGAGATTCTGGGTTCCTTACAACACTGCACAGTACTCAACACAGCAATAAATTTAGACCTGATGATAGAACTGATCTTGATTGTCGCACAAAGGAGTACAACGCTGAAAAAAAAGATGTCAGACCAATATCCTACAACATATTTACACAAGAACTCAGTTCTAATTCAACATGTTCCAACAACAGAAATTACAATTTGTGTACCGGAATTGATAAAGCTTCAGGGGAGATGTTTGATTTCAAAAATGAGCATAATAATATATTCCAAAAAAGTGATAGTCCATGCAACAGCAATTTATCTTTATTGGAAAATATGAGAAAAATTGACTTAAAATGTAAAATGCCTCAAGCAAACATAAATTTAGAAGAAAACAAAGAAAATATGCCTAAAACTTGTGCGGTCAATTCTAATGTGTTGAGTGTTCCTCCACTGTGTGCTGAAAGATTGCCAGCAATTTCTCACAGAACACGGAATGCTATACTGAAAATAGAATCTTCTGGAGTAATTGTAGAGTTTATTAAAAAGAAAGGCAAAGATAGAGAAGAACAAATAGTAGAAATATGTAAAATATCCAAAGATGGCATGAAAATTATAATATATACAGTTGATAATAAGACTAGGACTCTGAACTTTGACCATGATCCTACTCCTGATGAGGTATTTACTTATCATAATTTACCACAGAAACATTGGAAAAAATATTTATATGCTTCACGATTTGTTGAACTTGTCAAAGCCAAAACACCAAAAATAACATTATACACATCTTTATCAAAATGTCAGTTAATGGAAAATGCTACCGACATTGATATATTCTTTTATAGTGGAGAAAAAGTTACATACACCAGTTCAGAAGGCTTAAAAATCATTGACAAAAATCTAAAAATACATTATAATCTTGCAACAGTACCTGAGCTCAAATATATAACTGATCATTTTGAGGAATGTTCCAACCGCATGAAGCGTGTACAAACAGCACTATCCGGTATTCCTGATGAATGTTTTCCTTTAATAATAGGAAAAAGACCTGTTCAATCAGTGGGTAATTTACAATCACCTCTTCAAGGCTCAGTAAATGCAAATTATAACACGCCACTCTTAAACATTGGATCATTTCATCGAACAGCTGCGAGCTCTAGTCATATGCCAAGTGATTATAATTAATGGACTTGGAATTTATAATTCTCAACATTTCAGTATAACTTGACAAATTCGATTAGATGGCTTAATTAATTATTTTTCAAAATAAAATGTGTTTTATCTTTTGTTATATTATACGTACTATACTTGTAAATAGAAAGCGCAAGTCCTTGAAAATTGTTTGTTCTGAAGAGCAACTTGGAATAGGGGCTTTGTAACTTTGCAGCTACTTTCAAAGAGACGGCAGTCTCCGGGTGGACTTGGACTAAAATATTATGCACTCATGATAAAGACGTAAATTCATTATTTTGATTGAGCCTTCCATTTCTTGGATTAAGGTCTTGTCTTGTTTTATATTGATTTAGGTAAATATAGGTAATAGTACCTTTTACTTTGTATTATAATGTGAGCTTTATGGCATTATTGTGCTATGAGACGTATGTAAGTGAATACATATAAAATAAAATTGCATAGTAAGGTGCTATAACCATGTTTTCATTTATCTTTTTATAATAATTCTACTGTACGCAGGCGCGGTCGCAGCCTAACATTTTGGGGGGGTCACCATGAGTACTGAAGAATAATTTTAGGAAGGTACATCCTCTTTGGTCTAGTAGTCGCAAGCGCTACTGATCAGCATGATGTCCTGGATTATAGTCTTTTTTGCAATTCCATCGGAGTCTCCGTGGCTTTTTTTTTGGATGGGAAATCATCAAATGACTTCTCCCGCTCTGGGCGGAGCAGGAGGGCGTGTCAGACTTTTACTGACTAAAACCCACCCGTGTTCCTTCAGTTGCCCATGTGCCAGAGTCACGGTATCTCTTTCGAACAATCTCGCGACCCTGGCGGGCATCGGTCCTAGCAGACCCCTACATTGCTGCTGACATCTCTTTGAGGCGCGCGTGGAACACTACGCGCCGTCGACCCGAGCCTGGTCCTTACCGGGCGGCGAGCTACCCATTGTTCGCCACCCGCAAGCTCGCGCCTACGGTGGCCGGGAGTCCGCTATCGACTCCCGACGCCCGGGGCGTCTCCTCCTGCGGCGGCTAGGGACGTGAGGGCGCAGAGACTGCCACTCCCTCACGCGCCCCGCCTCCTCCTTCGCGAGCATTACTGCTTCGCAGAAGGAGGTGACGGCTTCCCATGCCCTCTCGCTCCGTACCATGGCTCGCACCAGGGCCGGACGCGAGAGGTCGCCGCCGCCGATCGCCTCCACGAGGACACGACGGTGCTCCGCCCAGGCAGGGCACACCTCCACCGTATGCTCCACCGTGTCCTCCAGACGATCCTCACAATGGAAACACCCGGGCGTTTCCTCCCGCTTTATCCTGAACAGGAACCCACCGAAGCACCCATGCCCGGTGAGAACCTGCGTGCAGGACGCCGTGGCGCCTCTCAATCCACTCCTCAAAGAGGGGACTTACCGCCGCAATTGTGGCGTGCCCAGCGCTGGGTTGCGACAATCGTACCCGCCATGTCGCCATGAGATCCTGCCGGAGCTCCGCCCGCCGTGCCACGATTTGTCGCGGCAGCGGAGTTTCGCCCCGGCGTTTCGCGTCCTCGCGCCACTCCCACATGTGGGCGAGGACCTTTGCCTCCAGATCCCATGGCGGCACTCCGGCAAGGAGGCTCGCCGCCTCGCAGGAGACCGTGCGGTATCCCCGGACTAGCCGGATGGCCATGACCCTCTGGGCCGCACTCAACCGGCGCGCTGGGCGCAGCCTCAATGAGGGCGCCCACACCGGTGCCCCGTAAAGGGCCATGGACCGCACGACCCCCGTGTAGAGACTCCGGCAGGAGGCGTTTGGACCCCCCAGATTGGGCAGGAGCCGCTTTAAGGCAGCCCCAGCCCGCTCCAGTCTGGGAGCCAAACGTCGGAAATGCTCAACGAAGTTCCACCGGCTGTCGAGGACAAGTTCCAGGTACTTCATCGTCGACTCGACGCCGATGTGAACTCCTCCCACCGTGAGTTGGGAACCCGAAGGTGGCGCGTTCCGAGGACCATGAAAACCCATGGCCTCGGACTTGTGCAGGGCCACCTCGAGTCCCAATTGCCGGATTCTTTCGACGATTGTCGCAACCCCTCGTGTCATTAAGTCGGCCGCCGCCTCGTACGACCTCCCCTTCGCCAGGACCAGCGTGTCGTCAGCGTAGCAAACCACGCTGACGCCGTTAGGGAGGTCGGCGCGCAGCACCCAGTCGTATCCGATGTCCCACAGATGCGGCCCCAGGACCGATCCCTGTGGGACACCGCACGACATCTCTCGCCGGTTCCACTCTCCCTGGTGACCGGGGTAGATGACGGCCATATCCGTCAGGTAAGCCTCGACTACGCGACAGAGGTAGTTCGGCACCCGGTGATACCGGAGTGCCTCCCTGATGCAACTCCAGGGCAGGGTATTGAAGGCATTGGCGATGTCTAGAGACACCGCCAAGACGACCCCACCCCGGGCCACTGCATCCCCCGTCGAAAGGGCTCGCACGCGCATGATGGCGCCCACCGTAGAACGCCCCTTGCGGAAGCCGTACTGGCCGTCCGACAAATCTGGCCCCTCCCGCACTAGCCACCCGACGAGGCGGTCTGCAATCACTCTTTCAAAGAGCTTGCCCACCTCGTCAAGCAGCACGATGGGCCGGTAAGCGGACGGCGAGTCCGCAGGGCGCCCCGGCTTCCTAATGAGGACCAGTTTTCCCGTCTTCCAACGAAGTGGGAACTGGCCCACCTCCATGCATGCGCTAAGGAGCCCCCTTAGTCGAGGCCCGAGAGCCTCCAAGGCCAGGACCCAGGCTTTTCCAGGCAAGCCGTCGGGTCCTGGGGGGCGGTATTCTTGGCATTAAGCCTTCGTACCGCCACCCTCATCTCTACCTCGGTCACTTCTGGAGCACCGTCGTCGTCGTCAGTGATGTGGTCCGCATCGGGCACCGCAGTAGGCGGAGCCATGGGTGGGGGACTATGTTCCCCTCGCGAAGGGAACAGAGCGCTCACCACGCCCTCCACGAGTTGGGGCCGGAGACTGCGTCAGCGGGGGAGCCCATGGGCGAAGTTTCTCCCGGACGGCCTTGTAGGGCCGTCCCCATGGGTCTCTGTTCAGAGTCTCCAGCGACTCCTTGCGGGCCAGTCCTCTAGCCCGCAGGATCTCCTCTTGGAGGGCGGTCTTCGCCGCTCTGTACCCCTCATATAGCTCCGCCTGAATGGCTTCCGTATCCGGAGGGCGGATACGGAGCCTGCGGTGCCTGGTGTACCGGCATCACGCCGCAACGCACGCTTCGCGCAACGCTGTTAGCTGCGGCGACCACCAGTACACCTGGTGCCAAGCCCGTCCTGGCTGGACTCGGGGCATAGCCACGTCACAGATCTCGGACATGGCCTCCCGGAACCACTCGGCCTCGTCGTTGATGTCAGCAGGCCTGTCTGGTGGTGACACCCAGGCCTGCACGATCGAGGCTTCCAGGAGAAGCTCCCGGTCCAACTTCTTCAGCGCCCACCGCGGACCACTCGGGGTCTGCTGGATCGGCGCGCTCGAGGTCTGGGCGGAGACGTCAAACCGGATGTACCGGTGGTCAGAATACGTCTCCACGCCCTCCATGACGCGCCAATCAATGACCTGCGGTGACAGAGCGGGATGGTCATCTTTCTGATTTATTGCTAGTCTCCGTGGCTCAAGTGAGAACAATTTTAAGATAATAAGACAGGGAAATCGTTCAGGGTTTCGACAGCATGACTGTCTTTGGGGGGGGGTCATGACCCCTAGGACCCTCCCCCCCCCCCCCTCGGACCGCGCCTGACTGTACGTGTGTATTTCACTGAACTCCTCCTTAACGCTCAGCAGTGGGCAATCGTGTTGTACTAGACCATGAAAAAATCAGGTTGGGGATAAACCTTGCAGATGATTGTTAAAAAAATATTGAAAATCACTAAAAACGTGTAAAAAGCACTGCCGTAATTTGATAACTTAAGGCTTAGAACAAAAAGGCACCTATTTAATTTATATATAAATAAAAACAATAAATAACAGTGAACCCAATGCATTTTTTAGTTATCCATAATGTTACTTCTGTTTTGCGTAAAAAATTCGCAAACTTTCTCAATTTTGACGCCCGAAATCTCCATACAATTTACAATGGCGACGCGTATTACTTTATATAATATATAAAGTAATACGCGTCGCCATTGTCAATTTCTAACACTGCCATAATATTATGGCAGTGTTAGAACCAGTGTTGCCAACTTAGTGGAATTACCACTAGATCTGGTGATTTAGACTTACTTCTTAGCGGGCAAATTTTCGTTTTAGTGGCTAGTAGATTTTTCTAGTGGCTTTGATTGCTTCTGTTAGTGGTAAGGTACGAAATTCAACCCTAGTACGATTAACATATTTTCGGGAAATAACTCAAACGTTTACGTTATAAATGTATATTTATTTATATAAATGTATATGTATACAGGCAACACTGAGAACTAAGGTGGTTGGTTTCGGAGTTTCCCCGAAAATAGTTTATCAATTTCTTGAATAATTTTGATTATAGACTTTCTTTGTATGAAAACTGGGTCTAGTTTGATTTGAATCAAAAATGTTGGTAATGCACAAAAATATAAACAAAACGAACAGTACAGTTCGGAGTTGGCGTTAGATGTTTTACTGGTTTTGATTTATTTTGTAAAACGAATATGCCTAAACCACAGTACATCCAAAAGTTCCGTGAAAGTTGGTTACGTGACTCAAATTTAAAGGACTGGTTACAAGTGGTGGAAAGTACTACTGGTCCAGTTGCTAAGTGTAAATTATGAGGTTCAATTCAAGTTTTACCTCATTCTAACGCTGACGTAGAACGATTATTTAGTATGATGAACGTTATCGAGACGAAACACAGAAACCGAATGAAGTTAGATTTGCTATCTTCAATTCTCACAGTTCTTGCTGGTTTAAAACGCGAAGGAAAATGCTGCAAAAACTATAAATTGCCCAATAGCGTAGTACAAAAAATTGGGACCAAGGAAATGTATTCTGCAAAAACAGAAATCATAGAAGAAGCCGATTCTTCCGAAGATTTCATGAATAAGTACAAAAAAAAAACCAATAAAGCCTTTAAGATTTTTTTATTGTACTTATGAAAATAAACTAAAATTTTATAATAAAAAATTAAATATAGTTGTTTTATTTTCAAATAATATTTAGCTATTATCTGTCTGGCATAATATGTTAGTGGTTTTCTGGTGATTTGAGGGATCGCCAAAATTGATTTTCTGGTGGGTTACGATACCACAATTTGTGGTTTCGTTAAAATAAAGTTGCCAACACTGGTTCGAACCACGGAGCTCAGTCGACCGAGCGTCTTCAAGGTAGGAGCACGTCCATAGATATCCAGAGATATGCCTTCATTGCGGAATAGTAAGGAATCCTAGTGTCGCCGCTTATCTCCCACCCAAAAAAATACAACATTAACAAATAGTGTACTGACGACACACACTTAAAATTTAAACACGCACACCAAAAAGAAAGCAGCCACACTAAATCAATTTCTAATAGCACACATACATAGAATGGGCGGGGCATTCACTTGTAAACACTTGCTATTTGCGAACATCCAATGCACACGAATGCAATTAGGGAGTCGAAAGCGATGGTCGATTATTTTTATCGATATTTAATTTTAGCACATTATTGTATTATAATAACTTCGTTTAATTTTATTTAAATATTTTTTTATATATCTATTAAAATATAGTTTACTTTTACTAACATAAAATGGGAATATGTTTTTAAAATTTTGTATTATCGGTTAAAGAGAACGCTCTCTGTTACATATCATGCCGTATAAATAAATAATATATTACTTAATCTTTAAAAAAAATATTATTACTAAGAATATTTTAATATAATACGTTATGTTATATCTATGTGGGCTAAGTTTGTTACTACGTCTGAGGCCGGATTGGAGTCGAGAGCGTAATAATACAATGTTCACGCAAGTTATACGACATTTTTAACACATTTGTATAGAAATAAAATTAAATGTGAAACCCTCAGTATTATAGACAAAGATTTGACAAAATAGCGACGGACCGCGAATTTTCTAATTTAAACTTCGAACCTTAGATGGTCGGCCTCATGGTTGACTAAGATGGGCTTGCGATTTAGTGATCAATACAATAATGTTGCGGAAAATATATTTTTATTTTCAACAATATTTTACCATCGCAATCTTCAATATTTATTATTATTTTTCAGAGCAGTGGTGGCCCAGTGGTATCAACCTTGACTTACAAGTTGTAGATCGTGGGTTCGAACTCAGGCAGGCGCTTTACTTTGTGTAAATAATTTCATCACCACTGCTCTCAATAACGGTGAAGGAAAACATCGTGAGGAAACCGGCATGTCTTAGAACCAAAAATTCGAAGACATGTGACATCTGCCAACCCGCACTGGACCCTCGTGGTGGATCATGGCCCACTTCCTCTCACCGAGATGAGGCCTGTGTCCCAGCAGTGGGAACAATATAGGCTGATGATGATTATCTTCAATATTAATCTTACTCGGTCAATAATATTGCGCAATATTATTAATAGTTTTTAATTAGCTATTTGGTGGTTTCGTAGCAAATTTAAAAAATATTGAATATTTTTGTATATCGAAAACAAATTATTGTAATTTTTGTACCAAATATAAATAATTGGATGAAATATAATATTTATTTATCATATTACTTATCATATTGTACAATAAATTAAAAACTGTTAATTTGTGAAAATCTTTAGGCATAATATTACTTTAAGTAACACACACACTTAACTGTATTGGAATTATAATGTTTTAATTTGGTTCAAACAACATTAAATTAATAAGTAATTAAAGTTTTTTACTATACAAGTAATACGATGATATCCATTGAGTTCTGTAAAAAATATTCAACTGCATACGCATATCGATAAAATCAGCCGCACGCAAACGATTGCACCTCACTAAGTCGAAAACGTTCGTTAAGTTCGGGAAGATTCGGGCTAGTTCGGGTTAGTTCTTGTCGCTCCGCACGTAAGTTAGTAAATCATTTAAAAATTGATTTAAAATATAAAACAGTGACTTAATTGTTTATTTACCGGTTGTAGGGCATGCCATTTGTCTTCAGGTTGATGGTATTTGGTCTATTTTTACAAATAAGTACTGCACAACTCAGCATTTTGGCTTTATACGCATCAATAGTGCACTGTACGCAGTTGCAAAGCGACTGAATGAAGCGTACAGCCGCGGTTCGACAATACTATCAAATTGATAGTATTGAGGCGGCACGTGCCACGCCCCCAAGGCATATCCCTCGATATCCGTGAGCACGTCGCTCTTAGTAAAAAAAATACGCGGCAAATAGTGGCCTGTACGTACACGAGATCCCCCGCACAGTAGTCGGAACTCCCGCAGTCAGAACAATAATAATTTATACAAGTAATAAAATTTAAGATTTTTACGCTCGATTCTTTCTGCACGTATTTTATTTATTGTGTCATTTCTTATTTGTTTGTTATTATTTTTACTTCTTTCCGGTTCATAATTGTAATCTTATTTTCAAGTACTTGGTGTGACATAATTATTTCTAACTACATAATTGTTCTCTTTACACAACATAACCTCGTCGTGTTTGGGCTCGTTAGATTTGTCTTGACGAGTACTATAATAGAACTAGAATAATGTCTAGGGTCTGATGATGAAGACAACCAGTGGCCATAGGAACTCTTTAAGTATACAACATAACCTCGTCGTGTTTGGGATCGTTACATTTGTCTTGACGAGTACTATAGAACTAGAATAATGTCAAGAATCTGATGATGAAGCCAACCAGTGGCCATAGGAACTCTTTAAGTATACAACATAACCTCGTCGTGTTTGGGCTCGTTAGATTTGTTTTGTCTTGACAAGTACTACAGATCTAGATGGTGTCCAGGGTATGATGATGAAGTCGGAAGGTTGCCATAGAAACTCTTTAAGTAAATCAATTACGCAAGACTCCGTGTGCTCAAAAGGCTCGGAGTCTACAGATAAGCACTCAAGTCTTAAAAAGGACTCAAGTCTTAAAAAGGACGAGTCTTAAAAAGGGCTCGAGTCTTAATAAGGACTCGAGTCTAAAATGAACCGAGTCTTAAAGAAAAACTCGGAGCATGCAGATGAAACTTGTACCTCATCATTCGAAAATACTCGAAAGAAGGCAATAAATTCAAATTAGTAGTTATGATGTAACTTTGCGTTCAAAAAAATCTTACGAGTTATTCGAGTTTTTTCGAATGATGAGCTACAAGACTCGAGTTCATATTAAGACTCGAGTCGTTTTTAAGACTCAAGTCCATTTTAAAACTCGGGTCCCTTTTTTAGACTCGTGAATGACTCGAAGACTCGAGTCCTTTGCAACTCTAGTTTGGGCTCGTTAGATTGCATGCGCAGTCTCAAGCACCAATAAGGGGCACTTGCACTCTGAAAAAAAGTCATAATGTAGACGTATTAATTGACTTTGTTTTTGAAAATCATAATATAACAGCTGATTGATGCCTACATACAAAACTGCAATAAACCACCACCTCTCCCATCCTTCCTCACTAAGTATAAATAAATGCAATAAAAATAACAACATAGTATCCACTTCTATTTTTAATATTATCTTCAAGGTTCCTGCCACTCGAACCACTATGTAAACATCTATGTGTGCGTGAGCGGGGCACGCGCGTCTACCGCTGTGTGAGTAGCGCTTCAATACCTAATTTTCTTTCGCGCTCGCTTTGTATCCTGATCCTTAACGGCTGGACCGATTTGAATGAATTTTTAACCGACTTCAAAAAACCGGCCAAGTGCGAGTCGGACTCGCGTACCGGAGGTTCCGTACAAACCTGTACGGAACTGTGTTTATGCATAACGTTTATGTTTATAAAATTAAATGTTTTTTTTATATTTTTTTATATTTGAGTTGATTGAATCAATGATAAATTGCGGTTTACGATTTATGACGTATTAAAAAAAAACTACTTACTATATTTCGTTCAAACCAATTTTCGGTGGAATTTTACATGGTGTACATGTAATGTACATCATATATTTTTTTAGTTTTATCATTCTCTTATTTTAGAAGTTACAGGGGGGGGGGACACATTTTACCACTTTGGAAGTGTCTCTCGCGCAAACTATTCAGTTTAGAAAAAAATGATATTAGAAACCTCAATATCATTTTTGAAGACCTACCCCACACGTAAAGGTTTGATGACAAAAAAAATTTTTTAGTTTCAGTTCTAAGTATGGGGAACCCCAAAATTTATTGTTTTTTTCTATTTTTGTGTGAAAATCTTAATGCGGTTTACAGAATACATCTACTTACCAAGTTTCAACAGCATAGCTCTTATAGTTTCGGAAAAAAGTGGCTGTGACATACACGGACAGACAGACAGACAGGCATTGTATGACGAATCTATAAGGGTTCCGTTTTTTGCCATTTGGCAACGGAACCCTATTAACCCTACCCATTGAGCTACATGTCGTCCAATAGAATTGCTAATCGTTAGTTAGAGATATTTCGAAATCAAATCGAAATTATGGTTACCCTGCTCGAACATTGTACAGCTTGGCAAGAAAGAGTCGAATGCGGTGACGGTTGGAACTAAAATACATTATTTTTGGCAACACTGCTTTATTTGTTAGTAGGTAACTCCTCTGTCATTGTTTGTGTTAAGTTTGCAATTGTAATTCACTGAATTCCAATTATCTATCAATTATTATTGCTTTTGTACGTATACAAAACGAATAAAACGATAAGGAGTGGTGGTGGAGCTGTGAAATACCAAGTTTTATTTAAGGTGTTTGGCGGAATCGGCAGTGGGACAAATTTTGTCTCCGATTAACAATGCTTTCGAAAGAACTGCCGACATGACAGGTATTTATCCATAGATATCTAGAGATATGCCTTCATCGCGGAATAGTAAGGAATCCTAGTGTCGCCGCTTATCTCCCACCCAAAAAATTACAACATTAACAAATAGTGTACTGTACTGACGACACACACTTAAAATTTAAACACGCACACCAAAAAGAAAGCAGCCACACTAAATCAATTTCTAATAGCACACATACATAGGATGGGCGGGGCATTCACTTGTAAACACTTGCTATTTGCGAACATCCAATGCACACGCATGCAACTAGGGAGTCGAAAGCGATGGTCGATTATTTTTGTCGATATTTAATTTTAGCTCATTATTGTATTATAATAACTTCGTTTAATTTTTTTTTTTTTTAATATGTCTATCAAAATATAGTTTACTTTTACTAAAATAAAATGGAAATATGTTTTTAAAATTTTGTATTATCGGTTAAAGGGAACGCTCTCTGTTACATATCATGCCGTATAAATAAATAATATATTACTTAATCTTATATTATTACTAAGAATATTTTAATATAATACGTTATGTTATATCTATGTGGGCTAAGTTTGTTACTACGTCTGAGGCCGGATTGGAGCCGAGAGCGTAATAATACAATGTTCACGCAAGTTATAAGACATTTTTAAAACATTTGTATAGAAATAAAATAAAATGTGAAACCCTCAGTATTATAGACAAAGATTTGACAAAATAGCGACGGACCGCTTACTTATCATATTGTACAATAAATTAAAAATTGTTAATTTGTGAAAATCTTTAGGCATAATATTACTTTAAGTAACACACACACTTAACTGTATTGGAATTATTATGTTTTAATTTGGTTCAAACAACATTAAATTAATAAGTAATTTAACTGTTTTACTATACAAGTAATACGAGGATATCCATTGAGTTCTGTAAAAAATATTCAACTGCAATAATACGCATATCGATAAAATCAGCCGCACGCAAACGATTGCATCTCTCTAAGTCGAAAACGTTCGTTTCGCTCGGGAAGATTCGGGTTAGTTCGTGTCGCTCCGCACGTAAGTTAGTAAATCATTTAAAAATTGATTTAAAATATAAAACAGTGACTTAATTGTTTCTATACTGGTGGTAGGACATGCCATTTGTCTTCAGGTTGATGGTATTTGGTCTATTTTTACAAATAATTACTGCACAACTTGGTATTTTGGCTTTTTACGCATCAATAGTGCACTGTACGCAGTTGCAAAGCGACTGAATGAAGCGTACAGCCGCCGTTCGACAATACTATCAAATTGATAGTATCGAGGCGGCACGTGCCACGCCCCCAAGGCACATCCCTCGATATCCGTGTATTTATCCAATAAATTTATCTTTTAGTCAATGCCAATCATTGTTTTTCTTTTCTAATACCTAGTTTTATCGATACTATGAGTTTCAAGACATTTTGTTGTTTTATTTATTATCGGATTTGTCAAATCGCGTGTAAGTTGACTCTTTGTGGTTGATACTTGAAATTGAAAAATGTTCATGGAATTGATACGATCGTCTTTATATTTTCTTTAAGATAAATCTGTCAATACAATTAGAAAAATTGTAGATGAAGAAGAAAAAAAATAATGAAATTTCTTCTACACCTGGAAAACACCGACAAAAAGTTTATTCGATATGACCCGTGCCTTTCGAATGCGACATGTAATAGGTAGGTACTTTCCGACTTCCGATTAGTTTCCGACAGTAAGCAGCTGTTACTCGCCATGATGTCAACTATAAACTGTCAGCATTAACAGGATTTGCTCATCATCATTCATGTCAAATTCGATACAGGCATGCCAACCATCGAATGGTTGTGAATACCCTAGATGGTGGTCGCAAATGCGATTGCTGAACTTTATTTTTTGGGTGTTGGGTTCAATCGGCAATCCCTGAGTGTGATTTAATTTATTTTTATTCTGAATAATACAGTACTAAACATAATTCCCGGGCTCTCGTGTTTGTTGATTAAAACAACAAGTATCTTATCTCTTTAGTCCCAGTATACAGGGTACTTGCAAATCAGTTGCTCTCATTTTTTCCATACTCTTTTATCCAAGCTGTATAAGAGAACATAATTTTTCAGATTGCACGTGTTGAAAACTGTTCTGAGGGTAAAACGGTTTGACAAAGTTCGTAAAACACAAATAAAGTAACATGAAAAAATAAATTAAAAATAAAACAACAAGTGTGTGCCTCAACCCTGCGCCAAAAAGGTTCATATATCATTCTAATGATGTTAATTTGCCGATTATATGGCTGTTCACACCGAAGTCTTAGCAATTATAGATAATGAGTTACCAGCGTACTTAAAAACGTTTCGACTGAGGGGCAACGTACTGTTTTGGTTTGGATTTCGTCTGTATAACTTTAGTAGTATTTATTGCTTTCGTTAGTTTTGACAAATTAGGATCTCTCTTCTTGTAACAGTTTTACTGTATAAAGTCTTAAGATTGTAGAAAAAATCAACAATAAAGAAACAACAAGTTCACGATTGCGCGGTCATAACTTCCAAGGTGTATGTATTTCGTAAAATATTTATCTAGAGCGTTATTTCTTTTTTCGTCAATTTTTGAGCAATTTTAATCTTCAAATGACAAAAAGAATTAGATCTCCAACCCAATCGTTGCTGAGATCTCCACGGCCGCGCAATCCTCCATCCGTGTTACTTTCGCGCGAACAACTTAAAACCCTAAAAACTTCTTTATTTCAACTTTGGCAAATTTTTGGTTTGTTCCATTAGATTCTGTCTGACAAATTCCGACAAATTTTTTGGCGAAGTTTTTTACTGTTTGGATAATCAGGCGGAGTAATCACATCGCACACGATGTAAAGCTAGGTACACACACTGATTTAAATCGCCTGCGACACGTCTACGATAAAAAAAAAACCTCACGTCCCACAGTGGGCCCATATTGAAAATTAGTGGACTTTGGCAACAAAGTTCCAATATCGACGCGATTTTTTTTATATGACGTGTTATGATCTTCCAGACAACTTTTATTCTTATAAAATTTCTTCTAAAGTTGATAGTTTGTCTTGAAAAAAAAATAATTAGAATTTTTTGTATGATCGCTTCATACAAAAAAATCGTTTTTTTTTTTAAATCACCAATACAACCCTCCAAGTTCATAAAGGCCTAAGAACAAAAAAAAAGAGAAAAAGTCATTCCTACAGCTTTATTAACTTAGAGCGTTGTATTGATGATTTTGATGATTATAATTCTGTAACTACATATGTCTTACAGGCGCGAATAATATTTTAATCAACATACAACCTAGCACTGGCCTGCAAATTGCAAAAAACGTAAGAAAAATTGAATTTCGCGGGCTGGTCGGAACATCCCCCTTAAGTACGGTCTCTAAAGATAAGTGTTTAGCTCTTAAGATAATCAGGCGGAGTAATCACATCGCACACGATGTAAAGCTAGGTACACACACAGTGATTTAAATCTCCTGCGACTGCGACACGTATACGATTAAAAAACCTCGCACGTCCATATATTTTTTAAAGCTTATCTGTCGCTAGTGATTTCGAAATCAGGACATATCGTAATATGTCATCACGGTACAACGGTCGTACATGTATCTGATTAAAACTATACAAACAGTGTATTTACGAAAAATATTGCCAGCGTGAAAATCAGAGGGTACTCATTAAATGTAATCTGGCAACATAAACAGTGATCCTCCATCTTTTTTGTCACGATGCCTCCCAAGAAGCAACCCGAGAAATCCGGTACGTAATTCTGTTATGTGGAAATATAGCAGTGAATTGTGAATTATTCGATGGTTAGAGGCAATTTATGCTTTTTGAATTAATTTTAAACCTATGACTTTTGTGTAGAAACAAATAATCCTCCTTTGACCATGGTGACATTTACTTAGCTTAGCCACGCGGTACTTGTTATGGACCTTTAACTTATTGTGTTGCTGTTAGGTAACCTTTCCTTAAATTAAATAAGCTTGATCCTTGTTTATTACCTTATTTTAATTAATGGTTTCATAATTGAACAATTGTGTATGTTTTGAGTTGGATGGAAAGCATTTTGCATTGAGGTTATGTGGTCATTTAATACATTTTTTTTTTTTTGTAGGGTCGTCCGGATCCAAGCCTGCGGAAAAGAAGCCCGCGACGGCTAAAACTCCAGCAGCTGCACCTAAAGCTGCTACGACAACTACTACTCCTGCTGCTGCACCTAAGCCGGCGACAGCCAAGACGCCAGCGCCTGCCCCTAAGGCAGCTGCACCGAAAGCAGCTCCGGCGGCCAAACCCGCAACTGCCAAGGCAGCATCAGCTCCGGCTGCTAAACCAGCACCAGCTGCTGCAAAGCCCGCAGAGAAGAAGCCTGCATCGGTGCCCACTGCCAAACCAGGCTCCGCTAAAGCTGCTGCCCTGAAAACTAAGTCCAGTGCTAAGCCTTCAGTAAAGAAAGCTGCAGCTGCTTCAAAACCTAAGCCTAAACCAGCAGCGGCTAAGTTGAAAATTGCACCCAAGCCCAAGAAGACTGGTATCAAGGGACAAAAGAAACAAGTGGTGAAACCTGTTGCGAAGGCCCTGAAAGCACAAAGAAAGGTATGTTTTTATGTCTTAGCAATTTTATTGTATCGATATATTGATATGATTTGTTATACTGAATGATGCTGGAATTTCATGAAGTAAAAAGTACCTGTAAGTTTTGTACCAATTAACCTAGGCAATCCCTACAAAACAACAAAACTTGTGTAAGCTATATTAAAATTGTTGGCTAGTAAGAGGTAATCTCTGGAAGTACCTATTTGATTAACAGATAATTATTACATCGTGCTGAGTGTCATGTTTTCTTATTTGTTGACATACAAGTGAATGAAGTCACAGGCAGAAGCCAGTGTTATTAAAATAAAATATTAAATTGTTGATCTTTTATCTCCTGCTCCTTCAAGAGACTTTCGAGTCATGTGCTGTGCCTTTAATGGTCCAAATCTACTTTCCCTGATATTGTTTAGGTCTAACGTAGAATGCTGCTCATGATTTAATTTTAACTTTGTTTTTTTTTAGGTTGTCAAAGGTGAACATGGCAAGCGTGTACGCAAGATCCGCACATCTGTGCACTTCCGTAGGCCCAAAACTTTTGAACCCCCGAGGCACCCCAAGTACCCTAGGAGATCACTTCCCAAGAGGAATCGGTAAGTGTAACACTATGTTGTAAAACACTTTGTTTCTTTATAATAGGCTCTATTAACATTATTTGAATTACTTCAAATAAAGGTCTTATCCAACTAGGTTAAATTTTGTGAATTCAGACTAATGAAATTGCAATGGTTAGAATAACCTATGATGCCCCCATGGTCCATTGGAAGGACTAAGGTGGAAACCAAACTCTCTAACATAGAACATGGCATTCAACAATTTACCTGCCTAAAAACCAACCTAATTAGAACGAAGAAAGGTTGCAAATTGTGATACAACTGTCTCTGTCGCAATATGGTGTAAACTGATTCAGTAACTAAGTCAGTGATGTGTGTACAGAACTTTCTAAATATCCCCTCTACTCTGAATAGATAAATTAATTCCAACAAAATCTTTATTCAGCCAAGATAAAACTTTTAGTTTATAAAATTCATTAAATTATTAATTTTATGAAATTACAATGCTCATATTTAAATGTATCTTTTTTTATTCTTTTAGTATGGATGCTTATAATATCATTAAGTATCCGCTGACATCTGAAGCGGCTATGAAGAAGATTGAGGACAACAATACCTTGGTATTCATTGTTCACACTAGCTCTAACAAGCACCACATCAAGGCTGCCGTCAAGAAGCTGTATGATATCAATGTTGCGAAAGTTAACACCCTTATCAGGTAAAATACACACCAAAACTTTATAATATTATTAATGTGAACATTTTTATGATGATATATTTGTGGGAATCTCATTGATAGAGAATGATATCAAAATAACACACTTCTGAATCAATCATGTTAACTTTGTTTAGACAATTATTAATTTGCAATACTTACCTATTATTTTAATTTATTGCAGGCCCGATGGCAAAAAGAAGGCGTACGTACGGCTCGCCAGGGACTATGACGCATTAGATGTTGCCAACAAAATCGGCATCATATAAACTAATGCTGTACTTTATTTTGTAAGAATAAAACACCCAAAATAATAATGTGTTATCATTCACTGCGAGAGATACGAATCAGTCTTTCACTGTCTAAAATTTAAAACACTGATTTCAAACACTTGCCTTTCAAATCATGCCTATGTCTTCCAGGTCCCGGAACACACATAAGGCTCCAGCCTACCTATCTGTCCTGCCAGGGTCGCGAGATTTGTTCGAAAGAGTTCCCTGTTGCCCTGGCATAAAGGCAACTGAAGGAACGGGTGGGTTTAGTCAGTAAAAGTCTGACACGCCCTCCCGTTCCGCCCAGAGCAGGAGACGTCATTTGATGATTACCCACCCACAAAAAAAGGCTACCTACCTATCTGTCAAATTTGCTATACAGACAGACTGTCTCTTCTTCTTAGTCGCGTACTTCATTACTGAAGCTCGTATCCCTGAAAGTCCTTTGTAGCTTTTTGTACGATGTTCTTCCACTTACACACTTAAAATATAAATGTTTGTTTAGCTAGATTAAATAAAATTTTAAAAAGATAAGGTACTATACTCCATTTGTTTAGGTAGTTAACTAAAGATAAACAATCTTGATATGTCTTTTTATATAAAATAAATCGTATAAAAGACCAACAAATATTTAAATTAAGTTACTTACCTAACATCGGTTTAAGTAAATACCTAATTGTAAACATTTTTAGATTCAATTTTTAGACAGTTTTTTAGATAAAAGACATGTTAAGATTGTTTACATTTAGTTAACTACCTAAACAAATGGAGTATAGATTAAATAACAAAAAAAACTTTTTTACAAAAAAAAACAACCGACTTCCTTAAAAACACTACAAAGTGAAAAATAACTTTAATTTCGGAAGTCGGTGTCTTAGGATCTGTATTTATGGTTATTTTGCCACCGACTTCCGAAATTAAAGTTATTTTTCACTTTGTAGTGTTTTTAAGGAAGTCTGTTGTTTTTTTTTTTTTTTGTAAAAAAGTTTTTATTTTTAAATTTTTAGTTGTGGTATTCACCCCGCACTAATTCCAAACAAACAATGGTGCCGATTCTGTTGTACACCGAATTAAACTAACTAAAATATCTCTAAAATTCCTTACTTTTGGCTATGAGAATTATAACGCTATTCTGCAAGGAAAAATCTCTAAATTTAAAAATTATTTTGACACGCCTATAAACGAATTTGATGGTGGTACTTGTGTGCGCATGTATTTTTTAGAGACGAAGGTGCGCGCTAGAGGGCAGCCTGGACGTGTTTTGTATGGAATTTTTCACGTTTTGTTTGAAAAATAAAAATAAATATTACCTACGTGTTGAAATTTTTTTGTTCCGGTGTTAACAAAGGGGGTCGAAAATTTCATTATTTTTGCGATAGGACACGCCATTTTCGAGATATAAGCAAAATAAAAAATACAGCACTGTTTTTGGACGTGAAGGCGAGGCGTGGGAGTGATTTTTTGTTCATGACCACTAGTTTTATTCCACACCTTTTTAATCGCGATTAAAAATAGTCAGATTTAGTCAAAATAAATTATTATAGTCGAAATTTTTGGTGAAAACCCTTAGAGCATTGAAAACCGGCAAACTCAGAATAGCAAAATTGTCATTTTCACTAAACTAATAACCCAGTGCAATCTTAGTGCTGTCAAACTAAAATATAGTTAAGTTGTTAAGTTGTCTTTAGTCTTTTTCAGAATAGGAAACCGTCGTTTGACAGGAATAAACAAAATTTTAGTGATTTTTAGTTTAGTTTAGAGAATTTTGTAGAACAATCGGCACCAATGCATATTTATGCGATAGCAGAAATCGTGGTTGATTTGCTGTCATTTTTTAAAGAGTTCCGGTGTCTGTCTCCCGAACTCATCATCAGATCTATATGAAAACATGGGACCATTTCGGAATAAACCCCTTTCGAACAAAAAAGAATTTTGCAAATCCGTCTATATATGACGGAGTTATGGCCGAACATACATAAAAAAAACATCCTAATTGAGAACCTCCTCCTTTTGTAAGTCGGTTTTAAAAATAAATTAATCTATGTATCCGCCGTTAACGAGTAACTGTAACACAACTCATTATTAGTTCATCTAACTCACGGTGCGTAATGGACGGCCAAGTCCCTTTTTCTGTATGTGTCATCATCATCATCATCATTTCAGCCATAAGACGTCCACTGCTGGACTTAGGCCTCCCCCAATTTGGGGGGCTTTGCCATAATCGCCACGCTTGGCAGGCGGGTTGGCGATCGCAGTATGGTGGTAAAATGCATAGAGAACGCTGCTGCCCATTCTCTAGTAAGTCCCTTAGTCGCCTTTTACGACACCCACAGGAAGAAATGGGGTGGTGTTATTCTTTACGTCCGGCACCACACGGTACGGTCTGTATGTGTACGGCATCCATATTTGGCAGAGCTCTTTTAATCATATCCCATGCGTGCTCAATGAGATTAAGTCTGGCAAGTGTCCGTTTCAATTGCTCGGACATAGTGCCGTAGAAGAAAAACGACTATGTCAACATTACGAAGCACAGTGTGTTAAGATCCCGGTTTTTGTGTCATCGTGTTTTTATTGAATTAATCGATAGAGTCTATAATTCTGAGGATTAGAGTAAAACTCTGGGTTCGCTAAGACTTGTACTTTTTTTTTTATGTCAAAATTTCGGAATATCCGACTTATGAAAAACGACAAAAAAAAAAACATTATAATTTAACGGAAGTACTTATTCCAGAATTTATTTATTCTATCGAAAAAAGGTATAATAGCCGACCGTTCTACCAATTCCTGTTGCTTTAGTATGAATGGGTCGAGAGATATGATTTTTTTTCTCATTTTTCTTTTTCATTTTTTTATCCATCTAAACCGCCGTAGTAGGTAGTCATTCCTACATCAAAAAAATGCTGATACTTTTTATTATGCCTAGTATTAATTCCAAAACCTAACTCATTGGTTTCCAGGAGTTATTGGAAATTCAAAATTTTCCTTAAGGTTTTCACTTTCAAGTAACCGAAAAAAAAACAACAAGAATATATTGTAATTGAAAAAAAGGTGTTTTAAATACTTTCTAATAACTAATATGGAGTTGGCTATTCGAAAGGAAAATGTATATGAATTTGTAAAATATTGGTGCCGATTCCCTTATTCACAAACTAAACTAAATTTAAGTTCAGTGCATCTTTTTCTTTCTATTTCATTAAGAAAAGGACAGAAGATAAATTTTAGTTCAGTCCTGTCAAATTAATCAGCGCTCCATACAAGTTTAGACGTGATTAAAAACTTGCCTACTAAAATTACGTCAATTTACGTCAAGCGCTGATTAATTTGACAGGACTGAACTAAAATTTATCTTCTGTCCTTTTCTTAATGAAATAGAAAGAAAAAGATGCACTGAACTTAAATTTAGTTTAGTTTGTGAATAAGGGAATCGGCACCATTATATGGGCTAACCGAACTAAAATTCATCTTCATTGTTTGTTAGTTACAATTAATTCAACATGCGAATAATCATCGATGGCTAGATTTTCTTCATTAACAGGTCTCAACAAAGACAATGCGGCCGGTGGCAATGGGATTTTTTTAGCCTTATTTTTTCTCTAAGAGGTTGTAATCAGAGATAATTGGATCCGATGAGACTAAAGCTCTGTGAAAAAGGTCAAACATAGTTGCATCACGAGATTTTTTTCTGGTATGGTGCTCTCTGTCAAACCTCCAAAATTTGTTGCGTGACTCAGCCGCTTGTTCAGAGAGCATGCCAATAGGTAAATTTGATTTTTCTATAATTTTCGACCCATGTACTAAAATTTTGTGAAGCGTGACAGTCATAGGATGCCATCCATACTTCGCAACATATTTGTATACCAACTCTTAGCAAAAAAAAATCGATTTTTCAGGGTCAATTGGCAGGTTGCTAGACAAAACTGTTAAAATAACAAATAATCCAACTAATAGCCGCTGGTCAATGTTCAGAATGCTTGCAAAAGTTCCTCGGTTTCTATCAGAAAGGGCAGTGCGTGCAGTGTTTCCGTCGTTAGTGGTCCCTAAAGTTGAACGGACAACATCTACCAAAGTCCCATTTCTTCTCTGATTTTAGCCTGGATTATTTTTTTACGGTCCTCGACTATTCGGCTCTCTTCTGACCTTTGAGGGATCCTCCATTTTTTAACCTCTACTTTATATCCCAGGTTTAATAAAAATTCTAAGACCCTTATCCAAGAATGAAGTGGACTTATACCATGCACCAAACGTTCTTCTATGGCTGGTTTAGAGAATGCTAACTCTAAATCGTTGAATTGGGATGAAGTCAAATCGCAATATGGGCAACGTAACTGAGATGGTGTACAAAGAATTGCATTCAGGACATTCCCATCAATAGCTGCACAGTATAGTATAATTCATATTCAACCACTTTTATTGTATGCCCTCTCGAGGTTTCAGTTATAATGGGGGTAAGATTTTGTATTTGATCCTGAATAGACTGTTTCTCCAAAGTAATTAATTCTTTCGTTTCTTTTTTATACTGCAAGTGTAACGGTCTACAGTAACGAAATGATGACGGTGCAGGATTTACCCAAATAACATCATTGCTGTCTTTAGTTACAACCTGTAATGGCGTAAATGTCGTCGCAAAAAGACTATTTTCGTCACCTTTTGCACCTGAGAATGACTGTTTATATAAAGATTGCCCAGTGCTTCCATCAAAGCCCCAGTTACCCCTTAAAATGAAATCTACTGCTTGAATGCTTTTTTTGGTGAAATAGTTAATAAGGACTTCATCACATAATTTAATCACCTGAGTAAAAGAGTGGTTTATTAAACTTTGAAGAGGCACAGATGCTTCTCTTTCAGACACCTGAACCTGGTCAGGATAACAATTTTTTTTAGCCTCTTGAATTTTATAATACGGGGGGTATGCATCAAATCCGCGTCTTTTAAGATCTAATCGAATTGCATTGTATGTTTCGACGGACATATTTCTGTCAGTTATCATAGCCAGAGCTTCAACAGGTGTGCATGGTTCTGGAGAAGTCTGAACTTTTTTCAGAATTTTTGTTGGAGCAGTTTCAGATTCTAGACATAGACATAATAGTGTCTCTAAATCTTTAGATGATGAATGTGGCAGATTTTGTCCTCCGATTTTAATGGATCGTACAAACGCTTGTATTTTCTGGACATTTGGTTTGTTGTCTAAGGCTTCCGAAAGTTTTCTCTTAGATCTATGTTGTTGGCTTCTGCTTAAAGCCATAAACCTCTTGGATTTCGGAGAAAATAGAGATTCATTATTAGAAACTGTTGCTGATGAAGTTTCATCATTAACAGGGACTGATATCAAATGAGCACTAACAAGAGTACCACTAAGCCAATCTCGTTTTTTTTTAAATAAAATAAGACTCATTAAACTTACAACGCTTAATCTTGACTCTTTGATAAAAATCCTGAAAGTACTTGTTTCAACTCCTCGTCAGTTTGTGAAAGTTGATATTCTGAGCCAAAATAATTGACAACCATACTCACTCGTTCGGAAACCGGCAGCTGCTTTGCTTTACCCTTAAACAGCATAAAGGCTTCCATTCGAGTTAGTATTTTTGTACCAGAAGAATGTCCTTCACGGTCATCTGTCTGTTGATACGCATCGTTAGGGCTCTGTTGGTTAGTTAAAAACATCTCGTCGTCTGAATCGGTGTCAATTGGCAATGCTATAGTCGTCTGTGTTGAAATTCCAGGTTAATTTGTTAGTTTTTGATTAGTTTCCATTGTTGTTCCCACGAGTAAGGTCGATAGAAGGTCCACCCCCGGGTGACGCCCATTCTGGGGGTAAGGCTACATACTACGGAGGTCGCCAAATATCCGTAGGGTTTAAACGACTTCGCTGTCGGGTTTTATAGAGTGTTCCTTCTCGAAGGCCGGCCAGTTAAGGAAGCCCCCCGGCCGTAATTCTGCACGACGTACCTCAGTCACGCCTTACTGAGGTTGTTGAAGTGCAGAGTACGGTTACGGTATAAAGGTTGACTGGCGCTCAGTCCCCTGAAATTGTTCCAGCTCCAGATGGAACAACCATTGATTTTGCTTTATAGGAAAAACTATACTTTAATAAATATAGTTACATATTGTATAAGATATATATAAGATAAAAGACTACGTTGAAGACAAGGAAGTTTGGCAATAATTCCTTCTGCACATGTGGCTTCCCTGGTAGCTCATTACAGGATGACCTGTGTCTATTAACTGCTCCCGAGTGACGATGTACATTTTGTATTCAAGTTTTCAGTTTTTACATTCTTTCACATGTACTCATTTTTGAAATTGTATACCTACAATTGTACATTGTACTCTTTAATATTAGTTGTCATGGCAATAATGACATTTGGTTTAAATAGTGTAATATGTCTTATTTATGAAATAATATTATTTATGTAGATTATTTTATACTTTGTGAATGTGAGAACGTTGTAGGCCTTGTAGACTGTAGACAATTTTCTATCTTATTCAGTACCTGGTACTTGTTGATAGGCCTACACCGTCCTCCCATACTATTAACACTGTAATTTGAAACAATTGTAAAAACGAATTATTTTTAAAAGAGTAACAGTGGAGTTTCTTGCCGGCTCTTCTCCATAGGAACCAACTATTTGGAACCGTGCACCTAGCTTCTGACGTTTCATAAGTGCCCATGTAGGTTTATATGAAATAAAAATATTTTGATTTGATTTGATTTGATGTATAAATAATAATAAATATAAATAGTTAACGTAAATAATTTAAGCAGGGGCGCACTCTCATTGCATTTTTTATAAAAAATCAATACAATTGATGTAAATACATGATGAAAATTGATTTAAAATAATTAGATAGGTATATAATTCATGTAGATAAATAAAATACAAAATACATTATTCCTAAAAATTGTTATAACACAAAAAGTATAATAAAATTGATTTAAAAGAATTGTAAAATATAAAAGTTTACTAAAATTGATTCAAAATAAGTTGTGAAATCAAAAAGTAAAACGAACATTGATTTAAAAGAATTGTAAAATTAATAATGAAAAGAACTAAATTGACCAAAAAAAAATTTAAATTTGTCAAAATGTTGATATAATACTCATGTTAAAGGTTGATTAATGAGTATACTTGAGACATTGGAAAGGATTTTCTTTTATTTACTATTAGTTAAGTCTTTTGGGTTAGAATTTATAGACGGTTTCCAAAAAAGGTGTATCAATCAAAATGATACCAATTTCTCCATTTGTTTTTAGGGTTCCGTTGCCAAATGGCAAAAAACGGAACCCTTATAGATTCGCCATGTCTGTCTGTCTGTCTGTCTGTCTGTCTGTCTGTCCGAGTATGTCACAGCCACTTTTCTCCGAAACTATAAGAGCTGTGCTATTGAAACTTGGTAAGTGGATGTATTCAGTGAACCGCATTAAGATTTTCACACAAAAATAGAAAAAAAGCAATAATATTTGGGGTTCCCCATACATAGAATTGAAACTCAAAATTTTTTTTTTCATCAAACCCATACGTGTGGGGTATCTATGGATAGGTCGTCAAAAATGATATTGAGGTTTCTAATATAATTTTTTTTTAAAACAATAATATTTGGGGTTCCCCATACATAGAACTGAAACACAAAAAAAAATTTTAATCAAACCCTTACGTGTGGGGTATCTATGGATAGGTCTTTAAAATTGAAATTGAGGTTTCTAATATCATTTTTAGGGTTCCGTTGCCAAATGGCAAAAAACGGAACCCTTATAGATTCGCCATGTCTGTTTGTCTGTCTGTCTGTCTGTCTGTCTGTCTGTCTGTCTGTCTGTCTGTCTGTCTGTCCGAGTATGTCGCAGCCACTTTTCTCCGAAACTATAAGAGCTGTGCTATTGAAACTTGGTAAGTAGATGTATTCAGTGAACCGCATTAAGATTTTCACACAAAAATAGAAAAAAAACAATAATATTTGGGGTTCCCCATACATAGAACTGAAACTCAAAATTTTTTTTTTCATCAAACCCTTACGTGTGGGGTATCTATGGATAGGTCTTCAAAAATGATATTGAGGTTTCTAATATCATTTTTTTTTTAAAACAATAATATTTGGGGTTCCCCATACATAGAACTGAAACACAAAAAAAAAATTTCATCAAACCCTTACGTGTGGGGTATCTATGGATAGGTCTTCAAAAATGAAATTGAGGTTTCTAATATCATTTTTTTCTAAACTGAATAGTTTGCGCGAGAGACACTTCCAAAGTGGTAAAATGTGTGTCCCCCCCCCCGTAACTTCTAAAATAAGGGAATGATAAAACTAAAAAAAATATATGATGTACATTACCATGAAAACTACCAACGAAAATTGGTTTGAACGAGATCTAGTTAGTAGTTTTTTTTTAATACGTCATAAATCGTAAACCACAATTTACCTTTCATTCAGTCAACACAAATATAAAAATTAAAAAAAAACATTTCATTTCATAAACGATGATGACGAATGATGATGATGATGACCTGCAGGTTTGTACGGAACCCTCGGTGCGCGAGTCCGACTCGCACTTGGCCGGTTTTATTTTCTAAACTGAATAGTTTGCGCGAGAGACACTTCCAAAGTGGTAAAATGTGTGTCCCCCCCCCGTAACTTCTAAAATAAGGGAATGATAAAACTAAAAAAAATATATGATGTACATTACCATGAAAACTACCAACGAAAATTGGTTTGAACGAGATCTAGTAAGTAGTTTTTTTTTAATACGTCATAAATCGTAAACCACAATTTACCTTTCATTCAGTCAACTCAAATACAAAAATTAAAAAAAAAAAATTAATTTCATAAACGATGATGACGAATGATGATGATGATGACCTGCAGGTTTGTACGGAACCCTCGGTGCGCGAGTCCGACTCGCACTTGGCCGGTTTTTTTTTTAATTTCCTTTATAAAATTACTCAATCTTTGCCATTTTATGCCACAAAATAATGATATCTTGTTATGGTCGTGATAAGAAAGCTAAAACTTAATAAAAATAAACAAATTATGTTTTGGTTGAAGTGGCAGCCCTAAGTGCGGATATTTCGTATTTTACTAAAATTTCCAATAACTCCTGGAAACCAATGAGTTAGGTTTTAGAAATAATACTACACATAATAGAAAGTATCAGCATTTTTTTGATGTAGGAATGACTACCTACTACGGCGGTTTATAATAAAATGGTATGGTAATAAAAAAATGAAAACGAAAAATGAGAAAAAAAATCATATCTCTCGACTCGACCCATTCATACTAAAGCAACAGGAATTGGTAGAACGATTGGCTATTATACCTTTTTTCGATAAAATAAATAGATTCTGGAATAAGTACTTCCGTTAAATTATAATGATTTTTTTTTCGTTTCTCATAAGTCGGATATTCAGAAATTTTGACATTTAAAAAAAAATACAAGTCTTAGTGAACCCGGAGTTTTAGTGTAATCCTCAGAATTGTAGACTCTATCGATTAATTCAATAAAAACACGATGACACAAAAAAGGGATCTTAACACACTGTGCGAAGGAATTTGTAAAACAACAGTGAAAGTCGCAAATTTGAATAAACAGTATTCAGAAAGTTACAAAGGTATAAACAGCTTAGTAGAAGCCCATTCTTTTTGCTAACCACTGATACGATTTAGTAGAAAATGTAGATAGTAAGAATAAAGCTCTAATGTAAATACTTAGTTAAAAAAATTAAAATCCTTGATGGTAGCCATGCCAGTGTCAGTCAAACCTTCATGCAAGCGATTTGGTAAGGTTTGATGTGATAACATCTCCGACGAGCTTTGAAGCCTCGCAACATCATCGTGGTCATTGTATGTTTTCGTCGAGCAGGAATTTGTATGTAATGTAACGATCTTGTCTACGTGTGGTGATGCGAGATCATCCTCCATGACGCTCTGCCTCGCTGCCAGTGATACTGTGACGCAGGGCTTTGAATAACGTTAAAAATTTGGTATCGTTACTTTCATCGGACGAAGATAACGTTATTGGTAGAGGTAACGTTATGCTTGGTAACGATACTTGGCATACGTTTTACCGGTAACTGAGTAACGTTAAATTTTTATTTATTTTCTTTCATCTCTTTCTTTCGTCTACATTAATGAAGTTGCATTTGCATCGTTTGATTGGCGATATTGCCGCCGCCCATGGCGTGTCGCTTAGGTTGCGTGGGTTGACAACAACGCATTAAGTAACGATAAAAGTATCGATACTAGTAACGGTAATGGTAACGTTATTTTTTGGATTCGATACCAAAGTATCGTTACCCGTGTTACCGTTAAAAAATTAACTTTATGAAAATAACGTTACTTAACGATACTTATAGTGTGAATTTGGTAACGTTACCAAGCCCTGCTGTGACGTGTCCTAAGTCGACTTATCATACTTATACCGGATGACATTTTTTACCGTCTCGACCTTCATATGGTGTGTTGTGTAACTAGAATAGAAGGCAGGGAGGCCTTCAGATTCATCGCAGGTGACTAATGAAGCTCGGGACGCGGGCGGACGAGGATGCGTGTGCGGCTCGTGCGCTGCGAAAGATCAATAAAGCCGCCTATCGGCCGGCTTCAAAGGGTAGGACCGCGCTACGAAATCATTGATACATGCCGCATATTGAGTAGAGTGCATAATATGAATTGAGTTTCGATAGATTTTAATTGTTTTTTTTTTTCCCAAATTTCTGTTTTTGTTGTTCTAGTATGAAAATGTTATTTTAAATGTGTAGTATTTATTGCTAGATCAATTTCATTACATGTTATTCAAAAATAAAAATACTAAAAATTTCTATGCCAAAGGCTTCTACTCCGTTCACCTATTACCCCCATTTTTTTTCAAGACGTTAAAAAATGTCACATGGTATAGTGCCAGCTTCCAACATTCCCACGATCGGGGGATCCCACGGCTCTGGTAATTTCTTCACGCTCAAATGACGTCTTCTCTCAATCTGGGTGCTTACTCTTGATTTTAATTCCGATCGATTGACATTGGAATTGGAACTTTTCATATTCTTGAGTTGGACGCTAGCGCCAAAATGAGTTTAAATTGGGTGTCCATATTTAGAACTAAGTGGAATCGAGATCGGGCGTTGTTGTTGTTCCAATGTTGACACTATTGTTTTCAAGAGTACCGAATTACGTGTATACAAAATTAACATTGGAATCGTATTCGCATTAGATAGGAATTAAAATTAGGTTGAAGAGTAAGCCCCAGATTTGGCCTCAAACCAGTAGGTACCCATTTTGACTCTCGGTCTATAGTGGAACGAGTGGGAAATAGTAAGTTCTAATCGTCACCACTGGGGAGGAATAAACGCCTAAAAAGTATAAGCTACAACAATGTTATTTTCAGCACGTTTGTTAAGTGATTCTTATGGCAACGTATTTCGGTTCATAATTCAGCTGTTTTTACGTTACCGAGTACATACATTTAATTTATTTTTCTTTCAATCTCCAATAAGAAGGTTACTAGCACATGAGTTTATCGACTCATGTGGTACCTAGTGCCTTTATTAACACATGCGCGCGCTTCGCTTCCGCGTCGTGCGGGAAAAACAAAACCAGCGCGCCATTTTCCATAAATATTTGTTAACGTTTTCGTTGTATGGTTAATTATTTTCAAAAATGTCGACTTCACGTAGAGAAGAAGAAGCAATATAATAATAATATCTTAGGACAACCAACACAATGTTATCTGATCCCAAACTAGGCAGAGCCTGTACTATGGTTACCAGACAACTGATAAACATACTTAAATATTTGTAAATACATACATATTATAGATAAATTACACCCAAAAAAACAACAAAACAAGTCTGTTTTTCCCTCGCATGTGTGTTGAGAAACGTCGTATGAAACGCGTGTGCATACATACGCAACATAACACACTTGCACTCATCTTGCATTCATAAAAAAACTTGATTTTTAGTTAATAAAAAAAATGTGCTTGATACCTAGACACTTTTGACGTGTGTAAAATAGTACGGTTGATTAAATTAAATCGATCGCGCTACGAGTAATGTTGGGATTTTATCCGGATAAATACTCAAAATGGATAAATACTCGATAAATATCCGTTTTTACTGAATATTTATCCAAAACAGCGGATAAATACTATTTCAAGTTTCATTAACGAAAATTTTGTCATTTTACATAGAAAAAGATTGAAATTAATTAAAATTTAAAAAAAGAAGTTGTGTACCGTACTAACAGTTAAAAAGCCTATATTTTCAATAATTTTACTCAATCATGAATAGAGTCCGTCAGAAAATAATCACTATAGTCATTCAAAATAAACCAATTATATTTAATAAATGCAAGTTTTGCCGCTTTTTCTGTCGTCACATTTTTTTTTTGTTCTGTGAATATTTATGTGTGGTCTAAAAACATTTCTGTTGCGACAGAAGTATACGGTGTTGAAAGAATATTCAATGCTAGTTTAGATAACTTTGTCAAAAAACATAGCTCTTTCCACCAGGCTTTTTTTTGGGTGGGAATCATCAAATGACGTCTCTGTCTGGGTGGAAGACTTTTACGGACTAAAACCAACCCGTGTTCCTTCAGTTGCCTATGCCAGGACTACGGTAACTCTTTCGAATAAATCCGCGACCCTGGCGGGCATCGGTCCAAGCGGATCCCATCAAAAATTCTGACATCTCTTTGAGGCGCGCGCGCGGAACACAACGGCGGGCCATCGACTCAAGCTTGGTCCTTACCGGGCGGCGAGCTACCCATTGTCACCGCCCGCAAGCCCGTGCCTACGGTGGACAGGGGTCCGCAATTGACTCCTGACGCCCGGGGAGTCTCATACGGTGGCTAGGGGCGTGGGAGCGCAGAGATTGCCTCTCCCTCGCGCTCGGTTAAGGGGCTAATTTCGTTAGTGTTCTTCCTAATAAAAGGTTTTCACCAACAACATTTCCTGGCCTTATGCAGCGAATGTTGTTGTTGTATGTACTTCCACATTCAACAAACCATTTCGACACTCCATTTATAAAATCTTTGGCATCCAGTTCTTTGTCTTGATTTAACTCGATCGTGTTTGGGTGAAGCAGATCATCATCATTATCATCTTTCTTCTGCCCTTATCTCAACCACGTGCCAAGCAGCAAGCTTTTGAGTCAAGCAGATAGGCGGAAAAATTTAAAGGCAATCGTTACCCTTTTTGCCACTGCTGAGAGAATTTGGTTCTTGGTTTTATTATCAAGAAACTTAATTAGACAAAATAAACCTCATTTGGAAGTCCTGTACTGAAAGAGCTTCGGGAGCTCTTTAACTCTGTCCTGTTCTCTGGGAGAACTCCAGAAACGTGGCGAAGGAGTGTGGTCGTTCTTTTCTTTTAAAAGGGGGATAAAACCCTTTTAAAGAACTACAGACCCATTTCGCTCCTAAGCCACGTATATAAGCTGTTTTCAAGAGTCGTCTCAAATCGTCTAGCGCGGAGACTCGACGAGTTTCAGCCACCAGAGCAGGCCGGGTTTCGTGGAGGATACAGCCCCATAGACCACATCCACACAGTGCGGCAGATTATACAGAAGTCCGAGGAGTATAGTCGGCCGTCGTGCGTGTGTGCGTTTGTGGACTATGAGAAGGCTTTTGATTTTATCGAGACCTGGACTGTTTTGGAGTCTTTGCAGCGATGCCAAGTCGACTGGCAAACGCCTCAATGACCGTCCAAACTCAGGGCCGGCAATCTGAACACATCGCCCTGCGTCGAGGAGTGCGACAAGGGGACGTAATCTCCTCAAAATTGTTCACTAACGCACTGGGGGATGTGTTCAACACGCTAAACTGGAGTGGACGCGGAATTAACATCAACGGCGAGTACATCTCACACTTGAGATTTGCAGACAACATCGTCATACTGGCGGAATCGCTGCAGGACTTGCAGCAGATGCTGGACGGCCAAGTTGATTCTTCTGTACGCATTGGTCTCCGGATGAACTTGGGCAAAACACAGGTTATGTTCAACGATCATGCAACTCCGGGGCCGATTGCGGTCAATGGCGGTTCCCTCAAGGTTGTTCGAGAATACGTTTACCTCGGGCAAACTCTGCAGTTTGGTAAGAACAACCTTGAGAAGGAGGCTAACAGGAGAATTCAGCTGGGCTGGGCAGCATTTGGGAAGCTTCGTCGAGTCTTCTCGTCGCGTATTCCACAGAGCCTAAAGACGAAAGTCTTCAACCAGTGCGTCCTACCTGTTATGAACTACGGAGCCGAAACGTGGACACTCACGGTACGGCTGGTCCACAAATTTAAAGTTGCTCAGCGAGCTATGGAACGAGCTATGCTTGGAGTATCTCTGAGGGACAGAATCCGGAATGAGGTGATCCGGCAGAGAACCAAAGTTATCGACATAGCTCATAGGATTAGCAAGTTGAAGTGGCAATGGGCCGGCCACATTAACCGTCGAACCGATAACCGTTGGGGTAGACGTGTTCTTGAGTGGAGACCGCGAATCGGCAAACGTAAAGTATAGTTTAGTGTAGTTAGCTGGTAGCAGCTGGATGAGAGTGGCCGAAAATCGAGCTAAATGGCGTGCAATTGGGGAGGCCTATGTCCAGCAGTGGACTGCTATAGGCTGATGATGATGATAATGAACCTCATTTTAGATTTCTTATCCTAGAAGATGGTATACACTAGGTGGGCACTTGTTGGGCTCTATTTGAAAGAGAGAAGCATTGATCTATGCAATCCCACAAAAATAGCATCAAGAAAAGCTGCATCTTGTATTGTTAACACTAAGAGAGTGGCTTTTGTATTTATCAGGTGCCCCAGCTTGTGCATCACGGCAGCTTTAACTTCGCTCCCGATTTCCTTTGTTTTAAAATGCTTGCATTAATACCAGTTCTTTTGATTTATTTTATTATATCTGCATAGTTTATAAAATTGTTGAAATCTTCATATTTCAGACCCATGAGTCAGCAAATTAATAGTGCGTGCTTCGCAATTTAAAGGGTGAACATCTTTTACTGACTTTTGCGTTTCTAGCGTGGTCACTAACAACACCAAACTTTTCTTCGCCGTGTTTATAATTTCTTTTAGAACTTTTTCACGGAGCAATTCACGTGTGTGGCGATTCTATACACTCTCATTAAAGAAAGGTTCTAAAAAAATATCTACGAGCATATTCTATTAGAGACAGAGGGACTCCTGACACAATTATAGCCCTGGCAATTGATGACAGAACTAAATAATGTCAAAAGATAGTATTTCGGAAAGTTCAAATAACAGTACAAGTAATAAACATTATAAAAGAATCATCAAATACACAAAAAATATATTTATCCATCATTTTGGGTAAATACTCGATAAAAATGAGTAAAAACTAAAACTGAGTATTTATCCGTTTCGGATAAATACTCGAGTATTTATCCTCCGAGTATTTATCCACTGCCCATCTCTAGCTACGAGAATTCTACTGGTGAATTACTTTGTCCTTGTTGTTTGTAACCATCAAAAGATCAAATCTCTTCCCCTTGTTGGGGTGGCCTATTTTTAACCGTGAGCCACACGCTGCACGCATAGGGGGAAGTGGGGCAGATTGATTCATAAAAATTGAAAATGTAATAATATGTGAATAAACATAATATTTTTAGTTTATTTTCAACTCAACGTTTAGCCAAATGTATAAACATTATAATGTCAAGGATAATAATTGCTTATGTTGTGACAGTACGGGAAAAATACGTGTAGTGTAAAAAATATCTTTTGAATAATTGTGCCCCACCAACGGGGCACTTAGATACATCACGTGGGGTACTTTAATACAGTGTGAAAGTTGTATGAAATTGGTTAAGTTATAAGACTTTCTTGAAAATTAACACTTCTTTTATTGTGAAGATACCATAATCAGTCTTACAAATTACTTATTACTTAATCAAATGAACAGTTTAGAATATTTTGTCTTCAAAAACGCTTGTGATGTTTTTGAGTGTAAAAGATTCCAGAAAGGCAGATTTTGAGAGTTAAGCTATGTTATATAAGGATAGTGTCTTGACAATATTTTGAATGTGCCAATCATTAAAACCTATTTCCAGTTTGCTTTTAAATAGAAAACTCAAAAAACGCTGACTTCAAACGGTTGTAATTTATGTGATGTATATTGTGGCAAAAAAAGATAGATAATCAAAACTTTAGGTGTTGGTAAGACTGTGTTAATAGCTGTTTCATCGAAATTTATTATACGGTCAGGTGTGAATTTATAGCATTACATGCTCATAATTTTTTTTTTAATCAGCTACTGAAGTCTTATTAAATGCAAAACTGCTTGCGGCACTTGTGTTTTTAGGCTTTCTTAGGCTAAGTTCCTTTTCCATTTTCTAAATCCTGCTGCCCAATCTTTCCCGGCACTTTTATTTTTTTTCCCCAAGAATCTGAATATTTACATCCTAAATATTTTGCATACTCATAAGCTAAAGATGAAAGTTGCTGCAAGGATAACCCATAATGCATCTTGAGCAAATCAGTACATATTCTGAAAAGACATTTTCTTGGGCAGTAAATACTTGAGCAACAGTATACTTTGACCCATACAAATTAGTAGATGACTTTTCGTTTTCCTCGCAATCTTTTCTGAACTTTTGAACACGATATTGCAGAGTTGCAGGTTTGATACCTGATACCATATTTGTCAGCTGCTTTTCCAATAGACAGTACCCTCGAAGTGACATCTGATATGGCGAGCTTGATCGTTTTTTCATCTATACTACGTCTATCGGTCTTTGGCTTGTACTTGCGTTCCATTTTCTAATGACAACAAAGGAATATATAATTTTAATTGAAATTTATATATTTTCACATTTTGTTGGGGCACCTTGAAACAGTTAGGGGGCACAATGATGTGTATCATTGTACCCCGTACTTCGCTGTATCTAAGTGCCCCAAAAGATATTTTTCAAAATATACAAATTTAGTAAATAAACTAACATTAAAAAAATAATAGTTTAAAAAAAACTAAAAAACACGCTTCCATTGAAAACCAAACTAAAAAGTACAAAATAATGAAAAAAAAAAGCGTGGGGTGCTTTTTAAGGTATTTTTTTATTGATATCAGGCACCCTACGCTTTTTTTTTTTCATTATTTTGTACTTTTTAGTTTGGTTTTCAATGGAAGCGTGTTTTTAAGTTTTATTTAAACTATTATTTATTTTCTATTTTTAGGGTGTTTCGAATTTTGAGACGTATGTCAGCGTAGTTTGTGACAGTTTTTTTGCTGTCCTGGTAACCCTGGCAAGGATAATGGCACAAATTTATGAAATTATTGCATTGTCATCGGTCCTTGACAGGTGCGCAAAGTTTGAATGAAATCTGGTCGTTTAAAGTGGGTCAAAATCGCGCTATAAGGAGTCGGTTACAAACAAACATACAAATATACAAACATACAAATATACAAACATACAAGTGAAGCTAATATAAAGCGTGTAAAAAAAAAAAAAAATGGAAAAAAAGCGTGTGGTGCTTTTTAAGGTATTTTTTTATTGATATCAGCACCCCACGCTTTTTTTCCATTATTTTGTACTTTTTAGTTTGGTTTTCAATGGAAGCGTGTTTTTTAGTTTTTTAAAACTATTATTTATTTTATATTTTTTAGGGTATTTCGAATTTTGAGACGTATGTCAGCGTAGTTTGTGACAGTTTTTTTGCTGTCCTGGTAACCCTGGCAAGGATAATGGCACAAATTTATGAAATTATTGCATTGTCATCGGTCCTTGACAGGTGTGCAAAGTTTGAATAAAATCTGGTCCTTTAAAGTGGGTCAAAATCGCGCTATAAGGAGTCAGTTACAAACAAATATACAAATATACAAACATACAAATATACAAACATACAAACATACAAACATACAAGTGAAGCTAATATAAAGCGTGTAATAAGAGTACTAAATCCTTAACATTTGATCCCTTAACTTACATTTGGTGTATAAAAATATTCACAGGATCGTACAGAAGACCGTAGAAACACTTTTACAAATTACGTATTTTTTTAGTTGATCGCACTCGAAACACGTTACGCGTTGTTAAATGCCACCAGTTGACTGGCTGTCTACGAGATCACATCGGATGCGATCAAACATATGTATGATCGTTTTAGAGGTGTCACCACTCGAATACATTCAATCGATTTTTAAATAATGCCTGTATATCTATGTGCCCCTTGCATCAATGTGCCCCACCTCCCCCTATGCTATTATGTCGTAAAGTCGTAAACAATGCGCAAGGCAATCGCAATATTATAGAGGTAGGTAGTGGTATCATCTTACTAGTAACTCAAGCAAAATAGACTACAAAATAAACAAGTTGACGAGGCGAAAGCCACATGTATTGATTCAGTTTTTTCATTACATGCTCACTCAGGTAATAAAAGGACTAACTACGGAAACCAATCCCGATAACATAACATCCAGGTACTGCAATATGTATGGACATGCTCAATATTGATTTTAGCATCAGCAAAAATAACTTTTTCGTACCACTTGCTCAAAAAAGTGACATTCTATGCCACAAAAAGCGAACATAACAATAGTCATTTTTACATACATACAATCACGCCTTTTTCCCATGGGGGTAGGCAGAAACCACGGAACGCCACCTGCTACGATCTCTTCACACTCCTTTTGCCTCGTTTAGGTTCATACAATTGGTCATACACACACGCCGGTTGCGAGTACTACGCACCTGACCTTTCGGAAGAACATCACCAATAAGGTCACTATATGTCCTCCTAGGGCGTCCCCTCCCGGTGTTTCCACTCACATGTGCCTTGTAAATACCTTTTGTGAGCCGACCTTCATTCATCCTCTCAACATGACCAAACCATCTAAGCATACATTTTTCAATTTTTGTCACTACATCTTCTTTTAAACCACACCGTTCTCTTATCACATCATTCCTCAGCCTATCATTCATAGTCACACCACACATGCTTCGCAAGGAACGCATTTCCACAGCATTTATTCTACTTTCATGCTTCTTTCGCCACACCCAACATTCACTTCCATACATAAGCGTAGGCACCAGTACACCATTGTGAACAGCCAATCGAGCCTTATCGGACATCAACTGGTTGGTCACAATCGCATGTAAAGCACCATTTACTTTATTTCCCGCATTCACTCTTCTTTCCACATCTTTATCAATCTTTCCATCCCTTGTAAACAAACTCCCCAAATATACGAACTCAGTTACTTGCTCTACACTCTTATCATTTATTTTCACATCACACACCGATACGTTATCTTCTCTTTCAAACACCATGACCTTCGTCTTATTCACATTTATATTCATCCCCTTCATCTTAAATGCTTCATCCATTACAGTCACCATGTCTTGCAACTGTTCGGCTGACGATGCAAGTAAAACTTGATCGTCTGCGTAGAGAAGGCATTTGACAGGTAACTCACTCATTGCCAATCCACACTCACCTTCTTTCAAATCTGTCAGACAACTATCCATGTACAAGTTGAACAGCCACGGTGACGCTACACAGCCCTGCCTAACACCCCTCGAGATGCAAAACCAGTTCGTGTATGCCCCATTTATCCTAACACAAGCACTGGAATCCTTGTATAAAGATTTCAGTGCCCGTACCAAGCGCCAGTCCACACCGTACATGGATAGTGTTGACCATAGTTTTTCTCTGCACACACTGTCATAGGCCTTCTCCAAGTCTACGAAAGCGCAGTAGACTTTCTTGTGCTTTGCCAGATGTTTTTCGGCTATGCACCTTAGGGAGAAGATCTGATCCATACAGCCCATCCCCTCTCTAAATCCTGCCTGCACATCCCATATTTTCTCACCGGTCACTCCTATCACTCTATTTATCAAAACCTTCGCATACAGTTTGCCGACAACACTCAAAAGACTAATGCCGCGGTAGTTTTTACACTCCTGCTGTGAGCCTTTTCCTTTATATAGTGGTAAGATTACAGCCTTACACCAATCATCCGGTACACGGCCATATCTCCAACACATATTAAAGATCCGGCATAACAGGCTTGCTACCACCCCGTCACCGCTCTTCAGCATTTCAGCAGACACTCTGTCATATCCTGCAGCTTTCCCAATATTCATGCCTTTCAGCGCTCGTACTATCTCATCTATTTCTATTTCATTATCTTCATCTACCTCTGAGTTAGGGTCTTCTAAACTGGCATCTGCCCAGTTGCCCACACCTTGCACGCTGTCCTGACAACTGAATAAACTTTCAAAGTATCCCTTCCAGCGTTCCAAGACCTTACATTCTTCATTTAGTAAACATCCATCTTCTGCTCTTATAACATTCATACTCGATGTTCCTGTCACTCCGCGAGCCAATCTTACCTGTTTCCAAAACAGCTTAACCTTGGCCCTGAAGTTATCAGAGAACTTCCTGTTATACTTTTCTTGCCTTTCATCCTTTTTCATTTTTACCATCTCTTTCACTTTCATTTCGGAGTATTTCCTTTTAACTTTTTCCAAACCATCCGTCACATTCGCTGCCTGATTCATCCTATTTTGGGCCTTATAGGCTAACACGTTAAGCCAGGCCTCTTTTTTCTTCCGCACAACCTCTTTAACTTCACCATCTACCCAAGAATCACTCATTCTACTACCATTTTTTCTCCGTGCGACACCACATACTTTTGTGGCTACTTGCACCATAGTATTTTTCAGTATATCCTATACTTCCTCCATACTATAATCATTCGTATCATCAAATATTTTATCCGTCTTCACCTTTACTTCCCGCTTATATTCCTCTTTTACTTTCAAATCTTGCAATCTTTCTACTTTTATTCTTTCAAGTGCATTCACAGGAACTCGAACTCGGTGACGCCAATGTCTGAACAGACCATCCACCCGACACATTACCAAATAATGATCTGTCCCTACGTTAACACCCCGATATGCTCTAGTATCTGTCACTTTACTCTTTAATCTTTCATCCACAATCACAAAGTCAATCATACTTCTACTGTCTTGCCTTTCCCACGTATACCTATGAACTTTTCTATGATTAAACATAGTGTTCATAACAGACAAATTCTTCTCTTCACATATCTCTAGTAAACTCATCTCATTCTCATTCACTCTGTCATCCCCAAATGCACCTAATACTTTTTCGTACCCATTCCTCTTCACACCAACCCAACCATTAAAGTCACCTAGCATAATAATCTTCTCGTTTGCTCTATATTCATTCACTAGATCCCTTATGCTGTTCCAAAATTCATCCCTCTCCGGCGGTGAGCTTCCCATATCGGGTGCATAGACGCACAGCATAAAGATAGGGTTTAGGCCCACCTTCGCTCTCATCCATAAAATCCTGGGACTCACACAAACATAAATCTTTCACACATTTCATCATTCGCTCGGAGAGGACAACTCCCACACCCTGACAGGCCCTTTGTGTCTCTTGAACACCAGACCAGATAGCGGTCAGAGATCCGTGTTTAGTCGTGTCCACTCCTTTTCTTTTCGTCTCATTCACACATAGCACATCAATCCTTTTATCCTTCACCATGTCACACACCTCATCCATCTTATCCTTTATACCTCCCTGCACATTAAGCGTTGCTAAGCGATATTTCGCTGCTCGCTTTTCACCCCGTGGAAACAAATGACGTGGTGTGTGGCGAGCATCACCGCCGCCTCCGAGTTTTATATTATTATTTAGACTTATTTTTAATCTGTTAAAAACAGGGAAAGAAAATTGTACTGAATTTCATTCATCCTCTAGGGAGAGAATGTGATTTACATTTGGAATACTTACCGAAATTTATACTGAACTACAGCTGTGTTTACACCATTGAGTTTGTATATAAAGCATTATACATCTTTTTGAAAAAGGAATACTTACGCCTTTATTATGCAGTTACGTATGATTATTAAATAAAATTACGAAAACCGACGAGGCCGTATGAGCTTGATGCCTTTGCTTTTCCGACAAAAAAATATTAGTCTAGGAATTTGCCGCGTTTTTGCTTTATTTTAATTTTAATTTTTAACTGTCATTATTTTTAATAAATGCTTATCTCATATTATTACTGTGTTAATTTTTTCGCAAATGGTACAAAAAGTAGAGTATTTTCCTTGGTGATAAAGCTGTCTTAGTCTTGGGTGAACTTAAATCCCTCGCTACACTCAGGACTCGTCTCAAATCCCTCGCTTCGCTCGTGATTTAAGTTTTTAACACCCTCGCTACGCTCGGGAGTAAGACCTCGAGTCTTCGTTACGCGCGCGATTTAAATCGTCACCCACGACAGAAGACACTGATTTATGCGTTTGGTTAATAATCTACTATTTGTAACGAAGTTTCTCAGGGTGTTGGGTATTTAAAATGATGGTAAATGCACGTTTGATAAGAAATGGATAAATGTAAAAAGAGCACAAACAGGTAGAAATAGATGAAAAGACAAAATAACTTGTCAGAGCGGGTCGCGATCGTGGCGTACGAACTCGCGATCCTTCGACCACTGTTGGTTAGCGCGGGAGTGTAGGCGGGGTGACGTGTCCCGTTGCCGCGCTTAGTTGCTGGTCCATAGAAATTCGTTAGGCTATGCTACATTTGTATTTATTATTTCGTATTTCTCTAAAAAAAAAAAACAAGAAATAATGGTAGGTATTTCTGCTGTAAATGTTTTTTGTTTGTGTTTAAAGTGAGACATTGGTGCCGATTCCCTTATTCACAAACTAAATTAAATTTAAGTTCAGTGCATCTTTTTCTTTCTATTTCATTAAGAAAAGGACAGAAGATAAATTTTAGTTCAGTCCTGTCAAATTAATCAGCGCTCCATACAAGTTTAGACGTGATTAAAAACTTGCCTACTAAAATTACGTCAATTTACGTCAAGCGCTGATTAATTTGACAGGACTGAACTAAAATTTATCTTCTGTCCTTTTCTTAATGAAATAGAAAGAAAAAGATGCACTGAACTTAAATTTAGTTTAGTTTGTGAATAAGGGAATCGGCACCATTATCACAAAGTATTGCTATGTACATGTACCTCATATTGCTGCCCAACTGCCCCGTTGGTCTTGTGGCCGCAAGCGCAACTGCTGATCCGGTCCTGGGTTCGATTCTCAGATCGGGCAAAGTGTTACTTATTGGGTTTTTCCATTAGGAATTTCTTAGTAACGGCCCGGTATGATACCCCCGTGCCTCGGAAAGCACGTTAAGCTGTTGGTCCTACCGTCCCACGCCTGATCTCTCTACGGTCATGTTGGATTGCCATCCAACGTTCCAAGGTTTAGCTCATCACCTATTCGTTAATACTGGCATTCAATTAAGTTCTAACTACTTTTGCTTGTGTGTCGGTATCCTCGCCTAAGAGTTAGACGTGAGTAGTGAGGTGACCTATTTGCTAGCTGGTGGTCGCGTGGGATGAGAAGCAGCTGTGTGCTTGACTATGAGAGTGAGGGAAGAGTGTGTTTCCCTGTGTCTGCGCACACACTTGTGCATTATAATGTTTCCTGCGCCGATGGCTAGTCTCCGTTGCCAAAATTCTAGGAGCATGTCGTCGTTGCAAATTTAAAATCTCCTATGTAACAACTTTTACAAATACGAGCTATGCATATATTTTAAAAGCGATTTTGTATACCTACCTATTGCAAAAACTCATATGTGAATATCTTAATGTATCGTTAAAATATTCGCTAATTTAATAAAATCTCATGTTTATTGACCATCGAAAACTCCTATGTGCCTGATGTTATAAACTGTAAAACCACTTATGTGACAAAAAGTTGCAACTTAAATCTCCTATGTGCAGAAAAATTATTAAATTTATATAAATATACGCTGAACGACACATTGATATAAGACAAATTCTATCTCAATACATTATAAGTCCTTTACACTTTACATCTAAAAAAAAAATAAGAATGTTTCCTCAGTTTCTTTTTCAGGAAACAGTTTTTTTCGTTTTTCTCGAAAAGTTACTTTTTACACATAGGAGATTTTAAATTTGCAACGACGATGTATTTTTTTAAACGTCTATAGAACCACATTTAGGCGCAATTTATATAGATTTCTACGACTATTACGTCCTATAGTCGTTCTGTTACAGTCCGGTAAAGTGCAATTTGATTAAACAGGATTTTTTTTAACCAGTGCCCAAATTTTTTTTGGTGGATCAGTATCAGTAGTAGAAAACATTTCAATTATATTTTCAATTTTTTTTTTTTAATTTTTATCCGACCCTAAATCACTAAACTGTGGACACCTTACATATTTCGTAATATGATATCGAAATAGTAATAGATCAGTAACCGCGCGCGCAGTAGGTACTTCAAACTTCTTAGAATTTTGACCTATCCAACAGCTGGTAGGTACTTGTAGCTACGCTCGGTAGTTTTTTTTTGGATGAGGAATCATCAAATGACTTCTCCCGCTCTGGGCGAAGTGGGAGGGCGTGGCGCAGACTTTTACTGACTAAAACCCACCCGTGTTCCTTCAGCTGCCCATGTGCCAGGATCACGGTATCTCTTTCGAACAATCTCGCAAACCTGGCAGGCATCGGTCCTAGCAGACCCCTTCAGTGCTGCTGACATCTCTTTGAGGCGCGCGTGGAACACTACGCGTCGTCGACCCGAGCCTGGTCCTTACCGGGCAGCGAGCTACCCATTGCTCGCCGCCCGCAAACTCGCGCCTACGGTGGCCGGGAATCAGCTATCGACTCCCGAGGCCCGGGGCTTCTCCTCCTGCGGCGGCCCCTGCCCCTTTCCGTCGCATCGAATTGCCTGCCAGTTTTCGTCTATTTTTCGTTCCTGCTCCGCTGCTTTTGATAGTAGTGTGATGTTATATAGCCTTACTCAATAATTAGGCTACCTAAAACAAAAACACTTTTTCAATTCGGACCAGTAGTTACTGAGATTACCGCGTTCAACTAAACAAACAAACAAACTCTTTAGCTTTATAATATTAGTATAGATATGCGGGCCAAGCCGCTGACAAAAGAGGGTATTTTTATAAAGCCAGATTAGAATTGAATAAAACAAAAAAACAAAAATCTGCGTAAATATTTTTATTGAATTACAGACGTAAGTGAAATAATGGTAAAACTAACGATGAATGTGTTTATCAAGAATACCTAAGAGAAATTATTCCGTTTTTGGCAATTATGTGTAAAATCAGTATAGTCAGTAAAACCACTCATGACGTTATCTACACTGTAACGGTTTTCATTCTTTGAATCAAGTTATCAAAGTCATGCTGCGGAAGATTGTCCAAGGTTCTGCTAAGATGACAAAAAAGTTACTTTTCACTTCAGTAGCGCAAACATGTAGGTTTTGCTGCCTGAAATACAAAGTAACTTTTTAATTTTTGTTTTCAGAAAACCGCGAATATCTTATTCAGCTTTGAGTTAATCATACAATTCGAAACATTTACACTCTATCTCTTTCCCGCCATTAGAAAGAAAGAGAGACAAAGACCAGCCCAGTGTGACCAACTTTAAATTAGAGATCCTGCCCCACTTAGGCAAGAAAACTGACAAATCCTGCCAAAATCGAAAGCACAAAATGCCAAAATAATGCCAATATAATTTAAAAATTTAAAATAAATAGACACATTATTTTTTTGGAGTTTTATTTAAAATAATTGATCTTAAAGTCTAAAAGTGAACTAAATTAAATTATACATTCGTATTAGCATCGTATTCTTCTTGATCACTTTCTTTATACATCGCTTTTGTCATTTGTTTAATCATTTTTTTAGTTGGCTGGAATGAAACGCAGTCACCATATTCACTAATGCTAATGTTTAACATGTAAAATAGAGGCGACATGTTTATTAATAAATCTATTCCGCGTTTTTGTTTTTATGAGGTTGATTTGCGACAATATCCTTTCACAAGCAGCATTCGACATTGGCAAACATAACAAACTTTTTACAAAATTATAAACATTAACGTATTTTAAGTCTCCATTTGAATTTCGAATTTTACCAATGCACCCCAAAATTTATCAATATTTAGAGTTGGCTTAGCGTTACTTCCACCAGATTCTAATAAATCACTAACATCTTTGTCAAGTTTTAATTGTCTGTATTCATTGTCAACTTTTTGAATTGTATGTTCATCAACAAGATTAGGGAATTGCGTAATAACATTTGCTATCGAAGTAAACTCCTTGTATACAACGTCTTGAGGAGATAAGAACTGTAATTGCTTAAAAAGGTCATTTAATTTAACTTTTTTTTTCCTTTCTCGATACTGCATCCTACTCTTTTTATGGGCTGAAGCGGCTATACTGCCAAGTCTGTCAGCTTATATTGCTAATACTGCCAAATACTGCCAGATTTCTAAAACGTCAAACAAAAGTGCCAGAGAGTAAAATAAAGGGCTAAACCTGCCGAAAAGGCAGGATCCTGCCACATATGGTCACACTGGACCAGCCCTTTCGAAGTTCCGATTTTGAATTCGACCTCAAAGACAAACACGTTCGGAAATTTGTACTTACTAAAGAAATTTTGCAAAAAGATAATTATGTCTTTTAATGTAATTTATTGAATTTTTAACTTATTGTTGTATTTAAACAAAAATAAGTATTTACTGCAAATAAAACTGATATTTAACCTGTAAATATTTATTTCTAGTTTCAATAATGTTACGTAAATATTTTGAATAATAAAATATCATGGGTGCTATTTCCGAACACGCCTTAATTTAAATAAAAGAGCGAGAATAAAATTTCGTACCTAGCTGGCGTAAAGAGTTGAATAAGTTAAAAAATATTAAAATAATCGTAAAATATGAGTGAAACTAGCGACGAGAACAGTATTTTAACACCGGAAGAGTTAAAACAACAAGTTATTAATGCAGAATTAGGTTTCCTACCTGAGAAGTCTCGCGAGAAATATCTGAAAGCATACCATGTCTTCAATGAATGGAGACTTACAAAGGGCGCAAGCAGTTTTTCGGAGACGGTGTTGTTATCTTATTTTTTAGATTTATCACAGACGAGGCGATCATCTACAATGTGGAGTATTTACTTAATGTTGAAAACTACCTTAAAAACAAAACATAACGTGCATATTGAAACATATGCAAAACTCGTATCTTTTCTAAAAAGAATGTCAGTTGGGCCTCATCTTTGTGTATGTAAGCGGGCACGCCCTTTATACCCGGAGGCTCTTATTTAGGTTTTAAGTTCTATTTACGATTTTATTATTTCAGCTTGAGTTTAGTTTTTTAATGTTTTGTTCGTATATTGGCGTGTGCTAGCTGACATATGACGCATAATTTGATGTATGTTTTGTTTTGTTTTATAATATTAACTAGCTTCTGCCAGCGGCTTCGCCTGCGTGAAAATTCAACCCCCCAATTCACCCTCTTAGAGATGGAATTTCAAAAAATGCTTTCTTAGTGGATACCTACTCTTCACAAAGAATACACCCTCCAAATTTCATGTCTCTAGGACCAGCGGTTTAGGCTGTGCGTTGATATTTCAGTCAGTCAGTCAGTCAGTCACTCAGGACTTTGAATTTTATATATATAGATTACTTACATAATACTGTATAGAATCAAGTTCTTCTAACTTAAGAGACAGCTGTGCTGCTGGGGAGTTTGTTTCGCCACTTCTTCTTCCCAGCTAAAGCACTAGGAAGTGTCGAAGGGTGGGCGTTTTGGGGGGACTGTCTCATGTAACTTTGACGTTCAAAAAGTGCCTAGTTTGAATAAATGACTTTTGATTTTGATTTTGATAAGGCTAAAAAGCTCCAAAATTTTCACGGCTTTTCCTAATGAAGCTCCGGACTGCAATTTTCTTGCCGCTAAAGTAAGTGGTACCTATGAATCTATGTTGTTAGTTATTAAAATTTGTGTGTAGACTGTTTTGTATAAAGGTACTTACTGCCTACTACTAATTTTTGGAGGCGCAATGAATCCTAGTCTGGCTTAGCAATACTGTTAAAATATTTAATAAGAAATGAAAAAGATGCTGTAAATGCAAAATTATGCATATTAATTACGTAATATTTTCATTACAGGTTGTACTGATCATAGGAATTAGTGAAGCGTGTCGCAATAACGAGCTATTACAGCTAACAGTTAATAATATCGAAAAGCATTCAGATAAATTACTGTTAGTAAAATTGAAAAATACGAAGACGAACCTTGACAGGTCTTTTGTCGTATGCGAAGAATATGTAACTATTGTAGAAAAATACCAACATTTACGTCCGTGTATGGGAGTAAATAAAATAGGTGCTATACCGCGAGAAATTGCCACTTTCTTTAAACTGGAAGAGCCTCAGCTATACACTGGTCACTGCTTTCGGAGAACTTCGGCAACGCTCTTGGCTGATTCCGGAGCCGATCTCACCACTTTAAAACGTCACGGCGGGTGGAAATCCAATACGGTTGCAGACTATATTGAAGACTCAATAGAAAATAAGTCGATAATCTGTAAGCGTATAGTGGAAACAATAAGTCTGAATTCGACCTCGGATCCTTGGTTTCTCCCACGCCCATCCACTTCCAACGACGCACAGTCAGAAAGCCGATCAGAGTCACCAACATTCACCGTTGTTCCTTCTCAATCCGCCACCGAAACAGAAACCTTATCCCCAGATAATCAAACTAAACTCAATGCAACAATAACGTTGCCAAATAAATCTGTTACTTTTAATTTGCAGAATTGCAGTAATTTTACTTTTAACTTTTAAAATGTTCCATTTTATTGAATTGGTACCTCTACCTGCAATGTTAATTATTTTGATTCACAGTAAATAGTTATTTCAATCTATTCCTGTTTATTATTTTATCTCCTAAAGTGTTCTCGCTGCTGAAGTGAAAAGTTATGTGTGTTACACGAGAGCAAAGTTTTCTGCATCTCGTGCCTTTGAATCCCTCGCCACACAGGATTCAAAATCAGCACTCGCAGCAAAAAACGACTTTGCTCTCTTGTTGCACAAATAACTATTTCAGTTTCAATGTTTGCAGGGAAATTCAAAGCTCTTCTTTGGAGCATGTCTCACGCAACCTATGGCGTGTAGGTGTGGTAAATGCGCGAGCCAATCTAAGACCGATACATCGTAGATCGTGGTACTGCAGTTAGCTGGTCATCACGCGCGCTATGTGAGGACGGGTGTTGTCGTGCATGGCGTGAATTCTTGCACCATTTGATCGACTTCAAATATGTGGGTAGACTATTGTACTAGCACCTTGTTACGGTATTTTTAGCGGTCATGGTGTTTCTGATCCAAACGAGGTGTGTGGTATAAGTACTATAACGAATTCCCGCCCAAACCGTAACTGTCCCGCCGTGAAATGGAGAGACTTCCTGAAGGTGTTGCAACGACGGCTCTCACGACAAGCATGTCGCCATATGCATACTCTTCGCGAAGGTAACAACTTCGGGAATTTCTTTGGGATGTAAACCGAATTGGGACTCATGTAAACAGCACTGGTTATCTTCCCAGGGCAAATGTTCACGAGAATGTATATATAAAGTCCGCAAACTGAAGGATAAGTGGTGGAGGGAGAAAGCTACTGAGCTACAGCACTGCGCTGATACCAACCAAACTGGCAAATTTTTCGAGGGTATACAAGCGATATTTGGCCCAAGAGCAAGAAAAATAGCACCAATGTATACAAAAGACAAACAGCACCGAGTTACGGGTAAAAACGACGTATTAATGCGGTGGGCAGAACATTTTATTGATGTCTTGAATCCCGATGCACTTAGCGCTGATCTGTCCTACATAAATACGCTTGATGAACTGCCAGTCTGTCAAAATTTAGAAGACCCACCTACTTTCCAAGAGTTTATGGAAGCAGTTATGCGACTTAAAAATTCCAAAACACCTGGTATGGACCAACTTCCAGCTGAAATGTTCAAATACAGTGGAGAAAACATCGCAAATAGGCTTTACCATCTTGTCGAAAGGGTGTGGGAAACTGAGGAAGTTCCTCAAGACTGGAGGGATGCGGTGATCTGCAAGCTGTACAAAGGGAAAGGAGATGTCTCCGATTGTAGCTCCTACCGAGGCATATCACTTCTTTCTAGTGCCGGTAAAATTTTTGCGCACATTATCAACAGTCGCCTTAGCAAACTTGCTGAAAAATACCTGCCTGAGAGCCAATGTGGCTTTCGTCCTAGCAGAGGTACTATCGATGCCATATCCGTCGTAAGGCAACTCCAGGAGAAGAGCTTAGAACATCAAAGGCCTCTCTATATGTGCTTTGTCGATCTAGAAAAAGCTTTTGATAGAGTTCCACGTGAGGCCTTGTGGCTTGTTCTCCATAAACATGGTTACCCAAAGAAGTTCGTCAACCTCATACGCCAGCTTCATGTTGGTATGAAAGCCCAGGTTCAACACGAAAACGAGCTGTCTCAGGTGATCCAAATCACGAGTGGAGTAAAGCAAGGTTGTGTCATGGCACCCACACTCTTTGCCATTTATTTCGCTGTTGTTATGAGGGACGCTCTACAGTACTGTTGTGATCGAATTCAACTTAATGTACGAACTGACAAAGGTGTGTTCGATATATCAAGGCTCAGAGCAAAAACAAAATTACAAAAAGTCGCCATCCTGGATATATTATATGCTGATGACGTGTGCCTCATGTCTGACAGCATGGCGCATCTTCAAAGCTATGTTGACGCATTACATAAAGCCTGTCAACGTTTTGGTCTTGTTATCAGTGCTTCCAAGACGCAAGTCCTCAAACAACCACCTCAGGGCTACGAACCTGATAAAGCCACTCTAAATTTAGATGGGAAGCCACTACAGGAAGTCATGCAGTTCAAATATCTTGGAAGTAACATTAGACAAGATAACACTCTAGCTTCGGAGATACCATCGCGCATTGCATATGCCTCTGCAAACTTTGGACGCCTTAATGATCGTGTCTGGAAATCCCATGATCTTAAGCTAGAGACAAAGATAAGTGTGTACAAAGCATTAATCTTACCTGTCCTTCTTTATGGCGCAGAAACATGGTGCCTCTACAAACCAGACATAAAAAAACTTGACACATTTCACCTAAGGTGTTTGAGATCCATCTTAAAAATTAAATGGCAGGACCGCATTCCTAATACGGAGGTTCTGATTCGTTCGGGCGTGTATGGCATAGAGGCTTTACTTATGCAGCGTCAACTCAGGTGGTGTGGGCACGTCCTTCGCATGGAGGATCACCGTTTACCCAAAGTAGTTTTCTACTCTGAGATGGCAGAAGGTAAACGGAAGCAAGGCGGTCAACATCTCCGCTACAAGGATGTGCTCAAGAGGCATTTGACCGCTTGCGCTATTTATCCAACAGGTTGAGAGAGGCTCGCTTCAAATAGATCGTCTTGGCGCTCTACTATCTACAAAAAAGTAGATATTTTCGAAAAAAAACGCCTTGAACATTTAACTGAAAAACGCCAAATACGAAAAGAAAGACCTAAGCCCTCCTATACCTATTCCTATAACTCTGCCGGCCAACTCTATTGCATTACTTGTGACCGGGTATTTAAAACTAAATTCGGTCTGGCGAGTCATATAAGGGCACATGCTAGGAAAAAATAATATTTGCAAAGGGTCGCCGTTATCGAAACCGATAAGGAGGACTATACGTCCATGATTTCCTCGGCGTAGTGCTGGAATACGAAGCGGTCTACGAGCATCAAGGTCAGCTTCATGCAGTCTTCTCCTCACAGTCTGCTCACTCAAAAGCAGCTGGTGGACTGACTGGAGCCTTAGAATATCATTGTTTTCAACCAAATGCATGTCCGTAACATTTTGTTGTATTCTCGTGGCAATTTGCAAAAATCGGTTTATTTGTTGGGTACTTATGCGTTGTCCGCCTGAGTGTATTTCTGCCACTTCACCAGCAGCCCGATAATGTGACCAATACCTTTATATTACGTTTTGTTTTGTTCCCATCTCTTCAGCAATACTCCGTTGAGTAAACTCGGCAGTGGTGCCGATTCTGTTGTACAAAATTCTCTAAACTAAACTAAAAATCACTAAAATTTGGTTTATTCCTGTCAAACGACGATTTCCTATTCTGGAATAGACTAAAGTGACACAACTAAACTATATTTTAGGTTGACAGCACTAAGATTGCACTGAGTTATTAGTTTAGTGAAAATGACAATTTTGCTATTCTGAGTTTGCCGGTTTTCACCAAAAATTTAGACTATAATGATTTATTTTGACTAAATCTGACTATTTTTAATCACGATTAAAAAGGTGTGGAATAAAACTAGTGGTCATGAACAAAAATTCACACCAACGCCTCGGCGTCACGTGCAAAAACAGTGCTGTATTTTTTATTTTTTCTTTTGCTTATATCTCGAAAATGGCGTGTCCTATCGCAAAAATAATGAAATTTTCGACCCCTTTATTAAACCCGGAACATTTAAATCTCAACACGTGGGTAATATTTTTTTTTTTCAAACTAAAAGTGAAAAATTCATATAAAACACGTCCAGGCTGCCTCCTTGCGCGCGCTTTCGTCTCTAAAAAATTCATTGCGTAGCGCACACAAGTACCACGTTGCGAAACCATACGAAAAAAAACCACGTTGATTGTCAAATTCGTTTTTAGTCGTGACAAAATAATTTTTAAATTTAGAGACTTTTTCATGCAGAATATAGCGTTAAAATTCTCATAGCCAAAAGTAAGGAATTTTAGAGATAGTTTAGTTCGGTGTACAACAGAATCGGCACCAATGGCATACATTCAAAGACTATATAACCACTTGACTGCGCATACAGTGCCCCGACGCTCGAAAACTATTAGTATTTTGTCGCCTATGCATAGGCTGCGGTTCAAGTAGCCATTTTAGTTGTGACCAATTGTTAGACCTCTGTGCACGCTAAATTATTGCAAACAATATAACTAAATCTGCAATTATAACGCATCAAAATACCTTCATGCGCGGTGAAGTGGTGTGGGAAACATTCCAAGACTTCTAGTTACAAAAATGATCGCATAACTTTTCATCAGTAAATAAACAGTACGAAAAATTATTGTGATTTAATCAGATTATGAACCACCGTAGGGGTCTATTTAAAATGGTGGTTGGGTAAACCAGCACACTGTGTGAGTCCCGCGTTGATGTCTTTTGGAAAAGTCTCGTTCTTTCATTAGACAATTCTAATGCATCTATCCCTTACTTTCACTTTGTATTTTTATCGTAAAAATTAGTGCTGTTTCCTTTAATAGCTGAAAGTCTTTATCGAAAATTTAAATTAAAATGAATGAAAATTTTATTCAATTGAAATACTGTGGCTTCTTTAGCTTCGTCTTGACAATCCGTTTGTAAACTGGCGCCAAAACTACCGTGGCCATAGTACCTTCTGCCTTGGGGATGATATTCGACACCGTTTCTGATTGCTATTTCGTCGAATATGATAGTGGCGAAAGTTTTGTTCTTGGATTCTCTAGTTTTCATTTTATTAGTGATTGATTTTGATTAAATATGATTTCTTTGACTTTAATTGAGTATTTATCACAATTTTAAAATCCATTTTATCGATATCGACTATTTTCCCTTAATGAAGTAGAGCAGCCCTACGATGGGCATACCTACGAAACTTGACCTTGAATTGACCAATTGCAGCCGCACGTTCTTCCTCGTCCCCCGGCCCGCAGTGGTGAGTCGTGTGCTAAGCAGAAATCGGCCTATACGCTCTCTAGTGGTTTTATTCTCTTTGCATACATTCGAAATTAACTGCTAGCTTGATTTAAAACTTTAATTTGACACCAAAAACTATGTCATGTAAATTGAAACCTTTGAACTTCGCTAAACCTATGTCTCGCAAATGTTTTACCTACTTTGTACCTACTATATGAGTGTTATAGATTATAACGTACACCCATAAAAAAGTACATAACTCCATTTTAGGGTACGGTTGGTAACCCTACTACTCACACGGCTACGCACCGTGTCGCACGGTTTTTGTAAAATACAGTTTATCAGAAGATAATTATGAATTTGACAATTTTGCACTTGCCTCGACTCGTTATTGCAAATCGTTACGAGTGCAAAAGCTTCGTACGTCATGCTCTTATGTAGCCGTAGCGAAATCATGTAGGTACCTACTTAGTCTTCCAAAATGCGGTTAGCTTTATGATTGTTCGAATGATGGTACGTAGTTCAGATACCATGATAGTCTGTTAGTTGCGATTGGTGTCAGGATAGATTTATGTAGTTTAATAGAAGGCTAATTATTTGATAACAGGAAGATACTTATGTAGCTACAGACGCCAGCACATAAAGCTAGTCAAAATTTCTTTAATAGGTTTTCAACTTTATCGCTTAAGCATTAGGTTAAAGATTGATAGACAAAATTTGACAGTTTCGGGTAGCTTGTTGTGCTGGCGTCTATACATCGTTAATTCGCAGCCACACGTTACGGCTGAACACATCGCATCCAAAGTTTAAGTAGGTGCAGCGACTACATCATTCGCCGCCCACTGTCCGCCATTTTTGCCAGTGTGTTTTAACGGTTTGCGGCGGCAGATTTAAAAACAACCTTTGGGTGGCACTTATGTCTAATGATGATGAGACATAAGTGATTAAAATAATACACGGGTGTTTGTTGTTTTAAACGAGACAGCGACAAAACTACTTCGGTCTATGCCTAACTGGTTTTTCCGCTGCCTCGTTTCAGCATACCTGGGTCATTTTCAGAAAATCTGTACAATGTTGAAAATATGTCGTTTTTTTTATTGTAAATGGTTTTTTTTATTAAATTTACAATGGATACTCTTCGCCATATGAATATACTAATAAAACCTCTTAATCAGGATTATTTACTGAAATAGCTAGCTTCTGCCCGCGACTTCGTCCGCGTCAAATTTTCACTCCCCTTCCCGTCGCATCGAATTGCCTGCCAGTTTTCGTCCAATTTTCGTTTGCTACTCCGCTCCATTTATATATAGCGTGCCTCAATAAATGGGCTACCCAACACAAAATTTTTTTTTTCAATTCCAACCAGTAGTACGGCCGATTCTTGTTATTCCCCTTTTCATACAAACTTTCATCCCCTATTCCCTATTGTTATTTTACCCCCTTAAGGGTAACAATTTCGGGCACGCCACAATTGCGGCGGTAAGTCCCGGCGTCCTCACCTTCCGCCTGACGCAGGTTCTCACCGGGCATGGGTGCTTCGGTGGGTTCCTGTTCAGGATAAAGCGGGAGGAAACGCCCGGGTGTTTCCATTGCGAGGATCGTCTGGAGGACACGGTGGAGCATACGGTGGAGGTGTGCCCTGCCTGGGCGGAGCACCGCCGTGTCCTCGTGGAGGCCATCGGCGGCGGCAACCTCTCGCGTCCGGCCCTGGTGCTAGCCATGGTACGGAGCGAGAGGGCATGGGAAGCCGTCACCTCCTTCTGCGAAGCAGTAATGCTCGCGAAGGAGGAGGCGGGGCGCGTAAGGGAGTGGCAGTCTCTGCGCCCTCACGTCCCTAGCCGCCGCAGGAGGAGACGCCCCGGGCTTCGGGAGTCTATAGCGGACTCCCGGCCACCGTAGGCGCGAGTTTGCGGGTGGCGAGCAATGGGTAGCTCGCCGCCCGGCAAGGACCAGGCTCGGGTCGACGGCGCGTAGTGTTCCACGCGCGCCTCAAAGAGATGTCAGCAATACTGAAGGGGTCTGCCAGGACCAATGCCTGACAGGGTCGCGAGATTGTTCGAAAGAGATACCGTGACCCTGACACATGGGCAACTGAAGGAACACGGGTGGGTTTTAGTCAGTAAAAGTCTGACACGCCCTCCCGCTCCGCCCAGAGCGGGAGAAGTCATTTGATGATTTCCCATCCAGTAATTAAAAAAAAATATGAAAAAACTGGCCTCTCCTCCTCTCTCTCCCCCTCCCCCTCCCCCTCGCCCCCTCTGCTGCGGTAAGAATGTATTAATCCAGGTTATATAGGTAATATAGACTATGTGTGCCATTTTCGATCCAGATCCATTCAGCCATTTTTGCGTGATTGAGAAACAAACACCCAATCTACATATACAATACAAATAAATAAAATTGGAGTGTCTGTTTTTAATATTAAGATAACAACTTTTTACTAAGTGTATATGGATGTATACACGATACATATACCAAAACAATTTTTTTTACAATTTTTGTCAGTCTGTCTGTCTGTCTGTTTGTTCCCACTAATCTCTGAAATGGCTGGACCGATTTTGACGGGACTTTCACTGGCAGATAGCTGATGTAACAAGGAGTAACTTAGGCTACTTTTATTTTAGAAAGATTCTTTTATTTTAGAAAAAAATAACTGTCTTCGAAAACTACGCTGACATACGTCTCAAAATTCGAAAAACCCTGGCTGAATCCTACGAAATAGATCAAAATAATGTACTACAGTATTGTACACCTTAAAAAGGCCTACAAAAATGTCCTCAATGGTATATGTCTATCTCTTAGGGATAACCCACAATAACCATTTTTATCTTTTACTTTTTACGAGAAATAAGGGCTTATTTACGAAGCGATTTTAAGCAATACAGCATTAATCCTTATCCAATTAAGTACCATAAATACATTGTGCATTTAATATAGATCAATATGGCCCTTTACAGCATGTAATTTAAATGAATATCTTAGAAGATATAAGAGATTTAAAAAGCGGGCGCAGAGCGCGTTGGCAGCAGCCGGGTAGTACAGGATAAGTAGGATTGTTATTCATATTACTTTGGCTTCATAGTAATTGCGAATATCATGTGTGTTCATTATACTCAAAATAAACCTAATAGTATTATTCTAAGTAAGAGACCGCGAAATGGCTTAGATGTTTACATTTTTGGATGTTTGCTTCTCAATGATGCAAAGATGGCCAAACGGCTTTAGATCGAATTTGGCACAAAGATATATATTATATCATGGAATACGTAACAGATAGGATACCTACTTTATCCCGGTAGTAGGTTCCCGGGTGATATTTTCCGACAGCTATACGGGCCAAACCACAGGCAAAAGTACTATTCCTATAATTATGTTCGGTATCTGGTAAATGATTGAGTATCTGAATAGGTAAAATAGGAGCGCTAAGAAAAACCAGGAAGACTTATATTCAACTAAACCAAGCCCTATGTCGCAGTCTTCTTACTCTGAATACTATTACTTTTGTTTTAAAAACACCAACACACATGATGTTCTCATAAACTATGAATCCTAAGTAATATGAGTTATAATCCTACTACTAATAATATTATAAATGTGAAAATATGTATGATTGGGTGTTTGTTTCTCAATCACGCAAAAATGGCTGAATGGATCTGGATCGAAAATAGCATACACAGTCTATATTACCTATATAACCTGGAATAACACATTCTTATCGCGGTACTACGTCCTCTTGCATTAAGTTCCGACATCCACGCGGGCGAAGCCGCGGGCAAAAGCTAGTCATAAATATTTTCACATTATAGTATTAGTAGTAAGTAGGATTATAATTCATACATATTACTTCGGATTCATAGTTTATGAGAATATCATGTGTGTAAATAAAACTAATAGTATTCAGAGTAAGAAGACTGCGGCATAGGGATTGGTTTAGTTGAATATAAGTCTTCCTGGTTTTTCTTAACGCTCGTATTCTACCTATACAGACACTCAATCATTTACCGGACACCAAATCGATCATAGGAATTATAGGAACAGTACTTTTGCCAGTGGCTTCGTCTGTATAGCTGTCGGAAAATATCACCTGAGAACCTACTACCGGGATAAAGTATCCTATATGGTAAATATCCAGGATAACCAAAAATCCTAATCCATCCAAAAATCTAAACATCTAAGCCATTTCGCGGTATCTTACTTGGAATAATACTATTAGATTTATTTTGAGTATAACGAACACATAATATTCGCATTTACTATGAAGCCTAAGTAATATGAATTACAATCCTACTTATCCTGCACTACCCGACCGCTACCAACCGGGACGGACGTACCTACGGCCTGCCAGCCGCTCCGCCCCCGCTTTTTATCAGGGTTCCGTTGCCAAATGGCAAAAAAACGGAACCCTTATAGATTCGTCATGTCTGTCTGTCTGTCTGTCTGTCTGTCTGTCCAAGAATGTCACAGCCACTTTTTTCCGAAACTATAAGAGCTATGCTATTGAAACTTGGTAAGCAGATGTATTCTGTGAACCGCATTAAGATTTTCACACAAAAATAGAAAAAAAAAACAATAATATTTGGGGTTCCTCATACATAGAACTGAAACTCATAAAAAAAATCATCAAACCCATACGACTGAATGAAATGTAAATTGTGGTTTACGGTTTATGACGTATTAAAAAAAAACTACTCACTAGATCTCGTTCAAACCAATTTTCGGTGGAAGTTTACATGGTAATGTACACCATATATTTTTTTTTTTTTTTATCATTCCGTTATTTTAGAAGTTACGGGGGGGGGGGGGGGGACACAAATTTTACCACTTTGGAAGTGTCTCTCGCTCAAACTATTCAGTTTAGAAAAAAATGATATTAGAAACCTCAATATCATTTTTGACGACCTATCCATAGATACCCCACACGTATGGGTTTGATGAATTTTTTAATGAGCCCAAACCCCAAATAACCCCAAATGACCCCAAATATTATTGTTATTTTTCTATTTTTGTGTGAAAATCTTAATGCGGTTCACAGAATACATCTACTTACCAAGTTTCAATAGCATAGCTCTTATAGTTTCGGAAAAAAGTGGCTGTGACATACTCGGACAGACAGACAGACCGATAGACAGACAGACATGACGAATCTATAAGGGTTCCGTTTTTTGCCATTTGGCAACGGAACCCTGATAAATTGTGGGATATCCCCAGAGATGTGCAAAATAGGTTATAAAATGTATTCAAATGCAAAATGCAAATACTTTTGTATTTTCTTATTTCAAATACAAAATACAAAATAGTTTTTATATTTAATACTAGCTTTTGCCCGCGGCTTCGCCCGCGTGGATGTCGGAAATTAATGCAAGAGGACGTATAACCGCGATAAGAATGTGTTATTCCAGGTTATATAGGTAATATAGACTCTGTGTGCTATTTTCGATCCAGATCCATTCAGCCATTTTTGCGTGATTGAGAAACAAACACCCAATCATACATATTTTCACATATATAATATTATTAGTAGTAGGATTATAACTCATATTACTTAGGATTCATAGTTTATGAGAACATCATGTGTGTTGGTGTTTTTAAAATAAAAGTAATAGTATTCAGAGTAAGAAGACTGTGACATAGGGCTTGGTTTAGTTGAATATAAGTCTTCCTGGTTTTTCATTTTACCTATACAGACACTCAATCATTTACCAGACACCGAACATAATTATAGGAATAGTACTTTTGCCAGTGGCTTGGCCCGTATAGCTGTCGGAAAATATCACCCGGGAACCTACTACCGGGATAAAGTAGGTATCCTATCTGTTACGTATCCATGATATAATATATCTTTGTGCCAAATTCGATCTAAATCCGTTTGGCCGTCTTTGCATCATTGAGAAACAAACATCCAAAAATCTAAACATCTAAGCAATTTTGCGGTCTCTTACTTGAAATAATACTATTAGGTTTATTTTGAGTATAATGAACACACATGATATTCGCAATTACTTTGAAGCCAAAGTAATATGAATTACAATCCTACTTATCCTGTACTACCCGGCCCCTGCCAACGCGCTCTGCGCCCACTTTTTAAATCTCTAATATCTTCTAAGATATTCATTTAAATTACATGCTGTAAAGGGCCATATTGATCTATATTAAATGCACAATGTATTTAAGGTACTTAATTGGATAAGGATTAATGCTGTATTGCTTAAAATCGCTTCGTAAATAAGCCCTTATTTCTCGTAAAAAGTAAAAGATAAAAAATGGTTATTGTGGGTTATCCCTAAGAGATAGACATATACCATTGAGGACATTTTTGTAGGCCTTTTTAAGGTGTACAATACTGTAGTACATTATTTTGATCTATTTCGTAGGATTCAGCCAGGGTTTTTCGAATTTTGAGACGTATGTCAGCGTAGTTTTAGAAGATAGTTATTTTTTTCTAAAATAAAAGAATCTTTCTAAAATAAAAATAGCCTAAGTTACTCCTTGTTACATCAGCTATCTGCCAGTGAAAGTCCCGTCAAAATCGGTCCAGCCAATTCCGAGATTAGCGGGAACGAACAGACAGACAGACAGACAGACAGACAAAAATTGTAAAAAATGTTGTTTTGGTATATGTATCGTGTATACATCCATATACACTTAGTAAAAAGTGGTTATCTTAATATTAAAAACAGACACTCCAATTTTATTTATTTGTATAGATTTTAAATACTAAATGCAAAATATGTATTTACAAAATGCTTTATTAAAATGAAATACTTTTAGTTTTAAAGTATCTTTATTTTGTTAAAAAGTTTATTTATTTCAGTCAGCTAACAGGCTGGTAAATTTACTGTGATAACTTACTTAAATTAAATTTACTTAACATATTTAAAAAAATAATTAGCTCAAATACACTGTCGCTCATCTTTCTCCTGTGTGGTCTCATAATCATGCCACCATAAGAAAAAAGTAAAACGAATTATAATCTAAGTGGCCTAACAAGAAAGCAGTTCAATTCAGTGTTGCCATAGTGAGAAAAACAAGTACCATTTCTCATCTTGATGTTTACAAAACTTAGCAAAAAGTATTTTGCATTTTGCAAATACAAAATATGTCCTAAAAAGTATTTCAAATAAAATATAAAATGCTTTTCTAAAAAAAGTATTTAAATACAAAATGTAAATAGGTATTTTGTATTTTCTATTTTGCATTTCAAATACTGTTATTTTTAAAATGTCACATCTCTGGTTGTCCCTAAGAGATAGACATATACCATCGCGGACTTTTTTGTAGACCTTTTTAAGGTGTACAATACTGTAGTACATTATTTTGATCAATTTTGTAGGGTTCAGCCAGCGTTCGCAATGTAAGCGCAAAAAAATGAGTTTATTTGTGAAATTTCTAAAATATTAAGCGTTTATTTACTATATTATGCATGTTATACACATATAAACCTTCGTCTTGAATCACTCTATCTATTAAAAAAACCTGCGTCAAAATCCGTTACGTATTTTTAAAGATATAAGCATACATAGGGACAGACAGACAGCAAAGTAACTTTCATCCCATCAAATATTAATCCCACTATAATACATTACCATGTAAACTTCCACCGAAAATTGGTTTGAACGAGATCTAGTAAGTAGTTTTTTTTTAATACGTCATAAATCGTAAACCACAATTTACCTTTCATTCAGTCAACTCAAATACATATAAAAATTAAAAAAAAAAAATTAATTTCATAAACATAAACCTTATACATAAACCGTGAATACCTGCAGGTTTGTACGGAACCCTCAGTGCGCGAGTCCGACTCGCACTTGGCCGGTTTTTTTTAACAGTAACATTAAACAATCCTGCAAAAAACTGACCACAGATCCTAATTTTAAGTGGTGTTTATCTAAAACGCAATTATTTTTTATTTAAAAAAAATACCTACAAAAGTTGTGGGTCACGTCGGAAACATGAATGTACAGTTTTTGTGAAAATGACCCACCTACGGCCGAGATTCTAAGAAGCGAATTCATAATTCATAATTATTATGCTCTCTTCTCAGAATCACGGCTGTTAACGCCAGTTAACACCCAGCGATCGCTTCCATCAAGATTAAAATTAGGTATTTTATAGCAGGTAGGTTTATTGTAGAACCCTATGTAAATCTTGCTTGCGACGAGAATTTATTTGTCTACTTCTACGGACTTCCATCTCATCTCGACGCGGTTCGGTTCTACTCGTGCTTGAAGGAAGAATATCTACTGCACACACGAGTGTTTAATTTTTTGTCAGGTATTGTTTTCGCGTAACCTTCAAATGATACGGAAACAATAAACTGACTGACCCATCTATGCAATTACTAGCACGCAATAGTTATGTATAAGTAGGTACCTACTTACATCTTATCTATACAAATAAATAAAATTGGAGTGTCTGTTTTTAATATTTAAATAACTACTTTTTACTAAGTGTATATGGATGTATACATGGTACATATACCAAAACAACATTTTTTACAATTTTTGTCTGTCTGTTCGTTCCGGCTAATCTCTGAAATGGCAGAACCGATTTTGACGGAACTTTCACAGACAGATAGCTGATGTAACAAGGAGTAACTTAGGCTACTTTTATTTTAGAAAAAATAAATAATAGTTAAAAAAAACTAAAAAATCGCTGAATTTTGAGACGTATTTCAGCGTAGTTTTCAAAGACAGTTTTTATAAAAACTTTTTGTTAAATACCACGCGGACGAAGTCACGGGTAACAGCTATTACCTATAATATAACCTGAATTAACACATCTTACCGCGGTAGTACGTCCTCCTGCGTTAATTTCCGACATCCACGCGGGCGAAGCCGCGGGCAAAAGCTAGTAATCCATAAATGTTTAGTGTAAAATTACCTAAACGAAACGATGCTATTATTTATTAAAATACTGACCGTCATGCGTCGTGAGCGTACAATCGGTTAGGGTAAGCAACGCTTGCGTAGGTCGGCCCGTGGATGGGTGAGCATCTTTCCTAGCGAGACCCCTTCATGTCGTTGGTTCCTTCTGTCATTCGCGGATCTCTGTTAGTCGTTACGGCTCGTCGGAAGCCCGAAAGTTTGACAACCAGTCTTGCGAAGGTGTATCGTTTTACCACTTACCCAGGGGTATTGTGTTACCCAGTCTACATAGATTGTGGAAGTCAGATAGGTAGTCGCTGTTTGTTGAATAGGTACCTACTAGCTGCTATTATTCTGGGAAACTTCCCTAACATAATGTCTGGAAAAGGCTAGGCAGATTACAACCTACATTGTTTAAATGGACGTAGTTATGCAGAAACGTTCCAACCCACAAGTCACCCGAAATCGAGTTATTGTGATCAAACTACCTTTTATGACATTTAGGGTCAGATTAGCAAAAAGGTTTCAAGTTTTAAGCCTGATATCAGAAAATATTTTTTTCACTTACGTTCCAACCCACAACCTTTATCAAATAATAACTTGTGTAAATTAACTAGAACGTACTATGAGGACAGGAACATTTAATTATTTACGAAACAATATATTTATTTTGTTAAAACGCCACAACAATCTTGTAGCTTGTAGCGCAAAACCACGTTAAACCATTTTATTTTGTAACAAATGTTTCTTTCGTGGCGTGTCCTACTGTCATTTATAAAACGAACTTTTTTCATTCTCCGAAAATGCAAGATAATACACCTTCCAAAATTCTAAATATTACACTTACACCAGTGAATGAACACGGACCTATAAATAACCTTGCTGAGAAAACCCTTCAGTCAACAAGAGATGACCTAGAAAAAACACTAACACCAACTAAACTTACCAGCTCTGATTGTAATATAACTACCTCAGAATTAGTGCAGAAAGAACAAGAAACCACAGAAAATTCCGATGAAAAAACGAACTATGTTTTGCAGAAATACAAAATTGAAATAACAATTGAACCGGAATCTGCCGACACTGACAGCATTACTGTTGATAAAGCTATAGAGATAAACACCAATTCAAACAATCTATCAGATGAAGAGCAAAATTAACGACTTAATGCAGAAAATAGTTTATTAATAAATGACTGTGAAATAGACACAAGTTTGCGAAGTATAAGCTATAATGAAGAGAAAAACGACAAATAAAATCCAAAGACCATAAACCAAACACTTAGCGAAGCCGATCAAGAGAAGTTAGACGTAGAAGGAATATTTTTAGAGGATTCTGAAGAAAATTTGATAGAACAGGACATTAACAATAGTATGAACTCAGACCCTTTGGATTTAATTGATCAACCGAGTCTGAATTCTGTTGACGAGGAACCAGACAGATTTGGCTAACCTGGAACACCCATACAAGGCTATCCCTGCAGAAATGCCTGCTGTCAATGATATAAACTAACTAACGAGCCAAGTATCTGAATCCGAAAATCAGAATCAACTCTAGTAAAAAAAGCTGAGTAGAGAACGTAAAGCAGACCCAAGTGAATGGAGAGATAATAAGAACAAGAAACTTAAAAATTCAGGCCAAGCATATGAAGGTGCTCGTAATAAAAAACATCATGAGAAAAATAATATTTTAAGTAATTGTGCCTGTAAAAAAGGTTGCGGGTTAAAATTCAATACAGAAGACAGGTTAGATTATGTAAAATTTAGATCATAAATTAAGGTACAGATGGATAAAAAGTACCTGGAACGTTTGTGCAAAATTAATTTGAAGCTATGTTCATGTAAATATTAATTATGTTAAAATGTTCCAATACCAATAAAATTTTTTTTTTTCTTATTGTAAAGTGAATAGCCTAAAATTAAACATATGATTATCTAAACACAATATAATTCAACAATAAAACCTTTAGTATTGACCTTTACTAGTTAGAATAAAAAAGAATACCATTGAAACGCGTAAATGCTTTTATCTCAAATTCAACTTACTGTGGAATGAAACATTTTTGCATAACTACGTCCAAATGTGAGTGGGATATCCACCTCCTACAGTACATTTATTTTCTACTTGCCACCGATACTATGTTACAAGTAGTGATGTTCCGGATATACGTATCTGTATCCGCGGATATCCGAGGAAGAAGAAAGATCCGTGTCAGTATCCGTTACCTTTTCGGCGGATCTTTTACCTTATTTATTTTAAATACATAGGTAGATGAAATTCTATATCATTATAGTATAGGTGCTTTATTAAATTCCATTCAGATTATTTTTGATTCCTTAAAATTAAACATTTGGCACCTTTATATTGCAAACATTTAGGTATCATAGTGAGTAATACTATCATGCCACTGTTTACTCAAAGGTACGGACGCCAGCACATCGAGCTACTACAATCTGTCAAATTTCTTTAATAGATTTTCAACTTTAACGCAATAACATTAGGTTCAAGGTTGATTGGGAAAATTTGACAGTTTCGGGTACCTTGGATGTGCTGGCGTCTGTACTGAATCAACTATCAGAACAACAAGTGGCGTCAACTATCGTTTCTAGGTCACGCGCATCGACACTTTCGACAGTTTCGACACCGATAGAGTAAGACCCGAGTTCACCAACAGATGGTTAAATTTAAAACATCTGTTTACACCATAAACGGCTGTTTAACAAAATTTTGCTGTTCACCATGCACTAACCATTGGTTAAGTGCTGTAATCGAACGATTAGCTTAAACAAACTAGTCAAGTCAGTTTAACCATCGGTTAATGTTTCCTAACGTGAAGATTTGCATTGTGCATCACTTTTAATAACGAAATACAGATGCAAGAAGCTTTGAATTATATATTTGAAGAGTGATGCGTTAGATGATTTTGTTTTTGTGTATTTTCTATTAAGTCTCTGTACTTTATCACGACTTCCATTAGTACTGATTTCTCGTCACTGGTAAAATTTACAGTACGTTTGTATTTAACTTCAATATTCACTAATTATATTCAAAGAAAAATAACACAACACGACAATAAACTTAGAAATTTAGTTTCATCACAAAAAAAATCACACACACACACTCTGACAATAAAAACTGATTGACGTTGACATTCAATATTCACAAAATAATGTTAAACCATTCGATCATTCGGTCATTTTCGACACACTCATTCAAAAACGTTCGGTTATTTAACCGTTGGTTGGAACTGAATGGTGAACTCGAAAAAAACGCAGCTTGTGTAAACATCTGTTAAATACTAACAGAACGGTTACGTAACCAATGTTTATGTTGAAGTTGGTGAACTCGGGCCTAAGAAAGTTAAGATCCGTACCCGCGCATATAAAGGATAAGTTTTTAACCAGTTTTTTTTTTTTTTTTTGTGGGACATCTCGTTGTTAATCCTGAAAAGATTCTTACAACTTAAACGTATTTTCGCCCGGCGATTTCTAAAAAGTTAAACTTTTTAGACCTCCAGCCGGGCCATAGTAAAATTACAAACTAAAGCGAAAGTCCTAAGGGTAACCCCGAGGGGGGTTCGCACCTCGGCTTAGGCGATCACTGGGGGAGGGCAGCAAGGGACATGCTGGATCTGGGTTAAATTATTTAGGGGCTAATTTAAAACTACAGGCGCAGCATCGCGGGTTGGCTCATGCAAGGGTCGGGAGGGAAGTTTTTAACCAGTGCGCAAATTTTAACAAATTAAACTTAAATGAGTTATAATAACCATGCAATTTTCATTTTGAAATATCTTAGTACAAAAAAATTAAATTATCGTTACCGAAAGATGCTTATTTTGGAACTGGTTTTTATAGTAACTTGCGCGCGGCGCCGGCGCGGCGGCGAAGGTGAACGACCGAGCGTAGCTACAAGTACCTACCAGCTGTTCGATCGGTCAAAATTCTAAGATGTTCCAAGTACCTACGACGATGGCGCGCGGTTACTGACCTATTCTATTGTCGATATCATATTATGAAATATGTAGGGTGTCCACAGTTTACTGATTTAAGAAAGGATAAATATTAAAAAATTAAGTATTAAAAAAATTGTTGAAATGTGTTCTATTAGCTATTACTGATACTGAACCACAAAAAAAAATTGCGCAATGGTTAAAAAAAATCCTGTACATTTTTAACGATCACCCGACACATCAGTAGTTCCAAGGTTACCTGAGGACTAGAATCATGATTCATGATGCTGAATTTATGGTTATAGTTTTCTCGTCGTATCCGGTTTGTCCCTAAGTTGTTTATTATTGTTTATTTTTTTTAAATCCAGTTATTTATAATTGTCCTCAATTTTACATTAAATTGTGTTCTACTTATACGAAAATATTTTACAACTATGTTTTTAATAAAAATGTTTATTAATTTTTTCCTTGCAAGTTAGTTGAAAATCGCTGTTTCCATGAAAATCGTGAAGCTGAAAGTTTTATGAGTACCTAGTAAGTATGTAACTATTTTACTCCTGCATTTTCACACCTGCATCGTACTATTTTTGGCACGTCATCACGAGTCTTAAAATTCTTAGATAGGCACAACGTACATACATCACTCACTCACTCTTTATAATACTATAATATCTGCCCGCTAATTTACACTAAGTATTCGAAATATCACTGAAAACCGCTCACGACTTTGTGACAGATTTAAAGTAGGTTTTTTAAAAGTTATATTTAGAAAAGAGAACTACATGCTGATATAAATGTCTTTGAGTAGTGTTGTTATCTTACTATCATTATGTATTATATTAAGGAGTAGGTATAAAGATTTTATAGGCTCCGTTCAGAAAACAAAGTAATGACCTAAACCTCAGTAAATCCATGATGAATCTGGTAGACCTACTCACAGCACTCTAATTGCATAACACACTGTCAATAAACCCCTATCTGAATAATTTCGATGTTATTTGTTAATCCATAGCTTCATAAGTTCCGCCAAGTAAAAAATACTGCCTGAGGCGTTTTCTACCAGTCAACCTTAAGGATGATCAACAGACAAAACATAGCAGGTGCAACATAAGGGATAGATAACTCGGAAAATAATACATACTAATACATAGATTCATACATAGTTACAAAATATGTAACGAAAAAAAAGACGTCTGAAGAAATAAAGATAGGTTAGGGAAAACGAATCCAGCAAATCAGTGCAAAATTTGTCCGCTCAACAACGTAAATAACGAGTTTTACTAGTAGGTACCTAATGTAAAAGAAGGTTCCTTGTCAACTCTATAGACAAAGGAACGAGTTTCTAAGTACCTATGTGTTAATAAAGGAAGTTCTCTATCAATTATTTAAGTTGGAGAATACTTTAAAGTGTTTCATTTTTATTTAAGAGTAGCTAATGGTATTTATATTTATTGCAGGCGTGCGTCGCGCGGCCACAGCACGCCGAGGCAGCCTGACTGGCCGTCACCTTGAGGTTCTGACCTGTTATTGCGTCACATAATCATACATATTAAAATGGAGGGCGACGTGTTTTTTCCGCAACATCATGTATTTTAAATCTAAACATATTGAACAGTATAAATCGCCTGTTGAATTTATACTCCAGTCAAAAGCAAGCTAAGAACTACTACACATTAAGGCAAAATAACCTTCTGCGTGAAGGTAATGCCTTGGATGTAGGAACTAAAGGTTTGTTTGTCTATTTTTTTTTTCTTAGGGGTATTATAAGTATAAGTTTGATCGCTATGTGTGTCTGTCTTTGGCACCGCAGCTGTTAAACGGGTGAACCGATTTAGGTGCGGTTTCTTTACTTAAAGTAGGCGTTCTAGCTGTGGTTCTTAGACATGTTTATCAAAATCGTTTCAGTCGTTTCGACACGAAGATCCTTTTATCAAAATATTACTCACAAGCACAACTTCTTATTAAACTTAGAGGGCCAATACGTTTTTTTTTTTTTACTATTTAGAGGTTTTTGTTTTGGTCGGGGTTTTTTTAGTATAGGTACATGAAAAAGTATAATGCACATCAGAATTGTTCATTGTAGGAAGTGTTATTTAGGCTGCAGCTACTTTAAATATAATACGGTCTACCGATGTATTGACTTATAATATTATGTCGAACATTAATTACAAAGTTCGATCTGTGATCAGATCATGAATGTTTGTTTGATTGCTTTTATTATCGAAGTGTTATTCAGTGGGGGACAAAAATACCTAATGCATGATGCTACGCTTCGAGTTGATTGATATTCTTTTGCCAGTGACAATTCAACTGGAATCGGTAGTCACCTACTATAAGAGGGGGTTTATCTGCCAGAAGGCAGTAGGAATCATCTTACAAAGTTTCATTATTCTTATAGTCGTCTGTCGTCTCTAGTAGGTAAGAGATTACTTGGCTAAGGTCACACTACTCTAAAAGGTATTTTTATGTTAGGTACACACGGCTACAGGTCAAGCTAAAATTTCCAGTTTTACCTGACCTCGCATTGTATAAGTTTTTCGTACAATGGGATGTCAGCTTATACTGGAAAATTATTCCTTGCTATGTGGCCGTGCGTACAGACACAACTACGTTTTCAACAAGGAAAATATATACGAACCCAATTTGCTTTTCGTTCATTACCCTACCTAGTAGCTACGTGCTTCAAGTATTGTAGTTTCTCAAGTACCTATGTTGTTTAACTTTTGATGCGTATGTGGTGTGATGTAATCGACAATAATGCTTAAACAACATGACGATTAATTTTCCTGGAGATCCTTATGAACTGTTTTCGCTAAGTCACTATGATAAGTGTTAAAAGTGATTTGTTATGAATGTTGCCGTTCTTGATTGATGTCGTTTTGAACAACGAGTTATCGCAGACGGTTCGGAATGTGACCGATGAAATGAAAACAAACTCAGTTCAATGTTTATTTATCTTATACGTATGTAAGGTAACAGAAACGACATTTTTTTCTGTTACCCTAGGTAAAAGAAAAAATAACTTTCTAAATTGAAGATGAGATGTGTCTTGATCCTATTATAATCTGAGATACCAACAAACCAGGCTAAGCCTCGATCACGATTGATCTAGAGATTTTTTTCCAGAAACTCACGGAAAAGACCACATGGTTCGAGCACTTAACCATATTGGTCAGCATTACGAACGGGCAGCACGAGCGACATCTCGAGCTAGGGAATGCTATTGTTCGAGATCAGCTACCCGAGATTGCCATTCTAGATCACGCCCGGATGTATGGTGAGATCACGCTATGCTACTTGAGATGCCATTTTCAAAGCAATTAAGGTTCGATGTCCCCATGCTGGGTCAAATTAAATTAGCTGGCAAAATTTCACCCACGTGTTGGGTATCGATACCGAACACTAATGAAACAAAAAAAAGTAATCTTAGTCGATGGCCGAAGTTAAATAATATCCATAATCGATCAGCTGTTTTGGAATTTTCCGAGAAACTTAGATTATTTTGCGAATTCCAAAAACTATGGCCTCCATAAACACAACACAGTACACGTACCTATCAATCGTTAGGTTGTTTCATGTCACAGTCTCACTTGAAGGTTTCAACACAGTTGGTTACTAACTGTGTTGAAAACGTCGTCATCGTCGAAATCGTCGAAACAAAAAAGTCGTCATACCAACTGTTGGTATGACGACTTTTTTTCTGTATCATGGATTAGAAATGGGGATTGATGGAGTTTCTAACCAAAGTCGTTATAAACAGTAAATGGAGGGTTGTGTTCTCAACCTTTTTTCGGTCTTTTTAGTGTACTTATTACTTTTAAATTGTCTTTTTTGCAGTTGGGTTTCTTTTTAACTTTTTGTTTTTGCGTTCATTTAGAATTAAATGCTAAAAAGTTAGATGGAAGACTGTCAGTGTAAGTAAACAATACTTACACAAATTTTGAATTTCGCATTCGCTCCAAACCAGCCCGCGAAATTCAAAATTTCTTGCGTTTTTTGCAATTTGCAGGCCTAGGAACAAAAAAAAAAACAGAAAAAGTCATTCCTACAGCTTTATGAACTTAGAGCGTTGTATTGATGATTTTGATGATTATAATTCTGTAACTTACAGGCATTACATTCTTAACTTATGTCTTACAGGCGCGAATAATATTTTAATCAACATACAACCTAGCACTGGCCTGCAAATTGCAAAAAACGTAAGAAAATTTGAATTTCGCGGGCTGGTTGAAGCATTCACCTTAAGGTTCACTTTAGATAATATTTCATTACAAATTGTTTATTTGATGCTTTGAATGTTAGAATATCTACTTTTGATGTGATTCAAAACGTTGTGAAGAGCAGCTGTCATGGCCGGGTTAAGAGGAACATTATGTACGTCTCTCCCGGTGCAGAAGTCAGAAACATTTAACTAGTGTTGAAATAACTATGAATTGGTTATAAACGTACTACTTAAAACTACGACTGAATTAATTAAAATACCTTTGTTAAACTAAAATGCGAAATTGTGCAAGAAAATCGGATTAGTGATGTGCCGGATCGTTAAAAATGTTTATCCGCGGATACGGATCAGCAGTGGATGTCTTGCGGCTGAAATTATGAAGTATAAAAATAAACCATATTTATTTTAGTTTAGTAATTTCGAATTTTGTTATTTTTTTTTTTTTGTAGTTAATTTAATGGCACTGAGTTCGCATTTGACTGACACAGTTTTTTTAAAAGCGATGGTCCCAATTTGATCCACACAGATTTTAAGTATTTACAGAGTTATATCGCCTATTCCTCTTATCCCAAAAACCGGGAAAGACGAACAATTGCATTTACCTAACTTTATGCCATTTTTTAAAACTATTATTAGCCTTGAAAGTAAATCACGAAATATTACTGGGTAAGTTAGAACGATACGGCGTCAGGGGAAACATATTAAATTTGATCAAAACATATCTCACTGGACGTAAGCAAGCCACTGTTCTGAATAAAATTTGTTCTAAATCCAAGACAGAAGTTACCTATATGTCACCAATTAGAGATACAACGTGTGGTGTACCCCAAGGAACTGTAGTTGGGCCCTTATTGTTTCTGATATATATTAACGATTTGCCAAAATGCACTGAGCATCAAACTGTTTTGTTTGCCGATGACAGTACCCTTATTGTCCCATGTAAAAATATAAAAACTTATGAAGATGACATAAACAAATCCGTCCTTTGCATCATAAATTGGTTACTTTTAAATAAATTAAAAATAAACATAGATAAAACCAAGCTTATTACATTTTATCAAAGAACAAAAAAAATTGACTTAAAGATAGCTTATGCAAATCAAACAATAGCTGAAACAAGTAGTGCTAAATTCCTGGGACTTCACTTAGATAATCACTTAAACTGGAAGTGTCACGTGGAAACTGTTTGCAAAAAACTAAACCAGTACTCATATGCGCTATACAATTTAGCAAAAATAGTAAATAAGTCCGTAGTTCTAATTTCTTACAAGGCCTATGTCACATCTACATTACGATTTGGAATAATATATTGGGGAAATTCCACTGACAAAGAAATTGCCTTTAGGGCCCAAAAAAAATGTGTGCGTGCTGTGTTTAAACTTAAACCAACTGAAAGCTGTATTCCATATTTTAAACAATTTAAACTATTAACTTTGCCTTGTATGTACATTTTTGAGACAGCAGTATTCGTCAAATCAAACTTCCAGTTATTCGAATCATTGAGATCTAAACGACGCAATAGAGAGATATGCGCTAAGCCACACAACACTGCTCTTTATTCAAAAAGTTTTTTAGGAATGGCACCTAAGGTCTATAATAAAATCCCTAGACGTATTAAAGAAATAAATAACATACACGATTTTAAAAAAGCTTTACTGAAATTATTGTATGAAAAAACTTATTATACGGTGAACCAATACCTAATTGACACATTATAATTACATTTTTTTTATTTTTTATTTTTTGACATTTTACACTAGAACTATGATATATTATAACTACTTTATTTTTATTGTTTATTGATTTGACATTTTATACTAGAATTTATTATTATTATATTTTATTGGAATGTTTTATTGTATTGATAATAATTGTTTAATAATGAGTGATAATTGTTTGTTAATTTATTATAATCATCAGGTTAGAAGCATCTTAATATTTGTACGCCGATAACGGCTAGACATAGCGTTCCTTAATAATTACAACATCTGTACCTAACCTACCTATGTTCAACAAATAAAAACATTTGTATTTGTATTTGTATTTGTATTTGAAATAATTAGCATCAGAAGTCGTTCAACTGTGGAAAACTGACACACATAGGATGTGTTGTGGTAATCAAAACAATAGGACATCACGTTTACAGCAAAAACTAAACAAAGAATTTTAAAAATAAACTACAGTCCACTTATCCCACTTAACTTTAGTAATTTCGACCCTTAAAACCAAAATTTCTACGTAATAGGTATAACGTAATTAATAATGCCTAGCACTTAGGGGAACTGCCAGGGTCGCGAGATTGTTCGAAAGACATACCGTGACCCTGGCACATGGGCAACTGAAGGAACACGGATGGGTTTTAGTCAGTAAAAGTCTGACACGCCCTCCCGCTCCGCCCACGAGCGGGAAATGTCATTTGATGATTTCCCATCCAAGAAAAAAAAAACACTTAGGGTAATACAGGCGTGATATTAAATACCTATGTATGTAACGAAATTATAATAATAAATCTCCTCTATATTAGTATACGTAGGGGAGAGTTGGATAATACCGCGCGTCAGCGTAATTCAAAAACTATCCACTATATAGTTCTGCGATGCAGGGCGTATACATACATCGAAGCTAGACATGCCTACACCCTTCCCCGCGCACCGCCATTACGGTCCGCGTGACAACGGAGATGCATGCGCTGAAGATGTTTTTTTCGTCACTCCTTATAATTTTTCATGTACTTTCGGGAAGAGGTAAGTAATACTGTATTTATATTGTAATACTTCGATACTATACATTTTTAATGCTTGTATACTGTAGAATTAATGTCAGAATAAGTTTTTACGTAAGTACTATAATATTTTCCATATAATTATGAGGTTAAAAAATGAAATGATCAAGTTTGATAATTCCGCGCTGGGGGGTGGAACCTTAGGATGAAGATAAAAAAAAAGCAAGAAGAAAAAGGTCAGGCAAGGGAAAAAGAAAGACAAAGGGAAATCTAAGAAATGTATCGACAGCAGCAGTGAAGATAGTATGGATGATGTGCCTCTAACTCAACTGTGCGATGATGATGAAGATGACAACGTAGAGAATTGTGATATTTGCGCCGTACTTACCCATTTGTGTGCAATTAATGTGGGCACGATTTTTTCAACCCTGGGCACGATATTATCAGACCAGTGGGCCTACCACCATCTTTAACGAAACAATCTTATTTCAAGAAAGTTTTGTTTCAAGATTATAATAACATTACTCATATTCGTACCATGACCTTCATCGTTCAATATTGTTTTAATCCTGCTTAGTGCTGAGAAAGAACGAACTATTTGAAAGATTTGTCTATTGCCTGCTATAATAGAAAAGAAACAACGCTATTTGAACTGTATAGCGCTGTCTCTTTCACACGTCGGTCCGAATCCCTTATGTGAAGTAAGCTTTCGAAGCAAACTATTATTATTTTTTTACATAAAAAGGTTACTTTGTATAAAAAGATAATTGTTAAGACTAATTTTCATGAAATTAATACAAATATTAAAAGATTATACTTTGAAAACTGAGAAAAAATTATTTGAAAATTTTAAAACGCTGTGGCTAGGTTGTGCTATAATAGGAATCGGAACAAATTGTGTTTTTATCAGCTGTGTAGTGCAAACGAAATTTGAAACTCGATGTAATTTTATAAGTGATTTTCTAAGTGGTTGAACTTATTTTATCATAATTGCATAAGATCTGTGTGTCGCCAGCATTTTAGAACCCAGTTGCCTATAAAATCAACATGGAATCAAGGTAAGTTTAAACACCGTAACTCAGTGAATAAGTTTAAAACAAGGAACAGTGAATAAGTTTAAAACAAGGAAATATTTTTCTATAATGTTTATGTAAACTATATGTCGTCAGACTCAGTGATTGGTGTTTTGTTATTAATTTTGCAACTGAAGAGTTTAGTTGCGTTTCCTGGCGGCATCAGCTAGAGATAGTATGGAAATTTTCACAATCGCTCTCTGCAAGCCAAGGAGTACTCAAGAAGGAAATAGCAAAACTCCGCTTCATCTAAATTGAAAGCGTCGCGTCGCATTCCTTACGAATCTCCATACGACCCCGCTTTCTTGTACAATTGGCTTCTGCGTTATCAGCTTCCAAAAACTCAAATATGTCGTATGCATTCGCCATCTAGAATCAACCAAGAAATTTACTACCCATGTACTAAGATCTCTTGATACACAATTCAATCGGCAAGTTTACATAAATAAATACATTTTACGTACTTTATATGACACGAAAATGTTTCTTTTTATTTAAAATTGCAAAACAATAATACTTCCGTCGAGTCCGAGGAACTTTTTTATGATTGCTAAATTTGACATAAAAACAATCTTGCTGGTTGTCAAAAGTCACGTCGTGGTACGAATTGAATGAAGTTTTAGAGGTGACGTCACCAAAACCGCTAAGAAAACAACATTATTACAACCTTATAATAACCTTATTTTAAGGGGGTTATGGTACGAAAAGTCAAAGTAAGATTATTATAATACTGTTTTAAGAGCTGGTGGTTGGCCCCCAGTTTGACAATATCGCGACTTTATAATTTTTTGTAAATTGACAATAATTACTTTTTGTTTAAATTTTGAAAGTTTTTGTTATACGGTGTGCGTACCTGAATAAATGTCCTACTAATTACTCAATTTTGTTTCTTTTAATATCAAACAGTTTCCTAATTATAGGTCTAAGTCCTTAGGGGCTCGGTACCTATTATCCAACTCTCCCCTACGTACGTGTATTAGTTACGTAGTTCGTTCGTTTCGTTTTTTCGTCCGTGCCTAAACACGGCTGCTATGAAATACGTATTGGATAGCAACCGTGTTTTTCCTTACCTATACTTAATTTGAAACATTTTGTCTAGTGTATCTGGTTAGTGCCTACGATTCGCACAGGAAAATCTAAAGTAGGTACCTAGGTAAGGTAAGTTGATATAGCAACAGTAGCAAACATAAAGGCGTTGACAGAGACTACCACTCGGAATAGGTATTAATTTAAAAAAGTAGGTAGGTATTACTCCTTATTAACTCAAAATTATTAAAATATAATAACCTAACCTAATTATAACTATTAAGAAACTAAAATATGGCAACGAAAAATTTCTCCGCATCGTTTTCAACTAGTAAAGTAGGTACCCAAGACATTGGCGGCATTGCCACGTTGTATTCTTGTATGGCAATGTTTAGCCCCTGGTCAAGGTAAAAGACTTCATTGAATAAACCATGACCACTCGAACCCCACGGTCATAGGGTTTCAACTACAATCGGCTTGAGAATATAATTACTGGTACGATAGTATACCGTCGCGTTTGCCGCTTGAGGATTTTCGCAGCTGCAGTAGCAAACCTATTTCATCCGGTTTCTTGCCTTCATCGGGTGCCAAGCCATTGGGGGCTTTAACACAACACAGCTGGAACGTCGACGGTGGCAAAAGTTTGTCGGTCTTTTAGTAATGTTTGCGTCCCACACTAAGCGACCCTCACTTCGGCTGTAAGACAGGCCGTGGTGTCCGAGGCTGCTGACAACTTCGCCACAGTGACAGCGAGGAGGAAAACGACAAGGAGCTTCTAGTAATATATAAGTATAATTTTGTCTAAGAGGTGACTGTGCTTCTATAAATGCGAATTGGAAATTACTAATGAATTATTATAACCTCGTAAGGCCCAACGACCTAATTTAATGACAAAAATATGTAGACATTCCGGCCCATGACCATTTTTAAAATCATTATATTACGGCCCAGCGACCTAAAATTATGACATAATATTTAAACCCATATTTTAGTTGAAATAAACCCGCCAATTTGAATCTGTCATCAAAAATACATTAGCCTTGAATACATCTAATAATTACAGGTTAAGTTATTAACTAGTGCGCAAATTTAAACAAATTAAACTTAAACGAGTTATAATAACTATGCAATTTTTATTTTGATATATCTTAGTACAAAAAAATTAAGTTATCGTTAACGAAAGATGTTTATTTTGAAACTGGTTTTATGGTACGAGTAACTTGAGCACGGCACCGGCGCGGCGCGGCATTGAAGGTGAATTCCGAGCGTAGCTACAAGTACCTACCAGTTCGATCGGTCAAAATTCTAAGAAGTTCGAAGTACCTACGCCAGCGCGCAGTTACTGACCTATTCCTATTGTCAATATTATATAACCAAATATGTAGGGTGTACACAGTTTACTGATTTAAGGTCGGATAAAAATTAAAAAAAAGTATTGAAAAAATAGTTGAAATGTGTTCTATTACTGATACTAAACCACCAAAAAAAATTTGCGCACTGGTTAAAAAAATTCTTGTATAAAATACCACCGGAGAAATACTCACTAAAAGAAATAAGCTTATCATTTAAACACATTTTTACTAGATCGAAGTTCTGGGTCGCAACTATTCGCACCTATTTTTAGTACCTACATTGGGTCGTTAGTCATATCGATCTAAATTTAGGAGGGCCTTACGAGGATAAAGTATGTTAATTTAGACCGAAATGACAATAACGTATATGGCGAAATAACAGTGCATGTTATTTTTGGAACAATCTATCCGAAACGTCCGCCTGCCTTCCTTGTAGATCATCTTTGTAGAATACTTTCGACATTTAATTTATTTTTACTTCAAATAGCCAGCAGATATGTAGGTACCAGTGTACCACCTACACATAACACACTAGTTATTGCTTGCCAGTGGTTGCCCGCATGGATGGCGGAAATTATTCCTTGAAAAGCTACTACCGGCATTAAAATAACCTTTGTAAATCCAGGTTACATAGGTTAAGTATCGGTGTGCCAAATTTTATCCAAATGAGTTTGGCCGCTTTTGCGCGATTGAGTAGAAAACATCCAAACATACAAAGTTCCACATCTAAATCTAAACTAATATTATAAAGAGGAAAGTTTTGTAATATGTATGTTTGTAATGGATAAAGTCGAAAACAATTGAATCGATTTTAAAAATTATTACTCCTATAGAAAGCTACATTATCACCAAGTAACATAGAGTATATTTTTTATCCCGAAAAAATGCACAGCTCCTGTTAGTGACGCGGATAAAGTCGCGGGCGAAGTGCTAGTTTATAATATTACCCGCGACTTCGTCCATGTGGTATTTAACAAAAAAGTTTTTCATTAGTTTTATTTTTTTATCTTGAGATCCTATTTTTTTTTCTAAAATAAAAGTAGCCTGAGTTACTCCTTGTTACATCAGCTATCTGCCAGTGAAAGTCCCGTCAAAATCGGTCCAGCCATTTCAGAGATTAGCTGGAACAAACAGACAGACAGACAAACAGATTTTTTTTTAAATGTTGTTTTGGTATATGTACCGTGTATACATCCATATACACTTAGTAAAAAGTGGTTATCTTAATATTACAAACAGACACTCCAATTTTATTTATTTGTCTAGATTATTATTGTATAAACCTAAAGGAGGCAAAAGGAGTGTGTAGAGATCGTAGCAGGTGGCGTTCCGTGGTTTTTGCCTACCCCCATGGGGAAAAGGCTTGATTGTATGTGTGTATGTATTATTATTGTAGGATGACAAGTGTTGTTAAAATTTGCCTCGAAAACCTATCTCAGAAATTGCTTTGTTTGAGTACATACTGTAGCGGTAGAACCTTTTTGGAAACTTCGATTCTGGAAAAAAACAGATGCCGACGTTTTTGACATAGGTACCTACTCCCAGACCAGACTGAAGCCACGCATGGTGGTAGTATTTTTTTACTCGGAACCACTACACCTAAATGTCTCTTATTATAAAACACTAGAAATATAATAATACAATTGAATACTAAAAAGCAGTTTCCACTATAAAGGAAAATATTAGGTATTGTTTTTCCATGTAAACTGGTACGTATTACGTCAGTTTTTTCTCTTTATTGTTCTAATCTGATCTACTGGCGGTTCTCGCTAGCAATATCATAGATTCTGCTTGTATCCTTGGTCTGAACGTTGTTTATTTCTCTTTAGACGACGACCGTTCATACAAGCCGAATTTCAGCTTCCCCCGACGGGTTACATTCATTAACTCCAGGCCTACGGTGAACTGAGTCGTCGTCGTTGCGATCGTTTATTAGAAGACCTAACACAGAACCTGCCCTCCTCATACTCAGCATCCCCGACGTAGAAATTGCCGTCACTATACTTCTATACTCGTCACCTACGGTATACGTCTGGAGCGCGACGCCCGATGCCGCCCCTGGTGTTTTTTATATCTTTATCAAATTATACGTTTTACAAGTGGCTGTAAAGTGTTTCCTTTTTCGCTTTACGCTACAATACATATGTAGATACGTAGGGAAGCGTTCCTGTCTTACCGATTGCTAGCGTCAATTGGGTAAACTTGGGTCTCCGCCTCCACATTTCCGTGAGTCATCACTTCATCAGACTTTGTACATACATCCGTACCTACATTAATTCAGGAGTCACCGATGATCAGCACGGCTAGGAATATACACAAGAGAGTTTACCTTATGCCGCTTGTGTGACATGTGCTTGTCTATTAGTGGAAACCAGCACCGCCACTCATGTGCTAACTAGCTGCAAAACGAAATTTTCATAGGTTCGTAAAGGCACGTGTTGTTTGAAATAATAATCACAAACACGTTTACCAGCCGTAATAGTGACTTTACAAAAAAATATAAGTATCTAATTACTCTATTTATTAAAATAATAATCGTCATTATGATTTATAATTATCACGTTTACGATAAATCAGCTGTAAGTACCGCCTTCTTATCTATAATACTAATAATAAAGCTGAAGAGTTTTTTTTATTTGAACGCGAAAATCACACTAATCTTGGGAACTACCAGCCGGATAATTTATTTCATAAGCCTAATAGGTACAATGAGGATAGAAAAAGGCCATGTATTATTTAAATAGCACAGATTGTATAAGTAATTACATACATGCTCGTTATATGGAACTCCTAACCAAGGATTGAAAACCGATACGAATTTGGATTCCGGTTCTTCATTTAAGTTCTTAAAAGGTTCATTCTTATTTTCTTTACCGCTCAGATTCAGTTTCCGGTTCGGTTGTGCTTCCACCCTACCAGTTCTGAATAAAGGTTCCAATATAACGGTTCCGTATCATCTAATTTAAAGATTGTCCAACGAGAAGAGAAGATATTACACGCTTTTTATTAGCTTCACGGTTCACCTGTATGTTTGTATGTTTGTAACCGACTCCTTTGGGCGCGATTTTGAACCCGATTTCGTTCAAACTTTGTAGGCTTATCGAGCACTGATGACAATACAATCTATACTAATATTATAAAGCTGAAGAGTTTGTTTGATTGAACGCGGTAATCTCAGGAACTACTGGTCTGAATTGAAACATTATTTTTGTGTTGAGTAGTCTATTTATCGAGGAAGGCTATAGGCTATATGTATAACATCACGCTTCAACCAAGAGGAGCGGAGCAGCAATGAAAAATGTTGCAAAAACGGGGAAAATCGCACGGGCAGGCGATTCGATGCGACGGGAAGGGTCGGGGGAACATGAAATTTAACGCGGCCAAAGTCGCGGGCAGAAGGTAGTAATTTCATAAAGTGCCATTATCCTTGCCCGATACCAAAAAAAACACTTGTCTTCGAAAACTACGCTGACATACGTAATAAAATTCGAAAACAACGCTGTCATACGCCACAAAATTAGAAAAACCCTAAAAAATTGAAAATAAATGATACTTATAAATTTAAAAAAAGCATGAGGTGCTTTTTGAGGTATTTTTAATAGATATCAGGCACCCCACGCTTTTTTCCATTATTTTCTACTTTTGGTTTTCTACGGAAGCGTGTTTTTTTAGTTTTCAAAACTATTTTTTTATTTCTTTCAGTTCGCCTCCGAAATATTGGCGAGTGCATGTCTGTACTGTACAGTGTCCACAAATTAATATTGTCATTAAATATTATTACTATTCCGAATAATTTACACTTACTGTAGCACTGTATGAATTCGGTCAGACACGCTTTGAAGACGAATCGGTAAAATATAGTTTCTTGAATCGAAAGGTTTAAATTTAGGTTCCTGTTCCAGTTCGGGTTCTGGACCTAACGGAACCACTAAATCCCGGTTCCTTATTAGTATTTTAGGAACCTTTTTAATCCCTGCTCCTTTCTCCTAAATTAAGACATGTCTTGATCTCCTGTCAGCATACTTCCAAGTAGGGTCATAAAACCGAAAATCCGGACAGAACTGCCAGTTTAGCAGGACATTTGGGTAAAAAGGCCCGACATCTTTAATTGTCTAGTCTTAAAACAAAACTAATCATAAGACTAATGAATTAAATATACTTTAAAATCTTTGTAACATAAATTAATTAATATTTTAAAAGCTGATTTTCCTTTAAAATTGAGTAGTAATAACGCGAGGAGGACAGTGCTAGTTCGCTCACTTGCGCTAGCGATCTATTCCCATCCAATACCAAGAGCTAATACCATTTAGTATTAGTTTATTTCCGAATTTATTTTCTATTCCCAACGAGTACCAAATTTTTTTAAATAAAAAATCTATTACTAACGAATACCAAAGCGTGACTTTTTGTACACTCAGCTACACAAAGTTTTATTTTAAATGCTGCTAAGCTACATAATTATTTTAAAAGTTGATTGTCTGTGATATTTTATAACTATTGTTAGATTGTAAGTAAATTCACCATTTTTGATGTTTTTTGCCAAAAACATTGTTTTAATAATTTTAATTTTTATAATTTTGTTAGATTTTCAGTACTTTAACTATTCATATTCGATTTTTTGCCAAATTTTTAGGTGATTTATTATTATGAATATATGCTAATAGTTACATGAAAAGTTGATTATCTGTGATATTTTATAACTATTGTTAGATTGTAAGTAAAATATCGATTTTTGAAATTTATGCCAAAAACATTGTTATATTAAAAGTTGATTATTTGTGATATTTTATAATTTTGTTAGATTTTCAGTACTTTAACTATTCATATTAGATTTTTTGCCAAATTTTTAGGTGATTTATTAGTACGCAATTATATTATTCAAACCCTAATCTTGATTAAACATTACTTAAAATCACTCAAAGCATTTTAATTTCACTGAACCTGACTGTATCTGATTTCTTCAAACTTTTTTTGGTATTGGTTTTAAAATGTGGTACTCGTTGGGAATAGAAAATAAATTCGGAAATAAACTAATACCAAAATGGTATTAGCTCTTGGTATTGGATGGGAATAGATCGCGCTAGCAATACAAGGTGGGGTGAAGACAAAAATGATCATATTTTAAAAAGCCTACCAAAAAGCCGGACAGGCCGGATTTCATCTAATTTAGCCGGACATGCAACTAAAAAGCCTGACTGTGTCCGGCTTTATCCGGAAGCCTGGCAACCCCACCTCCAAGCTAGTCACATTTGTAAAGCCCAAATTTTAATTGCATGTTTCATATATCTCAGTGATGATAATGAGCTTACTAATAAAAAATGATTATACCTAATCTAAGTTTGAGTATTTTTAAGATAAAACAATACTTATGAAAGGAAGCACGTAGCACGCACCTGTTTAGTCTGATATCATTGTACTGAAGATTTATTAAAATCATCACGTGATCGTAACGCTTGGGCCGTATTTATACTGTATAGCTGCTATCGAGATCTCTGTTAAAAAACCGGCTTGTATGTAGATATCTAATAGAAGGAGAGCCTAGATCAAAGTATTCTCACAACAAATTGGTAGGTATGTATTTTAAGTAGCTACGACATGTTTCTTGATGGCTGTTGTGCAAATACCTACTTATTACATACAGTCACTATAATTTGACTTAGCCATGTTAGGATGACCTTGCAGTATAAGAGTAGCTAGCACGTAAGTACAATATTACTTTAATAGATTCCGTGCAAATTCAGACTTGCTTTTGGTCATGCCGTTCATCAAAATAATAACACTAAATTTACGGAAATATTAAAGTTCTTGATCATGTTTCAAGTAGGTATGTACCTTATCACCTCAACATACTCGTCTGAGAACACAGGTTCATATTTCTACCTTGGCTTTGGTCTGGATCAGTAGATACTTATATTACTTAGGCCTTTGTATTACTTTAACTTTCGCGTATGAAAATTGATAAGTTACTTTAGTAAGTGCTAGTTTATTTAATTTGACATTAGCGAGCAGGTAGTGCGAAAAATATACAATCACAATAATTAGCCTAGATGTTCCCACTGCTGGGATTGAGCCTGCTTCTCTGTGAGAGAGTGGGTCATTTAAATCCACCACGCGGATCCAGTGCCGATGCCGGTCCGAGTACTTCTTCGAGTTTTTGGTAGGTATTAGAACTTGTCGGTTTCCTCGCGATGTTTTCCTTCAATGCATCATACAACTAAACACCGACAAACTGAACACGGACAAGACTACTTCGACTGGAATTTTCGCCGACATGGCTCATCAGCGACACAACTTACCTCCGATAATCAGATACTTTGGAAAGTGCAAAAGATGCAGGCTATCAAGAACCGAACTAGTTGGACGAGGTTATTTTTCTATTAAATGGTTAGGTTAGGGTGACCCTACGCCCCCAGTGGGTTCCCGCATTGACGAGGCGGGGGGGCTCAGTAGCCGTGGTTTGGACACCCACGGTGAAGCTAAGAGGAACCCGAGTAGGGGCCGTCAGGGCTTTTCCTCCCAAAGCCGACGACGTAGCGGCAAACACGTAGGTTGCGGTGTCGTTTGTCAACATCGCAACTGAGGCAGGCCGTGATGTCTTAGTATCTGAGGCATCGCGGCTGAGGGTTGGACGCCGCGCCGCGGCGGGAGAGGAGTGCCGGTATTGAGATGCGCCGCTCTCCCTACCTTTCGCGGCCTGAACGGGGTCGCCACCGTCCGATGGCGGACGCGGTGGGGCCGCAGGGGAAGAGGAGTGTTGGTATAGCGTTGGCCACTCTCCCTATCCCCTGCGGCCGATAAGTGGTAGGCGGCGGGGCCACAGTCCTGACCCGTTGCAGGGGGACCAAGGGTGCCATTCACGGGGTCGTCTGGCGCCCATGTGCTATTTGGTCCCCAGGGTGGTCACGGCGTGTTATGTGTTCATGCGCGCCGTGAATGGGGGTATCCCCAGAGGTGGGTCCGGCGACGGACGGCCGCGGCGGGTTCGCGGAAGAGTTCTTACGTGCCCGTGTTCCCACCATAAGCGGTGTAGGAGGACACCGTGGAGTTTTAGTGGGTTGGAGTCCCACATAACTGCGCTATTTCCCCGTGGTAGCGCAGTATGCATGAGCATTTCCCCACGAAACCAGATTATATAGAAACGTTCACTTCATTAGTTTCGTCGCTGATGAGCCCCGTCGGCGAAGAGTCCCGTCGAAGTAGTCTTGTCGGTGTTTACTCGTACAGGCTACACTCGTTTTCCTTCACTGTTTTAAGGCTCCTTCAGACTAGCGCGACGCGACGGTCGCGCGCGAATCGGCAATGTATATCCTTAGAACAATTTCTATGAAAACACGCGCGACCGCTCACACAGAAGCGAGCTGTCGCGCCGCGAGTCCGCGACACAGTCATAGAACTTGTTCTACAGATATAAATCGCCGAATCGCGCGCGACCGTCGCTTCGCGCTAGTCTGCACGAGGCTTTAAAAGCAGTAGTAAAGAAATAAATTATGCAAAGTGCCTGCCACTTGCTTGGGTTCGAACTCGCTAGTCACGACCTTGCGAGCAGTGTTTACTAATATTATTACCCTCATTTTTAAATATTGCAAGTTTAATAATAATATACTAATTAAAAATAGATATATAGTTTTCCAAGTGGGTAGTTATGACTCAAGCTGAATATGAAACGAGTTTGACAACATCGGTAGGTGTGTGTTACCTACAATGAATGTCATAGCTTAACAACTTCGGTATCATTCATATCCTATTACTTAATAATCACAGGCCCACTAAAAAAAAAGTACCCTGTGCGGAAGACCAAACCACCTGAACTGTATGTTTTCGAGGTCGCTGAGTCCGAATATGGTGCCAGAATAGCGAAGTTGGTTCGCGTTTTTTTCAGAAATCAGCAATAATGCTGAAAATTTAAGTTTTTCGTATAATATGGTTTATGTTTTTAAAAAAACGCGAAATTCCAATGTGCAATGAAATAAATTATACAAAAAATGTCTTGCTGAATCAATAAAGTCTTTACTTAAAGTTAGAATCACCAATGGATTTCATATTTTCTCATCATAGAGGAAAAATGCTGAAAATATCGGATATTCGTCATTACACAGTATACGATCGTTGAAAATGCAAAAGTACCAGTTGTTGTGGATAAAACCATTCAGAATTTATATGTTTCTAGATCTGCTGAATTCATATTTAAAGTCAGAAATGCCAATTTTTTTTTTCTGATGAGATTACGAGAGATATAGGTATAGAAAAAATATGCTAAACCTTAGAACTTCCAATTCCATTTTGGTATAATTAGTTTCTGAACCATGATAAGTTGTTCATGTTCATATCGACATTGTTTTTCGTTTTCGCGTTTTCTTAGAATCAAACGTTCTTCTTAAAGGATTTCTTTTGGGTTTTATACCCCTCTGAACAATCTCTCTCTTTAGAGGCACCAGCAAAAATCGGCCATCATGTTGGCGTCCCATCTTCCTTGATATGGCTTTTCATATTTTTTATTTTAGCATATTTTTAATATTGAAAAGTGTTGTGTGATGATGAGCTACATCATATATTTTTTTTAGTTTTATCATTGCCTTATTTTAGAAGTTACGGGAGGGGGGGGGGGACACATTTTACCACTTTGGAAGTGTCTCCCGCGCAAACTATTCAGTTTAGAAAAAAAACTCGCCAAGTGCGAGTCGGACTCGCGCACCGAGGCCGCGAGGGTTCCGTACATACCTGCAGGTATTCACGGTTTATGCATAAGGTTTATGTTTATGAAATTAAATGTTTTTATTTTTATGTTTGAGTTGACTGAATGAAAGGTAAATTGTGGTTTACGATTTATGACGTATTAAAAAAAAAAACTACTCACTAGATTTCGTTCAAACTAATTTTCGGTGGAAGTTTACATGGTAATGTACATCATATATTTTTTTTAGTTTTATCATTCCCTTATTTTAGAAGTTACGGGGGGGGGGGGACACATTTTACCTCTTTGGAAGTGTCTCTCGCGCGAACTATTCAGTTTAGAAAAAAATGATACTAGGTGGATTGAAAAGTTCGCGGCCTAACACATAAATACTTAAAATATTTTAATGTAACTGACCTCATTCGATTAGTTTACTCTCTGGTTGTCAAATTGTAAAATTCTATCGCAATAGCATTAACTGTATTTAAATTAGACTGAATTTTGTGAGCCTTTGTGCAGCGTTTTTAAAGAATGGAGAACATTGAGCAACGTGCAGGGGGGAATCTGCTCCGTCGTATACAACTGAAAAAGTGGGTTGCTGAATTTAAACGCGGACGAGAGAGTATTGAAGATGACCCTCGCTCTGGCCGGCCTATGACGTCTACGACTGAAGAAAACATCGGGAAAATCGGTGATCTGATATTGACAGATCGGAGATTGACCATCAGGGAGATTGCAGACACTATTGGCATCTCATATGAACGAACACAAAACATAATTGTCAATGAACTTGGATTTTCTAAGGTTTCTGCGCGGTGGGTACCCAGATTGCTTTCAGTCGAACAAAAACGAATACGCCTCACGATTTCTCGCGACTGTTTGGAAATGTTTGAGGCTGATCCACAAGATTTTTTGGCCAGATTTGTAACAATGGATGAAACTTGGGTACACCACTACACCCCAGAGTCAAAACAGCAATCCAAGCAGTGGAAAAAACCTGATGAATCGACTCCAAAAAAAGCCAAAACAATTTTGTCAGCTGGCAAGGTGATGGCGTCAGTTTTTTGGGATGCTAAGAGTGTCATCATGGTGGACTACCTTGCAAAAGGTGAAACTATAAACTCGGCTTATTAATGCACCCTCTTACGTCGCTTGCGTGAAACAATCAAAGAGAAAAGGCCAGGATTACTCAGCAAGAAAGTGTTGTTCCATCAGGATAAAGCACACGTTCACACGTCTGTTGAATCTATGGCTCAAATTCGTGATTGTGACTTTGAATTACTGCCCCATCCCGCCTATTCCCCTGATTTGGCACCTTCAGACTTTCATTTATTCCCAAACCTAAAAAAACACCTTGGAGGTCAAAAATTTTCATCAAATGAGGAGGTCGAAGCTGCGGTGGGTGACTTTTTTGAAGGCCTTGAAGAAACTTTTTTTATGACCGGCATACAGGCGTTGGAAACCAGATGGAAGAAGTGCATAGAGTTAAGTGGAGATTACGTGGAAAAATAAAATTACTTTTGCTTATATTTTATATTGTTTTCTTGCTGAGGCCGCGAACTTTTCAATCCACCCTCGTATTAGAAACCTCAATATCATTTTTGAAGACCTATCTATAGATACCCCACACGTATGGGTTTGATGAAAAAATTTGTTTTGAGTTTCAGTTCTATGTATAGGTATGTATACCCCAAATATTATTGTTTTTTTTTCTATTTTTGTGTGCAAATATTAATGCGGTTCACAGAACACATCTACTTACCAAGTTTCAACATCATAGCTCTTATAGTTTCGGCAAAAAGTGGCTGTGACATACTCGGACAGACAGACAGACAGACAGACATGACGAATCTATAAGGGTTCCGTTTTTTGCCATTTGGCAACGGAACCCTAAAAATAATATTCGAAAACTCAATATCATTTTTGAAGACCTATCCATAAATACCCCACATGTATGGGTTTGATGAATTTTTTTTTTTTGTGTTTCAGTTATATGTATGGAGAACCCCAAATATTATTGTTTTTTTTTTCTATTTTTGTGTGCAAATATTAATGCGGTTCACAGAACACATCTACTTACCAAGTTTCAACATCATAGCTCTTATAGTTTCGGCAAAAAGTGGCTGTGACATACTCGGACAGACACACAGACAGACATGACGAATCTATAAGGGTTCCGTTTTTTGCCATTTGGCAACGGAACCCTAAAAATGATATTAGAAACCTCAATATCATTTTTGAAGACCTATCCATAAATACCCCACACGTATGGGTTTGATGAAAAATTTTTTTTTGAGTTTCAGTTCTATGTATGGGGAACCCCAAATATTATTGGTTTTTTCTATTTTTGTGTGCAAATATTAATGCGGTTCACAGAACACATCTACTTACCAAGTTTCAACATCATAGCTCTTATAGTTTCGGCAAAAAGTGGCTGTTACATACTCGGACAGACAGACAGACATGACGAATCTATAAGGGTTCCGTTTTTTGTCATTTGGCAACGGAACCCTAAAAATGATATTAGGAACCTCAATATCATTTTTGAAGACCTACCCATAAATACCCCACACGTATGAGTTCGATGAAAATTTTTTTTTGAGTTTCAGTTCTATTTTATTTAACCATTTATGTACACACATATATAAACAGACAAGAAGAAAAGAACAGAAAAATTTGTACAAAGGTGATGCTTATTTCTAAAGAAATCTCTTCCAGCACACCTGCGATAGGAGAGAAGATACAGAGATGTAGACAGCGTGTGTAAGAGTATGAGAAAATAAAATATATATAATCAAAAACTATTAACTTAATAAAATTAAACTAATAATATAAAAATATACTTACATTCATACAAACAAACATACATACATAGATACATACATACAGACTACTAAAATAATAACATTAAATTGTAATTAAAACAATAAATACAAACACAACTATGTCGATACGGAAAGATAGTGTTCTTTCACTCTTCTTATAAAATTTGCAACTGTTTGGCAGTCCCTAATGTCAGGCGGAAGTGCATTCCATAACCGCACCGCGTGCACAGTGAAGGAGTAGGAGTAGAAGTCAGTGGAGTGGGGAGGGGTAAGAGAACACCAATCAGAAGACGACTCGTCTAGACGAACCCGCTGCGAGCGGCCCCGAAGATACGAGTCAAACCACCCAATGGCGGAAGATGAGAAATTTAAAGATTTAAGAATCCCTAGAAGGATATCGAAATCAACTGAGTTAAACGCACTACTAAAGTCGAGAAGTACAAGTAAAGTAAGAGATTTGTGATCCATAGCCCAGCGGATGTCATCAGTAACCTTTAGAAGTGCCGTTACTGTGCTATGACCAGGTCGAAAACCAGATTGAAGAGGAGAGAGTAGATCATTTGAAGATAGAAAGGCAGAAAGTTGTTGATGAACAATATGCTCCAGAACTTTAGAGAGATACGGTAGGATAGAAATAGGACGAAAGTCGGTGAGTGAGACTGGCTTCGCAATTTTGGGTAAGGGGATGATATTCTATGTATGGGGAACCCCAAATATTATTGTTTTTTTTTTCTATTTTTGTGTGAAAATCTTAATGCGGTTCACAGAACACATCTACTTACCAAGTTTCAACAGCATAGCTCTTATAGTTTCGGAAAAAAATGGCTGTGACATACTCACATACAGACAGACAGACAGACAGACAGACATGACGAATCTATAAGGGTTCCGTTTTTTGCCATTTGGCAACGGAACCCTAAAAATTGCACAACCCTCTAGATGTACCAGGTCACCAGGAGCTTTTAGCGCGTGGCCAAAATTGGAACTAATACTGCCTTGAGCGCCTAAAGATTCTTGTAGCAGCGTACATATTGTAGGCATTTCAGAATAATACTTCAAAGACGGGAATGGAGACAAACAGCTAAGCTCAACAACATTAGGATATTTTGAATTAGGTTCGAGATCGGGTTTAGGATACTGTCTTAAGGCCTATCTACATACAATTACTAGCTTCTGCCTGCGGCTTCGCCCGCGTGAATGTCGAAAAATATCCCACAAGATCGTACTACCGGGACTAAAAGTACCCTATGTGTTAATCCAAGTAAAAATATCGCACTGCTTGCTTTGTGTTATCCGAGGAGCGGCGCTCGGATTGATAAATGATTGTTGTAGGATAAATAAATCCTAAAACGTAACAATAGTAACGGAATATATAACGGAACGGAAAATTACCTACTTGCATGCCAAATTTGAAGGCAACTTTAAAGCGAAAATATAAATCCTCTTTATTCCCACATAGTTGTTCACAGGCAGGGTACAGGTTACTATATATTTTTGAGTTTATTCTTAAAGTACCTCTTTATATACTACCTACTCAAGAAGCTCACTCTCGAACATGCCACGGAAAACTGGCCGTACGAATAGTAGTCCCCTCTAAGATCATATTATTCCGCTGTTTTCACGCAACCTGAGGGGTAATTGCGGATCTTTTTATCGGTAGGAATTGGTTTAATATTCATAGTTAAACAACATTCATTACGTTATTTACGTTGCTGAGCCGACAATTTATTCGAACAAATGACGCAATGGTTTAGAAATAATCTTCAATCCCATTCAGATTCTGATAAATTGTGCGTTTCGCAATTAGGGTGCTGGTCCCATTGCACCACTTGGCCGGAATATATGCATGTAATATAAACAATTAATGTTGTTTACAACGAAATAATATACCTACCGCAGTTTTCTTTGTAAGCATTTTTTATTGTTTTTCCTTCAGGTGTTAGAATCACCCGGCTGCTTCGTGTGCTTACTCTGGAGCAGGCTACGTATAACTTACCATGTGAAAACAGTTCCCCCTTAAGTATATAGTTCTATGGTCATGGCAAGCAGACTTTGAAGGGAAACTGCACGCTTCTGAACTCGAAAGGGTAGTTCGATGGTGTTAGAGGAATCCTCGGAATAAATACAGACTCCTCTCGGGAACAACCTGTCAGTTTAGTTGCCTCGATAACGTTGCAATGTTTTTACTCACAACCTGGTGTCATTGCATAATTTTGGCGGTTTTAAATTACGCAGCAACATAACTGGGCGCCAATTCTCAATTTTAATATGTGAGTTGGGTGACCCGGAGGCTTCAATGTGTTAAGAAATTCAACCGGGTAAAGTATGGCACTCCTGTGTCCCAGCAATGGAATCATTATCGGCTGATTATGAAAGTATGGCGTCATCGTTGTTTATCACTGAGTCCACTTATTTATAATGATTTTCAACTCCTTCGAACGATCTCAAAATAATTTAATTCATGATTGTGACCTAGTCGTTTTATGATGTCATGATGGCAGGAGGTCTGCAGGTTTATCTATACTAATATTATAAAGCTGAAGAGTTTGTTTGGTTGAACGCGCTAATATCTAAAACTACTTGAATTGAAAATTTCTTTAAGTGTTTGATAGCCTATTCATCGAGGAAGGCTATAAGCTATATAACATCATGCTACGACTAATAGGAGCGGAGCATCAATGAAAATGTTGTAAAACGGGGAATACTTATCCTTTTGAAAGCTACAGTTGCATGCGCTGCGTAAACGGTTAAAGTAACACAAGAATCATGTATGACAAAATTGTTTCTCTTAAAAGTTCTAAAAAAATCCGTGATAGTATATGTCTGTCTTTTAAGGTTGGCTCACTATAACGTTTTTAATTGTAATCAAATCTAAATATTATAACGCTGAAGAGTTTGTTTGGTTGAATGTTCTAATCTCAGAAACTACGTTTAGTGTTGAATAGCCTATTTATCGAAGAAGGCTATATACTATATAACATCAAGATAGGACCCTACGGAGCCGAGCAAAAAGAAAAAGTCACGAATACGAAGACCTCGCCCAGGCAGGCGATTTGATGTGACGGGGAGGGTCGGGGAGCAAGAAATTGTATGCGGACAAAGTCGCGGGCAGAAGCTAGTCGTAAATATTACTAATATCTGGGTAGATTTTAACTATTAGCTGTAGGGAGAAATAGTTTATTATCCACATCTTCGAAGCCCTAGTTGACTCTGTAAGGGGATGATTTTGGAAAAACTGTGACACACGTATCTCATAACTATAATTGAAGAGTATGTGTACCAATTTTTGTGTCAATCGACCCACAGAATAAAAAGTTTCACAGAAAATTCAACCCCCATTTCACCCTCTTAGGGGTGGAATTTCAAAAAACCCTTTCTTAGTGGATACCTACTATTCACAAAGAACACACCCTCCAAATTTCACGTCTCTAGGACCAGCGGTTTAGGCTGTGCGTTGATATATCAGTCAGTCAGTCAGTCACTCAGGACTTTGAATTTTATATATTTAGATAAATAATCAATCTTAATGAATCACATCACATAATTATTATCGCTTAGCAGTGATATCGCTAGGTGTTAGGTACTATTAATGCAATGCTAATGTACCTATTATACTGTCTATTTTTTATAGAACGAAAATGATAGTACTATTACAAATTACCATATTTTACTCTAAGGTCAAAAACTTAATTTTACGGAAGTTTTTAAACATTAAGTTGAAGGAAACTACGTGAATTTTTATATGCTTCCTGTTAAAATCTGTCCTCTAAATGAACACATGCATGTAACAGTCAAATGTCTAATTCTTATTATCTATTGTTTTTACTATATTAAGGAAGGACAAAAAATATATTAATACTATTAATTCACATTTTTTAATGAGTCACGTGAATCAATATTCGAGTCGAGTAAGCTTCAACAGATGACAAATCACCCACGTTTATTGCAATCGGGACTTCGGGAAGTAAGACACTTTTTTCTTCAAAAGTTGAATAACGCCATACTGGAATGTATAATATACGAGATAAATAAGTGTATCTACTACCTAATCTTCTTGTATCGGTGATCGGTGATAGATAAAAGCCCAAGCACCACACTGGAGAGTTATCTTCAGTGTGGTTCCTCTGAGCCGAAACAATAAGGATTTCTTGTTAACTATCTACCTACGGAACCCTCAAAATGTTATTAGACTACTAATTTAAGTTTTAGTTATATAACAAAACGGAGCAACGCCAGAGTCACAGACAAATAAATTAGATCTGTAATTATTAGCGTGAATTTAATTTATTGTCACTTGTAGGAATGCAATTTGAGATAAGACTGCAAGCATTATTTTAAATTGCAAACCAAATGGCGCAACCCGTGCTACTCGGCGCAACCGAAGCAACGGCAAATTTGGTCGGCGACTACTCGTGCCACTCAGCCTGCTGCACTGAGCACTCTTGCTTGTCCACGTCATCACGGCCGCAACGCGGTGGATACGGTGGTGCGGCGCGGTTTGTTATTATTCACAGTAATTCATACTCGTTCTTATTACTTGGTACCGTGAGCAAAATACGTAAGCACATGGAGCGAAGCGGGTATACAGTACAAGCTTGTATAGGCAGTTATACTGTTATACAATTTCGCTAACGCCACAGCTCACGTACGACGCCCCTTCGGCTTTGTTCGGCAATACTCGCTTTTTGTCGTGTCGACAGACCGTGTCGTCTATCTTTCTCGTTCACTCGTAAAGTTCTATCACATTCACATTACCAACTAGAAACTAACCATCACGTCACTTTAGTCAGTATCAGTGCAGTGTTCATAGTGTCGTGGGGTGTGCTGTCGCCGGATGTGCCGATTTATAAAGTCCTCTCGAAAATAAAGTCTGACAAGTGACCTTGTACCTTATTGAACAAAGTGATTATTACGATACTACGTAATATATAGAAACATAACCTATAAAATGTCAGACAGCGCACAGGACGTACTGAAGGATGCGGCGGCCGGCGCCGCTGCTGCTGCTGCCGTTGGGGGATCACTATTCAGCACGTTTGATATAATTGTGCTCGTTATCTTACTGGGAGGCACCATTTGGTGGCTGTATAACTCCAAAAAGGAAAACAAAAAAGATGAAATACTGCTTAGTAAATATTCCATCCAGTAAGTGTACTTATTATTGTTCAACTTTTTGTTTAGTAACCTAATTTATTTTTAACTAAATTTACTTACTATCAGATTGACATTGGTGCCGATTCCCTTATTCACAAACTAAACTAAATTTAAGTTCAGTGCATCTTTTTCTTTCTATTTCATTAAGGAAAGGACAGAAGATAAATTTTAGTTTAGTCCTGTCAAATTAATCAGCGCTTGACGTAAATTGACGTAATTTTAGTAGGCAAGTTTTTAATCACGTCTAAACTGGTATGGAGTAGTGACAGGCGCTGATTAATTTGACAGGACTAAACTAAAATTTTTCTTTTGTCCTCTTCTTAATGAAATACAAAGAAAAAGATGCACTGAACTAAAATTTAGTTTAGTTTGTGAACAAGGGAATCGGTACCAATACCTATCTAACGAATCAATCAGATAAATATTTAAAAAAAATCTTATAAATAAATCGTGCCTGTTCTTAGAACTTCACAACTACGGCGGCAATTAAACTGTATTGCGATTACACTTTTACCCTTGCTTGCTAATTCCATTATCATTGTGTTCTATAAGCATGTGTAAGTAATTATGTACATTTGAAGCGTGACTTTACATATTGTTTGTAATGTGCCATCATTAAATTTTAAACGTAGCTTATTTCCGAAGTGTCAGGGTAAAATAAAATATTTAATTGCACCTTTGAGCAATTAAAAATGTGTAGAGACACAGACAGAACCACTGTCGTTCGTTGAGAATTTAGGAGCCACTAGCCACTGTAGCCACAGATTTTAGTAGGATAGATATGTACCTAGCTAATGGCCGTGTTCACTGACGTCATTGGAAAAGACACGAACCAATATTTTTTGTCTGCAGGATAATCGGTCCTATAACAAGGGAAATCCGAATGAGGACATTTAGAAGTCTTTCATTACATTAACAATACAGGTTTGCGTACCTACCGTATCGACCTGCATGTAATTAAGAGTGCAATTGCACTGATGCACGATATTATTAAATAAAACCAAAATAGCAGCTTTGTATTCAGGGGTAGAAAGAAATCTTTAAAAAACATTTCCAGTCTATAATGATTTTTACTTACATAATAAATCTCATTTATGTAGATAGTCTAGGTACCTTCGATCAAGATTCAAGTGTGAGTCGGACTCGTACACGAAGGGTTCCGTACAGCTGAACAATTTTTAACACAACATACGTTTTCATTAAAAAAAACATGAGTTTGTGTTTTTTTAAATTAAAGTACCTATTTAGTTTAATGACAAAAACACAGGTGCTATACCATACACATGTATAAAAATTTATGTAGATACGTAGTGTACCTACCTACAGCAAAATAATATTACCTTCATCACTTCGGTCGACTTTCGACTTCTCAAGTTCAGATGCAGTCGGGAAAAAACCCATACGTAAATTAAAAATCTTGTAACCTTTTTTTCTTCGGAAATAAATTCAAGTTTGGTCAGTTTAATTCAAAATTGTTTCCGATTCTGATACCTACTAGAGGTTGAAACGAAACATTGTAGATGTCGAAAAAAGATTGCACCTACCTGTACCTGTTGCATAATTTGGATCAGGCTTCTGAGCACGATCGCCAATAAAACTCATGGCAACAGTAGTCATTGGCCTTAGACAGTTTCGACAATTTCAACACAGAAATATTCATTTATTACAGGACATTGTGTGAGGTCTCTTCTATACACATCACTATTAGTTAATTAAAATTCCAAGTCGATTTGGCAATCCAGCGGTCAGGGTCAACGCCAATTAAGTCAGTGGATAATGTTCGAACAATACGACCGTGTTGACTGTCTTTTAAGTAATTCTTCAAACGGTTTAGTATTGCATACCGGTTTAGGAGGCCGAAATGTTGGTGTTTTGCGTGATTTTTTTAAACAGGGAAGGAATAATTAGAAATTGTTTAAACTTGGAGCGTATATTATTCATGTTTTAAAGTACACTTTACAAATTTTTTCAAGTAATTTCCGCCAGAATTAGTGGCGTTAGAACGTGATGTCCATCCGAGTACTTTGTTGGTGGGCATTCCTGAAGTCGCAATTTTTGTCTGTAATCATCACATTTTTTTTTGTTACCTACATATTTCCTAAGAATAAAATGCATGTTTTTGAGGTGTTTGAACTAGGGCATGCAAAAACCGGGTTGTTTATAAAAACCGTTTTTTCGGGGTTTATGTTTACAAAACCGGTGAAACCGGTTAAATCGGTTTTTCGGGTTTTTTTATTAGATTTTTAATAAATGAGAAATATGTCTGTACAGAAATGAAAATGCTGAAGTCTAATCAAAATATGAATTTTTTACGGACTGAAATAAGCTACAAGTACTAACAGGCTATACAAAAAGTTTCTTTTCTTTATACAAAACATAGAATAATGATCATAAAGCTTATTATTTAGGAAAATAACATATTCTTTAAAACCTAACATACACAATTTGGAACATTTGGTAGGTAGACAAAGGCTTAAAATTATAGAATATTAAATAACAATTGAACTGTCATAAAATACAAACAGGCAAAATCAACAGTACGTAAAATGAAATCAAAATAATTATTAAAATATCGCATAAAATGGAAGTCTTATTCCCTAATAAACTAAAACAATATAAATCTGTCATTGTTATAGATAAAACAGACTAGCTTCTGCCCGCGACTTCGTCCGCGTCAATTTTTTCTACCCTGACCCTTCCCATCGAATTGCCTGCTAGTTTTCGTTCAGTTTTCGTTACTGCTCCGCTCCTTTTAATCGTAGCGTGATGTTATATAACATATAACCTTTCTCAATAAATGGGCTACTCAACACAAAAATATTTTTTCAATTCGGACCATTAGTTCCTGACATTGCTGCGTTCAACCAAACAAACAAACTCTTCAGCTTTATAATATTAGTATAGATGAGACCTGCTGATAAAAAGGCTGTCTCTGATTCAGCACTTGTTGGAGGTATAGATTTCAAAGCTTTATATACTTTTATTAAGTGCTCTCCCATTTTTCCTCCACCGTCGTAAAGTGCCATTTCCACCCTGATTTTAATTTCTAAATCAAGTTCTGTAGATAGGCTTGCACCAGAGGTATGTTGTTTGAGAGCCTTCTTTATTTCTTGTCGGAGTTGGTCCTTGATGTTCCATGATACATTTACTAGGTACTGCATAGTCTAAGTTTTCCTGAGTTGTAGTTGCCGTCAGTTTAGTAGTCGAAAAATGCTTACTTATAATGTTAACCGAAAAAACCGAAAACTCCGGTTTTGTTATCCTAAAAAAACCGGGTTTCAAATCAGTCGGTTATCCGGTTTTTTCGGTTATCCGGGTATCCGGTTTGCATGCCCTAGTTTGAACACAGTGTCATGTCTCTATACCATATTTTTTCACCTTTTTTGCATAAAAATAATATTTTTAATAATAATATAATCCCAGAATTAGGTTCATATGGATTGGAATTGAATAAAAAATACACACAACAAATTTTAGAACGATTGGTCAATAACTTTTTGTGCTAGAGTGCCCACCAGTTGAAAAAAAGTCGTTTCGAGAAAAACGCGTTTGAAATAAAATGTCGTGAAATCGAGAAATTCAAGGCAGTAATTAATTAAAACTGCTCACCGGTAAATCAGCTATTCCAGCACCGTATAGCAATCCCTCTCTCTATTATTTCTTAGTACAACAGTATTGAGGCAGGTAACCGAAAAACAGCCCCTGAGCGACCGCTCCGTTCTAACTAGGTACCGCGCGCTTCGGCGCCGAACCGACGCGACGCGGCGACGGGCGGTCGCTTAAGTGCTCATAGCATCGGGAATAATGCGAATTTTTCTTTCAAATATTGACCATATATTCTCGAGTAGTTTTATTAACAATTTATGCAATAAAAAGTCGATTTTTTGATCGGTCTAACCTAAGGTTTCCCCCTTAACCAATTATACATTACGTTCACAAAACACGTATCGAATAAACTTCATTTGCTTAATTCATTGGGAGTTAAGTCTCTGCTTGATTACTGAATAGTTGTTTAAGTCGAATTTATTAATTAGCTGTTTATTGACGACTAAAAGGATTTGGGAATTTCTGCTAGTCAATTTGAAGAATTTATTCCATACCGACCATACACCAAACACGGTACCCCCTAAAAACGCCGTCTCGTTTAACAGCTTGAAAATAAAGATCACACTTATCGGGGTGATTTGTATGACCTTTATGAACGTGAGGTAATTTAACCCTTAACCTCCACTTTATACAAACAGTTTTTGCAAACGTTCGCTGGCAAATTGTAAAAGGCCTCGGTTATTGTAAAATGTATACATCCCAAGACGATTTGAACGCCGTTTACAAAATTCCAATGTCGTGGTAAATTTTAATATAATAGCTAGTTCTATTGTATACCACCTGTGGCACTGCTAATCAAAACATTAAGTTCGTCGTGAAAATGTTTATAATTGATAACAATAACTGTATATCCCAATAAACAAGTTATGAAGAAATTTATCTATGAGAAGGAATAAAATGCACTGACGAGTCGACTGTCAAACGGGAATAGTGAAAAAGCCATGGTCAAATAAAAGTGATTTGAAACGGCTCTTTAAAGAATTTTGTTAGATAAACAGGTAACTAGTCATAATTTGTAAAACCGTAAGTATGTATATATATATCGTTGTGCCTTCAGCATTTTACAGCATTTTTTTGTGTTTGCAAACGGATGGTGGCGTTTGTATACCCAATGATATATATAATATTTAAATAACCAATGATACAATTTATCGAAGACATCATCACTATGTTTAAAACGAATAAGTGTACAAAGTTACCTTACCACTTAAAACCACGTTCACACGGACGGAAAATATCGCGGCGCGGTTTTTAGCGCACGCGATTTTCAACTCTCCCTGTGGATTCAGAAACCAATAAAGGCCGCCGGTGTTTTGAATGAAGCGAAAAATCCCGCCGCGATTTTATTACTTCCGTGAGTACGTGGGCTAACTCGTATGCAACAAGTAAGCTCAAGAAAATAGTCTGTCTTTTTAATGTATGAAAGTGTGACTGCATAAATAGAATTTCAATGTGAAAAGGGGTCAAAAACTTTAAATTACAATACCGACTGTAGAATCGAGTTCGCTTGTGATGTCTGTATTCCCCGTTATTGCATCAGATTCTAGATTCGCTTTTTTTGTTTTGTATCGTAAGTCTTTGCACCTACTTACAGACACTGAATGTAGTTCATTGGAAATCTAAAATACTAGCTTTTAACACGTTAACTGCCATGGCTAAAATAAGAAAAAGTCAAAAAATGTACTTAGTGTTATTTCACTTTAAATTGATTATTTATTCCATAAATACATTATTTATTCCATCAAACATGGTCACCAGGCAGCAACGGCATGTTCAGATTTTGTATATGTTTTCGGTCATATATTCCGAGAGGGCCTGAATGGAACAAAAAGTGTCGGCCACATAGTAGTTATCACGACATGGCAGTTAACGTGTTAAAAACGATTTCTGCATTTAGAACAGTTATTATAATAAAATTGAGTTAAAGAACCTAATCTTAACCACAATTGAAAAAAAACAATCAACATTACAAATAGTTATGAAATCAATCAAATTATTGAGTATAATTTATTTAACTACAGGTAGGTGCGCTTTATCGCGTGTGTAAAGGAATTTCTCGTAATTCCTACGTTAGTGAGACCTTCGTTCTTCGCTTTCTTGATGTACCTATGCTGGAGGTCTTCGGTCATTTAATTGAAATTCTACGACTGGATGGGGTTAAAAAACGCCTAGCATGGTAGGTATTGAACTTGATGCTATTCTTTTGTATTATCAGTTGTGATTGTAGCTGTTTTATAATATAGGAAGTCGCGACGTTACGATAACGTTGCTATTTACGTAACGATGTATGATAATTATGCGTTACTCGTATACGCATTATTATATGATGACCTTCAGATTTGAACAAAAATAATATCATGTATGAATAGGTATTACATAGAACCTATTATTGTATACTTAACATGAACCTACTTGCTTGTCAATGGGTGGTGGAACAAGCATTGAACTTTTAAGTAGCTAGCTTAACCAATTAAACAAGCGTAATTGGTTTATCTGATACTATACATAACATGATCTAAGTAGAGGATTAATTATTATTTAACCTACTTAGAAGCCCAATAACGGTCATACTAAAGCCCGATAACGGGCATAAATACGCACAGTAGCGATCCTACTGAAGTATTTTCAGCCTTTCTTCCAGACTGATGACAAACAATTTTTAATATGCAGTTAAACAAGATCAAACGAGTTCAACAATCCCTGCCCTCTTGGAAGTTCTGTCAGTTACCTTGCATATTATTATTATAATTTGTATATTCTTAATTCTTGAATGTAAAATATACACGAATAGTAATTTAAAACTCAAATTGAATGACGTGTACGGAAGTTCAGATATAACTTATTTGTTGCTAAGCTAGCACTATAATCTCACTTTTAGGGTTTCGTAGCTAAAAACGAAAAAAAACGGAACCCTTATATGATTCCTTCGTTGTCTGTCTATCTGTCAACAAGAATTTTCAGGAACGCATGGAGGTAGCAAGTTGAAATTAATATCAAATTCATAGGTCCACGGTCCCTTGGAGCTCTTAAAAAATCAAAACTACTCATCATTTCAGCCGAAAGACGTCCACTGCTGGACATAGGCCTCCCCCAAGCACCGCCACTTCGACCTCATCATCATCATCATCATTTCAGCCGTAATACGTCCACTGTTGGACATAGGCCTCCCCAAATCAGGGGGGCTTTGCCATAATCGCCACGCTTGGCAGGCGGATTGGCGATCGCAGTATGATGGTAAAATGCATAGAGAGCGCTGCTGCCCATTCTCTAGTAAGTCCCTTAGTCGCCTCTTACGACACCCACGGGAAGAAATGGGGTGATGCTATTCTTTACGTCCGGCACCACTTCGACCTATTCCTAAAAAATCAAAACTACTATCAAGGAGAATACACAAAAGTACAGAAATAAATTATGCTAATATTGGTTTGTTTTCATGTAGTAATAGACGCATTAACAAATAAGCTGATTTGAATGCAATGTAGATGCATGGTGGTATACCGTTTCGTTTTAGCGATCTCATTACTTTTTATTTTATTAAAGTACGTTGCATAGAGTTCTCTCAGAGAATTTCCTAAAATAATAGGACTATCAAAATCACATTATAATGGGAAAGAACTTAAAATTCGTCATAGGTGTAAGTCTTCTTTCGTGTCAATGACAAATTAAACGAAAACTAAATAAATATGGATGAGTCTTGGAGTGCTACACACTATTGAAAGACGAGCTAAGGAAAAGGGAAACGTCTACCACTGGTAGAAAAGCACAACTTTAATGGAAAAGAAAAGAAAATTATGAATGTTTTTTAAACGTAAAGAGAACTTAAAACTTATTTAAAAGCCTCCAGGCATCAAAAGATCAGAGTTTAAATCAATTCGTGGTTGATCTTCCTGACTGAAAAATGTCAGAGATTTAATGATGATTGCCATAAGGCACGGATCTAATATCATTATATAAACACACATACACACCTTGACCACAACTTGCGTTTTATCACCACACTACCACAACAAAACCGAATTAGTTCTCTTGGGATTATCACCCACAATTCAGGTAGCTAGTTAAAATAAAAAATTGAAAGTGATAACGTATCGGTTTTTCTTTTATTTTTTCGGAGAGCTTTCTCCGCCAGTTTTCGTCTTTTAACATCTTTGGCAAATATAGGCTCCCTTTTTTCTGCAGTCAACAGCCTGCTGTGCAACGGAGAATATTAATTAGTTATGCGTAAAAGAAGCCGCTTGTTAACAAAAAGTGACAGGTAGCTGTCAAATTCTCGGAATTGGAATAGCAGTGACATCTGAATAAGCAAGTGGTAGTTTTTATCCCCATTCACAACAACAACAATTCAAATGATCGCCGGGTGTCAATCAATGGCGCGCGTCATTGATATACTCGTATGACGTTTTATTGTACGTAATTGAACAAAACGGTGATGCCTTCAATTTTTCTTTTGAATGACATCTCGTCGTTGACCTTGAGAGGTCGCTCAGCTTGCTGCTGTATACCAGTGCGCCCTAAGCCAAGATCCGTACATCACGGTGGGTGCTCTTAGCGAGTAGTCGCTTTAGTTAACAAGTTTATAAGCCCTGGCTGGAGGACTTAATTTATTAAGGAATTCGCAGGCAAACCCGGTTAAGTAGTTACACTTTGCCTGCGAATTCCTTAATAAATTAAGTTCTCCAGCCAGGGCTTGAAAACTAAAGCGACTACTCGCTAAGAGCACCTCCCGTGGTGTACGGACCTCGGCTAAGGGGGGTCTCTGGTATAGAGCAGCAAGCTTAAAAGGAAAAATACATACATGGATCTGAATGATTATTATTTAAAGCTACAGACTCAGCTACGGTGTGGGCTGGCATATTGTCGAGCAAAGGTCAGGGGGTACTATTTAGTCGGGACCTTGGCCGTGAGGTCGGAAAGACGGACGTTTTGTTATGTGTATTGTATTGGTGTCCCTATTGCTTTCCTGGAGAGGGTAATGGGGTCATCAGTATCGGTCAGAATATACCTTAGGCGGCGAACCCTACTGATTCGAGAAGGGGTGTAACTAGCAGCCGCGAGAACCAGAGGGTTGCAGTGGGTTACGGCTTTATCGAAGAAACGCTTGGAATTACGTTTCATGAATTGATGAATGGTGGGGATTTTGAGATCTAGGTGTAGGATTTCATTCCGCAAGTAGGTACCATGGACAACCAGTGGCCTTACGGAGAAAACGGTTTTTGAGATGATACTTACTATGGAAATGTTTTATATGACTAGAATCAAATACATAAAATTAGCACTCATTCAATACCTACGTATTAATGGAATAGAATTACTTAAAAAAAAAACGAGAACGCTGATAAATATAATCTTTATTGTTATGTAATATCTTATACGCAATGAATCATCAATAGGCGCGTTCAGGGTGCTTATTCTCGAATATAATTCAAATAGATCGCCATTAGTCAAACGTCAGTTGGTTGAGTTAAACGTCAGGGATTGGCTAGACTCAATGAGCATATTTTTGTAAGAAATAAAGTAAGTCTTTTGAGAACTTAAAAAAAAAATGGTTCTTTGGCAAGAAGCAAGGTCACACAGCACAATAACTTGTGCTGTGAACGATTACCGTACTTTTCCCTTTACAAGAAAAAGTCCGGTAATCGTTAATTTGTAGTTTGATCACATATTTTTTTGCCATTACTAGCTTTCATTTACAGTTAGAGAATTGACCGTGACGTATATCGATGTGGATATGGATGAATATTATTGAATATGTTTTTCAACTAAAATAATAAATTTGTTTTTGGCATAAATTCATCCCAACTACGGAACCTCACTGTGCGCGGTCCTACACACATTTTGCCGGTTTTTATATCAGTGTCTGACTGATATAAAAACCGGCCAAGTGCGTGTCCTTGACTTTTATATTTGAAACCAAATCTTAGGCTACTATGCTAATACGGTTCAACTGAAGATTCACATATTGCTTAGGAAGTGTTAAATAACTAGAATTCTTGCTTCCTCATTGTAGGTACCGGTAGCATGTAGACTTTGCACCTGCACCCAAATTGCATCTATTAATCTGAATCATTTTGAAGACCAATCCATTGCTCCGTTTATGTTCGAAAAATTTGTCTGCTCAGCAACGTAAATAACGCAATTAATGTTGTTGAAATATTGAAATGAAAGCCATTGCAAATTTTAGTGTGTTACGTAAGTAACCCGCTGCTGTAGTTGGCTTAATAATTTTGCAATTCTAATATACATACAAGGCTATAATTTCTTAGATTTTTTACTGACTCTGTTTACGTCAACTAGACTTTAGAATTGGGTTGGTTTTAATCGGTACTATGAATAGTATGAATGTAATTTGTATTGGTGATGGCCCTTATGACACGATCTAAAATTACTCGGACGGCGTGATATCACCGAGTTCGAATAATATTGTACAATAACCACATAGTTATAATACCAAATGATAGTAAAGTTCTTAGAGTGGTCAGCTTTTTACATACTAGCTACCTACTATGTGATAGATGGAGACGTAGATAGTTAGATACCAACAGCCTACTGGTTTATAATAATCGCAATAAAATTTTCCATCTCCGAGAATAGATTTCTTGAAGTGGTCTGACTAAATAACGTAAGGGTTTATCAAGCGGGTAATTGCGTAACACACTAAAAGTATGAACACAATACATTAACAGTAAGAATGGCTTACATTTTGACAGTTCAACAACATTCATTGCGGTATTTACGTTGTTGAGCAGACAAATTTTTCGAACTTATAAAGCAATGGATTAGTAATATCTTTCAAAATGTTTCAGATTCTGATTGGTAATGTGTTACGTACACAACTTCTCCAGCACTGAACATGGAATTCTCAGTTATGTTGTGTCAAAGTTAAGCTATTGTATTGTTGAAATACCTGGGTAGAAACAGGCATACGGATTAAAACGGTCGGTGGACATACAAATAAATAAAATTGAATACTGCTTGTAATGACAAAAGAACAGGTTTTTACTAAATGCATATGAGTACCCAAACGGTTTCTTCCGGCTAATCCTGGAAAGGACTGGGCCGATTTTGACGGGACTCTCACAGGTGATGGCTGATGATATAAGGAGTAACATAGGCCTTTTGTCCCAGTAATACCTTCCGTTGGATAATCTCCGATTTCTACGCGGGTGAAAACAAACTATTTTTAGACACAGCATCAGTTTAGTGATTAACATACTTGTTAATTTCTTCGTAGAATTCTCTATAAGGTGGTGTAATCCGCATCAAAATCCATTGTGTAGTTTAAGAAGAACCACATACCTATTATATGGTTACAAACAGACACGAAATGCGACTTTGTTTTAACTTTAGATGTATAGAAGATAATAATAATTTTATTATATGAATAAAAACTTTTAAAGGCACTTGACGCCACGCAACCGATCGTTAATTTTGCAAATTAAAAAAAAAAAAACATCTCGATTACATCCAAACCCCAAAAAAATTTGTCGGTACATGCGCTAAACACCCTGTATATTATATTTATTTTGTTTGTAATAAAATAACTTATATTCGAAAGTATTTAACACTACTCATTATTTACACTAGGTACTAAATTCAATGATTATACAATGTTTATATGTCATATAAACACTTTTCTACCTATAGCTATACAAAAGATCATGCTTATAATTTTATCAAATATATGAAATCACATTATTCACAATGTGACACCAGATAAAAATGCTTGGCACGTCGCACGTATACACACATTACGATAATGTTAATGATACTTAAATACGTACCAAGCACTTACGAAATATTGTGTTTACGTAAATGTTGAAAGAATTAATTACATCCTACTTTTAATTTGGTTAGCATACAATAGAATCTGTAATAAATAATAGGGAGTAGGCACTTACCTATAATGATATTCGCTAATCTCACAAAAGTGGTCACGTAGCGTGACAATGCAAATTATTGAAAAAATATCGTATGTAATTTTTTTTATTTGTATTTTAACCTCGCTAAAATAAACAATCGATGGGTACAAAGTACAATTTAATTATGATGTATTCTTCCGTCATGGGAATAGATACTTTAAAGAGTTTTTCTAATACTTAACTACATAAGAAAGAAAGGTATAGATGGTATGTGACTGCCCTGCCTGGGTCGCAGATTTGTCCGAAAAAGTTATCGTGGCCCTGGCACAGGCAAATGAAGGAACACGGGTGAGTTTTAGTCAGTAAAAGTCTGACACGCCCTCCCGCCTAGAGCAAGAGACGTCATTTGATGATTACCCACCCAGAAAAAACAGGTATGTAACCGCCCGCCATGTCAACATTTAGACGAAGCAGGTACACTCAAACCTCAACCAAAAATTTAAACCGTAAATGTAGGTACCTAGTCAGATCGTCTGAATAGTCTGAAGTCCAAAAGAAACATTACGACGTGTTTTCCTTTACTAATCAAAAATGGTAAGGAATAGATTCTGAATTTAATTTTCTAATCAGATTGCTTATCTTAATGTTGACATCTTATCAGAGCCAAGTGTTTCTTAATAAGAACCTATTTGTATTGTGTTTGTATTTTGTACTTTGTTGTAGTAATTACAATGTAACTAATATTGACTTACTAGCTTACTTTATCAGTAAGACTTGCTGGTCACCTTGCGGGTATCCTAGTAAAGAAGTACGTAATACTAAAAAATATTTAGAAACAGAGTTACACGACACAAACATAGCAGTGTGTTGAAAATCTACTACGCGAAAAAATCCCGCTTCGATTTTATTACGTCCGTGGGAACGTGGGCTTATCTGTAATTTTAGGGTTCTTCACCAAAACAGATTGTAAAGCCGTGCTATCGCTGTCTGTATGTCACATACTCACATGCCTGTATCTTTCGATTCGTAATACCTGCTATAGATAGCTAAACCGCTCTAAACTATGGCCCTTATACAGGATGTCCCAAAAATCAATGTCAAGCCAAAAACGGTTGATAGGCCAGATGGTGATCAGTAATTTGAAAAGTACTTAGATTTTTTTTTTTCTGATAACTGTCACCATCTGGCCTATCAACCGTTTTCGGCTTGACATTGATTTTTGGGATACTTGACATTGATTTCTGTAAACTACAGTCCAAAATTAAAACAAAACTACCTCAGTTTTAAAGAAAAAATCACTTTTTTGCTCCACCATTTACTACAAATTATTACATCGCCCAACTTTAACTGACTGTACTGAAAAAAAAATGCTTAACTTAGATTTTTTTAAATTATTTTTCTGATAACTGTCACCACCTGGCCTATCAACCGTTTTCAGCTTGACGTTGATTTTTGGGACATCCTGTTTATAACACACCTACGGAATACGTGCTCAAGCCGACCTCGCACTTTGGCCGGATTTTTTTTTTTACTTTAACTAGTGTTTTGTAACTTATTATTAGTTTTTTCGTACTAAAAAACTGCTGCAGGAATTGAATGATTGTTTATACTCAATCATTTATTTCGCATATTTAAAATTTCAAAGCTAACTATAAATGGACGTATGCAAAGTAGGTACTTATCTCAAATCTAAACGATAACCAGAAATAGTCATCTGAAGAAATAAATAAGGCATTAACGACTAAATATGAGTATGTCTCCCTGGAAAGTTACTAGTTACTTGCATACTACATGAAATCTAAATAAACGTGAGATGTGTACCTAACTACCTACATAATTATCATTTAGATATCAGACTTGCTGGTAGGTAGGTACACATCGATTATGTATTTCTCAAATTAACATCTCTACAGACGACTTCGTCAAATAGTCGGTACTTACTTATCGGTATACTGTCGCGACTGCGCTATCGCTAGACATAGGTATGTACATGTTATAGGCAGTATTCACAAAGGGAATTTTAGATTAATATTGTCCAAAGTTCGTTTTTAAATCCCGGATATACCTAGTAATCTGACATTTCAAGTGTTTAGGTGTTTGGTTTTTATTTTGACACACACCTGTCATGTATGGTTCTGAGTTGGTACTTCTGAGTGTATGATTTTAGTGAATCTGTACTTTTTCAATACTAATCATACGTATATTATCATAATTATTCAGCTGCATAGGCTTAAACTACGGCTGACTCCAAAATATTAGGTAAAAGGCTAGGGCCGAGCCTTTTACTGCCTAGCCGCTAGGCAGATAATCTTATTATGATCATCTCTAAAACTGCGGTAGAACATAATGAAGGTAGTAGATGAAGAGAACCTAGGTGGGTTCTACAATACTTAATTTTATTATAGGTGGGATTAATTGTTAAACAACTGACTAGGAGGTAGCTACGTCACACTACAGCACGCGTAGCATGACCACCATAGAAAGAACTTGGTCTATTCTTGGTAGAATAGAGATAGAATTGTAATGCTATCTACGCCAGCATAAAACGGTACAAATCTTTCTACAATCTTTAATTCTGTCTTTAATCTTTCCTTTCTACAATCTGTAATTTTGTCTCTTCTTCCGTCGACAAAACCCATTTCTACGGTGGTCATGCTACGCGTGCAGGTGTATTAAATAAAACTGAACATAGATATGAATAAAACTGTGGGTGAAGTCAGTGAAATTTCTACGCTATCTAATACTAGACCTAGAATACTCAGATACCTACTTATTCATAGTGTGTAGTTCCTTGTTGTGAAGTATCTACTTGAGACGTAAGTACAAGGCGGCAACAACGCGCGACGCTGTGATGTAAATTATTTATACTTACGTAGTTACGAACACAATAACACGCAAAATAAATATGTGTTACGCTCTCGGGTGTACCGTGTAAGGCCGTGTACGCAACAGTGCTCAGTAAGTCAGTACCAGTGTCGCGTAGGAATCGGTGATGATGTCGCGTTGAGCGTTTCACTAGCCATTAGATATTCAAATAAGTACTTACTAAATAATAAAACGTAACGCATCACTCCTCCAAATAACGTATTATGTCGATATCATAACACCAAGCTCAAGTTCAGACATATTGTGCTATATAGGTTCTTATTCATTCTTTAAAAAATACGTCGAGAAAAACATTAGTTTTTCTTAAATTTAATTTGATTATTATTTTGCTTCCGTGTTGACTTCAACCAATGCTAGTAATTTCCTGAAGAATGACGTAGTTCAATGTTTATTTAATAAATTAGTTAAATATGCATTAAAACACTATTTGGTGATTAACTTTTTATTGCTCTCCAACATCTTATCTATCCATTTCGGATGATTGTGTGGTTATCTTAGTTTATCAGCACCTGACCCTGAAAACGTGGTCCATAATTGTGTGTAGTATTCACTCTTTGTTTCACACTAAGGATAACTGACGCCCGCTTTTAGTAACCAAATGAACACAAAACCTAACAAAACGTCAAGCGCATTTGAGCTGTGTCAAATGAGTGATTGATAAAATGCAATAGTTTCCATGAAGTTTTCAAATAAATTGTCCTACTAGTGACAGTAGTGACGCGTCGCGCCTGTTTGCGGAAGCATACATCAACAGCCAATCGCATCACTACACTAGCATTTAATTTAAGACGTCGCACGTCGATCGCTAATATTATTTCCAGTAGAAACTGGGTGTTGCTGTAATTATGCTTTTAGTTTTGCATAAGAATTCAAAGTAGGTAAACAACTCCGATCTCTGCATTTGACAGGTTATATTTGTTCGCAGCATTTGATCCTTACCAGCTACCGCATACTCAATTTTCAAACCGCCAAGATACAATTTATGACACCACTGTCACTTTGTAATTCTGTTCTCAATCTTAATACACTACACGACAGCAAATTAATGAATAGTTTAAGTGAAAATGGGCATAAACATGAGAGCATCGTTCCCTTCGTTCATTATCATTACTTTTGCGCCCTATAAATATTACCTATACTTATTGGTTATCGTACCCACTTAGATATTGGTTTAGTCTTTGCAATTAAACAGACTAATTACTGATATCCAAACTACGCTGACGAATGTTATCATTAGGAAATGATTAATATTGTATGATTAATCGTATCATTAAGAATTCTATGATAGTATACGCGTGTACCTAAATGAGTGCTTACGACATATACGCCAGAATAGGTAACGTCTACTGATAAATTTACCTTGATTCAGTAAAATGTATAATTATGCCTACAATATCCACAAAATTTATAGGCTTCAAACTACCTATAAACTATTACAATCAGCGATACTATTACCAAAGAACTATGAAGCTTTGTACATAGTTCATATTTATATACATTATCATTAAAAAAAAAACTCATACGTCTGGTTCACGTGGTTAACTTCCTTCTACTTCGGAACCTCCGATTTTATCATAAGATGCCGACATATATAATAATATTCAACCTTTTTTTTCGCAGAGCTGCGGGATCCATCCAAGTTACAGAAAATTCTTTTATTAACAAATTAAAGTCATCTGGAAGAAGTTTAGTTGTATTCTATGGATCTCAAACGGGTACTGGAGAGGAGTTTGCTGGTCGTCTAGCTAAAGAAGGCATACGATACAAGATGAAGGGCATGGTCGCTGACCCCGAAGAATGCGATATGGTAAATATATATTTATGAAATGTTGCGTGCTGTTAGTACCTAATGCTGTTTGTTCAAATGCTTGTAACTACTTACAACTAAATAATCATCATGTCTCTTTTTTAGGAAGAACTTATGAAACTTCAAGAGATACCGAATTCTTTAGCAGTGTTCTGTATGGCAACATATGGTGAAGGAGATCCCACAGATAATTCTATGGAGTTTTATGAATGGTTAAAGAATGGAGAACCTGATTTAACCGGTTTGAATTATGCTGTAAGTATAATAATTTAACTACAATGACATACCAAAAAATAAAACAGGTAATTTTACCTCACAAGTTAGGTTAGGAGATAAGTGAAGAAACCGATTTCTGCATAGAAAGCTCGTACTGTAGGGTAGAGTACTTAGTACGTACTACATATTATTAACTAAGTCGTAATCATAAATTATATTCTGAAAATTCTCAAAGAAATCAAGGAAATCGTGATTCATGAACACCAAAAGCGCCTCACACGCTGCCCGAGTTATGCAGGCACATCGAAACGCAAACTGAATGATCTATGAATGCAGTAAACGATTCCAGATCCCCTAACATTGCAATTTGTCATCAGTTATAAAAAATAAATCAGCTCGTCCATAGAAAAGTGCAAAACTACGCGGTAAAAAACTATGGAGCAGATTTTTAATTACCTACTGACGAAAAATTTCAACGCGTTCAGAATCATGTACTGTATAAATGGTAACAGGTTGCGTAACACTCCGTATTTGGAAACTTGGATTTCATGAAATACTTTCGTATATTATGTTGATGCTTTCTGTAGAAATAAAACCTCTGTCACGAATCACAGACCTGCAATTTACCTATTATTTGGATATCGCGATGAGTTAACACTGAATCGAGTCGCTGCGTGTATACCTAGCATTATGAAGCCACTATAAGAATTCGTTATTATGCTAGGTACACACACGGTGACCAGTTGGCGCGCGACGCGGTGACAAGCTGCGTGTGTGTCTAGCATTATCTGCGCGGATTAAAAGATTCGTACCCGAACCGGTTGACGAAAAAAATCTATTCTATTTTTCTTTATGACCGAAGTTCGAATCACGAATGTCATATTGTAGTTGTCACTTGTCACCGTGATAAGAATGTCAAAGTCCGGCTGTTTCATGTTTGCAAATTACAAATTAAACTTGTAGGATTTTGAGGGAATATCATAAGGAGCTAGAAATCCTTTACAGCGATTTAAAACCGTGTGTTTTTGTGATTTACATGTTGGTGATAAATCTAGATTTTCCGTGATAACCTAATTTTCAATGTTATCGATGTGGTTATAGTTTCTTTACCAAGGTTTTTTACAAAATGGGATACAGCAGCAATCTCGGTACAATAATTTTCGAGTTTAATAATATAAATTTGTATAAATATATTTAAATTATTGGAAGATGTGCCCCACTCATGAGATGGAATGAGTTAAAGAATCGCAAGAGTTTAGCGATATGTTCGGAAAAAAACAAATATAATCCCATTTGCGGGCACTGTTCTGTCCAGAAAATTATTTTCATGAAATTCCTTGATTCTCAAACAAAACTAAGACTTAACAAAGTTACTATGAATGCAATAGTAAATTTACCTCGTCTTTTCGGATGTAGAAGGCTGTTAGGTTCAACAATGCGGAAATTGCGTTGTGTGGTATGATATTGAGATACTTGATTCATTACTCTCTCTACGTAATATATTATGTCATGTTTTAGAGTATTAATAATTTTTCAGGTGTTTGGCCTTGGCAACAAAACATATGAACATTACAATGCAGTTGCTATTTATCTAGACAAGCGTCTCGAAGATCTTGGCGCTACTCGAGTGTATGAACTTGGTCTTGGGGATGATGATGCAAAGTATGTATAACATTTGAATGTTTGTAATTTTGGACAGCTTTAAAAAATGGACACATTTTTATTGTGGAATAAAGACTGCATATTTTAGTCATTACATTCTAAACTTATTGCTGTTTATTTAATCAGAATTTTTATATTTTTCTGTATTAATTAACATTGTAATGCATTGTGTTAAGCTATATTGTATGGATCTTGGTCCAAATGTCCACCACTAATGAGACCTATGACAAATGAGGACTAACTGTTACTAAAACAAACAGACTCTAAATCTTTCAGTGAAAATTTGCAGCTATGGAAATAAAATCATATGTTTCCATAATTGATTTTAATACAAATGAGTTATTACTAGATTTCTCTACATGCATGAAAGATTTGGTCACCATCATTACCATTGAGACTAGGTATATTATTTGTCAGATTTCTGTGGGTTTACAAAATTTACTGCTTATTTAATAGACAGGATATTTATTAATATGTACTTTGTCTTGTAACTAACATGTTGTTAGTGGTAGATTTTGGGACCAGTTTTGCCTATTGTCTTTTATTATGGAGTTACTGGAACCACATTAATAATTATAAAGACTTAAAGTATTTGAACTGAACACAGTTATATCTGATTCCAGCATTGAAGATGACTTCATTACATGGAAAGATAAATTTTGGCCATCAGTGTGTGAGAAATTCAATATTGAGAGCACAGGAGAAGAAGAATTGATACGTCAATTCCGACTTGTGACACATGGTCCTGAGGACATACAGCCAAATAATGTGTTCACTGGTGAAATTGCAAGACTGCATTCTTTGCAAGTTCAAAGACCGTAAGTATCAGAACAGAAGTATTGATTAGAGCATCATTTTACTTTTTTGAGCAATAACAGAGAGATACAATTAAAATGTCTTTTTGCAGGCCTTATGATGCTAAGAATCCATTCTTAGCCCAAATTACAGTAAATAGAGAGCTGCACAAAGGAGGAGACAGATCCTGTATTCATGTGGAACTGGATATTTCTGACTCAAAAATGAGATATGAAGCAGGTGAGTCAAAGTTGTCCATCCATATGCAACAAGTAATTGGAATTGTTGTAGTAGTGAAAGAGCAACCTAGTTGAGCATTGTTCTGGGCTACTACACATAACATTTTGAATAGCCTTTGAAGCTTTGAAAATATAATCTTCAATCATCTTAATATATTTTACTAGCTTTTGCCAGCGGCTTCGCCCGTGTGGAGGTCGGAAATTATCCCGTGGGAACGTACTACCGGGATAGATACTACCCTATGTGTTAGTCCAGGTTATAACCTATCTGCTTGCCAAATTTTATCTAAATCCTATCAGTCGTTTTTGCGTGAAAGAGTAAGAACATCCACACTCACAAATAGGGTTGTAACGGAACTTCGCCTCCGCCTCCGTTACTGCGGAAGTTCCGCAAGAAATCGTATCTTCGCTTCCGCCTCCGCCTCCGTAAAACTTTTGCGGAGCTGTAACGGAGATTTATTTACGAATTATAGAACAATAACGCGCATACAACGACGCTCGACGACGACTTGGCCGTCCGGCCGCGTGTTGCGCGCGAAATGGTCATGAAATTCATGACCATGACATGAATCAATGAGTGCACGGTGGGAACGTGGTTGGGGTGGGGGCGCCTACCCCCACCCTAACCGCATTCTCACCGTGCATGTCATTTGTCAAACGATACACGACAGAAATCAACCTGTCGAATTGCTTGGACGAGTTAAATTGGACGACACAAATGACTACTTTTTCTACATCCACTTTCACCTCCGCCTCCGCCTCCGTTAACCTCCGCATCCGCGGAGGTGAAACTCGTCGCCTCCGCATCCGCTTCCGCCTCCGCTAAGAAGGCCTCCGTTACAACCCTACTCACAAACTTTCACATTTATAATATTAGTAGGACTAATCTATACTAATATTATAAAGCTGAAGAGTTTGTTTGTTTGTTTGATTGAACGCGCTAATCTCAGGAACTACTGGTCCGAATTGAATAATTATTTTTGAGTTGGGTAGCCAATTTATCGAGAAAGGCTATAGGCTGTATAACATCACGCTACAACTAAGAGGAGCGGAGAACCTTGGTTCGAAATCGACGCTCCGTGGACATTGAAATCCAAAGTTTCTTTAGGCGAGAAATAAAAATCACGGCTTTATTTCAGTATTATTTATAATATTTGGTAATATGACAGCTATAGACAGCACCATCTCCGAAAAAAAAAAAATATTATAATTTTTTGTATGAAGAAAAACACTAACGTCGTTTTTTCTCACAACTTAATAAAACTTAAAGCCTGCGGCTTACATGGGGTGTTGTCCTATATAAGGCGATTCCGAAATGCTATAAACACGCACACCCATGCGCGCCGCTTCACTCACAGCAGAGTGTTGAATTTCGAGAAATTCATTTAGAGATTTGATTACGTTGATTTAGGTGTGATCTTGAAAAATATACAAAGTAATTGACTTTAGTGTGCTAATTTTATTAAAAATAATGAGACATAATGGAATATAAAATATAAAAATACTAAAAAACACTCAAGTAGAGACCCATTTACAATATAAATACATTTTTAAATATTTCTTAAGATAATTTAATTCATTGTTAGTAGATTATGTCAGTAGATAAAAAGTTTGACTTCTTAATTAACATAAAAAAAATATAAGTACAAAAACTTATAACTAATACAGAAAAATACTAAGACTAGGCAATTGTGTAAATAAGAAATATATTATTTCACCACTTCACTCAAAGCAAAGTGATGAACTTCAAGAAATTCAGTGGATTTCTCGAAGGAATTTAATACATATTATTTGAAATATTTGGTATAGGTACACATACCAACTGGAAACGATAATTACAGAGTAATGATTGTTTCATCATCATCATCATCATCAGCCTATAGCAGTCTACTGCTGGACATAGGCCTCCTCAATTGCACGCCATTTAGCTCGATTTTCGGCAACTCTCATCCAGCTGCTACCAGCCACCCTGCGAAGATCGTCGCTCCACCTAGCCTGAGGGCGTCCTACCTTACGTTTGCCGATTCGCGGTCTCCACTCAAGAACACGTCTACCCCAACGGTCATCGGTTCGACGGCTAATGTGGCCGGCCCATTGCCACTTCAGCTTGCTAATCCTATGAGCTATGTCGACAACTTTGGTTCTCTGCCGGATCACCTCATTCCGGATTCTGTCCCTCAGAGATACTCCAAGCATAGCTCGTTCCATAGCTCGCTGAGCGACTTTAAATTTGTGGACCAGCTGTACCGTGAGTGTCCACGTTTCGGCTCCGTAGGTCATAACAGGTAGGATGCACTTTCGTCTTTAGGCTCTGTGGAATACGCGACGAGAAGACTCGACGAAGCTTCCCAAATGCTGCTCAGCCCAGCTGAATTCTCCTGTTAGCCTCCTTATCAAGGTTGTTCTTACCAAACTGCAGAGTTTGCCCGAAGTAAACGTATTCTTGAACAACCTTGAGGGCACCGCCATTGACCGCAATCGGTCCCGGAGTTGCGTGATCGTTGAACATAACCTGTGTTTTGTCCAAGTTCATCCGGAGACCAATGCGTACAGAAGAATCAACTAGGCCGTCCAGCATCTGCTGCAAGTCCTGCAGCGATTCCGCCAGTATTGCGATGTCGTCTGCAAATCTCAAGTGTGAGATGTACTCGCCGTTGATGTTGATTCCGCGTCCACTCCAGTTTAGCGTCTTGAACACATCCTCCAGTGCGTTGGTGAACAATTTTGGGGAGATTACGTCCCCTTGTCTCACTCCTCGACGCAGGGCGATGTGTTCAGTTTGCCGGTCCTGAGCTTGGACGGTCATTGAGGCGTTTTCATAAAGACATCTCAGCACTTGGATGTCCTGCCGGGGTCGCGTGATTGTTCAAAAGAGATACCGTGACCCTGGCACATGGGCAACTGAAGGAACACGGGTGGGTTTTAGTCAGTAAAAGTCTGACACGCCCTCCCGCTCCGCCCAGAGCGGGAGAAGTCATTTGATGATTTCCCATCCAAAAAAAAAAAAAAAAAAAAAAAAAAAAAAAGCACTTGGATGTATCGCCAGTCGACTTGGCATCGCTGCAAAGACTCTAAAACAGACCAGGTCTCGATAGAATCAAAAGCCTTCTCATAGTCCACAAACGCAAGACACAGCAGCCGACTATACTCCTCTGACTTCTGTATAATCTGCCGCACTGTGTGGATGTGGTCTATGGTGCTGTATCCTCCACGAAACCCGGCCTGCTCTGGTGGCTGAAACTCTTCGAGTCTCCGCGCTAGACGATTTGAGACGACTCTTGAAAACAGCTTATATACGTGGCTTCGGAGCGAAATGGGTCTGTAGTTCTTTAAAAGGGTTTTATCCCCCTTTTTAAAGAAAAGTACGACCACACTCCTTCGCCACGCTTCTGGAGTTCTCCCAGAGAACAGGACAGAGTTGAAGAGCTCCCGAGCTCTTTCAGTACAGGACTTCCTCCCGCTTTCAGGAGCTCGGTCGTAATCCCGTCCTCACCAGGGGCTTTTCCATTTTTAAGCTGTTTGAGAGCCGCCTCTATTTCGTCTTGGCTGAATCCTGGCAAGTCTTCTATGAAGTGGCGGGTTAAGGTGGCTCTAGAATCCTCATTTTCGGGATCAGGTCGAGATGCATGCGATGCGTACAAACGGCCGTAGAAGTTTTCGACTTCCGAAAGGATCTCCGGCTTCGAAACGACGATATCCCCACTAGATGTAGTCAACTTCGTCAGGTGGTTCCTCCCAAGTGGTTGGACGAACACTTTCGACCCCCGATTTTGCTCAATCGCTTTCTCTATGAAGCGTGTATTAGAGCGTCGGAGGTCGCGTCGTACCAATGATCTTATCTTATTGTTGAGTGCCCGATGTTCTGACGAAGTGACAGGTGGGTTTTCACGTCGTTTCGTCATAAGCTCCAGAGTCTCCTACGAAAGTTTGGACTTCCTGCCCGTACGCCGCATTTTGCAAAACCTCACACCTTCTTCCCTGAGGATTTCCCACCATTTCATAGGTCGAGGGCCTGGTCGACGTCATTTGTGGTTTCCATGGCAGCGAATCGGTTCTCCAGGTCTAACTGGAACGCTTCAGATCCTAACATAGTGATGTAATGATTGTTTTTTGTAAGCTAGCCTATTCGTAATCTCAAGTTTAACAGGAAATCAATGCTGTTATGCATGTTAATTAACTTATGATAGTAATTTAGTCTTATCTCATTAGTACAAATTGCAAATATTGTTAACTAGTTAAGATAAATTAGTTAAGGGCTATTTTTACGAAGTGTTTAACTATGTACTATTAATTAGGATACGATTAAGAGGGATACTTTTATATAAATTAGATTTTTTTTAATGGCAAGCCACAGATGAAGCTAGTAAAGTAGCTTTGAAAATTCGCAAACAGACGATACAGCGAAAATTTCGAGTGGAAATGGGACTCCTAGTGGATATTTATTATATTGTTGATAGTTGATTTATTTATTTCGTATAAAATCAAAGGGTTTTTTAGTTAGTGTAACATTATAAAACTTATGTAATAATGTTCTCATATCATTATTTTTATATAAAGGTGCTGGAACCACGAATGATGGCAACACGGCTAGAATTTTTTTACAGTGGCCTGAGAAGACTGCTAATATCACTGGATTGAGTCAGGAGCTCATCCAATAATTCGCAACTATTCTTCGTGTTGTATCATCAGGTCAGTCTATTAATGTTGATTTGTTTGCCAATTATCTCGACGAAACTGCGCAGCTGTATGTGGAACTGTATGGCTGGTATTTAATGCCTTCCAGTATACACAAACTTCTGCCGCATGGAGCCGAAATAATAACACATTTCAACATTTTGCCTATAGAAGAGGTATCTGAGGCCCGAAATAAAGATTTTAGAAAACTCAGGGAACATCATACGCGGAAATTTTGTCGCATAGCAACAAACCAAGACATTTTTAATGGTTTCATCGTATCCTCAGAACCATATTTGTCAAGCATTCGACCTAAACTGACAAGAGTAGAAATGATTTAACTGAAGAAATGAAGTCTCTTCTTTTAATTTTCCCGGATACCATGGATAAGGAAAACATTGAATTTGTTGAGGTGCCAAGAATGATGGATTCTGATTTTGAATTCTTTGATAGCGATGACGAAACTCAGTAGACTAGATTTTAATGTTTGATGTTTTTGTATAAATTTTATATATATCTAATTATACAATTGCCTATTCTTAGTATTTGTCTGTATTAGTTATAAGTTTTTGTACTAAAAAATAATTCTGTTTTATGTTAATTATGAAGTCAAACTTTGTATCTACTAACAACGAATTAAATTGTCATAAGAAATATTGCGAAATCTATTTATATTGTAAATGAGTCTATATTTTAGTGTTTTTTTTTTTGTATTTTTATATAGTATATTCCATTCTTTCTTATTATAATTAATAAAGTTAGCACTCTAAAGTCAATTACTTTGTATATTTTCAAGATCACACCTAAATCAACGTAAAAATCTCTAACTGAATTTCTCGAAATTCAACACTCTGCTGTGAGTGAAGCGGCGCGAATGGGTGTGCGTGTTATAGCATTTCAGAATCGCCTCATGTGGGACAACACCCCATGTAAGCCTTTAAGTTTTATTAAGTTGTTGGAAAAAACGACTTTAGTGTTTTTCTTCATACAAAACAATATTAAATAAAAATTTTTCGGAGATAGTGCTGTCTATAGCTGTCATATTACCAAATATTATAAATAATACTGAAATAAAGCCGTTCCGGTTTTTATTTCTCGCCTAAAGAAATTTTGATTTCAATGTCCACGGAGCGTCGATTTCGAACCACTATGCAGAGCAGTAATGAAAAATGTTGCAAAAACGGGGAAAATCTAACGGGTAGGCGATTCAACGCGACGGGAAGGGCCCGGTACAAGAAATTTAACGCGAACGAAGTCGCGGGCAGAAGCTAGTTTCTACATAATATAAAACAAAGTGGCTTTCTGTGTTCTTAGACCTTTTGAACTATAACAAATTTTAATGCGCTTTTCATCAATATTGTTGCCACAGGTAGGTTTATAGGTAGAATACAGGGTGAAGCCAAGCGGGGTTTTGCAAGCGCAAAAGCTTGTATAAATGTGGAAGTGTACTGTGCGGTGCAAGGTCAACATGGGCCGCATGCAGCCCGCGGCTAGTTTTCATGCGGCCCGCGACGGATGTTTAAAAAGTGTAAATTAATCAAAAAATTGTTTTACTTCTTCAGTTATCGGTGCCGATTCCCTTATTCACAAACTAAACCAAATTTAAGTTCAGTGCATCTTTTTCTATCTATTTCATTAAGGAAAGGACAGAAGATAAATTTTAGTTTAGTCCTGTCAAATTAATCAGCGCTTGATGTAAATTGACGTAATTTTAGTAGGGAAGTTTTACATTTTAATCACGTCTTAACTTGAATGGAGTAGTGAGCTGATTAATTTGACAGGACTAAACTATTTTTTTTCTTTTGTCCTCTTCTTAATGAAATACAAAGAAAAAGATGCACTGAACTTAAATTTAGTTTAGTTTGTGAACAAGGGAATCGGTACCATTGTCTAGTATCACTTATTTATGTGAAAGTACGTATTCATCAATGAACTTTATAAAATCTAAGAATAGATCTTCATTGTTCAGATAAGTCACTTCTTTATGCAATGCGTCTGGTAACAACAAATGATGACGTTGATATCGATATGATTGTTAAAGATAAAACGAAGAACCAATAATCGTATAAAGAAATGGTTACCTTGTTTTTTTTTTACTTGAAAACTGGAAATATTTGTTTCTGCGGCCCTCCGGCTTTTGTAGTAAATTTAATTAGCCCGCGAAGGTATGTAGTTTGGACAGCCCTGGTCTAGAGCACGAAAATTTCAACTATTTTCACGATTATTTTTTTTGACATTACATATTTAAAAAAACTATGTTTCAACTTTTCGGGCTTATTACTACGTTTATTGAGCATACAATATTTATTTTTTTTCATTTTAAAATAATATTTATTATTATAAAAATGCCGCTGAAGATCTCGAAAAATTGGATCCAGACGGCGTAGGTGATTTCGAGACTTCTACTCATCTGAAACACAAAATTCAAGAATATTCTTAATCAGAAAGAGTGCAGTTATGGTCGGAACTAGAACAAATCGAAAAAACTAAAAATTTACAAAAGGGCGCGCTTTTGAAAAAAAAAGTTCGTCAAATCGTGTCTTTTTCCACTAGTTTTTTAGTGTAAACAAAAGGAAATTATTTAAATAAAATTATGATTCTAGTTCCGACGATAGCCATACATGTTGTGAACAACATATCCAAATTTCAAGTGATTCGGTTGAATCGTTTTTTGTTTTCATCCGCGGCGTGTTGAAAAAAGTCGTTTCAAGATAAATAAGTTTAAAATTTGAGTTGCTTCATCAAGACGAAACGTTGTACTGATCAAGTCAGAGGAAAGCCAAATGACGGTTACCCTTACAAATGTTCAACAATAGGTATACATATTTCGGGGAAGGGAAGAAAACATATATGTATAAATGTATATACTATATACAGGTATATATTTTCGGAGAAGGGTCAGGACAAATGCCGCGCTGCGAGCGCTAGACCCATGAGGAGCCCGCGGACCGCTCTATACCTAGTTAATGGGCTGTAGAAGCTTTCACAGAAAATTTGACAGTATATTCTTAAGAAATATCGAAAAAAAAAAAAGATTTTTTGAAATTTCTAGACCACCGGCTTCCCTTAAACTTCGCGTATGGATAGACCATGAACCTGGGTTAGGACAGAATACTATTTATAGTTTTTATCCTGGTAGTACATCCCGGTGGGATAATTTCTGGACTCCACATGAACCAAACCGCAGGCAAATCTAGTCATTTACTTGCATACACTGACAAAAATATTTTGTATTCACAGGTGACCATGTAGCAGTATACCCAATAAATGATTCCAATCTCGTGGATCGTCTGGGCCAGTTAACCTCAGCAAATCTTGATGAAATATTCTCACTTATCAACACTGATCAAGAAAGCAGCAAAAAACATCCATTCCCATGCCCAACCTCCTACCGCACTGCTCTTTCACATTATGTGGAGATCACAGCATTACCTCGAACTCACATTTTGCGAGAGCTTGTTGAATATTGCTCAGATGAAGAAGTAAGCACATGCATGAGTCAGATGACTTTTTTTTATGATCAAAACTCAAGTTACAAAAATAATCATTATAATTTAACTTCTATTCCAGGATAAAAAGAAATTAATGCTTATGGCAACTAATTCACAAGAGGGCAAGGCTTTGTATCAGTCGTTTATTGTAGAGGCATGTAGAAATATTGTACACATTTTAGAAGACCTGCCATCTTGTAAACCGCCTCTCGACCATTTGTGTGAACTGTTACCACGTCTGCAACCAAGATATTATTCGATTTCATCCAGTCCTAAGGTACGATTTCAACTACACTGCTCTACTGGAATTTCGCTATAACTTTTTCCGTAAAATGTTTGATTAAAATATATTTTATTATTCCAGATGTATCCAGAGACTGTTCATATTACTGCAGTAGTTGTTCAATACAAAACTCCTACTGGTCGTGTTAATAAAGGTGTGACTACCACATGGCTAGCAGATAACAAACCTGAGTCTGGCAAGCCCCTTCCTCGTGTACCCGTGTATATAAGAAAGTCTCAATTTAGGTACATAAAAGCACTAGTAATCAGGTATCATAATTATTATTTTTAAAAATTGAGTTTATATAATTTTCATACAAAATTTATTACTTTATAGATTACCTCTGCAGACACAAACTCCGATAGTAATGGTCGGCCCAGGTACGGGTTTGGCTCCATTCCGTGGTTTCTTACAAGAGCGCGCTCACGCGCGTGCTAATGGCAAAGAAGTTGGAGACAGTATCCTGTACTTTGGATGCAGACATCGCGATCAGGACTATATTTATCAGGAGGTGTGTTTAACGTTTGTAAATTCTCCATTAACTTAGGTTCAATTCACACCGAGATGACAACCGCCGCGGTGAGAACTTTCAGTGTCAACGTTTTCACAGCGTTTTAAACTTTATATTAATTTCTATTTACTAAAGAATGCATAGTATTGCTTTAGAGCAGCCTTGGCCTGCAGCGCCCACAAGGGGGCGTTATCGCCCACTTTGGGAAAGGCTGCTTTAGAGGGTCGAAAGCGACCTCTCGCGATGCGGCAGCCTGAATGCTCTAACCACATGAGCCGGTCTGGGACAGATCGCGCAGTCGCATGTTATCCGTGCCCGGACGCTTCCATATCGATGTCAAATAAACCTAAGATACATTAATAATAAACAAACGTTTTGTAAATTATTTTCAGGAACTAGAAACATATCAGGAAAATGGTGATGTTAAATTGAAGCTTGCATTCTCTCGCGACCAAAAAGAAAAAGTTTACGTTACGCATTTGATAGAAAAGGACATGGACCTCCTATGGGACATCATCGGTAATCGTAATGGACATTTCTACATTTGCGGGTAAATATTTTAAATGTTTTATGGTCAATTGATTGAAATGTCATATGCATCATATTTGCCAGTTTTAACAATTTGTAGCAGATTTTTCTGTGTAGGGTTGGATAGGTTTAAATTCCATTTCAATTTATACCAGTGCTATGTTAGAAAAGTCAGTTGGTGAGAGATGTCTTGTTTCAAAATTCTGAAAAAAAAAAAAAACTTTTACAGTAATATCGTTTTTGAAGAAGAGAAGCCGTGTAGTTTTTAAGATGTGGAATAATTTTAAAATATTTTACATGATTTTGATTTCTTTTTCCTTTTCAGTGATGCAAAGAATATGGCTGTTGATGTGAGGAATATTGTTTTAAAAGCCATCCAGGAAAAGGGCGGGCGCACGGAATCTGAGGCTGTGCAATTTATCAAGAAGCTTGAGTCTATGAAGAAATATTCTGCAGATGTATGGAGTTAAAGCATCCACATGCTTATTTATAGGCAAATTCGTGGAACTGTAGACAATTTTTCAGTTATGAACTTATGAGTAATGGTGTTGATTTTATGTTATATAATTAATATTTTGTAAATTTTGTAGCTCTGTTATACACAAATGGTTAAGTTATTTGCTGTTTGCCATGCTGTTATTAATATTGCAGCATGACAAATAAAATTTATTAGACAGCTGCCAGCTCTTAAGACGGTCTGTGAAAATTATAATATTTAAGGATAAATATATTTTTTAGTCAAGCGCTATTAGGTAACTCTATTCCTGGAAGTTGTAGAATAAATATTTAAACATTCTTTTCCACAAAAAAAAAAAACTTATAAGATATTTATGTAACACGACCAGAGAAAATTTAAGAAACACATTGGTGAATGAAAAATAAGTATTTATAACACTTTGATTATAATACGAAACATTTAGGGGGGATTTTTCAATCGGAGTTGTTTGTATTTTTTAACGATTAATTTATACAAAATACTTCAAATGTCGGTTTTATAAGACTAATTTCCGTGATTTTTTGAGAAAACGAAGTAATATCGCCAGCCCGCGACATAACTTCGTTTTCTCCTTAGGGTTGTACCGTGACGCTAAGTATCTTAAACCTTCCTCAAACATTGAACTATCAAAATGCAAAAAGAATATCTTAAATCCGACTGGTAGTTCCAGAAATTAGCTCCCCCCCTATACACAAACTTATTTTACCTCTTTATAATATTATAGTGTAAATACCTGACCATAGAGAAGTCAACTGGAAATGAAGTTAGTATCATTGTATAGTACAAATGTGCGTGTCTCTGAGTTTGAATGAAACATTCACATCTCTCCATAATTTATCTACCTATGAGACAAAAACAACATTGACTTGAAAAGTTTACAAAACTTTTAAAAGAACAAAGTAGAACATTGTGACTTTTGGACATGTAGGTCCATGTTGATATAAACTATTAAAATTATTTTGAGTGTCAGATTATAAAATGTAATAAAATATTATTGTTATTGGGAACTTAATATTCCAGTTGTAAAACCTTACTTGTTAAAATCATAAACTGTCTACCTACAATACGTATTCTGCCTGTGGAGGATCCGCTTAAGTCTAGAATAAATAAGTCCTATTAGGGAAATAACAGCTCAGAGTATAGATGTGCTGAGTGATGATTTTTCTGTATCTATGACTGCATAGCAATGATAAATAAAAAGATTAATTATTTTTAGTTGAGTATAAAATCACGTCACGAACAACGCAAGTGAAAGTATTGCCGTTCCGTGCGCCTAAGTCGCCGATCGCGCAAGACTAGCAGCCTCGCAACGTCGCAATTCGCAGCAATCGAGAGTGCTTGTCCGATTTACCGAAGTTCTTGTTCATTAATTCAAGTAATGATTTAAGCATTCATGATTATGTCGCGGTCATTGCATGGTATGAATTTTAAATATCGATGATTTTCCGCTGCGCTACCGTCTAAACGTGACACTGGCAGAATAGTCGACATCGGCACAATTGCCAAAAGCGTGAAAAAAAAAATACATGTGACATGATATCGAAGGACTCCGCTCTCGCTTAGTTGACGTGGCCGTAATACGACGTAGCTACTAACGACTTAATACTTTGCACAATATTATGATAGCATATGTATTTATACATTATTTTGTGACAGTTTAGATATCGACTGATGTAAACAGTAACTATTCTACATTATAACATCATGCCTTTCCCTCCCGAAGGTAAGACATTGAAATCCTTATGCTACGAGCCAACAATTAAGTAGACACACGAAAACATTAGCAGGAATTATAACCATAGAAAACGAGGCTTGGGAAATTGGAATTTTCATCAGATATTCAGTTGAGTAGCATTTATGGTTATAATTATAGTATTCTCATACGAATTATTTACTTTTTTAAGTATATGGATCCTCTTAGACTAGCAGGTAGTATTTCGTTTGAGAACTCCGAACGATTTTAACATAAATCTACGTATATGTTATCCATTTTACCAGCTGTTTTGTAATTTCAAATATTTGAATATTATTGTTGAAGTTTTATATATTGTGGAATGGGCAACTAGATATAAGTAAATAATTAATTTTTATATTACATCTTGTAATAAATACAGTTTTATAAGACGTGTTATTTTTTTTTTTACTTTAATAACTTCTGAGATACAGCATTACCTCACGGTTTTGTCCGCCACAAGAACCTGGCGACATCGTCCAGCGTCGGGCATATCAGTCGCTTGTTGAGTGATTCTTTAAATGTCGCCTGCGAAATTATTTTCTTTTACTAATTATTGTAGCGCGGTTTTATGTAACGAAGGTGGTCTGAAAAAATTCCGACCTAACAAAGATACAGTTTTATAAGACGTTATTTTTTTTTACTTTAATAACTTCTGAGATACAGCATTCCCTCACGGTTTTGTCCGCCACAAGAACCTGGCAACATCGTCCAGCGTCGGGCATATCAGTCGCTTGTTGAGTGATTCTTTAAATATCGCCTGCGAAATTATTTTCTTTACTAATTATTGTAGCGCGGTTTTATGTAACGAAGGTTGTCTGAAAAAATTCCGACCTAACAAAGATACAAGATTTTTTTCTTAAAATTAATTCTTCTATATTGTCTTCTTGTTAGGGACTACTCACACAGACTCACACTTATTCAGCTCTATTCAGCTTTTGCCCATAGAAAACATTGATTTTGTATGGAGACGCGTACGCGTCCGATCAACGCACGCGTACTACGCGTCACCATACAAAATCTCTCATCACATAAAAACGTGCGAGTAGTCCCTTAGTTTACACACTTCTTCAAGCGATGCTCCCAGCGCTCTAACCTGTCCAAATAGTACTCGTTTCTCTCTGAAAAATAATGGTTCCCAAACGTGATTGCCTCCTCATTTGACGAAAATCTCTGAGCGCAATAGATGAAATAACACAAAGAAGTCGCCTGGGACTAGATCTGGTGAGTAAGGTGGATGGTCAAGCAGTTCAAACCGTTATTCGTGGATTGTCACCATGGCAACGCTGAGGTATGAAACGGCGCATTGCGTTGGTGAAACAGGATTTTCTTTGTTTGTAAATGTGGTCGCTTTTCCGCAATTTCTGCCTTCAATTTGTCAAATAATGATGCGTAGGATGCTCCTGTAATGGTTTTTATTATTAGTTACCTATACTAATGAAGGTAACAGTCTAAATATATATCTTCCCCTTAAACTTAAGACGAAGATAAAGTCATGGTTAGATCAGTCTGCTGTCTTGGGTCAGAATGTTGGGCAACAAAAAGGGATGAATGAAAGGCAATTGCATGCAGCTGAGAGAGGTATGTGTGGTGTTAAACGCATAGATAGAATAAGAAATTAGTACATAAGAGGAGGTCTTAAAGTGGCACCGATAACTGAAAAGATGTGTGGGAATCGGTTGTCGTGGTATGGTCACGTGATACGTAGGAATCAGGAAATTTTGAGTATGAATGTCCATGGCTAGAAGAGTAGAGGGATACCAAAGAAACGATGGACGGACTGTGATGGTGATATGGATAGAAAGGGGGGGTAACTACTAAGATGACGACTAATAGAGAAGTGTGGAAGAAAAAGACATGTTGCGCCGTCGCAAATAAATTGGGATAAGGGAGGAGAATGATGATGAACAAAGAACGCCGTGTGCATTTGGAGGGAACAAGCACGGCGCAAAAAAAAAAAAACTGGCCGGGCCATTGCAATGCAGGGGGATCGGCGCAGCGACGGAGATCTTTAAAACTAAGCGTTGCACAGACCTGGAAATTTAGGTAAATAACAGATATATTTGCCTAGCCTTTTCCCAACTATGTTGGGGTCAGCTTCCAGTCTAACCGGATGCAGCTGAGTATGTACCAGTACTTTACATGGAGCGACTGCCTATCTGACCTCCACAACCCAGGTACTGGGTAAAACGATACCCCTTGGTAAGACTGGTTGACATAAATAAATAATAACTTTCGGGCTTATGACGACCCGTAACGACTGTCTAAGACAGCCGGGACCAACGGGTTAACGTGCTTTCCGAGGCACGGAAGGGTCTTGCTATGTAAAGAAGGTCACCCATCCACGGACCAACCGCGGCAAGCGTAGCTTAACCTGAACGATCAACCCGTGCGGCTGTTATTACTTAGCCACAAGCCGTTCCCAAGGTAAAAAACAGACAGATGTTGAAAAAAAAAATTTTGTTGAGACTAAAACCCCATGGCCGCGCCATTGAAACGGTTAATAACAAGTTATCGCCAATATCTCGCTGAAAAGGCATCGCAGACGTTTGAAGTTTTTTTGTAAAACCCAGATTTGAGTTGTCAAATAAAAAAAAAATACAACTCATAATCCTAGGTTAAAGGTTTATATTTCAGACAGGTATATATCGAGTGCCACTATGTCAGTCCGACTTCAGGACCAGACCTCGAAACCTATCCTAATCCTACCTACCTCTTACTTTATACCTATCCTAGCAGCGAAGTGTGAGACAGGGAGACGTTATCTCTCCGAAACTGTTCACTGCTACATTGGATGGTGTCTTAAAGTTTTTGGACTGGGGTTGGCATCGACATCAAGGGTGAGTACATCACTCGGCTTCGGTTTGCCGATGATACAGTTGTCATGGCTGATACTCATACTATGGAGGACCTCAGTACAATGCTCGATGCCCTCAGTAGAGCTTGCGAAAGAGTGAGTCTTAAAATGAATATCGACAAAGTTAGGTCATGTCAAATGCCCATGTAACACCCACTCTCATGAAGATCGGAGACACTTACACTCGAAGTTGTGATCCAGTACGTTTACCTAGGACAAATTGTCCAGTTAGATAGGCCCAATTTCGAGAATGAGGTCAACCGTTGAATCCGAATCGGCTGGGCAGCGTTCGGGAAGCTACGTAATATCTTCTCGTCCCAAATATCGCAGTGTCCTCAAGACGAAAGTGTTTTGACCAGTGCGTGTTGCCTATGGCATTGAGACTTGCATGGTCGCTCACAATGGGCCTTATTAGAATGCTTAAAGTCAGCCAAAGGGCAATGGACAGGGCTATGCTTTGAGTTTTTCTGTGTGATCAAATCATGAATGAAATGGTACGACTGCTGGATGCGCAAATAACAGAACCGGTCGAAGTAGCGGATCTTAGGAGCGGCATATATGCAGCAGCGGACGTCTTTCAGCTGAATGATGATGTTGACATAGTATAAAGGTATGGGAGAAACTAATTTAGATACAAAGATTGCGACATGAGTTTGGGTTAATGCTAGGTGGAGGAGCAATGAACGCCATTTTTTTGCACTCCGCCATTATCACAGCGACTATACTACTTTTGTAGTAAATACATTGCCTAAGTATGGCGCTAAGGGACTGGACAAGCAAAGTAACAATCATATAACGATACTATATTTATGCGGACACGTCGCGTGTTACAGCTGGTCAATCTTGCGGCGAGTTAGTGCTGTGCTATTTGTGCAGATCCACCAACGTAGGCTATCGATAACCCTGCCAGGGTCGCAAGATTTGTTCGAAAGAGTTACCGTGGCCCTGGAATATAGGCAACTGAAGGAACACGGGTGGGTTTTACTCAGTAAAAGTCTGACACGCCTTCCCGCTCCGCCTAGAGCGGGAGAAGCCATTTGATGATTTCCCACACACAAAAAAAAGGGTCCGCAAGGACTATCGATAACAATGTTGATTGCCCAACGAATATTGCTATTATACATATAAAGCATGCTCTTGAATCACACTGTTTATTGATAAACACCGCATTAAAATCCGTTGCGTCTTTTAGAAAGATCTAAGCGTACAAATACGCGTTTATCAACGCAAATGGTCCGTTGGTAGCAACGAATGGGTTAAGGGGGCTCCTATACAAGGTGTCGTTTTGGATCTGCAAAACATTTCAGGAAGCAATTATGTTAGTGATTCTCGACCCGAATCAACAATAAAATGGGCAGGTATTTTTTTTTTCATTTTATTCTTATTTACGGAAATCGGAAAGTGTGAACTCCCTTTTTTAAAACGCGGCAAGTCTGTACGTTTCCTTAAAATGCGCTTTCACACACACAAACAAACGCAACCGAGGTTTCTTTCATAGATCCAAAGCCGCGCTCCCCCTCCCCCTAGCCGCGCCCCCGCGGCCATCGATCGCAAGCACATAAATCGGATCAATTTATTAGTGTGATTGATGGCTACGGCGTGTGCATACGCTTGTAAATTCCGCCCCTCAAGTGCGCCTTCGATTAACGGCCGCGATAGGTACCTACTACCTAGTTGTAAAGATGACGGACCAATACTCCAATGTAGAGTCGGTGGAGGTAGTCCGCTTGTATGCCATCAGTGGAGACAATGTATCTCGAGCCATCGAAATGTTCGCGGAGTTATTCTCCAATCGGCAACGTCCCTCTAACAGGGTAATGCTGGCTGCTACGAAGAGACTGCGCGATTATCGGCAGTTCGACGTTCCCCAGCATGCTCAAGGTCGCGGCAACGAAGGCCTGCCTGTCGCCTTGCAGGAAGATATCCTGGAATTCTTCCTGCGAGAGCCACGGGCAAGCACGAGGGAGGCTGGTCGACAGTTTGGAGTGCACCATTCCACAGTGTGGCGGCTACTGCACAAAGAAATGCAGCATACTTTTCACTACCGCAAGGTACAGGATTTCCACCAATTTGATAATGCCGCGCGAGTTACATTTTGTCGCTGGTTGCTGGAACACCATCTGTCCTGTGGTTATCTGTGGGGAGACGTTAAAAGATTGGTGTACACAGACGAAATCACCAGTGTTACCCAACTACGTGCAGAAGTGATCAGTGCTTTCGACAAAATAAAAACGAATGTGATTGTGTTACGTAAGCTGAAGAAAAATCAGCAACGTCGTGCTAGACTGTGCCTGGAATGTGACGGTGGAAACTTTGAACAATACCTCCAGGTAACATAAGTACCTAGGTAATTTATTTATTTGTACATAGACAATAATTTGTAAATACGATGTTAGAAATCAACTTGATTAGTGTAAATAAGTTGATTTAAAAATTTTAACTACGCCAAAAATACCTATCAGACAAAATAAATCACTTAAAATCCCTAACACATGGGTACCTACCCACAAATTATCTTGAGGTATTTTTGTCGGTCTTCAGCCCGTTAAAAAGTACCTTGGGGCTGAATTTACCTACAGAGAGCGCCGACTGCGCCGAGTGCCTACATTATTATTATTATTAGGTGCCTATAAATTCCGCGCACGCGCAACAGGAACTGCTTACGTGCTATGTAAGGTTTATTTATCTCCGCCTATCATTTTATTCATCAGCTGATAGGTAACTAACAACGCCACTTGAACTTTTTTTTTGGCGCAGTAGTATCTACTACCTACTATTATTATTTATCGTAATAGCCCAGTGGTTAAGGCGTTCTCCTCTCATGCATGAGGTCGCGGGTTCGCAACTGAGCAAGTACCACTGTGTTATTTTTTTAATTCATAATGATGTAAGTACTTTGTAAATTTATCTAAAACATCATTGAAATTCCGTGTTTCGGTAAGCACTTAATTAAAGCGTTTGGTTCCGATTGATTTGTAGCTCTCGGACAATCGTTAGGTACCACACGGGTCGGTACATTCATTCATTCATTGCATTCACGCACACAGTGACATGACGCGCGATAAATCGCAATGGGTGATTCTGTATTTTTTTAAGAGGGTTATTAAGAGAGTTATTCTGAAAAACAATAAAATTGAAAAATCTAAAATAAAAAGTATTATTGATTATTGACTTGGTATCGTATTGTTATATGATTATTTACGAGTCTCATAACAACCTCCTGAAATGTTTTGCAGGTTCAAAACTGCATATTGTATAACAGACAAGATTCTTTTGCAATTTTATAATGGCCAGTTTTTATTTATTTACTTGTATTTTTTAGCTACATTTCGTTTATTTAAAACGAAATAAAAAATTTAAAAAAATCTTTATAAATAAAGAAATATTTTCTGGGCATTTCATTTTATATTTTCAGGACCCCATTTTTTGGTACATTATTAAATAGAAGAATCGATAACTTACCAATTTAGTCTATCACTAGCGTTTATCCTACTAATATTGAAATGTGAAAGTTTGTGAGGATGGATATATGTGTATGTTTGTTACTCTTTCACGCAAAAACTACCGAATGGATTTGGATTAAATTTGGCACACAGATAGTTTATAACCTGGAATAACACATAGGGTACTTTTTATCCCGATAGTATGTTCCCGCGGGATAATTTTCGACCTCCACACGGGCGAAGCCGCTAGCAAAAGCTAGTCTTTACATAATATAAAACAAAGTCCCCTCTCGCGTCTGTACGCTTAGATCTTTTAAACTATGCAACGGATTTTAATGTGCTTTTCATCAATATACAGAGTGACTCAAGAGGGTTTATATGTATAGTAGCTTTTGGCAGCGGCTTCGCCCGCGTGGTGGTCGGAAATTATCCCACGCGAACGTACTACCGGGATAAAAGTACCCTATATGTTAATCAAGGTTTTAAACTATCTGTTTGCCAAATTTCATCTAAATCCGAACAATCGTTTTTGCGTAAAAGAGTAACAAACATCCATACTCAGAAACTTTCACATTCGAAATATTAATAAGATTCACATTTATAATATTAATAAGATTACGCGGGCGAAGCTGTTGGCCCAAGCTAGTGTAAAATAAATGGCTTTTGCACAGCGACTGAAGTTTTGCACACTGTGATTAGGGCTTCCATTACGTAATTACGCAATTACGTAATTACGAACTCATTTTAAAGTATTTTAAATTCCGTAACTGAAGATGTCAATTCCGTACTTACGTAATTGTTGGTATCATAAATCAATCAAAATAGTCAACCAATAAAAAAGCGATCTACTACGTACCATTTATAATGCGGCAACACTATACGATATATCTACATCAAAACTATACAAACAGGGGATTCCCCGCAGTTTATTTTATCGTTTGTTAAATCTTGCAAAAAATAATTCTAAGATGTACAGAATAGAGTTCAAATATATCAATTTGGCGAGTCGGTAGGGCCGGGGAGTCCCTGGCGAAAAGTCCCTACGACTACTGGGAACTACCATGCTCTTCACTTTCTTAACTAAAATGAAAGTCTAGTTTCATTGCTAAATTGTCGGTTGTTCAGTACACAACTTCACATCGCTAGACCTTCGACACAGTTGGCACTTGATCAGATTACTTAATTAAAAATTGGTGGTAAATGCGCGAAAATATTAACAATTTGTAGCAGTTAATTGTATCTTTATCGTGGGTGACTCTGAACTCTCTGTGTGGATTATCTCTTGAAAGATGTAAGTACCTAGATCAAAGCTTTAATCAGTAAAAACCCCGTGGAGCATGAATAAATACATACATAATTGTCTTAAAGGGTATTTTTATTCCGATTAGATTTTAGAATATATAAATTCCCAAATATACCTACAGGGTATCTACCTATAAGAAAATTGAGATATTAACAAAAATTTGAAATTATATAGCTCATCTCTAAATCAGGAATGAATGAACTAAGCATTCTCTATCGTTTGGCTACGAAATTCGAGATACGACACGGTTGGAATAATTGCTGAGCGATCGACTGCTGCGCAGCGTATCGCGGGTTCGAACCCCGCAGGCCGCACGGACGGAACAAATATTTGTATAATCTGCAAGTAGTTGTTCCAGGTGTTTGTGTTTGAGAGGACAGAAAGAAATTTAGGAATTTCTTCCTGTCCTCACAAACACAAACACCAACGTGCAGCGTAACGTTTTATTAAAAAAAAGAAGAGTGTTTACATTTAGTGTTATATAATGAGTTGGCCACTATGTTTAACCAATATCATTATTATTGACCTAATTTCTTTTTATTTCATTTTTCAAGTCTTCTTCAAATAAGACTGTATACAAGGAGTTTTTGAACAAACGCACACAAAGTTCTATCTGGGAACATTTCTTGAGAGCTGATAATGGACAGAGTGTTGAATGTAAGCATTGCAAATTTTTTTTGAAAACTCCTGGTGGCGCATCTGGAGCTTTACACACTCACATGCGTGCCAAGCATATCGGAGAGATGCCGCAAGTGCAGGACTCGCTAAGGCCGAGTACATCAACGTCTAGTAGTGGTCTAATTCAAACACGAAAACGTACAAATGAACCTTCACAAAAGAAAATTAAACTCACTGATTATTTTTCAAATATGGAGGTTCGAGTGACGAGAATGGCAGCATTGGGTGGGATAACATTGAGCACATTTTGTACTTCAGAAGATCTAAGATACCTTTTTAAAGACTCTGGCTACGATATGCCGAAATCTTCTACGACTATAACAAAAATAATTCTAGATCAGAGTGATAACACAAAAAACAAATTGAAAAATCAATTGAAAATTATGAAGTCTGAAAATAAAAGATTTTCAATTACGTTTGATGAGTGGACGTCTACCCGAAATAAAAGGTATATGAATATAAATATCCACAATAAAGACTTCGGTATGGGCAAATATAAAAATTTGGGGCTTGTACGGATTCAATGCCAGCTGAAGTAGGCACTCAATTATTACAGCAGCATTTGAGTGAATTCGGTTTAAATTGGAACTGGAAGACGACATTATTGCTTTCACAACAGATGGAGCAAGTGTAATGGTCAAAATGGGTAGGAATTTTGACGGCCACCACCAATTGTGTTTGGCTCATGGGATACAACTATACTCCATTTGTTTAGGTAGTTAACTAAATGTAAACAATCTTAACATGTCTTTTATCTAAAAAACTGTCTAAAAATGTTTACAATTAGGTATTTACTTAAACCGATGTTAGGTAAGTAACTTAATTTAAATAATATTTGTTGGTCTTTTATACGATTTATTTTATATAAAAAGACATATCAAGATTGTTTACCTTTAGTTAACTACGTAAACAAATGGAGTATAGCAGTCCTGGAAGTTTTATATAAGACACAAAAATCTCCAGAACCTGAAGTGCAGGAGGATGTCTCAAATACTGGTGCTGAAGAAGCAGAAGAAATTGAAGAAGATGAAGATGCGTTTATTTTAGAATCGACCAGAGTTCCAGAATCGGAGTTTTTATACAAATACACTATAAAAAAATTAAGAGATCTAATAAAATCTTTTAAAAACTCCCCTTTGAAAAACGACTTGTTGCAAAAGTACATTTTAGACGAATATGCTAAAAATATAGATCTAATACTAGACTGTAAAACGAGGTGGAACAGCTTGTCAGATATGGTAGGCCGATTTCTCAAATTAAAATCATGCGTTTTTAAGGCGTTATTAGATTTGAAATCAAATGTAAAATTTACATACGAAGAGATCCAAGACCTTCACGACATTCATTACAGCTTGGATGTAATAAAAACTACAGTTTTGTCATTATGTCGCCGTGATTCAAACTTATTGACGGCCGACGCTGCGCTTCGATTTATGCTCGAGAAACTTGATCTTCAGTCAAACGATCTCAGTAGAAAACTAGCCACATCTCTTAGAAAAAGAATAAAGGAAAGGCGAACAAATGTATTCGGTGTTTTGCAATATTTGCATAACAATGAGGATTTTTTTTAAACTGTTGCCACAGAATATTTCACTAAACCATCGTCGGATGAGATACGAATGTATATAGTGGAACTTAATTCTACACAAAAATGTGTAAATTCACAACCACAACCGAGTGTATCGGACGCAATTGCCATCAGTGACGATGATGACGAGGAGTTGACAATCGCACAACAGTTAGACAAAGAAATAAACAAAGTGACTGTGAATAAACCAATTTCAACAGTAAACACAGATCTCCATTCCATTATTAGGGTAGAAATGTGCATTTACGACAGCGCTGGCGGCGGTCGCGAAGTTTTTTTGACTGCAGCGTATAATTATTTGCTTTCGATAACGCCTACAAGTGTAGAAGCCGAGCGAGCCTTTTCATCTGCCGGATATTTTTGTAATAAACTAAGAAGTTCCCTGGGTGACAAAACTTTAAATGCCTTGTCATTTATGAGATCATATTTTCAAGAAGAGAGATTATATTCGGGAGGAAAAAATGGTTTGACTAAACTGATTAAAACTACGATGCTAAAGTTCTTAAATAAATATTTTTTTGCTTAATTATTGTGTTTATTTTGATAATACCTTGAATTTGAGATAGTAAAAGATAATTGTAAACTGTAACTACAATATTTACAAAAATTCATAGTCGATTAGGGAAAAATTACGTAATTGAAGAAAAAAGTTGCGTAATTAGTTACGTGATTGATATTTCCGTAATTTTGGAAGCCCTAACTGTGATTGCTGTTGTAAGGTGTATAATTATGTAGTAGGTACGTTCTGATTTATAAATTGCGAGTCTGCGCACGACTTCGTATCCATTGCCTTTACTGAACTGCATGTGAAGTAGTGGGGCGTGGTAGGAGCAGACAGGAGACACCGGGTTCCGATACATTTCTACAACCGGGCATATCTCCTTTAAAGGATGCATATCTCCTTTAAAGGATCAAAACAGTATCGTTACTGGTCCGTTTACCAATTTTGTCGAGTTTCCTTTGCATTTACGCTTTCTTTGTAAAGTTGTACACCGTTTTTTAATAACTAAACGGAAACTACAAGATAACTAAGGATTCTGAAGAAGATAATCTCATCGGGCACACGGCTGATAGTACAATAAAAATACTTTTATATTTTTAAAACAATGTATTAAATTAACCGCTTTATATTAGTTATATACACAGTGACGTAAACAAAATGCAAACCATCCGTTTGTATAACCAGTAAGTACTTACACAGACTGATTACTATCATCGATCATCTTATCTAAGGTAGATGGAAGAAAAGGATTTATCCAGATACCGCAATTGGCTTGGTATCGCAAATATTAATCTAATAACAGCAGACTCGCAGCTGTAAAATGGAGACAAAATTAACATACTCCCAGAAAAGCTTTAAAAAAGAGCCCAACGAAAACGTATGGTGTTTCAGTTTCTAATATATCTTTACTATTATAAATTAGATTTAAACGAACTTGATTTAACAAGCTTTAAGTTAACAAAGATCATACTGATAACTATTTTTTCATCAAAATTAGATGACCATGAAGTTATTTAGGAAAATAGACATTAATTTTGTGAATAAAAATTGTTTGAAATCTGAAAGTAAGTAATAACATTTAACGTTTTCGTTTAAGCTCTATATCAAAATTTACTACATAATACGCATACTCATACAAGAGATATCACTAAAAACCAACACTATTTCTCAACATATGTATTAAAATACTGGATTCACTACAACAATGAAATATCAAATTGCTTTCTTTTATCACACTAAATCTATTATGTACACTGATAAAACTATATAATATATGTCAGGATGATCAATGTGCTCATTATAAGTCAACGATTTTAAAGAGTTACCACAAAGCTTCATTAGCGTTAGTCCTCGGTTTAACATGAATGCTAATGCCGATTCTTTAGTGCCTTCTGAAAGAAAAGAAATACAAGTACTGACTGCACAAACTCATCTTATTTTTAACAAGCTGCTTAGAAAATGCAGTGTAAAAATTTATGTAATATTATCGTAAACTGAAAGTAATACAATCAGTTGTGGCAAAGGTAGTCTACCTTTAATATGTTCACTGCACAATTCTAGTCATCTTGTCAAAGAATTGAATGAAAAACAAGTAAACTCAAATCCATCATACCAGTAGTCGGGCACACAATATTGTACTTTTTACACATATTTTACACATAGCATTAACTGTACATAACTATACATTTTCAGTCTTCCGCAAATAGTAAACAATTGGGGTTGGATTCACTATTTTATGAAATTTTCATAAAATACTATTTTGTCACAACCAATTATGTATTTATATGAATAAACTTAAACGATAAATCAATATACTTGTGACAAATAATATTTCATGTAAGTACATTCATTGCAAATTGGAAGTGATATAGCTGCAGAAATTTAAAGGCACATTTTATTTGGCATTTAGCCGAATTATCATTGAAATAGTTTACACCAAGCATATACCAAACTTTAATATGAATGCTGCAATTTATTACTGCACTAGGCAAAGTAAATAGTCTTAGTTATAATGAGCATTGTGAACTTTTCATCGTCAACCTTGCTATTTTTATTTTATCTTTAAAAACATAGGATCATTTACCCTTTTTAAGGTACTTATAAATCCAATAAGAATGTTCTTAAAATTATCTACGTAACAATTGTAGCATATACTCTACGATTTATATAGTTCTTTTATAAGCGTATTGTATTTTTTTATGTTTCTATTTGCTGAGTTTAGACAATCTATTGATTAGAGATCGGAAATTATATGAATCGTTTTACACATAGGTTGGAAGGTAATCACAATATGAACATTGAACGCGTCAATGTCGTATCTATTATTAAAACTTATACATAACTAAGAACTGAAATAAGTAGTAGAAGGGAAACATTTATTAATTTATAAGCTACGTGTCACAAGTCATATAAATTAAATGTGAGATTAAAAGGAAAACTCACAGTAAGAGACCTAGCTTCTTTCTCTTCAGTAGCCAGCAAAGATTATTGAGTCTCAAATGTAAAAATTATATACATTGTGTCAAACAAAATGCAACACCATAAAACTAATCAGCGTCATTACAGTATTTAACACGTAAGTAGTGAAGCCGGCTGGCGCGGCGTGCACTGCCGGCCTTTGTGCGCCGCGCTCACGAATCAGGCGGAATATCCCATTCCGCCAGGCCGCGGTCCACTAACTCTCTATTCAAGAATATTACTTGCTGAAATATAAAAAAATAAATCTTGAACGCCAGCCAACTTTTTGCAAATGAAATTATATAACGAAATATGTCGTCTACACTTCAAAATGTATTCTCCTATATAGAGAATACATTTTACAGATATTAGCTCACCTGAGGGTGTAGTGTGAGGTAGAGATGTACGAGTGGGAGGCCAGCCTCGTCGTAGCCGGCGACTTGCGCGTGTAACAACTGTCCCGCCGTCAGTCCGGCCATAATACGGAGAGCTTCGCCGCTCCACTCTGTTTCTAGTAACATTATGGAATAAAAATAATATAGCAGCCAGTTTTCAGGAACAACATTTTCGGTACATGATTTGTTTATATTTTTAACCGACTTAAAAAGGAGGAGATTATGAATTCGACTAAATGTTCTTGTGAATGTTTGTTCAGCAATATCATGGACTTCGACAATACCCAATGGAACTCCTCAATAACGACCAGTTATCTTATTTGTGATTGCGTTATCGTACCAAAAATGAAATAATATTGCTGAGTATGTGTGTACACACGGCTACATATGAAGCTATACATTTCAAGTTTTAGCTGACGTCGAATTGTTTTTTGGTTTTCGGTACAATGAGAACTCAGCTTATACTGGAAATGCTTGAATGCTGCTTGATTCGTCGCCGTGTGTACATGCTCAGCAACATTATATAATTTTTTACACATGCTGCATGTTCATGTAGTGATAGACGAATTTGTGAAACTACAACAAAACACCAAAAACAAATCTTTTTTACAAACAACCAACTTTCACAAAAAACACTACAAAGTGTAAAATAACTTTAGTTTCAGAAGTTTGTGGCGACTGGCAAGAAATAAAACAAAACCTAAGACTTTACAGTCATCCAAGCATTATCAAGTTCTAAGCTAAATATCCTAGGCTTTTCACTTTAAATACAACATACACGAATTAAACAGTGCGCAAATTTTTGGTGGTTCAGTATCAGTAATATAATAGAACACATTTCAATTATTATTCCAATTATTTTTTTTTTAATTTTTTATCCGACGTTAGCCTTCCTCGGTTCTTCAAATACTATACAATGTACACTTGAGGCCTTCGGGTCATGATGACCCGATTTCAGAAATATGAAGTAATTGTTTTAAATTAAATACAAAATCTAATTATTTCTAAGACACATTTAATTTTTTAATTTAATTTTAAAAGAGTAACTGTTCGTCAATTGTGATATTTATATTTGGATTATAAAACACTGGCAACAGCTTCACCCATTCATCCCACATATCTCTCACAGTTGCTAATTTGTCACTCCGTCTTCTTGCTTCTCGGTCAGAACGTTTATCAAAACGCAAAATCGCTGAAATTTGTATGAAACGTTTCAGGAACATTGTTCCCTGAAATATAGGTCTTCCATAAACTTCGGACCATAAGCTTTCTAAACTTTCATCTTTAGACTTGAAAACTCCAGCGAAAATAAGAATACTTAGATATGCATCTAACTCCGTTTCATCTAACGCTTCCTATTCATTTCCGAAACGTGAAGAACCTTATAATTTGTTTGTATCAAAATTATAGATTTTATACGCTAATTTAGAAATAAATCAAAAGAACTTTTCAATGTATTTATGCGATTAAAAGCGTACCAGCACGCGTAGCATGACCACCACGGAAAAAACTTTGTCTATTCTTGTTAGAATAGAGATAGAACTGTCATGCTACGCCAGCATAAAACGGTACAAATCTTTCTACAATCTTTAATTCTGTCTTTAATCTTTCTACAATCTGTAATTTTATATTCTTCCGTCGACAAAACCCCTTTCTACGGTGGTCATGCTACGCATGCTGGTAATGCCTGGTGTAAGTTTTATTAGGTTTGCACTACTAAAACGACCTCTGACTTCCAATGGGGTTCTTGACCACACAAATTCACAATTTTTTTTAAATATCATTTGGTTTTTATTAGCACTGGTATTGGTAATATGTATCTTGAAAAAGGCTCTTCATCGCTATTTGTTTCGTCACTACTGCTTTCATTGTCTAAACTGGGTTGAATATTGTCGGTAGGATTTTCATCCAAACTATTCTCCGTTTCACTAATTATTTCATCTTCGGAATTTATATCGTAGTTTAGGATTTGCGAAATCTTAGTTTTAGGCAAATTGTCAGCCATTTCAAACACCAGCGGAACACGTCAAGTCCAAACAACAAATGAATCAAATAAAAGTAACCGTCTCACTTAAGTAATGTAATCTAACCGCATAAAAATATAAATAAACAATTTTTCTCAAACTACCTTCAACAATAACATGCTAAGTGATTGAGATATGACTAACATTTATAAATTGTGAGTATATTCTTCGAATGCAACAAAGCAATATTGTTTGCAGAACACGGGCTTTTCTGACCCGAGGACCTTTTTCAATCTCGGGTATTATTGACCCGAGGAACCTAAGACGGAAAAAACTTAATTTTCTTAAAAGAGACTTCACCATAATTTTAGAATAATAATTTATAGTGAATGCATAATTAATTATTGTCATGAAGTCGTAATAAATTGTATTAATAATTACGACTTTTATTGCCAGTTACATTTCAGTTTCGGGTCAATATGACCCGAAGAACTTAGGAAGGTTAAATCAGTAAACAGTGGACACCCCACATATTTCGTAATATGATATCGAAATAGTAATACTTCGAACTTCTTACAATTTTGACCGATCGAACAGCTGGTAGGTACCAGTAGCTACACTCGGTTGTTCACCTTCGCTGCCGGCGCCGGCGCCGCGCGTAAGTTACCATAAAAACTTTCGTTAACGATAACTTAATTTGTTTGTACTATACTAACTATACAGGTTAAGTTTTTAGCCAGTGCGCAAATTGTAACCATGAATTCAGCATATCATTCTAGACCCCCCAGTGTAGTAAATTTTCGTCGGTTATACAAAAAAAAAATCAGCTGTTTCATAGAAAAATGCAATACCTACAGGGTCAAAATGTATGGAACAGCTGATTTTTTTTTTGTATAACCGACGAAAATTTACTACACTGGGGGGTCTAGAATGATATGCTGAATTCATGGTTACAGTTTGCGCACTGGATAAAAACTTATCCTGTATATCAAAATAAAAATTGCATGGTTATATTAACTCATCTAAGATGTTAAAATTTGCGTACTGGCAGGCCTGTCTCACTTCCATACAAGCGGCGCAAAATCCCCGAGATATTTACCTACTATTCTGGAAAACAACCTAATTTCAACCTTTTGCATTGCGTATAGCGTTCATAGTACAATAACTGTCTGCCGTCTCGCTTCAATCTGCTAGGGCTGTCAGAGAGGTAGAATATACAATAGTAGGTACTTTACGGTATTAACAGTTTACTTTTGATCCGCAGGTGCGTGCGCTGCGTGCGTGTGCGACAAGTCGAGCGAGTGCAAGCCTATTGAGAATAGTACGGTGGCCGGACGCTTGCGTTTATCATACCTAAACTCGGGAGTGAAACTTCTGTACCGTAAGGTACTAATTTATATTCTGTGGTACTGGTTAAAAACTTATCCTGTATAGTATTATTTCCAGATCATAAAAAAGGTATATTTAAACTCAAGCAGAAATTTGCGGTGAGTGTAGGGTAAACCGTATAGCTATTGCCCACTTAAGGATTTCAAACACATTGACATTAAATAAAGATAGAAGTATTGTAGTTATCAACCTTTCAGTACTTTTTTCTTATAAACTCTCCAATAGAGTATCAACAGTTTTTAGTTAAAACTTGCATAAATTAGAAAATATTGTAATAAAATCATCGAAAAAGTACAGTGATTGCCCATAACTTATAGTAATTGCCAACATCACAGCACAGTTATTGCCCAGTATCTTAAAATGATAAATTAATCTTTAAACATATAAAAAATATTCAAAACAAAACATTAAACTTAAATCTTATAAGATAGCCCTCAATATTTTAAAATAAATTACGTTTAGATTTAGAACTGGCTTATTTCACGCCTTATGATGTTCTAATTGTCGACTTCGGATGTCTTTTCAAGAATCCTTCCACCAACCATCACCTGGCCTAGAATTAGGGCGCTGGTTTTGCACCAGAAACTTTTTAGATAATAATTTCGGCATGAAAAGGATTTATTTCGGTGAAATCTTTTTCTTGCCGAAATTATTATCCAATCTTCTAAAGACTTTCTTCAGAAACAGTTAATATAGGTAATATTATGTTAATATAGGTAAAAATCCAGCTGGCTGGTTTTATGTCCTGGATTTTTATCGCGGTATCGGAAACTGGACCTCGGAACACCGTATTTTTCAATAATTATCCTTGTAGATAAATTGTTGGAAACATCTAAGATGTCTCAACTCTCACCTTCAATCACTTTCTGCCAATTTTCTTTACTTTATATATTGAACTTTGGTGTCTTTGTCTAAATGTAACAATAATAACAATTTCGATATGTATGCATAGCGATTGCGATATAAGTTAAGTATTTTAAGCACAACTACATCTGATGGCAACACACCTTGGTCAAAAAATTGCCCATGACAGTTATTATCTGGGCAATAACCATAGACATTAACACATGGCAATTACTAAAATTATGGTGGGCAATACTAAAAATATTCAGATTTAGGTTCAGTGATTACCCAGAGTTAAAATAACCATTAGGAATAAAATTTCATTATATATTTTCATTAAAAACGAAGAAAATACTTATGATTTCATTATAATTATGCACCAATAGTTGAATATCAAATAAAATACAAAAAAAAAAATTAACCTAAGCAAGTCATTCCTGAAAGTAGCTAAATTATTTACCTGCTTTAGTAACTCTTTCACCTGACTTGACAAAATCCACTATTACTGTTTTTTATTTTTCTTCTGTCCTGCCAATTGTCAATTTTAAATCTACTATACATTGAAAACAGAGTTATCTAGTAAATTCTAATTGAACTAGAATGATACATAGTCAACACCTGACAATATTTTTCTTAAACCGGGCAATCACTGTCAGTGGGCAATTACTCTCTGGTTTACCCTACATGACGTATTATCGAGACACAACTAGATTATCTTGTTTTGTTTGTATGGTGATTAGAACATGTGCATTGGGCTTGTGTAGGTTGCAACAAATGTATTTCTCATTTTGGTAAAATAAATTGTATGCAATGTTTTGCAGATATATGTGAGATACAACATTATGCTACACAGATTATGCTAGATGAAAACAATGTTCGCATGTTTTTCAACCTGACAGTTCTTATTGGACAATAGTTAAGAGGCGGTCTGGTCAAAAGTAACATTGATACAGTATATATTTAAAATACCTAAAGCCCAACCTTGCTTGGAACATAATATAAACAACACAAACAAACTCACCATTATTTGCTGGTTTTACAAAGGCAAGCACAGCTTCTGTTGCCTGGAAAGGTAATGTCATAAAGTCTGAGCGGATCTGTTTCAGTTGATCATTGTCCACAGTCAGATAGCCACCGAAGTCCACCAGTTTTACAACAGATGTGTCACTCTTTTCTGATGTTGATATCACTTGTGCGCGATACCAGTTGTTTTCAGTCGGTGCAGCACAGATTGAACCCTCTAAAAATGAATTTGATTTAAAACTTTTTAGTCATTTTTATCATCTTTTAACTTTGAGCTCATTTAGTTTCCTATGAAACATACAACACTATATACAGCATGGTATAAGAGAGTTTAATTATGTAAAGTATTGTATACTATATGATGCATAGTATAAAATAAATTATTCATGTTTTATCAGTACTCAATAATATTAAGAACACTGCTGGGACATAATTCTCTAATTTTGTTTAGTCGTTTCAATGCTGAAAGGGAACTTTATGTGTACAAAATTAACCAGTTACCTTTGACGGGACGTGGCAGAGATGGAACATCTGGGTTCTGATATGTTGCTGCCATAAGACGGTGCAGTGCGTGCAGAGACGGGAAAGTCGGGTGAAGTGGTTGTTGTAGGAAGAAGTGTCCTGCACTTACTAGACACGTCATTATAGTATCATTGTTCACAGATTCCACTAGCTGAAAGTGAAATTAGCACCTAGTATTATAAACAAGTTTTTAATGTGTAGTATAAAGGTATTTTCGTTGTTTATCACATCATGTTGTAAATTATTTATTATCTTAGTAAAATAGATATAGCTGACTTAATTTATTTGTAATTTTTCTTGAGTTAAGTCTTACAGATATATGCGTTATCTAGACATTGTGATTACAAAATATAATCATAATTGTTTACAATTAAATAAACAACACTTGTCTAACGTAACTTACTTGTAGAAATTCTGGTACAAGAGGCACCAATCTTTGATATAGTTCTGCACTAATTTCTTGTAAGGAAAAGTTGGGGAATTTCTTTTCAGGAAACTTTTCCTTAATCAATTCTAAAGCTGCTTCTATTTCACTCTGAGTTCCTGAGAAAATGAGATGTCAGTATTAATCATTTTTAAAACCAGGTAAATACATAAATTTGGTAAGTATTTTATATTACCTTCAACTGCACAAATTTTTTGTTTTACAGAATCAGGATGTCTTCTAACATACACACTTGCACCAGTTTTAGTTTTTATTTGGGTGACAAAAGACCCGTGTTTTCCTATAAGGAGCCCTACAAGGCTTTGCGGTATAACAAATTGATGTATTCTTTGTGCAGTTTCAGAAGGAACCATTTCATTGTTTAAATTGGTTGGTGGAGGACTGGCAGCTTCAGAGCATCCTTTACCACTGTCACTGGAACCCTAAAATTAAAATTACATGGTTATGTCTTTTTTAGAAACTATTATGTAAATTATATGTATATTTATTTACAGTATAAATAAAGAAAATCATTTAAATATAATTATTCCATTAGATTTTAAATAAGTCATCTTTACAGATCCTGAAATGATTACGCCTTACCTCACTGTGGTTATCAGAGAAGTGGCACATTGATGGACTAGCTAGGATAGGGTCCACAGGACTATGATTAGCAGAATCTCTTTCTGAGATATGTCTACTTTGTGATGTGGAAAATCTGTTATCATTATCATTACTATCACTAGGTTCATCAACTACATTAACATTATTATTATTAACATTTGCATCTCCAGTGTCATCCACAGTGTTATCTTCAGTTGTATTAACCTCAGATTCAATTGCTTCCAATTTTGTACACTCTGGCTGCACAAAATTCTCACCTGATTTTCCAGGCTTTTCCTGTGAATGTACAATATTTGTATCGCTTGCCCTAATTATTATTGGGGAGTGGTTTACAGTATTTTTATGACAATTGACTACAGTTGGAAGTGTAGAACATATGTTCAGTGACTTCTGTTTTCCTTTAAATGATGGCTCCTTGGAGCACAGGCTCATAGAGTTAAACTTCTCAAAACCAGCTGACATTTGTTTTTCCTTTTCAATAGATTTTTTCCTAATAATTTTTTCTATTTCTATATCAACTTCTTCATCTGTCAATTCTAATGGGGAAGACCTTTGGGAATTGCTTCCATTTGGTTTGATATCAATGGGAGCCGATTTAATAACAGAACGGTCTGCTTTGCCCAAGGGAGATGTTCGTTGAGCTTCAGCTTGAGCATTTAATGCCTCTGCAAGCTCCTCTTTCAAGCTTTTTATCCTTTCTCTTCCACCTGGGTCAGATTTTGCATATTCCCTTTTCTTTCTGAACCAAAAAATGCCCAATAAAACTGCGATTGATGGGACTGACCACATCAGTAATTGACGACAAGGGGCCATTGTAATGAGCCACTTTTATAAACAATCTAAAACAAAGAGAGTTGTTACTGATAAAAATCAAGTAAAAGTAAGTACTTGGTACTTTTAGAAGGCAAGCAATTTCTAATGAGCATATACATTTATTAACTGCAATAATTCTATTAGAATTAGTTTTGGTATAATAAAACGATGGTAGGTACATAATGCGTACCATTGGATACTTATGCAAATAGATTGATATTAGGTAACTAAATTTAATATACAACAACATTCAGTTAAAGTGGGTCAATGACCTTGAGTATGTCAAAATCTGCATAATTTCAAAATAATAAGTTTATTAAAATTAAAGGGAGTGCGAAGATTATTATTTCGGCAATGAGATCAGAATTAAATGTATAATTATCATCAAGCACATTATCACAATTTTTATTTTAATCACAGCTGACATACTTTTTGTTTATTTTGTTCGAAGTAATATTTTTATTTATACCTATTAACATAATATAAGCCTTAATATTAAATGTTTTCGCAACACTAAATAACCTAGAGCCTTGAGGTATTCTAGACTAGAATGTATTCATAAAATAAAGAAAGATCAAAACTGTGATTTTGTACGTATTATCATGAATGACATACTTTCAAATTGTTTTAGTACATAATTTATTGAAATATTTTTATCGTTAGCACTTTTGTCGGTTAGTGCTTGTAGAATAGGCAAAACATTTTTTGTATTTGAATAAATAGGTTATAGCTCGCGTATTTATTTATCTGAAGTGGATTCCGTAACTATAAATAGTGTGTATCCTCAATTCAATTTAATTTGTGAAAATGGAGAGGTTGATACATTCACAATATGCAGTTAAAAGACCGGGCCCGGAGATAGTGAAATTAGAGCAAGGCATGGGCATTTTATTTCATTCCGATCACTATAACTTCGCTATACTTTTTACGTTACTTTGATACAAACTACTTCGAGAATAATGCTATAAATACCTACACAACCATGTGCCACTGATCTTTTTCGGAACACAAGATAAAACTGCTGTCCGGTGAGGGTCACGAGCAATATGTAAAAACCTTCACAAGCAACACGTAAGCAAATGTGGAACCATAAATGAAAGGTTACGCAATTAAAATCGTGTCAACATGTTAAAAATTCTGAGATGCCAATTATTATTTTTACGCTAGGTATCCAATATTAATAAGTTATAATTTTGTTTGATAAATCTCAACCTATGAACTTGGGTAGGTACAGTCCCCGTGAGCTTAATGTAGAATCATGCCGCCGGCTACAAAAACTAAACGATACTTACTTAAATTTCCAAGAAAGAATGTACCCACTTTTTAAATAGTAAAATGAAAACAAGTCGAAAAGATAAATTAACCGCTATAACTACCAAATTTCACTAAATTTTATCCAACAATCCACGTGCTCACAATGTTTTCGAAGCACAACAAAATTCAATATGGCTGACTGAAGTAGAGCAGCAGATTGGCAACATCAAAAACACTATGGTTTATTCTGTTCTACTTTGTTGAGCTTGAGCTCTATGGTGTTGGGAACTTTCCAAACAGTGTAGCCCGCGAAATTATTATTTTTTCAAATGTTTATTGCGATGGCAGCACTGTAGAGCGTACTTTATACTGTCATACTATTTATGTTGTTCACGGGTTTTTATAAAATTAAACGATAAACTGTAAGAGACTTCGAGAATTAAACTAAATGCCGGAAATTTTCCGTTAAATCTGCTCTCTAACCTGGTGAAATCGCAGAAGTTCATCTATTCTATTTCTTCTGTTAACATATATTTTAAACAAAAAGCATATGGTTGGGTTGGTGTGAAGAGGAATGGGTACGAAAAAGAATTAGGTGCATTTGGGGATGACAGAGTGAATGAGACTGGGATGAGTTTACTAGAGATATGTGTAGAAAAGAATTTGTATGTAATTTATGTTTAATCATAGAAAAGTTCATAGGTATACGTGGGAAAGGCAAGTCAGTAGAAGTATGATTGACTTTGTGATTGTGGATGAAAGATTAAAGAGTAAAGTGACAGATACTTGAGCATATCGGGGTGTTAACGTAGGGACAGATCATTATCTGGTAATGTGTCGGGTGGATGGTCTGTTCAGACATTGGCGTCACCGAGTTCGAGTTCCTGTGACTGCACTTGAAAGAATAAAAGTAGAAAGATTGCAAGATTTGAAAGTAAAAGAGGAATATAAGCGGGAAGTAAAGGTGAAGACGGATAAAATATTTGATGATACGAATGATTATAGTATGGAGGAAGTATGGGATATACTGAAAAATACTATGGTGCAAGTAGCCACAAAAGTATGTGGTGTGGCACGGAGAAAAAATGGTAGTAGAATGAGTGATTCTTGGGTAGATGGTGAAGTTAAAGAGTTTGTGCGGAAGAAAAAAGAGGCCTGGCTTAACGTGTTAGCCTATAAGGCCCAAAATAGGATGAATCAGGCAGCGAATGTGACGGATGGTTTGGAAAAAGTTAAAAGGAAATACTCCGAAATGAAAGTGAAAGTGAAAGAGATGGTAAAAATGAAAAAGGATGAAAGGCAAGAAAAGTATAACAGGAAGTTCTCTGATAACTTCAGGGCCAATGTTAAGCTGTTTTGGAAACAGGTAAGATTTGCTCGCGGAGTGACAGGAACATCGAGTATGAATGTCTTATGTAACTTTGACGTTCAAAAAGTGCTGACTCTCAGCCTAGTTTGAATAAATGACTTTTGATTTGAATGTTATACTCTTATAACATTCAAATCAAATCAAATCAAAAGAAGAAAAAAGAAGAAGAAGATGGATGTTTACTAAATGAAGAATGTAAGGTATTGGAACGCTGGAAGGGATACTTTGAAAGTTTATTCAGTTGTCAGGACAGCGTGCAAGGAGTGGGCAACGGGGCAGATGCCAGTTTAGAAGACCCTAACTCAGAGGTAGATGAAGATAATGAAATAGAAATGGATGAGATAGTACGAGCGCTGAAATGTATGAAAGTTGGGAAAGCTGCAGGATATGACAGAGTGTCTGCTGAAATGCTGAAGAGCGGTGACGGGGTGGTAGCAAGCCTGTTGTGCCGGATCTTTAATATGTGTTTGAGATATGGCCGTGTACCAGATGATTGGTGTAAGGCTGTAATCGTACCACTAATCCACTATATAAAGGAAAAGGCTCACAGCAGGAGTGTAAAAACTACCGCGGCATTAGTCTTTTGAGTGTTGTCAGCAAACTGTATGCGAAGGTTTTGATAAATAGAGTGATAGGAGTGACCGGTGAGAAAATATGGGATGTGCAGGCAGGATTTAGAGAGGGGATGGGCTGTATGGATCAGATCTTCTCCCTAAGGTGCATAGCCGAAAAACATCTGGCAAAGCACAAGAAAGTCTACTGCGCTTTCGTTGACTTGGAGAAGGCCTATGACAGTGTGTGCAGAGAAAACCTATGGTCAACACTATCCATGTACGGTGTGGACTGGCGCTTGGTACGGGCACTGAAATCTTTATACAAGGATTCCAGTGCTTGTGTTAGGATAAATGGGGCATACACGAACTGGTTTTGCATCTCGAGGGGTTTTAGGCAGGGCTGTGTAGCGTCACCGTGGCTGTTCAACTTGTACATGGATAGTTGTCTGACAGATTTGAAAGAGGGTGAGTGTGGATTAGCAATGCGTGAGTTACCTGTCAAATGCCTTCTCTACGCAGACGATCAAGTTTTACTTGCATCGTCAGCCGAACAGTTGCAAGACATGGTGACTGTAATGGATGAAGCATTTAAGATGAAGGGGATGAATATAAATGTGAATAAGACGAAGGTCATGGTGTTTGGAAGAGAAGATAACGTATCGGTGTGTGATGTGAAAATAAATGATAAGAGTGTAGAGCAAGTAACTGAGTTCGTATATTTGGGGAGTTTGTTTACAAGGGATGGAAAGATTGATAAAGATGTGGAAAGAAGAGTGAATGCGGGAAATAAAGTATGAGTGTGACCAACCAGTTGATGTCCGATAAGGCTCGATTGGCTGTTCACAATGGTGTACTGGTGCCTACGCTTATGTATGGAAGTGAATGTTGGGTGTGGCAAAAGAAGCATGAAAGTAGAATAAATGCTGTGGAAATGCGTTCCTTGCGAAGCATGTGTGGTGTGAGTGTGTGACTATGAATGATAGGCTGAGGAATGATGTGATAAGAGAACGGTGTGGTTTAAAAGAAGATGTAGTGACAAAAATTGAAAAATGTATGCTTAGATGGTTTGGTCATGTTGAGAGGATGAATGAAGGACGGCTCACAAAAGGTATTTACAAGGCAGATGTGAGTGGAAACACCGGGAGGGGACGCCCTAGGAGGACATATAAGGACCTTATTGGTGATGTTCTTCAGAAAGGTCAGGTGCGTAGTACTCGCAACCGGCGTAAGTGTATGGCCAATTGTATGAACCTAAACGAGGCAAAAGGAGTGTGTAGAGATCGTAGCAGGTGGCGTTCCGTGGTTTCTGCCTACCCCCATGGGAAAAAGGCGTGATTGTATGTATGTAACCTCACGATTGTAATCTCCGAAAGTTTAAGCTGAAGCGTACTTATAGTATACTCGCATTTTGCTAGATATGTAAAAGTCCCATGCAATAAGGGGAAGAACCCTGGCTGGCCTGATTCCTGGCTGGCTCGGTTTCCTCATTTGGGTTCCTTATTTGGAATTTCGTGAGACTAGACGACGACAATTTTATTTCCTCTGGTAGCCATAGATTATGTATATTATATCGATATAGGTAGTATACATCGTTGCATGCTAGATTAAGGCAGAATGTACATGGATCCTATTATTTAATGTAACAACTTATATGTATGTACCTACATTCTAAGCAAATAAATACCTATTCTATTCTATTCTATTCGTGTTTTAAGACAAGTTATTAAATTTAAAATACACAGTTTGCGTGTAATACATTATTTGAAGTTCATTCAATTTCATTCATTCTTGCACGGTCACCTCACTATCTTATTTTTGTCAAAACCTGGTATCATGCTCTGTGCCTGGTATCCCTCCAACTGTCAAGTTACTGAATAGGATTAAAAGTCCAGCACCCTAAAATCATAATCCGTTTCAATTACACAGTTCAACAATATTTATTACGTTATTTACGTTGCTGAGCAGACACATTTTTCGAACATATGAAGCAACTGAAACAATGATTTAACAATTTGTTTCAAAACGAAACAGATTATAATTAATTGTGAGTTTTGCAATTAGGGTGCAGGTCATGGCAGGTATAGTTAACCTTTTTATGAATGAACGAATGAATGATATATTTATTTGCAAGATTAAAGGTGGTTAGAAAATTTAAAAAATATAAAGATAGGTTTCACTATATTCGGCATATCAGCCGTGCCGTGCAAATGTTTAGATTTAACACCTTATAGCATGCAGTTCACATTTTAAGTAGACAAGCATTCAGCTCTCCGAATCAGGAATCGTGATTTGGAAACCGTACGTAAACGTATGGGCCGGCCTTATCCACGAGGATAATATTAATTGTCTTTTCATACCTTCTGCGAGGTAAAGAAAAACAAATTGATTTCCGAATATTTATTTTTGTTAAAGTTTCCAAACGAATTAGTAGGAACCTCAACTTCGTACGTTGAAATTCAATTCACAATAATGACCAGAGGAATTTAATAATGAAATAAAATGCAACACTATTTCCCGACTAGACCTCTACAAGCTACTAGGTTATTGGCATTTGACCAACATTTGGAACTATCGTCGCCATTTTGTTATTTCAATTTCACAAAATAATAAAATCACAAATCACTTTCACTGTCAGTTATTATTATTCAATACAAAATCTCCTTCCAAAATATACTTGTGTATGTAGAATGGGACCGCCATTTTGATTTTTTTTCGAAATCGAATTCACACCTGCCGCACGAGTAACCTGACAAGTGTCTCAGTATTGGTGCATCGTGTTGTTCGGCTAGGGTTTTCAGGATACTGTTGCTACTAGCCCTCATTCTGCCTAATAAGGATGCAGTCTGTTTCCTCATAATAGTATAGAAGTCGTCAGTTCGTGCTACCGCAAACATGCTAGACGCGCTGCAGAACCTGGGCAACCTCAATAGCACCCAGATGCCATTATTATATTGCACACGCACAGCATCTAGAGCCCTCAGCATGCTATGTTTTCTGGTGCGCACGTGATGGAGGTAGCCCCGAGAAGAGGGTCCGGAGACGGACAGCCCCGGCGGGTTCGTGGATGAGAGATTACGCGTGCCCTTGTTCTCGCCATAAGCGGCACATGTGGACACCGTGGAGTTTTAGTGGGCTGGAGTCCCACATAACTGCACTATCTCCCCGTGATTGCGCAGTACGCATGAGCAGTTCTCCACAAAAAAACGTTGGCTTTAAAATCAGCAGAACTAAAACTGATTATGTTCTGCGATTTCGGCAGTCTCTTCAGTTCTAGAGTTGTACGTAGCGTTTCTTCCGGTCTGTTCCGAGTTTTGGTATCTCAGTTCACGGGAACAATCTGACTCCGACTCTTGTATGAGCAATGCGGAAGTCACAAAATCAAAAAATCAAAATCAAAAGTCATTGGTGCCGATTCTGTTGTACAAAATTCTCTAAACTAAACTAAAAATCATTAAAATTTGGTTTATTTCTGTCAAACGACGATTTCCTATTCTGAAATAGACTAAAGTGACACAACTTCTATATTTTAGTTTGACAGCACTAAGATTGCATTGAGTTATTAGTTTAGTGAAAATGACAATTTTGCTATTCTGAGTTTGCCAGTTTTCACCAAAAATTTAGACTATAATCATTTATTTTGACTAAATCTGACTATTTTTAATCGCGATTAAAAAGGTTTGGAATAAAACTAGTGGTCATGAACAAAAAATCACACCAACGCCTCGCCTTCACGTGCAAAAACAGTGCTGTATTTTTTATTTTTTGTTTTGCTTATATCTCGAAAATGGCGTGTCGTATCGCAAAAATAATGAAATTTTCGACCCCCTTTGTTAACCCCGGAACATATATATCTCAACACGTGGGTAATATTTTTTTTATATTTTTAAACAAAAAGTAAAACATTCCATATAAAACACGTCCAGGCTGCCCCCTTGCGCGCGCCTTCGTCTCTAAAAAAATAATTGCGTAGCGCATACAAGTACCACGTTGCTAAACCAAAAGAAAAAAAAAACCACGTTGATTGTCAAATACGTTTTTGGTCGTGTCAAAATAATTTTTAAATTTAGAGATTTTTTCTTGCAGAATAGCGTTAAAATTCTCATAGCCAAAAGTAAGGAATTTTAGAGATAGTTTAGTTAGTTTAGTTCGGTGTACAACAGAATCGGCACCATTTATTCAAATTAGGCTGAGGCTCAGCACTTTTCGAACGTCAAAATTACAAAAGACAGTCCCCCCAAAACGCCCACCCGTCGCGCACTTCCTAGTGCTTTAGCTGGGAAGAAGAAGTGGCCAACAAACTCCCCAGCAGCACAGCTGTCTGTCCAGTTAGAAGAACTTGATTCTATACAATGGTATATAGTAAAACATTAAGAGACACAAATTAAATTAAATGATTTGCTATATGCCAGCTAGCCAACCCAGTATACCAACAAATAAAATGAAAACTATACTCAAGCATAAGCAAAAAAAAATATGTATATAGAAACATGCCTGCAAAAATAAAAAACTGGCATAAAGGGGGTGACAGCTTACATATGCAATGCTGAATGTTCACATAGCTGTTACGACCTGAGTTATAACTCGAGGCCACAAATGATAAACTAGGACCATCGAGGTAAAATAAATTAAACAGGTAAGTAATATGTATTAATAATAATATCAACATCAAAGTCAGCAAGACGACCAGTCACCACAAGCAGCACCCGTTCACGAGCATAACGCAAAGATCAGCCGTTGCCCCCCTCGCCATAATTGAGGGAAGGGGGCAACCCGACCCCCGACGCTACCGCAAGCATTGACATCTAAGGGAGCATGACGAACTTGCTGCCGGTTGCTCAAGCAAGAATTGAATGATTACTTGTCGAGGTCGCTAGCTAACCACATTATGCAATACTAATAAAATAAAATTGGCATAAACAGGAAAAAAATATGGAAACAATAATATTGAACCTATCACTAGGTACGCTAATACTGGAGAAAGAACATAAACATTGTCTTGAGTTAATCACAGCGACCAACTATTCTTATCATTTAAATAATCGTTGATGGAATAGTACGCCTTTTGACAAAGGTTGGATTTTACTTGAGCTTTAAACGCATTAAAAGGTAATTATAGTAAAGAAGGTGGTAGCTTGTTGTAAAATGCCAAGCCCAACAAATGAGTTTTGCACCTTATGAAGCCGGTGAAAGGGAACACGTAGTTTGTCCTTACTTCTAGTGTTAACAGTGTGAATATCACTGGTTTTAGCGTTTAAGTGTATATTTTGCCTAATATATAAGATGTTGGCGAAAATGAATTGTGATGACACCGTAAGAATACCAATATCTTTAAAAAAGTCCCTTAGGGAAACTCTGGCACCTAGCTGGTAAATTGCTCGAACAGCTCGTTTCTGAAGGACAAAAATATTTTGAATATCAGCTGCTGTACCTACCCCACAGTAGAATACCGTAAGACATAACGCTGTGGAAATAACTAAAATAGACTAACCGAGCTGTATCAACGTCAGTATATTGTCTTACTTTTCTGACGGCGTAGGCAGCTGAACTGAGCCTTCCCGCTAGGCTTGAAATATGAGGGCCCCACTGAAGTTTGCCATCCACTGTTATGCCCAGAAAAACTGCCGAGTCTACAGTTTTAAGCACCTCTTTATCTAAGACGATGTTGGGACCTAGATTTCTAACATTCGGTAAGGCGAACTTTACACATTTGGTTTTCTTGGCATTGAGAACTAGGTTATTTGCCGTAAACCAATGGGTAACCATTGAGAGTGCACTGTTCACGTTGTCAAAATCTGGTCTGTTCCTGTCTACTTTAAAAATAAGAGATGTATCATCTGCAAACTACAACGTCACAAATACCCTTTAAAAAGAATGGTAAGTCATTGATATACACTAAAAACAAGAATGGGCCGAGTATAGAACCTTGAGGCACACCTAACTGAACCGGTAGCCCGGCAGATTTTACACCATTAATATCTACACATTGGAACCTATTATGTAAATAAATTTATAATATATTGAATTTATTACGTTTATAGCTTCGTTATGGACACCGTAATGACGTAGTTTACGCAAAAGGGTGTCATGGTGCACGCAATCAAAGGCTTTGGAGAGATCACAGAATACTCCGATAGCATTTTGCGAGTTCTCCCATGCGTTAAAAATGTGTTTCAAGAGAGCAACACCCGCATCTGTAGTTGAACGACCTTTTGTAAAGCCATATTGCTCATTATGAAGGAGGCTATTTAAATTAAAATGTATTAGCAACTGCTTGAGGATTAACTTTTCAAATATTTTGCTAAATGCAGGTAAGATAGAAATAGGCCTAAAATTAGAAACGTCATTTTTATTACCTGATTTAAATAATGGTATGACTTTGCTACTCTTCATGAGGTCAGGAAAAGTTCCGACATCAACACATTTATTAAAAGTAACAGCTAAATAGGGGGCTACGATGTCTATTATATTACTTAATAGTTTGATGGAAATGCCCCAGAAATCACCAGTGTTTTTAGACTTAAGTGTGTTAAAAACATTAACTACATCACGAGGCATTACATGTTCAAAATTGAATAGGCAACTACTTTTTGGCACACTACTATGCAAAAGATTATCAGCTTTAGACGGGGACGAATTTAAGGAGCGAGTCGTAGTTACAGGTATGTTGGCAAAAAACTCATTAAATGCCTGTGCTACGTAAGCTGGCGTATTAACTAATTTGTTGTCGACCAAAATTTCAAGTTGTTTTTCTTGTTTAACCGATTTACCCGTCTCATTGTTAATGATTTTCTAAGTAGTTTTTATTTTATTATTTGAATTTTTAATTTGATCGTTTAAAAATTTGGATTTAGCAAAAGCACTAATCTGTTTAAATAATTTTGAATATTTTTTTACATACTCTAGGAAAGGAGTATCAAACCTGTATTTTTTTAAACCATATAACTCGTAAAGCCTCGCTCTACTTTTGTAAATACCTGGAGTAGCCCATTGGTTAAAGCCAACGGAGGTGCCATTAATGTCAATGGTTTTGGTCTTGAAAGTAGATTTGTACTCTTTTTGCACTTCATCAAAGAGGGCTTCATAAATTGCATTAGGATTATCGTGTTCTACTATAGATGGTGCAATTCTGCGAGCTATATTATTTTTAAACTTGGTGCAACGATTAGCTGTATAAGGCCTGCATTCAAGTTTACGCGCCTTTTTAAACAATGGCATAGGGAGACTGGATAGCAAACCACAGTGGTCGGACGTTAAATAGGTTAACACTAATTTATTTTTGGCATCACAATCACTAAATATATTATCAAGACAAGTTGACGAACATGCCGTGATTCTGGTTGGTTCAAAAAACAAGTTAAATAAATTAAATGACCTAAACAGATTGAGAAGTATAATACTTAATGACGTAACCTCTAGAATATTAATATTAAAATCTCCACATACAACTATACTTTTATTACTTGATTTTAACTTATTGAGTATTTCCTCCATGACTGATTCGAAACAAATGAAATCCCCAGAGGGGGGTCGATAAACGCAAATTATAACGTATCGCTCGAGTTCAACACAAGACAACTCAATAGTGCGCTCAATAGAAAGATTAACTAAATCTAAACGTTGCTTACATTTCAGCTTGTTTGAAACAAGAACTAAAGAACCACCGCGGATGGCCCTTTTTCTCGCAAATGAACTTTGTACAGTAAAATTATCATCATTGATAAACACTACTTCATGTTCTTTCAACCAATGTTCAGTTAAGGCGAGGTGATTCAACACTCATACAGATTTGAGGGGGTGAGGTGCGGGGAAATCCGCAGGGCGCCTCCCGCGCGTCCTTCTTGTCGAACTCGTTAGCGCGCCAAAAGTTCGGGCGGCGCGGCGGCGGCGGCGTAGCACAGACAGGTCATAGTGTAGCGACATCAGTATGTCCACAGTATTAGAAACCACAGAAAAAAAGATAATACGAGAACAAATATGTTTATTTATTTGTTTCTAAAACTATTTACATAGTTCTTGATTGAATCCTCGTTGGAACATTTGTATACAGCTGCTAATTCTATTAAGTGTATCCCACTAATATTAAAAATGCGAAACTTCGTGAGTATGGATGTATGGATGGATATTTGTTACTCTTTCACGTAAAAATACTGAACGGATTTGGATGAAATTTAGCACGCAGATAGTTTATAACCTGGACTAACATTATAAATGCGAAAGTTTGTGAGTGTGGATATATGGATGGATGTTTGTTACTCTGTCACGCAAAAACTACTGAACGCATTTGGATGAAATTCAGCACGCAGATAGTTTATAACCTGGACTAATATTATAAATGCGAAAGTTTGTGAGTATGGATGTATGGAAGTATGGATGGATGTATGTTACTCTTCAACAAAAACTACTGAACAGATTTGGATGAAATTTGGCACCCAGATAGTTTATAACCTGGATAAACACATTGGGTCCTTTTTACCCCGGTAGTACGTTGCCGCGGCATAATTTCCGACCTCCAAGTAGGCCCCCATCCTTGTCAAAGCTGGTCACATTTGTGAGAGACCCTCTCCCTTGTGTAACGTCACATATTGTGCAATTTAACATCTAGACATTGAAACAGCAGTTCTGAAATTGGTTTTACTTCCATTTCAAATCAAACATTTGTTTCAATCAAAACAATCACGTAATATGTTAAAAATTTCAAAATGGCAGAACTATATAAAAATAAAGAAAAAAAATTTGCCAGGGTTACCAGGACAGCAAAAAAACTGTCTTCGAAAACTACGCGGACATATGTCACAAAAAACGCTGACATACGACATAAACTACGCTGACATACGTCACAAACTACGCTGACATACGTCACAAACTACGCTGACATACGTCACAAACTACGCTGACATACGTCACAAACTACGCTGACATACGTCACAAACTACGCTGACATACGTCACAAACTACGCTGACATACGTCACAAACTACGCTGACATACGTCACAAACTACGCTGACATACGTCTCTAACTACGCTGACATACGTCTCAAAATTCGAAACACCCTAAAAAATAGAAAATAAATAATAATTTAAAAAAAAACTAAAAAACACGCTTCCATTGAAAACCAAACTAAAAAGTACAAAATAATGGAAAAAAAGCGTGGGGTGCTTTCTAAGATATTTTTTTATTGATAGTCAGGCACCCCACGCTTTTTTTCCATTATTTTGTACTTTTTAGTTTGGTTTTCAATGGAATCGTGTTGTATGTCAGCGTAGTTTATGACGTATGTCAGCGTAATTTGTGACGTATGTCAGCGTAGTTTATGTCGTATGTCAGCGATTTTTGTGACGTATGTCAGCGTAGTTTTCGAAGACAGTTTTTTTGCTGTCCTGGTAACCCTGGCAATTTTTTTTTCTTTAATTTTATATATTTCTGCCATTTTGCAATTTTTTCATATAACGTGATTGTTTTGTTTGTGAAACTACGCTGACATACGACATAAACTACGCTGACATACGTCACAAACTACGCTGACATACGTCACAAACTACGCTGACATATGTCACAAACTACGCTGACATATGTCACAAACTACGCTGACATACGTCTCAAAATTCGAAACACCCTAAAAAATAGAAAATAAATAATAGTTTAAAAATACTAAAAAATACGATTCCATTGAAAACCAAACTAAGAAGTGCAAATTAATGGAAATAAAGCGTGGGGTGCTTTTTAAGGTATTTTTTATTGATATTCAGGCACCTCACGCTTTTTTTCCATTGTTTTGTACTTTTTACTTTGGTTTTCAATGGAATCGTGTTGTATGTCAGCGTAGTTTGTGACGTATGTCAGCGTAGTTTGTGACGTATGTCAGCGTAGTTTGTGACGTATGTCAGCGTAGTTTGTGATGTATGTCAGCGTAGTTTGTGACGTATGTCAGCGTAGTTTGTGACGTATGTCAGCGTAGTTCGCGCTATAAGGAGTCAGTTACAAACAAACATCCAAACAAACAAACATAAAAACATACAAGTGAAGCTAATATAAAGCGTGTAAAAAAAACCCGACGTCGATCGTTCCCTCCGCGAAAATAAATTGTCAAAAAAATAGAAACATTGAAATTACATCACAACAATTCGCGGTGCATGTGGCGGCATTTATCAAAGAGGTCTCAGGCGGTCCGCGCGGGACACTGTGGATCGTGTGTAAACTCGCCCACAAAATAATTTGAACCTTATGCTTACAAAAATAAGGTTAATAGTTTATATTTCGTGTTTTATTAGTTACTTTTGCGTTTGGTCACGTGATCGCACGGAAAGCACTGACATAGGTCCACCGTCTAAGAGCGCCAACGCGCGACTAACGGACTGAAATTGGCAAGGAAAGTGGATGATCTCCCGATTTTGGTAGGTATTTTAACATAGCAATTATTATAATGATTTTATCAGGACAAACTCAGCGCCTAGACCTAAACAATCTTATTACCTTTTCATTCACATAAGAAATAATAAAAAAACGTTTGGTTTGTAGCTATAAAATTGGTTTTAAATTACGATAAGAGGTATCTTTGGGTTTTTTTTCTATCGAGCAAAGTTAACTTAATCGTGTTTCTGAAAGTAACCACACATCCGTCAGATCCTTAAATTTGACATATATTTTTTTCACAATTGTATAACACTATTTTCCATGTTTTTCCATTGATTCAAAAACTAGTGAGCGCGGACTCTGTTGGATTATAGCGTCTTAAACATAACACCTGAACATCATGATTCTCTATAAATAAGCTTAACTCTAACTCTTTGCCGGACAGACCCTGCATATTATGATGAACAACATTCAACATATTATGCGGCTCATCCGTTGTCGCACCTACTAGTACTAGTTTAAACTACTAGGCGTATCAATAGTAGTGTTAGTATCACTACCAACAGTAAATAAACACGACTTCGACAAACTACTTATGTCTGAGTTAATATAAGTACCAACAGTAAATAAACAAGACTTCGACATAAGTACTACTTATGTCTGAGTTAATACAAGTACCAACAGTAAATAAACAAGACTTCGACATACTACTTATGTCTGAGTTAATATAAGCTAATAGCCTCGCTATTTTATGTCTAAACATAAGGGGCAGATACACTGAGTTCCTTGTTGATTTTAACTTATCAACAAAAATGTTGGTATCAAAAAATATAAGTTTATCACTGTAGTGACTGACCAAAAACTGCATATGATTATTAAGCATATGACACAGATCGTTCAGGTTTATAAAAACAATGGTTATAGACCTGCATAGTATTCATAACCATTTGACAGGGTACCGTATCGAAAATGACACATTGCGATAACTGCAGTTTTCGTGCCTCCGGCTGCAAACACAGTCGGAAGAATAGCGATCTTTTATTTGATTTAAAATTACATAGTTTTCGGATTTTGGATTTGTGAACACGTTTATAGGACTCCAACGTTAACACTGATTGATGGAAGCGTATCGAACGGTTGTGAATTGCTATGCTGCACCCTTATAACGTAGCACACCATCACATACAATCTTAATAATTGTGAAGGAGAATGCTAATCCATTACTTCACATGTCCGAAAAATTTGGTGGCGCACCCATGTGAATAACGCAATGAATATTGTAGATTGTCAAAATATAAGCAATTCCCACTGGTATTGTATTACTCCTCTGCTGTATAATAATATGGATCAGAACGTGAGGCCACAACAGGGATGAAAGAGAATCAACTACATGCATCTGAGATGAGAATGATAAGAGGATTTATATGGTGTTATGTGAAATTGTGAATTGATACAATAGGAACAGTCCCTACCGGTAGGTAACATAAAAGGAAGTCTGAAACTGGCACCGATGACTGAAAAGTTGTGTAGAAATCTGTTTTCATTGTATGGGCATGTGATGCGGAGGAATAAGAAAAATGTAGTGTGGAAAGTTTTGAGTAAGGAACAATGTGGATGGCTATAAGACTAGGAGAAGGGCTTTCTTCTTACTTCCCTAACAGAACTTCGGTTCTCCATGTGCCGACCGCGCGGCCATAGCTTTTACGTTCTGTAGGTCGTGAAGTACAAAAATTAGGGCTTTCTTCTTACTATCTTCATTTTCTACGAAATCGTATCAGTGGTTAGCAAAAAGAATGGGACCTCTACTAAGCTCTGTTTAAGAGAACTGCGTAGGTGCGCGATTCTCCCTGTGCCGACCGCGCGGCCATGGTTACACCTTTTTAACTTTCTGAATATTGTTTCTACCAATTTGGACTTTCACTAATGTTAATATTTTACAAATTCCTTCTAAATGTAGACGTAGTCGTTTTTCTTCTACGACACTATGTCCGAGCAATCGAAAAGGACACAAATAAACGATAGATGAATTGTCTCATACCACCTATCGCTATAAAGGGAGATACTACCGATATGACGATTATAGAGAAATATGAAAGAAAACTCAGTATTGCGCCGACCCCAAAAAAATTGGGTTATGAAATGACAGGAGAAATGACGATGATGCTACGTTCAAAACCGTATGGGGCTGTGGATCCTCGTCCGACACACGAAGTACGTCTGGCAGACGCGTCGCTCCAGATGTGCGATAATGCGTATTATGCTTCCGCCAAGACGAGCCAAAAACTGGTCAGGAGCAAGTTCGACTCGCGCACTGAGGCCGAGGGTTCCGTAGGTACATAAATATTTTTGATCTGGCGGATAACCGGTTTGGTTTCCGTCGGGGGCGCTCAACAATAGACGCGATCATGCACGTCAGGGTCCTGGTGGAGGAAGCAGTAGCCCGGGGTTATATTTTTCTTTTTTTTTTACTGACTAAAACCCACCCGTGTTCCTTCAGTTGCCCATGTGCCAGGGTCACGGTATCTCTTTCGAACAATCTCGCGACCCTGACAGGCATCGGTCCTAGCAGACCCCTTCAGTGCTGCTGACATCTCTTTGAAGCGCGCGTGGAACACTACGCGCCGTCGACCCGAGCCTGGTCCTTACCGGGCGGCGAGCTACCCATTGCTCGCCACCCGCAAGCTCGCGCCTACGGTGGCCGGGAGTCCGCTATCGACTCCCGACGCCCGGGGCGTCTCCTCCTGCGGCGGCTAGGGACGTGAGGGCGCAGAGACTGCCACTCCCTCACGCGCCCCGCCTCCTCCTTCGCGAGCATTACTGCTTCGCAGAAGGAGGTGACGGCTTCCCATGCCCTCTCGCTCCGTACCATGGCTCGCACCAGGGCCGGACGCGAGAGGTCGCCGCCGCCGATCGCCTCCACGAGGACACGGCGATGCTCCGCCTAGGCAGGGCACACCTCCACCGTATGCTCCACCGTGTCCTCCAGATGATCCTCGCAATGGAAACACCCGGGCGTTTCCTCCCGCTTTATCCTGAACAGGAACCCACCGAAGCACCCATGCCCGGTGAGAACCTGCGTCAGGCGGAAGGTGAGGACACCGTGGCGCCTCTCAATCCACTCCTCAAAGAGGGGACTTACCGCCGCAATTGTGGCGTGCCCAGCGCTGGGTTGCGACAATCGGACCTGCCATGTCGCCATGACATCCTGCCGGAGCTCTGTCCGCCGTGCCGCGATTTGTCGCGGCAGCGGAGTTTCGCCTCCTCGCGCCACTCCCACATGTGGGCGAGAACCTTTGCCTCCAGATCCCATGGCGGCACTCCGGCAAGGAGGCTCGCCGCCTCACAGGAGACCTTGCGGTATCCCCGGAGTAGCCGGATGGCCATGACCCTTTGGGCCGCACTTAACCGGCGCGCTGGGCGCAGCCTCAATGAGGGCGCCCACACTGGTGCCCCATAAAGGGCCATGGACCGCACGACCCCCGTGTAGAGCCTCCGGCAGGAGGCGTTTGGACCCCCCAAATTGGGCAGGAGTCGCTTTAACGCAGCCCGAGCCCGCTCCAGTCTGGGAGCCAAACGTCGGAAGTGCTCGACGAAGTTCCACCGGCTGTCGAGGACAAGTCCCAGGCACTTCATCGTTGACTCGACGCCGATGTGAACCCCTGCTACCGTGAGTTGGGAACCCGCAGGTGGCGCGTTCCGAGGACCATAAAAACCCATGGCCTCGGACTTGTGCAAGGCCACCTCGAGTCCCAATTGCCGGATCCTATCGACGATTGTCGCAACCCCGCGTGTCATTAGTTCGGCCGCCGCCTCGTGCGACCTCCCCTGCGGCAGGACCAGCGTGTCGTCAGCGTAGCAAACTACGCTGACGCCGCTAGGGAGGTCGGCGCGCAGCACCCAGTCGTACCCGATGTCCCACAGATGCGGCCCAACGACCGATCCCTGTGGGGCACCGCACGACATCTCTCGCCGGTTCCAGTCTCCCTGGTGACGGAGGTAGATGACGGCCCTATCCGTCAGGTAAGCCTCGACCACACGACAGAGGTAGGTCGGCATCCGGTGATACCGGAGTACATTGGCGATGTCTAGAGACACCGCCAAGACGACCCCACCCCGGGCCACTGCATCCCCCGTCGTGAGGGCTCGCACGCGCATGATGGCGTCCACCGTAGAGCGCCCTTTGCGGAAACCGAACTGGCTGTCCGCAAAATCCGGCCCCTCCCGCGCTAGCCACCCGAAGAGGCGGTCTGCAATTACTCATTCAAAGAGCTTGCCCACCTCGTCGAGCAGCACGATGGGCCGGTAAGCGGACGGAGAGTCCGCTGGGCGCCCCGGCTTCTTAATGAGGACCAGTTTCCCCGTCTTCCAACGAAGTGGGAACTGGCCCCTCTTCAAGCATGCGCTAAGGAGCCCCCTTAGTCGAGGCCCGAGAGCCTTCAAGGCCAGGACCCAGTGGCCCGGGGTGAGGTCGTCTTGGCGATATCTTTGGACATCGTTAATGCCTTTTACACCTTGCCCTGGAGTTGCAATAGGGATGCACTCCTATATCATAGGGTGCCAAACTACCTCCGCCGCATAGTCGGGGCTTATCTGATGGTCAGATCTCTCATCTACCCGGGTTGAGAGGGATGGGATCGGCGAGACATGACACACCTGTAGTATATCAGATATGATTGGGTGCGGTGCACTCCTCCCTGGCGTCAGCGTCATCTTTTACGCCGATGACACGCTGATAATGGCATGGGGGCAGACGCTTTGGGAGGCGACTGTCTAAGCGATAGCTGGGGTCGCACAAGTCGTAGACAGGATCCGGCGGTTGGGTCTTCAGGTGGCATTGCACAAGTCGGAAGCTATATGCTTCCACGGGCCAGAAAAGAGCCACCTTCGGGATACAATATCATGGTAGGTGTCCACATTGGTATCGAGTCGACGATAAAGTACCTAGGACTCGTCCTCGATAGCCGGTGGAACTTTGGACCGCATATTCAGCGGTTGGCTACCTGATTGATTGGCACTGCGAATGCACTCTCGCGATTGCTGTCTAATCTCGAGGGGCCAATTACCTCGTGCCGGAGGCTCTATGTCGGGATCGTACGGTCCATGGCGCTCTATGGACCGCCTGTATGGGCGGACAACCTGACGGCCCGTAACATTGCAATACAGAGAAGACCACAGAGAGCAATGGCCATCAGGGTGATAATGGGATATCGTACGGTCTCCTTGGAGGTGGCGAGCCTCTTGGCCGGATCACCACCCTGGGATCTTGACGGCAAAGTTTTGGCGTCACTATATCGGTGGCGCCGGGACGTGCTGAAGCGGAGCGAGTACCTGATGCCTCATCATGTCGAGGTGTACAGGGCTGAGCTCCGCCAGGTCATAGTGGTGGAGTGAGAACGACGACTTGCGCAACCCAGCGCAGGACATGACACCATAGCGGCGCGGCGGTCAGACCCGTTCTGAGGGATTAGCTGGAGAGACGGCATGGCGCCCTTACTTTCCGGCTGGCACAGGTAATGTCCGGACATGGGTGCTTCGGTAAATAACTGTGCCGCATAGGTCGGGAACCTACACCCGGTTGCAACCATTGCAACTGCCCTGACGATACGGCACGGCATACCCTTGAGGAATTCCCTGCTTGGGCAGTTCTATATCTGAACATTATAATTCAGGCTATCAATAATCGTAATTGAAAAAGGTGTTAAAGTAGGCAGGTTGTTGAACCGCCCAGTGGGTTCCCGTATTGAAGAGGCGGGGTGGGGGGGCTCAGTAGCCGTGGTTTAAAACCCCACGGTGAAGCTAAGAGGAACCCGAGGAGGGGCCGCTCGTCAGGGCTTTTCCGCTCGAAGCCGACGATGTAGCGGCCAACGCGGTGTCATTTGGCGACATCGCGAGGGTTGGAGGCCGCGGTGGAAGAGGAGTGCCGGTATTGAGGTGCGCCGCTCTCCCTACCTTCCGCGGCCTGAACGGTGTCGCCACCGTCCGATGGCGGACGCGGTGGGGCCGCAGGGGAGGAGGAGTGTTGTTATAGCGTTGGCCACTCTCCCTATCCCCTGCGGCCGAAAAGTGGTAGGCGGCGGGGCCACAGTCCTGACCCGTCGCAGGAGGACCAAAGGTACCATACACGGGGTCGTCTGGCGCCCATGTGCTTATTGGTCCCTGGGGTGGTCACGGCGTGCTATGTGTGTTCTGGCGCGCCGTAAATGGGGGTACCTTATCCCCCAGAGGAGGGTCCGGTGACGGACAGCCGCGGCGGGTTCGCGGAAGAATTACGTGTGCCCGTGTTCCCGCCACAAGCGGCACAGGAGGACACCGTGGAGTTTTAGTGGGTTGGAGTCCCACATAACTGCACTATCTCCCCGTGGCAGTGCAGTATGCATGAGCATTTCTCCACGTTAAAAAAAAAAGGCAGGTTGTTGAAAGAATGTTGCTTACTTTTTATAAGCTTTTGCAAAAAGAAAAAGAAATTGATTTTATATTACATTAGCTGATAGATAAGCTATGCTGTGACATTTCAATATTGTTGAAAATATTTCTGGCTAACATCAACAGGAAATAGGTACTTACCTATAATACAGTCAACCTTGCATGATAGACTCTTTCTTCTCTATTTGTCAGCGCTTTTATTTGGTACATACCAGCAATTTTCTTTGTGGAACTATAACTACCTATAGGCAGTATTTGAAATATAAACACGTATTTCGTATTAGGTATTTCAATTTCTTCTTTCTTGAAAAGAAAATTTGGAAATAACTAAAAGTGCCTTTTCCTATAGGATTTTGTAAGGATGAATGAAATTTGCACAGGCGTAGTTTAAAAAGGCGTAGCTAAAAATCGTATTTTATATTTCGAATACTTGAGAACTTGGGAATATTTTATTTCATATCAAACATAATTGACCATATGGGCTGTATAAAACCATCGTTGCCTTATATTAGGTCATAGGTAAAAAACTAGATTTATAAAAAAATCTATTTTAGGTCCTACAGGCTGGTGTCCACAAATCCACAGCAATGCATGATTTGCATACTTAACTTCTTGCCAGTGATATCAATTTTTCTCTTTAAAATTAAAAATATTCCTGCAATTTGTGTGCTGGCCGAGACTGAATTCCGATCTATCTCAGTGAAGTGTTAAGGAAATATTGCAATCTGACCTCTCCCTTCTTTACCACTGATATGGATGAAAGAATGACAATAAGGCAGGTGTGTAAATGGGAAAACTTACACGAATATGGCATCTAAGTTGTTAAAAAGGTCCAAAACTACACATTCTTTGTATTTAATGCTTTTTAATTAAATAAACCTAGATTCTAAACATGGGTGCTATAGTAAAATGTATGTCATTAAGTTATAGAGTAAAATTAATAGCATACCTTAATGTTACTTAGCCATTGTTTGCCATGACACGTGTTAAACATAACACATCGCTTCCAAAGCTTAAAATCCGACCGGATCAACAAAATATCAAGTTCACTATGAGTCATAAAATGGAATGGAACTTATTCAATACAATAATTTAACACTCACTCAACGTAATAATAGATGTAAGGACAGACTAGAGGAATCAAGTTTAAATTTTAACATTAGTCTAGTCAACAAGCCTGGCAGATGCATACTGTGCCAAAAATTTAGTACATCAGAAACAAATCGTATTTGTTTTACATTTTTGAGTAATTACAAATCAGTGTGTACATTATTCTTCTAAATCATGGTGTCAATCATACTAGATGTATTGTAGACCAGGAGAGTGGAAAATAATAGAAGTTAAATCTTGTTGATATAATTATTTAATTGGTAGGTATATGTACATTCCTTATTTTTTATCATTTCTCATCACGGACAAATGGGATTAATTCAAGGAATGTTGCACAATAATTTGACTATAATTTCATGTTACTGTAAATATTAACAACTGAATAATTTGATTCTAACGCTAATGTGTTACAAACACTGTTCATGTTATTTATGGAGAAATACTGTTCGTCTATGATATATAGACATAATTTCACAATGTAGGTATGTATATGAAATAATTTTGAGAACTAAAGTTATAAAATCACAAAGTCATGTTTATTCATAACAGCAAAACAATTTACAAAGACTTACTGTAGACATAATTAGTGCTAATTTTTATATAGCATCTACCGCATCTGCTTCATCTTCTGAACTAACTTCATCTCCGAATTCAATATCCTCATCCAGACCATCCACAGAATACACCACTGTCTCATTGATTCGTACTGTCTCTGGGAATTCTCCATACGTCTTCAGATTCCTTGCCTCGTCAGGAGTGTATTTCAGGATAACATCAGCTTTCGCGTCTTGGTAATCTCGCAAACCTATTAGTATAATGTCACCTTGGTTTATCCAAACTTTTTTCCGTAATTTACCTCGGATATGACAAAGACGTTTTATGCCATCAAAGCACATGGCCTCCAAGCGGCCATTACCGAGCATTTTTGTGACTTGGGCGTACTCCTGTCCATCTTCTTTGAAGACCAACTCACGTTTTTCTGTTTCGTTCTCATTCTTTCCTCTCCTCCTGTTTTTACCACCTTTTCCTTTATTCTTCGGCATAATTTATATAATTTTGAGTACAAACATATACAGTAAGACTACAAAAATCTCATAAATTTGCTCTCTAGACAGGTTCGTTTGACAGATAGTTTTTTTTTTTTATAACTTGGTCCGTTTCGTGCTGCGTTGCCACTTGCAATCCACAGATAAAAATATGAAGATTACATTCTACTAAGCTTATCGATAGCCAACACAACCAAATTAATCAGAAACCATTTCACCTTTATTTTGTTTGAATGAGAATGAAGTTTTATTAATTTACTTGTGTGTTATTTAGAGATGCAGTTATAGTACAGTCCTCTTACTGCACTTTATAGATATTTTACGTCTATATATAACTAGATTATGTAAAATGTTTGATGTAAGAAAAACCACCCGAAAAGTTAGGCATAGGAGTACCTATAGTACAGCTTGGCAAAAAAGAGTCTGGAAAAAATGAGGGCGCCTGTTTAGCAGGTATACCGCCCTGTATACTAGGACTTAAAGTGATAAGATACTTGTTGTTTTAATCAACAAACACGAGATCCCGGAAATTCTCAACAGTCAAGATTTCAACACTTGATAGGAACACAGGCTTTTACTTTCATTGTATTTAATAGATTGCGCATGAAGCGAGTGCCATCATAATAACATAATGAAAACTTATTCAGTATAAAAAATAAATTAAATTACACTCAGGGATTGCCGATTGAACCCGATACATAAGAAATAATGTTCAGCAATCGCATTTGCGGCCACCATCTAGGGTATTCACAACTATTCGATTGTTGGTATGCCTGTCTCAAATTTGACATGAATGATAATGAACGAATCCTGTTAATGCTGACAGTTTATAGTCGACAAGAAGGCGACTAACAGCCGCTTACTGTCGGAAACTAATCGGAGGTTGGAGAGTACCTATAACATTTCGCATTCGAAAGGTACGGGCAATATCGAATAAACTTTAACAGTTGACTAATGAATCCGTCATGTATGTCTATGTGGGGTACATAACACTATCACTGTCCACATGACGATAAAAATGAAAGAACACGCTAAAAGTTAGGTTTTATTTAAAAAGAAAAACGTGACATAACATCATTCGTGTATGATATTCGGTGCTATGATAGATTTTTCCATTAACACTGATGTGTCAGTTTTACATTACTTATTTATAAAATCTAATAGTTTACGGCTCCCATTATAACCCAAGTCTCCTCAAACTATAGGTTATATTACGTATAATAGGCACCTGAAAAATAATAAATGTAAATTATACTTTTTTTTAAATGTGGTATGCGATAATAGCATTAACAAAAAATACTTGCCTGTCTTTTTACAGCGTTTAATTTTTTGTCTAATTCTTTCTTCCGCCAACTGTAGTGGTGTTTCTCCAGGTGTAGAAAAAAATACTTAATTTTTTTCACCTTCAATAACAACTTCTCTAATTGTACTGTGAGATTTACCTTGAAAAAAATATAAAGACAATCATATTAATTCCATGTACATTTTTCAATTTCAAGTATCAACCATTAAGAGTTAACGTACACGCGATTTGTCAAACTATTTGTAAACATAACCTAAATAATCTATTAGTAAATAAAACAATAAAATGGCTTGAAATTTATAACACGGATAAAACTTAGTATTAGAAAGGAAAAACTATGACTGGCATTGACTAAAAGATACATTTTTTGGATAAATACCTGTCATGTCGGCAGTTCTTTCGAAAACATTGTCAATCGGAGACAAAATTTGTTCCGCTTCAGATTCCGCCAAATATCTTACGAAAACTTGGTATATCACAGCTCACACACTACTCCTTATTGTTTTATTCATTTTTATATGTACAAAAGAATTAATAATTGATAGTTAATTAGAAATAAGTGAAATACAACTGGGAACAAACACAATGACAGATTAGCTACCTGTTGATGATAAACACAGCAGTGTTGCCACAAAAAAAATATTTTAGTTCCAATTGTTACCACGACAGACTCTTTTTTGCCAAGCTGTAGACACGGCTACACGTCAAGCTATACATTTCCAGTTATAGCTGACCTCCCATTGTATAGGCTTTTGGAACAGTGAGAAGTCAGCTTATCCTGGAAATGTATAGCTTGACCTGTGGCTGTGCGTACGCCTATATTTCATCTTTTATGTTGCAAGTCCCATGTACAGCTTGGCAAAAAAAGAGTCTGGAAAAAATGAGGGCGCCTCTTTTGCAGGTATGGCGAAAAGTGATAAGATACTTGTTGTTGTAATTAACTCTTTCAATCTTGGTGTTGTGTCACTAACCGCCTCTTTCCGATTTTATTATTAAAAAAAATCTGTGCACAGGAGCCACAATCAGTTGAATCATCATAAAAGATTGAATCATACTTAACAAGAAGAGACCGATTGGTGGTTTATTGAATTTATGACAGTTTTAGTTTCAAAATATTCTTAATCTAAAAGCGTGACTGTAAGAGTTAATAAACACGAGATCCCTGGAATTCTCAACAGTCAAGATTTCAAGACTTGATTGGCACACAGGCTTTTACTTTTGTTTCTAGAAGATGCGCATTATTTTGCTCAAATAAACTTTTATCAAAGAGATGTGAGTGCCATCATAATAATACAATGAAAACTTATTCAGGATAAAAATAAATTAAATCACACCTGAGAGTCATTTATTTTTGGGTCAATCAGCAATCCCTGAGTTGAGTTGACAGTAGATTTATGAAGCCGTCAGGTATGTCTATGTGGTACATACCACTATCACTATCTACATGACAATGAAAATGAAAGAACACGTTAAAGTTTCGGTTTTATTTCAAAATAAAAGCGTGACACAACATCAGTCGTGTATTCCTTTACGCTGCTTTATTCGATTTTTCCTTTTTACTGTGGTATATGGTATGAGATAATAGCATTAACAAAAAATACTTGCCTGTTTCTTTAAAGTGTGGAACTTTTTGTATAATTGCACACGGATTAAAATCGTCTAATTCTTTCTTCCGCCAACAGTTTTCGTGTTTCTCCAGGTGTTGAAAAAATTCTTTAATTTTTTTCACCTCCTTTATCAATTTCTCTAATTGGATTGTGAGATTTACCTTAAAGAAATTATAAAGACAATCATATTAATTCCATGTACAGACGCCAGCACATCAAACTACCCGAAACTGTTAAATTTTCCCAATCAATCTGGAACCTTATAATGTAACGATAAAGTTGAAAACCTAATAAAGAAATTTGACAGATTGTAGTAGCTTTTTGTGCTGGCGTCTGTACATTTTTCAATTTCAAGTATCATCAACCAATAAGAGTCAACGTACACGCGATTTGTCAAATTAGAAAACATAACCTCAATAATCTATCTATACAAATAAATAAAATTGGAGTGTCTGTTTTTAATATTAAGATAACCACTTTTTACTAAGTGTACCAAAACAACATTATTTACAATTTTTGTCTGTCTGTCTGTCTGTTTGTTCCGGCTAATCTCTGAAATGGCTGGACTGATTTTGACGGAACTTTCACTGGCAGATAGCTGATGTAACAAGGAGTAATTTAGGCTACTTTTATTTTAGAAAAAAAAGTTGTTTAAAAAAACTAAAAACACGCTGAATTTTGAGACGTATGTCAGCGTAGTTTGTGACGTATGTCAGCGTAGTTTTCAAAGACAGTTTTTATGAAAAACTTTTGTTAAATACCACGTGGACGAAGTCGCGGGTAACAGCTATTACCTACAATATAACCTGAATTAACACATCTTACCGCGGTAGTACGTCCTCCTGCGTTAATTTCCGACATCCACGCGGGCGAAGCCGCGGGCAAAAGCTAGTTAGTAAATAAAACAATAAAATGGCTTGAAACCTAAAGTACCGATAAAACTAAGTGTTACAATGTTAAGAGTAGGTAAGTGTTAGAATGGAAAAACAATGACTGGCATTGACTAAAAGATACATTTCTTGGACCTCTCATGTTGGCAGTTCTTTCGAAAACATTGTCAATCAGAGACAAAATTTGTTCCGATTCCGCCAAATATCTTACGAAAACTTGATATATCACAGCTCATACCACTACTCCTTATTGTTTTATTCATTTTTTATATGTACAAAACCTTTTTAACAAAAAATTAAACCGCCGAAAAAACTGATAAGCAAAAAATAATAAACCTTAAAATTATGAGTCGGCGCTTTGAGTAATTTTTTGTTCATTGATTTTTCAGCGCCGACTCATAATTTTAAGGTTTATTAATTTTTGCTTTTCAGTTTTTTCGGCGGTTTAATTTTTTGTTAAAAAGTTTTTATTTTATAATTTGTTTGTGGCTTTAATGAGCTAATAATACTTGCCAAGGTATACCCTAACCAATGAAAAAAGAATTATCAAAATCGGACTACTCTGTATAAAGTTATGCGTGGTTATACATTACAATCAGTGAGTGAACAATCAATCATCCCCTGTTTTCTCACCCTTAGGGTTTGATTTTGTGTTACAAATTTATATGGGACCACCCTCGGAGTATACCCTTTCCAATAAAAAAAGAATTATCACAATCGGACTACTATGTAAAAAGTTATGCGTTAAAAAAAAATTAAAAAAAATACGCGTCGAATTGATAACCTCCTCCGTTTTTTTTCGTCGGTTAAAAAGCAATAATAATTGATAGTTAATTAGAAAAAAGTGAAATATAACTGGGAACATAACACAATGACAGAGAAGCTACTTGTAGTTGATAAACAAAGCAATGTTGCAAAAAAAAAATATTTTAGTTTCAATTGTCACCACGACAGACTCTTTTTTGCCAAGCTGTAATAGAGGGTGGCTCTGTTGTTATCAACTGGGCACAAATCCAGACTCCGGACTGCTACTGACAAATTCAAGGGGGAAAGACCCAACAACTCTTTACCGGACCCGGGAATCGAACTCAAGACCCCATGATCAACAGTAGCTCTGGGTTGTTTTTTTTTTTTTTTGTAGGACATCTCGTAGTTAATCTGAAAAAGATTCTGACTACTTAAACGGATTTTTGCCCGGCGATTTCTAAAAAGTAAACTTTTTAGACCTCCAGCCGGGCCAACTCTGGGTTGTAGCAATGAAATAACTGTACTAAATTGATCGTATAGCACGCATGGCTATAAATCAAGCTACACATTTCCCGTATAAGCTGACAGCTCATTGCACATATAAATCTATACAATGCGAGCTCAGCTAAAACTGGAAAGTATAACTTAATATGTAGCCGTGTGTACATGAATCTTAGTGTTTGTGAAGTCGGCTGCATTGCAAGTCTGTGCATGGTGGTTCTTTATGTTGGGTTTTATAATCTCTAGTATCGTTTGAATGCATTACAACGATTAATATGCGATGACATGTCATTAGGTTTGTGGTGACTGCCCATTTCGCTTCCAATCGCAAATCGAAGGTTTTGAAAAAAAATCAGGTGAAAGGTTCGTTTCACAATTTATCGGCCTTTCCAATGAGTATTACGACCAAATAAAGGGCTCTAAGAAACGATTACCAAAAATATGTCCGTGGGTTGACCCTGCTGACCAGGGTAATAGTCAAAATTTTGGCTTCCTCTTACTTACCTCAAAAAAGAAAACAAAAGATACTTAAGGTGAATGCTCCAACCAGCCCGCGAAATTCAAATTTTCTTACGTTTTTTGCAATTTGCAGGTCAGTGCTAGGTTGTATGTTGATTAAAATATTATTCGCGACTGTAAGACATATGTAGTTACAGAATTATAATAATCAAAATCATCAATACAATGCTCTAAGTTCATAAAGCTGTAGGACTGTTTTTTTCTGTATTTTTTTTGTTCCTAGGCCTTTATTAACTTGGAGGGTTGTATTGGTGATTTTGATGATTATAATTCTGTAACTACATACGTCTTACAGTCGCGAATAATATTTTTATTAACATACAACCTAGCACTGGCCTGCAAATTACAAAAAACGCAAGAAATGAATTCCGCGGGCTGGTTTGGAGCATTCCCCTTAAAATAAATAAGTATTAAAGTGTACTCTTTAACATACACTGGATGCTCATATAGAAAAATGAAAACTAAGGTTGGACTTTTAATCCTATTCAGTAACTTGACAGTTGGAGGGATACCAGGTTTTGACAAAAAAAAAAAAGATAGTGCAAGCACCTGGTGCAAGAATGAATGAAATTGAATGAACTTGAAATAATGTACTTACATGCAAACTTTGTAATTTAAATTTAATAACTTGTCTTAAAACACGATGTATACTATATCGATATATAGAGCCAGAGGAAATAAAATGACTATAGTAAAAAAAGAGTAAAATGACATGATTTTTATATTTTGTTTTGTTTCTATCAGAAGAAAATAAAAAAGGAAATAACTGTTATTAAAAATCATTAATTATTCTTATATTCCACATCCTAAAAACGATTTTTAAAGTTTTATTTATTTAATACCATTTTTATCATTCATTCTTTACGCGAAATCGTTCACTACCCCAACACTATTAGTTTTAGAACGGTATCATTATTTTTTGTTGAACTTTCAAGTTGATAGTAGTTACAACTGAATAGGATTAAAAGTCCAACCTTAGATGAGGGCATTACATTTTTTTTGCTTTTAATGTCTACCTCAAAGGTTGATGTTCCCGGATAGCCCACCAAAATCAAATTGTATAACGTTTAAAAGTTTATTTAAGTTCATTGAATGACTTTTTATTGATTTTAATTCTGCGAATGTGTAACGGTGTTTTTTTTTTTTTGGGTGGTAAATCATCAAATGACTTCTCCCGCTCTGGGCAGAGTGAGAGGGCGTGTTAGACTTTTACTGACTAAAACCCACCCGTGTTCCTTCAGTTGCCCACGTGCCAGGGTCATGGTGTCTCTTTCGAACAATCTCGCGACCCTGGCAGACATCGGTCCTAGCAGACCCCTTCAGTTCTGCTGACATCTCTTTGAGGCGCGCGTGGAACACAACGCGCCGTCGACACGAGCCTGGTCCTTACCGGGCGGCGAGCTACCCATTGCTCGCCACCCGCAAGCTCGCGCCTACGGTGGCCGGGAGTCCGCTATCGACTCCCGACGCCCGGGGCGTCACCTCTTGCGGCGGCTAGGGACGTGAGGGCGCAGAAACTGCCACTCTCTCACGCGCCCCGCCTCTTCCTTCGCGAGCATTACTGCTTCGCAGAAGGAGGTGACGGCTTCCCCTGCCCTCTCGCTCCGTACCATGGCTCGCACCACGGCCGGACGCGAGAGGTCGCCGCCGCTGATCGCCTCCACGAGGACACGGCGGTGCTCCGCCCAGGCAGGGCACACCTCTACCCGTGCCTCCACCGTATGCTCCACCATGTCCTCCAGACGATCCTCGCAATGGAAACACCCGGGCGTTTCCTCCCGCTTTATCCTGAATAGGAACCCACCGAAGCACCCATGCCCGGTGAGAACCTGCGTCAGGCGGAAGGTGAGGACGCCGCCGTGGCGCCTTTCTATCCTCTACTCAAAGAAGGGACTTACCGCTGCAATTGTGGCGTGGCCAAATGTGTAACGGTTGCGAATCATATTTTGTTCAACATAAAACGTGGCACTGCGGCAAATTGCAATAAAAAACTGGAGCTTTTACTTTAAGTAAGTTGTAGTTCTGTGCAAAGCATAAATAAATAATGACGGGCAATGACAATGGTTACAAATCAGTCTCTGATTTTGCGTTACTTTTAATTTCATAGTGATCTTTATATAATAGTAGTAAAAATAAGGTTGCTGCTGTCAGAGGTAAAATAACTGCAAATTCACATGTCATTCATTTAAGACTGCTCTAATCTTTTGATGTGAATTTTAAAAACTTTAAAGAAAATACATACATAATTGTAATAAGCTAACAGTAATAATACATAGTTATTTGTGCAACAAGAGAGCAAAGTCCTTTTTTGCTGCGAGTGCTGATTTTGAATCCTGAGTGTGGCGAGGGATTCAAAGGCACGAGATGCAAAAAACTTTGGTCTCGTGTAACACACATAACAGGAATAGATTGAAATAACTATTTATTGTGAATCAAAATAATTAACATTGTAGGTAGAGGTACCAATTCAATAAAATGGAACATTTTAAGAGTTAAAAGTAAAATTACTGCAATTCTGCAAATTAAAAGTAACAGATTTATTTGGCAACGTTATTGTTGCATTGAGTTTAGTTTGATTGGTTTCTGTTTCGGTGGCGGATTGAGAAGGAACAACGGTGAACGTTGGTGACTCTGATCGGCTTTCTGACTGTGCGTCGTTGGAAGTGGATGGGCGTGGATGAAACCAAGGATCCGAGGTCGAATTCAGACTTATTGTTTCCACTATAATCTTACAGATTTTCGACTTATTTTCTATTGAGTCTTCAATATAGCCTTCTGCAACCGTATTGGACTTCCACCCGCCGTGACGTTTTAAAGTGGTGAGATCGTCTCCGGAATCAGCCAAGAGCGTTGCCGAAGTTCTCCGAAAGTAGTGACACGTGTATAGCTGAGGCTCTTCCAGTTTTAAGAAAGTGGTAATTTCTCGCGCTTTAGCACCTATTTTATTTACTCCCATAGGCTGTCTTGATCATTTATTATTATGGTATTGTATGAAAAATCGGTCGGTTTTTATATTGGCTGGATGTAAATGTTGGTATTTTTCTACAATAGTTACATATTCTTCGCGTACGACAAAAGACCTGTCAAGGTTCGTCTTCGTATTTTTCAATTTACTTATTGAAGGGGTCTGCCAGGACCGACACCTGCCAGGGTCGCGAGATTGTTCGAAAGAGATACCGTGACCCTGGCACAAGGGCAACTGAAGGAACACGGGTGGGTTTTAGTCAGTAAAAGTCTGACACGCCCTCCCGCTCCGCCCAGAGCGGGAGAAGTCATTTGCGTATGTTTCAATATGCACGTTATGTTTTGTTTTTAAAGTAGCTTTCAACATTGAGTATTTACTCAATGTTGTTGTTGTTGTTGATCATCTACAATGTGGAGTATTTACTCCACATTGTAGATGATCGCCTCGTCTGTGATACATCTAAAAAATAAAATAGCAACACCTTCTCCGAAAAACTGCTGCCGCCCTTTGTAAGTCTTTTATTATTTTTTTTTTCTGGATGGGAAATCATCAAATGACTTCTCCCGCTTTGGGCGGAGCGGGAGGGTGTGTCAGACTTTTACTGACTAAAACCCACCCGTGTTCCTTCAGTTGCCCATGTGCCCGGATCACGGTATCTCTTTCGAACAATCTCGCGACCCTGGCAGGCGTCGGTCCTAGCACCTTTGTAAGTCTCCATTCATTGAAGACATGGTATGCTTTCAGATATTTCTAGCGAGACTTCTTAGGTAGGAAACTTAAGTCTGCATTAATAACTTGTTGTTTTAACTCTTCCGGTGTTAAAATACTGTTCTCGTCGCTAGTTTCACTCATATTTTACGAATATTTTAATATTTTTTAACTTATTCAAGTCTTTACGCCAGCTACGAAAATTTATTCCCGCTCTTTTATTTAAATTAAGGCGTGATCGGAAATAGCACCCATGATATTTTATTATTCAAAATATTTACGTAACATTATTGAAACCAGAAATAAATATTTACAGGTTAAATATCAGTTTTATTTGCAGTAAATACTTATTTTCGTTTAAATACAACAATAAGTTAAAAATTCAATAAATTACATTAAAAGACATAATTATCTTTTTGCAAAATTTCTTTAGTTAGTACAAATTTCCGAACGTGTTTGTCTTTGAGGTCGAATTCAAAATCGGAACTTCGAAGCTGGTCTTTGTCTCTCTCTCTCTTTCTAATGGCGGGAAAGAGATAGAGTGAAAATGTTTCAAATTGTATGATTAACCTAAGGTTGATGATTTCCCATCCAAAAAAAAAAAGTTACTTTGTCTCACTCAGTGAGCAAATTCGCATTTTGCTCACTGATTTCAGGTAGCAAAACCTACATGTTTGAGCTACTGAAGTGAAAATGATATTGTTTCATGAAAGATAGATATGTAGTCAGAGAAAAATACAGATGTGTTTACCTACCTTTCGCACGTATAATTGAGAAACCATTGTGATAGGTACCCACTTTTCAGAACCGGGGTGATCTGCAGCATGCAATTCTTTTTAATTGAATACATTCAGAAACTTTTGCGTGGTATAGAGCTCTGAGAGTTCTATAAAGCACAATAGTTTCGGACTAAAATCGCAGTTTATTTTACCAAAATTCGTTTACAGAAATGCCAGAAATCTGAACATGCAATGGTTTTGAGAAAAATCAAATTAAAAAGTATGCTTTTGCTTGCTGTAGATCAGCCCGGTTATGGATACCATGTCTCAATACATTGTTTGCCTTAAATCACCCCGGTTCTGGATACCATGTCACAATGCACTGTTTCTTAATATTCACCACTAGCTTTTGCCCGCGGCTTCATCCGCGTGGATGTCGGAAATTATCGCAAGAGGACGTACTACCGCGGTTAATGTATTAAGAATGCATTAATCCAGGTTATATAGGTAATTATCCGCGACTTCATTCGCGTGGTATTTTTAACAAATAAGTTTTTCGTTCGTTTTTTTTTCGTGAGATTCTATTTCTTTTTTCTAAAATAAAAGTAGCCTAAGTTACTCCTTGTTACATCAGCTATCTGCCAGTGAAAGTCCCGTCAAAATCTGTCCAGCCATTTCAGAGATTAGCCGGAACAAACAGACAGACAGACAAAAATTGTAAAAAATGTTGTTTTGGTATATGAACCGTGTATACATCCATATACACTTAGTAAAAAGCGGTTATTTTAATATTACAAACAGACACTCCAATTTTATTTATTTGTCTAGATTTGTGATTAAAATATAATCCATCCAGTTAATTTTGACAAAGGGTTTAAAATAAGTATAATGATTGAACCTACACAACATAAACTACTTACACACACTTAGCATCACATTACGCCAGTATTCTCCGAAGGGGTGGACAGTTGTGTACAGTGTGTTTTGATGAATGAAAATGAAAACAGAGGGTGTACTACGTGAGCTCGACAAATGAATGTGCGAATAACACTTGTGCGACAAAACTGTACTGCGACTCTCAATAGTTCGAATGCACGCTTGTGTGTCACACTCGAGCTCACATAGTACACTAGGTTTGGTAAGGTTAAAACTGTGACCTCCTACGCTCGAGCCGAGCGAGCGAAGCGAGCGGTACCGCGGCCGGCGAGTGCTAGAAACGACTAGATTCAGTGTGTCGCACAAGCGTGCATTCGAACTATGGTGAGTCGCAGTACAGTTTTGTCGCACAAGTGTTATTCGCACATCCATTTGTCGAGCTTATGTAGTACACTCGAAAACAAATGGGTCATAAAAGTACTGTGGCAAGTTGTAGTGCCACTCAACAACTGAGTGGTTTGATTGCTTGATTACCTACTGAACCTTAAACTTATTTTAAATCATCTTCCGCAAAGATGCTTTTCACTTGTGAATTTAGAATATTTTCATAACCTCAATTTTCGTCGTGGTTTTTTCAAGAAATTCAATAAAACAATTAAATTAAAATCCATTTATTTCAGATAACTTAATCCATAAATTCGATTATTTTTAACAAATAAAAATAAATAAAAAGGGAACAATAAAAATAAACATTCAAATTAAAGGGATATCCATAGCGGGGAAGAGATCCTATCTGTGAAAATCTTGAGAATTCCGTTGTAGCTGCCACGCATTCTGTAGTTCAGGGATGCAGTTTTCTTACGGATGACGGCATGACAGCCATCAGTGCGATACAGCGCAAACGTCCCCGATGCACTACAGAAGCGTGGCAACCCCAACATCATACGGAAGATGTTGTTATACCTACTGGATGCGCAGGACATCCAGCGATCTTTTGGTGTGACTGACCCACAGATTTCCCATATAAAAACTCACACACACACTCGCACACTCTAATACTAGTTTGTCATCGCACCCTACATTTTTATGTTTGAATTGCTTTTTTTTATACTCTTTCTTGCCTATATGTATATTGTGTGCCTTTTAGTCTGTGCTAAATAAATGTATTTTCTTTCTTTTCTTTCTTTCCTTGAACAGCGTTATTTTAACTTGTGGAGAGCAGCGCTGCGGGAAAATCCACGGGCCAGTACAACCCCTGACCGCTAGGGCCCTGCGCGCCCTCTCAATGTCCAGATCGTCTTTAAAACCTTCGGTAAGTAAATTCAATAATGTTAAACAAACAATATTTTTTTGGAAAAAGTGACGGATGATAAAGTTGTAACCTTCGAAATACAGAATTGCGTTACTATTTATTGAGATTGCGCAAGAATTAAATTTGAACAGCACCCTAATTACGTACAACACTATCAAGCAAAAACTGAACCATTTTGAAGTATATTGCTAATTCACTGCTTAATATGTTCGAAAAAATAGTCAGCTCAGCAACGTAAATAATGCAATGCATGTTGTTGAACTGTCAAAATTAAAGCTATCCCTACTGTTAGTGTGTTACGCTATTGCCCCTAAGGTTTTTTTACACAGCCATTAACATGATCACATTCATTTAAAAGTTTTGGATCATGGTGTCACCAAAAATTTTAATCAAGTTTGTCATGTAAATCTGGTTCGGATATAATATACTATGACCCCATTGTGCTGAGAAGAGAAATCAGAATAAATATTTCGTATTGTGAACACATGAATTTTATTTTGCACGCTTTCTGTAATTTATTTTCATTCTGACTGATGTTTAATCTATATTGAAGAATTACTTATCTTCAATATACTCAGGAGTGTTGCTGTCCACGTTATAAATAACTTTGCGATGATCGAGTGCTGTTATATTAGGATCAGGACGTAGGTTTAATTTTCGTACATTTAGCTATAGGTAGTAGGTAAAAAGTGTTGCTTGCAGTATGGCAAGCGTGCAGTCGGGTCGGCGGCTAGGGTGGAGTGGGAGGTCTACTGGGGTGAGGCCAGACGGCGAATGAACTCGCTTCCCCTGCAGCTCCGCCGCCCACGCTCGGTGCCACCGATACCTACCTATGCACATAGCACTGGCTTTGCTGGAAAAATAACAATGACGTATAATATCTCCCAAGTCTTGGGAAAACGTCTAGGTGTTTTAAGATGTGTTGTATTTGTGGTTATTCCATAATTTAGTATTACCGTAAATAGAGCTAGTTATGTGTGGGTAACACGAATTTAACTAGTTAATTATTCTATCTTTGTTTTGAACAATATTGAAACATGATACACGAGGCATTACTTAAGTAGATTTAGTCACTTAAGAAAATACAAATCTTTTCTTACCATTTGGAAGATATGTACTTAGGTATTACAACTTAAAACACTCGCTCTAAGTACCAACCTACTCACCCACTCGGTTTAACTACATAAGGTTACCATTGGCAAAGATAAATGTGAGAAATACCAATATTATTTTCATTCATTACATTATTTTGACTATTTTGTACTAAGGCTCACTATTTCAAAAATATTTACGGTCAATAAATAAGTCATTATCGTGAAATATATTTATTGAATCATTTTCTTTATTCAACTTTTTTTAACACGCCTGTGTACACAAACGCATAAAGAACAATTCCATTCCAATGGAATTATTCTTAATGCATCTGTGTTAGTGTGCTTGCACTCATTCCTCAGATTCAAAGAGTAACCGGGGTAGACATTCGGTGCGTAGTGGAGGTGTTTATATTTGTGCATACGAATGCAATGCCATAACTTTCTAATTTGTGGTGCTACGGCGTAGCAACGTAGCGTTTCCAGCGTAGCGCAGGATCATTGTTTAATTTTTTGTATTATTATGACTTGTGATGATTTGATGAATATAATATGTATTTGAATGTTGGTTTTACTATGTTGTTGAAGTATTGATAATATTTTATGTAGATGAGAAATTAGTTAGCCAGTACAATACAATTTATGTTTTGTAAGTCTTCAATTTTGGTAGGATTCTTTCGGTATAATATAAGGGAGCCGAGTCTGTAATAATTTTCATAGCACACGATGTTCTTAACGCACTTGCGAGGGATAAATAAAACTTTTTTGTATTGTTAATTGTGGTTCTTCCCTACGTAAAGTCGAAATTTTTGATAGTAATATTATCCATACAACGAAAGCGTAAACAAATATTAATGTTAAATGGCGTGCTGTTTTTGTTTTTTTCGTGAGCCACGCTGGTGATGCGCGCGGTTGTAAATAAAAGCACTGGGAAAACTATTAACAGCCTATATAAAAACTCTTGTGGAGATTCGGAAAAAAGTAAAGTAAAAACATGTGTGTGTGTTATAAGCTGAATTATGGACCTACATCCGATGCCATAAGAGTCACTTTACAATCAAGTGAGTTGAAAATTAATTATAAACAGAAATCTTCCCGAATAAATTGTCTAAATATTGATGAAACCCGCATCAAAATTTTGTGTAGTTTAGAAAAACAACGCGGTCACAAAGGCATGGAAATCGATCCTAATTTTTTTATATGAATAGATGCATTAGATAGCTGTGCATTCCTAGAGATATTAATTTTAAAAGAAAATTTAATAAATGAAACATTTTGGTTTGAATAATTGATGTTTTCATCATCACTACATATTATAAAACAAAGTCGCTTCCCTCTGTCTGTCCCTATGAATGGTTAAATCTTTAAAACTGCGCAACGAATTTTGATGCGGTTTTTTTAATATATAGAGTGATTCAAGAGGAAGATTTATAAGTATAATACGCGGGCGAGGCCGTTGGCAAAAGCTAGTAGTTAATATTGCACGAGTATCGGAAAACACAGGCGCCATCTATGAAATCAATACGTCAACGCTATAAACATATGGTTTGTGTTATTGCTGTAGTGAACAGATGTCGTAACCTGTACTTTGTTTATAGATTGTTTGTACTAATAAAAATACAGGGTTTGCACGTTGGTGATTCTGCCAACCTATATTTAGGTATTATTAATCACTTCCTCGTTGGTTCTGCGTTCAAACCCCAGAGGGGTAATTGCGGAACTTTTTATTGGTAGGAATTGGTTTAATATTCATAGTTAAACAACATTCATTGCGTTATTTACGTTACCGAGCCGACAATTTATTCGAACAAATGACGCAATGGGTTAGAAATAATCTTCAATCCCATTCAAATTCTGATAAATTGTGCGTTTCGCAATTAGGGTGCAGGTCGGTGGAGGGTACCCCTAAGGACTTCCCCGGAAAAAAAAGAAAAGCTTTTAAGTATATAGAATTTATTACCAAAAACCCGGAGACTGGAGTTGTGCCCATTTGATGCCAATATAGCACGCTATCTATTACATGGAACTTTAAAATAACTGGTAAAAGCTGGGTATATTATGGGTAGACATCTATCTACACCTTCGAGAAATACAGGTGTGATGTTATGTTTATTATTATAAATATTTTTTATAACGGTGTAGTCAATATCAGTCGTCTTTCATAAGTAGCTTCCTTTCTATTGAACCGAATATTATTATAGGATGATAATATTGTTAGGCCTGACCAACATTTCGGCCTTTATGTGGTCAGTGTTTAGAGCTCCCTTTCTGGCTGTATTACAATCGGAAACCCACTTGCAACCCCCCGTAGATATCATAGCGTGATTTATACCGCTACAAGTCTTGTTTGTGTAAGCGGCGCCTTATGCCTTACCTTGGTCAGTGGAACGAATATCTAAGTGTACGTAATAAACAGTGTTCATTTGCTAATTAATTAGTCAGCAACTTATGTGTCTTTAAAAAATGAGCAGTGAACTATGAAGCGTAGAACAGATGAAAATCGATTGTTATTGGTGCAAGGGCATCTAAGTTGTACTGTAAGTAGTTGTAGGTATAGTTATATTCATGGGCGTAGCTAGAGGGGGCGAGGGTGGCAATGAAGTTCCTAGGGTGGGTACGCTAGAAACTTCTTTGGCCATCGTAGAAAATATAATTTCCCGCGGTAGTAAGACCTTCCCCAGTAAGGTACTATTATAGCTATTTGCCACACTTTATCGAAAAGGTCCATATTAGACACAGATACTTACTAGAATTTCTCTTGTGTCTATAATATTAGTAATAGATTTAGCTGATGTCTTTCTGACTCCTAAGTAAAGTTGAAAATCTCAACTTTCAATTTTTGTAAGGAGTCCAGAAAGACATGGTGAATAGAACAGTGACGACAAGCATAAAACAAAAACATTTTCTACCTACCTTTTCTCGAAGGTTTTCGTCGTATTTTCAAAGCCTCTAAGGCAATTCTTACGGTAAGTATAATAACACTGCACACATTGAAAGAAATAGAGCACACATTTATTTTATTTTATGAATAAATTAAATCCCACAAAAACGTTTCATATGACTTTGAACTTTTCTGATAACTTTTAACGGCCATGTATCTCATTAAATGCCTGTGGGCGTTAATTCAGCTGGACAGCTGCCCCCTAGACAAAATCCCTAGCTATGCCAATGGGTATATTCTACGATGGCAGGCGACACAATTTATAAATTATTTTATTTCTGTAAGTAGGTTTAAACAAACATTTTTACACGTCAAACATATTTTAAAAACTGGATGAGGTCGGCGATTCCTGTCTGACACTGTGAGAAGAGAGGCTGAAACAAACTCAGAAGTCACCGTCTCTTTTAAAGTCCAGACATAATCATGGTCAAGACATTTGAGGATCATGTAGATTGGTGTCTAAAATGGTATTTTAAGGAAGGGAAATAGCCACACAGATTTGAGTGGGCCTGTCAAGCATTACACACATTTATCAATGATCGCGCAGCTCAACTTAAGGAGCTCAACGATTAGACGAATAATACCAAAAATGGAACATTTGTGTAGGCCGTTTATAGTAAGTACTCAAATTGTTAGTACGTAGACTAATTATTGTTTCTTTTTGTTCATTATTTAAGTGTTGTCACTCTAGTTGATCGCAGTACCTACTAGCTAGAGCATCTCACCAAAAGACGTTCTATTTATACAACCTGATCATCTATATATAACGAAATTCTAATACGGTATAAATCTATTACGAATATTCGTATTAAGTATTAAGAAATCAATTAGGGATTATTTGGGATACATGGCGTTTTAATGCACTGCACATCCTTCTGTTTTGTACAGTCACTAAATCTTCCTCTTACGGAACTTATGGGAGCTGGTACAAGTATGACTAAATACAAAATGATGGTTCTTAATAATCATCTTGTAAACGGCTGCTGCTTAACATGGCCGCCCAAAGGGTTTATTGATTTTCTAATTATAAATCAAGGTGAGAGTTCAAACCTTGAGTCATAGTTCACTTAATGATTTGTGGGATTGTTGATATGACAGTTATCAGTTTATTAATACATAAATACATACTTTATGATAATTGGTCAACAGGAAAGAGTGAAAACTGTGAAACTTGATTAAAGTTCAAGAGTACACCGTAGAAATAACACTGCTTTTGTGCTTATATTCGTTAGCACAGTTTGTGATGCATTTGATAAGCTACTAGCCCCTAAAAATGTTTTATGGTATGCCATCATGCTGAAACTGTCTTGGTACTAATTACATACTACTATATCTATAGTAGTATGTAATTAGTACCAAGACAGTTTATCGCAGCTGTAATTCACGCGGTCACGCCCAATTGTACAATAGGACGAAAATAGCATTTCGGTCGTATCGAGGTACTTATTTCGTCTCAAGTTTATGTTGGGGATCTAGAGTAAGGGGAAACTCCTAACTTTACGTGTCAAGTTCAGAACCGCCTGCTGTATAAAATGCTCTAGACGCAGCCGCTATAAACCATTCAGTGACAAAATAGTTTGCCATCAAGTAGAATTCATATTCCGTAACCATATTCAATATAAGTTACGTCTTTATCTTCTTTTGGTTGATTCTATCCATATTTGAGGCTATTTCTCCATAACCCACCAGGTTTACTCCCAAGTTATAGTAGTAATCCAGTTGATTTTATATCTCTTCCGCGTGTGCCCCGGGTGAAGTCAGTCAGTAGTTTACTGAACAAGTTAAAAATAGCTCAAAATTTGTTGCTCAGTGTTATTTAAGGTCACATTGTAGCGCAAGGCGCCATCAAACGTTTTAAAACAGCTCGAGGTATGTAAATGTAATTATAACTCCAGGCGAAGCTTGTTTAAGACCAACGTATTGTCCGGATCAGTCATCATCATCATCAGCCTATAGCAGTCCACTGCTGGACATAGGCCTCTCCAATTGCAAGCCATTCAGCCCGATTATCGGCAACTCTCATCCAGCTGCTACCAGCCATCCTGCGAAGATCGTCGCTCCACCTAGCCTGAGGGCTTCCTACCTTACGTTTGCCGATTCGCGGTCTCCACTCAAGAACACGTCTACCCCAACGGTCATCGGTTCTACGGCTAATGTGGCCGGCCCATTGCCACTTCAGCTTGCTAATTCTGTGAGCTATGTCCATAACTTTGGTTCTCTGCCGGATCACCTCATTCCGGATTCTGTCCCTCAGAGATACTCCAAGCATAGCTCGTTGCCTGTCAGGGTCGCGAGATTGTTCGAAAGAGATACCGTGACCCTGGCACATGGGCAACTGAAGGAACACGGGTGGGTTTTAGTCAGTAAAAGTCAGTCCCGCTCCGCCCAGAGCGGGAGAAGTCATTTGAAAAAAAAAAAAGCATAGCTCGTTCCATAGCTCGCTGAGCAACTTTGAATTTATGGACCAGCCGTACCGTGAGTGTCCACGTTTCGGCTCCGTAGGTCATAACAAGCAGGACGCACTGATTGAAGACTTTCGTCTTTAGGCTCTTCGGAATACGCGACGAGAAGACTCGACGAAGCTTCCCAAATATAATAATAATAATTCTCCGGATCAATAGCCGTCTATAATAATTACCTTAAAATATAATGTAAGCGAGCGTTGGAGTAGTGGTGGACTGGTGTCCCAGTAGCGACCGTGTCTTCGGAGTTGTAACTAGCTCAAATTGGAACCCAGGCAGGCATTTTACAAAACTTTGAATAAGATATATCACTGCTCTCAAAATAGCGAAGAAAAACCTCGTGAGAAAACCCCTAATAAAGAAACCGGCTAAGTGTCTGTCGGATCACGCACAAAAGGTTATATATTTGGGATTAATTTATTACAAGAACAAGGATAAATACACGTTCCAACTGCAAACCTTAGTTGGTCGGCTATGTAAAGCCTACTTCAATGTAATAGATTTCCTTTCAAATTCGAAATATATACAGATACTACTGCCATGTGTTTTTCACTTATCCAAACAACCATTTAGCTGGCAGTCTTGGAACACTTGACGCTAACAAAAATAAGCACTTTAAAGCTTAATATTTCGCATAAAAATGGTTTTTCACCCACAATATTTTAATCTATTGTAATAATATTAAACGGCCTATAAAACGACACTACACACATTATCACCACTTTACGTGAAGGGGCCGCTCCCCTGAAGGGGAGGGGATCCTACAAAAATATATTCAAAATCTCTGTCGGCGAGACTAATATTTATGATAGATATGCCACATTACAGCTTGTTCTAAGAGTCGCTGACCACGGACAGACAGACAGACGGACGGACATGGCAAAACTATAAGGGTTGCTTGTTGACTTTGGAACCCTAAAAGTTGACATCAACAATCTAAAGACCTGTGACATCCACCAATTCGCATTGACGTTGTGATAGATTACGGCCTACGCCCTCTCAAAGACAGGACAGGCCCTACGTCCCAGCAGTCCGAAAAATATAGATAGGTTGGCTATGCTACGGTGTAAGTCTATAATATTTTGAAGTAGTTTATTTATCTAGGCTCTTCAGCCTAGATAAATAAACTTTACTCCCTTTACTCTTCAGTAAAGGGATATGTGGTTTTCATCATCGTCATCATATTATTGTAGCAGTCTGCTGCTGAACATAAGCTTCTCCAATCGCAGCACAAACTCGATCCCCGGGTCTCATTCATTCATCTTTCCTCTAGGTGATACCAAGCAGTCTGTGAAGATTCTAAAAAGTTGCATTCAATTTGGCATTATTGATAACTTGATAAGTAATCTTTCAGCCTGTGTAATTTTATTTCGTGTGCTCGTAAAAAGCAGTTGAAGAAAAATTAACATGCGCCGTGACCTGTGCGCGCGCTTGCTCTAATATTTTCAGCCTGAGTGAAAACGTTATTGGAAAAAACACTAAAGCTGAAAGTTTGCAGAACTGAAAAATCGTGTTCATTAATCGCAAATTCTAAAGTATTTACCAACATCATTAGGCTAACGATATTTCGTTGTCGAGTAAACAGGAAGTATTGAACAAAGGCCGAGTCTTCACGCCCCAGTAAATATAATATACGCACAACATAGCTGGTGCGTAGTACATAAGAAGATGCTTTCGTAACAGGGTCAGGGCACTATGTGACGGTGACAGCGCGTGCGCGTGTAAAGGTCAAGGTCAGGTGCCCTGGAAGATTTCCTCGGGGTCGTTGGCCGAGGCGCTTATTTTCAGAGGCCTGGTCCGGGACCCGCGACCTTCACCGCGATATGACCCTACCTACCGCGGCACGTGTATATAGCTGTGCGTAGGCGTTTACTTTATGGGCCTGTGTTAGCGTTACCGATACCTATTTGATACTGTACTAATCATTTGTTGGATTTACTTTTGATCTAAGTCGAAGTTAGTTTCAAATTGACTCTCTTTGAGGATTGTCTATCCTCTCTTCGCCGAGAGTTCCAAATAATGATAGGTTCTGCGTTCATGTATTTTAAAGCCTTCATTTTAAATAAGATTGAGGCCCTAAATAAAGGATTCAAAACGCAACCTTTTCAATACTTTCGTGATGGGGTCCAGGTAAACCGAACGGTCTGCAGTCTAGAGTGTAACAAGCATTCGCTAGATCCGACCAAATTGAAGTGAATTCTCACATCACAGCCTTGAAGAGCGAGATTTTGGAAGAACTTTTATAGTATTTTTTACTTTTATTTTTTACTGTCAAGAAAGACATTCGGCAAGTCCTTTTTCCCGGAAAAAATAACGGAAAACGTAACGTAAGACGTCATGAACAACGACAATGACATTGGTAGCTGGTATAGATTGCGACGCAATTAACTGAACTCATTCACATTCTCAAACCGATTATGTATTAAATACATTGTTTGAATCACGCGTTTAGGTTATCAGTAATCATAATTAAAGGACACGGTCGTCCTATATATTTAGACATAGTATAATAATATGTAACTATGATTAATATTTTCGATTAGCTTAATATTATCAAATGTTATCGCGCACGTTTCGTCTCACGTGCGTTTCGGTTCAGTCAGACTAAATAATATGTAAAACATTTTTTTTTGTTATTTATGTAATAAAATAACCTACCAGATGATAACTTTTCGATGTTTTCCGAGACGAGTATTAAATTGTGTCACTCGTATCAGCTGTGCTATGACTTTATTTTTTATTTTTTTTCTGTAGCCATGATGTCGGCGCGTTGCTAGTGTTGGTACAAGAGATATCGAGGGCCTAGTTTGATTTAGGAACTACGCACTGATTATTATCTTCTATAGATATATTATCTTTATATATTTAGATAAAATATGGAGAAAACTAACCCCCTGTTGCGTAACGTGTGAAGTCATCAGCGAGGTGGCATGGTGGGTGTGTATCTATCAGTACATCGTTTCCTTCTTCTACGACGCAAACACGAGTGACAATTTACATGATTCAAAGATTAAGCGAATATGGTACATTAAGGTGACCACAGCAGACTACTAGAACAGTAGTGGCCCAGTTGTATCGGCTCCGACTTACGAGTCAAAGGTCGTGAGTTCGAACCAAGCAGGCAATTTACTTTGTGTATTTAATTTAAGCACCACTGCCCTTAAAATGGTGACGGTAAAATCGTGAGGTAACCGGTATGACTTAGAATCAAAACTTCAAAGACATGTGACATCTACCAACATGCACTGGGCCCGGGTAGTAGATTACGGCCCACACCCGAGAGAGACCTCACATAGAGAGTGAACGTTATAGGCTAGTATGTAAGGTGACTACAGATTTGTTCGATTTTTGACGATCGTTATTGTCGCTCGATATGCTGTGTTTTGACGATCAAGATCGATAGATAATAGGATCTGTCAGCTTTTTATAGGCTTGCTTAATTTTATCAATTGCTGCTGTGACTTGTTAACGATCGACAAATATCATTCATCATTTCAGCCTAAAGACGTCCACTGCTGGACATAGGCCTCCCCCAATTTGGGGGATTGCCATAATCGCCACGCTTGGCAAGCGGGTTGACGATCGCAGTATGGTGGTAAAATGCATAGAGATCGCTGCTGCCTATTCTCTTGTAAGTCACTTAGTCGCCTCTTACGACACCCACGGGAAGAAATGGAATGGTGCTATTCTGTACGTCCGACACCACACAGAACACGTCCGACACCACACGGAACACGTCCGACACGACACGGAACACACGACAAAATATTACCTAAGGCTAAAATTGAGCCCCACTTGTTGATTGATCGATCGAAAAAAACGATGTACAGTGGTGATCGACAAAAATACGATGTCTGTTCCTTGTAAATTAAGATCAAAAATCGATCAAACCTGTATCTTTTTTTACACATTTAATTTGGTACACGGTTTTATTTAATTGCAAATATCGATAGTCAACGTGAAGAAGTTATATGCTTTAAAAAAACAATGGTTAATGATCACCGTAGCGTTGATGATTACCGGCTGACGTACTATGAAGACTGGTGAGGAACATTTCAGAAACATCCATTCTTGTGAAAATCTGTTACACGGAAATCGTAACATTACGTAATCTCCATGGAGGCAATGTCTGTCTTTTATGTGGGTGAAGACAGCCCATATTTCAGTAAACAAGAAAATTATTTTGTTTCGACGAAAAGTTTCATTATGCCACAAGTTTTTCTGTTATGTTGTTTCTGTATGTCAGATTTTATTTATTTAAAAACACTGCCACTGTAGAACAAACTATTTGTTGTTTCTAGTGCAATGTTATGTTGCATATTTTGGATTTTAGTCAACTGGATTAGATTTTTGACGACTTTAGTAACCAGCCCGTTATTATATTCCGAGTATGACTGTGCCAGCCTTATGGTATTTTGATAAAAGTATGGCACTCAACCGTTTTACCGACTTGCTTGTGCATTGTAATTATAATGAGCTTTGGAAAAGTTATGAGTTCAGATTTGTTAAGTGAATCATATACTTCTCAGTTCATGATTCAAATAAAAAATCTTCACTTTACTTTCGAACAAGAATAATATTTTCATCTCAGCAGAATTCTATAACGAATTTTAAATATAAACTTAAAAAGGCTCTCTTGCAGTCCTATGAATACAAGGTCAATAAATTTATAATTAATTGTGTAGAAATACTTGTGCGGCAGCTAGTTTATTGGTTCGCACGGGTGTGGAGCGGGAGCGCGGGGCGGCGGGGGGCGGTCGGTCACGGTCGAGGACGCGGCCTTGACACGCGCCGCGCAGCCTCCGCGCGCTCCCCCCTCTCTCCCCTATAAAGTATCTTGACATTCGGCGTAATGGGGAACTAAATTGAAATGTACTGAATTTGATATTATTTCTTACATTCACCTTAGTAAGCCTGACAATCAGTCTTACCAAGTGGGTATCGTATTATACTCAGTAGGTAACTAAGTTGTGGAGATCAGACAGATAGGAGTTATATGTATACTGGTACAGTAGTGTATACTGGTATTCAGCTGTATCCGGTTAGACTGAATGCTGACTTCAACATAATTGGGAAAAGGGTAGGCAGATGGTGATACGCGAAAGTAAACAACGCCACCTTGTCCTGCACCGATACATCCACTATCTTATACATCTTAAGAACGTTCAGATTCTGAGGAGAATGTAAATGTAAGAAATAATATTGTTGTTATCCTATACAGTTTTTAACTGCTTTGCTAACGTTATGAAAAGATTTTTGGAAGGCACGACTAAGTGGTTTTTATAACCACAGTACTGAATTCGTATTAAATTGCATTTGAATTAGTGGCAAATGAAAACTTTTCCATAACATAAACTATGTTATGTAAAAGTTTTTAACCAAAAAGAAAAAAAAGGAAAAGAAAATCTTTTCCATTTCCGTTGACCGCAGGTTTTTGTTTAAATATCAATTACGGAAGCAGCGTTTGTTAATTATTTTTTAATAAGCGCAGCTAGCCACACAACCGTTGTCGTGTGGCTAGCTGCCTGATTAATATGTATAAAACGATAACTTACAAAAGATTATGATATGTTTCATGCTAACCTTGGGTAGGTAATGTTTGTGAAAGCCTACCCTTTGGTGTCGTCACGAACATGACAATATGTTATCGATGGCTCTATGTAATAACTTCTCGATTGTGGACAAAGCAGATGTGTTAATTGTTTTTTTACAAATTCCATTTTATCCATTGCGTGATAAGCCAAGCTTTACCGGTGCGGCACCATTACTCGCTTTTCTTGAAACATTAAGTTTTTATTTATTTTATCCATCTTACATCTATCATTAAGACTCGACGTAATACGTCGTCGACCCAATAAAAATAGATGTAAGTTTATTATTTTAAAAGATTATTTTGGGTGTTTGTCTATGGGCTTTAGTTGGCTGAACATAAAGCAATTATTATTATTATCCTAAAAATGTTTTTGCCATATCTCGGCATCCGAAGTTCCGTACCGTACCTTACTGGAAGGCGAACGAGAGTCCGAAGCCAACTCGTAGAGATGACAGTCGTTAGACAATCTTTAATAATGAGGAGGCACCAATCGACGATTAACCCTCCCAAGTAGCACGCGAGGCTGCTTATCAGCCGAATAACGGATTCCCACCATGCTTAAAGCTGAATAAAAAAGCTGCATAGGGGCTGTATAGGGCCTTATACAGCTCTTATAACTCTTAAATGGGCACAGATTATTCAGCCTTTAGTTCACGTAGCTGCTTAGGAGCTGTGTAGCAGCAATTTAACAGTGTTATAAAGTGTAACGACAGTACTATGCGCTGAATATCGACTGACTAAGAGATCACAAGTTACTCTTTATTCAGTAAATATGTCACATCTACGCTCTTAATAGATGTTTTAAACTGGGAAAGGCTGCTTGCGGCCAGTGTAAAAGTGAACATATTTGATGTAGCAAACATAATTATAGAAGCAAATATAACCCTAGCAGCCAATTGAACATTTGTTTCATGGAGTGAATTATACGTGGATAATATTCATATTTCCTGGTAAGTACATTGTTTTACATATTAATAAAAGAAAAATGCTTGGGAATGTAATTTCACTGACATTATACATATACTTTGTCTAAGAAAATTTTAGTGCGCCACGAAAATATTCGGTTTTTAATTAGTTTTGTGATATAAATAAGCCGTGATGAAAACATGAATAAACAATTTTTAGTGCTTTGAAAAGAATTATAAGATAAAAAGTTATTATTATGTTATCAGGAAGTAAAAACTAATGCAATACATTCCTAATTCATACACAAAACATCATAAAACTTGAAAAATGAACCAGTATATTTATAGGTTATACAATACAATGTTAAACAGCGACGTGAATAGTTAAAACTCTTATATGCTGAAAAAGGCTGTCTAATAGTTCACTAGTGTACTGTTAATCAGCAAAAAACTGAATAAAATTACAAATGTGAACTGTAAGCAGCTATAAGCTGTTTTCTTTACTTTTAATGGTCCACAAGCTCTACGTTAGCCATAATGTGAACAATTAAACAGTTGTTATTCAGACTCTTTAGGGATCCGTAGTATTATATCTAAAACCACCGCATGGATAACTTCTAGTTCAAAATTGTCAGTGATATTATTTAACACATCGTTTTACGCGCGCGCGAACCTTTCATATTGGGTAGAAAAGAATTAATATATAAATACCTATAGATACCTATATATTTTTTATTGTAAAATAAATTGTACAGCAAAATAAACATAAATGCAATATTTCATCCACAACATATTTTAATTTCTTAGTTTTTACATACTCTAAGAAGTCTGTTACGCAAAACGTGACGTCACGCTTAATTTTCGTTTAGTAAAACGATAACTGTCCTTGCGTTTGATTGTAATTGAATTTAGAACTTTGACGCTCATTTCTGACTTTTGTATTGTATTATTTTATTAAATTGGCCCTTAGAGACATTTGATCCTCATAATGTATCGGATCGACTGATAAGCTTAACCGCTGCGCAGTCCACCCGCGCGTGGCTCTCGTTTATAAAACTGTGTTTTCACCTAGCCTATTGTGCCTAAGTGCGGCCATCTCTTTCTGTCGTTCGCGCGCTAGATGCGCCTGTCTTATAGTGCTCAGTCGGCTCTCGGTACGCACAGTCGCCAGTCGCTTGTCGTCGTTGCCTGCATAGTCAAAAGAAACGTTGCGTACTATTTTAATGTACCTATACCTAGTTCTGTTTTTATACCTCAATTCGCAATAACGTTTACGATTGACATAATTAAGCAGGTACCTACAAACTGTAAAAAGCTTATGCAAACAATACTACCTACCTACCCAGAAAATCTTTGTTCAATAACCTTTGTACAAGTTATGTATTTATTACTTATAATTATGTGATTGTTTAATTTTTTTATTTCAGAATAATGCCTTTTAAGATCGTTAGTACTTCAGAACCGGACGGTGATCGATTGAGCATTGTACCGTCACTTTGGGAGTTTAATGGAATATTAAGTTGGCCTCCAAAGAATAAAAACATTTTGAAGCTGATCAAGGAAGAACGTTCGAAGCCAAGTCCTGATTGGAAAAAATTGAATTGTGATCTAAAAAGGCAAAATTTGTTTTCGTACGCACAGGCAGAAATTGAATTAGAAAGTATAGAGCGATATAGCGACACCGATGTCGATGAGCCGCAGTGCCAAGAAACCGCTGATCCAACTCAAAGTAATATTCAAACTCGAATAGTGGATCATATAGATACAATGAATTTCGAAGCTTATGCAGATACTTTGGTAAGTGACTAAATTATCTCTAACTAAATAATAATTATGGTGTCTGTGAAATTATCAATGTTCGGAAATAGGCAGATTGGTAATGTGCGTGGAGGGGGAACTAAAATCAAAGACCACACGCAGCGTGACAAATATGTAATTTTTATAAACTTAAATTTTCATAAATACAATTTTCAAGTCTAGTTTTATTTAACTACATTGCACTTTATACGCACTACACTTGTTTTGTTTTTTCCACCAAGTTTTGTATCGCGCGTCGTTGCACCGCCCGTGGTTGTTATCCGTACTAATGCGGGTGTTGCGAGACGCGCGGGTGATCAGAATTTATCCTGGCACTGGGCCCGCTCTATGCATGTGTATATTTGTTGTGTGTATAGTTATACGCGTCTTGTGTGTGATGACACCATCGGAAAAAACATCGTTGTGCACACACGTGCACAACGATATATTTTCCGTATTAGTTGACAGAATCCACATACACACCTATAGTGTGTGAAATTTGTTAATAAGAATAGTACATAAAATGTGTATTATAATATACATATAAATATATACACCGTGGGCTCGAGTAACCCCATCGATTTCAACCATGGGTTCAGATACATAATTGGAGCAAATACAGTTATATGTGACATGGCATCACGCATGTTTTCTAAGATATTCATTATTTTTAGAAATTCACGATCTGTAAATTCGTTAGGTAAATAAATCCTAACAGCAAACAGTCATACCTCACTCATTGTCAATTGGTATTACTCGGCAACTCGACTTAAGGCGTTGTTTGTACCTAATGCTCCAACTGTTGATTGAAATAAAGAATTGAATTGAATTGAAATAATGAAGTATAATAATGGAATCGATATAATTTGTTTGAAAAATATATTACTTTAAAATTACAGAATTCGACCTACTAGTGTTGCCACAACATTTTTTTCTCAGAATATCACCAGCAATTCATAGTTAAAATTATTTTCGGGTTGCTCGGGCCCATGGTGGAATGTGTACATATGAGTATAATATATGTGTATATATTATATATATATTTAAATGTACGGTATATTTCATTTATATGTTTTTTTTTTTTTTCAGACGAACACCAACTCCATACCCAGAAACATAACAAATACGTCCATCAATAATACACCTGATGAAGAAGTAATTTTACAAGTTTGTGAAGACCAGAATATGCTTTCGGACAAAACTGACACGATGGTTAATATGATTCATAATCAAAATAAAATTATAGAAAATATGGTGAACAAAATCTGCATAATGTCTGTTCAATTAGAAGACATATCAGAAAAACTGAAGCAGCCAAGAAACGAACAACCTGTACAAGTGACTTTATTGAAAGATGTCCGTCAAGATGAAGCTGAGAGCTTTTGCTTTAATATAATTGAAGACCAACGTCAGTTGGATGCGTTAGAAGTCAAACTAGCAGATAAATCCGAATACAAGAAACTTAAGAAACATTTGTCATTTTTATGCTCACCTTCCACTGGAGATGATAAAACATTTGCTTATCGATTACTTGACACATTGCTTTCTCGGGAATTTATCTGTTTGTGTTCGTGGTCTGGTGGAAGCCGAGGAGAAAAATCAAAAATTGCTTTGAAAAACTACAAATTATTAAGGAAGTTTTTTTTTGAAATGGTTCATTCGTGGGACGCAGCATTTATAGTAGAAGCTTCGGAAATATTTTTCAATACTGCTTTAAAAAATTCAGGAAAGAGAAAATTGATGAGAGACCTAAGAGCGTCAGTGACGAAGTAGGCTTCAGTTTTCGTTGTTTTGTTATATCTTTATTAACGGTATTGAATGTTATTTTATATTCGGATTTCAAATACTTTGTTAATAAGTGATTTACTGTGATGCAGGTTTTATAAGTTGCATGAAAGTGTAGGTAAAAGATGATACAATAAGGATATCAATGTTTTTGTTAAGTTTGTTGTTGTTACCTTTTACTTTTCTGTGACAGATGATACCTACATTGACAGAGTACTGGATGTGAGCAAATTGAATCAATAAATATGTATAAGTTCAATCATTTATTTTGTTTTATTTACAAAGTATGTAATAATGGAATAAAATAATGGCATTCTTTATGTTTAATACATACTAATTTGCATTTTATTTCCCGAAGATCTAAAATGACAGCAGCGTTAGCACAATCATCCGAACTTGTAGCTTTGTATATGCCAAAGCGTGATGACTTCACCGGGTACCTACGTGAAGATGTCATTTTTATTTTGTATTTTAGTACCATGTACCAAAACTTCCGATTCATCGATTATAAACTTAATTTCAATAATATCATTATTAGTGGTTAAAATATACCTGTCACATGTTTTTGAAGATTATTATAGCTTATATTCTTTCATATGATATGAAAGACAAGTACTTTACAAACGGATACTTAGAGTTGTTTTGTGCAATATTCTTATTCACATCAATCAAATTCATTTCGGCTAATCTTTTGGCCACTTGTGATAGTGGATTTCGGCCAACTGAAACACGCACGCACACGCATTGAAACTTTGCAGTGGCCCATACATCGTTACTTCAGCAGTCACATGAATTAAATTATGCACGTTGCTTGTGACGTAATCGGCTCCATAAAAGTCTCTATAATGTTTTACAAAATGTTTCAAAAGCTTATCAGCAAGTGGCAACATATTCTGGTAAGCTTCGTTTGAACAAATTATAATACCACAATAGAGTGTTAAGAAATGTGAATATGCAGTCGATTTTAGCACTTCAGGCAAAAAATGACACTCAAATAATAAAAGAATGATCGGAATTCGTTGATAATTGCTGCCAGATCTTTTAAAGCAACATGGTTAATACTCTTTTCTACAGCCCACGTTCTAATTTTTTCCCTAAACAGTGAGTGCTTTACATTATCGCTATAGCTGCCGTCGTCATCATCTTCAGAACTCGATATTTTTTCTGAGTTATAATTGTCGGTGTTTAGAATTGAACAATTAATATTATCACCGAGGTTACTGGAAGAAGAACTTGGACACACAATTTGTTGAATGTGCAACATCTTCTGAACTATTACGACTAATATTTTGTACGGAACCATCCTGTTTCAAACTATTTGTCACGCTTTGCGTTACTTCCCGACTTGAAGATTTTATTTCTTCTGTCTTCATAATTAGTCGAATTCATATTTATAAATCAAATAACATAGATATATACGTCAGTATAATCGCCCTCAACTAGTTACACTGACTGATTACAGTACCACATGTTACTTTTATTCAGATGAAGTCTGATTAAAGGTACTTATGTGAACCACTATAAAGTAGAAGCCGTTAATTCGATACACTAATGAGTCTCTAAGCAGCTGCGAGGCATCTAGTGAATGTTTAAATAACCGCTATGCAGACACTATCAATGGCAGTATAAAGGCTGATTAGCGGTAGACATATTCAGCAATAAGCTGTAATGTGGGCCACAAATCATCCATTATACAGCTATTAACGTCATAATAGTTCACATGTGCCCCTTTAATAAGTCAGTGTAATAGGAGTTCACAAATACCTTCTTATACAGCATTTGGCGTAATTTCATCCACTAAACAGCCCTTACTACGGTTAAGGCATTAGAAAAGGTTAAAAGCTGAATAGAGTCGTTGAAAATATACCTTTATAACACTCTTAGCGTATTAATGGTAGTTTTGTCAGTCTTAACCAGCCTTAAAGCAGCTCATAATCAGCCTAAGCTGTTTAAATATCACTGACAGCTATTATGCAGCTGTAGGATCACCAGTGTACTCTTAAAAGAGTCTTAATACGCATAGAGTTCCAAATAGGTCTAAAAGTGAGTAGTTATACAGCTATCTGTGCTACTTGGGCTGTATTCGCTATGCAAATGTTCTAAAGTTCAACCTCCGGTTGGTGCAAGACTATGACCTACCATAGTCTTGCACCGACCAAACTATCTTAATATGGAAAAAAAAATACTACGGGTTTGGGGAGCAAAGTATTATTGTTTCAGGATAAACTCACGTCTTCTTCCAGTGGGGGTAAGTGGACACTACAGAACGCCACCTGTTATTTATGATCATTACATACTCTGGTCATCTGGTCCTACAAATATTTTACGTAACATTAATATTTTAAATTTGGTGTTGATGTAATACGTTCTAGTAGATAGTAATATGTAACATATACATTGATATATCATTAAATTTATACCTTCTTAGTTTTTATATGACGTCTACCTATTGCAAAGGTGGCTGTAAAAAGACAAAAACGCTGAACAAGGCGTTTTTGGGGTCTTATAAAGCTGCGACCAAAAATAACGTACCTATTTTAGTAGAAATAGGCTATTGAAGTATATTTCTTCTATAATATTATTTTAATTCATCATCATTTCAGCCGAAAGACGTCCACTGTTGGACATAGGCTTCCTCCAATTTGGGGAGGTTTGCCATAATCGCCACGCTTGGCAGGCGGGTTGGCGATCGCAGTATGGTGGTAAAATGTATAGAGAACGCTGCTGCCCATTCTCTAGTACGTTCCTTAGTCATCTTTTACGACACCCACTGGAATAAATGGGATGGTTCTATTCTTTACGTCCGGCGCCACACGGGGCTTACGAGTTCGAACCCAGGCAGGCAATTTACTTTGTGTAAATTATTTCATCACCACTGCTCTCAAAACGGCGAAGGAAAACATCGTGAGGAAACCGGCATGTCCTAGGACCAAAAATTCGAAGACATGTGACATCTACCAACCCGCACTCGGCCCACGTGGTAGATTGTGGCCCACTCCCTCTCACCGAGAGGAGGCCTGTGTCCCAGCAGTGGGAACAATAAAGGCTGATTATGATGATGATGAAAAGCAAATAAACTTGCGAAACAACAGCTGGAATCATTTTGTTAATCTTGAATTCTAAAATCAGCAAAACATTATTTTACGGGTATAACTATAACTAGTTATATAATACAATACATAGTTGGAATGTTATCAAATATCGATCATAAGCTATGCAAGTTTAATTAAAGCATTGGCCTCGTGGCTAGAAATGTTAAATCAATGGCAACATTTTTAGTACAAAACCGGCTGACTGCTGAGCTCTATAATTTCAGGTGATAATAACTATAAGTACTAAGAGGATAATTGCTGCAATTAAGTGAAATATTATGATTTAAATATTTCACTCTATATTAAAAAAGTAAATAAACAGGTAAGTTTTCTTTCTACGTCGTACATCCAAGAAACTGAAAGTTTTCTAGTAGATTTCATTTTTAAACATTTTTCGACATCGATTACCTTTATCAAAAGTAGAAAGCTTGAAACTTAAACTCGACAAGAACAATCCAATAAAAAAACCTGTTTCAAAAACAATATATTAAATAACATTAACAAATTACTCCTCAGTGACATGTTCATAAAATTAACTCATTAACATCAATGGATTACAATTACTAACAGCGTGACAATTAAACCGTTGTTTTAACCGCCCCAATAACCTTGGCAGTGCTTACGGAGTTCAAGGTTGATATCGTCAGGTCACGTAATTGCTGTAGATCGTAGTCAGCAGACGACAAAGCAAGTTTTGGTGTGGAATGAAACTTAAATAGCTAGAATTCCTCCAAAATTTTATTTGAACTTTAATTCAAAGCTTTTTAGGTAACTGATGGTTATATTTTAATAATAAGTGTTTAAAACCAAACAAAAATAGTTCAGGGAACACATACAATCATCAATCAGTTGATCGAAACCTATAAAATATGAAACTGAGCCCATTAAATAAGCTAAATTCTAATTATGACATCTTAAAAACAAGGAGCTTCTTTACATGATTATGAATAGCACGTAAACAGTATAATACCTACGTAGGTATGAGTATAATTACACCTTAATTTATTCTATTCAGTTTTATTAAATTAGCTTTAAGTAGGTACTTACTAACATCAGTAGAGTTCAGTAATCACTTCAAGTTTTCAAAGACTTGACCTTTGTCCTTTGGTATTGTAAAAGTTGGTAGAACGAAGTTGGTTTAGTTGGTAAAAGTTTAATAATGCTGCAAATGCTTAATGAATAATTTAAAAATGAAATCTGGTCGTTTAAAGTGGGTCAAAATCGCGCTATAAGGAGTCGGTTACAAACAAACATACAAACAAACATACAAGTGAAGCTAATATAAAGCGTGTAAAAAGGTATAAATATAACAAGAATTGAAAACACACAAACAATTTATTAAATATAAATAATATTTAATTAATTAAATATAATTTAAAAAAAAAACATTATTGATTGCTCTGTATGTGCACCATACAGTAATGGTTCAGGTACTGCCAACGAACCTCTGCGCAGATGCCTTCAGGATGCCGCTGGAGCTATTCCGAACCGTGCGCACCACGTATTTACATCGCTTTCGCTTTGATGTACCTATAGGAGCAGTTGAACAATACTTACCAGGTGGCGTGGTGTTATTTCCTGACTGACTTGAAATTCTTCCTTACATATTATATTAAGTGCTAATTTAACCAATAAAACGTAACGCGATTAGCAAATCTAAACCGCGGTTAAGAACTGTCATTGTCAAAATTTCATCACTATGATGCTACTGACTGCTTTTGAACTCGGTTTAGATGTGTTGATCGCGTTCAGTTTAGTTGGTGAAATCTGCCCTATATCGGTTTAAATAAAAGAGATAATCGTGTCTGACGAGACGCCGCGAGTGTTGTGACGCTTCACTTTGGTTCTACGCTTACCTACTCACTACCCCGTGACTTGTGCCAAGTTCGGGTGAATTTCTATTCCAGGTTTCTTTTGTAAAAAAATCCATTATGTTTAGCGGTGTCATGAATTTGCTATGAAAAAATAAATTATTTAAATGAGAATGAAATGATTACGTTGTATATTACACTAGCTTCTGCCTGAGACTTTGTCCGCGTGAAATTTCTTAAAGCATAAAATGTATCGTATAGCATCGCATCGCCTGCCCGCTATTACTTCGTTTTCTCTTAGCTCTCTTACTGACCTTTTTTCATTTTATTTGGGTCCTTAGGGTCGTAAAACGTTTTTTGTTAATCCGAGTGGTACTTTCAGACTACTCCTTTACATAAAACCTTAGAAACAAATCTCTTCAAAATATTAGTAGGTATTGACTAACTGCTGCCCGCGACTTCAACTGCGTGTATTGTTTTTAATAATTATAAGTACCTATTCAGTATGAAAAGCTGCCAATGTCCTTCTCCAGGTCACAGGCTACGTATCTGTCAAACATTTAAAGATCAGTTCAGTGGGTGTGAAAAGGTGAGACACAGACTGAGTCGCTATTGTATTAGTGGATATAGATTGGACTCAGCGGTTCGGTATTTTTGAGTACCGTTACACTCATGAATATCGCCGTCATCCAGTTCCAGTGTGGTGCCCATTCCTTTTCATTTGGCTGTGAAAATGCACTGACGCTTTGTACGGTCTGAACCTTTATTTTGGGTAATGGTTAAGTCTCATTATGTGGGAGCAGACTTGGAATTCTATTGCCGTTCCCGAATATATCTATTTTTAGGTCTTTCATTAATTCAGATTGGCAGACGAGACCAAGGTTTCATTTGTCTAAAGGAATTTAATGGGCGAGACTTTCAGGCACAAAATGCAGCGTAGGGGTAGTGTGAATACAATATTAAGTACTACTTACTGTGCTTTTTTATGAATCTTTATGAAGAACATATTCTTATTTCGTACCTACCTCAATATTATCTATTGTTTCATTATCCATTTGCCATCTCAAACCTTGTTCTTATAGTTAGCCAGGAATGTGCTGATGCGTCAAATTTGTTGTCAACTGTTGTGGTGGGTCAACATTGATCAACCATAGCATGAGATTTAGTAGCCGGTTCACTGAATTTGTAAAACTTCTCTGATTGCCAAGTAACTTCCCGTTACTTGAAGTATAAGGCTTACGACGACGCGGCGACGGCTCGCTTTTACTGACTAACCCATTACTCACTTGGAAGTTAATCATTTGAAATTGTCACTTTTCTGTCTGGTGTACCCCTTGTAGAAGCTAGTGTAAATGTGTTTTGCTTATATATAATGTATTTGTGTTTTGCTGTGCCAATCGAAGCCAAACGAAAGCGCTAGTATTTAGGGAGCTTTTAATAAATCAAACAAATCGACAACAAAATTAATAGGGTGAGTGTTTCATTGTCTCAAGTATGCGAGCGAGTAATCGTTTTCATTAGCTCAACGAACTGACGAGTGTGGAGAGAGACCGCCGATGGGAGCGTTGCAAAAAGCGTGGTGCGTGGCGCGCCGGATACGGGTTCCCGTTGGAGCGCGCAGCCCGGGCGGCGGAGGGGCGCGGGGCACGGGAATGCATCGGGACGTTGACTGTCTGGGCCCTGCCTACGTTATCTGCAGTTGCCCTTTCGTACGATGCACCGTAACCCTCCTTCCACCCTTACTGTGGAGGCTACCAGACTACTGCAGCCCCCTCTATTCTAGAATTTGCTATTGACCTGAAATAAGAAAGTAAACATGTTTTGGTGGGGTCGATGAACTTTATTCGATTAGATATAAGTTAATCTCGTTAGCGATATTAGGAGCTTAATCATATTTGTGCTTCTTTTGTAATTATTATTGCTAACTAATCAAGAAGGTAGGTAAATATTATAAGCTACCTACTTACAACGCTTACACGTGCCATCTTGAAGGACCGTGATCATCATTAAGGCTGGGTGGCACCGTTTTCACCTGTTTTAGAATTGGTTTTTAATAGGCAAATTATTACGTCCAGAATCTGAAAAAAATATATATTTAAGATACATTCTTTCTCCTTAGCTTGTATCCGATCAAAACACGATACAATCAAATTTACTCGATAGAAAAAAAAGCCGAACTTACTTCGATTTGCAGTTTTTTAACAAGCCTAATTTCATTTTAAAGAAGTACTAATACTCCTATTTTTCTATAATTAGTATCAATGTATAGGTAATTTATTTAAGAATCGATTGAACCCGATCATTTTTTTTCATTATATTTCTAAAAAAAAATATCGATCGTTCAAGTGATTTTTGATCGGCGCGTCGCTTGCCACTGCTTGCCAGTGTCCTGCGAGACGTTGTCGAGGTGAGACCTGTGACAAATTTTTGCGCGCGCGCTTCCTTTCTGCTGCGTAAGTAATAATAAGAGAAAACAAAATAAATATTGTTTTCAAGAATTTATATAGACCATAGTTGGTTAAGCTTTTGTTTTGTGTGTGTGGTTCTCATTGTGTAAATATTTGTAAAATTTTAAAAACAATATTGCAATCCAATGCAATATTATTATGACATAGAGCTGATCTGATGATGGAGCTGGAAGTTGTCCATAGGAACTCTGTAATTAAACGACGCAGCCCCATCGAGATTGGGCTTGTTTGATTCGTCTTGACGAGTACTTTGATACTATATGGTAACCAGGGTCTGATGATGGAGTTGGAAGGGGCCATAGGAACTCCGTAATTAAACGACGCAACCCCATCGAGTTTGGGCTCGTTTGATTCTTCTTGACGAGTACTTTGATATTATATGGTAACCAGGGTCTGATGATGGAGCTTGAAGGTGGCTATAGTAACTCCGTAATTAAACGACGTAACCCCATCAAATTTGGGCTCGTTTGATTCGTCTTGATGAGTATCTTGGTAGGCGTGAATAGGAAGAGGTCGAATATTATTCCGCGGCAACGTACTACCGGGGTAAAAGGGACCCAATGTGATAATCCAGATTATAAACTATCTTGGTGCAATATTTCATCCAAATCTGTTCAGTAGTTTTGCGTGAAAGAGTAACATACATCCATCCATACTTCCATACACCCATACTCACAAACTTTCATAATAATATTAGTCCAGGTTATAAACTATCTGCTTGCTAATTGGAACGAAGTTCCTTATCGCGCATTGTGAAAGGGGGCTAGACGGAAAAAATTCTCACGAAAAGTTGTAACGACACTTTTTAACCGACTTCAAAAAAAGGACGAGGTTTCTCAATTCGACCGTATATATTTTGTTGTTTGTATTTGTTTGTATGTTGTTGTTTTTTTTTGTTGTGAGTAGAGAGAGAGAGAGGGAGAGAGAGGGAGGGAGAGAGGAAGAGAGGGAAGGAGAGAGAGAGAATATTTTTGTTGAGTGTATACAGGTTTTTTGTACATAATAAATAATAAAAAAATTATAACAATTATGAATCCTGGAAAGGAACTTCGTTCCATCCGGGTGTCCCTTGACAACTCTAAAGTTTTTTTTTTTCATTCAAATGCGTTCAGTAGTTTTTGCGTGACAGAGTAACAAACATCCATCCATACATCCACACTCACAACTTTCGCATTTATAATTTTAGTCCAGGTTATAAACTATCTGCGTGTTAAATTTCATCCAAATGTGTTCAGTAGTTTTTGCGTGACAGAGTAACAAACATCTATCCATACATCCATACTCACAAACTTTCGCAATTATATATATATATATATATATATTTTTTTGTTTTTTGTGTGACTAAGTCTTTTGTGTAAGTAAGTTATTTGTGTGTTTTGTATTATTCCAGGTTATAAACTATCTGCGTGCTAAATTTCATCCAAATCCGTTCATTCGTTTTTGCGTGAAAGAGTAACAAACATCCATTAATACTCACAAACTTTCGCATTTATAATATTAGTCCAGGTTATAAACTATCTGCAAGCTAAATTTAATCCAAATACGTTTAGTCGTTTTTGCGTGAAAGAATAACAAACATCCATCCATACTTCCATATATCCATACTCACAAACTGTCGCATTTATAATATTAGTCTTGTATTATCGTTTCTTCTGTGGTTTCTAATACTGTGGACATACTGATGTCGCTACACTATGACCTGTCTGTGCTACGCCCGCCGCCGCCGCGCCGCCCGAACTTTTGGCGCGCTAACGTGTTCGACAAGAAGGACGCGCGGGAGGCGCCCCGCGGATTTCCACGCACCTCACCCCCTCAAATCTGTATGAGTGTCGAATCACCTAGCCTTAAACTATGAATTTCGCCATAATGTATGATTTGATAACGTATTATAATAACTAGTAAGGAGTAAGAAATACAAAGTGAGCATTGGAAGTTATAATTACTGTAAGTTGTAAGTATCACGAGCTAGGCAGCGCTCGTTCGCAGGAGTCGAGGCCGCGTGATAACGATAGCAGCAAGTAATGGCCGACAAGCCTTGAACCTGCAGTGTAAGGACCTTCACAATGTCTCGTTCATTGTTTATTGAGCATTGTTATATGACCAGTTTATTTAAATACAGTTGTATTGATTGTTCTGGGATGTCCTAGTTGGACTAGTTAGTACTTCGCATTGGCCATCGACGTGTGCTTTAATTTGGTCTGATTTATAAAATTCATTGAAGACACATTAATTATTTTTACTAATAATGTGGTTAGTAGGTCTATTTATTATCATTCTCCTGCCTTAAGCATTATAATCAGCCTAAAATGTTCCCACTGCTGGGACACAAGCTTCGTCTCTGTGAGTGAGCAAAAATCCACTACGCGGGCCGAGTGCGGGTTGGTAAATGTCACATGTATTCTAATTTTTGGTTTTAGGACATGCCTATTTTTCCACGTTGTTTTCCTTCACCGTTTTGAGAGCAGTTGTGAAGAAATAAATTAAACAAAGTCCGGGTTCGATCTTACGATCTACAACTCGTACGTCGCGGTCGTTTCCACTTGGCCACAATAGCTGCCCTCTTACCTTTATTCTAATGTATTTAGGGTCGGCACTAGTCTATATTCTTCTAAACTTCTGTAGTAGTCAAAGTAAACCAAAAAAAAATTAAGAAAAAAAGAAAGTTTTTTTATTTATTAAGTTACACAAATAATGGTTAGATAACTCTTTATTGTATACCAAATAAAAATAAAAAGTTATCTTATAGAAAATTAGGATCGATTTTCATAAGTTTTTTTCACGTACCTACGCGTTACATCGTTATCGAAATTAAAATTGCTTTTTTTTAAATTTCAGTTGCAACAATGATTGACAATTCTTGTTTCTGAAAAAAAAAACTACTTCAGATTCATCTGCTACTTCTGATGGATCAAAAGTCGCAAAAACCAATTAAGTTTTTAGTTAGTAAAGACAGCGACGTAAAAGTGTCTTCAGCCATAATTAACCGCTTCTTCGTGTGTACATTTTAACATAATCTTCTTCTTAGTATGTCGATAGCAAACTTTATTGAATCGATCCATAATTTGGCTCATAATATAATGCTTAACTTTTTTTTTTGCTTCTTCTTCACGAAATTACCAAATAATAGGAATAATTTTATAAGGTAACAAGACAGACTTCATTTCCATTGCTGGATGTCAATCTGGCTTTGTTTGGTTTTACCAATTTTACCCAACTTACTTATTAATAGTTATGATCGATTAAAACAGATACATAATGGCAAAGTATCCACACTAAGGGCCACTGCGTTCAATGGCCCACGCCGCCAACTCCAACGTTCATTGCTCCGTTTGAATCCAAGACGTCCTTCAAAGTAGTTAGAAATTAGAAAATATATGTAAATTCATCGAAATCGCCCCAATCATTAGCTATTTTTACAAGAGCTTAATGTACCTCTTAAGACATGAAGTCAAGAGGTCTCAAGGTTATCATGGCGGTAAAACCTTTGTTGTGGTTTTCAAGCAATAAACTTTCCTTTGGTAGAAAGTAAATGCTGTAAATATAGATATTATACCCTAGAAAAGTTGGCATCTACTTGGGTTGACTATACCTAGTGAATAAATTTCAAGGACTTCGGATTTTTGCCCCTAAACTGAGATGGCGACACGCAAACCAACTTTATTTAGGCGTCGGTAAGGTGTAACATAATAAACGCAAGTCCAAAAAGTAGTTTGATCAGAATTGACTACTGAATAGACTTCGGTAGCGCCCTATTAATACAGATATTTGAAATAAAAAATTTGTTTTTCCATACTGACCGCCACCAGGTTGAGCCAAAGAAAATAAATCTTATTTAAAGGCAATAACACTCAATTTTAAATGCATAATAGGATCAGCACTATTTTCTTAATAGTAATAGATAGCTTTAACAAAAAAATAAGTTTTAGCCATTGTATTATGCTTTTAACTCCTCTAATTGGTGTGTATGAAATCTTGCGTGAATTTTGTTATACATTGTATACCGCAAACTGTTATGTTTATCTAGAAATCAAACTTAAAATAATATTAAATTACGTCGTTCTTTTATTTTAAACCACTAGAATGTCAGAAAACTTAATATAGGAGTCGCGATTTGGATACGGTGACCATTTCATAAATCCACAAAGTCAACATCTTCCTAAGAAACACCCTAGATTTTGAGAATTTGCGTCGTAAATTGTTAATCGATAACCCAACACGGTTCTATAGTGGTCAAAGCTCAGTTCATTAAATTGTATGTGCGGTTGCATCCATTCCTGGCGATGGCCAAAGTTTTGTAAAGGGATTACTGAGGGCCGTGCGACCTTGGGACCGCGTCCTCGGTCCGTGTCAACGACAACGAAGACTGCGGCCTCGACGAGTGCTGAACACCACCCCCCCCCATCCCTTCACTACCACACCCCCTGCCTGCCCACAAACGATTTCCAAAAATTTCATGAACTCGCAAGTAAATACGTATAAGTCCGTTCTTTTATTACAGTTGAGTCAGACTAGTTTCGGTTCTTAAAATAATTAGACCTAGTTCTATAAATGATTACTAATGATGCCTAAAACCATTGGTAATCGAATCATTATATTTGTAAATCCAGGCGCAATTGATTTTGAAATATTCATTTTCATATTCGTGGATAGTTTTCCTTTGTTTTTAATTTTCCATTATTTTAGATATTATCGGAATTAACCCTTCTCGTTACATTTAGGTTTTACCCAAAGCGTGCCACATAGCCTATTTGTTCGAGATTTGTGCGTGAGATATGGGTATTTTAAGAAATAATAGGGCAATGTTTATTTACAAAGTGGTAATATAGTTAAGGTAGTGGTGCAGGGTTGAGTGCGACGGCCGGGGGTAGTGGATGCGAGGGCGTCGACTGGCACCCACAGCCCGACATTGAGGTACCCTCACGAGGGCATTCCACCGCTGCACTTCTCAAGGTTCCAAGCTTTAAATATATCAAATTATAAGAACAGATCAAACAAAAATAACTGCACTGAACAACATTGGTGTTTAATTATACATAGATTGTTATCTCGAGTCATGTTCCTACCACAATCTTATGTTTTAAATCTTTTCTCAAGAAGTTGTCGTGAAGATATTTTGAGTGACAGGGAAATATAGCGTTGATTTCAACATTTTAAAGTTTTTGCCAATTTATGTTAACTGGAGCTGTTCCAGTTCGTCCGCAAAATATTTATGAAAATGTGAAGGGGTGGAGTCGAGTAAATTAGTGCAATGGACCTGTTATGTCTGGGAGAAGAAATACATGTCCCGACGTTGCATATTGATCGGGGACTGCGACGCCGCCGGCTGCCGCTGCAGGCCGCATTCACACCGACGCTATGCATACCATGCTCAACGGGAATTAATTGGAGCACTCATCATTATAATGCCATAACTTTTATTTTGTAGCAGCCTGTGGGAATAATTTGTTGACAATTAAACAATTTTTGTTAGTAATTTGACAATTTTGATTCTTAGCAAACAAAATGTAAGACAGCTATTTGCTTTGTTAATATATTTCCTTAATAATATATTACAACAAAATGCCACCTTTGTACTGCTATCACTCAATCAATCTGCTTAGCCTTTTCGCAATGTTGTTACGTCGGCTACTAATACTACCACGACCATCAATTAATTCATTTACAGGCATAGTAAACGTAGCAAATACATAATGGCTCGATGATGGCTGCGACGATGGCTCGATGTACTCGTATAATGTTTCGATGGAGTTTATAAAATGAGAACTTAGACTACTGCAACATAATACTTCGACTATAATTAATTAATTAATAAGTCAACTAAAAGTAAATAACTAGCTAAAATTAAAATGATGCAGTGTTTTTGATAAAGTACAAAATTGTTTATAATATGTATTACGTTTACAAATACAAGTTAAATTTTGCTCCAGTTAAACGAATGCTCTAATTTTCAAAATGATTTTTATCTACTTACTGTGCTATCTGTACCAAGCGATTACTATGGCATTGCTATGTATATAAAGAGGACAAAAATATCTAGAATAATTCAATGACTTAAGTCTCTTAACAGCACTTCCTTCTGTAATGTTATCTTTAAACTTGAAACGTTGTGCTACACGTGGGTTATATCGTCTCGGCAATGCATCTAGCCTTGATATTGTTTGGCACAAAATTGCGTAAAGATAAGATATATATTTTAGGTTATCTATATAACACAACCTTCTTTAGTAATAGTTCGACCCAGGCTTAGAGTCAGCGTAGATCACGCCGTAGAGGCAGCGTAGCAGTAGCGTAGACCTGAATGTAGAGGCGGCGTGAGAGTGGCGTAGAACAGTTCAGCCAGCGTGGAAACAGTGTAGAGGCATCGTCCGCACCCCATAAATAAGCGGCATAGAGGCAACGTATAAGTACCAATATGGAGCCATATTCAGTTAGCCTGAAAGTTTCTTTCCAAAAATTTTTTTTTCGTTTTTAGCATAGTTTACTGAACAATTCTGAAAGTGTTTGCCAATGACCATTTTCAGTAAATGTTATCATAAAGCGCACTGTCGGATTTCCAACTTTCGTCACTGAGCCTTAAAAATTCAACAAGTCGCTTTTATTAAGGCATTCCATTTAGGTGTCTCCTACTGTTAGTCAAAAAGGGATTGGAAAGTATACTACGTTTAACAAAAACGACTAGTGCAAAAGTTGAATGTTTTTTCATGGTTGAATAATATCCATAATATGATAAGATTTAAAGGGATAGGTTTGTGATGCTTTGTAACTAGAATATCAGTTTCTTGCCTGTTCTTCTCTAAAGAATCCGACTGCTACGGAATGTGCAACCACCTTATTATGTCTGATTGACCGAGTCCTTGATAATTCAAAGGTGCACGTAAATGGCTTAATTTAAATACATATTTTGAGTTTTTAGACTGTAAAAATCTGTTCAATGCAATGTTCGACTAGTCGGTGTGAGCGCAGGTCGAGGATCGCGGCAGTGAGCGCTCCGTGGCGTCACACGCGCATGCGTGAGCCGCTGCCGTTGCTGCCACCCGCATGTACCCCATCGCGCCGTGTCCTGGTGCCCTTCCATGCCATCCAACTTTCACTCCCCAACACACTTAGCCATAAAAAGTATTGATTTAACAATGGATTTACTTTTATAAAATATGGTACAAACTCGTCATCTAAAATACGATATACATGCTTACACTAAAACATATGGCTTTTACGTATACGTGTATAAAAAAGAGAGCTCATTGGACATCCAAAAATTCAGCATCGTTGGTAATGGAAAAAGTAGCTAAAAGGCTGACAGCATTGCCACATTGGATGGCGGTGCTGTGAATCTTCAATCATAAACCAAAGTAAAGCAGACAGCAATTATTAAATAGCTTAGCAATAATTGGCGTGTCAAACAATAATCAACCTCATCCTAAAGTCACCCACGAAAACCTGTAAATTAATATTACACCTTCGCCTTAAATAATATAATATTCGTACGTGCTCATGACTGCAAAAGTAATCTACAATCTACGTAAGTATAAAGATATAACGAAACCTAATTAAGGTCATATGTATATTCAATATCATCAAATTAATGTCAGTAATAAAAAACAAAGATATTCATTTGGCGTAGAAACTCGATAAATTAGTAACATAATCAACTTTAAACAAAGTAGGTATTATAATTTTCAATTCAAGTAATTAATTACTGCAGCCCTACGAAATGTATGTAGATGATCTTAGTTTAATACTCAGTGTCATTAAACTGAACATTAGAAAGTAATTATAATGTGAAGTCGGTAAGTTTACGATGCATGGCAGAAGCCACTAGCTAGAGATCAGTGAGACTGTCGCCAAAATACTCGTGAACGCTGAATCCGGCCGTGAGCCGCCGGTGGCAGTGACCTCGGCGCACCCTGCGACTGCACCGCACCCCCCCGGCCCTCGCACTCCTCTCACCCCCGCACCACCCCGCACGCCTAATGCCGCTACACCCCTAGCCACCCTCTGCCGCCCTCTCATGTTTATGTTTCAAAATGCTGTGTTAAATTGCAGAAAATTGAAACGTGTCTACATGCACTTGTTTTATTTGTATAGCGAATGTCTGTGTCCTAGTTCACATGGATTAATTTCAGTTCTGGTCTTGCTGCGTATAGACTTTCTACTGAATTTAGCGATTGCCAATAGCTCACTGAAATGTTTATAATTTGTTTTAAATTTTCAGAGTAGGAAGAGCTATAAAGTTTTTTGTTCTATAGTGGAGGTCTAAAAATCTGAAAAATAACTGAGTAGAAGTGCTAAAACTTTTTTTCTTCTAAATAATTTTGCCTTTACAGTATAGCTTCTCAGGGAACATCGGTTCGATTGCGATAAACATATTTAAGATACATTATAATCACATATATGTAGTGGTCTATGCAACAAGCAGGGCACGTTGTAACGAAAGCTTTAGATGGAGAAGCTCTTACGCAAATTCTTTTGCAGGAAACACGAAAACAGTCAAAGTTTACGAACTAACTACGAACCAGCACCCTAATTGCGAAACGCACAATTTATCAGAATCTGAATGCGATTGAAGATTATTTCTAAACCATTGCGTCATTTGTTCGAATAAATTGTCGGCTCAGCAACGTAAATAACGCAATGAATGTTGTTTAACTATGAATATTAAACCAATTCCTATCGATAAAAAGTTCCGCAACCACCCCACTGGTTGATTCATGTTGGTTGGTTTCATATACCCACGAGTGAATAAACTATCGGCCTCATAACTGAATATTAATAACAAAAGTGGTTTATGAAAGGGTTATAATAAAATGGTTAGGATAAATTCGTAGCACACGTGCTGCGTAATACAAGAGCATGAAGAATGATTATATTGAATGCAGATAGAACTCATTGTAGTTTTTCAAATCAAGAGAGGGGTAATTCTCGTAATTTTAAGAACGTTCAGTCTTATTTCAGTCTCAATTTGTCAAAAATACCTTACATACACCACCACACATACCATTTATGACAAGTTTTTGACATTTGATCGTTGCCGTGATGAGACTGCGACTAGATTTTGAACGTTTTAATTACGTGAATTGGCCTTCTGAAATCTGAACGATACTAATTTTGAAAGTATGGCAACCGGGTTGTTCTTCTTTTTTACCGATAGTGAAACGAAGTTTTTCTGTTTTCTTGATTTTTGAACTATCCATAATTGTGGTTTCTGTGTGGGATAAAAAAAAATTGCATCTGTGTTTTCATTAGGACTAATTTAAATTTTCTTTCCGGCTAGTATTATTTTTTAATGTTTGTTTTAGAAAAAATTATGTGACAGAGTGGCCTTTTTCTGTGGAGACCACATTTCGGCTTGTCGCTCTGTCACGGCATTCTAAGGGAAAAATACGTGTTAAATATGGTGGTTAGAGAAAATAAAAATGACATAATATTAATAGATAAGAAAAATACGGACGTTTATTTGTACCAAATTAAAAAACCGTAAATATCAATACTCCAACGAGATGCCATAACAAAACGAAGGACAGATCGTTGTCGGTAAAAAACTAGAACGACCCACCCATGTAAAGCAAATTCAATGCAAAGCCAAGTGGACGAGCAATACTATTGGGTTGCTTGTACATCTATATTAATACTTGAAGCACTAAACCCCTTTTCCCGAAAATTTCGTAAACGGAGGAGTATGAAATTTGGCACAGTTAAAGTTTATACGGAGAAGGAGTGCAAAAACCGATTATTAATAACACGCTTTTATTAGCTTCACCTGTATGTTTGTATGTTTGTAACCGACCCCTTGGGACTCGACTTTGACCCACTTCAAACGGTCAGATTTCATTTAAACTTTGTAGGCTTATTGAGGACCGATGACAATAGAATAATTTCATTTTAGCCATTATCCTTGCCAGGCTTACCAAGACAGCAAAAGAAAAAACTGAAACTGGAAAAATTCGAAACAGCCTAAAAAATTTAAAATAAATAATAGTTTTAAAAAAAAACTTACTTTTGTATGGAAGCGTGTTTGTTAGTTTCTTTTTTAAAATCTTTTATTTTAATATAAATGCAACAGAATACGTTAAGTTTTAAATGAATTATGGTCTAATCTAATGGGCGACTACTAGTACGAAATTGTTATCTAAAAATCCGTCAAAATTTTAAGTTGAATAAAATCAACCACAGCACGCGTAGCATGACCACCGTAGAAATGGGTTTTGTCGACGGAAGAATAGACAAAATTACAGATTGTAGAAAGATTAAAGACAGAATTAAATATTGTAGAAAGATTTGCACTGTTTTATGCGGGCGTAGCATGACAATTCTATCTCTATTCTACCAAGAATAGACAAAACCGATTTCTACGGTGGTCATGCTACGCGTGCAGATCAATTTCCCAAGCACCAACCAACAGGATATAAAAGATGTTGTTTAACTTCTAGACCTCTGCCCAATCCTTCGCCCAAATATGCCGTTATGTTGTGTTTCACTTAAAGGATTGAATGCTAATACTTAGAAATGAGGAAAGTTTTAGAAAAATAACTGATAGAAGATCCAATAAAAGAAAATTCCATTGGAAGGAAACCTTGACGAGAGATCTGGATAACGACGAAGAAGATAAGGAAAGTTCTCGATACTATATTCTTAGAAAGTAAAAGATGCATTCTTGAAGGTACTGGGTACACAATCAACAGAGCATCATGCTGTATCAGGCTCACTGAGGCCCTATCGTGCACGTCATTAAGATGATAAAAAAATCGTGTATTATCTTAAATCGGCGATAAAAAACTATTCTATAAAGCACATAACAGTTTTGCTCGTGTCCAGTTGGTGTGCTATCTACTAGATGGTTATCAGCCGTTATCAGCGAGCGTGCTCGTTTGTCCAGCGAGCATCGATCGGGCACACTATTTCACTCCTTGCCTTCGCGGAAGTGATAATAGCTGTTACGTCTTATCTCTCGACATTAACACTGACCGGGTTAATTTAAGATACCTATTGATATTCGGATATGTTGCATGAAATAATAGTGGAATATTAAAAAATATCAAAATATTATATTGCATTAACTAGGTAATGCAATATAATATTTTGTTAATATATTATACTTTTTTTTGCCAGCGACTTCATCCGCGTCAAATTTGTGCTCCCCTGACCCTTCCCGTCGCATCGAATTGCCTGCCAGTTTTCGTCCATTTTTCGTTACTGCTCCGCTCGTCCGACTGTAGCGTAATGTTATATAACCTATAGTCTTCCTCAATAAATAGGCTACCCAACACAAAAAGATTTTTTTCAATGCGGACCAGTAGTTCTTGAGATTACCGCGTTCAACCAAACAAACAAACTCTTCAGCTTTATAATATTAGTATAGATTATATGATTTGAACTTGTGAAGGCCGCCGGAATACGCTGGAACTCAGGGGCGGTCTATGTCCAGCAGTGGACGTCTTTTGGCTAAAATGATGATGACATAGATATATCTACAATAGTTGTGTCGCGTAGTCAGAAGCCTAAAAGCCTGACTACCAGGCATACCAAGAGATATTGTGTTACTGGGTAATTGAGTTGTGGACGTCACATAGGCACTCGCTCTATTTAAATTACTGTCATTCAGCACCCTATTTGCGAAATGCACAATTTATCAGAATCTGAATGGGATTGAAGATTATTTCTAAACCATTGCGTCATTTGTTCGAATAAATTGTCGGCTCAGCAACGTAAATAACGCAATAAATGTTGTTTCACTATGAGTATTTAACTAATTCATACCGATAAAAAGTTCCGCAATTACCCCTCAGGTTCATCCGGTTTTACTGGAAGCTGACCCTAACTAAGTTGGGAAAAGGCTAGGTAGATTGACTGATTGATGTACGACAGCTGAAATTAGTCGTTTCATTCAAGGCCAAGGCATACATATGATAAATTATAGCCAATACTGAATAGAATTCAGTATGAGAACTATACGACAAAAAAAAAAACAAACAAACACGAACAAATAAAACAAACAAATAAAACACTCGACAAATAAATAAAATTGAAGTGTCTGCATTGTGAAAATAACAGCCTTTTACTAAATGCATATGAAAGTATGTACGATACTAATAACAAAAAAACCGGCCAAGTGCGAGTCGGACTCGCGCACCGAGGGTTCCGTACAAACCTGCAGGTCATCATCATCATCATTCGTCATCATCGTTTATGAAATTAAATGTTTTTTTTTTAATTTTTATATTTGAGTTGACTGAATGAAAGGTAAATTGTGATTTACGATTTATGACGTATTAAAAAAAAAACTACTTACTAGATCTCGTTCAAACCAATTTTCGTTGGTAGTTTTCATGGTAATGTACATCATATATTTTTTTTTAGTTTTATCATTCCCTTATTTTAGAAGTTACGGGGGGGGGGGACACACATTTTACCACTTTGGAAGTGTCTCTCGCGCAAACTATTCAGTTTAGAAAAAAATGATATTAGAAACCTCAATTTCATTTTTAAAGACCTATCCATAGATACCCCACACGTAAGGGTTTGATTAATTTTTTTTTTTGTGTTTCAGTTCTATGTATGGGGAACCCCAAATATTATTGTTTTAAAAAAAAATGATATTAGAAACCTCAATATCATTTTTGAAGACCTATCCATAGATACCCCACACGTATGGGTTTGATGAAAAAAAATTTTTTGAGTTCCAATTCTATGTATGGGGAACCCCAAATATTATTGCTTTTTTTCTATTTTTGTGTGAAAATCTTAATGCGGTTCACTGAATACATCCACTTACCAAGTTTCAATAGCACAGCTCTTATAGTTTCGGAGAAAAGTGGCTGTGACATACTCGGACAGACAGACAGACAGACAGACAGACAGATAGACAGACAGACAGACAGACATGGCGAATCTATAAGGGTTCCGTTTTTTGCCATTTGGCAACGGAACCCTAAAAACCTGTCCTAACTCGTCTACCTCTTTGGTTGTTCCGGCTAATCTCCGAAATGGCTGGACCGAAGCTGATAGGGTTTTTACTGGCAGATAGGTGGCTGGTGTTATAAGGAGTGACATAGGCTACTTTTTGTTCCGGTAGCATGTTTCTGTGGGGTATTTTTCGACATCCACGAGGACGAAGCCGTGGGCAGAAGCTTGTTTTTACATATTCGTGATGATATTTTTATGATATATTGATTCCATTCTATCATAAATCTATACTAATATTATAAAGCTGAAGAGTTTGTTTGTTTGTTTGTATGTTTGTTTGTTTGGTTGAACGCGGTATTCTCAAGAACTACTGGTCCGCATTGAAAAAATCTTTTTGTGTTGGGTAGCCTATTTATTGAGGAAGACTATAGGTTATATAACATCACGCTACAATCAAAAGGAGCGGAGCAGCAACGATAAATTTACGAAAACTGGCAGGCAATTCAATGCGACGAGAAGGGTCACGGGAGCAAAAATTTGACGCGGACGAAGTAGTCATAATAATATTAATATAGCTATAAACAATCTCTTAATTATTATCATGCCGAATTGTGTGACATATTTACGGATATGACTAAGGCGTTCGACTACGAAAGCCACGACGTCCTTTTAAAAAAAAAACTTTAGTCCTTCGACATAAGGGGAAATTCAAGTTTTTCCTCTTATGTCGTAAGAGTAAAGATTTTTCTTATAATCTTTCACCTTAGTGGTCGAAAGCAGTACACAGAAATATCTAGAATATGTTCTAAAACCAAACACAGATTAAACATACCTCAGACAATAAAGTCGAATCTGGTGTAACACAGAGTAGCTTCTTGGGCCACGCTGCTGCCCATTCTCTAGTTAGTCCCTTAGTCGCCTCAACAATAACACCCACTGGAAGAAATGGGATGGTGCTATACTTTATGTCCGGCATCAAACGAAACAACAACGTTTTGACAATAATAACTTAGTTAATCACCTTAAAAAAAAAAACACTTTTTCCAACAGGGATCCCCGCAAAACGTAGTGTTAGTCATAATGGACAAAATGTCGACTCAGCAGAAGTTGCTAAATTCCAAGGTATCTTAGTTGACAGCAGTATCACATGGAAATCGAATGCTGAAGACATTTATGATAAACTGAGAAAACTTATGTGCTGTATCACATAAAGTAAGCAAGTATAAAATTAACTATTCTGGCGTCCCCCAGGGGAGTGTACTGGGTCCGCCACTATTTCTATTATACATTAATGACCTCAAAAAATGTTTGAAATATGAATGTATCCAATTTGCTGACGACACTACTTTAACGATAAAATGTTCCAACAAAACTGACGTAGAAACTGATACTAACAATTAATTAATGAATGTGATAAAATGGCTGATGAACCATAATCTTTATGTTAATATTGAAAAAACTAAAATAGTTCAATTTTAAACACGTAACTTGTCAGTAATACTTACATCAATTAGTCATAATATTGTAATTCTACAACCAGGACCATCAGATTTATTTTTAGGTATAGTAATTGATAACAAGTTGAACTGGAAGGAACATGTAGAAAGAGTATGCAGTAAGCTTGATTTTGTAAGTAAATGCTCTTCGCAAATTAAGATTCATCATTCATCATCATTTCAGCCGTAAGACGTCCACTGCTGGACTTAGGCCTCCCCTAATTTGGTGGGCTTTGCAATAATCGCCACGCTTGGCAGGCGGCTTGGCGATCGCAGTATGGTGGTAAAATGCATAGAGAACGCTGCTGCCCATTCTCTAGTAAGTCCCTTAGTCGCCTTTTACGACACCCACGGGAAGAAATGGGGTTGGGCAGTTAAGATTAGTGTACAGTAAAAAAAACAGTCCTTAATGCCCATCATGGGTATGTCTCATCAGTACTGCGTTACGGCCTAGTGATATGGGGTAATTCAGAGGATGCGGAAAATGCATTCATAGTGCAAAAAAAATGTGTTGGAGCCATGAGTAAAGCAGAGTATCTTGACCATTGCAGGCCATTATTTAGGGATTTAAAAATTCTCCCACTCCCATGTTTGTATATTTTTGAAGTCTGCCTATTTGTAAAAAAATACTCTCATTTATTTCAATTAAATGGACAATTCTCCGAAAGACTGAACAAAAAAATGCCGGGAAATTACTCGTCCCTGCTCAGAGATTACAATTATTTAGTAAAAATTGTCATATATACTATGCAGTCATCTGCATGGTATATATGAAAATTGTTTTTTTTTTTAGTTTTTATGACTTTGCATGCCGTAAGGTAAAATATAGCGGAAACACTTAATGAAGTACCATCTCATACCTGTACCTATGGTACAGAGTTGGCTAATAAATAAATCTGAATTTGAACAGCATTTAGGATGCCGTTGCTACTGCTTCGTAGACGGTATTGCAAGAAGTTTGTTATCTAGCGCATGATGGCCTGAAAGCATTCTAGAAGCGCTATTATACTGGGTGCGCAGGGTTATAAAGTTTCGTCGAGTATTTTCCACTCACAGGCCACTCGAGTAAACGACTAGTAGAAAAAGCTAGCTTTAATAAAAACTGTTATTTTCACCTCTATTCATACTCATTACTTATGAGATCTCAGGATTTTTGTTTATCTTCTTTTTACTTGTTACAAAACTGGGAAATTATAATAGAAAATGGTTTTAATTGGTACACGTAATAAATAAGCCTTAGTCCTCACGTACGAATATTGTGAACGTATAGACAAATATACAAGCATGTTCTGGTTTTCGAAACGGGACAAGTGACCGTTTCTTGGTTATGTAATAAACATCATCATCATCATAATAATTCCAGGCGTCCACTGCTGGAAATAGGCCTCCCCCAATTTGGGAGGGTTTGCCATAATCACCACGCTTGGCATGCTGGATTGGATTGGCGATCGCAGTATGGTGGTAAAATACACAGAGAACGCTGCTGCCCATGCCATGTAAGCCTACTAGCAAGCCCTTAGTAGCCTCTTACGACACTCACGGGAAGAAATAGGATAACTACGGCGCCCGGCCGGCACACTTGCCCTTCAACTTCGTACGCGATCTACGTAAACATAATAAACTTAGCTTCCGAAAATAAATAAAAAGCACAGTTTTTTAAAACATAATATGTTTTTGTTGTTTTTTTGAATAAATCTACTTTAGGAACAGAGGACTACAATATTGAAGACTACATTTAAATTTCTAATTTCGTTAGCAAATACCTGATTAGTCAACAATCTATAATTAACTGCTCAAGTACTGGTACGATAAACAGGTTGAATAATTGAATGTTAGCCTCATTGGTACTTACGTCACCATCCTCAAGTTCAAGGGCGCCATGCACCGTAATTAATTCGTAAGTCACAAAAACTTGATGCCATGCCATGCTCTCCGATTTATTTTAGGTGCCACCGTTCATGTACGTATAAGTGTACTAGTTACGGCTGATTATTTGAATATTAAATAATGAAATGGCTGCAAAGGTTCGATATTTTTTTTGGGAGTGAGTTCACGTTGAATTATTTGTAATTCAGTAAGGTGTATCGTGAGTGCAGTGCACTCCCGTAAAGGTCACAGTTAAGGTTAAAGTTGATGTCGGATGGGCGTTGCAGCGGCGGTGGCGGCGGTGCTGGGCGGGCGGTGCAGGACACCTGAGGGCGGGAGGGCGAGGGGCGCACGCTGCAGATTCACTTTCGTCCGGCTGCTACCGCCCGCCACGCCAGTGAGAGAAAGTTGGCCGCGGCGAGCGAACGAGTCTCGCGTCGAGCGGCGCGCCGCGCACGCACGAACCCGCGCTCGAACTACGGCGCCCGGCCGATACACTTGCCCTTCAACTTCGTACGCGATCCACGTAAACAATGCGCTGAAATGTCCCATCTCTAAGAAGATTTCCGTATTGCATGTGAATTTACTTTCGATACTTTCATGGAGTAATTGATAGTTTTATAGTAGCCGGTATTTATCGAGACTATAACAGACAATTTAATTAGACGTAGTGATTTATCAGTATTTAAGGAACGATGCAGTGTTATCCTAAGTTATCCCCTAAGCGCGAGCCGATGGACATAGTATACGAGTCGGAGATGCTTCCTGGTGCGCGGAGGCTGGAGCTGCCAGCGCCTCCTGGCAAGGAGTTCCGCGCGCCCGTGCTGCTGGCGGCGCCCAGCCTGGCGCCCACGCACTCGGTGATCCAGTGCATGCGCCCGCCGCCGCCGCCGCCGCCACCACCGCCACCGCGTCTCCACAAGCCTCCGTCTTTCGAGGAACCATCCAGCTCCATTCCAGATTTAGGTAAGTCATGCAATCATTAACATAATCTGGTAAATTTCCTATGAAGCCAGAACTACGCCGCGTAGAGGTGCTACGAGGCTACGAGCAATTAGAAGTCAGTTCAGTCAAAACAAAAATGTTTTGACTCGATGCGTAAGTAAGTATTTATTTTATTTTATAGTATCTGTTACTGAATCCAGTACCGTGTCAATTCACGTGACGGCATAATTTTATTTTGACGTAAGTTCGCGTAACATTTTTGTTAAGAACACATGTAAACTAATGCAAATAGACGTGAATAAAAAGGAACTAATTTTGTTTGTGCGTCAAAAACATATTATTACCTTAACTTATAAAAATATAAATAAATATGATAAAAGCTACTACTTATAATATGTTTTGTTTCGGAATTACGGAAGTTTGTATACGTTTTTCATTCACCTTTGACCTTGGAGACTTGAAAACAAATCCGTAGCAAAGGTACGCATAATATGTTTTATGGATATTTTTCAAGCTAAGGTTTTATAACATCAACATAGTTTTATGCTTCAATACATAATTTAGATGAGTGTAATAATAAATTATTTTCCAAAGAGTAAGAATCTCTTCGTGTTGAACATGAGTAGTTGTAGATGCAAGATATATGAATAGATTTGTTCGCTTTCTGTTAATTCTATATTGAGTAAAAATATGGCTGAATAAATCAACCAGCATTTCGTTTTGAAGAAACACCTAAAAATGCTGGAATTGTAATAAATTCTGGAACAAGTTCAAACGCGTACATTAAATAAATAGCACCAATTTAAAAACAGCTCTTCTAAAAATCATCAATAAAAATGCAATATTGTTGTGAGGTTTATAGGTCTCACATCTATTTATTTGCTGGATTGGAGGAACTACTATTCGGTTCACTTATTAAAACTCACTTTAAAACTTGAAGACGTATTTATTTCTTTAATCAGTCGCCCATGGCGTGGTTCTTACAACTAACTTAAAATTCGAACATGCCTATATTTATAGTTAAAACACATAGGTGCAAGTTGCGCCGACTGCGCCGAGTTATCAAATTTTAAATTATCCAATGACATAACTAATTAAGTTTTAGGTTTTTGCGATCGACTCCGAGTCCACCAATCAGAGGCAGGCAAGAGCGTCTCGAGGTTTGGACAGGTTTCGACACGTTCTGATTTGACCAAACTTGACTCCGGAATAGATCGCAATTACAAAGATTCTTAGTTCCTAAATTGAATAGAATCAAACTATATCTAAACTAACTTATAGGTGCTATTATTTACATTGATCATACATAGTTACATATTATTACAGTACATAGAATGTATATTATCACATAAGCGATCTATGCTATGGGTGTCCTGTACAATACACATTATTACTTAATCAATCTATGGGCGTCCTGCACATTCCTCCCGCCGTGCGTCGTCCGCTGCTGGCGTCGCAGTCGTAGCTTCCGGTGCAGGATCGTCGTGGTCTATTGATAGCACCACTATCTTCTTCACTGCACGTCGCAGGATACCTCCTTTCGTCGATACGTCCACTGTGCGCACCACTTCATCAGGGCCGGGGAATGTAGCACAGATGCGTCCTCTGATCCACATGTTTCTTGGGAGGTTGCCATCTACGATGAGCACTAGGTCGTCGACCTTGGGAATTATGCCTTTAGTGTGTGGCTCTCTGCGATTCCTTAGTTCTGGGAGATATTCTTTCAGCCATCTGGCCCAGAATATATCGGCGAGCCTTTGAGCTGCACGCCAACTGGCTCGTAGACGTAAGTCACTGTCGTCGAATTCCCCTGGAGTCGCGATGCGACCTGGACCGCCCAAAATGAAGTGATTGGGCGTCAATGCTTCAGGATCTTCGGGGTTCACTGACACGTGTGTAAGTGGTCGGCTGTTCACTGTGTGTTCGGCTTCGATGAGGAGTGTGTTGAGCACTTCTTCGCTCGGGAACCGCTCGTTCATTGTGGTGGCTAGTGCTGTCTTCACCGACCTCACCATACGTTCCCAGGCGCCCCCCATGAATGGTGCCCCAGGTGGGATGAATCGCCAGTCGATCATCTTCTTCGACGCTTCCTCTGCTGTAGCCGCGAAGATGGCTGCTCGCAGTTCCTTTTCGGCGCCGTGAAAGTTCGTCCCGTTGTCGGACCACAGCTGTGCTGGACATCCTCGACGTGCCATCATACGTCGTAAAGCCATGATCGCTGAATCTGTGTTGAGCGATACCACAAGTTCAAGGTGTATGGCGCGCGTTGTCAGGCACGTGAATAAGGCAACGTACCTCTTCTGATGACTTCGTCCCACTGTGATTGTTAATGGTCCGAAGTAGTCCAAGCCGGTGTAAGTGAATGGCCTCTGATGATGTGCTAATCGACAGGAAGGGAGGTCCCCTGTCATTGGTTGAGGGGGAGAGGCTGCCTTTATACGACATCGCAGACACTTGCTTATAATGTTCTTCACGGTTGGTCGTAGACGTAGCACCCAATGTTGCTGACGACACTCGTTGACTATGGTCTCTGTACCCGCGTGATGTAGTTTACGGTGGACGTGTTCGATCCATAATCGTGTCGTGGCGTGGTTTCCATCTAGGATCATGGGTTTCTTCAGGCGCTCTGTGATGTCCGTCATGGCGGTTATTCTGCTTTTCAGACGAATCTCTCCTTCGATGAATTCTGTGCACAATGGGTGTAGGCGACTGCTTCGTGAGATGGGCTTCTTGTTCTTCAGGGCTTCTATTTCTTCCTGGAAGGATTGTTGTTGTGAAGCTCTCAGGATCAGACTTTCGGCGCGGTGTAAGAGTTCAGCAGTGAGAGGTAGGTGATTATTTTTGACCTGTAGTCTCTCTTTCGGTTTGACCCGCACCATCTGCTCACCCCTTCTCCAATCAGGGTCGTTGCTATTGTTCTTCTTGGTTCTCTTGTAGTTAATATTCTCCCCTGATTGGCCGCAGAGTTGCAGGAACTGTAGAACTCGTGCTGTGGCTCGTAGGTACCTCTCCCAGCGCGAGAATCTATTGACTTTTGGTATAGCCTCGCTGAGCTGCACTTTCTTGTGTACGACGCTGCAGGTTCTTTCTTCTCCTGTGATTATGACAGGGTTCTTCTCATCAGCTGGCCATGTATCTGGGGGTCCTCGGAGGAATTCGGGACCGTGGAACCAGCGGTGATCTGCATCATAGTGTTCGGGTACATCTCTCGTAGCGTCATCTGCTGGGTTCAATTTGGTCGGGATCCAGCGCCATTCGTTGGTGGAGCTATGTTCTTCGATGGCTGCAATGCGGTGAGCGACATATGGTTTGTAAGACCTGGCTCCAGTCCTGATCCATGACAGTGTAGTTCTGCTGTCGCTCCAGAACGTGGTTGATTCTGGTACTCTTTCATGTTCTTCCTTAACCGCTGTCGCCATTCTTGCACCAAGCACTGCTGCTTGCAGCTCTAATCTTGGAATTGACATTAGCTTCAGTGGTGCCACCTTGGCTTTGGCTGTTATCAGGCAGACGTAGGTTCTTTCGTCGCTGGTGACCGTTCGCCAATATAATGCTGCTGAGTATGCAGATTCGCTTGCGTCGGTGAATATGTGCAGCTGTAGTGATTCCGTAGCGCTGAAGCCTGGATAAGTTCGGGGAATGGAGACAAGTTCAAGTGCTCTGAGATGAGCGAGCCATTTCCTCCAGCTTGCGGCTAGGTCACTGTCTAGGGCTTCGTCCCATGCTGTTCCACGACGCCAAACTTCTTGCAGTATTTGCTTGGCTCTGATGGTCACCGGCGATACAAGTCCCAATGGGTCGAATAAGGACATGACTATTCGGAGGGCTTCCCTTTTAGTAGGCGTGTCGTTCTGTAGGTCGTTCTGAGGTATGCGTGTTAGGTTTAGATTGAAGGCAAGTGAGTCTACTATTGGTCTCCATATCAGACCGAGAACTCGTTCTGTCTGGATGTCGTCTTCCAGCTTGATGGTGTTTTCAGTCTCGGTTATCTCCCCTAGTGCTTCAAGAAGGGCGGTAGAGTTTGATGACCATTTCTTGAGTTCGAAATGTGCTTCGCTGTGAATGCTACGCACTGCTTGTGAGACTCTTACTGCTTCTTCTAACGTGTCGAAGCTGTTCAAATAGTCATCCATGTAATGTTTCCTTTTGATGGCTTCGACTGCCTCTGGTTGGTCATGTTGGAATCTCTCGGCGTTTGTGTTCTTCACATATATCGCTGTAGCTGGCGAGCAAGAGGCTCCGAAGATCAGCGACTTCATACGGTATTTTTCAGGTGGCTGGTTGTCTCTTCGGTCTCCTCGCCATAAGTAGCGGAGAGCGTCCCGGTCTTCTGGTCGAAGTTCTATTTGTAAGAACATCTCAGTAATATCAGCGGTCACGGCGATTGAGTGCTGACGGAAGCGCATTATTACTCCTGGTAATGATTGCAGAAGATCTGGACCAGTGAGCAGTTGATCATTTAGCGATATTCCTCTGGTCTTGGCTGCAGCGTCACAGACAATTCTTAACTTGTCCGGTTTCATTGGATTGAAAACCGCGAAGTGAGGTAGGTACCAGGTCCTATGTTCTGACGTGGTCGATGGAGCTGGTTCGGCGTATCCCTTTGACACTAGTGCTTCCATTTGTTCAGAGTACCTCTTCTTTAGTTCTGGATCTTTATCGATTTTCTTTTCCACACTGATGAGCCTGTTCATAGCGCTATCGTAGTTGTCTGGCATTCTTATGTTCTTCTCTCGCCATAATAGAGCGGTTTGGTACCGTCCTTCTGTGGTCCTCCTCGTATGGTGCTGTAGAATACGAAGTGCTTTTTCATCTGGATCATTGATGGGTTTCCTTGGATTGACTTGCATGTTATCCATTGTGATGTATTCCTTCACAAGTTCATGAAGATCGTCGTCTGTGTAAGCATGTCTGATGAAGTTCACTCTGTGGCCAAGCGCTCGTGTGTGGCTGCCGTGCAGGACCCAACCGAGTGGCGTTAGTGATGCTACTGGTTGGTTCTTCTTTCCTGTTTTGATTTCTATTGTGATGAGAAGATCCCAGTTGTCTTGGCCGATCAGGAGTCTGGGTCTTGCATCTTCAGTCACTATATCTTTGGCTATGCCTCGAAGATGTTCACAATCCCTGACTGCTTCTCCAGGTATCCTCTGTGCAGCCAACTCTAGCTGCTTCACCGTTCTTGCCTGTAACTTGCGTTCAACTGTGTGACGTCCCTTGATGCAGAAGTTCACTCGACGAGATGTCACGTCGATTGTGGGTTCGCCATCGAAGGATGATATACGTAGTGGTTCATATGATCCTTCTGCTCCGATCTGACTGGCCAGGCTCTCGTCGATAAGTGTTACCGTGGAGCCATCATCCAAGAGCGCGTAGGTATCCACAGCTCCCGCCGGTCCAGAAAGGTGTACTGGTATTATTTTCAGGAATGACACCTTAGGGGTCCACGCTGAATGTACCTTCTCTTGTTCTTCGTTGGGGCACTCGGGTTCTTCTTTCTTCCTGTCGGCGTGTAACATCTTGTGATGTAGGTGGACACAGTCGTTTATTTCGCATTTCTTTGGTTTACAGCTGTGTTGCTTTGTTCTGTATTTGAGGCAACGAAAACACAACCGATTCTTCTTAGCAATGTCCCATCTAATATCGACAGTTGCTTTCTTGAATTGTTCACATTCTATGATGCTGTGTCCCTGTCGTTCACATAAACCACACTTCGGCTTGTTAGTTTCTTGCGTGGCATGTACCCGTTGCTGGCGTCGCTGCGTATTCTGTTGAGTAGGTTGTGCGGTTGCAGCGATGTTTTCAGGCAGGGCGTACGGGCTGCATATTTCAGCTTCGATCTTGATGAATCGGGTGAACTTCAGTAGATCAGGTTCAGTTCTGGAGTTCATCGCTGAAAACTGGTACCACTGTCTCTTCAAGGTAGGTGTGAGCTTCTCAACAATAGCTTTAGTTACTTCGGGATTGTAAAGATAATGTCCACAGTTCAGTGCTTGCAGAGTTCCAACTATACTTTCAACTTTAGTAGCGAAGGTGCAAACATCACGCGGAGATTCGGTGAGGCGCGGTAGAGTTCGTAGACGTTCTATCTCAGCCATTGCAATTGAGTCTGAACGTCCGAAGCGTAGCTCGAGTGATTTCATAACTTCACTTGGGTCTGCATTCACTATTAATAGACCCTGTACAGCTTCCTTGGCTAGACCTCGAAGGCTTCTTCTAAGTCTGGACATGTTCTCCCCTGCTGTTAGTCTATGTGCCGTCTCATAGTAGGCGGCGCGAAACGTGAGCCAGTCTTGATGAGCTCCGTTGAAACAGGGTAGTTCGGTGTATCTCGTGGGCTGCTGGTACTGTGTAGATTGCACAGCGTGCGTGATCGCAGCAGCAAGTTCTTTCAAGTCCGTCCTTGGTTCTTGGACGGTCATTGTTGTAGGCTGACGTGCGGTGTGCGTAGATGGCATAGACTGTGGCACCCGGGTCCCGGCGGCGTAGCCCGTCGTGTAGTCGTGATGTGGTGCCGTAGTGTAGATCGGTTGCCATGATGTGTTCGTAGTTACGTACGTCGAGTTCTGTGGCCAAGGAGCGGCGGGTTCCGCCGACGCTGACGTTGGTTGCGGCTGCGCAGGCACATAGTTCGGTTGCCAGGATGCGGTTGTGTACACTGGTTGTAGGTTCGGGTGTGGCTGCATAGGCGCGGTGTTCTGCTGCCAGGCGGCGCTCACTGGCAGCCGGTTCAGGTGCGATTGTTCGATCGCAAGGTTTGACTGCCAGGCGGCGATCACTGGCGGTGGGTTCAGGTGCGGCTGTTCAGTCGCAAGGTTCGGCTGCCAGGCGGCGGCAGTGCTCACTGGCAGCATGTTCTCGGGTTCAGTAGTGCTGACTCCCGCCGGTAAAGTCGCCGGGATGTTCCAGGACACGGCAGCGTTCACTGGAACTGCAGGTTCGGTCGACGACTTTACGTTAGATTCATGTGGTCGATCGGCGATAGCGAGTAGCTGACTTGTTTGTAGCCACGTAGTCACTCGTTGATCATTGCCAGCTTCCGAGGCCACTGAGGATAGATCTTCATCGGTAGATTCAGCTTCGACCTCGGCAAGGCGTGCGGTTGCTAGTTCTACTAACCTTTGTGCTAGCTCCGCCTTGGCTTTAGCTACGCGACGCGATTTCGACACTTTTTCACTCGTAGACTTCATACGGCGACCACTTTCTTTGTTCTTAGGTTCATCGGCGACTCTTTGTTTAGCTGTGCGTTTAACTGTTGACTCGGTCGCGGCGGGGGCCTCCGATGTATCAGCTGTCGTTATCGTAGGCTCCGTAGTGGTCGTCTCAGTCGTAGTCTCAGTAGTGGCTTCTGTAGTGGCTTCCGTAGTGGTTTCAGTCGCTGCTTCATTTGCGTTTTCAGTAGCGGTTTCGGTTCGTTCTGTAGCTGTAGTCGACGGTTGTCTACCCTTTTTCCCTGTAGACCTCGTAACTGGCATTGTTCTTGATGAGTTGTTATAAATATTCTTCAAATAAGTTCACACTGGAGTCTTGTTCAATAGCGTTTTCACTCGAATCCGGCTCGCGAAGGACCAGACAATGTGAGGTTTATAGGTCTCACATCTATTTATTTGCTGGATTGGAGGAACTACTATTCGGTTCACTTATTAAAACTCACTTTAAAACTTGAAGACGTATTTATTTCTTTAATCAGTCGCCCATGGCGTGGTTCTTACAACTAACTTAAAATTCGAACATGCCTATATTTATAGTTAAAACACATAGGTGCAAGTTGCGCCGACTGCGCCGAGTTATCAAATTTTAAATTATCCAATGACATAACTAATTAAGTTTTAGGTTTTTGCGATCGACTCCGAGTCCACCAATCAGAGGCAGGCAAGAGCGTCTCGAGGTTTGGACAGGTTTCGACACGTTCTGATTTGACCAAACTTGACTCCGGAATAGATCGCAATTACAAAGATTCTTAGTTCCTAAATTGAATAGAATCAAACTATATCTAAACTAACTTATAGGTGCTATTATTTACATTGATCATACATAGTTACATATTATTACAGTACATAGAATGTATATTATCACATAAGCGATCTATGCTATGGGTGTCCTGTACAATACACATTATTACTTAATCAATCTATGGGCGTCCTGCACAATTGTTATCACTTTTATACATGGGTCAGCAGGATTTCACCTATACGAAGATACTTACTTAACATTAATTGCGTTCCCGCCCTTCATGCAATGATGTCAAAGAGTAGACTTGTTTTTCTAAAATAATCCAGAAAATTATTTAGGAATAACTATTTCTTGGAAATAAACAAAATTCAGGGACCATTGTCCAACCCCAACTTTACTTTTGTTTCCAGATTATTATCTAAGCGCAACATAATGCACAGATTATATAAAAATCATTTAATTGGATGACCTTTTTGTCAATGAAGCTCTAAAAGATATGCATGTGAAGGTCAGTTCCTACTAAAGTCGTTTGTCAAGGATTGTTGAAGTGCATTTTGATATTATCTTAGTCTATATTTCCGTTATCCTATTATCTCAGTCTGAGAATATGATACCATAGTACTCACAGAACATGTAATTTTTTATGTCTTTGTTACAATTGCAGTACATACTATATAGGTATAGGTACACAATGTATGTAATTATTTTATAATAATATGATAATTTATATTATTATAAGATAATTACATATAATACATTACGACATACATTCACCGGAGGGTCGGGCAGAGGTGTACCTATAGCTCACTCACATTTCGCCAGTTAGTTTAAGTCCCATATAATGGGGGCGAACATATTGCCATAAACCGGGCACAAATCAGAGTCATGGCTGCTACTGAGAAATTCTAGATCGAAAAACCCAATAACACTTTGTCCGACCAGGGAATCGAACCTCATGCCCAGCAGTAGCGTTTACGATCACCAGACCAACGAGGCCAATATGTTAGCATAAAACAGATACAATATTATTTGTTGGTCGGAAAAGCCAAAACACCATTAAGAAGATTTCCAATAACTACACAAATCTGTTCAAATAGATAAAAAGTAGCTACGAAAATTTAGTAAATTATTATGTATATTTCGGTAGTAAACAATAATTACCCGAAATAAATTCTATTACTAATTCTGTACGGATAAATTTAGGTGTCCACTATTTTAAACATGGCGTTGTATTTGTTTGAAATAAACATAGATCTAAAGAAAATATGGAAGACCAGCCAAGTACTAGTCCGAGTGGCGCACTAAGGGTTCCGTAGCGACATACAGATACAGACTGCGTAGGCTTGGGAAAAGAGTTCCATTAGTACCGATCTGTTGGTGACGTTTTAATTATTTTGCTCCGGATTGTTATTTAAAAAGAGATTCTAAAAATAAAAATCAAGCAGTACAATACGTTATGCTTGATTTTTTTAGCCATAAATAAACAATTGGTATAGTAGATTTTGGTATAGTAGATTTGAATTAATGTAATGTTAATTCGTATAAATAGACATGAATTACAATTTTACCCGTCAATATTTTAAAAATAGATGGTGTCGGCATTTCCCAGCAGACTGGTCCCTGAGAAGAAGTGCCGAAACAAACTCAGAGGTCATGGTCTCCTTTAAAGTACAAACATTATATTTTTAGAATTTTATGAGTTTAACAATGCAAGGACATGTCTGGAAGGGCGTTTTGAAGAAGGAGCCATTGCAGCTTTGAGCTGACCGGTCTCAACAGACGGCATGGATGTATCATAGTGTAGCTAAACCCTATTTTAGGGAACTGAACGACCAAGACTCTACCAGATCTTCAGGACATTTGCATAGGCCAAATATACAACTTTTTCTTACAATGTCATCGAAAATATAATAACGATATTTTTCATAAGTTATCTTACATAATTACCCTACAATGTTCACATACTAGGATCGCTGAAAAAACGGCCGCCTTTCTGTGAGAGGGAGTGGGCCGTTATCCACCACGCGGGCCAAGAGCGGGTAGATGTCACATGTCTTCGAATTTGGTCGAATAGTTATGTTATGTTAATCAACAAATATAAAAATGACAGTATTATTCTAAAACACTGAACATAAATAATAGTTTGATACGGGGGGTACATTAACATTAGTAACTTTACTAATAAGCCCTAACATGTCCTATGACGTATGTATTTTAAAAAACAAACAAAATTCCATTTTTATGAAATTCATCTCATAAATTATTAAAAACGATCAATAAATCTTTTACTAGCACTCCGTACGCATAGATTTCGTATTTTCCCCTATAACCCCCTATTAAACCCCCTAATTCGCATATACGGAGTAATACAAAAAAAAAAAACTAAGTTTATGATTTACTTAGATAAGTTTCAAGTTTATTAACCAAGGAATATGGTATTATTCATAAAAACTCAATCCCTCCTTTTCACCCTATCAAAGGTTTAATTTCCAAAAATCTATTCTTAGTGCTACCAAATCATAAAATGAAACCGTATGCAAAATTTCACGTTACTAGTCCCAGAAGTTTCAGCTGTGTATTGTACCAGTCAGTCAGTTTCTCCTTTTACTACACATATATAGTCCGATTCGACTATGTATACAAATATAGATTATTACGTATTTCATGTATTACTGCTTGAATTTTTCATACGCAGTGGGAAATTCAATTGACGCCAATATCAGACGCCGATTAAAATACCTTTTATAGTACCATTTTCATGCCTTTTATAATAAAAGCATAGAATTAAAGTATTACACTTAAAAAAGGGATTACCATACATTTTTAATAACTTGCAAGAGCTTTATTCTGTGTTTATTAGTAACTAGCTTTTGCCCGCGGCTTCGCCCGCGTGGATGTAGGAAATTATCGCAAGAGGACGTACTACCGCGGTTAATGTATTAAGAATGCATTAATCCAGATTGTATAATATAGGTAATAACTGTTACCTGCGACTTCGTCCGCGTGGTATTTAACAAAAAAGTTTTTCATTAGATTTTTTTTTTCATGAGACTCTATTTTTTTCTAAAATAAAAGTAGCGTAAGTTACTCCTTGTTACATCAACTATCTGCTAGTGAAAGTTCCGTCAAAATCGGTCCCAGCTATTTCAGAGATTAGGCGGAACAAATAGACAGACAGACAGACAGACGGACAAAATTTTTAAAAAAATGTTGTTTTGGTATATGTACCGTGTATACATCTATATACATTTAGTAAAAAGTGGTTGTCTTAATATTACAAACAGAAACTCCAATTTTATTTATTTGTCTAGATAGGGTTAATGCTACCTTAACCCTCTTACTAACAAACCGAGATCGAAATCGAAATGAACGAATCGGATTCGGTCGATTTCGATCTTTATCGAAATGTTGTAACAGGATAAATAAATTACGAGTCCAAAACTGTAGATTTTACGTGGGTATGACAAACGGGCGGATATGACACAAAAGTGTTCTCAAAGATGCTGTGAGTAGGGAACCCTAAAAATACGTACTTACGACAAGGTATCCTTTTTTTACCAAGACGTTAATAATAGATCCAAGTATTAGGTAGGTTACATAATGTCATACATTAATTAACTGAGTCAGCAAAAAAAAAACTGTTTTTTTTTCCTTTTATGTAAAGAAGATCCAGTGATATTTAGGTAACATTTGCTGTAACCTTCAAAACATCAGGTATAATACCTATAACAAAATGATTGCGTATAATAATTGAACATCGCCTTGGCCGCTGTGAATTCATACTTCCTGCTTCGGAAAATTGTAACAGCGTACTACTGCCGCGCAGCAATTTCCGGGTGATGACGACACGTCATGAAGGTCGCACTTATTAAATAAACGACACATATATTATTGCATTGATTAATTATAACGTACGGTTATCTAAACAAACATTACCAAGGATGTGATTTATTTTTAACTTTTCCTCGTATCATAGCGGGCAAAAGGATCGAAAGTAAACTACGTTGTATTTGAAATTGGCGTAACTGTTAATCGATCTTATTTTGTTTTGTACTCTATGAAATAATATTGTATTTTGCCATGATTTACTATTGTTAATTTGTGGTTAGTAGTGATGGCGGTCGGAGGATCGCTGATATATTACTTAGTTCAATATCACTTTAAAACATTGTTTATTTGTTAATCAGTTTGTTACGTAGGTACCTTCGTGAGCAAAATTCCAAACAATCTTATATTTAAGCATTTCCAAATTTTTAAACGGAATTCTTACTTTGATCATTTTAAAAAGATGCGCAACGAGTGTAAAAAGAAATCCTAGACTTCTGCTGACCAACTTCATGAGAAAAGACGTGCTCACGTTTTCAGTTGGAAAACGCACGTGCCTCTTCAGTAGTGATCCGTCATCTAAAAATATGTTACTCTGCATCGCTTTCTCACGTTTTAGAAAGATTCATACCTATACACCCACAAAAAGTGTTTACTCTGTAATTAGTTAATTACCACGAATCATTTTCATAAATGCTAATAAAGTAGGACAAATTCTAAATTCTATTTATATAAAAAGATAATTAAAAAACATAAATGAAAATAAAACAAGAAAATTAACATGAAGCCTAATTGGTAATAATCGATCTTCCATCAACACTAAATAACATCATCTGAAATCTAGCGAAAGTAAAACTAATTGTCTCTATAATTATGGCAGAATATACATATAAAAATAAACTTTCAAACTTGTAGTTATTGAGTAATTAAACCACTGATCAATTATGATTTTCTATTAATTGGTCGTAGAGCGAGGTGGTCTCCTGATCAGGAAAATATTATCAAATATGAAATCGCGTCTCATTAACATACGCTTGAACTTGAACATATTCTCAAAAGTACTCCTTTGTTTTATTCTATATATACATACGTTCTATGTAAACACTGACATATATGGAAAATAATCGTGCTAACATTATTTTCGCGAATAAGATTAGATAAATATCACAAGGTCACAGCGACGAACGTGTGCGGCGCGTCATTTGGTGTCATTAAGGTCACTGTGACATTGGACCGATAGCAGTGACAAAATAATAGCCGTATCTTATCTGGCAATGTCAGCGTCGCGGGCGCAGCAGGTGCGCGCGACCCCTGCACCCTACTGTTTGCGAACCCTCTCTCGGATGCGCACCAAACGGTGTGACAGCTATCCGTCAGATGAGTCACGCGAATTGCTTCGTGCTCCTTTAATTTTATTTACCGCCCGTAGCACCTATGAGTGCCAAAGTAGAAATAATAACGTAGGTCACATGGTTTTTTATTAAATATTGTTGGAACCCCAGAAAGGAGAGGAATGGAATTGAAAGGTACCTCAATAGCGAAAAAAAAAGAATGACAAAAATAGCCAAAGGAAATAATGATTTACCGGTTTTCAGGGTTAGCTGAACTATAATTGTGCATACGTGAATAACGTGTGTGCAAAGATTCAGCTATATAGCGCAAATGATGTGTTATCATATCGCCATAACCTTCTGAGTGAGCAAATTACTTCCTACTGATTCTAGCAGCAGATATAATATGTCATTATTTATCGAGCATTATTATAATATTAACACTGGTTTTCTACCCAACGACCACTTCATTTTTAACCAGGGTCGTTAAAAATTATTATTGGATCGATAATACTTGAAGGACAGTTTACATATTCTGCGACACTGGCAGTTGTTTAAAATCTTTCTGATTAAAATAATCATGAATCGTTATTCAAAGTACCATATAAAGTTAGTTGTAATGAACCGGAAACGTTAGCGGAAACTGAATATATAATAGCGAAAAATTATCCAGAACCTTACTAATTCTTTATAAAATACATCCCGGAAAACAATAAACTGGGCATGTGATGATTTGATTGCTCTGCGCTACCATACCATACCTACCATGTACAGATTTACATAAGTATGTACGCTATAAACGACTGAGTACATAGGGAAGTGTTGGCAACCTTGGCCGAGGTCGCGAAGCGTCACTCGAAACACTTATAAATTGTTTCATAACAACTCATTCGTGAATCCACTAATTGCTCAGTTCGGTGTTTTCCTGAAAGGCTTTTAGCAGCCGGTATGGAAACGGCTGAAATTGTGAAAGGTGTATTAATGTTTGGTGGTCTGCGCCCCCTGGGTCCCACAGCGCGGGCGCGCAGCGTTGGCCTTCGCTTTGAACCTGTCCCGCGCCCGCTCCACCCTCGCTGCTCTGACCGAGCAGAGGTCATGGCCACACATATTTTCGAAGCACGAGCTCCATCAATTTTCAATTACAAGTTCATGAAAGGTGTCGTCTCGTCTACAAAACAACTATTACATCTTACTTCATGAGAATCATTTTCGATAATAGTGACTTTGGCCTAAAAACGACAATAGATTTGGAATCAATAAACGAATACTTGTATAGCTTTCATTGAATGATAAATAACCACGCACCTACTAACTTTCCTAAACGCTATATTTTGGTAATATAAATTCTATAAGGGTTGTCTCGTTTCCCGTTTTGATTTGTACATATGTATATTACACTGTATGTTTTTAACATATTTAGACATATACGTCAGTATGTTACGTATTTAATTCCAGCTTTGGCACACATTCACCTACAAAAACAAAGTGCAGTAGACAATATCAGAAAATGAAAATATACTTTTGTATTTGTTTGATTGTGCAAGTCCGAGAGTAGTATGAAGGTCATTGATAAGAAATCTGCAATGTTACAAACATTGTTTGAGGTGCCTTATGCCTTAACGTAATAAAAACATACGTAACATAATAGATAACCATAGTTCTCTGATTTTTAAATATGTTTTTGTAAATAACGTTTTAAGGCTTCAAGGTGAAGTGACGCTAATCCTTTACTAGGTACAAAAAAACAAGTACCTATAATGTTAAATGACTAAACATACACAGGTAGGTAGGTACTACAGTAGTAAACAATGTAAGTATAACAGCAACACTTATCGTTGTTATATTCAATCGTATATTATCATCGATAGGTGCACCCTTGACACTTGGTATTGACAGATTATTTCATTTGGAGAATTATCACGTTTTAGCACACACGAATTTACATGCAAATATGTTTCATAGATTGAATTACATATTACAACAGGTACCTTACATATATAGAATAACCATATTCTGATTTGTTTTCACATGTGATTACATCCCTAACGTAAATGAAATAGGTATAAAGCGTAGCAACCGTTTGTCAAGGTGCCTATGAAGTGGGTCCTCTTTTGGCAGGCGACCAAGGGTGTACTCAGCCTTGTCCATCCACATAACAGTGGTGAAGTCAAAGCTAATTTACGTCTCTTGTGATTACATCTTCCTTAATAAATCATTAAAAAAAAACAAATTATGGCAACCGTACAAACTGTGGTAGGTATACAACAGTTTCTCAACTACCACCAAGAGTTACAAATTAAAATATTTTAAACCGTGTCTGTTCAATGTAAAATAAGAACAAATGTATTGTTTTATGCTATAAAATGCCATTTAAATTACATTATAATAAGGACTCACCTTTGTTTTATTAAAATTTCAGAATCTAGCGTTTAGTGTCTTTTTTTTTGTCGATATAGTATTTTCTAATTTTTCTCGCTTTTAATTTACATAAGTCGTCTATTTATGTTAAGATGATGCAAATGGTTTTCACTGACTAATAAAGAGACAAAAGATGGGTATATCTCACAAAAAATTGGAGTGTTCTCGATAGTCGATGCTTACACAATATTTAAAAAACTGATTTTTAGTAATGTTAATGATACCTATCACCACTTCTGTACAACCTAGCGCAAATTGTTGGCGCCACAATTATTTCTGTAAACTTCGATGGTAAATACTCTCTCAAGGAGAAAACTGAAAGACGTCAAAGGACACGTTACTCGTAATAGACGATCCACGTCTTTCGTATTATGGCAAAAAGTAATCACAAAGCAACCTATAATTCAAATATAAAATTAAATATTTTTATATTATGTACGTTTGTGTTAAGTAAGTAATAGCATGACAGTGCCTACTCCTCTTATTTATAGAATCTTGTTGAAAAAAGTTAGCAAATTTAAAGATGTCATAATTTAAGAAGTTTTGTCTGTCTCTTTTTTCTTTAAAACAATTTGGCGCAGATGCTAATCCGTTATAAAACTTGGCAATATTCAGTGTAGACTGAGTCGAGCCGATTAAACTGCATTGTTTCATTTGAACCCATTACGGAGAGTCAGACAGAAAAAAATAATGTCTGAAAGAAAAAATACAATGTTGGTTGGTTGTCATTACCCACCCCGGAGAGGTATTTGTAGCTTACAACGATGGTTTCATAGTACCCACCGATTTACGGGTTGAAAAATTCTACTCTATCAATAGACAAAGTTCATAGCAGCACAATTGTTAATTGCAATTAATTAATTGCAAAGTAATTTACACTCTGAACAAACAAATGTATAAAACTGTGCAATCCAGAGCTACGATTCTCAAGCCGACGAATCTGAGAGGAGGAACTAGTAGTTGTATAAGTGTGTTAGACGAACGAACATGGAAGCGGCCGGGCTCGGCGCCCCTGACCCACGCACTCCGCTCCGCGTTGCCATGGTCACGGCCGATCGATCCGAGCTGGGATGCACCCGGAATTGAATATAATATCCGTGCTCAAGGTTCGTTACTAGTACTAACAAGTGCCGCTATCTATGCGTAACATTGTGATAAAGTGACATTACCTATTGCTTGCTCTTTATTGGTGCTTCAATTCTGAATACCGAGGGTATTTTAATTTCAGCTCGCTATTTTAAGAGTTTGTGGGCTGTGGTCACTAAACTTAGGCGGTTTAACATTTATACTTTTAGCATCAAGGATCCTAAAAATAAAGGCTGCTAATTTGTAACTTCTTGATTTTGACTCTGTATTCAGAAGTAAGAGCACCAAAGGTTCATCCTAAATGTCGGTAATTACTTTCAAAGCTCGTGTTTATTGGCGCAAATGATATAACGTAGGTACGTCGTTACAAGGCTGTACACAGACAAAAGCCTCGATGTAGTCGGAGCCCCCCCTGCCACACGGCACGCTGTCCTTGGGCAACTCCAAGGACAGGATGCCGCGTAGCTAGGTGTGGGAGCTTTTTCCAGGGACTACGGTATACCTACTTAGGCGGAAAACGTGGAAATTATGGCACTGGAAAATAAATAGCTGTATTAATGTAAGAATACTTATTTTTGCTAATGTATCTAAAAGCTTTTTATTTTATTTTTCAAATCTTTTTAAATTTCTACAACTATTCGATACATTACAACTATTATACATTGCAGACGCCATTTTTCGAACATACTTAACGCTACATTATCTTGTTATGTGAAACAGAGTAGTTTTAGTCCCCAAATTAATTCTATTCCGGACATATGACGAGCCGAGATGTTTCTGTAACGATATTACACATTTGTTTGTTAGAGGACTGGGTCAACGAACGGCCGGATAAAAATAAAGAGCTCCCTAAACATGCCACGTACATTCAAACTCGGGCGGCCATTGAAGAATGCTAATACAACCGGATAAAACTTTAACAGAAAATCTTTGAACTAACAACGTCTATATTTTTTTAAGATGCTTACAGTGTTTGTATTTTAATTGTATTTTGCTTATCTGTGTCTGTAACACTAGATAAGAATTTAAATTGTTACTAACGCTATGGAATCCGATCTGAAATAAAAGTTTTCTATCCATTTTATTCAATTTTATAGTTTTACGACATGTTTTGATGCTGATAAAAAAAAAAGAGATTTGACAGTGTCCTTTTGGGGTTAGGGTCATAGTTTTTCAACAAGAATAGTTTTCCGGTATACCTACCGGCGTTGAATTATTGTCAGATAGGTACTACTAATAATTTTGCAACCCTAACGTCCCCGACCCAAGCTCACGCTATGTCTACGGGGCGTGACTTGATATTGTGACCATACAATTTTCGTCTTAAAACGTTGTCTATGGACCTATTCCAACTGGTTCTATTAATCTTATGTTAAATTAAATAACAATGATGAAAGCAATGTTGTATGTGTTAGAATCTATTTCAGACAGTAAAATATTTTCTAAATATTTTTACTACATCTCCGTTGGGTATTTATGTTCTTACTCTACTTTGTTGTACACTGGAGCTGGCCTGTTATTCTGTTGAAACCCTGTACTAGAAAGGTTAAAGTGTTGACTCAGACGGGTGGCCTACTGATGCTCGATCAGGTAATGACAACAAGGAAGGAACAGCTATTAAATTATTACTGTACACAATAAGACAATTGATCTTATCACACAAGGCGATCAATTCAACCCTTGAATGGACCGAGCAAAATGGTGTTACTTATAGTTTTCATTTTCATTGTACAAGTAGTTATAAAAATAAGCGTAAACTTACCAAAATCCTTTCTTTTAAAAAACCGATGCTATAAGAATGATCAGCAAACGGCCCATTTTTTTTCCAAAAACATCCAAAACGCCCACCGATGTTTTTAAAAATATAGGTAATTCAATTACTGTTGTTTTCATCTAACTTTTATAAATAATAATAAATAATAAATCTAGAAATATAATGATAGAAAACAAGAAAATGTGCTTAAAAATAAATAAATTGATTGAGCAAGTGTTGTTGGAATGTAGGCGCAAACAAAATTAGGACCAAAAAACATTACAGAATGAGAATCAGTGGTATATGGCCTGCAGGAAAACCAAAAGCTAAGAGTTGTTCGACTCAAAATACTCGCGACATGATTTTATACAATACACGTCGAACAAGTCCTTTTCTGATTGCCTTTAGGACCAGAAAAGGGTTGTATAGTATGAGAACCTTCGCCACCAGGAGAGCATAACTCGCGAGGCGATCGCTTGTCCACGTCGCCCTATCGTCGTCACAACGACGTCAATTGCGTCGAGCCGCTTGCACAAGTACATAACGCAAATGCATTTCATACCTACGTGAACGATCTACATAGAGGCAGTTTTTACTGATGGAAATTTTTAATAATTAAATTATTATTACAAATAAATCTCATAAGTATATTTATCTTGCTTTCTAGGAAAAGATGGAAAACAGTGTTATAGGCTAATTATTTAAAATACGGCAGACTTCATTTTGTTCAATAAACAATGGACTCTTGAAAATTTTCCATAGTTTGCTAGTTCAGTTTGCATTTGCACATGACCTACCACAATATGTTTTGCACTGAATGTCTACCAACGTTTGATAAATTCAGAAACAAATTAATTCAAAAGAACACTAATACCTTTTGTTTTTCTTTGTTCTTCGGTCAGATTACATATTTAGATCCATATAAACTCGTCTGTTATGACATTGAATAACCAACAAATCACATGCACTACAACAAAGTTCACAGCCAATCGAATCTGTGAACGTTTCGAAACGCATACAGACGTAAATTCATGCTATTCACACACGATTATCGTATTGGCAGTAGCTGCATACATGCGCATTATTATGGCTATCCTTTTTACACTCGCGGGCAGCGATACCTCTTTCGAACTGCATGCGAATGCATTGCGCCATTTTCTTGGCACATGCAACCTCTTCGCTTGTTCAGTTGCCCTAGTAGTTAGCAGTGAAACTTAACAGTTCACGATGATGTTAGTGACTTTTCCAACAAATGTTTGTATGGGTAAAATAATGTATGAAAAATGTAATTTGAAAATGCTAAAATGAAGATAAGTACCTAGTAACAATTTTGAAATGCATGATGACCTATTTATTATAATAATAATTTATTGAGACTATTTAATTGTAGTTTTTCCATGCATGATTTGGATTTTTCCATCTGTGCCAAAATAGAATCACTTGTTCTTTTACCACTGGTTCTACTTTCTAAATTTCTTCAACTAACCATAATCACTATCATAGACGTCTAAAACGTAATATGAATGATTATATCACAATGTTATGTGTGATGAATTTGAATAAAAGTAAAGTCACAATACCGCCGCGCGGCGCTCGACCGAGAATGCAGTTCAGTGCAACCGAGTACCAGGGCAACACAACGCTACAAGAGATCTGAATGCACTTTTCTCTCGCTAACTATAAACATGCATACTTACTACACAATGCTCACTTCTATAAATAACATCTGTACATACACGTGCCGAATATATGAATAGTATAATATGCATACATATGTTTATGTGTCTATTAGATATAGGTGAAATGCAACCGATTATGTGATAGTTTTTTTTTACCGTACTAAGTATTATAATCGAAATATTTTAAAACTATTTTTAAAAAGCATTAAAAGAAGTGAAAATCAATCCTTCGAGATAAGCATCTTAATCGTTCTATGAAACTTACAACGAGGACATGGCCATGTCAAGACTACAAGTAGTTTTTCATTCAGACGAGTTGTTTTGAAAAACACCACTGGATTGTAACGTCCAGGCTGCAGGTGTATACAGCCCAATTTGATCGGCATATCATAACACCCTCTTATGCAAATATTTTTCTTTATTGTCATTGAGACATTTAATTATTGTTATTGGGACGAGTTTGTATATGGGAAAGCGTGGGAACAAATCGCACTACACTATCAACAATGCACGGATATCACCTGTACCGACCGGATGACGATTCAGTATGGAAACTTAGCAAAACTTCTTATTGAATAACATATAATATTGAAATGAGTAGTGCTCTCGCTTTTACTTGTTTCCAAGTTGGTTATTACGCGAGACTGTAGTAGTGAGCGTTAGACGTAATAGGCGTTGCTTTCTAAGCAGTGAAGGTGAGGTGCACGCTCGGCGCATTGCTCGCAGTTCAAGTTTAGAGTTGCGCGGGCGCAGCGATAATTGCAGAGATCGTTGCACTTCTAACGCCCTGCGCAGGGGCAACGAACGCACGCAGCTGCCCGGGAAATAGATCCCGTCCCGACTATTTCAGAGCATGCTTGCTTAGTTAGATAGCGAGCGCTCCCGTGCCCTGCCTTTAGTAACGACTTACCTGTAATGTGAGAAGCCGCCAAGAAAAAACCATGACTGAGCTTCAATGAATAAGTAGGGTTGACGGAATATGGTTTACCCTTGCAACCTTAGTTCGTTTAATGTGATGCTAAAACGTTTTAATTGGAGTAAAGTCTCTCAAGTAATCTGCATTTTGAATCATTAGATATCAGCTATGCCCAACTCAAATGTATATTTTGTGTAGATCATAAAATTAATAAAAAAAGTTCGTAACGAAATTATTTAGTGCTTCTCCATATAAATCTAAAACACATAGCCGACTCCAAATATGCAAAACAATTAACTGGTTCCTAATTGATTGCCCATACTGTTTGTATGAGGCCGGTCCACTTAGTAGCGCGAAGTTCATCGGGGCGTTGCACTTTCTGTGCGATTCCTCGGCGCGCGCGCGGCCCGGCCGCGAAAGTGATTCATTATGTGATCTGTGCGGTGCAGCGTGCACTTCTATTGTTTGCATTTGCCATTCATATAAATTCTCTAACGCATCGTATTTCGTTCCTTAATGATGTCTTGCACATAAGTCATGCAAGGTTTTTAAATATTTAATTAGGCACTGCATGTAAGTGCGTATTAGTATTATTATGGACACTAGTTCATTATTTCATGATGGGTTTTTCCAATACGGAGAGTAAGAATTTTAGAAAATTATTGAGATTGCAAACTGACGACAATATCATAAAAATGGTTTTATCAAAACCGCTACAATGTATTTTAATTTTCACGTGTTATTAAACTTAAAAACATTATAATTGTATTATGCTCCTGGTGTGCCCACGTTTAAATGTATGTTGACGTCAATAAAAGATCGCCAAAAGAGTTTGTTATTCCTTGTGCCAGCATAAAAATCCAAAATTAATGTACAACGAAAGTCAACAACCTTCAGCCAAGTACCTGGTTTAGTTAGTGTAGCTAGACTAGCTAGCACAGTATATACGTTGTAAAAGTGGTTTGAACGCAGCGGGTTGGGAATGTTAGCAATAGAAAAAAAACCTGCAATGTTAGAAGTATCTAAGCAAGTTGGGTGCAGTGGCCGAGCAGTGCCAGTGACCTGCAAGTGAACGCGACGAAGGCAATGAATGCTCTAGAGAACTCGTAGCCAACCGCTACGACAGTGCTACGAGCGTAGATCACGTCTTGAAAAGTTCGTTTTCTAGGTGAAAATGATTAATGATTAGCTTAAACTATTTATTTGTTGCTTTCTTGTATTTTGTCGTGATTTCGATTGCTCCTAAGTATACTGCGCCAACTAACAAATTCCCCAACCCAATTTGGTTTGGGAAATTATTCAATTGTTGTTAATGTACTAAAAAGTGCAATTGTTGAAATTTGTTAGTTGACTCAGTATACTTAGGCACCATCGATTTGATCAATCGCGGTTGACTTATGTGGTACCCTCCTGTTTTTGTAACATACATTAAATGTGGACGATATTGTATCTAAGAAAATACAAATGACTTTGGCAAAATCGGATGTGTCATCTTGTTTTTCTGTAGGCAAAGGGAGAAAACATGACGTGTCTTGATATATATTGGAAATCCCTGTTGGGCCTGAAAATACTATGACTCACCGCAACTAAATGAAAAAGTGAAATTTTCGGGACTTGAGTACGAAGAGTTATCTAAATACTTCAGTTGAATAAACGTAATCATAACATTGTTATTAAATCTGATATTACTATCTACTTGTTTAGGTTTCAAATAGCCATTTTGTGACAATTGTTTAGAAAACCGACGATTGAGAGTCCGATCGTAAAATAATAACCACATTGTTGTATTTATAATAGTTATAAAAATGTACGCCTTATAAAAATGTATGGGTTTCAGCAAATTGATGTATGAATTCAGAATGATTTGCGATACAGTGAGCGAAGGGTATCGGGGCTCGCGGTGTCATCGTACGCCACTGACCGACACCTCACACCTTACATTAAAACTCGTTTAAATCGATTATTGATTCGACTCGTACGGACCCAACCTTAGTTTTCTGAATAATTAAATATTTAGTGTTGATTTGTCTGATAGATTATATATCATATTCAAATTCTTTTTATTAACTAAATCGTCGTTTATCCCACAAATTAAACTTTTCAAAACGCAGTTATAACTGTGTGGAAATTACGGTAATTATAAGTCAAATAAAATAAATCTTGATTAGAAAAATGTAAGATGTGAGTCGTAAATAATGGAATGCGGTGAGTGGTGTAATGAGCATGAGTACATATGTTAGGGGTGCATCGACTGCAAGTGGAAAGTGCGAGTGAAAATGTGCAGCTAAGCGCGCTGCCTCCGCTGCCCACTGGCCAGGTACTGCCCAGGTAGCATTACCAACAGGTGGCTAATTATTTATCCGGAAAACCTGTCCTAGCCATGTCTATAGTCACCTAGGCTCGTAGTTACTAGCTTCCTAGCCTACAGCAACACACCTCAGTGTTAATTACACACATTTCCACTTTTCTGTAAACGTCGTCGTCAGTCATTAGGTGGATAGTAGCTACGCTTTTCATTCATAGCTAATTGACCGAAATGGATTCATAGTAAATGTAAACTAGCATTATAAAGAGATTTGATTTTTTGTTTGTTTGTTTATTACGCTTTCACACTAGAACAGCTGAACGGTTTTTAAAGACATTCGGTACAAGAGCTAGACTATGACCTGTATAAGGATATAAGAAACTTTTTATCCCAATATTACTACGGCACCGAGACTTATGTGGGAGAAAACGCGGGTGTGTTTTATATTCGTAACGATGCTATAACGTTGATAAGAGAAAATGTTAAGCTTGTTTGTGTACTAGATTGTTTACGACTCAATTTCAAAGCGTCACGCCGCAAAGACTCTTCGCAAAGAGTCTTGATTCGCGAGAGAATCAGTTTATTTGAGTGATTTTCCTTTGAACACTACAATGAATCGGGCTTTAAATTGTCTCATTGTGACTTTTTATTTTTACTTGTGATCCATTTTAAATATTTGAAGCACGTAGATATGTGGCAGTAAAGATGATAATGGAGCGATGTAGGATGAATTCAGTTGTGCGCAGACGCGGGCTCGGTCAGTTTTTGCAGTGTGTTGCGTTTGCGCATACTGATGCGCGACCCGCGGCCCGCGGCCCTGCGGCCGACGACCCGCCCCTCGTGCCCTGCACGCCCGGCGCTTGACCCCGCGTACCCGCTGCACGCCGCCCTGGGAAAACTTCACTTACACACTTTTCTTTCCGTAAAGTGTGCTTAAGAATCCTGTTATGCAACGGTAAATCAGAATTGGTGTACAGCTGTTTAGTTATCTATACATCTATACAAATAAATAAAATTGGAGTGTCTGTTTTTAATATTATAATAATATAATATATATAATAATATAATATGTGGTTATCTTAATATTAATAATAATATTAATATTAAGAAAACCACTTTTTACTAAGTGTATATGAATGTATATACGGTACATATACCAAAACAACATTTTTTTAAATTTTTGTCTGTCTGTTTGTTCCGGCTAATCTCTGAAATGGCTGGACGGATTTTGACGAAACTTTCACTGGCAGATAGCTGATGTAACAAGGAGTAACTTAAGCTACTTTTATTGTGGAAAAAATAAATAATAGTTTAAAAAAACTAAAAACACGCTGAACATAGAACATAGTTAAATACCACGCGGACGAAGTCGCGGGTAACAGCTATTATTCTATAATATAACTTGAATTAACACATCTTACCGCGGTAGTACGTCCTCCTGCGTTAATTTCCGACATCCACGCGGGCGAAGCCGCGGGCAAAAGCTAGTCTATTTATATAAAATTCAAAGTCCTGAGTGACTGACTGACTGATATATCAACACACAGCCTAAACCGCTGGTCCTAGAGACATGAAATTTACAGCGTGTGTTCTTTGTGAAGATTAGGTATCCACTAAGAAAGGGTTTTTTGAAATTCCGTCCCTAAGAGGGTGAAATGGGGGTTGAATTTTCTGTGAAACTTTTTATTATCTGGGTCGATTGACACGCGGACGAAGTCGCGAGCAGAAGTTATGCAATTCATTATAAAACAGGGCTTCGGCGATAAAGTCGGAACTGCAGGAATAGAGAATCTACACTAGCCCACGTGGCGCGGAAATTCTAGGAACATACGATCTAGAAAGTTTACTTGTGTAGTTTCATCAGAAAATCGTTTTGTCATTATTAATCTTTAATTTAACCCTGACACAAAGCGTAGTTTCAAGGTCTTCAATTTCAAAAGATCCACTATTAAAAGTAAATTATATAATGTTGATACTATGAAAAGCTTCGCTATCAATTGATTTTGTAATAATCACAAAGGCTACGGATCGGGAACACAGATCAGAACAAGATCAATTTATTTTAATCAGTGAGTCAGAAGAGAGCGGTAGAATTTTCTACGGAGTTGGGAGCGATCAATGGCGAGAGAAAGATCCTTAGAATTCTATCGCTACCACGTGTCAAAGTCGATTTCGTGTCACGTAGACTTCGATTTCGGCAAATCTACTGCAAAATGTACATGAATGCAGTCAGTGCTAAAGGCACACTGAGTGTACACAGCAAGTCAACATGCGATCTGGTGCAGTTGTCTTGCTGTTTCTACAATAATGGTAGGTATGACATAATTACTCGGAAAGACTTTTGAAAGTGATATCTCAACTGATACAGGCTATTAAAGACTTCTTAGCAGTTGACTAGCCATTTGGAAAAGGCGTTTCAAAGCAGTACAGCTGTGAGCAGCGATGTGCTAAGTCACTAGCCGATTGATTGCTGCCATAGACAACGGTTTTAGCTTCTGATTCAGATCTGTGTATTATATCAGTATGTCTCGTATACCTATAAAGTTTAAAGCGGGGATAGAATGACATTTGATTTCAAAGACTGTCCATGGACTTTCTTACTCGATCTTCTCCATAGGAGCCTACTACGCTAAACGCTCATCTTTCTAACTGACCGACTACTTGACAGTTAATAAAGTGCCTATTATTCATGATTAAATTTAAATAAAACTTTGAGTTTGTCTTTGAAGTGAGATATGATAGTAGGGCTGCGACACGGGCGCTCAAGTCGACGTCCGCGGCCAAGGCCCGTCGGTCAGGGACACACCATCTAACTCGATTATATACTAACTCAGCGTATTAGAGATAGCTCTACAAGTATCAAAGCTCGTAACGATACAAATCCGTGTTTCATTATGTATATTTCTAGAGATTTCCTTTCAATCTTGTTACATAGAGACAGTGTTATTTTTGTGATAAATAGAATTCACATTCAAAATTGTTTATTAGTTTCGAAATGAATACACGGTATCATTTATTGGTTAAGAACCAAACGGATCGTATTTTGTGACATTCGAGGGCAGAAGAGGTAGGGTCTTTCCCCTTAGTAAGCGCAAAATGTGATTAAAGGATTATTTATGCCAAATGGGTGAGTCGCAACACCTGTGAGTTAAACAGCGACATAATTATGATCAACAATCACCAACTCTTCTGGCGAGAGTCGTGATTAACATAAGAGTTACATAAACCTTTCCAATCCATAGACTTTACACTACATTAATTGTGCTGTCAAAGTCAAATCTTTTATTTAAAATAGGCAGATAGTACAGGTAAACACCTTTGGATTGAATTGATTGTAGTTGCCCCTTCTAAAAGGTGGTTTGGAGAAAAATCGGCAAGAAATTCCACCGTTACTCTACGTTAATAATTTTTGTACATTAATTTATAACATGATGACAATGCACCTATAATTAAATTACTACACCGTAAAAGGAATTCAAAATAAATGATTCCAGGTTTTACACCCAGTTGCGCTTTCAAACGCGGGTTCCTAGCATATACTGAGGGATACCTAATTTAAATAATAGTCTAGTATAAATAATTCCTATAAGTGTTTTTGTGGTGATGAATGGCATCGCAAGTGATAACGAAATATTAAGTTAATTACTAAAAACAAGGAGGCGGGAGCAGTACAGAGTTAGAATAGTTTACTAAAACGAAATTTGTTTAGAAAATACTAGCTTTTTCTAGCGACTTCGCCCGCGCGTTATACATATAAATCTTCCTCTTGAATCACTCTATTGAAAACCGCATTAAAATCAGTTTTGTAGTTTAAAACATCTAAGCGTACAGACACGGGAAGCTGAGTGTGTTTTATACTATGTAAAAATAAAAGTTCTTTTATTCGCACTAATAAATACTTCAATGGATTCCCCGCACAGAAAATTTCAACATACTTCGTTTCAAGATTTTAATACTTGTTGAATAAGGTTACGCATTTTATATACGTTTATTTGAGACAGTTCTTATGACTATAGTAATAATTAACAAGTAAACCGGTGGTTAAGGTGGGGTCTGCCTGTTACTGTAGACCTTACTTTGTAACTAACTGGCGGATACAGATAATTAAAATTGACCCAACTGTAATTTCGATGTGTATTTGTAGGGTGTAAAAGAAAGGATAACCTTGTTACTCTCTACCGTGAAGGCGATGATAGACAGTACCTAGAGTAATCTTCGAAGTTTTATCAAGAGCGAAATATTTCTTTTGTCTTGCCTTTCCCCAAATAGGTTGGGGTCAGTTTCCAGTCAAACCGGATGCAGCTGAATACCAGTATTTTACATAGAGCGACTGCCCATCTAACCTCCACAACCCAGTTACTGGGTAATGCGATAGGTACCCCTTGGTAAGACTGGGTGTCAGACTTTCGGGCTTCTAACAACCTGTAACGTGCTTTCCAAGGCACCGGGTCTTGGTATGTAAAATTGGTCACCCATTCGCGAACCAACCGCAGCAAGCGTAACTTGACATAATCGATCGACCCTTGAGGCTGTTAATATTCATAGACACAATCCACAAGGCCCCATAATAACCAAATATAAGTGGTAAGTGTTGTACTTAAAACATTCAAGTGTATATTCGCATAAAAAAAAAACATTGATTACAGAGAAATACGCTGAATCTAATAGATACTAGACATGCTGATTTTATACGCGGACTAAACTGCAATTTCGAGTTCAAGAGTGAACTTTACAAGCCACACCACATAAGATCCTTACAAGCGTTATTTCCTATTTTTACTAATACTAAATAATTTTCTACATTAATTCGACTTTGTATTGTAATGATTACCTACATTCACGCTGCTTATATACATACATACATACAATCACGCCTTTTTCCCATGGGGGTAGGCAGAAACCACGGAACACCACCTGCTACGATCTCTACACACTCCTTTTGCCTCGTTTATTTTCATACAATTGGTCATACATACACGCAGGTTGCCCCATTTCTTCCCGTGGGTGTCGTAAAAGGCGACTAAGGGACTTACTAGAGAATGGGCAGCAGCGTTCTCTATGCATTTTACCACCATACTGCGATCGCCAATCCGCCTGCCAAGCGTGGGGATTATGGCAAAGCCCCCCAAATTGGGGGAGGCCTAAGTCCAGCAGTGGACGTCTTACGGCTGAAATGATGATGATGATGATGACACGCCGGTTGCGAGTACTACGCTGCTTATATAATTTACCTAAAATAATAGATTATACATAGATAAAGAGATAGACGCTACTACCTACTGAAAATAAACGAAAGTTTCAGACCAATAGTAAAACACAAATTGCAACACTCGAGGGTTTGTTGTATCTTTCAATAGTTTTTAATTTGTATAGACGAAGTCACCTTTAGAAGTCTTAACTATTATTAAAATAACTTCCTATGTAAACATATCGTTTCAAAGAATATGCTTTGAATAACTATAATCGAGCACATTTAGTAATTCCTCTTTCAAATATCGCTGAGAAAAGCCTTTGCAACGCGGTAAAAGCATGTTCCGTTGGCTTGCGATGTTGCAGACTGTATTGTAGCCGCGATTACCCTCGGTAAGTCGTGCTGGCGTATATTTATGTATGTTCGGTTACACTACACTTTGGTGCGGAAACGAGGTGCGTCGGGCTTCTCCCGTCTGGCCCCACACTATGGAGCCACCCTGTCTGCAAGCACCCCACCGCCTGCCCCCCCACACCCACTGTGCACTGGCCCCCACCCCCCTCTTGGATGTAATTCACTCTCACTAACCCACTGCAGCACAGTCAATCATGCATATTGTACTGTCTACCTAATTCAAGGATAGCTATCAAGCTATAGTGTATGTAAATATGTAATTTCAGTCTGTTTGTCTATCTCCAAATAAATTGTTCACATACAGTTTGAAAGTGGTAGTTGCGTATTCGGTATCATTCAATCTCTCAAGATTATAGAGTTCTGTCGATACAAAAGTTCAGTATCGCAAACACTGAAATAAAATTATAATGATGAAAAGAATTTAAGAACAGGTTTTACTTTCTTACGATAATTTATGATTGTTTAATGAGGCAATAAAGACCGCAAAGCAGAAAATTAATTACAATAGTTATCGTCGTAAGTAAAAACTAGTTTACAATGTAACAGTAATTCGATAAGTGCACGTAAGCAGTATGAAAATATTTCAAGTAAAACACTACTCTACAGCAAGCTACAAAGTTTTTGTTCGAACTTGCGACAGTAGAGCACATTATACCGACGTATAAAACGCTCATTTCAACTGCTACGTGAAAACACCTTTTATAATTTTTCATCTCCATTTCCCCAAGTTTTTTGTCCGCATGTCACACACCGCGTCACTCAAAAGCTACAGTGTGTACTCTTTTTATAATGTCTGCAAGTCGGTGGTGAAAGCGCCAGGGTAGCGGGGCGGTGTGTTGGGGAGCGGAGACGGGGGGGGGGGGGGGGGCGTGATGTCGAGGGGAAGTGCCCCCATGTCTAGACTGGGTCGGTAGTTTTCCGGGATTCAGTTGGCTTTGCCTGCAGTCTGCTCACCCACTCACTGCAATGAACCTATATCCATAGATACGTATACAGCACGTCTGAGGACCCTCGCCGCGTCAGACGCAGTTTTTGTATTATTTGTCTATAACGTAGTTATATTGTGTCGGGGTGGTAGAATGTGCGAGTGAGCTCTTCTGCAGGGGATGCTTGCCATACAACAATCTATATCCTATATCGTTCCTTTGGAAAAATTCTGTTGCGTAACATGATTAGGTGTCTCGAATTCATCAAACTTACCTTATTCTCGATACTTTATCTAAACTAAAAGCTTTTATCATCGACGCTAAAGCTTTTCGAGAAAAAATATTAATGTAGTAAATGTAACTGAAATGGGATTATTCATGTGCATAAATGAGGAACTTTCATACAAACTTTCAACATTTAACGTCTTTAGGGGATGACTTTTCAAAAATCCATTCTTAGTGCTCATTTTCAGTTTTTAAGGAACACTTGTAGACACTTGGGTCCGTTATTGAATGAATACGCGCCACGGAAAGTGTGTGCCAAGCACTGCCACAACTACGACGAATTATTGTGGAAATAAGATTTAATTTAATAAATAAGAGGGTAAGTTTAATATTAAGTAGATCCTATTCAGATGATTGATTAATAAGATAGTAATCGAGCTTTACGACCTCTGTAATCGAATAGTCTATTTAATAAATCGTTAAATCAGAATTTGAACGACGCATTTAATGCTAAAGCAAATATATCTTCAAATGGGATCATGCGTAAAACTAACAAGACTAAGATCGTATCTCTGTACGTTTCAGTTACAGCGGATATAGCCATAACCTCACCGAAACATAAAGCCTTAGCACGACAATGTACGCATAGTCACCCTAACGTCGATGGTAACGATTAGACTCTGACTAGCGCCTTTATTTCGTTGCAGTGAAGGGTGGTTATCGTAGTTTAAAGTGTGCCCTATGTAGAATCTATTGAGTATATTCTACTAACCTGATGATATGTACACAAAGCCTGTTCCATGAAAGTGTTATCGATGGTCGACTAACATGGCGTCCGCTGCGGTTCTCGGGAGGCGCAGCCGCAGGTCCTATTCCAACCTAAACAAGTCATTGACGGTTCGTCTATGAATTAACAACAATAGGCAGTTTCCTTGTAACAGGCCTTTGTGATATCGAACTATATGCGTATAAATAAGCGTAGATCGAGCTTGTAATAAAAGTGTTAGGTGCGTAAACGTTATATAGGCTTAGGGTGCGGTCATAGTAGAAATGTTCTTGTTAGTTCGGAGATACAAGAGAAGTTATATCCACTCGGTTTCAGGTTCGAAAACCCCATACTTCAACGGCGTTAATAATGCGAGATTGCAAAATAATGTGAAAACATTATTTTAGAAATGTTTCGTTGTTCTTTTCGGGGAATAAGGGAAACTCTTAATGAGGGAATTAAGGAATATAGTGATTCACACTCCTCCAATAATATTTCACTTTACCTTCAATTCTTAGAAGTCACCTCTCGCTACGCCAATATGAACGGCGCCCTAGTATTAAATTTACTACTCAAACACAATAAGGTCTTAAAATGGTTCTCTAGACTTGTTTACAAAAAGCTCAATAAACACCGTAGTAAAAAGCGAAGTACAGCAACACAAAGAGAAGAAAACGAATTCTTAAGTAATCGGTGTTCAACATGCATGCAGCAGTCAACAATACGAATAGTGGAGAAAGAAAGAATAATCCGAGTACATACTAACCTAATTATAGATTCCAAGTTGTATTGCAAGTGGAGACGAAATGCCTGTCTCTCTCGAAATAGTGAAGCTAATTACGTTTCGTAACCGCGGCCTGAAGGGTCGTGTAGATCGAGGTGCCTATATTTAGCGTGGCGTGCAGGGGGCGCGGGGGCGCGGAGGCGCGGAAGGGCGCGCGGTGGCGCCGGTGACGCGGAAGCGTAGGGCGGGCGGAGGGCGTTGACCGTGAACGTGGGGCGGCATCGATCCGAGCGGCCATACCCTCGCGCAACGGAAAGTGTGTGCCAAGCACTGCCACGACTACGACACCGTTGCATTACTTAAGAAATCAGCGAAATATTCAGGCAAGCGTATTTAAGGTTTCTTCAAACTCGAAATAGTGCCTCGGCAAAAGCTAGTCTAATATTCTAGCTTTTGCCCTCGTCTTCGCCCGCATGTGGGTCGGAAATTATCACAAGGTAACATACTACCGAGATAAAAAGGTATCCTAGGTCCTAACACAGGTTACCTAGTTCTAAAACGTAATTTTTTAATGTGTTAGAGTGTTTTCTAATCCTATTTAAAGATATCATTTATTTACTTGTGTGCTCAAATTCACCAAAATCTGTTCAATCGTTAGCCGTGTAAAGTTATCATACTGACAGACAGATAGTGTTACTTTCCCATTTCGTAATGTTTGTCGTAGTTCTTTACAAAAACCATCGTAACGAACTTGTGTATTTAAAATTCACTACTATAGGCCATAAAGGCTCATATGCAACAAAATTCCAAACCGATCCTAAGTGCATCAGTACCCAAACACGAGATACTAATGTTATTTATAAAATTTGGGTTGTTAAGTAGTTCATTCTAAATGTAGGTATGAGAGCACGTGGTCGGTGTTCACCCAGTTTCCTCTAAAGGGCTTCCAGAGAACAATCTCGACGCGCCGATTACGGAAGCTTTGCGGGCGACGCTGTAGGTAACAACAAAAGGAGTCGGTTGTAAACATTATATCTGACCTTCCGAGTCTAAAGGAGAATCCTTGCCCTTTAGATACTTTAATGAAAAGATTAGGTAGTTTACTCACCGCGTAATCTTATTGTTAAGACGAACCTTACGCAAACCAACTCCACTCTTTATTTAATACACAATACCTTTCTATAAATACGTTTGTATTTTTGTTACAAGAAGCCGTATGTAATCTGATTATTGCGGAACAATTATAACAATATAAGAAAATTAAAGTAGCCATGTTGTGTGAGGGCTTATTTCAAACGTATTTTATTATTCCGCACTATTACGACACAATACCCGTGCAGACGTGGAATAAACTTGAGCCCTCCTTGCGTCTATCCCTTCGATCTAATAACGAAATAAAAGTTAGTAGGGTGCCCTGGTCACGAGGGTGGATTGCTTATAGCCAAGATACACGAAGATATGTATGAGAAGGGGGCTGAAGCGGTGTTTGTAAATGTAGAGAGCAGTGTGCGTGCCGCGAGCTGATTCCAGGCGCACAAACATTATCACGATAATATTCATGAAGTAATTTTGGAACAGAAATTGCATTTCCTTAAAACATGCTACAATACTTAATTGTAATACTTCGTAGCGTAATATTTATAATCCCGCGTTAAATTTGGGGTGGGTTATTATTACCAACAAAACAATATCCCTCCAGTTACATCATATTTTTGTTTCAAGGAAAACGTGGATTTTTTTTATAAATAGATCAGTACGGTTATTAGGCGAAGGTTTCAATGAAATAATGTTCGCTACAACTGTAGAAAAACATAGTAGCAAAGGAAATTCACGTCCGGGAAATCCGACGGAAAATCCCACTGAGCACCAGCCAGCCTAAAATATAACGTATTCAAATATTTGCGTTTATAGTTATTGAGTGGCACTTACGCGTGTGCAGTGGGGGGGTTGAGGTGGGGAGTTGAATGTCGGGCAAGGGCGGCATGAGTCACGTCACGGCCGATCAATACTGCACGGGAATGCGTGGCGGGCCCCGCAGACGCACCCCCCAAAGCGCCTGCAGTCCGGAATTAATTCGAAGCCATTACTTCCCCAATTCCTGCTAGTTCACTGTCACAATCACAGTGTGTGTAATTTAACGTAGTTACGTTATGATTTACAGAGTTTGCATGGATATAATGGCTAAATTAAAGAGGTCGATTAATTCTATTCATTTGCGGGCACACGTTAAGAATACAATTTGTAAACATTCGCCTCACTCAATATAAAGTGCGTATTCAAATTGCATTCGTCCAATTGTCTAAAAATGCCGATGAGAAGTGAAAATTTTAAAATCAATAAAACAGTAATAAAGTTTGTTCGGCTCTAAATTGGCTAAAACAATGTGACCGAAATGACTTTAAGATCCAATGATAAGTTATAGCGTCCTCTGCTGACACTACCTATCATTTATTCAACCAATTTTATTACAATCTAAAGCCGAGTTATAAAAGCAAATGTAAACTCCCAAAAACAATACTATTGTGTCGGGGTAAAACAGAATAGAAGAAAAATAGGAAATAGTCTTCGATTGACGTAAGGAGCATGACGCTCATGATGACATGAATTCTACAGGAAATTAACCTGTGTTCCTTTGGGGGAAGCCTATTTGGACGTCTTTCGCCTGAAGTGATGAAGAACTTTTCACAAATGACCAGTGTGTAAAATATGATGAAAACACAGCTCTGTTACTCTGTATAAATTGTTTTCTTTCAAACTGAACTTGTACCTCGTGGGAAAACATTGAAAAATAGTAAAGAGGTAGAAGGACCTATTGATCATTGAACAAACCATTAAGCAGCATTACGTGAGTCCGAATTAATATGTTTATTTGTAGCTTCGAATTTTCAGCCCATTTCAGGGAATATTATGTGGAGTTAGATGTTGGCGGAAGTTCGCTGGAAACTTGCCACTTGGCGATAACCACCATTGTAAATATAGGTAACAACATTATAAATATATCAAATAACGTTTGGTTCCGAGTGCTCATTGCATTTATGTTTTTTAATGAATTTGTCTCAATTTAACTACTATAGTACCTAGGTACGTACGTTAAATACAATGCTCTTTTTTCTTACAGCTCGTTACTTGGGAACAGTTATAAAACAGTAAATCCGGGATCGCAATCAACCAGTATACATAAAATAAAATCCATCCTCGTACTCCAACCGGTATTCACTTTGAAGGCTAAAAGAGGGTTCAAAATATAAAAGTTCTTACTTATACTATATAGGTACTTACGTATATTTCTTTCTTAAACTGTTAATTTACTGACCGGCCTGCTATCTTCTAGTACTGAATGCTTAAATCAGCGTAATGTTTTTGTTTGTAAGAATTTCTCAAAGATATGTTATCTTTATGTTTATTTACTTTACCTATAGAACTACGTTATTACCTATAAGTACTTTGAATGTAATAAGTTGGTGATAACTCTTAGATATCAGTAGGTCATATCAACATAGACAGTAACTACGTGAAGTCGAATGTACACGAGTGTTTTATTATAACATATCAACAGCTACCTATTTTAAAACCATGTCCTATCCCAATAGTTTATTTTCATATTATTATAATGAATAAAAACAAGGGTGCACATGCATATACACCATGTCGAATTATCTGAACCTGAAAAACCGATGTAGTATGTACATAATAAAATAATAGTTGATATTAATTAAAGTTGTCAACATTTCATAAGACGTCCATTGTATCTAATCTGCCCGTATATAGAAAACCAGAACGGTGACGCGTGCGTCGTCTGAAAAATTTCCGCAATAATTTATGGCAGTTTGTGCTACTGAAAACGATAAATAAATAAAACCAGTCATTCATCACAATATCAAGTTCAAACGGAAAATATTGTTGTACGTAAAATTTTCCGATCTTAGCCATTGTAAGTGAATACAATTATGATGTCAACTGTGAGGGTCATTTCTCTTATAGTAGAGTTTGTGAGTTCGTGAGCTCTGCTATGTGGAACATTTTTCGCGTCTAGTTACGTCGTTGCTCGTAATTATAGCATAGTTTAAAGAAAAATCACCTCTACAGTGTATTCGTCCGTCCGGCGATCCGCCATAATGCTTGCGTGTGTTTCGTGGCATTGAGCACTAATAATAATCGGTGAACTTGACATTGAGAACGGAGGCTCGTCATCGTAACAAGATGCTCCATCTCTTCCGCACCATATTGAAATGCTGATGTTAAAAAAGGATAGCTAATATTATCTTCTGTTCACGAGTGTTTGTAGGTCAGTCGTGTATTTGTTCCGGACGATAGTCCGAAAGTCGGCTGGAGGTTACATTACGTAGTTATTTAAGTTAGAACTCAGCACACAATGTTTGCAAATTATCAACACAGCTGAAATCTGCTGAATCAGATCATTTAGCGCGTCCTCTCGTGACGGAAACTGTTTAGATTGTGTCATCACCTGGAGCCCTCTTTGCCCGCTTTGTACTTTAACGTGTTTATGATAGTAATAAAAGTATTTTTGTACCATTGTACATCAAAAGAACTTGGAAACTATTTCAGAACTGATCTAATTAATCATTAAATATGTTTATGGAACCAATATAAGGAGTTCATATCTAAATCGCTCCTGATTAAATTCCAGTAAGTTTTGAAGGAATTACACACCCAAAAACTTAAATTTATAAATAGAAAAGCAATAAAAGAAACAATTTTTATTGTGTAAAATACCTATTCTGAAAGCTTTTCGCGCTGTCTAAATTGCAAAAGTTTTTCATTTCGCGCTAAAACGATGCTTGCGATTGTTGTGAAAAGCGGTATCTAGTAGCGTTTCCAAGGCCTTCTTGCACACGTTAACCTTATACAGCCTACGTGGTTTCGGAAAATTCCGCCAGATGGCGCTGCTAGAAGGCTGCGTGTAACTTAAAGTTTCAAGTGAATCTTCAAAGATGGCGCTACTTTACGCGACTGTAGCTGTAGTACAATTACAATTTATAAAATAAAAGAAAGCCGTGTTTGGTTTACCAAACTTAATAGATGTCAAAATGGCGAGTCAAAATAGATGTTATCATTTATGAAAACATCTTTTAGCATATATTTATTTTGAGTCGTATTCCAAATACTATAAAGGGGTAGGTTATTAGGTCTTGGTAAGTGTAATACTTGTTTGTGTGTTGTTAATGATTAATATTTATTATCTTTATTTAGCATGGTAACTATTATTTATTGTAAAACATGTCTTTGCGACTTATTAAATTCAAATTCACGGAATTATTTCGGAATACCTAAATAAAACCTTTATAGTCTAGACCTATAGAGATACCTAATCTTAATAGACATTGGTTATTGTTGGCATTACTTTAATAGGTATTTTACAACAATCTGACATCCTACTCGATGCTCAACAAGTAACATCGATACTGCACTCTATCGGGCGACGCACTGTAAAGCAATTGTTATTAAATTATGTGGGTTATAAATCCGGATCGGTACCTATAAACAAATAAAACGCCTGGCTACGTCAGCGGTGCGTTGTGTTGCGTGTTCGAACGGCACGTAGAAATGCGTCACTCACTCGCGGTCGTCGCTCCCCATACAACAAATGACGTTCTGACTCATACCAACGTTATGGGTATTTTTGTATAATGAATGATATACAACCTTTTTTATTTTTAGTCTTTGAATTTAAATATAAATGTGAAACGGGCAGAAGTTTGTTGATAAGTGTCACACCAGTCGTTTTTTATGTTTTTTTACGCGAGTTTTCATAGCTCAGGAATGTGCAGACTAGCATAACAAAACTTATGAATACGATTCTGATACACTAGTAATAACACCGTACCATCCATGGTTTGCACCTCGTACAGTTTTCCACGCTTATCTCGCATTAACATAGAAATGATCGGCATCTCCTCCCGTGTGGCAAGCTTGTGAGTCTGTGACCGATTAACGGATACGCGTAACACGTGGGCTCACGATCCCCAAAGGCCAGCCAACTCAAATTGTGTAATGTTCTAGAAGGAAGATAAGATACTTTCTTACTCTTTTTGAAGAACAACGTAAGTTCTTCAAAAAGTGTTAGATTACAAAGGTACAGTCAGTAGTAAGCCTCCTGTATTCACCTGTTTTAACTTTTAACTAATTGTTTTTTCGTTGCTTGTTATTAAGATTATTTCATATTTAGCATCTTTCTAGCATTCGATTTATTTACCTTCTTAGGTGATATTCAATTTTTCTTATTACATAAGTAAATTAAGTGGAAAATGAATATAAATTAGAAATTGTGTCTGCACGTAGACAAATTATGGTCATAAAATATCTGAGTAGCACATAGAAGGAAAACATGAACATAAGTAGGTAAGTTTTATACCTACACATACCTACGCATTACCTACTTATAAACTACGAATCAGTATTCCAGAACCTTCAGTTCTATAGTTCTTAAGTCGGAGTCAACTGAGACTGTTATAAGGTCACACAATCTAAGTTGCAAGCACAAACTATGCAGCCGCATAAAAGGTTCTTAAAGTACCTTGATAACCCCGTAAATTCTTGCGATCTCTTTTTCTTAATGGATTTTTAATAGAATATAATAATGATTCCTATCGTCTTTATGACACCGTGCACGAGCGCTTCAACTTTGGTTTGAACACGCAAATTGCGCGGGAAAGTAACAGATTCACTGGTTTTCTTTTTTATATTCAGAGTACCTATTCAGACAACAGTTTCAATAAATTATCTTAGGATAATGATTCTGAATACTGAAGTCATTAAAATAAATAAATAGGCATCAAAAGCCAATTTGGGTATGAGCTCATTTGATCTCAACACCGCACCGTCGTAAAGCGTAGCCCATTGCTAAAATCTTGCAATGTTTGCTGAAATTAATAAAATTATTTTATCCATTAAGACATTACATTTATCTAACTATACGAACAATATTGTGTAACAAAACAACATTTTGATATTTGCTACGACGGGTCTACGCTTGCTACGACGCCATTAGTTCCGCTACTCGCCCACAGATGGCACTACTTGTTGTTTTCGCTTGAAGAGGTAAACCATGGATTCGTCGAGAACAAATCTCAAATGTTACGTGTTAGTCAGACGAAATAAGTTTCTTTAGAATATATTTTAGCTTCAAATTGACTATGTTGAGATATTGTAAAGTTTGCCAGTAACTATCTTAGTAGCCATAAGTATAGTTTTAGAATCTCATGTGTAAATCTTGAACTGAACAGATTTTGGTAAATTGGTGATCTATTATTAATAATGTCGTCGATTTGATTCTTCTTCAGATAATTATAACAGAATAAAATACATTACAACATAATTTAAGCCTACTGAGCCCTAACACTAATAATAACTGCAAATCTAGATGAGCTATTTTAATGTCATGTAAGTAAATACCTAAACTGTTTACCTAACTGTTATTTAAGGCCGTACAAACAAAGGTGTAATAATCCTTAAGACCTTCACACATAATATCGATATGACAGCAATGTAATAAAATAAAGTAGTTTGTCGGAGAAGGGCGGGCGATATCGTAACTGTAGCCAGCGATAGCGGAGTCGGTCGCAGCGCAACCTTGCAGAGTTTGTTGCTCCTACAAGGCGACGTAGGGGGCCCCAGAGGCGCGGGGGGGGGAGGGGCGAGGTGACCATCTAACCTCCAGTGACACGGTCTAACTAAACCACAGATAAACAACATCAGTATGACTATCTAATTTACCAACTCTTACTCATACTTAAGTTACAATTACAAATTAAACCTACGCAATCATGCTCCTATTCGAGACATGATTTTTAAAAGTATCTAATAAATTATCGTCGAAATCTTTTGTTGTACTGGTTTTTTCAAACTGTGACACTACACTTTAGACTAGGCACTCTCACATTTTGTTACCTATAGATGCATATCATGCCAGCATATATCATATATGGTAGTTCATTAATAAGCTACCGCAAATATTGATTGACCGATTCGAGTGCTTGCACTTTAATTTATTTCGTTGAGTTTCTGAGGATATACAGTACGTTATAACTTTATAAGTTGATGTTTTATTAATGATAAGCATATTTACTATATTTCTACATACTCGGGCCGATCGTCAGCATATGTCCTTTATATATGTAAGTGTGCCTATGTAAGTACTGAATATCCTTCACACCATATCGAAAGTAACAACAAGGTTTACAGCAACACTAACATCAGAAACAGTTTTTTTGTTCTTGTAGGTAATGCAAATGCGTGCTTCATTACGCTAATTTCAAGATAAATGCTGTTCGAAACATAATGAGATAATTACTTAACTATCGACCAGAATTATCATTTGTTCTTGATGAAGTTTATTGTTCCAAATACAGGTTGTTTACTTTTCCACACATCCATTGTATTGATGAATTATCCTTCACAATGTATGCAGATTGTTTATTAGAGAAGAATGTTTGTACCCGTACACGACCGCTCGCTGATATTATTATAGTTACTAAGCCTTATTTTTTATTCATTGTTGTGCAGGTAAAGCTTTGTTGTTGTGATGTCAATATTTATGGAAACTACATTTTTCCACCTGTTGAGTTGAATGTTTTCCACTTTAACACAACAATCAACAATACTTTTCGATCAGAAACCGTGTGCTAGTCCTCGCTGAGCTCGATCTAACAAAGGTCTTTCTTCATAATAGTTTGTCCACCCACGGCCGTCACGGTTGCGTCTCCATTGGTGGCCTGTCCTAGTTTTTAAAGCAAGAACTTAAGCTAAGATTACTCCACCGTCCCCGAAGCTGTGACTACAGCTGTTTACGTATCCGACGACGGCTTGACCTATATACCAAAACAATTGTATTATTCATGAGCCTGTCACTCGATTGCCTTTGTCGCACATAATCACAGAGTCCTGTATATTTATTCTTGTTTTACAGCACCATAACAATATTGTGACCTATAAAAGTGAGCACGTTATGAAGTCGGAAGAGCTTAACGCAAATGTGAACTGACAGAGCGTATTTTGGATGGACTTATTTCGTTGGAATAAAATAGGTTACGATAGAAAGTTTCATTTCTGTCATTTTGGGGTTAGCTCTATGATGACACTGGCACGGGCAACTTATCATCGGCATTTTTTTAAATGATTAAGTTAGGTTAACTCTAGTTTAGGTTAACTCTAAATCATAAAGAAATAAAATCAGCATATATTCACTATGTGATTGACGAAAAACGTCACAGTATTAAAATAAAACAGAGGTAGGAATATTTTGTCGAGATCTATTTTAGGATAGCGAGTGTTTGTGATGCGCAAATATCGTCGTGTGCAGCGTCTCCCGATGACCTACATGTATACGAAGCTTTGTCTACATCGCCCGGCTCATATCGATTGTACTAATCATGACTTTATTATTTTTATACAAATAAATAAATATTCACACATTTAGGCATGTGTCTCTTTGTCCACAATACGTTAGCAGGCAACAAGATAAAATGACATTGACGTGCTTACTTCATATCTCTTACGTCATTCCCCCATCATTTTGCTGTAAAAATCCCCGACACTAAAATTTTATACATTTGTATTAACTGAAAAAGGCGGCCAAACGATAAATATCAAGCATTATAATGATGATATTAATGATAAGTATTTAATTAGGGTTTGTTGCAATTACAATTGAATAACAATAGTGATTGGTATAACGAAGGCATTTAAAGGCTTAATACCAGTAGGTATGTTTTAGCAACGCTGTGCAAATTCGGTCAAGGCTATTCAAATTCATATTGCTGTACATCATTAATTATGTCTTTCTCTATGGAAATAAATATGAGAAGGATTCGGTTGGATCGGGTATTTATTTTAACCTGAAATTCAAATGGCCGTTCTGCCAATCATCGAAGTCAGAACATTCCAGAAGGAAATCTGTGAACGCAAATTGTGTCACAGATTAGCCAACTTTGTTCTAAAAGTACCGGTTTATTATATTTTAGAGTGGTCCATTATGATGTTGGATGTATGAAGTGGCATTATAGTGCAGGAGCGTGTCGTATCTCGCGAGGGCGATAATTGCGAAGGTCGCGTCGCAGCTGGATGTAGCATCACACGCCCGACTCCTCCATGTGGTATCACTAGATAGGTGCTTCGTTACGATATATCGAGAAACGCGCAGTTTAAGCTAAAACGTAACGTAAAGCGATAAGCGAAAGGTAGTATTTACATTAACGCTCGCCTCGGTCGGTGGCCTTACCTCGTTAGAGTTCATGCACCCGCGCGAAACTGGGGCACGTACCGCGTGCTCCCCCCTCCACTCTAGCTGCCTCCCCCCTGTCGTCCCGTTACCTACCACTAACTTTTCATTGAATTGTTTCTATTGCTTGCTTTAGAAATATTATACTATGATAAATGCAAAAACTTTATTAACATTTACTTGTGTACGCTATGTACGCTATCACAGTGTTTAGCTAACTGCTCCATTCTTTGTTTGAGTTGGAACCATGTTAATAATAAGTTTAAGGTCATATGCTCGGGTAATAAAACGCTTGTTAACAGTCACTACATAAATTCATCAGCGATTAAATCATTGTTTGTGGTTACTTTAATGTAGAGAAAGGTTAACATAATGTGGAAATATCTAGTAGAGCGATGAGTAGACGTAAGTAAGTGGTAGTGGAAGAGAAATGCTGTCACCGCGTCGAGGCGAGTGAACCAGTATTGCGCGGCACAAGAGTTGCGCAAGCGCAGCTCGAGAAAGTGCGAGTAAAAGTTGACGCAACCCACGTCACACGCCGCTCGCCTCGCCACGTCACACATATACATGGCTCGTGTATACCCGCTGTATGTGTGAGTGTAGTTATGTATACGTACATAAGTGTCATGCACTGACGACACTTGATTACAATCGAACGTGTTATACAATGCCTTTAATAATAAACTTCGTTACGAAGACGTTGCCACACGTAAGAACATCGAGGGTACGTTTTCATAACACTTATTGAGATACCTAAATGACAAGCTAATGTGTCTCGCACTGTGAGCGCTTTAAGTTCCAGTAATTATTTAAAAAAAACAATGAAACAATTATATTACACGACAGATAACCTGCAACTACATTGTGTACGTACGCATAGACAGTTTACTTAGATTTCCCTCTCACAGAGAGGGGGTGTGTGTCCCAGCATCAGAAACGTTATACGCTAATTTTCCGTGGACACTTGCATTATAATATGTCTGTCTTGCATACATTCATTGAAGCAGTTATGTGCTTGAGAAATGCATATGACACCTAAACCAGCCAAAATCTTAATATTGGCAACTAACATTGCAATATGGCTTTTTAAAAAAATAAAAATTTCTGTACTCTTTTTGAAGAGCATCACAGATTTACAGCATATAAAATTATTTTTCATTTAGTACCAATAACTCGAATTTATCGTGACATTACTCACTCATTTATGTATGACTAATAAAATAACCTTTAGCTCGACTAAAATCTACTGCCTTAAAATGCGTGTTACTAAATATAGGTATTTGTTTAACGATTTTTATAAACCGTTTCGCTGTTGCTCTTATAAAATTACATGAATTGTAGATAAATTGGAGTAATTTTCAACGCTGAGGATCTCTATAGGGAGGTGAAGGGGAAGGAGCGGTGCGCGCGAGGGGAGCGCACCGTGGCGACAGAAATAGGGCGCGGAGGACAGAGCAAGGCTGCCCCGGTTGTCGGCCGTCGACCCGCGCCCGTACCTACGAGTACGTAGACGACGTAGCGCTGTGTGCGTAGCGCTACGAGCTACTACGGACTACGAGCCGTGTGCGGTGTGCGCCGCCTGACGCGCCGCCGTACTATCGTCCCGATAGGGATGCACCGCCTAATCTACGTTACGTACACAACTTGTTTGTTACGATCTATTAATGTGCTACGTCGATTTCATAGGGTTGCGTTCAGATATATGACTATCTTTCTTCAATACCTATATTAAAGAAAAAACTACTTATTTTTTTATTTTAATTGAATACGGGATAAGCATTCTGTAAAAGTGTATAAATGTTTATCTAAAATAAATGTTTCAACTATATTTTTGTAGCGCCATCTGTCGTAGAATAGAATAACTTTAGTTTATAACGAGACTCGTGAAGCCGTTCGCACCGCGCGCCCCGCTCTTCCCCCCGCGATAAGGGCACGAGTTCGTTGCCCCGATAGAGACTGACCTCAAAAACGAGGACACTGCAAAATTAGGACGATGACAACGTAATGACTCGAGCGCCAGCTCACTCCATACGAGTTTCGACCTAAAAATCATTATTATACGAAACAAGTTTGTTTAATCTGACATATTGAACTACATGTATTTGATCAATTACGCAAATACGCTGACTTCAACAGCAGCGAGCTAGCTCGAAGTGTTTTACTCTACGATAATAATAGGTTCAGGTTATTCCGGGAATTCAAATATAGGTAACTGTTATTTAGTTGAACTATAGAGTGTGTATGTCTCTTCTGATTCATGTAGCGTAAAAGTTGATTGAGGAAAATGGAATAATAATTAAATATATTTCGATTAAGAAACATAATAGTACTAACGAGGACAAGAGCGGGTATACATTTACACATTTAGAACATATAGGCTCGTGTTTTATTTAGTTTCATAAATTCAGAACGTGACCCAAATTGTGTGCCGTAGGCCGAAGTGCCGTCACTCACTTCTGCCTCTCTTGTCTATCACAATACGCTTACTAATAGATACCTTTTCTTTTGTTACAGGTAAGTGGCAGGTCATTCCTCCGCGCGACGCTTCTAGACCAGCTCTCGATAAATAAAGGGGTATCTTGAAAGGCAACTCGTATATTTTTGACGCGTGTATCAAATGACATCACAAGAACTGTTGTTCTTTTGTGTAAAATGAAAATATTATAACAGTTTAAACGTAAGGTTGGGAATTCCAAAAGCATTTAGCGCCATTTCTGCTCCTTATAAAACGTACGACAATGATGTTATAGTTGAAAAAATTAACATAATCTTTATACAGTTTGTGATTGCAACACGCTGATAAGCGTTAGACAGCCATTGTTTATATTTACTAGCCTTGTAAAAGTATTATCTATTACAGTTAACAGTTAATAAACGGCGTAAAACTAATGTTTACATGATAAATTGACACGACCACGTTTGAAAGTAAATATCGTACACGTCTGAAAACGTGAGCTGTACATGAATTGCGATAACGATAGTAATGGAAAATAAGTGCAGGATGCAGCGCACGGGCCGGGAGCCGCCGCTAAATATAGTCCGGCCGACGACCCGCAAATAGGTCGCTCCCTGCGCGCCACACCACCGCCACACCACCGCCACACCACCGCCACACCACAGCCGCGCCACCCTCTAATCATAACCCGCTTCAAATGCTACCTATTAATTTCTCCGCTCGAATCCATCACACTCACATTAATTACATGGAGTCAGCTATCTTCTCGCGATTGTTGATGTTATGTAACAACAATATTTACAACAACCACTTTCTCCACTGCGGTGGAGAAATGAAATGTGCAATAAAGCTATAAGAGAAATTTACATAAACATGTTGCTCATTGAATCCACTTGAAGCATTTTTTATAAGACTTATATTGAAATTCCAACAATGGCAACGTAGCATTGAAACAAATCAAGTTATGTTTCTTCATTACCTACTTGGTAAGTTATGAAAAACTGATGTAAACGACCGAAGGTGCATGAACTGTAAGTGCTTAACCGTTGTAAGGGAATACGTAAACAACATAAATTCCGTGTGAGCAGCTGTACTGCTGTAGTCACTGGAGTCGTTTCACCTTTTTTCATCATTTAACGTTCGTGGATCGTTTGTTTTTAGCCTGTTTACGTCCGTATTGATTGTAAACATAGTTTGCATTGTTATCAATCAATCACGTAACTCGTAAACGTGGTCAAAGCGACCAATTAGCTGAGAGTCAGTTCACGAAGAGACGAAACGCTCGCAATAAATTGCAACAGCATTTTGGAACTGGCGCACTGCAATATGCATTCATAATAAATTAGTAAGGACACGTCAGCAGTGTGGCGTGGGTGTTGTTGTTTTCCCCATGGTTTATGTTGGTTGAGCTCGGCCGGAGCTGGCGCGCGGGGCGTGCGGGCCGCGGCGCGCGGGGCGGTGTCGCAAGCCGCGGGTGCATGGCCGGCCGTCGGCACCGCGCCGACCCTGACTGACTTATCTTGCGAACGTGCGGCGCGCGCAAATTCTAACGCTGGCAAATTTAACAGCCCGTGGATTATTGCTGCACGTTGCTTCTCAGCGTGATACACATGGTGTTATCGAATCTCGCCTCAACCTTTACAAACATTTGTACCTTGTTATGCCATTTACCAATACAACGACAACATTAAGTCGAAACATAGCTGCAGTCTTAAGTATGTAGCAAGCTATCACAAACACAATCACTAATCAATGCCACTCCAATCAAGTTTACCGAGTTGATTGAAAATATTTACGTTCGTAACTCGTTTAATTACAGTGTATTACGTACCGGAAACGTGTTGATCATAAAATGTTCACAATAAGGGTCGGTCCGAGTACGTTCCTGATTGCGCATAATAATCTCCCGTCGTCGTCGTTGAAAGTAAAACCATTAAAGTCGTCGAACTGCAAGCTTATTATAATTTATGTTGTGACCTGTTTTCAACTGCGCTACACCCACCCTTTACAAAACATCAACATTTCCATTTACGGCGACAAATTGTGCGTGAACTATCAAGTGACGGCCGCGATCCTGTTATACCTATTACATTTTCTTGTTTGTTTAAAACTTCCCGTCACATTAATTATGAAAGTCTGAGTTGTTCATACATTTCAGCAACACTAGACAACAAAGGTAACTCCACGTTGGCGTCTTATCTTGACGCTGAATTTAAATGATTTCAGCACTGAAAAATTAAAAATTTAGTTAGAAGATTCTAGAATCATTAAACCTTGTTAACTTTTTAAGATGTAGTTATCTTTATAAAGACTTTCATGGTTATCTTAACAAGACGTTACATTCCCTTTCTCTTTATCTCGTATCTTTGGTAAAAGATTCTACAGTTCAAGATCAGCACATGTTTGTAGAAAACCTAATTCCTTACTTAATTGATTGGCGCCAATAACAATGCACTAGGCCACTGAAAGCTAGTTATTAAAGCACAAGGTACAGGCTGTTTGTTTCACCTTGATGTAATGAGTAACAGACATAGGTTGTAGGTATCGGCGTGCGGTAAGAGGCGAGCCTAGGCTGGATCTCAAAGGCAGAGAGGCAGGGAGCGGCCGCGGCCGACTCGGACTTTGTAATACATTCGGCCTAGTCAGCGATCGTTGCCCCGAGCCGCTCGAGGTCGCTGCAGAGCTGCGAGAGACGCCAGCCGAGCGCGCCCGAACACCCACGGAAATTACCGAACGACAAATTGGCGCGGAATTTAAATCCATGACGTTCGATAACATCATATTAGATTTACTAGTCCAAATACTCGAATTTCATGTTAATGAGTAGACAGCTTAGTCGTGAAATATAAATATTATGTAGTTACATGGCTCTAGTCTAAATTCTAATTAGTTTTATAGTAGTTTTGTACCCAGTAGCAAGATTTACGATGGAAGCTTGCAGATCAGCATAGTACAGTAAGATACCAATCAAATTAACGACTTTACAACAACGATTTTTACGTTCCAAATCGCATCGATATTGATTACAGCTGTTCTTTTAATTAAGTAATAAGTCGTAAACAGGCTGCTCACGTAATCTGTACTGGAAGTTTGAAGACAAACAACAAGATTGTTCGTGCGTATTGTTTGTAATTTCCCTATTCAAAAGCAAAAGTTATAACTTATGTAAGTGGTCGGAAACTCGTCGTGTGACACTTTAACCCAGTGCTGCATATTCCGGAGTGAGTCCAACGCACCCGTTTCGCGCTCATTAGTATGGAGACAGCGGCTCACCACTTTCACTCTCGCCAATAACAAGTGTTACGCAAGCCGCCGCCGTCACCGCCAGCTCTCTACTCTCGTCGACTATCTCCGACGCGGGCGCATCGCTCCCGCCACGCCATCGATAGATTAGCGAGCGCAAAAAATGAACATAAATTCTCGCAATAATGCTGCAACAGTGACGAGGCAGCGTAAGACGCATCCTCGGGCCTAATGATAGTCTCAGCAGAAATGAAAGTGAATAGTGTTTCGGTTAGTTCATAGTGGGTCAGCGGAGTAGGGCAACGGGGGTCGACGCCCGCGCAGCCTCGCCGGGTGAAAGTGGCCCTCCTCGTCCCCGCGCCCTCCCGCCCTCCCGCTCCTCCAATGCTGAAGGCGCGTCGACGACTTACCTGCGCACGCGCTGCTTTTTGCAACTTGGCCATGGAACCTATTACGATAACTGCGAAATAACGCTCGGGCAAATGTAAATGCATGGCCTTTATTTGTGCTCGATCACACGACATACCCAACAACCAACATGGCAACGATTTGTAAAGGTACAAATCATATTTCTGAGGTCCTACTGAAACCCAAAAACAAAGAAGACCAGCTAAGTTTAAAGTTGCCTTTAACAGCATCACAAATTTAACAACGAACACATGCAATCATAAGTACAAAGACCCCATTCTTACTCAGAATAATCAAGGAAAATCCTGTTCCAGTCATCCAGTAATTTAATTCCCACATTCGTAGGTCAAACATGTGCAAGCAATAGAGCTTTATCGCTACCAGTAATAAAATAATAAGCTATATTAAGGTTATTCATATTTCAGTCCTCATCGGGAAACAGGTCATTCGTTTTCCTCAAAGTGACATCATCAGCTCAAGCCTCATAATGTAGTTCAGTGGAAACAATGAAAGCGTTTATCGTTGTTCGCGAAGAGCCGTGAGCAATACGCGCGGTTTATGTAACCGGTAGTCGGTAGTAGCTAGTGATTGAATAGGCCCCATCTTACGTAAATGTAACGTACTTGCCTACATATCAAGTGCTGCTTATGTAAGCATTTAGAAATATTTCGTTATGCTATATTTTTATAAGGGACAAGGGGAACGGTTTCACATAAAGCTCAACCTTGTAGGACTTCTACTTGTCCGGTTAGAAAGTATTATACTTACTAGTGGTCGCCATATGGTTGAAATTTGACCAAAATTTATTTAAATAGAAAAACAGTATTACATAAAAAATATTAACTTTCTTGCACTCCTTCCCTATATAAACTTTAACTGTGTCAAATTTCATACTCCACCGTCTCCGTAATTTTCGTAAAAAGGGGATACAATATTTTTGCTTCACGTTTTAATAAACAGATACAAAGAATCTTAAAATCGATGCCAAAAAAAAGAAAAACCTGTTCAAACAGATGAAAACTGAAATCTGAAACAAATGAAATTAATAGATACCACCACTTTTAATATCAAAAGCTTTGACTGACTTTAAAATAACTATTCTTTACTCGTGTTTACTTTTGTTGGGAAATACTGAAAATTAACAGACTGATTTTCCTTGGTTTAATTGTAAAAAAAAAAAAAAAATGGGATTATATAGACTGCTCGCAACAACCGCAAAGTACGTACAAATGAGGCCATCGGGATTGCTAGTAGACAATGTTTATGAACGATTATAATTTAGATGAGTGAAGGCTTAATAAAGTGATCCGAGGCTGTGGCTGGAGCCCGGGTTGCGACAGCACGAACAAAGAAAGCGGCAACGGGCCGGCCTTGCCGAGTTCATCGACCGACTTTTGCAGGTCGCAAGGTTTCGCCAATCGGGCTTCTCGTAGCTCCAGGATATTGCCAATTCAGTGCGATCAAGGCTGCGCACAACCGCCTGGCCTGGCCGAACCTCTTACTTTTCGTTGCAAAGAAAAACGTCCACATATTGCACTGCACATCGCAGGTGACAAATACTAATGGATTCTAAACGTAAGAATTGTTTAGGTAATTAACTCAATTTAGATAAAACGGCTACGGGATTCAGGCTAGTAGGTGGTGTAGTAGAGCCAAACTGTATACGAAAAATCTAGATTGTTCGGTTCAGTACCTGTCAGCCAAAAATTTATTTAAATTCAGCCACATGGCTGCATTGAGTTTTTGCTTATAAATGCTATGTGCTAGTACCAACATTGATTAATTTAATAGGCGTGTATAGAACTAACGTTTGTTTTAGCACAATATCCTAATAAACTTAATTGTAAATAAACAGTGCCGTATCTCAACTGTTTTCAGGAACAACATTGTTAGAGACATCAAAACTTTACTCTGAAAATTCTGATAAGTACTACCACCTTAAATGACATTGTATGAAGTTTCATTTTAGTTTCTAGTATGCACTTACCGTAGTAAAAACCGTTAAGTATTATTTTTTCAGTTAAATGCAAGTGAGTTTCGCAAATATCAAATTCCCTGTAAAATAAATAAAAAAACGGGTTCACACACAATCACAAGGCGATTGGTTGCGAGGCCAGCCAGTGCCCTGATACTTGTTCAATACATCTGGCGCTACTTTCAGTTCATGAGGTTAATTGTGCATACTTACATACATACTGTTCAGTATTTTTCATGCAAGGTTACGATATGGGATCGAATGGCCGTGATTGTTTACAATTGGTCGTAAATCTTATCGCTTCACTTCAGACAGCACATACTTACGTACTTGGATACATATGAACATGGCCTTCTCGATCACCCAGTTATAAATAGTTTATACTACACGTTACGAGAACGACGTGAAACTGTATTTAGCCGTTACGACTATGCACATAAAACAATTTTATTTTTATTGCCTCTCAAATTGTCTTTCTTATTTTATTTTCATATGGTTTATGCTCGATGATTTCGAGTACGTCCTCTAGACAAAGGGTTTATTTTGAGGAATTTGTTTTATAGATTACTATGAATAGTCGTCGTATGAAGTTATCCTTCTAATTGCGCAATAAACACAAGAACTGTAGGGTTAGCACTTTCCTCATGATTGAACTGATATAAAGCATTTAGGCAGTTTCCCACATTCAGGCTAGCAATATCCACATCCCACTAAGCTTTCATATTTCAGGATCTAACGATAAAAAAACAGTGCGAGTGGGTCGCGCTGTCGCCCTCTTTACGTTTTGACACACATACATTTCTGCCAACATTCATACAGATCAACAAAGTTACGTGCTCAAAACCTAGATCGTCGGTGCGACACGGTTAGCTTTATCTGACACAATCGAATTCATTGCCTAGGGGCGTATGAATACGTAACGCACATATAGACAGAAATGGTGCGTCATAAAATATTTTATGGATGAAAAAGAAACGAAAAGTTAAATATGGATAAACGCGAGCTTTTTGTTAAAAATGGTTTTTGTGACAGCCACTGGGCTGTGATGCGTAGGGCTGCTGCGATTATCATTATTGGATTCAAAGTGATTATATTCAGAGGTAGCATAAAAAAATAAATGATAATAATTTCTTGGCTTTCTGGCTCGTATTAGATGAGTATAACTATGTGGGTATTTCAGGTAGATAAATTAAAATAATACAATATTTTCATTATCAACGCAACCGTACGTAACTTGAAAAGAAGATTGCATAATATAGTATAGATAAAAATTAGGTAGATATAACTTTGCAGTAAGCATCTGGGTAGACTGGAAGGCGCCTAGGTTGAAAAATGTTTGCTGGAATACTAAGAAAAAATATAGGTAGTTAAACTGAATTATAATTATGTCCAGCGCAGGCCTTCAACTACATTATTTTATGACTAAGTAAATGAGTCGCACGACCCTGAATGATAAACACCGAGTCCCGTTAGCCGAGACAAAAGCGACCCGTATGTAGTTCAGTTGTAAAGCCACTTCCTGTGACACGTAAACAATGTATGCAAGAGTGAAACCCACAAGAAAATACTTCATTTACATTGAATACCAGCCATCAACCGTATATAGGACGCGGTGAACGGTGGTGTGGCAGGAAACACGACCAAGTAACAGAATTAAACAAAATCTGTGAAACCACGGCGAGTGGTTGGCGTTGTGTGACCTTATTCGATGTTTCGAAACTATTCACATAGAAATGAAAAGTAAAACTTCTACATTCATGGAATCGTACATTTTACGTTTCTTAGGTTTACCAGTGCTAGAACTACATTATATTTACAGCTACATACGTTCATAATAGAACTATCATCATCAGCAGCCTATAATATTCCCATTGCTGAGACACAGGCCACATAATAGAACCATATTTGTTGCATTTATTTTAAATGAAAATGGATTTACCAGATCACGCTGTCAGCGCGGTACTTAGCCTTCGTAGTAACAAGCTAACGTCATTAATTGTAACATTACATATCATCACGGCCTCTTCCCGAAAGGCTGGGCAGAGTACACCCACTTTTCGTCAGTTACGAAACCAAATCCAGATTCAGGGCTGGTACTGAGAAATTCCAGATAGTAAAATCCAATAACACTTCGGCCAATCTGCGAATCTAACTCAAGACCTCGTGCTCAGCGAACACTAGACCAACGAGAGAGTCAGTTGTACTTGTATAATATTTATGATTCCATCTGTTTGGGGTAGAATGGTGTCAAGTCAACTGATAAGTGTCCCAGTTATGGGCCCGCTAATCCGGGACGCGTACTATTTGTAGGTGAAATTTTAATGTTTCCATATTCATTAGCCGCCGAGCGTGACTGATCGGACCACATTCCACTCTGCTGTTCAGTTAAATGTTCAAATAGTTTGCAACGTGTTACTATTTGCATTTGTAGGGGAAAATTTATCAATACATTGTATAGAAACATTACTGCTGCAAATGGACACAATGGTATCGAAATAATAGGATATTACATATTCAAGAAGGAAATTATGAACTCCATCCACCAGGCAGGAAAGATGAAATTACCTAAATAGGGGAATGTTAAAACATTACAACGATAACGTTGTTAATTATAAACTGCTATTACCGTTAAATATGATAACATAATTATGGATATTGTGCATAGAGATAGCGTTTCAAGCATGAATGAAATGTTTTCGCTAGCTTTGTAAGTTTTCAATCTTTACCCTAAAAACACAATTACAATGACCGTAACATATAAACGTATCATATTTATTAAAAACGTGTGTAAACAAGTAAGTAGGCATAAAGTCATGTAAGAGATCTATTGTCAGCAATTCAGCATACATATACATGCATGTTCTCGTATCCGTTTTGCGTCATGTGTTTTTATTGAAATATTGAAAATCCGTGTTCCTGCCCCACTTGCCTTAATTGTTTTATAACTGCGGTTACAAGTCAATGAACTCTGACACATCATATAGCAGTTTTATTAATTTACTAAATTTTAATTAAAATTAATTATATTTTTAATATGACAAATCATGAAAGCTTTCCAAAATCGAGCAAAAAATAACTACACTGAACTTTTTACTTTCGAATCTTTGATTATAAGTCTCAACGTCACATAATAAGAATAATAATTATCATCTACAACCCAAAAGTAGGTACAAAATCTTTGATCCAACTTGCATCTTTCGAAACACTTGCATTGCTTGCACGCACGAACCACATCTAGTTTCTAAACAATTTCTTGAATTAAATGAGATGGATTAATGGCGGCACTCAATTATAATAGACAATATAGTCGCACAGGAAAGTGGGCCAGTGAGATGATGTTTATTAGTCATCAGTCACACTGCAATCACAATGCAATTAGAAAGCGAATTGCACAAGTGCCGCTCGCGCAGCGTCGCTATCAGAAGAAAGCGCGTCCAACATAGGAAAGTTGAATCGAGCGCGGGGCGCGGGCGGCGGGTAGATGCGCGCACGCAGCCACTAAAGTAGTACACTTTCGATCTCAACTCGCGTTGGTGAGAGTTGTGCGAAAATGAAAGTGGTGTTGTCATTATGGTCCACTTTCCACGCTGAGGTCAAGAACCTCGCGGGTCCAGTTCTAAGCCTGTTTCCAGTTAATTGTACGAGTGCAGCACCGTCTAGAATGTACTCTAATGTGGCTGTTGTCTGTACATACTCTTACCTGACGCCTCGTACTGTGTGTTAGTTTATGAAGCGATGGACAAAATTATGTTGCAAAGACAATACTTGTGCATATGAATATAAGGTCGCTGTGTAATCACTGAAGCTTTTTCATCATAATCATAACATTGCGCACCTTCAGCTAATTATAAATATAATATTTCCCTTACTTTCAAATGTTAATTGTTGTTAATTAACTCTCCTGTTATAGAAACATCAAGAATTTCATATCGTGGGAAATAGAAATCAAGTTTTGAAGCAGTTATTTGAGATAGCGATGCATCTGTCAGCTGACATAATGCATGTGATTAAAGTTAATTAATGGTTAAAGATACGGGGTTTCTTCCTTATCGACTTTTGGTCTTAGAACCTTTTAGGGTCGCTATTGAAGTGCTAGAACTGTTTGATGTTCGCTCCTTGTATTTATGTAACAATGGTTTACTAAACTTTCTGTTTACTTAGTAACTTGTACTCGTATTTCATTCACTTTTAGTTTTATTTAGCCGACATTTTTTGTATTCAATACGATCTCACTTAACCTAGAATGTTCTCGAATTTGAGTGCTAAATAAAAGAGAGCTTCTAGTTTTAAAACTAGGACACTGTCAAACTAAGAACATAACGAGTATAGCAACAGATGAAAGTTACATATAAGGGAGTCAGAAAATTTCTCTCTGCTAAAAATAGGTGTCATTTGAATGCATAGATCGGTGATACCAGTGCAGCATGAATGTAGAGCGAGGGTAGCAGGGGTGCGCGGGGTGAAGTCGGCGGGGGGATGCCAGGGGTGTGTTCCGAGGTAGATGACCGCTGCTGACGTCAACGTGACCTGATGCTGCCCGGCTTCAGCTTAACCCGAACTATGACCTCTTGCACTGATGTTTGCATATTTTACATAAACGTGTATGTAGGGACCTATGACTGCTGTTCCCGTTGCAGTTATAAGCTATTCAATTTAATGTTGATTTGTAATTACATAAACTTTATTACAGTTAGACTACCACAAAAAGTTACCCACGTACGCTGTAGTAATGTAGTTTCGTCGCGTAAACCAAACAAAGGAGGGCCAAAAATACTATAAACTCAATAGTATACTGAAAATATATATACTACAGAAATAACAGATTCTTTTTTTGGTTGTCAAGTGTAGTTTACAAAAAATGAACTTTTAATTTTGATTTTCTTATAACAATAACCCTTGGTTTCACATTGCTGAAACTTTAGGACAAAGGGTCCAGTGGGTATTTTGAGTACTAAAGACGGCTAAAAATGGTCATTATTAAAATAGAAGATTAACGCAATAGGCAAGGGTTTGTTATAGCTTTTTAGAATAAAAATCGGCGTCTAACCGGAAGCACCTGAACCAGTATTTCACATGGAACAACTTGGGGCTTCAATATTATTTCAAAGTATTTTTTCTATGGCACTGTTCACATTTATTAATTTTATAAATATATCTTCACACGTACATGCCAGCACGCCCAGCACATTCCTATGGCTATAGTTGCTCCAAAAGTTTCAGTAGTGCGCTTCATACGCTCCACTGACTAAAGATAAAAGATTGAAGATATATTTAGTCGTAAATTAAAAGTTTAAAGCGTACGTTCATTATTGAAAGTCGTAAACCCGTGATATTTACAGCTGGAAATAATGCACGGTCAGATTCGGCTCCTAGAGAATAATAATTGGTCGCCTTGGCCCATAAACTCGCCTCTCTCACGAATCATTCGCCAATTCTAGATTTAGGTTTTCAGTTCACTGGGTTGTTAGCATTTCCGATATTCACTTGTTAAGATTTTAGGCGTTTTTGTTCAGTCAGAATTTTTGTTTTTGCATAACAACGTCTGCGTTCCTCGAAGGGTTCGGCAAAGGCCACTTTTGTTTAATTCCCATTCAATAGGGGGCGAGCCTATTGAGATTTTGAGACCAACCGGAGACAAATCCAGACTCTAGACTGATACTGAGAAATTCCTATTGGAAAACCCTAATAATACTCTGTCCGACCTAGGAATCGGATCTAGGACTTTATGCCCAGAAGCATCGCTTGCGACCACTGGACAACCGTGTTTTTGTATTAAGTTTGTAATCAGTTATTTCAGTATAAGTTCGTACGGTCGGTACTGGTTTGTAGCTGGTTTTTTTTTTTAGTGGTTAGGAAATCATCAAATGACGTCTCCCGCTCTAGGGTGGAGCGGAAGGGCGTGTCAGACTTTTACTTACTAAAACCCACCCGAGTTTCTTCAGTTGCCAAATGCCACGGTAAGTCTTTCGAACAGATCTCGCGACCCTGGCAGGATTTGTAGCCAGTTGACATGTATTTTAGAATACAATCAGCGTAACAAGTTGCTGGAAATAGTGGTTGTCAAATATGTCTATGTAAATACAAGAAATCTGCTACTACTCATCTACTAATTATCTATAAACCAAAAGAAACACATCAATATTGAATGTGGAGTAGACAGAAACCCCTTAACGTCTAATATAGACTTCAACGGTATTAAATGTCATCGTTTCAACTGTCATGACCAAACCCTGGAAGCATACCGAAAACTCAGATACCGATACCGGTACCGTTGTAGTAAGGGTTGTTTCCCGATACCGGTACTGAGACCGGTGTAGTAAGGGTTGTTAGGGGCGGGCGGCGCGTAGCGGGTGCTACGAGCGCGGCGTAGCGGCGAGCGCCGCGCGCCATTCGCGTTGACGCCGCCGCCGGCCGCACGCGCCCCATTCGCGCGGCTCATGCATCTCCCGCTTCCCGACATGACTGTGACCGAGTGCCATCACCACCAGCGGCCGCAGGAGCCTGCGCCCCCCGCGGCCCCCACCGACTCCGAAGTGCTTCTCGGCCGAGTCCTTGCAGGTGAGCGCTCATCAGCTGATCACCACCTGTCAACCAAAACGTGTGCTCATGTTACCGTGCTGTGAATGTTTGGATGATCCTCACGGTTCTGTGTACCTTCATCCCTTTTTGGTTTTGCCAATTCAAAGTTTGATAACAGTGATTTACACAAACGTTTCTATTATCGAAATCATTTAGCATTTTGTGTTCTAGTATTTTTGTTGTGTTGCGTTATGTATTATTAAATAATAGTATGTTAAAAGGATAAAAGAATGTCCTTTTCACTTTCCTGCGAGTGCGGGCGAGCGCGCGGGTATTGCGGGGCGCGCGGCGCGGCTCGCGGATCTAGGTCAAGCGGAGTTCGTTGCCCTCGGCCTTCCCGGCTATATTTGACGTCGCTAATCACCGACCCCCCCCCCCCCCCACCGCCGCGCCGTTTTGTATCCTCGCTCCTACTAGCAATATAATCACAGAGTCGGACTTAACTATTTTTCGGGATATAATTAATTTATCAAGTAATTTCGTACGCATGCATTTAACCTCACCTAGTTAGGTTAGGTTCAAATATGGAGACTGGACATATAACAAGTATTAATATTGTTCATGCCTATTTCACTGCATTTGGATTAAAATGATCAAATTATTTCAATATGATGAGATTCCACAGATTCAGTCGAAAGGATTTGCCAAAACCAAATTAACCAATATTTAAATAAATCAATCTACAAGGGGCCAATATACTTCTGCAACGTTTAGTTACGAGGGTAACGTAATTGTTTTACAAAGGCAGTTTCACGTTGAAATAAAACATTGTATTAGTCAATCAATAGTGATTGCATTATTCGCAAAGACGAGCGAGTGTGTATCTGCGCTCGACATCATGGTCGAGTCGAGTTTCGCAAGTGGAGCCCATCGCTGAATGCCATTTTATTTTGGAGGCCGCGCGCAGTCGGAGGGCCCGCGGTCAACGGCCCCGCGCGTTATCTAGGTCGCCTCAGAATAACCTAGCGCCGATACTCTAATAATAGTCTACATGAAGCCTTGAAATACTGTTGTCCCACTCTCACTCACGACACCTCCATAGCCGCGAATAGCGACAATCCGTATTTCGTAAGACATACTCTATTCCGTGTGCGCAGTCGGTAACTAGATTTGACTGTCTCTTTTACTCGTGAGTGCCAGCCTAAACAGAATAAGCAAGCATAATAAAAGTTTCTAGATTTTGTCCTATCTGAATAGGGATTTTACGTTTATATAATACTTGACAATAATAATAGTCTCGGGGTAAATACAATTTGGACCAAAAAAAACCGATCAAGTGCGAATCGGACTCGCACAAGGGTACCAAAAAATTACGACACCTTTCTAGTATGGAGCCCTTTAAATTTTTAAGTTTATTTATTTTTTATAATTTGTTGTTATAGCGGCAATAGACGTTTTTCGCAGAATGAGACAACTCTGTGAAAAACAAATGTCTACTGTAAATAACCGTAACAGTACGTTTTATGAGACACAGCCCGCTGACAGAGGGACGGACGAATGGTCGAACGACGGACAGCGGAGAATCCTATTGTTAACAATAGATTCCGTTGGCACCCTTTGGATACAGAACCTTATAAATTAAATAGGTACTGCCGAAAGTATTAGACTAGGGGATCAAGAATAAAATACTAATTAATAATATAATAACTAAAGTAGAGATAGAGACCCCAATCACAATGTGAATCAACCATTTGATTTCAATATGGTATGTTAATTGAAAATTCACGAAGTTCGACCTAATCGCAACAAACAATAGCATGTTTAAAACCAATAAATCATAACAATATACATGATTGTCTACATTGTTAGTAACACGTAGTGTTAGTGTGACCGTAAAAATCTAATATTTTTATGAGCCATGAATTTTAAACAAATATGAAACAAAGTGTTGCGTGTGGCGTGCGGAGTGACGTAGAGAGCACGCGGCCCGCGGGGGGCGGAGCGCGGGGCGCGGGGTGCGCGGGCGCGCGGGCGCGCGGACTCGGTATTGCGATCAAGGCCTCGAGTTCGTTCACCCGCTTGCAATTGGGTCACGCTCGCCGCCCCGCGCCGCGCTCCCCACACACAAATAACTGTTTAAATCACACTAAATCCGTACCTGTAACGTCACACTAAGTATGTAGGTAACCTTAATTGTTTAATTTGAAACGTTAAAAGACATGAAACGTATTGCAATCACTCATTCATTCACAATAAACGACACCATACTTTTGTGTGACGTGTAATTAATTCATCGTTTAATCGATACGTGGTTTAAATTTAAAAAAGTAAAGTAAATCTCGTATTACGTAAAAACTAGTCATACATGATGAATATGAATAAGATGGTTGTTGAAAGTATGTAATAGGGAAGAGTTCGTTTAACTCAAATTGATCGACAACTTAAAGAAAGTCGTCATGCAGGTACCCGTAACTTATGCATATCGTAGATATACATAACATTTCGTATCATTAATTAATACGTCATCTTCATTCAGTCGTAGAGTCAACACGTAACAATTAAGTAAATAACTTTTGTGCATTTAACTACTTATGTAATTAGGTAGTCTATTTGATAGTCTGAAATTTATTGCTGTAAAGCACGCTAGAAATACAATTAACATCAATTTATTATAATTCTAACTAATGATAACTCTTCGTGCAATAAGAAGAAACAAAACGTTTTAAATTATAATTTCAGTATTGCTAATTTCTGTTGTGTAAAAACTTAGAAAACAAAGTTTATAATAAAAAATAAGTTATTAATAATTATGAAAGGCATAAATATAAAACGGTCATCAACTTAGCGAAAGTTTCATGGAAAAATCGCGAATGAGCTGAAGACATAATGTAGGGGTAGTGGGGTGGTAGAAGGTTGCGGCGGCGGGGCGCGCGGGCGGTGCGGGGAGGTAGCCGCGAGAGGCTGCGGGTCGACGCCCGCGCCGCCCTGACCCCAATTTGATCAGCGCTCGCGTCATATCGCGCGGACCTCTCGTCCAGGCACACTCAGCGGAAAATACCCATCGTTTCAACATAACAGCTTTATGAAATGACTAACAAATACGGTGCTTTTCATCGTTTTAGACACAGAATAATTTACGTCATTATATCTATGTTAAACAATTGTAACTAGCCTGTAGCGATAAAGTTGTTGTGGCAGACACTGCACACTGCTTAGAAGTTTACTAATCATCGCAAGCGGCTGTATCATATGTCCATGTCGCTTTAGACATACCAATTAATTGATAAGTAACTGTATAACGAAGCCATCATATTGTATGATATAGAGCCCATGCTCTATAATCCGCGTTATATTTCTCCGGTAACCCGCTAACCCGCCGCTCACCGAACCTAAACTTTGAGACGAGTGCCGAACATTGTGTTCGTTACCTCATTTTTTATAACCGACCCGTTCATATACTTACACATTGTCCGTAATTTCAACTAACTGATTTTTTAAATGAAAATACTGGGTCATGACTTAGTTCGATGTAACTTTTTATAAGTTACTAAGAATAGATACTTGATTGTGATATATCTATTTGTAATTTTGGATGTAGGCTAAAATAATTTTGGGCCAGAAATACCTATGGGCCAATGATTAATAGAATTTGCTATAAAACGGACTAGTAATTCAATGTATGCGGTTATGTAAGATTTGTATGTTTGTACAAATTTAGGACAAAAGGCCGAAAAGTTGTTTCACTAATTAGCACATTCATATAGATAGCTAGAGAACAAGGGACAACGTCAATAGTTAGTAACTGTTATATAACGATTTACGCTAAACGACAATAGGTACATACGTATATGAAACGTACCATGATTTGTTTTAACGGATGTCGTAGCATTGGATTCATAATAATTGGCATTTTACAAGAGTACATAAGCTACGGAGCTATATAAACCAGAGACCTTTATTTGAATGTGTGCCATCTATCAATTGAATGATTTTGCCTTGAAAATATGAACGCACCTTGAATCTCCCACTCATTGACTTTACATCAATGTTACTAGTTACGACGTCATCGTAATTTCTGTGTATTTTTATTTTCATCGTTCAATTTGCCTGTCCTAGAACAAAGTTTATTGCTTGTTTTATTGATAATACATTGATAATTCATGTTTTTAAAGCCGCAATGGAGAAAACATGGAGTTAATAATGGATAGATATAGTGATTATCGCTACTAATAATAGATATTTTGTAAAACGTGGGAATTTACTGAAGGTTCATCCGAAACGGTTATTGCCACATAGGAATCTAAAGATTAGTCATTTCTTGCCAGTAATTTCATTTTGTCTTACTATGAACAGGTACGTCAGTCTGAAGCAACAATTTAATTTAATTCTAAATTCACACTTTAATTTTACCGAGACTACCACGAAGCGTTTTCTTATTAAAATAAATCTGCATGTTCGGACATTCGAGCGCGGGTTAGCAATCGTTTACGCTTACTCTAGCCGCTGATGATTAAGTATAGTGGGTCATACCATGAGTCAGTGGTGACCTAGATGCGGCAGGCTGTATCGACGGTGAGCGGGAGCGCGGCCTACGTGCTCTAAATACTGCCAGAGTAGGTTAGGGAGCGAGGTCGACGACCTCAGCCCTGCCTACCCGCCGAACTTTCCGGGCCATCCGAATTGTGTGGCCTACTGTGTCGGAATCGGCTCTCGGGACCCCAATGTTTATCCAGACAAATTACTTTAATATACTTAACTCTTTGAGTAGGACAATATTAAAATAACTTCAAAATTGACTAACAATTCAGTATGTGTAGATAGCTAGGTTTGCTTGTATGTCAATGAGTTTAATAGGACAACGTAAACATTTATTAAATGAATCTCAAAAATATGACACGTGATCTCTCTCGTATAAGGTGAATTCATATACGTAGGAACATGTATGTACAATATATAACTCTACGTATGTTATATATTCAGCTGTGCACAATTGTGTAAAAATAATCTATTAAATGTAAAAAGAACCGTTAGACTAACACACAATGCCAGTCCAATGCCAATGACCAGAGCTTGCTTTGTTGTAACCAATTTAATTGACAAATATTTATTTTGTAGATTAGAATTGTTAAATTTTACTACACCACCTACTCCTTACAAATAGATTATGCTAATAATGGTATGGTAAACAGCTACATGTCTTCTGAGATAGGAGCACCAATAGTTTTTTTTTAAATTTTTAATTCCATCAGCCTTCATTATATGCTATTTGAACTTCATCTGATGAAGGATTTCATCTAACGAAGGGTTAACAGTATTATGGGAACTAACTTAAAAAAGTACGAGGATATAAAATGTTTACAACGCCATCTAGCGTCGAGTAGAACGTTTGAAACAGTTTGGATAGATGTCGCTAGCTTCCCGCGTAAACGAAAAGATCTCGGCCGTCATTGTAACAGCAGATCATTTTTTTTTCGTAGTTATAGAATTTTATATAAGATAGTCTGTTGCTGGTCGGTATATTAGAAGTTACATAAAAGAGTTGTTTACCAGCAAACGTTTTTTTTTTAGTATTCACCGTTTATTATTGTACCAGTGTCTAGTTGGAAATAACTTGGTACTATTAAGACCATTATAATATTATCCTTTGCTGTATTCATACTGTTTTATTATCTGAGGCTGTGTTATAATTAGTTAGATAAATCTTTCGAGACATTGCCAAGCGGTTGGACGACTCTTCACGTGACCTGTGGGCTGGAGTATTTTTTTTTTGCCATAGAATCAGCATCGCCATACAACGTGGCAATGCTGCTAGGCTTTTGGGCACTTTTTCTGTTGACAGCGATGCAAATGAATGGTTGGTTGCGCTATGATTATTTTCCCTCCTTTTTTACATTCAATTATAACATAATATTATCTATATATTAATACGTGAAGCAAAAACTTTGGATTCCTTTTTATGAAAATTGGGCGGACGGAGGAGTATGAATTTAGCACGCTTATAGTTTATACAGAGAAGAAGTGACGAATGCTAATTTTTTTTTAAATTATGCGTAAAAATACATTATTTTCAATAAATAACACGTTATACACATTACCATGCGTTTGACAAACACACAAATACATAAATTCTCTTTTATTTATGGTTGAAGTCTGTCGTCAAAATGAGAAGAGACTAATATTATTTGTCATTATTGTCTATAGTCTTACTGAATGTCAAACAATGTGTCTAATAATTAAGATAATGTTATAGGCAGTCATTCGTATCATTCAAACTTAAAATTAAAATGAATATTATAGTCGAATTTGGACTACCAGGCGACCACTAGTATCAATTATATGGTTATAAGTATTCTTTAGACATTAATTTAATTAAAAATAAAAGTTGGATAACCCACTGGACAGACTGATGTGAACAAACATAGTTACATTACATAGAATCGTAGGATTAAAAAAAAACTCAACAAATTGAACAGAACACTAAACATTAATGGCACCGTAGTTTTATATCATCGGTCTGTCATATCTATAGGTTACATCTAAGCCCAAACATAAGCTGAGACCTAAAAATAGCAGCCGCTGGTTAGGCCGCCGCGTGGACACAGCCGTAGGTAGGGTGGCAGGGTGGTGGGTGGTGGCGCCGCTTGGCCGTGAACTGCGCCGACCCCTCGCGCCCACATCACGCCGCTTCCTCCGTGGTCCGCAAACAACATTAACTGCTAGCATTTAAATTAGGTACTTCAAGTGGTTTTAGATAAGATTACTTACTTACTCAAGTATTTATTTATAAGAGAGAATATTAAAAGAAACAGCTATCTAAAAATGCATCTACATATGAATGATTCTCTTTTAAAGTTAATAATAACTCGTCAGTGTCATAAACTGAAAAACAAGTTCAACGACCTTTTGTTTTTATCTGATAAATGGTAGATATTAAGACAGCCGAACTAAATATTATTATCGATACATCCTCTTGATATTTAATTAAAGTTAGCAATCTTAGAAAGTATCTATTAATAATCATATTTCACAGTTTAATAATACCGTGGGTTTTAAATTATCGCTTGTCGGAGGGTGTAGAAGGGGGTTGTTCATTGACGTCACGGGGGCGCATGCGCGCGACTCGCCCACGCGTTCACCCTACGTTCGCCGCTCGCTTTCGCGCCAAACCGTGGTTGGATCTCGCGCCGGTTATAACCTAGCATACACTAACTTAGACCAAATATTTTATTTTAAACTTTCATCAAGTTACCGATGTTTTATCATCATGGAATCTAACAGTGACAATATACAACTGCATCAGCAACCAACAGGTGAGCAATTCAAGTATTATTGAATATTTTACTGACCTTTTGAACTTGAATTATAAGTAAGCGGTCATTGAACTTTGCTCTTTGTATGAACGTTATCGAATTCTTCGCTGTGATCTTGAATTGTGTAACTTATTCGTTACAGTTAATTAGAAATAAAACTTTTTAACTTAATTACATTTGTACGTGATAACAAGAATCTGCTTACTAAAATAGATAGGTACCTACGTACTTAGTCTAAACAATTACATAACACATCCGAATTTTTTAACAGATTATATTACACAACTTAATTATATTAAGTTTTGTTTTTATTTCGTTATGAACTAACATAACTATTAGTATGAAAACTATCTAGCCCCGTCTAGACACACCTATTTGTGAAGTAGGATATAAAATATTTAAATCACATTGGCAGTGTTGTATTTCAAGGATTGAGGAAGCTTTTCGAGATTTGTTAAATATAGCGTGTGGCCTAGAATTGTATAGTTAGCGCGTCATGGTCATAAACGTCAATTTGATGGTGAATTGGTCTAGGATGAATATGTTGGAGAACCACGAGATAATAATGCCCGCAGTATAAATATTCAAGTTAAATCCGTAGTAACTGAGTGGCTATTACAAAAGGACTACGCTTACACGGGTCTTTGCTCACATATATCACCTAGTAATCCAGCACAGAGGACAGTAGTAGTCTTACAGCTTTTACATAAAAAACGCACACAATTAGGCACTTACACTCTCCAATCATAAACACAAACGTGTATGTAACACGACATTACATTTAATCTCATTTAAATCTAAATCTTGTTTAAGAATGAGTTCTTATTAGTCTAACTGGTGATCTTTGTAAGGGCTTACACCTTATGAAAATACTACTGATTACAATTTGTGACAGTATCAGTAGAACAATTCAAATCGTATTATGAATTGTCATCAACACACATCACTTCACTACACTTAACAAAATTACAGACACTTAATAACATCAACACCGTTCATTTGTTGTAATATATCATTTTTAAACAATCAATTGGCCGAACACTGTCTCCTAAAATACAGGCTATCCTAGTTTAGGTGACAGGGTTATATATATTTTGTACAGATTTTGCAACTTGCAATGAATTGTATTGTCCATTATGTGTTTCTGTATTTTTTTGTGAATAAAGTTATTATTATTATATTAAATTATCAAAGTTACAACATTCACCGGGTAACAGTAAATAATTTGGAAAAGGTGCGTTATCCAAAACAATAACCATCCACTTAGGATCGATAGTTTCTTACTCAGAATTTCTTGTCGGAAAAACCCTGACGTAGGAGCCTCTGTATGGTCGCGCTTCAATCAAGCAGCTAATTATCAGTTTAAGCTATGTGTACATAGGTGGGTGGTGCGTGCATGAGTCAGCCGCATCCAGACCGGAACCCGGCACGACAGCGCACCCTGCGCACGGTCACCCCGCTCCATTGCACGCATGCATATTCCATTGTAATGCACCAATATCCGTTCCACTTTTACGGTTATCTGCCGCCACTTGCATGCGTAAAGTGCAGTGTCACTTGTTATGGTTAAAACTTTCGTACTTGCCGACTGCCGTACTTGGGGGGATTTCCGGTCGTGCAATCGTTCAGTTTTGGCTGTCCGGTTTACTTAGTATCAAAGGTGTTCGAAGCTGCTGTTACTTTTATCGTTTATAATAAATAAGTAACTACATAACATGACAAATTGATTCAGTGAAGATGCTTTTGTTGATGGTATTGTTAACTCGGCTCAAGTTGTGAATAGAGTAGGTCGTTGGTAATAAAGAATTGCATGCAGTCGCTCGCTACATAAGTACGGAGACAAAAACGCTGAAGAAAATGGTTTCAGAACTCTAAAGGATCATTTTCTCCGCAGGATCTTTTCCTTGTCATGTAAAACTCTCCTTTGACGGTAGTCTGTGCAGTGATATAGAAAACGTGTGTGTGTGCTGCGTGTACATCAGTATTTCAATCTTCTTCAGCTTTGAAAGTCTTCTTTTCAAGTAAACTTTTTATGTAAGGAGAGACTCGACGGCGCCCTACACAACTGCACATAGAAAAAATAGGTGTGTACCTTAGTGTGCGTCGAGTACGCGGCACTACGAGTATGTACTTAGAGAGTGCATCGCTCCCGGGCGCCGGTGTCGTCGCACTGCATATAGGCCAGTGCACGCGAATGCCCGGACCCCCCCCCCCCCTCGCCCTGAGCCGTCGCCGCCCCAACTCCCCGCTGCACTTCGCGATTTTCCATTTTCATCGTATTGCCCGTTCGCTAATTCCAGCGGTTGACTCTACGCGATGTCGTAACGCGGGGAAATTTCTCAGGCCTTTCTCCGAGCATGACTCTCCAGCAATGACGTCTTCCGGTAAAGGGCATTCACTGCTCACAACTTTGACATTAATAAACTTGATCTGTTACATTATATAACAGTTTGGAATTTTGTTAGAGCTGTACTCTGCACGCCTTTTATTTGTGTAGTTATGCTATTTTCCTTGGTTAAGTTTTAAGTTTTTATTTTATGTGTACTTAAAACGTGAAATGATCCGCAATACGTTTTAATTGTCTCATTAAACTTATTCTAAACAAACTTATATAGCAGTTTTGTAGAGTGCGCAATTTGCACATTGTGAATTCTTTTCAGGCATGATCGGTAGAATGATGTGTAATATTGTTTACAAAACAAAATATTTCAAGGGCAATAATTTCACAATGGAAGTGATTCAATTCACCTAATAGATGACATGGCGATGATGACGTCGCAGAGTTCATTTTCACGTAATAAGAAATAAAGATCTGGGACATGAATATGTGCAACAAGCTGTCAATTTATATTAGGCACGTTATAATGCGGAAGGTCTATCGGTATTGCGAAGAACGCCTGTGTCGAGTGTGGGTTCAAAGCGCTCGCGAAGGCGCGCGGGTTTACAACGTCGTAAGCGCGCCGGTTCCGAGGCGCAGTTACGTCTGTACAGTTCCGAGCCCCCGGATGTAGTTACAAGTTCCCGCGGTCGTTGCCCGCCCGATGCGTGCACGATTCCCCTATATCGGCTAACTGTGGCGCGAAAACTAAAAGCGTGCGCTGCGACACATATTATGTGCTTTCATGCCTTACACACTTGTTAGTTATGCGTTTCAGACATTTACAGCGTTTTCAGTGGCCTATTTGCGGACGTGGCTTTCCTGCTTCGAAAAAACCATAAAACTTTAGTCTTGTTTAAGAATGAGTTCTTATTAGTCTAACTGGTGATCTTTGTAAGGGCTTACACCTTATGAAAATACTACTGATTACAATTTGTGACAGTATCAGTAGAACAATTCAAATTGTATAAAAACTTTTTTGCAAAAAAAAACAACCGACTTCCTTAAAAACACTACAAAGTGAAAAATAACTTTAATTTCGGTAGTCGGTGTCTTAGGATCTGTATTTATGGTTTTTTTGCCACCGACTTCCGAAATTAAAGTTATTTTTCACTTTGTAGTGTTTTTAAGGAAGTCGGTTGTTTTTTTTTGCAAAAAAGTTTTTATTTTTAAATTTTTAGTTGTGGTATTCACCCTGCACTAATTCCAAACAAACAATGCATATTTATGCGATAGCAGAAATCGCGGTTGATTTCCTGTCATTTTTTAAAGAGTTCCGGTGTCTGTCTCCCGAACTCATCATCAGATCTATATGAAAATTATATGGGACCATTTCGGAATAAACCCCTTTCGAACAAAAAAAGAATTTTGCAAATCCGTCTATATATGACGGAGTTATGGCCGAACATACATAAAAAAAAAAAAAAAAAACATATAAACATCCGAATTGATAACCTCCTCCTTTTTGAAGTCGGTTAATTATGAATTGTCATCAACACACATCACGGCGATGATTCATTAAAAAAAAACCGAGTACTTACCTAAATAAATCATAGTGAAAACAGTTTCAATGAAATACTTAATTAACTTTGATATACCGACAGACAAAATAAATCTAAATAGTGTACCTGAAAATTCGATAAAGTTTTTTTTTAAAGTTACTGAAAATTATTTTCCCACAAATAAAAAGTTTTAACATTGAAATATTAATAACTTACAAATGCAGATGGGATTGCGTGAACACGGAAACGGTTGGGTGCCGTTAGCTGGTAACTGTACGAGTGTAGTCTAGAACAATCCTGTGCAGGCACGCCTAGGTTCCAGTGACATGTCCTGAATGGATGAGCAGCCTGCGATTCAGACATATTTCGACCGTAATCACCATCCAACCAACTGAGCATTATGTTCCAATATCGGCTATCCTTATTTCAGTCGCATAATATTTGCAGTAAACTGCGGCAATAACCTATTCATCAGACGCAATCCAATTACTGGCACGCCATTTGATACGAAGCTGTGTGCAGGTGTTTACCCCACAAAACGAACATGTCGCATCCACTATTTACGTAACACCATAAATACTTCGGCGTTAATGGGTTGCGCAACGTTTTTTGTCATTATTTTGGATGTACTTACACTTTACACCTAGCGTAATGCATTTTTGTGCCAACGTAGGAACTTTGAATACTCATTCGTGTCACAAATTGCAATCGAGACAGTGGTGGGACTCGTCGGTGTTTACAAAAGTTGTATTTGGAAAACATTGGGAGGAGGAGGGTTGTGTGTGCGTGAGGGTGCCCCGGCGGCGGGAGCGAAGGGTTAATGACCGGCTGTCGGGGCATTGTCGCGCGGGTGTTGCGCCCGCAGCCGCCGCGCGACACTCGGTGACTCCACTTCAGCTACGTGCACTGCACGCGATCTAATCTAAGATATCTATAACAAGTTTATCACCATATAAATAGATCGTTAACATTTTGAAATTAGTCCCTCCCTGGACGATCATACATATTTATAGAACGACGCAACGTGGTTATTGATTTCATCCGGTATTATTGACCTCTAGAATATCGTCTCTCCAAATGAACATATCCATACTTCTATCTTCAGCGGTAGTTATCTCACTCCCTTTTGCATAACCAACTTTGGCACAACGAAATAAAGATAAAATTCGAATCTCGATCTCTCTCATACCATGATAGTCGATTACCCCGGGTGACGTAAACGGCGTCCTTGGAGCGAATCTACAAACACAATTGTACAAATATCTGCCATGAGTGGGTCAGTCACCCTCGAAGTCGGCTCCATCGCGCTACATCGCTACAATACCATCAAGGTATCTAATATACGTTTACGTACGCTATCACAGTTGATGTTGAACTACAATGACTCTTATTTCTTAAGCCTATAGCGTAGTGTAGCCAGTGACGCGTATGTGACAACTAAATTAATGACAAAAATAACTCATAAAACAATGCGTCAGCCACACAATCTGCTTTAACGGTGTTGGTAATTTAGCAACAATAGATTTTTTTTCCTACGAGACTGTGATTATTAAATTATTCAACATAAAATGTATTCAACAATTTGAAAGTTTTTTCCACGTAATCTGATTCGTACAATGGTGTTGCACCTGCGTGTAGTCGTGTTCACTACTACATATTGTCTCCTATAATGTGCTCCGCTTTTCAGTCATTTATTTATACAGTTTCATTTCACCGGTGCGTCATCACTCTTACGCTCTCATTTACATTCTCATGCATTCTTACACGTTCATTAGGACATAAATGTATGGAACGTAATAAATTGTTTTCAGTTCGGTTTGTTAGAGAACGTTGCCGCGTCGTTGTTTGTGAACATTGGTTTAAGTCGGTTGTCACAGTAGATTCCGCTACACGGTGATGGTACGTCAAGCACTGACTCATGACAATTCACTAAGAAGTCCATTGACACGGACCTTTTGAAACATATGTGTTAGTTAGACACGTCGCCGAAATAAATCCCGTATGTTTCTCAGGCAAACTCGAGCATTGTAGGCTGTAGAGAAAACGACTTAGAAAATATTTGCTACATAATGTAACAACATAGATATTTGATTATTACCACAAAGTGTACGTTACATTTGTACGACTTTAATACGTGGCAGAGAAGTTCTTGTGAAAAACCAGTCTAGTATTTTTGTAACATTCATAAAATGGTAACACGTAAAAAGTGTAATAACCTTCACCTTAGATGACACGACAGGCACCACAGTATATCTACATGTAGTTGGAGTCAAAGTAGTTTGGTTGAAACAAACAAAGGAACTGGCTACACTGTATTATCAGTGACATACATTGCTAGCTCGATAGCATAGCAACGATAAGCTGAACAAAACATCGCTTCGGTACAATGACCCAGAATTATATAAAAATGTCCTCGATTTTGATAACGCTGTGACAATGACATTTTATTACGGCCTCGAGCTATTATTATTATTGCTTATATTATTATATCAGGAGTGGTGTATATGTAACACACAACGTCAACAAATCACATTTTTATAATTTTTAATTATGTTGTTCAGGAAGTAGTTGATACGTCACGTCGTTTTCCATACAACTAACATTTATATTGTACAAGTACTGATAACCGAATTATTAGTTATTCAAATTGACCGATAACTGGCGTACTACAGTAATTGATTATCGCACTTATGTTAGTCTTAAAACGATTAAAGAGCTTAATAGAGTGTGCCTAAACACAACAAGAGCAACATTGTTGTATTGTCATGTGACATGTTACGCCACTATGCAAGCTATGTGCTCAAATCTACTATGCGTTACTCGAGGGAGCTGCGCCGCCCGCGCCCAGCGCTCGGTGCTAATTGGGGTGCATCGCGGTGCGTTGACTCTGAGCTGAAAATGTTGGCCGGAACGTTCCACGAGCGGATGTCAACTTTCTCGCGGTTACGTAACGCGGAGAGATGTGAGCACTAGAACGTTCGGAGTCATCGACCACGGCCGCCACTCCGCCAGTTACGAAACACTGCGCTGCACACCACAACACTGCAACTAATATATTGAACTCATATTAACGCGTAAACAACATTCAACTCATGTAAACTAGCGTATTTGCAATAAAAACTGCAGTAATTCATAACTCAATTACAAAATAACATATGTTGTTGTTGTTTGTGTCATTAAAATAAAAAGTTTAATTATTGCAAAGCCATAAATCGAGTAGGTGTAGGTAATTGTAATTACATGCAACATAAACTGCCCCCACGTAATGGTCCTTGTACTTAGTTGCGGACGGGGTAGCTGTAACGAGGCAGCGTGTAGTTATTAATGGGTATTATATCAGGTGCGACGATTAGCTAGACTATTTGAAGTATAAATTGGTTTTATCGTGTGTAGTTAGTACGAGGCGGTGGGTCGTCGCTCGCGGCGCGAGGTCAACGCCGCGGCGCCGCCACCCGTTCAACTTACAGCTTTCACGACGAACGACTTCAACACATTTTACTTACTCAGTTCGTCCGTCTTGAAAACTAACTAGACTGGCGAAGTATTCGACATTTTCAGTTAAATTAAAACATTCTTAACTATACAGTCCAGTAGTTCAGATTTATAAAGTAACTAACTTAGTCATGAGGTCAATATCATAACAATATTATTATTTATTCTGTATATGAATTATTTATTGTTTCTGTTTACTTTTCCTTATCGGTTTTGTAGGTCAGTATGTATAGGCATATCATTATTTGGGTGTTTGTGCGCCCTTCCCTATCACGGTTATCTCGGTACAACAATTGGAAGTTATGGACTTACGTTAACGATAATCTATCCAGAAACTTCTAACGTTACTTATAAGGTATTATTATAATACAACAATGAATTTCCAGAAATAAAAATTAAATTAAATTTTTAGTTCGTATAGGTACTATTAACTCGTCGAATGTCTTAATTAGAGACACAATAGAAAGACAATTGCTTATGTCGCACTGTGTAACATAAGACATTCGAGAGGTTAATAAACTTGTTTACTCTATGTTCCAAATTCTAACAAGTATTTCATAAATTATAAATCGATTTGTTAACGTTATCAATGAGCGACTATTTAGTTGTATTGGTATTGGGTTAAGTGGTTACAGTTGGTTTGGCACGATCGACAAGACTGGTTAACTATTCCTTTTTTATCCCATATCGTATGTAGAGCGTAACAGTTTACGTGATCATCAGCGGGTTGAGACATTTCAGGGCCGGTACACACGGCACAGAAGTGAAGGGGTCGAGTGCACGTTCATGACACGCCAGCAATTATAAGTACGGAGGCGTCATTGAACCCGCGTTATTGCGAAACAACGGAAACCAGTCCAGTGCCGCCCCTCCCCCCCACGTCGCGATCCCCTCCTACACACCTGCTGCGAATTTTTAAAATCCTAGATTATAGTTGACATGCGACTAGCTTCTACTCGACGTGATTGGCATGCCCAGTTGGTTACATCACTAGCCCCAGCAGTCTGCAAAAACCGCGCAATTATTATTTTTCAGAATTTTTATTAACAATAAACATGATAGCCGGCTAAATATAAAAATAATTTTTGATAATTTGCTATTCATAGCATTGTAAATGCTTTGGTTAAATATAAATCTTACGTAATTCTAATGGTCATACAGAGAAAGAAGCTAGGATTTCTAAACAATAAATGTGATTGTATTACATATAATATTTTAGAATGCAACTTTCAAAACCCAAATTATCGTCTAAAAATCGTGCTTCACTATGTTTAACAACAAATAGCAGTCTGAGTCTGGAACTACCCAAATAATTTCAATTCCTCGCCGGCTACATTGTATGTGAAAAACATTTCCGCAACAGCAGTAGTAATATGCTGTCGGTACCGCGCCTAGCAGCGACCTATAAAGATACGTGCTTGATAGTGGTGCAGTCAGGGACAACGGCCGGACTGCCTCATTCGCAAGAATCGCAGGTAGGCTAAGGGGTTAAAGAACTCCATTGCACTATATCAAATACCATTGAACTCGCTCCGTCCCGCTCCCTCGTTGCACCCCGCGATGCATCGCTTGCACTCGCCACCGTGCGAATCCTGTCTGATTACGCGACACGCATGCGTATGACATTATCTACGAGTAACTATGGAACACGTAAACCGGTATATGGACGTTACCTATGTGCTGCCTTCATGCACTATTCTATATAGGAAAATGAATATAAACTGGCAAGTTTTAGTGCACGCACAACAGCACGTGACGGGAAAATAACTTCAGATCAGATTAACAGGATAATGTGGCGAAACTTTAGTGTGGGAAAAGTGTGATCATATCAATGTACATTCTTTTATGTAAAATCGATTTGGTTTATATATAATGTTTATTGCAATCATAACTTTTTGTAGCAAAGAAACATCAAAATGAAAAGTATTTCATTCAAAACATTTTATTTTGAATATGAGTGCATCGTAAAATATTTAAAGAATTCATAAAACATTAAAATGATGGATTTTCTAAGTGGATGTTATAACTTTTAGAAACTCGAGCCACCTGTTACATAATCGGTATAAACTCAGCTTACGCTGATCGTGTGTCGATAGTCAAGTTTAACGAGTGGAAAGTTCAAAGAGGGCAACGACATCAGACGACAGAGTCGGCGCTTTGTCGCGCAATCGCCTGAAAATCGCGCTAATTTGTGTGACACTCGATCGCGTGTTACCGCAGGTGACGTACCCGTGAACCAGGAACAACTAGCCGAAGATCAAGTTCCACAGCGGTGACTGCGACATGTGCGCGCCGCCGCTGCGCCTCGGGAGCTACTTACTTCTTATTTTCTACTAGAATGTATTACACACCTATTACGTCATGCTCGCATGAACTCACATGCCACGTAAAGAAAAAAATCAAATATGTACTCAACTCGAAAGTACAAAAAAGTGGAAAACAAAAGAGTGTATAAAATATAATCGATGAATATGTACCCCAAAAAGTACACAAAAAGATTTGTTGTTTTTATGAAAATTACGAATACATTTTAGCACATCAATTATTTGGCAGACAATAGCGATAAATTCAAGGCGAAATGATAAAATGTCATTGAACTTGATAAAAATAATTGAATTCTACACGTACGCTGTACAATGTAGGTAGCTAGTTCGTGTTTGTTAGAAAGAAAGTACACACTATTCATCACTATTGCATTGTTAACATATAGTTTGGAACAACTGACGATAAAAGAAGTTAAATCTTTAAGCCATACAATCCGTTTGCAGGATGGCTATCTTGTCAAAGAGAAAATAAAAGCATTCTCAAGGAATTTGTAAGAGGTTGTAAGTTAATGTAGAATAAACGTGCCGCGGCCCGCGTGTAGCACGGCCCCGTAACCGATGAACCATTTCCCCAAATTGTACCGGTCGCTTTTCCCAGAGACCTCGACTCGAAAATGCCCGTCGCGTCGTCCATAATACTGGCTCAGTGACCACTCTCTCCCGCTTCACTTCATTCTGCCCGGTCTACGGAAGCGTAGCAGTGGCGTAGCAGTCGCGTAGCACCTCCGTAGCACGGGCCGAAGTCGTAGTAATTCCTACGTTATATAAAAGATCTGAATCCGTTGAATTGATTCTAAAGTTCAAGACCCTACCATAATTTTTCTTTTACAAGATGTTGCTCCACAAACAATGTTTACCGACCGACAGAAGGTACCATTTTACATTCTGTCGGTGTGAATAATAATTTTCAAGCAATCACTGGAAAAGAAAGCGATGTGATGTGCTTACATAATTATTTATTTCAAATAAGTGTAAGGATATAAAGACAAAAATGATGTATAATTAACATTCATCAGCGCGTGACCCTTATGTATAAAGATAGCTTAAGATTTCCATGCGGTATTGAACTTTTGGCAGTCTACGAGTCTATTTCTCAATTCAAGGCTATTTCAATTTCCATTTATTGCGTCTTTACGATGTTTTCAGGACAAACAATTCTTTAAATAATATTCTGGCCAACTCCAAGCCACACAAACAAGTTCCTAGAAAACAATAAGTACACTTATTGACGTTTGCATATGTATAAAGAAGGCTGATCACAGATAAGAGTTCAAAGACAGGTCTTTTATCAGTGAAATACCGAATTGGGAATCGGTAAAGCTGTCATTAGATCACGTGGAGCGGTGGAGTAGGTAAAGTCGATAATATAAGTCATGCTACATGCTACGTGTAGATAGGTGGCGAGGTATATACGTCGGCACTTGTTTACCGCGCGATGCTCGCAGACCTTGAGATTCGGCAGCGGTCAGTGGCCCGAGGCCTCGCACACAAAATATAAATCTTATTATTACCCGTCGACCTCGATGGCTCGGTTCCTCACCGGTTGTTCTATTACTAATCGCAGAAATTTTTCCGGAAATTAGTCATTCTACATTTGAGTTGAGTTTTGTCTGTTTAAATAGATACTTGAAATATGTAACCTCAAATACGTCTTGCTATTGTGCGTACGATTGAATAATTACAATAATATTATATTAATTATTCAATGTCAAACTAACAATGTGAAGGATTTATGTTTTTAGATGAATAATATGTTGGCAAATTTTGTGCTAATTGGCAAATATTATGAAGCAGATGCCTAAGGGCCTGACTTCTCTGAAATGATCAGAGGCATTCGTGTTACAAACATACTGCGATTTCTTTGTTAATACGTGATTTTGTTGATTTTGTCAATCCTTTCCTACATGGCAGCCCTCTTCACTTGAAACGATATTAAATTAATTGACCATGAGCTGACATGATTAAATTAGCACAGTTTTATATGTTTCCGGAACGCTAAAAACGTGACCAAAGGACTGTCTTATGCGGTAAAGTGGATGTACCTTTATAATTTCCTCCAACAACGTAGTTGAATAATGTGACTTGTTATTTTCATATGCGATTCATTTTTCAAATTACGGTTCGTTGACTTAGTGTTCGCATGTGCTGGTAGCCGAATTGAGTGTATGATCAGGTCTGCGTCGGTGTGGGTGAACATTCTTGTGCTATATAGCGCTCGTGTGTGCTCGTTACAGCACGGCGAGATGTGAAGTAACCACGTCTGTGTTGGGTATTGGCGATTTCGGAGGCGGCTCAAGGACACCCGGCTCAAGTTCAGTAGCCACCTTCGGCAGTGAACGACATCATTTCGTGCGTTGACCTTACCGCTTCCTGTGCCAACTCAGGAAAATACTAAATTTATCACTTAACATTTCTATTTTATAGTAATACATGCGCACCATTTAATCGACTGACTTAGAAACAATACCTTTATTAGCATATAAAGTGATATGTAGTGTGAATGGCCTCGTTGTTTGCCTCAACACAGACCATAAAAATAACGACCACTGTTTAATCCATTGTATTTTTTCCTGGCTATCAGTTGAAGCCATTGTGAGCAATTTATTTAAATTTTTATCTAGACTTCAGTTAAATACAACTTAATGCAAGGTAGCTACAATGTTTGTTTTTCCTTGTTACAGGTAAGTGTCACCGACCGACGCAGCGTCCTCAAGTTTGTTCGAAAGGAGGTAAACTTAGCTTGCTTGATATGATTGCACATAATGGTGTGTTCTCGTTAGAGCACAATGCACCAGGTTGCAGTGCTGGAGTCAGTCACCCCGTCCTAACGGGGCTCGCCCTATGCCCGCTCGGTTCGCGGCTCGCGGCTGCCGTCATCACGCCGCGATTGTCGTGCAATCGTGCTTACTAATGCCAACTGGACTCCATACGCATACATAATATTATGGACATTCGCATCGCCCCTGCACCACGCCTATTCAGAATGCACATTGAGGAAAAGAACAGAAATTCTGTCGTAAGAATGAGTCGCCAACTATTATATTACAAGCAATGTCCAAGAGTCCTGCTGAGCTTTTGACAAGAAATCACCAACACAAAACGCCACAGAAATAATTATTTGGGTGCTGATTACTTTACCACATACAAAATTGTCGTTAAGCACTGGAATGTCAAGGGACTGGCTATTGTTGTCATTCTTATGCCATAGTGGTTATTTTTTCTCGGTTTACATACACTTCTGTAAAATGGTTGTTGGCTTTGCTCGATAAAAAATTAAAATATTGCATGTTTGACAAAATCAATGTAAACGATATATCACACGTGTTAATATCAGTTTTTTAAAGAATCGCAAAATAAAACCTAAATTATGAGAATACAATATTGTGAAAATATTGCACGGTATCCCGCTGATATTTTATCATTAAGACGAATGTTTGTAAGGGCATCCCTCGGCTGCGATATCGTTTAGTGCCGACACAATACATCAACGATCTGGGAATGTCGGTTGCGAGCCGGTCTAACAAAAGGAAGTTAAAAAACTTTTGTAAAAGATTCAATCCTCGCATTTTTTGTCGTCGAAAAGGTTTCGATTAAACAATCATTTTAATTTTTTCACCATCTCAGAAGAGTTAGATATCGCGAAACTTGCACAATAACGTATCCCGGCAAAAAGTAGGACTTTACCTGTTCGTGAAATCCGAGATGAAAAGAAAGGGTAGGTCGAATCGCATCGTGATTTTTTTGACAATAGGAGAACACCATTCTGCTTGCATTTTTTACGTGGATTGTAAAAATGTAAAACCTTTGAAATCGAAGTTGAAAGGAAGTTGGGAGTAAGGGTTACTAGAATTCAATTGATCTATTGTTTACTCAGCAGATGGTATTAAATTCGCTCGTTGCTCCTTGATCCATTGACAATATGGGTCATGACATGATACTCACGTCCAACGAGTGACAATATCCCTTAACCTAAATTTGTCTCAGCCTCAGCTCATTCAAAATATATGCGACATCAAAACAATAGCCATCCTTTGCTAGCGAAAATAAAAGACCCTTGGCACAATGTAACGACACAAAAACTAAAGACGAAGAAGAAGAAAAACTAAAGAGTTCTACGAAATTGACATGAGTGGTAATTTCATCAGTAAATCTTTAACACAGTTTTGTTGTTCGTCATAAAGTATTAGTTCCTTTTTTGTTCTGGTCAAAGACTTGCATACCACCAATGCAGGCATAATTACTTATATTTTTAAAAGTACGTGTAGAGTTCTTTATACTTCAATTCGTGTACTGTGATATTAGTATTTCTTTATAAATATGTAATTATATGTTATATAAAATAAATATAATATAAATGGTTGTCTTCATGCAAAATTGTTATGACACATTTTTCGAGAAGGTTCCTTTCGTAGTTATCAATGTGATAGTGGAGTGGCACAGCAAGAACGTGGTGCACCGTTACACGCACTTGCGGAGTTGAGTGCACGCGCGCGCGGTCGCCGACTCCACCAGGGCACCAGTCCCGCAGTCCCACGTCCCCAGTGCTCTTCCCGGCGCCTAGTTTACTGCCCCGTAAGCCTTTATCTAACCTAAAACTTGTAAAGTAAACCAACAGTTTATAAAATCGTACGATTACGTCACTATTGTTGCTAGAAAACAACCAAGAAACATGTGTCGAGTGGCACGCGGCGCACATGCGTATGGCATGCGTTGGCTGTACACCACTATAATATACTCTCTCATAAAAAACACACCACAAAAGACCCAAAATATTTAAATACCGTCGTTTGAGTGGATCCACTTTTTACTAAAAACAAGGTGCAGCCGCTGCCACGTTTCTCCGCCAGCTGGAAGACGAGGAAGTGCGTTCACAATGCTAACCACGCAAATTATTGATTGGCGAAAATGGAAACTGCTCCAATAATAACCATTGTGTTCTTTTCGGTAAATAAAGGAAAACTTTGCATTGCCTCCAACCACCTTTAATAATACTTATTCCAAGTTGAATGACTGCTTTATTGTTATTTTTTTGTTAACAAGGAGGTCACTGTGCGTGATATTACACTTGAATCCCGCTACCAAAGACTAAATTCGAAGGCATCTTGTATAGACAGACGATTATTCTCTACTGTAGTGTAATTATAGCAATTCCAATAATGGTTATGGCATCCTACGCAAAATGGTCGTAGTAAATGATGTTAATCAGTGTAATGGAACGGAGTACGGTTTAGTAATGCCACAGTGCTTACCTACATAATTTAGAGGGCAGCAAATTTAAATTGCGTGTATAACTAACTAGGCTTATTCTAATTCCTGTCTGTTACTGAAACTAAAAGATAACTTTATATTTCCGGCTCTACATTGCGTGGAACTAGAGTCACACTAATTAATGTACCTAATAGCAAATTATATTGTATTAAATAACAATATGTAGGTACTCCTTAAATCGTACACCGTGTGGCGTGGGGGTGGTACATACTCAAAAGAAAAAAAGCTATTGGAACCGGTCTCTTATAAAATGAAAGTTGGTTATAGGTAATGCGCAGCACTTTCTCCGCGAACTACGTCCGTACTTTGATAGCATTGCTTCCCTTCATCAAACAAAAAAAATAACACAAAAATTAAGTTTACACATTATTCGAGTAGAATTTGCAAACTAAATGCACACATATGTATATAAATTCTCCCGGGTACTACATAATATACATTTTCCCGCCTTTGATGTGAGAATATGTGATTGTTTACATGTGGTTTTCTTTTGACTTATAATAGGTAAGATTAGTTAAAAACCGTTGTACCTAAGCATTTGCATTCGAATATCTAATAATAGTTATGTGTACCTAAGCTTACATCACGCACATATAAAAACGGGCTTTTTAGCCAGCTGGCAGAATTCGAATTAATTTTACACAATGCCTCATGGCATCGTCTTTTTTCCAAAATAATGACATTTAAATATTTATTTACTATCTATTTGAACGGTTGACGGAGTGGATGATTTAAATAAAGTCAAGGGGATCATTTGCGTCGCAAACAACGACCACGGGGTCAGTAGACTCGTGCGCGCAACTGCCGAAATTATCGCGGCCGGTACACGCGCCGCGCGCCTCTGCGGCCAACGAACGAGCCAAGGCCACGATACCTCCCCGGCCCCTACCCGCCGCCCACTCTAATCTCACAGCTCCTGCCGACAGCCTGGATATGTTATGAACAAATCGATCACCCTTCATACACATAAATATAACCCTCGCCTATCGGTCGACTCGAGGCCTTGAACCACGATAGTGAACCGATAAAACATTTAGGATTTCAATTTAGCGATATGTATGATAACAATGCGTTGCACCATATTTATTTATTGCAAATTATTTTGAAATGGATACGGATACTAAGTTGTCTTTAGCTAGAGCTATGGTACTATATGTGGCTGAATGTAACTGTAATGGAGGTTATTTATCTAGGAAGCAATAAACGTGGATCGGGCAGGCCCAGCCAGGTATCAGTGTAGTGCGACTAGTGCGAGGCAGAGCGCGGGAGGCTGACGGGTAGCGGAAGAGCCGCGCGCGGAGCGAGCGCGGGGAGAGCGCGGGCGCGGGGCGCGGCAGGTGGTAACGTCAACGCGCGACCGTGAACTTTCTTCGGACACGTTTTCAGGAGTTAATGCTGCGCAATATTTCGCGGCTATGCCCCGACGGCCCCGGACCGCAGCTTCTTGCCGCGTGCCATTTTTTTCGCGCCTTTTTCCTTATAAAGATAATTCAGTGAGTTCCTTACAAATCTTCACTTCCTTGGTCAGTATAAATGCCTTAAAATTAGTTCAGTACGGTTACAGTTCCCAAGTTAAATTGAAAGTAAATAAAATAATTATTTTTGTACCCAAATAGCCGCGCAGTTGTCATGTAAATCATATGTATTCAACAAAATAGATCTTGACTGATTTAAATGTGTTTACGATTTAGTAGCCCATAGCAAACGCTTAAACTCGGACTCGTCAAAATGGAAATTTTACGTATTTAGTTCGAGTTCACGTCGGTGTTCATCAATTATACAAAATTCAAAGTGAGCCAGAAATATCATGTTGACTTTTCGCTGTCATCGATTGATAACACAAAACTTAAGCGTCCTCGCTGCATACGTAACCTAAATCCAGACATTATGAAAAACTGGACTTTCGTCTGAAAAACAGTTACGTTTTCATATCATATTTGTTTAAATTCATAGAAAATGATCAGAACTCACACAAGGCGCTGCATTGCATTAATGAGGGCGAGTAAATGTAACACTAGGAAATGTTCGACATACACTTCCTCATTGTTGCGCACAGTGCAGTGTAGGTAGAGTGTAGGTGAGTAGTGCAACGTTGTGCTGCAGCGGTGGCGGCGGCGGCGGCGGCGGCGGCGGCGGCGGCGCCGGCGCGGGCGAGCCCGACCAACAACATTATACAACGAGGCGCATCATCGCCGCGAGAGGGACGCCGCGATGCTCTGATTACGCAAACACGCACCGCGCAACACCTCTCCTATACTCCACTACGTTACGTTATTGCAACGTATAATTAAACAAGCTCAAAGCTGTTGAGTCTTGGACCAATAGCCGATTTCAATGCTCTACTTGGCGCGTTCGTATTTCGCTCGTTATGCTACGATACAGAACAAGATTTGTCCCATTTTCTAGATATGTTATAAAATGTAGATACGAGGTGGAGCGGGAAATATGTATTATAATACCGATTGCTTAGTAGGATGTGTAAATAACATGCAAACGTCCTCTGATGGAGCAGGAAGTCTCGGCTTGATGCAAATATCAAGGTGAGGTGACCGAAAGGAGAAAGGCTCCTTCATCAGCACAATTCACTTGCATAAATATTTTATTTACTTCACTTATTAACCATAAGTTGATATACAGGCTTTGGCCCTACCCTAGTCAACTTCAGAAGGACTTAATAAACATATAAACATTTAAAGGGCGACAATTAGGTTCAAGCTAATCAGTAGCTTACTCTTACAGTCATTATTACTTACAGTTATGATAATAGGACAGATGAATATTGTAGAATAATAATGCTGTCAAATGGTTGAGCGAGCTCTATGTTTAGCACAATCCGATTTAGTAAACCGTGAAATTTCCTCATGTCAGGCGTTGCCTTGAGGTTGACATTGCGGCTAAATCAGCACAGTTTGACATTGACATGTTCCGATATTCGAATGAGGAAGTGCTCCTAGTTTATTCGGCGGGGCCGCTCACGTTTGGAGGTTTGCGATATTAGACAACCTACATAGACAACGATCAGTATTGTTCACATTTTGATATCGCACCGCTGGAATACAAAAATACTAGATATACATACATTTGGTGTAAGAATACTGATGACTACACGTTATTTTTATGAGCTCTAAGTACTGAATCACGTCGGGGTCGTTGTAGCCTCTCATTTGCGTGTTTTATATTATTTTTTGCCAAGTTTCGAAGGTTACATTGCGTCATCCAATTTGCCGTTTACGCATTTAAATATTCGACTTCAAATGAAAAACAACATTAAAATACCTATTTAAGGAACTATTAATGCCTTTATTGGATTCCGTTTGTAAATAATAAACAAAATTCCCATAAGATCACGCTAAAATTTCAATTTTAACGTGTGATTTTAGCGAAGTTCAGCACCTAACCTACGAAACAAGATCCTGCGTCGTGTCATTTCTGCCGAATTAATTGCCGTAAATGGATTCACACAAAGTGATGGGCTGAACGGACACTGCCGCTGTGTGGGGCTCCAGGCGTCACCGCATTGAGCTATTAATTGAACACACCCGACAAATTGACCTTGGCCTTGGCACGGGTTGCCGAATCAGCCGAGGTCAACCACGATTGAGAGCGTCCGGATCACACGGCATGTATGTCATGCTTGCTTATTCATGGTAATAATACACTCTGCCGAACAAATGCTGTGATATGTAGGCAGGTAGGTATAGAATGCCAATAATTAAAATAATAAACGACTGACTGATATTTTGGTTAATATCACAACGGTATTATTTTGAAACAGTATGTTAGTAATAATTTATACATGTGCCAACTATTCTACAAAGAAATGAAAAGTAAATCTAAAGTACCGACGTTATCAATTCCTACCTGAAAGCCTTATGGGGCGGTGAGGGCGCGGGTTGCGCGGGCGCTGTGTTGTCGACGACGGCGTGGCCGCTACAGCCCGCCCGGGGTAATTGACTCATACTGACCTCGCACTGCTTCGGAAAAACTCGCCATAGCTCGGCACTCTTCGCCACTCGGCACCGCGGCGTACCCTACCTACTTTTTGATTTATAAAATATTTTTTGTTGGTTCGCACAACAAATTAGAATTTCGGATATTTTTAAGCTTTTCATCAGAATCAGGATTCTGAATATTTCTACATTTAGGCGAAAAACTCCTCTGAAAATTTAATGGCATTAGATTACAAAAATCTGTTTTCTCTACTTTTCCAAATCTAATTTCATTAATTCATGAAAAAAATATTACATTACGTAGCTGAAATTGAGACCAGATAGAGCGATGGATTGGTAGCACTGCTGGCTCAATACAATGAAACAAACTATTACTTGAAATTCATTTTTTTTTTTTTATAAGCACCGAAGTCGATGATCAAATACGGCAACAATAACAATCAGTCTGGCAGGCGGGTCGTGTTACCGATGCGCATCGGGTAATCGCCGTCTCAGCGAGACCTTGACCGCGCGCTGTCCGCGGCAAACATTCGGACTCCATTCCGAACGACCGAATTGCCGACGAGGCTCCTCGTGACTTCGCAGAACTTAGCAGCGAATCCAGTCCGCCAGCATCCGATTACAATAATAATATTGCGACGTAACTTTTTATTGTTTTTAAAGAACTTGCGGAAAATACTATAGGTTAGTTAGAACACTTACATAATTTGCAATCTATAATTGAAATTTTGGCCAACGATCTTCATGAAAATTTTAAACCATCAGCTCTCGATAGAAAATCAAGTATTTTTATAATAATTTCGCGATGATATACCGAACAAGTTATATAAAAGCATGAAATAATAACAGAACCCATAAAATCGACATTACACTTGACAAACCATAGATCACGTCACTTTCTTATTCAAATGCATATTATGTTGATGAATCATATTTCAATGCCTGCCTGCCCTTGCGGTTGTCAGTTGTGAAAAGGGATCACTGATCACATTCTTTGAAAAGTTGTTAAACTAATTTATGAGTGGGATAATGGATGCGAACGAAGTAAATAAAGTGCTAAGTCCCGTTTGTCCGGAGGCTGGGCAGGCACGCTCGCTTTTGTCCCAGCGTCCTTCGGCCGGCGAGGGAAGGCCGACCGGCCCCTCGGTTGTTGTTGCCTTTTATTTTGTTAAACGACTTTTTAAATAATGGTCGTTATAGGCCATGGTTGAAGCTAATATCTTTAAATTGCGCAGTGTACAGTAATGTTCACACATAACCAGAAAACCACGAATTTAATTTATAATCATTTTTTTTTTCTATTCTTGCATTAACTTATACCTTATGGCACGTTGATGTTGAATATGGCTTGTGTTACCATATTTGCTAAGAGTAGGTAATCCGGAAAAACAAAAAATTGAAACCATAATTTGCAAACAATATGGCATACGGTGTACCTACTTTTTATTATTTCGTAAAAAAATGGCCGATCAATCGAGATCATCAAGTCCCACCGACTGTGGTCACAATGAACAATACAAAACTATACATGTGGCTACCGACTGACGATACCGGCTTTGGGTTTTTTGCTTGTGGACGACATATGAATATGAACTCTATATCAGAAGATATTGAATACAGAATAGAGCTTACATACACTTTTTAAAAGCTGACGTCCTACGAAATTTGATATTCGCACCCCGATATTAAAAGTGAGGGCAGCGGAAGGAAGTAAAAAACTGGGTTCCTATTCACTTTCACGTTTTAATCGACACACATGTCGCCATTCGATATTTTTTTCGTATTTGCTTTTGGTGTCAGACATCAGAGGACAAAAATAAAAGTGATTTAATCATTATGAATGCAACCCATGCAACTAATACCAGTTACACATGGAGCAATTATTTTGTGTCATTTATTTACTTTAATTTTAGATAAGGTACCTACATTAATAAAGTAACACTACTTACCTAGATAGTTTTCATTCCAGCCGAAATACTTCCACTACTGCACTTTAATCATTGTTATAAAAGCAATTATTCTCTGTAACATACTAACGATTTAGAGTGCTCAGTTCTAAAGTAAATCAGACTAAAGAAAATACACCTATTAGCTACGAAGGGCTTTAAAAAAGCAAAATATAGTACGTACCTATACCTACATGTAATAAAAGATATTGGATATTGCAATGCCACATGTAATTTAACAAAAAATGCACGTGTGGGAGGATATTTGCGAAACCCTTTAAAAAGTTTCCTTTTGTGCAAAAGGGAAAGTATTGGAGCGAAATAATCTCCACAAAAAATGTAAGAAAACATTGACGAACACCTTTCAGTAGCACATTAAGGGGAAATTATGGAACCCTTTACTTAGTTTTTTTACAATGTTTTTAGGTGGATTGTTGAACAGACTGGTTTCTCAAAATTCACCTTCTACTATCTTAACGTAAAATCTTTGGAAATTTGTACACTTAGTTTATAGATCGAAAAAGACAATTATTTCATCATCACTGCTCTCAAAAGGGTGAAGGAAAATATCGTGAGGAAACCGACAAGTCCTAGAACCAAAAGTTCGACGACATGGGACCTATCAACCCGCACTGGACCCGCGTGAATTACGTTACGTCCCACTCCCACTCCCACTCCCACTCCCCTAGAGGAGGCATGTGTCCTAGTAGAGGGAACATTATAGGCTTATTACGTATTCCTTTGATATTTTGTGTGAAAAACGGAGTCGTACCTAATATCAGTGTGCTTATTATGTCAAGAATACATAAGCATAGGCAGTTTTTGTGAATTTGGGGCAAACATTTGTTTTCATCGTAAAATAACAAACAATATCACATATCATGACAAATAAATACAGAATACTTAGTTAGAAAGACATTATGTGACGTTGTGTTACTATTTATATCGGTTCGTCTTTTTGTTGACTACCTAACTATATTATTTAGGTATATACATTATACATAGTTGTGCCAATTTTTTTACTAGTTCAACAGAATTATCTGTTTAGACCAGATTTCAAAGCTTTTACTTCTGTTTAATAGAGTGATCGCCTTTTGAGCATCGCAGTGAAATAAAATAAATATAGTTAATTGTGTCGATGTGTCGCATTTCGAGAAAAAGAAGTTCCTAGTAGTGAAGTGTCAGTAGGCTGTGTCGGAGCGCCTGCGCGCCGCGTGCTGGTGGCCTTGACCGGCCTGCGCCAAAATTTCCAGGTCGTTCACCCGCCGCGACGCCCACCACCACTCGTTTTATCTCGCGTAAATAACTGCTCGCGCAAGCGAATAAACACCTAATGTAGCTTCAAATAAGAACAAATCTTCCGCTTCCACAACAATTGTAACGTCAGTGTAACAATTGTAAAGTCGTGTTTATGTAGCTATTGTTAAAAGAAACTTGTTTATCAATTACAAGAAGGTAGGTAATATGTATTATGCAGAGTTACACAAAGTTCCTTATTATGTTGGTAGTTCTAATAGCAGTCACGTTATAGCAATCGGTGCTTTACAAGCTTTAGTCGGTTGCTTTTAATTATCTTACTTATCTATTAGGTCACGTGTTTTATGCATAAGACAGTTGTATATAAATATATTTTATCACGTTTTGGCGACTGGATACCGAAACATTGTTATGTTAATAATACCTAAGTTGGCACAGTCACGCTTCTTTCTTATATTTATGAAGTTCATTTTTGTGTCCAGTGTGTAAGCAAATTACTACATGGGCAATAGAAGGTTGTAAGTTGTAGGTAGTCCCAAAAGTAATTATAGTCATAAAATCCCGGAAGTGTTTGCTCAGAGGGAAGCAGGCAAACAGGGCGCTCCGGCAGCGGGTCAGTCCGTCACGCGGCGACCTACACCGCGCTCGCCATCCATTACCTCGATTTCGTGTTCAAGTTCACTCGCGTTCCATCACCAAAAATATTTTCGTAGTGTGACGCAACCGGCAACGGCTACGTCCCACTCGAACGCTCGGCTAGTCTCTCTGTCGGTGCCGCTCTCGCGCGACCTTGGCCGCGGTGAGCCGCAAGGTTCGGGTCTTCGAACTCGCGCTGGAGCGCGGGCGCGGGGCGCGGAGCCGGCAGTCCTCCAATCGCTCGCCGCGCACGCCTGAACGTGCTCGTGATTGGTCCACCGTTGGCGCGGCAATGACCTCGGGGACCGGAGTTCGAAGCGCGCCGATCCTCGCTACGAAGCGCAGAACGACAGGCTTAGTCGACCGATAGAGGCGAATTTCGCTTAGCCGGCTACGCTTCGTCGTCGAAGCGATTGTATCGCACAGAGCGCTGATCTTTTTGCAGACTTTCACTCTTAAGGGGAGACTCGCGCGGCTTCGAGCAGGAGCGCGCGCGACACTCGCTCAGTTCGTCGATCGAGCTCGAGTGAGACGCACGCGGCGCGTGCAGCGGCTATATCTCGCGGGACGAGCGACCTTCATCCCTCGACGTGCCGGCCGCGCGCCCCGGCCCATGCACTTCTGTCCTATATTCAGTGTCTCAGCGCGCAGGACGTTTCATGTATAAAGCCAGCGGGCTCCATGTGGTTTACGTGTAGTGCAGTGCGGGGGAGGACAAAATAATTAGATTTTAAGTACATAAATATAAATGACTTTAGTGATGTCTCCTGATAGCAGCTACGGGCGCTACGATGCGCCTACGCCGGCTGACCATAATATGATGAGCCCGGCGCACAAGGAACGAGAACCCGAGTTGCATATAGGTAGTCCTTTTATACTATAATTTTATTTGTTTATTTACATACACATATTACAACATTATCACAGTGCTGTAATACCTGTTGTCATAATATTATGTTGACATTTCAATCGTTGTTATTGTTGTTGATAATCTGTTGCTGACAACTTTTCGTATAGAATGTAAATTCTGTAATTATTTAGTAAGTTAGCAATTTTTTTACTATAATTTTTACAAGTAGGTCATTAAGCCATGAGATTTATTTTTATTTAATCGATTTATAGATACGAATGTTGTAACTTAGTTATGTGCATTTTCCTATTTACTGCAACGAAATATGAGAGCTACTTAGCCATAACGATTTTAAAATCTCATTTCTAGCCTACTTCCTTAGTTCTTCTTACGTAACTTCCGTACTAAACACCACAAGGTCCCGCCATTTTGTTAGTTTTATGTACTTATCAAAATAATTATTTTTGTCTTGCATGATATTTTCTCCCAATTTAAAAAACATAGCTTGTTATATTAACTCGTTTTCAGGTTTAAACTGAAGGCCAAGCTCTCGATGGTTTATGTTTTTAGTTTTTATTTTACGTATGAGAATTAATTGACTACCTGGAATAATAATCAAATAACCAGTAGGACACAATAACATTTCATGGTAGATTAATTATAACGACATTGGTAAAATCTGATTAATGATTTATTTTATAATGATGAAAGGGTACAATACTAACATATTATAGAATTATTTACAATCGAATGTCAAATCGTCTGCAGAACGAATATTTGATGGATGGATTGTTGAACATTTCCGCTCAGAAGGGCCCAGCGAAAAACAATTAAACGGCATCGTACAAAGTAACGCACTGTACAACAATGTCTATAGTTTCTCAGTACAAATCAGTGGGGTCCGACTCGAGCCGTGGCAGCGGGGAGCTCTTCAATATTTGCAATCGATGCCTAATGATCTTATCGCTCTTTATCGGTTGCTTTTGTGATTTTTTCCCGTGAAAAATCAAGGTAATATAACAAAGAGTTAACCGTTACTCACTGGCACCGCTGCCAACCCTTTCAATAACTAAATTAATGATTTAAACTAGTGATACTTTCCCATGATGTAAGATAAGTGCTAATGTGTAGTAAGTATAGGTGTGTGAAGCGGTTCAACGTGGCGACAAATGCCTCACTATGCCACTTTTACTTTTCTCTGAACGCGTGTAACACAAGATTAGTCGCTTGCACATAATTTATGATAAACAAGCCGCTGCACCACGTAACGTTACGCACTACGAAGTAAATTGACGATAATTGTCAATTATTGCAGATGAATTTCCAATCATCATCAGCTGAAAATAATAAAATCCTCTCTTGCCGTGATAATTATGTTTAAAAAACGTGTTAAATAACGAGGAAATAAGATTTGAAACGTGATTTTGATCGTCGTCACGTAGGTACTCTACTAATTATTTACAAACAAACATCGCCGTGACACAGATCCGCAGCGGTCGGAATGGCCGCGTCAGTATTTTGCACGCTCGGTCGGCATTCGCGTTACGTGGACGAGAGACTTTCTCGCGCACTTTCCTCGCCTTTTAATTGACGTAACGAACGAGCGACTCTCACACACGCCACCCAGAAAAACGCGCGCGTTGCATCATACGAGGAGAAATGGCTGCACGCTACTGACTCTGTTGCAACTGCACCAGTTACGTCTCACGTTGCTTTCCCTGTTCTATTGTGTTCCCCACCCACCGGAGCAGTCGCCACCATGCTCTGTTGACACTGCGGCGAGAGATGAGACCGAAATTATTGCGTCGAGGACGACCATACACCGCTTCTAGAAAAAAGAAAGTAACAACTATAGAAAGCGACGGCGTAGAACGTCGACCCGAGGCGAGTGGTGTGCGCCAGAAATAGAAAGTTTCTTCCAAAAGGCGAGCCCACTCCCTTAACAAATAAACAAACGGCTGGAAGAGGAAAGTGAGAGCAGTCCGGGGCGCCGCCTGAACCAGTTCCTGGTCGCCAGTCGAGCCGCCGAGCGCGCCCGACGGCCGACCCGACACCTGTTGTTGCCGAGGGGCTGACTATCACTGACCTATTAACCATTATTACTAACGTCATTAAGGATTCTCAAATTTATATTTACTTCAAGATAACGCTTCCGTATTAATTATCTTCACAATTAACTGATTGGATAATAATGTCGCAGGAACACGTAACGTTTGGCCTATTTAGGTTAATATTATCAGAGAACATATTTCATTAACATTATCACTATCTATTCTAAAGTCAGTTATTTTTGTTAACATTGTTGATTGTTACGAAGACGGGGTCATCGACTTGGCGGGTTGAGAAACTTTCTAAAATGTCTATTGAGTGTCTGTCACCTTGAGGCACGCAATATGAGCAATGCAATAAGATACATCATGTCATGAGCATTCAGTCAATCAATGCATTTTTTTCTTTTTGCTTTGCTGAGTATTATTCAATGCCTTAAACGTATGCCCACGACGCGACGTAAACACAGATCGCTATTTCAGTTTTTACTCCAGTATAACAGTATTATGTATTTTGCACACAAATCAGAAAGCAGTAAAAATGGTTGCAAAATCTCTTATCGTGAGGTAATGTTATGAGTTGAAATGAAAGCCAAGCTAGTGACACGCGACGCGATCACGCCTCACGTGTACTGCCCCTGATACAATCACACTGCACGTACCTACTTAGGTGCATTCTGAGATGCAGTGTGAATCTCAGAATTTACTGTTTTTAATTTACTTAAGATAAGTCAGTTAAAAATAATAATGTCCTTAAATCGTTCTCTATGGTGTAACTGATTATAAGTACCTATTTAGTACTCCAATAATCTGTTCTGAATAATAGACATGTCATGAAATGATAAACTTGTTGGTTCTCAAAGTATTACTAACACAGGGTCAGGATATAAGTTTCACACTGAAGTTTGTGCACATGTCCAAACAAAAGATTACAAAACTTCCGTCTTACTAAGTGACAGTCACCTTGACGTCTCGGCGATAATGTAAAATGGCAAAATCACCGAATTTAACAGCTCATCACCAATCAGCAATCAATGAGTAATGATATGCATGAGTAGTGGTGGACTGTTGATGTAGGAGGCACAAGGCACGAGGCCACGTGCAGGCACCGCTATGTTTGTTACACAACTCAGGATGTTTGGCACGAGCTAACTAACGCCGTAATCTTGCAAACGTCCATAAAATTTATCGCGAACTACGTAGGTAATACGTATACAGGTCTCTTTAACCGTTTTCTGTGTTTTGTTGCAGAGTTTGACGGTACTACGGTGCTGTGCCGCGTTTGCGGTGATAAAGCTAGTGGATTCCACTACGGCGTGCATTCTTGTGAAGGCTGTAAGGTAAATATCACACAATTATACCAATAATATAATAGTAAATAAGTTGTCGTTATCCATATGCTCACCAGCACCGATGTTTCGTTAATACCACTGCCACCAGCCACCACCACTACAACGTCGTCGTTACCGCCTAACAAACATACCGTAATAGGAACTGTCCGGAGCTCGTCTTACTTTAAAATGACAATAGTTCATTGAGTCTTGAATGCGGGTAGTCTGGGCATCTGAAGCAGGAAGTATGTGTACTGGTGACATGCCGAGGACCCCGTTCCCCCGTGCGAGTAGTCTCGCGGCAGGTGCGAGTTAGTACCCGCACCAAGGTCGCGACACGCGGAACACAATCTCTGTGCACTCGCCGGTCTCCGCACAAACAACCAGACGACCTTATTTACTTACTAAATGTTAATTTGATTCACTCCGACGTCGCCCGGAGATTCGTTTATTAAACAATCGGTAAAAAAGTATCGTGTGAACTTGTATTAGGAATGGTTTTTGGGTCAACGGGTTGGTACCTGCCGACCTCGGTCGGGTGGCGGTCAGACCCCTGCGCCCCAATTCTAAACATTTTATTTTCAATACCTGCTCCCGCCGGGACAATCACACAGAAACCGCCTGTCGCCTTTAACTTGTGATTCCTATATCAGTCAAACGTGAATTGATAGAAAAATGAGGATTGACCGGCTAGTAGTAATGTTAGGATGACTGATGAGGTTAAACTGACACTCAATTCATGTCAATCATAATAATATAATAGTATATAAATATAAAGTAATATCCGTCGTACGTCCGCACCGTCGTTTATGAATGCAGCTCGTGGCTGCTCATTCCTTCAACTGACCACCCTTGAACGTGAACACTCGAGACGCATGGAAACGTCCTTTTTAAAGTGGACGTTCGATAGACCATATTATGTAAAAAAAAATACTTTGCAGTCTATTTTCCACACAGAATGTGGTTTGCTTTCCTTTTGTTCTATTTCAATAAGTCAAAAAGCAGCACTACTAATTAAAAACATAAGGAAATTAGAATAGCAATAACTCACGTATTATTTATTGCAAATGATTGAAAATTTACGAATTTAGAGAAACTTCATTATCACGTACTAACGCTAAAGGTTATTGTTAGTGAAAGCAGACAATTACGTGACCGGTGAGCGTTCAAGAGCATTTGACTCCACCGTAATTACTTCCTCATACATATTGTGCAGCATTATTAACTCATAACAAAGAATTGCTAGAATTTCCCTTGAATCTTTCTACAATTTAACAAAGGTGTAAATAGAATCGTCGGTGAATATAGAGGTCGTTTACGAGTGTGAAAGCGAGGAAGCATACGGGGATAGAAGTGCAAGTGTACTATAAACTGGTTTGAACGTGTCCTTCAGCGCCGCGGATGTCTGCTGCATTGTGCAACGCTTAACCAGACCACTTTCAGACTTATAAACGATTTACGCCTATAGAACTTACCCCGCCAAACGAAGTGGACGTCAGATGGGGTTCGGTTATATCGGTAAAATGTGTAGTATTATTGTTAGTACAACAACGATCGTTTTTCGTTACGCATCTCTTGAGATTATTAAACCGAAAATCCTAATACCGATAAATTACGTACAGAAAATTAGAACTACAAAAAGTATATTAATTACATGTCAAAACTGAAAACGTAGGTTTACCCATTTACATAACAATTCTGATTAAAGCGCTAGCTAGCGGCGTAAATACTAAACTGATCAAATAGTTCGGCTACTCGCCACTAGATGTCGCGTCAAGCGTAGCGCTGTGGTGCTGCCACCGCATTGCGCTGCGACTACGAACGGAAACTACTTGAATGAATGACGAGTGAGCGTGTAATTTTTATAACGATATGAGGTGCGGGGTGTTCGACCGTACGCACTGATGTCAACGAACCCAATGTTACTATTTACCTTTTTTAAATAAACTTATCAATTATTTATGATCCTTACGTGCATTCTTACGTAGTTTACTTTTAAATAAGAATGATTTTTATTAGTAGCAACTAGGACTATTTATTATGAAGTTATATTACTTCCAAACGATAAGGTTAAAATATCAGTAAAATTCGTACTAGCACCTAGTAGTCACTAGTAATGGGTCATATAAGTTAATTAGGCATCAAATTCCATCCAACAACAAATCTTATTTTGAATTGAGTCGTAAAATAAAATCGTCATTATAATCCGGAGCGTGCGGTTGCTACGTCGGAAGAACTCGCGGACTTCTTTGTTCTCATCGTTGGCCGACATAATTTCCGTGCGTTGTGGGTCGCTTATTTTTTCGGCACCAATTCTGCGGTGTAGGGCGAGCGGCCGTCGACCTCGCTAGCTAGCTTTGCGCGCCAGGCGCCGCGTACATTCGCGCCGCTTCTTCTCGCCGTAAACAACTTTTACGGGCATCGAATGTACGCGCTACGTGAACGTAACCCACATTATTTTTGAACTGTCAGCTCATAAGTTCGTTGATCCCCAAGCAGTCATATTATTTATTGAGAACACCGCGCGCTGACTGTTGCGTTTGCGTTTATTATTTCCTGTTCAACAAATCTGTACCTACTCTCGAACTTGACTCTAAAAAGTTATCTACTAATAGCTGAGCATACCTCTTTGGTTTTTTTGGTATGATCAAGGTTCGAAAACGAATGCAAATTGATTTTGGACAACTCGTATCTAATATTATCTGTTGGGACGATTAGCTTCAATAACAACTTGTTTTCATATTTCAAATGATGTCAAACAATTTTGTTTACATATTATAAATTGTAGTTTCGAAATATAAATACCTAAGTACTCACATAATGTAGATCAAATAAGTGGAAGTTCTCCATTATTATATTACATTCATAACCTACTATTTATACATTTACGTATGTATACGTTTGAGTTTTTCCTTGTGCGTGCATTTGTTTTTGCGGTAAAGCTGAATCACCTTTGCACCGCGCCTACATTTAGTTCTTTTAACACTTCTAACATTGATATGGGCAAGTTGCAATGGAGACAGCGAATTACCTATAGGAGTTACGTTAGTTACTAAGAATAAAATCGCGATACGTGAACGGGAAATGAATCACAAAGACGTGAGTCAGACGTGTGTTATCAAGTAAACATCTGTGTCGCGTCGGGCACGTAAGGCGGCCTGCCACCGGCCGATCGGCGGTCGCTTCCTCGGAAATATAGCGATCCAATGCGTCAGCATGTTTTGAGCTTGAGCCGGTGTTAGCGGAGTCGTTGTCCGCTGCACCGTTAGCCGTCGTCACAGCGCGCGGCAACACCTCGCCTCGCCCGCCCAGGCCGCTGAGTTTGACACTGCCGTGGTGTCGCCAACTAACAACCGTACACTAAATATTATGTATCGTGTAACATACGCCTATGTATTGGATATAGGTACATAAATGAGTTTAGCACGTCCAATTTGTAAAATACTTTGTCAATGCGCGTTTTTACAGCGATGCCAAATTCGCTTTAAACAAATATGTACAACAGACGAACCCCGGAAGAATATCTGCTAAAGTGCGATACTCAAGAGCTAAGTTTTGACAGTGTACTTTAACTAAACTGCTCGACCGATCCTTATATCACGAAGCGTAATCACAGACTGTACAAAGTCGTTTTGGCAAAAGTACGCCAACGACGCAACTACGATATGCTATCATAGTGAAGATATAGTGACGGACAAGTCAACTGACAGTGTTGACGAAACCCTTGCTTTAATTATATTTATTAATATCTACGGGCCAATTATACCTATATAAGTGACTCACCGAATAGACGAAAACTAGTTATGTGAATCCGTCATTTGTCACTACTTGGTGTATTTCATTATTTACACGTAAAGACGTGTAAATAATTAAATACGAAAGAAGTGCCAACTATACAAACTGGCCGTTTCAACAAAATCCTTGCTTACTGTAATTGCCGTCGCATTCTCTTATAGATTTTATAAGTGCTTCTCTCCTAATAATATAAAACTATTTGCGAACCTCATGAACTGTTGCAAATCGCGGGAAAAAATCTTCAGGCGCTATATAAATAAATAATGATATTAATACCGTTGTATTATAGAGGTACACGTGCCAATAATTATCGATGTAAAATATAAATTTGAGTCATCACGTTATCAGAATGACCCAAAATAATTGAACTACTTACAGTATGTTGGAATTTAGTGAGTACCGGACACATATAGAATGAGTATTTTTTAGGACTCGAAAGGGAGTCACCGTGTTAATTGCGTAGCGGTCGTTGACATATTAAGATTATTCAATTTAAAAGAAAGACGTCCTACTAAGATAGCAATGCACACGAACGAAAGGTACTCACCTCTAGGTAATATAATTGCAGCGGTCAGTATTGATTCTGTAACTGTGTCAATGATATTGTTTACAAATAAAAATGTATTCGTGAATTAGTTACAATACAAACTCTTGACTCTTATTACGATTCTTTTATTTTTTGCTCTGTATTTAAAGATGTGTAGGTACGTAATCGTGAAGTGTAGTTCAGTCAGACGGGCGAGGAAGGTTTTGTTTTCGCGGCAGGAGGTCAACGACCGCGCGGCCGGTCACTGCCCGCGCTGCGACCAATTATGGGCCACTCGCACAGCGCACAATGGATCGATGGCAGCGCGAAATTAGGCCACCGACCCGAACACCGCGCGGCCCGCTTGTGCCGCTCGCTTGCCCGCGCCAGCCTCCGCGCTCACTTGTAGAACCTCATTGTGGAGCATTACCAAATGCCTATAAAATAATACTCTCTACATCAATGTAAAATTAGTGTACCTAATCCAAAATTCAAGCACGCTGAATGATAATAAAAAAATAGACCTAGTATTTGAAAATGTTTTTTTTTTTTACCGCATCATAGTCTGACGGCTCATTTTACTTTTAATGATAACGTTCAAACCTAAATAATATGGTTGCTTTAGGTTTTGTTCTATATGTTTAAATAAATAACATACATAAGCGAAGTTCTATGAATAATGTGAAAACTGTAGTATAATGTCGTAATCAAATATATTGGAACGGAAACACTTACGATAAATTGCACAAGTGCATTGTGGTGTAATGATCCATTAATTAAATTGGATCAGTGCAGCCCCTAGGGGAGCGCGCGCGCATTGAGGTAGGCCGTGACGCATGCGTGACGTCACTGGGCGTATAGCCGGTCGACGACCTGAGCGAGCTGCAGCCGGCTCCCGGGCACGAGGGGCGTGCGGGGTAGCCTCCGCGGTTGTGCAATCGAACGGTCGACGACCCGGGGTGAACGGCCGCGCGCCGCGACGCCACCGGGATGCGCCCGGCCTATATCCGGCGCACCGGTGCAGCGGCGGCGACGCATTCTAGAGCGGCGTGGACCGTTAGGAGCGCGCGAGGGGGCCGGGGGCACTCTCACTTTCTCGGGTGGGTCGGCGGCCGGCAAGTAGGTCGCGCGGGTAACTGTGCGCCGCGCGACGCAGCGCCCGCACAGTCCGCTGTCGACCGCCATCCGCGTCGGTGCAGTGCGCGAAAGCCTTATTGCACGTACAAGTCGCGTCACTGTTAGCGAGGAGAGTGGTGGTGCTAGTGGCAGGCAGTGGTAGTGAATGGTGCGTAACATGTCGTGTGGCGCGGGCGCTGAGTTGCGCGAGCGACATTCGGTGCTGGTGAGCATGCTGGAGGCGCGCCGCGAGTCCAGCGACTCGGGCTGCTCCAGCGACGATGGCTCCGACAGCGAGCGTGACTCTAACTGCCGCTGTGATCCCCAGGGCTTCTTCAGGCGGTCCATCCAACAGAAGATCCAATACAGACCCTGCACCAAAAATCAACAGTGCTCCATCCTCAGGATCAACAGAAATCGGTGCCAGTACTGTCGACTGAAAAAATGCATCGCCGTTGGCATGAGCAGAGATGGTGAGTTGATATATTTGTTATTAATTATTAGATAAAATATTCGAATAAATAAACAATTTCCAAAAGACTGGCCTCAAAAATACAAATGAAGCATTTATTTATTCCAATATTTCATTTAAAACAGCTATATTAGAATATTTTGATTCATGACAGCCGTGTACTTAAGACATTATAACCCCGTAATATTGAGATAGGTCAAAAATTAAATTTAATAATGTTATCATGCTTTTTTAATATTGTAACAACGATCATACTATGTGATATTATATGACTAGATGATTACGTTATGATATGTCGGTCAGCATACACTGGGTTGCAATACGCATACGCAATTAGCAACGGGAAGGTCGGGCGCGCGCACGTCTCGTCTTCGCCAAGTGTGCCGCACGAGCATGCTGGCGTGCAGCGCGCGTGCTGCTCTGCGGACAGATCCTATTTCGCGCATGGGAGGGGGCGCGGGGCACGGGGCGTGGGGCACAGCTCGCGGTGTGGGAGGTCGGTTATGCAAGCGCGGGTGAGCGCACGCTAAGCGGGTCGACGCCCGCGCTATACAGCGCCGCCCCGCTCCGCTCGTTGCGACACTCGCTCGTAGAGCAGCGACACAACGAGCCTCGCTGAGCCGGTGAAAGCAGAGAAAGGCGTATTTCGTAAGCGCGAGAGTGAAATTTATATTTTCACTTTCGTAATGAAGTTCGATGACCTCGCTTAGTTTCCCCAGGTGTATCATAGATGATATTGATAATACACAAAATCTAATATGATACTCGTAGGTTTTATTGTTATCGGACAATATGTTTTATTGTTACTATGGCGTGCTAGTATCGCATTAGAGTTTAATAGGACAGCTATTGACGATTCAAATATTTAGTTAACAAACTTAAAAAACACGGAATATTTCCAAGGGAATGAAAACGTTTATCTAAATGAATTCTTTCTATTTACTTAGAACCATACCGTTCCTATTTGATCATAAAACGAAAACACACAAAAATCCTTGAAAAAAAGAGATCTGAAGTGGATTTTATTTATAAAAAGTGCATTCCAAAAACAAAAATAATTGTACTATCAAAGTAATTCCGAAAAAAAGTAAACGCCAGTAAAAACTGATGTCATGATAATTTTAGTTCTGCTACTCGATAACAGATGGCGCCGTAAGTAGAGTGCGATACTAGCGCCAGTATGTTTTTGTTGGAACTAATAGTCGTCTTAAATTTGTGAATCATGATTATTTGGTCGTAATATAACAGGTTAATAAAACATTCAGTAGTTAACGCAAAAACAAATGATTATACATTTAGTACGGATTTAAATATTTTATCACTTAAACGTTTATTAAATGTCGATACTCAATATAAATAAAAACACAAAACTCTTTTCTACTTTCTGAAATAGATAAACATATACATATATTAAATAGGTAAATATATTTATAAACCTACCCGAATCCTCACCAAATTACCATGGTCAAGTAAAATAAATGATTGAAGGCGGAAATAGTCCACAAGGCCTTGATATTTACATAAATATTTTTAGGAAACTGTACAATTTCCTTGCACTAGATATTATACTGTTTCGGTTTTAGATTAACAATATTATTACTTACTTCCAACTTCTAAAGGATTTCAGTTTTCGAAAAAATAATTTAAAGTGTGTTTTAAAATATTATCTACTTATTGAGGGCAATAAAACAAAAAAAACAATGCGCGCAATGTAGACTATGATTTCGAATTATATTAGCCAAGAGTTAGAATTTGGAAAGTGACCGTAATATTCCCATGTCACGTCAAATCGGCAAGGCTCAAACGGTAGGTGGCGCAAGTGGTGGAGAGGGGCTGGCAGGCGCGGGGGCACGGGCCTGCGCGGAGTTTATTGACGGCGCCCCCCTCCCGCGTGCCCCGCGCTCCCCCCGCTTCAAGTTCAAGGTTGGCGCGGCGCGCGCCGCGGCGCAGTGCGAGGGAGTCCGGCCCGCGCACCGGTCGTCAGCCCTCATTGCTATCGCTATGTTATTAAGTCGCTCCGCAGTTCGGTACGAGAACGCGATACTTGCTCACGGTGACTGCTCCAGTATATGCCGCTGACTACATCGCGGTGCGCCGAACTTACACTATTGGATTATTACTGCTACACATTGGATTACAGTGATTGTGCAAATAATTAATATTTCTTCATGTGATATGTGACACTTTACTTCGTGTATAAATTCTAATTAGTCATAAACTAACATAAAGTTACCAATTCATCTAAGTTATCAGTGGCCATTGGCTGTGAACTAGTAATAGTGATAAACTGTAATGGTATCAGAAATGGGAGAAGATTTACCAATCCTGAAAGGGATCCTCAACGGGGTTGTGAAATATCACAATGCACGTAGGTATTTTTTATATACAAATAATTAATCACTTTATTCATTATATTTTGATTTTGTAAACATTTACCGAAGTTCACTAACGTTAGTGAAAACTTCGTAGCAGGCTGCTACGAGTACTACGCTTCGCGTAGCATTGAACTTATAGGATTTGGGGAACTTCTTATTATTTCATAAACTACTTTAGCATATACATGCTGGTCTAATCTAAAAAATTATGCACATTTATATTGAATATATATACTTTAATTCAAAACGAAAGATAAGAAATAAACTTATCATAAAAAAGACTTAAACGCATTCTGCGTTTAAGTCTAATAGCAATACAATACATCGCTTCTATTTCTAACAAATAATATAATAAATGTTATATTACATAAAACACTTTAGAAAAGGAACAAAAATAAAATAAAAAATTAATTAATCAGTCAACAGGTAGATTTATGACAAAAATACATAATCAACGTAACACCACTTTACGGTAACGTTGCCTTTAGGCAACTTATACAAGAACCATTATTTACAAAGCAAATATTTAGTGTATAGGTAGATATTATAAAGTACAACAAAGGCGATCGTTACAAAAAAAAACAATGTTGCCGGTTGTGAACAATGGGATCGTGCATCTGGTGCGGCCCACATCGCACAGCGAAAGTCAGGAGAAATGGCGAGAGGGCGCTCTCCGCTTTCGTTTTCAACCGCGCGGCGTGCACGCAAACACTTTCACCGACGTGCGCGCATGAACGCCGCAAGCGCCGCGCCCGCCCCCGGCGCATACTACATTTTGGTCCACGGTGTGCCTAGCGCGAGAAAGTCGTAACACTTTTTAGCGTGACCTCGCATTTCGCGCTTTGTCACTCGTCATTCGAACTAGTTCACTTAACCGAGACGCATTCAGGGTTCCCCTCGGATTTCATAAAAGCTTTCCGCGCCAGACAAGGGTGGGTTGCGCGATGCGACGGCCGATGAACTCTACCCTCGCGTCAGCTGCGAGTGCACATGGCCCGCAGCGCACCCGCACACGCGCGCACTTAGCGACAGCTGCAGCCCAGTGTATGTTTAGTCACGACCTTGCGCAACATTCCCGTTGTTAGTTGCCATTTCACTGTGTCCGCTTATTAATTCGAGTCCTGGAAGTCATTTTTGACGGTTTGTGCATAAATTAAACTTCGTGTCCTTTGTTACAGCCGTGCGATTCGGACGTGTTCCAAAGCGCGAGAAAGCGCGCATCCTTGCTGCGATGCAACAATCGTCTACGTCGCGAGCAAATGAACAGGCAGCGGCTGCAGAGCTGGACGATGCCCCTCGGTTGCTGGCGCGCGTGGTGCGCGCTCACCTCGACACCTGCGAGTTCACGCGCGAGCGCGTCGCCGCCATGCGCGCACGTGCTCGCGACTGTCCCACCTACTCGCAGCCTACTCTGGTGAGCATACTTTACTGATTTGCAATGTGAAACTTACTACCTCAAATAACTATTTGGAACACTTCGAATATTGGAGATCGGATTTAACGTTTTTTTTATTGTTTGTTTTAGGCATGCCCCCTAAACCCTGCACCAGAACTACAGTCTGAGAAGGAATTCTCTCAGCGATTTGCACACGTGATTCGTGGTGTAATAGACTTCGCTGGACTCATTCCTGGCTTCCAGCTGCTCACCCAGGACGATAAGTTTACGCTGCTCAAAAGTGGACTATTTGATGCGTTGTTTGTGCGGCTAATCTGTATGTTCGACGCGCCACTCAATAGTATAATTTGTCTAAACGGTCAAGTCATGAAACGGGACTCTATCCAAAGTGGCGCCAATGCAAGGTTCCTTGTGGACTCTACTTTCAAGTTTGCTGAGCGCATGAACTCTATGAACCTAACAGACGCGGAAATCGGCCTCTTCTGCGCTATAGTGCTCATCACGCCAGACAGGCCGGGACTTCGCAACGTAGAACTTGTGGAAAGAATGCACGCGCGACTCAAGGCGTGTCTGCAAACGGTGGTCGCCCAGAATAGACCTGACCGACCAGGATTCCTTAGAGAACTAATGGACACCCTTCCTGACCTCCGCACTCTGAGCACGCTACATACTGAGAAACTAGTAGTTTTCCGTACTGAACACAAAGAGTTACTACGGCAGCAGATGTGGACTGATGAAGAGGGTGTCATGTCATGGGGTGACTCCGGTGCTGACGAGTCGGCACGTAGCCCCATCGGCTCCGTATCCAGCAGCGAGTCCGGCGAGGCCGTCGGAGACTGCGGCACACCTCTTCTGGCAGCCACACTGGCCGGCCGCAGGCGACTCGACTCGCGCGGATCCGTAGACGAGGAAGCGCTTGGCGTGGCACATCTCGCTCACAACGGGCTCACCGTAACGCCAGTCCGCCCGCCACCGCGCTACCGCAAACTGGATTCACCAACAGATTCCGGCATTGAGTCAGGAAATGAAAAGCACGAAAGGATAGTTGGCCCCGGATCCGGTTGCTCGAGCCCGAGATCCTCCCTAGAGGAGCACTCGGAAGACAGGCGGCCACCTCCCTCAGCTGACGATATGCCTGTGCTCAAGCGCGTGCTGGAAGCGCCACCGCTGTACCACACCACCTCGCTTATGGACGAGGCGTACAAACCGCACAAAAAGTTCCGTGCGATGCGACGCGACACCGGCGAGGCCGAGGCTCGCGTGGTGCGGCCGGCGCCGCCCGCGCAGCCCCCGCAGCACCCGCACCCCGCCAGCCCCGCGCACCCCGCGCACTCGCCGCGCCCGCTGCGCGCGTCCCTGTCCTCCACGCACTCCGTGCTGGCCAAGAGCCTGATGGAGGGCCCGCGCATGACGCCCGAGCAGCTGAAGCGCACCGACATCATCCAGCAGTACATGCGGCGCGGCGAGGCGGGCGCGGACGGCTGCCCCATGCGTGCGGGCGGGCTGCTGGCGTGCTACCGCGGCGCCTCGCCCGCGCCCGCGCCCGTCATGGCGCTGCAGGTGGACGTGTCCGACGCCGACGCGCCGCTGAACCTCTCCAAGAAGTCGCCGTCGCCGCCGCGCTCCTTCATGCCGCAGATGTTGGAGGCGTGAGATCGGCCCGCGGAGCCGTTTGTCTCCGCCACCCCACCCCGACCTACTTTAAATTAAATAATCTAGTTAATAGTAATCGTTCGCAGATCGTTTTAATATATTATATGTGATAATTTGATTAGGACGCGTGAGTGCGTGGCCGGCGCCGGACGAGGAGAGCGCAATAGACTGAAAAATAATTTAAGACTATATAAGTGTAATTTATAAATGCAATGCAGCGCCGGTCGCGGTGTGTTTGTTGTGTGTATTGTATGTGCGTATGTGAGCGTGCTCAGTCATTTGTTTGTTAATATAATGACAGGTTGTCGAACTAAAATAAAAGAATCTTGTAAAAATTACCTTTGTATTTTAATCCCAAATCCTTCTAAGAATATTCCTAGCCAGAGAAACCCAAACACATAGGTACACACCAGTTTAAAAACACTGACAAATTCATGTAGGACTCTACCTACACCATGAAACATTTTCATATTATCATGAAGTAATTCTCAATATTATCTCCTAAAGATTATAAAGCCTTGAATAATTACTTATAAATGAAGTTTAAATAATTGCTTTCATTCAAATCTTAAGTAAATTCTATTCATATTTCATACACAATTTTGAGCCTTTTTTTGGTAATCGTTTAAGTTTACAATTAGAAATCAGAGACGTAAAAGTAAGCTCTGCTCCGCAATAAGATTCTGAAGTCTAAGATTGAGCGCAGGGAAAAAGAATAAACGAGGATGCTGACCATCGAGCTCGAACTAACCACCAAGCGAAGAGGCTAAGAGGATCATCAGTACATAATACAGATTACTGCACGAATCACTTCTGTACATGAAGGCGTAGACTTTCATGTATAGAAATCATTCATATATATTATGTACATGTTGAAATAATCGCAGTACTTAAGATGGTCGTGATAATAAAGAGGAAGGGCACAGAGCGGTCGTCGACCTGCCTCGGTTCACTTCCGGGCGGTACTACCGGCTTCCACTTCTGTTGAGATTGACCCTGCCAAATTATTCCGCATATTCATGGCTCACTAAGTCCCCATATTATAATCGCCTAAATCTTAACTCTTGTGACATGAATGTTCAAGTAATTAATGGGTAAATATTCCACTTACACAATTCCGGTTATTAGCCAGGTTAATTCAGATGAGCCCATCAGGCTCGGCACGGCCTGACTATGATTTCCTTTTTACACGCGGAACTATAAAACGACCTAGATCATAGTTCCGCTTACCTAAAGTATTCAAGATCACTCTTTATCGTAGTTTGAATGAACATAAAAAGTCACATTAGGTACCTATTTCTTTTGTATGATAGCGATGTCATGGGCCGGGGGACGTTCAGGCACATTTTGGTCCTATGTGGTTTTCAAATGCATTATGTCCTTTTAAAAGTTGCGTACAACTGATACACAAAAGTCATGTTAAATGATATTATAGCTTTTAATTAAACTCACTCATTTTTAGGGTAGACGCAAGTGGTAGTCACGTCATGACGCCTGAAAAGCTTATTTAGTAAATAAACATAAATGTGTTCTAAATATAACGTTCTGAAAATATCTTGATAGATACTGCGTCATTAACTAGTTACAGCAATACTGACTTCGATTCCTATAATTTCAGCCATCCGATTCGAATAATAAATGATTAATAATATTGTTTGTTCAATAATCTTAATCGAAAATATTTTCAGACGAAAATATTGACAGTTTACAATTTTTCAGACTTTTTTCAGGTCATAAGTAATAATCAAGTTCCGTTACCATTATTTGACTAGACGAGCGACTTTCCTCGGTAATGATAATGATTTCAATACGATAACAAAGAATAAAATTGCCTTACAAGGAGATGGCAAGAGTGTGGGGTTCTTAAATCGAACGGAGGATCCGCGTGTAATTAGTACTCAGTAAGTGTATTCATATACTCAAACCCTAGAGCGCACTACTTCGTCATTGCCGAGAAAAAAAATCCTGAAGTTTGAAAAAAGTTGTTACCTATTTGTTGTGCAAGTTGTCGACAAAATTTGTGTTTTTCTTGTTTTTATGATAAATATTATCCAGATTTGTGTATTGCTAATGAATGATGATTGATTAAAAGGAATTGTTTATAACGAGTTATTAAATTTAATTAAATAAAAGTTTTTTTTTCTTCAAACTTCAGGATCTTTTTTCTCGGCAATGACGAAGTAGTGCGCTCTAGGATTTGAGTATATGAATACACTCACTGAGTACTAACTACACGCGGAACCTTAATCCATTTAAGGACCCCACACTCTTGCTATCTCCTTGTTAGCCTCTTTACAGTGTGGGTAGGTAATGCTATAATTATCCACATTACTGATATGTTGTGATAAACCAAGCAACAATAAAAATACATGAAACGATAACTGCGCAGTACGTAAAACAAGATGGATGGCATCAGGGTGGTTCCCGTAGGTAGGATAGTTCCTGTGTTCGATGTTATTGACCGGTCGGTGGTCGCCGGGCGCATGACATTTGGCAAGGGTGCACGGCGCAATGCGCGGCCGTGCACTTGACTTGGTAGGATGCAACGTCCGCCCGCGCCACGCGTAACCCCGGCCCGCCTCACCCCAGCGCCCCAGTCGCCCGCCTCGCCCAGCATCACAGCCTCCACTTCAACAGCTATCTATATGATCCTTTTACGGCCATCTTGTTCCTGGAAATTATTGCACTAGAAATTTCCATGCAGGCTTCTACCTGTTTTGATTGAGATCGATTTTGTAGCGCCGCACCGTAGAAGATACGAATTTATGTAGTATGTATCTGTCAGGGAAGGATATTATTAAGTTGAGGTGAAGTAATTAGTTAAAATATATTTTTATCACACGATAATGTGTTGGAATTCTATTACTTCCTTTTGTTGTTGGTGCAGATGAACATGATGAGTAAGTTTTTCAGGAAAGATCTTTAAATACTTTTGAATCTAACTAATGCTATGGTTGCTAACACAATGATTACAGTACTTATCTAAAACCTGTGAACTGGCAAAATTTAGATTTTCTTGTAGATATTGGGTTTTATTTTTGTTGTTACTAATGTTAATGGCATGTACTAATGATTTCGTTAGATGGGTAAGTAGTAGTTATAAGTTCAAAAGTAATATTCAGAACCGGATTTTATTCCTGATTACAAACTTCGTCATCCTGAAGCGATTGCATAGCTTGTACAACTATGTATGAAGGTATGTGCTGGTTATCTTACTGCCTATAATCCTTGAAAATGTTGGCATTATGTCACTCTTATACATTGAATGTCACAAATAAATGAGCTCGTTGTTCTTTGTACATTGTTATACAGTGTATTTGTTGTACTGTAAATAGTCAATGTCAGAGACCTTCAGGCGGTAGGTATACGGAAAACCCCGAATAAGGCTGCCCGCGACCTTGTGCCGCCGAGGTCGAGCCCGGGCTGGGCCTCGGTTCACGCGGAAACAGGACACTTATATGATTATTAACGTCCATAATATTAATATTGTCTAGACTTTTGGACACGCCGCGCACCTAATAGCCAGTGCACAAAAGCCAATATATTAATTGTGATAAGCAGAATAAATATTTGCTAAAATATCTCGCACTAATTCAGTCGGTGACTTCTACTAGGTAGTCGGTCACTTCTTGTAAGATTATTATTTCCGCTCTCGTTACATGAGCCCTTGCAGTGATATATATTATGTAGGTAGGTATTAAATTTTGCACGAGGTGTAGAGCGTGGGCGGCCAGGAGATAGGGCAGGGGTAAGCGTGGGCGCGTGGGTGCCTGCCACCCCCGGGGAAGCGCGCGGGGTACGGGGGGCGCGGGCGGTCGGCTCCAAGGTCGCAGAGTCACAGCCGGGCAAGGTCGGCGTGCCCGCGCGTGCCCGACCGCCCCGCGCCTCAGCCCTCACACCCGATAACACCCTAGATTTGCGTGGGACGTGACCTTTATCCACGTTCCGGAGAAATAATTGTATAAATACTTAATGCTTTTTTTCGGTTATGTATATATCTACGTTATACCTACGACGTATGTGCTTACTGATTTTACAAAGGTTAAGTGATAAGAAGTTACACAACAATGCTTGCTATTCCTACCTACGTACCTCCGGCTACATAACAACCCGTAATGCGTAAATGTCAACTGTTGAACGCCTCCCCTGTACTGGGGTGGCTAGTCTTGGTAATCACGTTTGGCAGGCAGATGAAGTGCGCAGTTAGAGTATAATATTATGATGTTATAGCGTGCCGGGGCCGGGGGATGCTGCTGCCTGACCTTCTGTGAAACTGTGATGTAATCCATCAATCACCTTTCACAACTGTAGAGCGCTACAGGAAGAGGTTGGGAAGTTCATTTTTGGAACTAAGAGATCACAATCACATAACACAAGAGATATGATTACACACATTACATCAAGCATTGTTTCCCCGAAGAGTTAAGTGTACTTATTTCGCAGTTTTCGTTTTTTATATACAATAACTTATATTCTATACCCTACTCGCTCAAGATGGCGAGCAGTTGACGAACGTCCTGAACTTGTAAATAAAGGCATTATGGGCTACTTCTCAAGTAGTGGAAGTAAAGCCATCCTATCCCGCTCAATTTAGAAGAAAAATAATTATCGTAGCTCGCGAAATCCATTATGTTTTATTGCATGATCTCTTATTTTTAATGAAAGCGCTGAAAATTTAATTTTTTAGTCGTTCACGTCCTTACAATCTTTGTTATTAGATATTTTGATTGTTATTATGGTTTAAAAAAAATAAATAAGATTCAAGCTATTTTCTCCACATATAGGCTACATTTTAAGCGATCAGCCAACTGAATTGGACCATTATTTTTTTATTTGCAGCAAATGATTTAATTATCTTTCGACGACGGTCGTAATAATTATTTTTCGACCGGAATGTCTATAATTTCCCAGTAAACACTATATTTCGCTATTATGTAAAGATTATCAAAGAAAACAAGATTTTCCAGCAAAGGTTCACCCGGGCTTCATCATAGCTCTCGCGAGAACACAAGCTTTCATGCCATTTATAGAATCCGTGGGCGGGTGGAGAGTGAGCAAAGGGCAAATGTCATAGAGATAGTTTTATAGTGAAAACTGTAATACCTTCCACGTGCCACCCGCAACTGAGTATGTATATTGAATGCAGAATTGTGATAGAATACACATGTTAACATTATCCAAGGTGCCTTGTGTAGGTAATTTTGACAAGGATCGTGATTTGAAAATAAAAAATAAAATGCAAAAGAGTTTATTATTATTTATTTATTTTATTTTATTTACGCCATCGCCACTCATACCATCGTGCACCCATCTTTAAGGACTATATGACCTTCGTGGTACGCACTTATTATGTACATATACAACCAATATTAGGTAGAGATGGGTTGTATGGAAAGTGTGCCTAGAAACAACATATGTTCCTTTCTAACTGTAGTCATTATTTTTGCTAACTTGCTTGATAGCTAAATAATATGTATCAGAAAAAAAATATTATGCGAATGATCTAGGAAGATAAGAAATAAATATGTGTATCTATTTATTTAGCAAAATCGATCTTGGACTTGAAAAATATTTATCGTGTACGTACATACGCCAGCACATCAAGGTACCCGAAACTGTCAAATTTTCCCAAACAATCTTGAAACTAAAACTCTAGAGTTAAAGTTATAAATTTGACACGTTGTAGTAGCTTCTGGCGGCTGTACCTTACATTTTTCCGTTCCATTGCAGCTTCGGGTTTCGAACAGTGCACAAATTAGGCTCTCTCTTGTTTTAATTTATTTTGGTACAGTATATATACATTCTACGCTATTTACCACGTTATTATGACGCCCGGAGTCGCGTAAATTGTATTACTGGAGTATAAGGTATCCTTGAAACGAAACACTATTGTATTCAAATACAGCAGAATAATGTTATGTATTAATGCTAATAAACAAACATATATTCTACTTGTTTATCATATATAATGAAAAAGTTGCATTGAAATTATAAAGACTAATTTTGATAGGAATTCAGAAATACCGCGATAGATCTTTTTAAAGAAAAAAACAAGCAAATTACAAATGCCCCTTCCAAAAGGTTTCTCTAAGTTATAAGTGGCGTGGTCAATATGTTTGACATACCAGGAGACAAAAAATTGTTATATACCAACACTCACTACAATACATACCAAAACTTACTGTAACGTTTTATTAATTGCGTAGCAGTGACTCCATTCAAAAGTATGTCCTTGTACGGAGCCACGCGTAGCGTTATTTGTGCGTAGCACTTCGTAGGCGCGTAGACGCGTAGGCAGGCACTCTCGCGCGTACTTGCATTGCGCATAAAAATTTATAACTTTTCCACGATAGAAGAATGCAGAGTTTAATGCGTTGGAACAATCAATTACGAACCAGTATTTCCTGTTCTTAATAAAGATTGGAAAAATTATACGCGGAAATAATTACTTCACAGGCTCGATCCATTTGTTCACCACAACAAAGACAAATAACTACAACCCTTGTTATGGTTAGCTTCCGAGAACGATTATAACATCTTTGTGAACCTATATTCATGTAATCTAGCTAGTAAAACTTCATCAAACTTAAAAAAAACTGTGATAAACGGTGTAAAGAACAGACAGAAACTTGCTGAAAAACTACTAAATTAATACTTATTACGCGAGTAATGGAAAGTTTTCCGCCCATCCTGAGTTTCCCCTATACATGAAATAAATATAAAACAATAGTGCCATACGCCCGTGAGGGTTCTAGCTAGGCTAACACGATTGTCTGTCTTATTCTGAACCAAATCCATTAATATTGAGGTGACCTCAAATAAAATAATCGATCTTTTGTCTGAGTCCTTAAAAGCCTATCCAACCGGTGGCCTTGATGTTTAGATAATTCTGGCGAAAATTTAGGTCGTATGGAGGCAGTGAATTGGGCCGGGCTGAAGGCAACGCCGAATGACATTTATACGCCGAATGGCATGTGGACTTGTGGCGTTTTAGTCTCATTAAATTACGACCTGTGTGTGTTGACTTGTTTATCATTCTGACACCAAATTGTACTTGTGACACGGAATATAAATATATGCTTGGATAATCCAATTTATTACGTAGTGTTTTTGAAATGTACAGTTACCTTTAATTACAGCATGAAGTAGCGGCAACAAAGTCAAATTAAATACGTATATTTATAGGTAAAGTATAGTCAATATAAAACGCGGAGCTAAAAAAGCGGTTCCAGGAATAATTTCCGTTTCCATTGAAGTTTACGAGTCAAAAAAAAATTTAAAATTTATTCCAGCATGAATTTTCCAACTCGATCCAAAGTGCGAAATGTAAACTGAGCCGCGAATTTGAAATTAAATCTATTCAAGAAGCTTCCCTGATTGTCCCAAGGTTGCGTAGCTAACACGGTGTCCTGGGAGGGCGGCGGTGGCGGGCGGGAGCGCGGGGGCGAGGAGGCACCGGGGGTAAGGTCGCGACAAGGTCACCGCGGGGTCGCTCCGGCCAGCATTGTCTGCAAACATAATATTGTAATAAAAACTGCCTACGCGACCCAAATGTTAGGCATTACGCAATACCTAAGAGATCTTGTTCATATTGATTAAACTTCGGGAACCAAACTATCTTCGTGTGGTTACGAGACAAAGTTTTATTCCCAAAACCGAATGGATCAAAACTATATTGTACATTGTCTCATATATTTGGTATGTTTCGGGTAGATTATAAAGGTGCGACACTATTTCAAGTATCCAGAAACCTCGTCACATCTCTTCCAAACGCAGTACTTTGTCAGTTCTTGAAGTATATTAATTCGCTGTCATATCGTAGTTAATTGCAGTCACCGTCACACTTCTCATTATATTCTTTTAGGGTTCCGTACCCAAAGGGTAAAACGGGACCCTATTACTAAGACTCCGCTGTCCATCCGTCCGTCCGTCACCACGCTGTATCTCATGAACCGTAATAGTTAGACAGTTGAAATTTTCACAGATGATGTATTTCTGTTGCCGCCATAACAACAATTGATAAAAAACAGAATAAAATAAATATTTAAGGGGGCTCCAACACAACAAACGTGTTTTTTTTTTGCCGTTTTTATAGATAATGGTACGGAACCCTTCGTGCGTGAGTCCGATTCGCACTTGACCGGTTTATTCCTTAGGCTCCTAACTAGCTAGAAGCTGAAAATGGTGGTGTCAGTGACAGTCTTCCCTAAGGTCTATCTGACTCCTAACTTCAATGAAAGAGATGTACTTTTACAACAATGAAGAAAATTAGAAACATGACTGCACTTTTGCTGTGAACTATGTAAACTGATGGTTATCATGTAACGGTTAATCCATTAATAAATATAAAACTTATTCGTTTTCCACACAAAAAAAAAGAAAACATAAAAATATAAGTATCGTTTGATAATAAAACACTTTAATTCATTTAACTGCTGTCTGACAACGCACAGCAAGGGTGCGCAAGAGATTGAGCAATACGGAAGAATTGATTTGAAAACTTGTCCCCTAAATAGGGGAAGAAGTTTGTATGAAAGATCGTAATTTTTGCCCATGGAAAATCCCATCGAGCAAGCGGCTGGTATTTAATAGATTTTCTGTTTAATTAGCAACAACTCGGCTATTAAGTATATATAAAGTATTTTCATTTAAAAATGCAAAACATGTGAAGGTGACACGGTATGCAAACGTATGTCGTTCGTGTCAATATACAATGTCAATTTTTGCGACTGTACCAGTCTATGATGCGCTTAGCTCCTACAAGTAAAGTACTCGCGAAATTGAGCTTTGTTTTATAGAATTTTTAGGTATAATGAGCCAAAATATTTATTTAATAAACACATTATTAAAACATCGAATTCTGAGAAATCCGTATTACTAATCCTACTATACTACATATTATAATACAAAGCCCCCCGCTACGTCTGTCTGTCTGTATGTCTGAACGCGATGAACTCAAAAACTACCGAACGGATTTTCATACCGTATTCACTAATGAACGGAGTGATTCAAGACGAATGTTCTATATTTTCATCATTTTAAGGTTTTGTGTAAATTAGCTTAAATCATGCTGACTGGGAGCATTACTAGCGTGCGGTGTATAAATGTTGGAAGAAATTGGCACACAGATAGTTTATAACCTGGACAATCATCATCATCATCATTTCAGCCGAAAGACGTCCACTGCTGGACATAGGCCTCCCTCAGCTGCTACCACCACCATTTTCAGCTTCTAGCTGGACACTCACAACCAGGATTTTAACATATAGGGTTAAAATCACAGTTAAATGGGATATTTTCCAACATCCACGCAGGTGAAGCCGCGATCAAATATAGTGAAACATAAAGACCAAAAATCTTCACATTTCACTTGCCAATGTGCAAGTCATCATCAACTTTGATTACTTTCATTGTTCCAACCAGTGTTGAGTAAGTCAGTAGACTTCATCTCATAATTTTGCCGTTGCTTCGCCTGCTTGGTTCCGCAAGTAAGATGTGGATGAGATTGTGTACAATCAATCAATCAATCAATTCATCGGTACGGTTATGTAAGCCTGTAAATACATAAGTGCATAATATCATTAGACACACAACAGTGACGTCTCGTTTACGCAATCAATTTGGTCATTGATGCAACACGCGTTCGTTTCCTACGTAGGGCACGTTATCAAAGCGAGACTCATTTTCCCCACAGGTGATTTGGCACGAGGCAGATTCAATAGATTGGGTCGGTATGTGACGTCATGACTAATTTTAACCTTTGCTAGAACTTTCGTGGTTCTGAGACCAATAATGGCGATGTTGTCCGAGTTTGGTGCCCAAATTAAACTAGTGAAATTATTTCAAAGCTTTTTTGTTGAGGTTAGTGTTTTTTAACCTGATAGTATCCGAATGGATTGCGGAGCCATGTCTTATAAAGCGAGTACTACCAATATTTAGTAGTAAATTAGCCGATTTTGTAGGCCTGATCCTGAAAGGTGGCTCCACAATTCAAACGTGGGTGATTTTCAAAATTTTTGTACATTTTGTTGTGTGAAAACGTCCACGTGAATATTATCCAAGAAAAATGCATTAAAGTGGTCAAAATAGTATTATTATCCTTGAGCAACTTTTTGTCCAGATGGGTTTGAACATTTCAGATCATAACAATAGGTAATAAAAAAAAAAAATCAAGCTAGCTAGCTATCAAGCTAGTAGCAAAATATCTTTATGACTTTAATTATGATGTTGTTACGTGAGGCCATTCACGGAAGTCGCTAGCATAAGCGATGACCCAAAACAACATCTTTACACGAACTGCATCTCTTGCGGAAGTTGTCTTGAACGTGCAGATCAACGTGTGACCGTGAACGTGTTACACTGATGCATCTCTTGCGGAAGTTGTCTTGAACGTGCAGATCAACGTGTGACCGTGAACGTGTTACCAACGTCGTCCTAAGTCCAAACTGAGACAAACGTTATAATCTCCTGTATGATAGAATTTTAAGACATTATTGTTTCACACTTCGAGCAGTAATCACCTTAATGTAAATTAGCTTATAGTTTTGGTTTAAATTAAACTTATTAACTACAGTTTCGTTTCTTTTACAATCCCCGACTGTAGTCTACGTAATTGGCGCAGTCGGTAGGATCGAGATCCACAATGAGGAATTGATGTCCATAGTGGCTAATCCATCCGAAAGTGCACCGACATTAGACGACTCACGTACTTTGACAGCTACGAATGGCGAAACCGACTCTAGAACTGACACAGTGCATACTGACAACGAAAACCCTTTCTTAGAGATACCAATTTCTGATGAACCTCTAAACAAATTCACTAAGCAACTAGTCTTTAATGTAGTAGGTGAAATTAAAGGTAGACCCGTAATTACTAAACCTTTCGAGACACACACTCGTATATCTGTTCAGCTCTCTGACCCTAAATTAGAGGAAGATGTTATTAATGCCATCAAGGAATACGTGCATCCGAAAATTAAGACAGGTTTACTAATCAATCCACCACTAGCCATGTATAGGTACCATCATACCCATCATACAAAAAACATTTAAAAATTCATCCATGAACATTATATTAACTAAACGGGAAATAGAGAATGTAAAGGAATACCTCAAACAACAGGAAATCATTAATAAATACCACGATGGTAAAACAAATCATCGAGGTATCAATGAGTGCTACCTAGCTCTATCACACAGATATTTCTGGCCAAAAATGAGAGAAAATATCACCAAATTTATCAACGAATGCACCATATGCGGACAAGCGAAATACGACCGCAATCCTATTAAACAACAATTTAGGATAGTACCACCTGCCACTAAGCCTTTTGAATTGGTACACTTAGATCTTCTAACCATTCAAAGTGAAAAGTTCCTTACCATTGTTGATGCATTCTCTAAGTACGGTCAAGCATACTATCTGAGAGATGGTACCGCAGTTAGTGTATTGCAAGCCTTACTAATCTTTTGCACGCATCACGGTATTCCTATCACCATAGTTACTGACATCGGCACGGAGTTTACTAACCAACTTGTAGCGGAATTTGTTAGAACTCACAAAATTCATCACCACAGAGTAGCGCCTCACGCACCTAACGAAAATGGCATGGTTGAAAGGTTTCACTCAACAGTACTGGAACATCTTCGCATTCTGAAACTTAGTCATAAATCAGAATCTATTACAAACCTCATGTCATACGCAATCCTAGCTTACAACAGCAGTATTCATAGTCACACTAAGTGCAGACCAATCGAAATAGTAACTGGTCATTTTGACCCCCGCGACCCGTTTGATATGGATATTTCCTCACAGTTACTTCAACAATATATGCTTAATCATAAGGATAAAATGCTTATAGCATATAGCACGATCCAAGAACTCTCGAAGGTGTCTCGTGAGGACCAGATTATCAAACGTAATGAGACTAGGGAACCAGAATCAGAATATTTGCCGGAACAACAGATTTTTATTAAAAATCCACTTGCTTCCCGCCAAAAACTAGCATCCAAATATACTAAAGATACCGTAACGGCCGACCTTCCAATCCATATATATACCAAGAAAAAACTAGGTCCCATAGCGAAAACTAGGCTTAAACGTGTCCCTAAATCAGCTAAATTGTTCCAGGATGTTCCTGATCCTTCTTCCTCTGATACAACCAAGTCTAATGCAAGAAATAAAACTTGAAAGTCTTCACAATAGCCCTGGTGTCCTTCCTTTTAAACTAGGCTCCGCTAGAATTATATCCAATTACCACTCATTCCTACAATACGTCAACTTAGAGGATTTACAACGTAAAATTGATTCAGTTGCCACCCAATTAGATAATGTCGCACCTAAATTTCACCTAGGAACTAGCTCTTTGTTCGAACCTCATACGGTTCATCTTAAGAATAAACTCAACAGCTTATTGGAACATTTGCAAACATTTGAATCAATCCGTGTTAAAAGAGGACTCTTGGACGGTTTCGGGTCGGTAATAAAAAGCATAACAGGTAATCTCGATTACACTGATGCAATCCGTTATGATCAAGCTCTTAAATCCCTCCAGAATAATGAGAACAAACTAATTACAGAATTAAACATGCATATCAGTCTATCTAAGAACTGGACTTCTGAATACACTAAAGTATTAGATAACATCGTAGAAAATCAGAATCGAATGGCAACCTTAATTAATAAAATTAATGGAACTGAAACCGGCAGGGATCAAGAACTTGTCAAATACGCACATTTAGCTCAAGTCCTTATGATATTAGGTGACAATGTAGACTCTATCTCCCAAAAATTAAGTACCTTACAGAATATTTTAGCTTTTATTAAAACATCCACTATGCACTACGCCGTTCTAAATTTGCCTACCTTACGCACTATGATTAGCAGCCTTAAGTCACTTTATGGGAGTGATAAAATCGTAGATTTAAACTATAGGGAATACTTTGATGTAATTAAGCTAGGTTCCTATTACACAGGGAATGAAATAGTCATAGTATATAAATTCCCCATTGTCCTACCTACTATATATGATATGTATAAACTTTCTATAGTCCCAAATAAAAACCATGAGATCCTATCACCACCCTATCCGTTCCTAGCAACCTTTGAGAAAGACTTCAGGTACATAGAGGCTGAATGCCCGAAGACCACCAAGTGGTATTTATGTGAAGAGACATCGAGCCCGCAACGCCGAACACCAGATGATTGTATCCAGCAACTTATTACCACGCAGCAGATGAACAACCACTGCAACCCGATAAAAATATCACTGGACAGAGCAGCCTATGAAAAACTGGACGAGAGACATTACACGGTCAGCTTTCCCTTCGCGACGAAAATTCACCTACATTGCACTCAGGACTCCTACGAGACTTTACAGGGCAGCTTCCTCGCTGTCATCCCGCATCAATGCTATATAGAAACACCGCAATTCACTATAATCAACCAGAACGATCGTGTACAAGGACAAGCGCTCAAATTGCTCGACTTAGTAAATGACACCGCAATTACTCCAACATCAGCACCAGAACTAAAATTGCAATCAATTCATCTTAATAACCTACATGCAGTCAACGCGAAGTTATCTCTGCAACAGCCTGTGCACACGGATAACGAGATCAACTACAGTCTCTATCATACCACTATACCTATGTACGTGGTAATATTAAGTGCATGCGTACTGGGTAGCGGTCTGTACTATTACATACGGCGCACGAAAAGTTCCTCAAAAACTCAAAAGGAGGAACCGCGTGAACAAGAAGCTATCTATGCCCTTCCAGACTCCAACCAAGCTGATCCCAAACAACCGCCAGCTCAATTTACGACTTCCGTCTTCAATTAATCGCTGTTCTTCGGGGGGAGGTGTTACGTGAGGCCATTCACGGAAGTCGCTAGCATAAGCGATGACCCAAAACAACATCTTTACACGAACTGCATCTCTTGCGGAAGTTGTCTTGAACGTGCAGATCAACGTGTGACCGTGAACGTGTTACACTGATGCATCTCTTGCGGAAGTTGTCTTGAACGTGCAGATCAACGTGTGACCGTGAACGTGTTACCAACGTCGTCCTAAGTCCAAACTGAGACAAACGTTATAATCTCCTGTATGATAGAATTTTAAGACATTATTGTTTCACACTTCGAGCAGTAATCACCTTAATGTAAATTAGCTTATAGTTTTGGTTTAAATTAAACTTATTAACTACAGTTTCGTTTCTTTTACAATCCCCGACTGTAGTCTACGTAATTATGTAAATGATATAAAATATAAATAAATAACCTAATGCATAGTAATAATAACATTGTTTCAATATATGTCTTCCATTTCGCTCACTTTTGGTATTCTTTTTTGTAACAACAATATTAGTAGATATTTGGGGTTTTCAACATGAAACATTCTTCATTTAAAACAGTCCAATCAGATGACAACAGAACGCCTTTCCACCATTTTGATAGCGGTTGCCACCAAGAAGAAAACTGTGTTTGTTCCTGTGCAGTGGTTTTTCAACAATAAATCTTTCATTTTGGTTGTTCAGCTATAAAAACAACAGTAAGGTTATCTCTTATTATATTTGCGTAAATTTAAAGAATAATTTTGACCAACCACTTAAAAGAAGCTGGAAAATACCAACAAGATTCTTTCTAACCTGTAAATGTTTGAGATTGTAATTAAACTCATAGTTCTTAGTCATTATTCTAACGATTTGTTACGTTTTTTTGATGCGTAACAAAAATGATGTAACAAAAATGAAGTAAAGCTGACTTCATACAGAATTATTATGGTTATACAGGATAATTTTTTATCCAGTGCGCAAACTGTAACCATGAATTCAGCATATCATTCTAGACCCCCCAGCGTAAAAAACTTTCGTCGGTTATGCAAAAAAAAATCAGCTGTTTCGTAGAAAAATACAATACCTACAGGGTCAAAATGTATGGAACAGCTGTTTTTTTTTTTTGTATAACTGACGAAAATTTTCGACACTGGGAGGTCTAGAATGATAAGCTGAATTCACGGTTACAGTTTGCGCACTGGATAAAAAAATATCCTGTATAATTTGACAGCTAATGCTTCATTTATCCATTTTATTTACACATCAATTTTCATTATTTAAAAAATAAATAAGTTAATAAATAATTTAAAATGTAAAAAACTGTAGTCCACCAGCATCAGGAATACGAACAACAATTAAAAAATCTACCTAAAAATGTAAAAGATCAATTTATACTTAGTGTTTAAACACATAATAACAAACAACTTTCACAAAAAAAACGATATAATTCTATTTCATCATCATCATCATTTCAGCCGTAAGACGTCCACTGCTGGACTTAGGCCACCCCAATTTGGGGGGCTTTGCCATAATCGCCACGCTTGGCAGGCGGGTTGGCGATCGCAGTATGGTGGTAAAATGCATAGAGAACGCTGCTGCCCATCCCAGTAAGTCCCTTAGTCGCCTTTTACGACACCCACAGGAAGAAATGGAGTGGTGTTATTCTTCACGTCCGGCACCACACGATAATAATATAAAATTCTATATATATAATTCTATTTGTTTATTTTAAATGTATATAATCACCACGGTATAAACGCAAGCCACTTTTATCAACGTTTTAAAAAAAATAATCGTTTCGGCTGATTTTATGACTGTAATCCAACACACTGATTATATTATTAATAAATTATTAAAATGCGATTTAGTTGTTTTAATTATCTTCTGTGAAAAAGCCCTAATATTTCCTTTTTGTAATTTTTTTTGTCACATTGTAAATTTTTGTGACGGTATTCATTTATTTTTCATTTTTGTAACTGTACAAAAATTTTGAAAATCACCCACGTCTGAATTGTAGAACCACCTTAGAACTCGAAAACTAGCTGATGGATATTTCTGTAAATAATGTCGGTAAAATTGACACCCAGTCATACCAAGGGGTATCGTACTACCCAATAACTGGGATATGTAGGTCAGATAGACAGTTGCTCTATATAAAACACTGGTAGGTACTCAGCTGCATATGGTTAGACTGGAAGCCGACCCCGACATAGTTTGGAAAAGGCTAGGCAGATGAAGACTAGATGAATATAACTTTGATTTGAACTATATCTTATATATAAACACTCAGAATAAAAAGTAGAAAATGTATGATTTCGTAATTTTAGTAAGTAATATCAGAGAATTCTATTTCCCATGTAAACGTAAGACAAAATAACTATTTTCAAATTAGTAAAGAAGCTATAAAAATGGGCGTGTGGTTTGGCAACAATCAGTATAATAATAATTGAATACAATATAATAGGTACACACAGTAATGTGGAGCATCTATATTTAGAGAGTCATCCACGTTGATGGCACGACAGTGTTGTGAACACATGTCAAACGTATGATTTATGGTTTGTTTGTAAACATTCACTGTCGCATGAACTTACTAAGGAGCTGCACATTACTGGCTGTGTCACAGATATAGAAGAGACCATTGAACTAAAGCCGAGATGAAAACATTTCAGCGAATAGTTTAGTGTGCACATTGTTGTGAGTTTACACGCGACCACAAATTACAGAGAAATGTTTGCAGCGTCTGGTAAGAAAAACTTGGATGATATTCAACGCACAATGATAACTTAGTTCTATTTCAGATTATACGTAAAAAACATGTACTTGTAATTTTTTGTATATAAATCGTAATACTGTGTTACCGACTCATGTTTAACAATCAACTTTCCTCACATTTACGTAAATGTAATGAGCACCTAATAATTAATCACCCAATTTCCCGAAGCATACCTTGCTTAGATATAGGTATGTCATACTATGAAGTTCTTTGTGTTGAAAGTAGTACCTAATATTAACTCGGTTCACTAGGCATGTAGGCCTGTTGGGCGATGTGACCTTGTTAGGGTGTATTAGCGAGGATGTAGGTCAGTGAGACCCATTGCCCTTGACCTAGGACGGGTGCCCTTCACGGCGTCCTCTGCGACGCTCTGCCAAATATCGTGAGACAAGGGCATTTCAAACCTAGTTTACAATGTAGTTTCGCTTTATTAAAACTGTGTAAACAATGTCTACGTTATTATATTATAGTATGGTAAAACCGGAAAGTCGTTCGGTAATGTAAGTCTCTCCAGTGTTGGTTTCCTAATAGGTCCTTGATAATGCATGTAGTTTTCCCAAAAAAATAAATAAATTATATAATCATGGAAATAGTGGTTTAATATTATTATAAACACATTATTCATTACGTAACATGTAACAAAGGAAAATAAGTAGATATTACAACCATTAGAGTAGTTATGTATTATCAAGGACATTCCAAGGATGCTGGCCGTATTACGGATGTTTGTTCAATATCTAAACCTCCATATTAACTATTATCATAGGAAAAAAGTATAGTAAATATTATAAGTGTAACGGTGGCAGGGCAAACAGAAAACCGTATTACGATAGACTAGTGAACTGTCCCAGCTTCGCCCGGACTTGACAAGACACCTATGGTTAAGCTTTGCTTGAAGTTCCCCTACGCAATCGAATCAGAAATGGAGAGATTCGTGGGAGAACCAAGGTAACCGACATAGCCCGAAGAATTGTCAAACTTACGTTAGTTAATTACTTAAGTGGCAGCGAGCAGGGCACATTTTTTAAAATATATAATATCTTAGGACATGCAATACACCGTTATCTGATCCCAAACTAGGCAGAGCCCGTACTATGGCAACCAGACAACTGATAAATATACTTATATATTTCTAAATACATACATATTATAGATAAATTACACCCAGACACAGAACAAATGATTGTGCTCATCACACAAACATTTGTCCTAAAATAAAATAAAATAAATATCTTAGGACAACCAACACACCGTTATCTGATCCCAAACTAGGCAGAGCCTGTACTATGGCAACCAGACAACTGATAAACATACTTATATATTTCAAAATACATACGTATTATAGATAAATTACACCCAGACACAGAACAAAATGATCGTGCTCATCACACAAAGATTTGTCCTGGGTGGGAATCGAACCCACGACTTCAGTCTTAGCAGTCAGGGTCACTAACCACTAGACTAACAGGCCAGTCAAAACATTGTTCGTAGAACAGATGGCCGATGGGGCTGAAAAGTTCTAGAGTGGCGACCCTCTACTGGAAGACGTAGTGTTGTGGACCTGGTGAAGGCTACAGGAATCCACTGGATACGAGAAGCACAGAACCGGTCGAAGTGGCTGTGCTTGGGGGAGACCTATATCCAGCAATTGACTTGTTTCGGCTGGAATGAAGTTGAACAAATTAACATAAGACAACAAGAGTTCTTATTAAATGGAAATTTATTTTTTTTATACACAACACCTTCCGAAATAAATTCTCTAAATGATGATGAAAACCATATCAAAATCTAGTGCGGAGTTTAGAAGAATAAGCAGAGGTTACACAAACAGAAACGATAAGCGACTTCAATCTATAAAATGTATAGATACTCGTATAAATGAAAGTATTGACGCATAAATTTTGTACCCCGACAACCAGCATGATTTCTTTCATAGCATTTTTCAGACTTGTTAAACTAGAAGTTGCTATGTGGGAATCCGCAGCGAGAACGTTGGAGCACGTTGTTGGAAAGAAATTCAAGTACGTACAGTGGTACAGTAAAATCTGATTTGAAGTGGTTGTTCTCTGGTATCTATAGGCAAAAAAAAAACGTTAGCACGTTATGATCGTAAATGTTTTAAATTTTTCCTTCATTTGGAATACTTAATTCAACCTTCTCAGACCGTCGCGCGTCGTTCAATACCCTTTCGGATTAGTATACCACTACATTGTGTTCTGGTTATTGCCAATGTTCTCAATGAAAGTATATCCAAAAGTAGTTTCCAGTATGTAACTATGTGAATCTATTTGTCAAGGGAGATGGGTCAGATATCGAAATATCTGACCCACCTCCCTTGTAAATAATCAAATAATCTTTTTGTTTACCAGAACAATACATACATTTTCTGGTAAACAAAAATATTACATTCGACTCAATAAGCTTTTTAATAATCATATGCTTACATACAATACATGGTGCTTATATAAGTACTGAAAATTACCCAATTATTGGTCTAAATTCAATCTGTGCTGAAATTATTAATTCTTAAAAAAAAAAACATTTATTTCAGGCATAACGACCTATATTACAAAAAATTAATGTGTTAAAATGTGACAACGCTGTAGCAAAACACTCATTTTTGCGCGCTGCATATACGCATCTATAGATTGATGCAAAGCTTGTGGAACTGCGCCGATTGTCAAAGAACAACATCCCGAAAATAGCGATGTGACTTTACCATGACCTTGCACAAAGTTATATTTATCTGAATCAATGTTGCATAGAGCGCTAAGGAAAATCGTATTTTCGCGAATTATTCCGGGAAGTGCTGATAGAGGCGAGTAACGGGTTGGCTGTTGTTATTCACATATTACCGCACTCACACCACCTTACGCTTATATATCTAGTTCGCGTAGCGTACACAAGGAGTTTGCGCCTGTGTGCGTCTGTGACATTGAACTTCACACTTCACGCGGCGGCGCACGAGTTGCGTAACCGCGCCACACCGCAACTTCGACGAGTTCACTTCTCGACGCGAATAAACCAATATACTTTATCTTGTCTAGATATATTAGAGTGTTACGTAATTATTAACCACGCTCCTACGCGCTTTCCCACAAGGTTAAATCAATACTAAAAATATTTCATGTTGGTACGATTTCGTCAGACGCACCATGCGTATCCTAATCAAAATAGGTATTTAATCGCAATACTTAAAGTGAAAATCTGAACATGTATGTCCTCTATTTTCAAATTTAGGGAGAAATGATTGGCCTCCTTTTAATTCATTTCGCTATAACTATAACTGCACAGAACACTTATCGGGTAACACGCATTTCAAATCAGCAACGTGTTGCAGTTGCAGCGCACCAGCCACGGGAATTCTTTACCAAAACCGCACATTTTATTGTAAAAGTCATGGGATGATGTAACAAAATTAAACTTGTTGACAAGTAGCAACAGCACGTGGCGTGATTTCGACAATGGCATTGACATTGGCCGCCGTCAGGGCTCCGGCGAGTGGTCGCGACCGCGCGCGCTCGCGGCCAGGGAAATGAAACATCATGTATACTTTATATATGTAGCATATAAACGGATGAAAATACATCACGAATAAAATTATGTTTAATCATTTCTACGTATAATGAACACAAAAATAAAACATAAAACCACTGCGGTACGGTTTCCCAGAGGTCTTATGTGTCTGTATCTTCATCACACTGGACAACATCCATGTATGTTTTGGTTCTTTGTTCATGACATGACTAATCCATAATCTGATAATCTAAACTTAACAATCATACACAATGATAGCTATATCATATCGGACATTACAATATTTTCCTGCTACAGGACGAAAACGTATTTTTATTAACTTATGCCTTGTGACGTTTCACTTATAACAATCGTTAATTGGATCTCATTGATGTCTGTGTTGTCCTTGAGTGAATACTAATTTGCAAGTGGACACTTCCGCGACGTGTCGCGAGGTCACCCTTCTGTATTGTTAATATTTATTACTGATCTGCACGTGGAGCACCATCTCGACGTTTCCGTGATTGAAAATTAACAATTTTATCAAAAACACTGATAAAAATACTGGTTCATTATCACATATCGTAATACCTATTCACGACCCAAAAATGCGAGCAAATAATTTTGACAAAGATGTCAAGGTGGGGACGACATTGACTATTAAAAATATTAGTGTCAAGAGCAAGTCCATTAATCAATATTAGTTAATTGAAGCGGACTGTTTATTTAGGTAGGCACCTTTTACCTAAAGACGTTAAACAGACATTACGAAAATGTCAAAAGTAACAAAGGTAGTTAAAGACCGAAGAGTAGACCGGGTGGCCTCCGCAATCCGCAAATAATAGTCAATAAAGTGGCAAGTCCGGGTGACGCAGATGGTCGAGCGGCGGCGAGGCGGCGCGCGGCGCGGGCGCGGGCGCTCGCTCGTCTATCTGACTGTACAAATAGCAGCGACCTTGAGATTCGGCGCGCGCGACAAGGTCACCGCGCAAATCGTTATCAGCGTGACGTTAGCGTGTGACCTCCACGGAGGTGCCCGCGAGATAACGCGGCCAGATACCGGTAGCGACCGATAGTGGCGAGTCGCGGGCGCACTCGCCGCGCCGCGCCGTCCTACCGGCACGCTACTTCCGCATACGCACGCCTCCACTACCAACACCATGCCATCATACACGAGGGTTACTGATGCTTACTGCTTACTGCCACATAAAATAAGTAGAAACTGCGTTAGTAAATCTACCGATGTTCTCACTGAATTCCGCTTTTCCGATTTCCAATTTCAATGAAGATTGCAAATTTCTAGGCAAAAATATTATGAATGCTTTATTATGAATGACAAAGAGTCTATTGATTTGCAACATTATAGTATAGGTAAAGGTTTGCACGAGCCACGCGGTTTACTTAGTATGTGGATAAAATAATCGGTGAAGAGGTACTAGATTCCTTAATTCCTAGCAATGATTATTGCGATTCTCTAATATAAATTAAATTAGAAATCCGATTTTTTTATGAATGTCGGTTGTTTGCCTGTATGAAATTTTGCTTCCAGTGATTTAGCATGAGGTGATCAGCGCACAGATTTGCGATCATCATCGACAAAATTGTAGTCATTGTACCATCGACAAAAGGCTTTTTTCAGCTTTGATTCCGTCAGTTTGGAATAAAGCCAAAACAGCGTCGGTCGATCGGAATCACTTTCTACGCGCTTATCGTTGCCGTCCGCAAAATATTGTGGCGACCTTGTGTGTTCATGGTCGTGCAAAAATATCAACTTGACATTCTAACGATTTCCCGATCATTGAGTTGCTAACCAGGAAGCAGCGGTTAACATTAACCACGCCTCACGTCCCGAGGTCAAGCGCTAATTTTATGTTCGTATATATGCTTATATGTATAATGTAAGTACCTACCTGTATACTTTGTAAACACCATGTTTGCCAGACTATAAATAGAATACAAAATGAAATATATTAGGTTATTCGTGATACCTATTGGCTCGACTTTGCAAACATACAAAAAGTCCTTGGAAAATAAATGGTAACTAAACTAGGTATATATGAATGTATACTGAATTAGTCTGAATAAAAAAAAATCCCTTCATTTATTCATCGAATAGCTTAGGTTGAAACGGGCGGTTGCAGTCACCTTACTTTAATCTAAATATCTAAATACAAAAATACAGATTTCCATGGCGCGAGAAAGTAAGTACAGCGTGGCAGTAACGTTTATTTGATAACAAAACTAAACAGCGTCAGCGTGCCCACTTCATGCTCGAACACGTGCTTTTGTACTAAAAGTAAAAAATATGTACTGCACTTACATGCGCCAACATGTGACGGAGAAATTCAACATAATGCTGAATAATTTATTCTTCATTGACATTGATATTTATCTATCCATTTATTTGTTCTAATCCCTCAATCTATTAAACAATCTCATTAACATTCCATCTGCCGTTTGATGTTAACAAGCCACAAGCCCACAGATTACTCTTGCTAATTAATTGTGAAATCTATTTTCTAAAACACATTTTCCAACATTTCTTTCTAGTAGGTTTCGTCTTGTATCATAAATAAACTAGAGTGTGTTTGGGTGAGTTGAACATGACCTGAATCCAAATACGGGCACGCGAGAGAAATCTTTCTTAGGCTACGAGCAGCCAGAGTCGGCGAGTCTCACGCTGTGGGCGAACAGATATGAAGAGAAAGGACCTCTTCCTTTTAAATATTTATGGCCTGATTTCCATAAAGACTGACATCTTTAAAACGTTTAAGGGAAATAGGGTCATTAAAATAAAACAATTGTTACATATAAACTAGGCATGGGCATCATCTTAAACTTGTTAACATCATCATAATCTTGGCTACGTTATTGTCTCTGAGGCCAAGTCTATAAGGTGAAATCATAAAATCTGAAGTCAGAAAACTACTAACCAAAGATAAATACAAAATTTTGTAATCCTCGCAATGATATCCTTCCATGTTTAGTGTTAACAGGAAGCGATTGTCCGGAAAAAGGTTAATGTGACGTAAAGTAGCAATAAACAGCAGAGACTCAGAAAACGGGTTTATAGTTACCATCTTTGTTGGCCACTAGGACAGAAAGTACATGTGGTCGTATTATAAGTGATATCGCCTCAATTTCTCTGAGTGCGGCGCGTGGCAGGGCGCGGCAAGTCCGCGTGCGCGTTGCTCGTGGAGACACCGCCGTACAATGGGCGGAGAAAACGGATGGATGCTGTCATCGTACTCTCGCAGCTTGACTTATGACTTACAAAATCTACATACAATCATCAGCGATGTGGAGCAGGCCAGTGGGCCGCGCGGCCACGCACTACTGCGCGCGCGCTTAGCTCTCGTAAAGTGTCGCTTAATTGATAATTAGTATCCATAGATATCTGAAAACTATGTGCTTTTAGGAAAACAATTTAATGCAAGTCTTTACATATTCACTGAATTTCAATTGTCTTAAACCTTTAAAACATAATTTATAAAAAGATATATTGTCAAAAGGTATATAATATCGCAAATGGAAAAAATCTGGCTAGTAATTAGTAGTAGTAGGTAGGTGGATACCTACACCATCACTGGTGTATAGTGTAATAGTATGTCATGGAAAATAGTTTAAAATAAAAATGTTTAGGGTATCTATCTAGTTAATTTAGAAAATTATTAGGCTCTTTTCACATTTTTCCACTAGGGATGTGTCTATCGCGTATTCACTGAGAAGCCGGCCGGGAAAGCAGTCTGTTTGACCTCATTTGAATAGTCTGCAAACGACTGCGTCCATCGATGACCGACTTTGAAATAAGTTTTTCAAAAGTCCTGCATATTTGATTTTGAGCATACCTAAAAGGAATGTAGTGAATTTGTTATTTTTTCGGACATTAGTAGAGAGTAACTTTCTCGTTTCTTTCCAAATAAATCTAAACCAAAATGAGTTAAAATAATGAGGTAAATATTAGGATATGCTCGACCCCAAACCCTTAATATTGCTAGGTCGAGAAAATCAATTAACACTTTCAATCACAATCTGAATGACTTTTAAAGGAACTCTCTATTCCATTGCTTCACGTGTGCGAAAATGTGTTAGCTCAACGACGTAAATAACGCAATGAATGTTGGTGAACTGTCAAAATGGATTGACTGACTGTTAGTGTGTTAAGTACGTAATGACAACGCTGCCTGGTGGAAGGCGACTCTAGCTGTCTCTAGATAGTTGGCGAATCTCTAGTCGGATGTCTTTATCTTTCACAGTTACACAGCTAACCTAATCCAAAAGCCAATTATTTACGTACAAGCGTTCAAATTGTAGCTGCAATCTCATGTCAGCGACAATCAATCTCAAAAACGCAGTAAGGGAAGTAAAGTTACAGATTGATATTCAGATTAGAATGTAAATAAGCTTATAATTACGGAAATTACCTACCTCTTTGATATACTTTACTAAATTAATTATTAAGTTCTAATTTGCTGATTATGACCGATAAATACAAGAACAGGCAGCTGATTCTAAAAGTGGTCATATTGTTAGTTTCTTTTACATTAAATACGTTTTGAGGTCATAGTAGTATAGAATAATGTCACGACCTAATTCTACCAAGTAGTGCATCAAAACTACAGTTTGTAGCGTTTCAGCGGAAGAACTCAGTGAAGTGTTTTTTCGCGGTCGGTGACCCGCATTTCACGCTCGTACTCAACACTTGAATCTTTCCAATTTATTGCCTTACTTTGCTCAACGCCTTTTTATATTCTTTCTTTACAACAGATGACAAATTGAATACAGAAGCAAGCACGGGCGCAACGACCGTCTTTACGCCATATTTTACAAAATTAGAAGATTTAAAATACATTTTTAAACAGAACGATTAAGAACTCGGGATTATATTTCAACAGACAATTTATTTGCCACCTAAACAAATAAATTAAAACATTTTCCCGAAAGTGTAAGCCCTGTCGTCTTTCACGATGACACGCTGTTAGAAAACAAAATTATTTTATTTTAGGAAATGATGCAGGCATGTTTTGCTTATGTTTTAGTCCCATTTTATTTGTCTACGTTAGGTTTTCGATAAATACATGAAAACCGACTTATAAGAAAGTGTCCAAAACGGTTTGCTTCAAATAAAGCGGGAAATTTGTTTGTATATACTCGTAAGTTAGCGGATCATGTTCGGTCAGTGCAGGTCACATATACAATGTTTTCGCTAGTTCATAATATAATGTATGTTATACAGACAGAGGGCGAAGACATATAGTTTGTATAAACGAAGCGTGTTGATTGCGACGCAGAAACGGTTATCGCTCAGACACGTGGCGAACTGCGTGTGATCGCCATGCCGCCGCAACGTGATCGCTGCAATCATGAGATCCACTCGAGAAATAGGTCCTACATGGAGAAAAAAAACAATTCAATAAAAAAAACCTATTTCTAATTGCATATATTTTTATTACGTACTAGCTTCTGCCCGCAACTTCGTCCGCGTCAAATTTCTTGCTCCCCCGACCCATCCCGACGCGTCGAATCGCCTGCTTGTCGCGGTCTTCATATTCACGCCTTTTTTATTTTGCTGTTCTCTTAAGGGTCCTAACGGGATGTCATATAGTAGGTACCCATCCTCGATAAATGGGCTATCCAACACTAAACGTAGTTCCAGAGATTAGCACGTTGAACCAAACAAACTCTGCAGCTTTATAATCTCAATTTTGTTTAAACTTAATAACAAATCTGACGCTTTGGAATATTCTGCCGGCTCTTACCTTATACTTAGGCAAATACCTATATCTACAAGAGACATAAATAATGGAATGCCAATCTAAAATAAACTTCTGATATTGATCGAATGACAATAGAATTCGAGTGACGTGTTTCCCAACACAATTTTTATTTTCCCTCCCATTGTATTGTGCTTATCTATTTTAAGAAAATTGTTTCCCACCGCACAACAATACAGCCTGTATAAACAACAGTCGCAAATCAGAAAGTGTTTTTTTTTTTAACTACTTGACCTTTCTTTTTCGATACATTTGTATTTATTTGTTGTAATGTTATGAGCAGAGGTCGGAGTAGATAGATTGAAATGGGATCAATGAACTGGCACGTATATATTAGTATGGATATGCCTCCGGGATTCAGGGATTTTGTAATTAATTTCAAATGTAGTAATGTGTAGAATAAAGAATATATCAATATGAATAAGAAATGTATAACCTTTTTGCTGTCTTCTTAATAATATATAGGTTGATCAGCCTTCTACAGTAAGAAAAAAACAATTTTAAATGTTTATCTATCACATTCATATAAATTTCTAATGTAGTACCTAGTTTAAAAATCCTTACTTTCACAATATTTGATTCAATCCCGTATGTACCAAAATGAAATTCCGGAAAAAAGGCTTATCCATGTTGTGATTTCTATGACTATTCATGGTGCGAGTACGTAAAATCAATCTACCTACTCCGACCTCTGGTTATGAGCCCTATCTTTATATGAATACTTAGAACTTGCACATTATGTTGCTTTCTGGAAAACATCTCATCGAAAAATAGCAGTTCGTTTATCTGCGCGGTAATTAAGTAAAACAATAACAGAAGGAATGCTTTCATTTTGACAGTTCAAAAACATTCATTGCGTTATTTACGTTGCTGAGCAAATCAATTTTCAAATATTTGACGCAATGGATTAGCAAAATGATTGAGATTCTGTTTGATAGCGTGTTACGAAATAAGGGTGTTGTTTCTAACAAAGTACAGTTTGTATAATAGGTACACGTCATACTGAAGATTAAAATAATTAACGAAGCCACGTTACTCGTCGCCGTGACCTCCGAAATTGCATCCGTATTGCTCGTCGGACTGCTAAATACATTAAAGCGTGGGTTACAGTTTTCTGCTATTTTACTTATTACACATACTGCTGAAACCATGCGGTTATTTCTGTGAAATATCTGCACAGATAACTTGTCACGACATTACTAACGTGACGTGATAATGTTATCAGTCTGGCTTACAGTGTCCGTGAAAGATTCGGAATTAGACGAAAAACATTCGATGATATTGGCTTTAATGCCAATTTTTGACCTTCACACAACATGTGTCAAGTACACTGTACAAAGGAATTGTATCTAATGATAACATAGTAAAGGTTTATGATAAGGTCTAAATATATTATTGTGTAAGTATTTCGATTAAAAGTAATTTAAATAAGTTTATCTATGTATAATAAGTTGAGAACAGTAGTGGCCCAGTGTTATCGGCGTACGAGTTGTTGGTCGTAGGGTCGAACCCAGAAAGGCGCTTGAGTTAGTGTAAATTATTTCATCACTACTGCTCTCAAAACGGTGAAGGAAAATATCGTGAGGAAACTGCAGCATGTCTTAGACCCAAAAATCGACGACATGTGGCATCTACCAATCCGAACCGGGCCCGCGCGGTGGTTTACGGCCCACTCCTTCTACCCGAGAGGAGTTCAGTATCCCAGCAGTGGGAATATTATAGGCTGATACTGATGATTACGAAATATAATAAATATTTAATTAGAACTTAATAAACTTATGTATAAGTTACATAAATAATATTTTCAAACATTGATGATACGTTGATAAAAACTATCAATTATTATTATATTTCCGTAACTTTAAAACAAACCGGCTATTATCTGACGATACGTAGGTATTTGATCTTAATTTTGGCACTGTAAATGTTTTACATAGTTATTTTTCAGCAAGGTTATTAATTTTTTCAAGGCGCGCTTTTTTTGAAACGTTCGTTTTTTGCAACGAGTGGGCAGTCTGTTTACAGCAGCGATCCACTAGTGATTTACAACTCAACATACGCAGCTAATAACATTGTATGTAATAGAATACAAGGTCTTGACGTATTTTGGTGGAAATGTTAACGTACATTAACAACTAATTAACTAATGCGAAAACTCCTATACCTATCGGCAATAAGAATATGTGTAATAACTTTATTAGTTATTTAATTGTACCTACGTCTTTCAGTTAACGGAATCGCGACCTTCGATTAAATGTACACGTAGCTAATTGCTTGTTAAATATATCAGTTGATGAAAATAAATGCCGGTCGATATTGCGATAGCGTCACAATGTGCGTAGATTTATTTAGAAAGGTCTCGCGAAGGTTTAGCCAGAGTCACATGAAGGTCTTAAAGTGCCATTCGCATTTTGTACTACTTAACACTGTCATTTATAATAATAAAATCTTGATAGTAGCACAAATAAATAGTTGTTAGTGTTCTTTCATTTCTATCCTAAAATATAATCAGCTCTAAATTACACGGACGTTATATAAATTGCATTGTTAAAAGATATTCTATACTAAGGTCATAAGGCCCAGGACACAGTATCCGCTATCATCAAAAAGAACTCATAATGGATTTAAAAGGTACACAAAAAACGATATCTCCTAAAACGACGGACGTGAAATCGCGATTTCATAGTTTAACCGCGCAATGTGCTCATTCAACAAAAGTCGTAAGTTAGAGCAAGAACGTATGTACCTACATCAATCCTACTCGTCACACATTGTTACGTCAACACGCTATTATTCCTCGAAAGATTATTGAATGTATACAGTGTACCTATCCATAATCAATTCAATTAGTTGCGGATGTCTAAATTAAACCAGCGCTCCAGTCCGCGCAAATCCACAGATTAAGGCTGACATTCACTCGTTTGTTCAGTTGCAACATTTGCATAGACCTTGCTGTATTGAGAACACTAATAGGAAGCTTTTAATGAGTGATATAATACGGATACATTTTAATATGGAACAAATATAATAGGTGACAAGCAGAACGTCACCTACATTGTCGTTGTTGCTTTTTATGGTAGTTTTAAATCCTTGTAAGGCGCGGCGGGGGTGTTGGCGTATTGGCGACCTTGGAAGCAGCATCATGCGATATTTTTGCTCTCGGCGTTAATGCGGAAGACTATTTCAAGAGTCAGGGTCAGCGGCGCCCGTCACCCGCGCCCGCGCACCTCGTGAGCGGGACGCTGTGGTGTCGGGTTTCCGTAACATGACGCGACATCTACCCTCCATTATTTCGACTTAATATGAAATATTCAGTTACCAGTGATCCCTTCCTCCAAGCCATTATATTCACGCACGACAACTGGCAACATGATAGCTTCTAGAAATGCTAAGTATTTAACAAAACTGTCCATTGTCTACATACACAAACGTAAGCACTACGATATTTTTCATAAATTAATGTACAAAAGACGTCAATACGCCGACGGCTGCGTTCTTGTAGTTGCGGTGAGTTCTTCTGACCTCAACCCGCTTGTGTGAAGGTAACCTATAGTGATGTAAATAGACAGGAAGCCCATACAATGTCAGGAGCTCAATTATTACATATTTTTAACCATTCATTTAAAGGTCCAATATACATTTCTAAACTTGACCAACTCTAACCATAATGTTATGGTGTATAGGATTACAGTAATTATCTCTTACATTCATTATATTCCAGCCATTTGAAACAATTATTTATTATAAGTATATCATAAAAGTATACCAAGTATTCCTACTATTAGTATATTTATATCATTTATTGGAAAATCGTTATTTATCTAAACGTGATTTTGATTTTTTATTTATTCAGATGTAGATGTAGATATTGTACAACATAAAACCATTGTAATTTAAATAAGCTGTCGTAAGTCGCGTCTGAGATCACCTCTAGACTTTGAAATGAAACCAAGGCCAGTGCTAATGTTCATTTGACCTTCAATTTTTTTCACGAAATCATTTTAGAAATACACAATAAGGATGGACCAGCGGAAAACATTCGGTTGCTAAAGGATTTTTTACAAACATGTTTATACAAACACGTCGAGAACGATTCAAATTTTTTTTTCGATAGAAATAGTTTTTATTATCATAATCAATGAAGTTTTACGTAAAAGGAATAAAAGAAAGCCACAATACTTAAATAAATCGATACATAAGTACTAAAATTTACACAATGTCACCCGATTACGTCAAGAGCATAACGTCACAAACTCACGAGCATAACGACAATACCTAGGCACTAATTACTTTTCTCTAATTTCTGCCCTTTCGTTCGAAACCAGCAAGTTGGGACATAGTGTTGTATCGCAAATCGTAGATAGAAAAACCATTTCATTAGAAGTCGCGTGATCTAGTGAAGCAAGAAACTGAGGACGAATTTCACCAATGAAACTGAACGCGATCAGTACATCTTAACTGCGTTCAAGAGCTTCCAGTGTGCAGCGTCATCATTATTGTGGAATATTGATTGGCGTTCAGTTTCATTGGAGAAATTGGCCCTAAAACTTGAAACAGTTCGCCAGTCAGCTGAGCACGTGAATGAGTACACGATATAATAAGCTGTGTTTGTTTCAGATTCGTTGTACACCTGGAAGTCGTTTATCAGAGTTCTTAGTAACGAGGTAACACACTTGAAAGTTGGGTCCAGGTGGTAGGCGTGTGCACCTGCCGATTTCACGCAACTGTTCAGTTTTCTTCACAGGGTAATGCTAAGCTGACCTTAATTTTGCAATAAGTTTAGTATAAACTAACGTTTATTTGATCATTAAGTTTCTCTATATAAAATCGTGTATAATAAAACTGTACTTACATTGTATTTTTTTATTTGTGTTATTTTTGCGCGGTCTGGTGATGATTTTAATGCCGATGATATGTTATAGAATTTTTGTTTTAATATACCAACATACGAAAATTCAAAGACATATATATTTTTGTTAGGTTCCAGCATCGCATAAAAACTACCGGATAGATTATGTTCAAATTTTGGATAGATATTCCCTATTACCCTGATCAGGCTGAAAGCTATAAATGATCACGCTATTTATAATGGGGAATGAGTAGTATGGAATTTATTCGTATTGTTCTTAGTTTACCACCAACGTCAACCGAAAGATTAGAATATTGCAGTTAGTTAGAGATTTAACCTTATAAATGATTAGCATATTCATATTCTTTTATGGAGCTAAGCAGTCAATCACAGCATATATATGGTGGATTTTTGAGATTGGGCAATATAGAGATTAACCATTAACGCTACAATACAACGCCCTGAAGACACTATTCTTAACTCCTTGAACCATACTGGTATGCATTCACAGATTTAAAAAAAACGTACAGTCAGTAAGACAAAGGGAAATTTCCACAAAATAATACATGTTCGTCGATCAAGTTTCTTATTTAAAAAAAAACACTAAGCTACTACTGAGGTTTGTGTACTAACTAGAAAAGACAGAAATCAAAAAAAGAAACTTCCTATACATTTCGTAGCAAATGATACTTATATGAGAGCGATAGTCGAATTATCCTATCACTTCACTGTGCTGTATAGGGCACAAAAGTAGCAGATAGTTTTGAACTTTCAAACTAGTATCCTGCTATACCTAGAAGGAGCTAACCAGTCAATCCATGATATTTTAGCGGCTATTTTAGCTAATATTCGACAAAGCCGATAACTGACCGATTGGACGATTGCTCTGCAAACCTGTAGTTGTCACTTCGATTCCCAACTATTGTTACTTTTTGTGGTAATTTTATTAAATAAATACATATAATTGATTGTAGAACGTATTAATTCACTAAAAGGGAAAACTTCGTAAGCAATGGGTAATTGCTATGTACGTCACAAGCACTTTACAGTCACAAAACTTTCAAGGTTGTGTCCAGATCATTTTGGAGCTATAGACGTTATGAAATAAGGATTATTTATAGGTCAGAGTTTATACTGTTAAAAATATGTTACTGTTACTGTTAAATGTATTTAAAAAACAATGTTTTAAGTGCTATTTACTTGTAAAAGCATATTGTAAAATAATTCAAATCACAAAATCAAATATGAATGTTTTAATAGATTTTTATGATTTATTAACAGATAGTTATATCAACAAAAGTATTGAAAGAGCGGAGGTCCGGACGTAAGGCAACATTGTAATTGCGGTAACGTCTTTTGGAATCGCAGCCACACTGCTTCCTGGAGAGTAATTGCGTAACACACTAACCATAGCAGTGGCTTTCATTTTGACAGGTCAAAAATATTCGTTGCGTTGTTTACGTTGCTGAGCAGGCAAATTTTCGACCGTATAAAGCAATGGTTTAGTGATATGCTTCAAAATGATTAAGGTTCTAATTGATAGTGATTTACAGTGTGGCAAAACAACAGACGCCGCCTTCAAGATGTCCATCGATTATTAGCGAGTAACGTAACACCTGTCTGTGGGGTGTCACTCAACAGTGTGACAAGTTGCGCGCTTTGGAATTGCGGTATCATCGTATAGGATGAATGCACTATGGCAATTAGGTAAGTAGTGGAAGCTGTAAACAGAACCCTGGAGAACATCCGCAGGAACCAAAACCTGATTGATCGGTGGTGACACAATTCTACTTACGGCGATTTCGAGCAAACACTACCTGGTGATGCGAGGAACTAGGACTGAAGAGATGAAATGCTTCATTGAAAAGGTCGAGGGTCACAAGATTACGTTCGACCATCAGCATGGCTTGGCGGAAATACACGTACGAGAATTGGCCGATGTTCTTCTAAAAGTTGATGAAGACACTCTACAGACGATAGCGCCAGGTGAAGCTATTCTTAGTAGAGTATTTCCCACTTTAGAGAGTCTGATTCATCTACATTAAATGAATCAGATGATACGGGGACATTAGTCGAATATCGTACCAAGAAAAATCTTGGGACAATTAAATAGACCATTTTAAGGCCCATAAATGAATTAGCTGCAACGATCAACCACATTACATCTCGCAAATTCTAGGGAGTGAAATATTATACAACTTCATTAATATTCCACTTTTGTGAATTCGCTAAGGGTAAGTGAACTTCCGGCGTACATTATCCAGCTAAAGGTCCACACTGCTGGGACACAGGCCCCCTCTTCGAGAGGGAGTGGGCCGTAAGCTACCACGAGAGCCCAGGGGGGGTTGGAATGTGCCACATGTCTTCGATTTTTTTAGTTCAAGGCCATGGCGGTCTTCTGACTATTATCTATTTACTTCACGTTTTTAGGGTTCCGTTGCCAAATGGCAAAAAACGGAACCCTTATAGATTCGCCATGTCTGTCTGTCTGTCTGTCTGTCTGTCTGTCTGTCTGTCCGAGTATGTCGCAGCCACTTTTCTCCGAAACTATAAGAGCTGTGCTATTGAAACTTGGTAAGTAGATGTATTCAGTGAACCGCATTAAGATTTTCACACAAAAATAGAAAAAAAACAATAATATTTGGGGTTCCCCATACATAGAACTGAAACTCAAAATTTTTTTTTTCATCAAACCCTTACGTGTGGGGTATCTATGGATAGGTCTTCAAAAATGATATTGAGGTTTCTAATATCATTTTTTTTTTAAACAATAATATTTGGGGTTCCCCATACATAGAACTGAAACACAAAAAAAAAAAAATCATCAAACCCTTACGTGTGGGGTATCTATGGATAGGTCTTCAAAAATGAAATTGAGGTTTCTAATATCATTTTTTTCTAAACTGAATAGTTTGCGCGAGAGACACTTCCAAAGTGGTAAAATGTGTGTCCCCCCCCCCCGTAACTTCTAAAATAAGGGAATGATAAAACTAAAAAAAATATATGATGTACATTACCATGAAAACTACCAACGAAAATTGGTTTGAACGAGATCTAGTTAGTAGTTTTTTTTTAATACGTCATAAATCGTAAACCACAATTTACCTTTCATTCAGTCAACACAAATATAAAAATTTAAAAAAAAAAAACATTTCATTTCATAAACGATGATGACGAATGATGATGATGATGACCTGCAGTTTTGTACGGAACCCTCGGTGCGCGAGTCCGACTCGCACTTGGCCGGTTTTTTTAAATCAGTAGTGATGAACTAATGTACACAAAGTAAAGCGCTTTCTGGGGTCAAACTCACGACCACATCACGGGAATTCAGGCCCTCACTGCTCGAATAAGCTCCTTCGGAACTTAACTCCGCCAGAACAGAACCCGGCTCAAAATCGTGTATTTGTAGCGAAACATCATCGCGGCGGAAATTCTAACAGGCTGTGGGGTTGGCGAGACAGTGTTTTTACCGCGTAAGTATACCATTACACAATTACCCCTCCCAGTTTCAGCGCGTGCTCCCTGTGACCGTATACTTCGCGATGACTATCAACAAGTCACAAGGACAGACACTAAAGGCTGCGGGTGTCGACCTCGGGACAAGCTGCTTCTCACACGGACTTACGACTGTACGTAACTTGCTGGGATCCTCTTCATATTTTGGCTGCTGAAGAGAAAACTACGAATGTAGTATATAGAGAAGTTTTATAAAAATCTGGCTGTTACTGTAGTATATTGTGGTGGCAGGAGCAAATAGTTAACACACATATAATAAAGTTAGATTTCGGAATAAATTCGCTTCAATGCATAGTGAGAATTATCGGAGATTACTTCAATGAAGCCCTCCTATGCTAGCATCTACAAATCGGTTTTATGTTATTTATATTTGCCAAAAAAAAAACGCTACAATTAATAGTATGTAGTATTGTTTCATATCACGTTTGAATTCCCTGAACGAGTTGACAGAGGCCTGGGTTCTGTCTGATGCTGAGTTGCTCTAAATTTCGCTCGCCAACTACGGCACGTCTCATATAAAAGTGCCGTTTACTTACCACAAATGTAAAAAAAACTTCACTTCCCTTGAAACTAAATACTTAATAAATTAAACAATATGGCTAATAATCATTTTTGAAAGAAGAACAATCCATATAAATTAATAAACAGAATTATTATAATACATAGGTAAGTGCCTATGTATTATAATAATTCTGTTAATATAAAAATCATATAAATTATGTTATTGCATTGTATAGATAATTAAGCGATATGTTGGTTTATTTTACACAATCTCCTCACCAAATAATTTTCAAAAACAGAGCTTCCTCTCTCCTACCCTTTTGCTGTGCCCTACAGGGTCCATAATGATCTAAATTATATAAGTACCACCTAAGTTCACATAATGGCACTCAATAAGTATTGAGTATTACACTTTTCCCAATCCAAAAGTCTAACCTGAAACCTCGCGAGTCGTGTTCTGCTGCGCTTGTCATCACCAAAGCATTAAGACGGTGATACATTTTAATGAAAACATTAAAAAATCTCGAGTGTCCTCGAAGGAACCTTCACATGAAAGTACAATGTTTCTCATTGGTCATTAGCAGGGCCTTGAACTTTGAGAACGCGCCGGTAAACATGTTTGCGCAGTGCCCACTGCGCACTCTTTATTGCTGTGTGTGACGTCTCATCTGGCCCTATACTGCATTTGTTTTATTCCCCGGTTTATTCCGTTACCTTCGGGCACGTGGCACTCCAATCGGATTCCTATCTGGCCTTCAGTTGAACCGAGACTAACGTTTATGGTGTTCTACGACATACCATCATTCAAGGCTAGTTCTTTTATTACTATTGGATGTTCGTATTAATCTTCTTTAATTTATTGTCTTGTCGAGACAAATGAATTTTATGCCTGTATGGCACATGGCAAAGCAATAATTGTTAATATTATGATAGATGCGATATTTACGAAGATTAGGTACAAATAATGACATACAATTAATGTCATTGCATAACGTATTCCTTGTTACTGTCAGCCAGCCTCCTCCCACTATTGCAAGGGCGCATTCAAAAGAGACTGAATTAATCTGAAGGATAGGAACTTAAATTAACATTGTATTAATTTGAAGTTTTACAACAGGACATCTTTATATTTCACGCGAAAACGTCAATTTAATCACAATAATCTCTACATTATATGAGTGTGATGAATAAAAATAACTTCCTAGTTGTCCGGCTTCAACTCGACATACCTCCATAGCATAGTAAAAACAATGATCGAGGAAAACATTCCTGTTTACGTACATAGTTAATAAAGTCCTTTGTGACGTAGTATAGTATGGTGACCGAGGTGGCCGAGATAATGAGTCCGTCAAGGTCAACGCGTGTTAATTACAATTACCGTGAGTGGTCATTCTTTGTTCCAATAATGATTAATGCTGGTCGCGAGTGGCGAGAAGTATCGTAAATGAGATAACAGGAAGCGTCCGTGTCGCGCCAATGTCATATGACAAGGTCACCTGACATTGGCCTGCGCTGTCACCCGGCCCGCAAGCAAACCGAACCGCCGCCGCTGGACCAAACCGCCATTCCGCAAAATAAATTAATAAAACAGTACTGTCTGATCTAATCTTTACCGGACCATGACTAGCCCAAACGGGAGTTTGTCCTTCAAAGTAGGAACTTTGGAAGGATAGGCAACCGTCCTAAGTGGGGCTCCTTGGTCCCAAGGTGCTAACGGGCGCTATCTCCCCGGCGCTGTTACATTGACCTCATCCTTGTCGCTCTGCCGCGCGCCAACTACGACATTGTAATATGATTTACTGCAGTTCCTTGTAACACAAACATGGACGCTTCACAATGATGGGTAGTAAAACAACACCATTGCCTCACGTCTGCTGATTGAAATACAAAAGATTATTTAGAAGGTTAACATATTACATTTTGAAGCCAACTTTGATCTTTTATCAAAATTTGTCGCACTATCCGCGTGCCTGTGTACCTACTAGCTACAGTACCTACAGTTTTCATACTTTTCATACATGTAAGCTGTAACCTTGTACAAGAAAAAATATCAGCAAATACCGTTATTGTTTTTTTATTTAGATATTATTTGCGTAAACTAAACTGAAACGTATTGGCTAACACAAAGGCTCCAAATTGCGGTGACATTGTTCTTTCTTATCGCCTAATCAGAAAAGCAGCGAGACCTTGAGCCTGACCCTGGATATTTTTATCCGCATACACATTTTGCGAGTGTTATGTAGACACGAAGCTACGTGATGAGGAACTAGCGAAATCATATTTAAACAATATCAGATAAAAAAAAAGATAAAACGTTTTTACGTAATGTAAAGCCGAAATATTTATTCAAGGATAAAAATAAATGTGACATCATAATAGAAACTCAAGTGTGTGAAATTAAAACGTCGCAATTCTTATTTAAACCTACTCCTTTTCAGTGATAACCATCAGGGAAAATAGTCATCAGAATAGAGGCAACTTTTAAAGAAAACTGTGTGTTTGGGGCGGGCGGAGGAGCCAGAGGCGGGCGGCGGCACCCGGCGCGTGGCGACTGTGGCGAGGTCGTGCGCTGCCTATCTAGGAAGTCAAGCGATTCAACCTCGACCTTGTGTGTGCGAAAAAATATTATTCGACAACGACGCACACACATACACCTCCTTCCCCCTCGCCGCTCTCATGGTCCGCTCGTGGTGACCCCCGCGTTCTCTTGTACATTAACATTAATCACTAATCACATTACTACAAAAAGGTTTCGTTTTAAAATGTACGGAATACGACTTCTGGTATTTATAATAACAACAAGATTGTACGAAACTTAGCAAACAACCACCAGAACATCTTCACAACAAGATTACGAATTGCGGAAAAGATTGAAGGTCGTATGCAGATGTTTGTGGAATATATACAAAAGCGAGTTAATTTACGACGATCGTATATGCTTAACTTAAATATCTGACGCGGAAATGTGTGACGAAATATAACAATAAATTAATCATGTGGTACATTACATGTTGAGTCGTAACTAGGGTCACACGTGATCCCTTGACTCATCGGTGACAGACAGACAAACACTTCATTACTTTAATCAACGCATGACGATAGCACTCGAATAGTTTCTTAGTACCTCAGTGCGGTACTTTTACTGGGAACACTTGACGTGATACTAACGTCCAGGAAGTACCACTCCATAATTTTATTAATGAAATACCAAGAATAATCATAAACCACAGATACACCTACTTAATATCAACTTTAATAATGTAATACCTAAAATAGAAGATTTTAACTACACAGTGGGTGGAATCGATAAAACCACGAATTGACATCACTAGGCCAGAACATAAAGGTCTCAACCAAAATCATAATCACCGTTTGTGATGTTATCATTTGGTGATTTCCGGTTGCTTAATTACCATGCGTGATTTTTCATAGCTTGGGAAGAAACGTGAGAATGTTATCCTAATAAAGCTTTAACAGATGAATTGGCCATAGCCATATAATTATTGATAAACAAGCATCTGTTACTGAAATGGGGCTACCCGTTGTTAACATATTCGTCATACATTTTCAAACGGCGGTTTGGAGGTGGAGGTCTACAGGCAAGCAAGACTAGCAAAGTGGTCTAATCATGCTGCTGTAATTATTTACGCAAGCGCTGGCCATGTGAAAGAGCTGCGAGCCGATCTCGATTGTCGTCCGATGTTATGGCAACAACCACCCCTGCCGCCATTGTTCGCCTTTGTTGCGCAATACCGTTTGTTAAACATTCGCAAGGTAGCCCTCAATTGTTTTCATTTGCTATATAAACAGGCTCAAACGAACGTACACTCTGCGTACTCGCCACTGCTCTGTTCCAAAGGTGTTTATTGACGTCGCGCCAACTATTGGTTAAGTAAGGACTAGTAATACTCCTAACGAATCCCTATTTGCAATAGCTCTTTTGAGCAGTACTTACGAGTTGTAGGTCGTGGGTTCGGACCCAAGCAGGGGCTTCACTTTGAGTAAATAATTTCATCACCACAACTGAGCTCTCAAAACAGTGAAAGAATTATGAGGAAACCGACATGTCCTAAAATCCAAATTCGAAGACATGTGGCATCTACCAACAGCCCACTCCCTGTGAAAAGAAGAGACTTGTGTTCCAGCAGTGGTAACATTATAGACTTCACGGGTGTAGCCAGGTTTTAGTATCGGGGGGGGGGGGGGGGGGGGGTTCAAGAAAATAATACGACTAAAAGTGGACGAATGACAGTGCGGCGACGGGTGGTAGAGAGGGCGAATCCAAAATACATATTAGTGTAATAATTAGTAATAAATTGTGCCGCTCGCCTCTCCTTATTTTAATATAATTATTGCTAATATCATTGACATATTATATTACTGTAAATCAATGGCTAATATATTAACTTTTCGGGGGGGGTTTGATCCCCCAAAACCCCCCGCTGGCTACGCCCATTATAGACTTACCTAATCATATGAGGATGACATGAAAATAACTACTTATTAATTAATATACTGCCTACCCAAGAGTGTAAGCTACCTAAGAGTTAAGGAGTCCAATTTCAGAGCAGCAAATCGGCAAAAAATATTTTTATTCCAACCGTTAACAATTGTAGCGTACATACGTAACTGCTTCTGTGTATTGATATTACTCATTCAGCCATTAACATTACCGAAAGACATGCTCAAGTCACGATATTACATCAATTAGTTATTTTGTAACGCAATGAGAATGTTCAACATTTAATTGCTTATAATCTAGTAGGTTTATCTGTACTTAAAATTCAAAACGAGCAAGTCTTGTTTAGATTCCTAGTGTAAACAGTGATAGCCTCAAAACACGACGTGCGACATTAGATGAAATGACCTTACTCTTGAACGATAGAGCGGCTGCGCGGCGGTGGACAGCGCCCGCGGCCGCCCGCGCCAGTGCCACCCGCCTTATCTAACGCTTGTTGACTTTCGCCGAGTTATCACACGCTACAACCGCTAGGGTTGACACTGCCCTCTGTTCACCCCTCCTTGTAAACCATTATTGTTGCGAATAGTTCAATATTCACACTTTCGCTCGATAAGCGGCACACGACCTAAAATGTTATTAACACACTTCATGTTGACACGCTTTTATAACTCTGCTTTCATGAAAATACTTGACATGCATATTACCATCTTAATGTATAAACACACAGTGTAAGCACAGTAGACCAAGAAGATGGCACAGTTACAGATTCAGTGGCTGATTATAATCCCACGAATCATATTGGTAGTAGATGTTGGATTGGAATATAGGACTCTACATACTATCTCTTGTTTTTAAGATCTTTCATACGGCGCGGCGATAAAAAGTATGCAGCTCATCTCTGGTGACGACGCATCTGCTATGGTTTTTTATGGCAAATACCTACCCTACTACCCAATTAAAAAGAGGTTTCTTGGTCTAACAAGAACATTCTACAATTTGAATTTGGAATTTTGTTGGATTTTTTCCACTAGCAGTCCGGAGAATATATTTGCGTCCGGCTTGGCCCGCTTCCTACTTCAGCGTCTCGGTATAGAATTTGCACTAATAAGTGTTTAAAAACAAAATATCTTTAGTATTAGAAACATTGGTTGGATACGTTTAGTGTAACTGAAGTAATCAGGTTTGCAAAGCATTACAATGTTATAGTAGTTACAGAACTAATATACATGGTTGCTCGATATTATATCGAAAACAACAAAAAAATATTAGTGGAAACGATAAGGTGTCGCCAACCGACGCCCACTGCCTATGAAAGAGCTTTTTGTACGTTGCACAAACAACGTGTTGTTCTAGGAAGATACTGTAAGAGTTCTTTGTGTACGTCGCACTTCTCCACATATTTTATTTATCAGGTAGTGCAGCACTGGCCCAGTTAAATTCCATGAATATAGAATTCGTACTACCATACAGATAAGATTATTAAAAAATAAGTTAGATTAAAATTGTTTGTGCCAAAATTGACACAAAACAGCAGCCGAGCTTGTTTAAACAATTTTACTTTCCAAGTTATTCCATTCCTGGATTCATTTAAACCAACATGTATTATGACATAATCCATCTAATCTAATAAGGAAGTGTTGTTATCAATGACAAAACGAATCAAAGTCTTTGTTATGTAAAGATGCAAGAAAATAGGTTGCGCCTGCGCCGCCGCCGCTGTTGCGTTTACAAGACTTCATTTTACACGCTTTATATTAGCTTCACTTGTATGTTTGTATGTTTATTTGTAACAGACTCCTTATAGCGCGATTTTGACCCACTTTAAACGACCAGATTTCATTCAAACTTTGCACACCTGTCAAGGACCGATGACAATGCAATAATTTCATACATTTGTGTCATTATCCATGCCAGGGTTACCAGGACAGCAAAAAACTGTCTTCGAAAACTACGCTGACATACGTCACAAAAAACGGTGACATACGACATAAACTACGCTGACATACGTCACAAACTACGCTGACATACGTCACAAACTACGCTGATATACGTCTCAAAATTCGAAACACCCTAAAAATAGAAAATAAATAATAGTTTAAAAAAACTAAAAAACACGCTTCCATTGAAAACCAAACTAAAAAGTACAAAATAATGGAAAAAAAGCGTGGGGTGCCTGATATCAATAAAAAAATACTTTAAAAAGCACCCCACGCTTTTTTTCCATTATTTTGTACTTTTTAGTTTGGTTTTCAATGGAAGCGTGTTTTTTAGTTTTTTTAAACTATTATTTATTTTTTACGTCTAGTTGTAAATCGACGTTAGTTGTTATGTGTTAATACAAGGTGTCATTGTTGGCCCTGAACACTAGAGATTATGAGCAAATGAGTAAATATGCTACAATCTACATATCTACCACGTAGTAATCGTGGCGCTGAACACCGCGACCACTTCCTTGTTTGTCTTTGTGATTCTGTTATTGCAAAAATAATAAAAATACTTATAAATTCAAGGTTAACTTGGCCTTGCGTACATAGTTTTTACGGACGTCAATACGTTTAATTATTAAGTTTAGAATAGTGTAAACAATACCCGGCAAGCTGGCCAAGTCGCACGCGGTACACTATTTACAGTTCCTATGTAGGTAGGGAGGTACTGGGTGACGTACCAACGCACAGCACTTAACATTTTTATGAAATATGATAAAACGTTAGCAAATACGTCGTTAAATCGCGGAAGTTTTCATATCTACGTATAATTATACAAGCAATAAACTTGCGTCACATTATAAACTTGTAATTTGTATAGTTATGACTTGCTATTAATATAAGTAAGTCTATTAGTAATCAATGTTTTATAATTCATACATGTGTTCACAATAATGGATTGAAGATATGCATAACACATGTGCCAGTCAACAAAAAACAAATATCAATAGTCATTGAAACGAATGTGTGTCAAGTGTGCGTAGGGCCGCGAGCCGCGAGCCCCGGCCCGCGCGGCCGCACATTGCATCTGCCCCAATGCTGTCGGAACGGGGGCGTCATTGTTAAATGCGACCATTCGACGAAACTTAATTGGCCCGACCTAGCTCGTAAAAGCGTTGTAAAAAGTGTGAAGGTCTGGCGGAGGTAAGGACTCGACAGAAAGAGGTCAAGTGTAATGCCTCGTGTTCCACTGACCTCATTTGGGAACCGACTGCCGACTGCCGAGTACCGACACTGTTCGCCACGCTCGCCGCCTTTCATATAAATATTATGTCCTAGTTTGCCACTGTTCTACAATTTCTGTTCTTTGTTAACATTCCGAAGACAATACGCTGGGTATACGCAGCTTCTTATAACAATTTTTCAGAAATTATTTAGAAAGTTTTTATTATGAATTTAATCATTTTGTTATAACTATTATTTTAATAAAAATGGAGAAAATTACGCCCATTCTAATAATATTCTATACTAGCTTCTGCCCGCGACTTCGTTCGCGTTAAATTTCATGTTCCCCCAACCCTTCCCGTCGTGTCGAATCGCCTACCCGTGCGATTTTCCCCGTTTTTGCAACATTTTTCATTACGGCTCCGCTCCTCTTAGTTGTAGCTTGATGTTATATAACCTATAGCCTTCCTCGATAAATAGGCTACCCAACACAAAAAGATTTTTTCGATTCGGGCCAGTAGTTCCTGAGATTTGCGCGTTCAATCAACAAACAAACAAATTCTTCAGCTTTATAATATTAGTATAGATAGTATAGATTCCAGAGTATCTGTATATTATCATTTTACGCCTAAACCACTGAACGGATTTCGATTAAATTTGACAAGGAGATGGATGGCATCCTGAGGAAGGACATCAGCTACTTGTTGTGTTGTAGTATAATTTCTGATAACCACGCGGGCGAACCTGAGGGATGCGGATATAATATCTAAATAAAACCTACTTGGACAAGTAATGCTTGTGTGCTTTGCACAACACACTAAAAATGTCACTGAGAATCATTGTTAAGACTATGAATCAGCAGGCCATACAGAACTAGGAATAAACATTCTCTAAAAGTGACACAAGACTAACAGCTTGCAGCAGTTAAAAACAATTGCGACTCTACAAGCAAAATTAGAATAACAATGAATAATCCGGAAACAGTCGCAGAAGAAGTGACCTCCTCTTGTCGAATGAAACCTTCAGCTGCTATTATTAACGTTATGACCGCGAAATCGGAGCACTGACACACATCCCGCCCGAATAATACCATATACTACATAATTCATAGGAACCTTGGCCCCAATGCTGCGTATGCGTGGCTCATCAGCACAGCCCGACGAGACCTACCATGAAAAAGTTACGATTACGTCTGAGAGCGACATACGATTACCTAATGCAAACTAGACTTTAAACACTATTCATGAGAGTATAATATATTTCCGTGTTAACTATACTAAAGTGTAATGTGTATTTTTAAGTTGCATAATTTTAAACAAATGGTATATAATTATGTAAATGTCAGTTATGAGAAAATATACAGCGTACCTAAATCTTAACGTAGATCAAGGTGAACGTAAGCGAACGTATTCAATATTCTGACGCGACCTTTGCCTATGGACACTCATTGTCTTTTTTTCTTTAAAATCCTTGTGAATAATGAAAGGTGTCCTTAAAAATGTACATTTGTACAAACAAAGCTGAATTGTAAACATATTTTCAAGGCTTTACAGTCAATAATACAGTGATTTCTGCTAGAAAGCAGCGGGGTTTTAGACATTCCAGTTTGATTCGCACTAGAGAAACAAAAACGTTTCATACATTATGGGGACTTGACTTTCATTTTGATTTGATTTGCCACGTTAAAGATAAATATTAAATTTTTTGTTGGTAACTATATTTTACTTGGAGAAGAAAGGCCGAAACAAACTAAGAGGTCACAGTCTCTCTAAAGGACAAGCAGACAAATTCTCGTAATTAAAAAAATTCAAAATCTATTTGCCTCATCTCGGCGACAATCAAATGTCAAAAACTTGTCAAAAATGAATGGAAACTCAAGGTTTTTCGAAAGATAAAGACTGTGAACGTTCCTAAAATTACGAGAATTGCCACTCAGATATATTATATTGGTCAGATCATGTGAAGACCTTGTAGATTGATGTCTGTAATGATATTTTGCGAAAAGAACCATACAGATTTGAGTGGAACTGTCCAGTCCATTTGCATTTGTCAGTAAACTTGTAGCTCTACTTAGAACTTAAGGGCCTCAACGACTCGACGACAATTTCAAAGACAGCACCTTTGGGTAAACCGCATAATAGTACTCAAACTGTTATATTATCATTATAATTAAGTGAGAAAGAGAACAAACTATCGTTAATCTTCTGTACATCTGGCTACCTGTTACAATTTAAAAGATACAGCCCTGGGAAAGACAGACATGCGGCAGCGCGTACCTTTTAGTGATGGTCACCCTCTTTTTAAATTTTCTTTTAATGCTGCCTACATTATGTCCCAATGTTGCGCAGATTTTTTGGATCATTTGGAAAGATTGCTAGGGGTGCAAGAGGGAGACCTGCTGCTGCTGGTCTCCCTCTTGCACCCTAACAAATCTTTTAAAATATGTTGTTACTGCTCTAATTGATTTGAATTATTCTGTTTGTTCCTGTGTCACAAATACAGTGTCATCAGTGAGTGCAACTTCTGCGCTTGGCTGTACAACTGCGGAGAGATTAATGACATCGATCGCCACGTGGAAATGCTCTGCGGCTCTCTAAGCCTGTTCTCATCTAGAACACTCGGGATGACACTTGTGCAAAGTTAATTATAACTCTGATAAAGTGTGAACGCGTTACACATAGACATAATATGCAATTGCACAAACAAGTTAGAAAACATGACGCGTTTTGTTTTGGCATTTCTCCAGATAACTATTATCCCGCGTTACATTCTTGTTGCATTTAAAAGCGTAAATAAAGTACATAGTGAGATCTATTAACGTGCCATGTATTTAATCTGCGTTTAACTAAATCCCAATTATTTAGCGTTAGACCTTTTTAGCTGTAAATAAAATTCGTGTAATCGAGCATGAGTCAGAGAACTGGCGGCCATATATCCGCATGGCTAGCCAAAAGCTTATTTAAAATTAACCATAATTTAACGAACAACTTGAAAAAAAAATGTTCCTATTAGTTTAAGGTTATTAGCAACCAGTTGCTACGTCGCTGTACTGTAAAAGGCAATCGGACGAATCTTTGTAATTGTTTACCATATTCTGTTCATTCATGTTTTCTTTGTTGTCCATTTTTGTTGGATTCGACGAATACAAAGTCCTATAAGACTTATAATTTTCTTATTAGTGGCAGTAAAAAGCTCAATACTCGATTCTTTATTGCGTTCCATATGTTACATAGATGGTAAAAAATAAAAATGGTACAAAATCAAAATATGGACCCTGTCGGGAACGCAAAAATTAGGAGAGAGGCGCTGAGTTACAATAGCTAGTACCAGTATATTTTTTTAGTATTATTTTGTATGCCTACCTACCTCAATTTCTTCATAATGTTGGTATTTTGTAAAAAGAAGAAGCTTTTATTGTAGCTTCAAACAACAGAACTGTGGATAGGCTTTACTTTTCAATTGCACAAGGAATCTTCAATTTTTCTTTGTGTTTAAAATAAAATATGCCACTTTGCTGTTAAAATACATTGCCTGCTTAGGTACTACAATACTGCTTTACTAACTCAAAAATAAAAAAACTCAATAACATTATCTAAGAGCATTAGACACGATCAGTTCATGATCACATTGATCACACTACTCTCGACACAATATTTATATATAATTTTAATTATTCACCAATCGTAAAAACGCTTGGAGAATAATAATTATACCTATAGGTAGTGTAAAGGTACATAGACTTCATATATCACACCTGGTATAATTTATGGATTTATTAAACTGACCGATAAAAATACGATCTCGTCTTTCAAGCAGGAGAGGTCGGATAATATTACTTCAAGGTCTGCTGACGGGCTGACCTCGGCGTATCGGTCGCGGAGGACAGACGGTCGCAAATATTTGCGCGCGTGAGAGGCACGAGAGGCGAGCGCGCGGCGCTGTGAGGGGTGGCGCGGGGGGGGGAGCCAGGTGACCTTGCCGCGCGTCTGCCGCACGACCTTGATCTTGAGACGACCGCGGCAGCGCCCGCCCTCGCCGCTATGCGAACCGACGACACGACACTTGAACGACTCCTACCGCTCCGGTTGCGAACTATAATCAACACAATAAGCCATTATTATCGTCACTAATTACTTGTGGAAACACCAAATACAAAAACATGGCAGCTTCATATGAATCATAATGAACCACACGTTGTTCTCGGAATTGGTGCAAGACTGGCTCTGCTAGATGTCATGAAATATGTTTTGACTCACCCAGCCTAATTCAGTATCGGACAAAGGAAATTAAAAAAGTCTGTTAGTAAACTATCAAAATTATGAAAAAAAATTAGAAACGAATTTTATTAAAAGAACATCATCATCATCATCAGCAGCCTATAATGTTCCCACCGCTGGGACACAGGCCTCCTCTCGGTTTAAGGTGTGGGTCATTATCCACCACGCGGGCCCAGTGCGGGTTGATAAATGTCACGTCTTCGAAATTTTGGTTCTGAGACATGCCGGTTTCCTCACGATGTTTTCCTTCACCGTTTTGAGAGCAGTGGTGAGATGAAATAATTTTACACAAAGTAAAGCGCCTGCTTGGGTTTGAACTCACGAACTCGTGCAAAACTAGGTTAAAACTAGCGTTAAAAGAACATAGGTACCTAGTAGGGTTCAAAACTTAATTTTTATTTATTTTCCTGAAACGTTTCACTTTAAAATGCACTACAAAGTGAAAAATAACTTTATTTTCGAAAGTCGGGTGTCTTAGGATCTGTATTTAAGTTTTTTGCCACCAACTTCCGAAATTAAAGTTATTTTTCACTTTGTAGTGTTTTTAAGAGTCGGTTGTAATTTTTTTTTTTTTACTCTTTAGTTATGGTATGTACCCTGCACTAATCCAATCGCGTTATTCGTCCATTTGTCGGGCACATAGTTAATGCAAATTTAGACTCGGACTATGGTTTTCTCATGGGTACTATCATCTATCGTTGAAATGGGACCACACGGGAAGTACCAGCTTTCAAATAAAAAAAGAATCATCAAAATCGGTTCACCCAGTCAAAATTTCTCAGGTAACAAACATAAAAGAAATATTTAAAAAACACAGTCGAATTGTGAACCTACTCCTTTTTTTTGAAGTCGGTTAAAAAGAAAAAAATACTAACACAAAGTACACTACGTCGACTCTTTTCATTTAAATTGCACGAAAGTCACGAAACACGCGGTGCATTACAAACTATATATACCTACTGTTGTTCGCACAAAAATAGCCGATAGTGGACTAACTGTTACAGGAACGCTGCAATATTAATTAATGATAAAGTGTCAGGTACGCAGGTAGACTTCATTGGGCAAGGTCAGTGGAATAATAAGTATATACCTATGTCACAGACAAAACTGATAATTGGGCAGAACCACAGAACAAAGAGTTTTCTTTATTCCGTGGGCAGAACCACTTATGATCAGTTAAAAAACTCTCATAGCCATCCTAGCCTATAATGGTAGGCTGTTTTTGTGAAGCGTTTTTTGTATTTATTCTAGATATATAAAAGAAAAAAATATTGTATTTTATTCTTATATTCTAGGTACAATTAAGGTATTTTGTAAAATCTGGTTTTCGAAAAAAGAAAGCTAATTTTCTCAGTAGCAGCTCCTGAGGCGCAGACCTTACTCCGGATCAGGATCTGTGCCCGGTTGACGGCAACAGAGTAGCCTCCTGTTACATGGGACTTGAAGAACTGGCGAAATGTGGATGTACAGACCCCAGCACATCAAGCTAACCGAAACTGTCAAATTTCCCAATAAATGTTAAACCTAATTCTTTAGTGTTAAAGTTGAAACCTATTAAAGAAATTTGACAGATTGTAGTAGCTTTAAATGCTGGCGTTTGTACTATTAATTAGTACACCCCTGTTTGACCTTTCGCGAATTACAAGCTTGATGTTATAATGCTAAAACGTGTTTTATCTTAAGCACGATTTTAACTGAAACCAGACCAAACCAGTTTCGAACGATTAACAGTTTTGACTGCAACTTACACAATATTTGAATAAACGAATTCAATTGAGTAGCCAATACTTGAATATTTTTGTTACTCGGCCAAAATAGAAATAGTTACATAGGTTGTATTGAATATTATTCCTTTTTAGGGAATTTAATATAAGAATAAGAAACAAGTTTAATGAAAAACGGACCAAACGCGAGTCGGACTCGCACACGAAGGGTTCTGTCTTCCATACCACCGTAAAATATTTAGCACATTTTTTTAAACACGTTTCTTGTATGGGTTCCGCTAAATTTCTAACCTATTAAAAAAAAAAAGTTGTTATAGCGGTAATTTCAACTGTCTACCTATAAACAGTTGATGAGATGCAGCCCGCTGACAGACGGTTCCGTTGACCCTCTTTGGGTTCGGAACCCTAAAACAGATTACTAAGGTTAAATGCGCAGTTGTAATTGTATCGATTTGTTCGAAGTTCTCCAGCAGGGCGAGCACGGCCTACTGTGACATGCCTGAGTCACGCATTATATCACGGGTTTACTCCAAAACTGTGATAAAAATGTGTGACTCAAGCCTATCGCAGCAAACGCGCCCCACTCAGAAGTACAGATTTGTACAGTTTGTACTTCTGGCCTAACTGCACAATAGAATCCGATATTGCACGCATTTTTATTCCGAATTTCTTTGGCTGACTAACCGATTTATGGGATGAGATAGATCGATACATAGATAGAATACTGTTTATCGAGATGACCAAAGTTTTTGAGCACGAGCTCCACGTTGAATCCTGTCTCCTGCACGCGTAGCATGACCACCGTAGAAATGGGTTTTATCGACGGAAGAATAGACAAAATTACAGATTGTAGAAAGATTAAAGACAGAATTAAAGATTATAGAAAGATTTGTACCGTTTTATGCAGGCGTAGCATGACCATTCTATCCCTATTCTACCAAGAATAGACAAAACCCATTTCTACGGTGGTCATGCTACGCGTGCACCTTTATTCTCAAGGCGTAACTCTACTCTTCACAACTTCTGAAAGTTTTTGTCAAAGTGTTTATATGATATTATTGGTGAAGGTTACAAATTCAAATCATATTATTAAAAACAATTCGTGTAGCTTGCGTTAGCGCATGAAAAATGTTGTGTTTGATACTGCTTGACCGTAAACCACACTTCTGTAAAACAAAAGACAAGCTTTAAGAATATCTAAAAACATAACACGCCTTGTTTTCCCCGAAATGATGGGCAGAGGTACGTGTACTTGTAGTCTATGTATTTCACCAGTTATGTTTAAGTCCCATGTAATAGGGGGCGAGCCTATTGCCGACAACCGGGCACAAATCGAAGACCTGAGGATTGTACCCAGGACCTCATGGTCAGCGTTGGTCTAACGGTTGTAAGCGCTACTGCTGGGATGAGGTCAAGGGTTCGATTCCCAGGCCGGGCTAAGTGTTATTGGGTTTCTCTGTGTTCTCCGTAGCAGCCCGGTTTTCCTCACGATGTTTTCCTTCACCGTTTGATGAAATAAAATACACAAAGTAAAGTGCCTGCCTGGGTTCGAACTCAGGACCTACAAATCGTAAATCGGGGCGATACCATTGAGCTTCCACGCTAATGTAGGGAATAGAAGGAAATTACCTTATCTTATGCCGAAAATAATGGACAATCTTATTTAACGTGATAGAGAACGAGATCATTTTGATAGATCCAACATGCGAATGGCCCCATGTGAAAACAGTTTGCTTGCAAAATCAGTAATCTAAAATGGCGTTGATACACTGTGTATTGATCAACATTCGGAAAGTACCAGATGCCGTATCGGTACCCACCGAAATGAGGGTGAGGGTCGTCCCCTAACAACCCCGACGACGCAGTGACCGACGCTGCTCAACCTTATAGCAACAGTAGACTGCAATACCCCGAGTTGGTTAAATGAAATAATATAAGTAAAAGTACGTACTGAGACCTATGATGTTGATGTCTGATGATTAGGGTACCTATCTGAAATTATGGTAAGAACGTTAGAACGACCTTTATATAGCAAATTTTCCGCATAATCTTTATTCTTTGTTTCCATTCCAATCTTCAGAACGATAATCTATTTTCCTTGTCGACCTACGCGTGCAGTTTAGTTAGAACGTAGTTAAGGTAGCTAAAGAGAAGGCGCAACGTATGAAATGGTCAGCAACACGTGGACGCTGCAACCTTGCGATAAGCGGCATCCGCTGATAAGGAGGCGGCACGTCACCGCCGCGGGCGCAGATTTCTCGCGGCCGCACTCCGAGCCTGCTGCGACGCTACGATCGCGCACACTGCAAGGTCGCGCGTGCACCCCGCTCGCAATAAACTTTACACGTGTCTATAACACATCAGTGCATACAATAATCTGTGATAAACTGCATCAAAACCACCCATCTACTTTGTACTCTACATTTATTACTCACTGAGCCATGGCATTCTAAGTAGCGACGCAAGACCCACACAATTTTTGGCCTCTGTCCGAAATATTAATCAGCAGAAGGCCTCGACTAGACTACGACTAGACTTAAATATTTAAACGCCGGATGCGACCAATTATTATTCATCATTCTGAATATAACTGTTTAACATCTGCAGAGTCGCGACTGTGACATGCGCTTCGTCATAGTCATCATCTTCATTCTCTGAGCTGGTATCCGCCCACTCCAGATTAGATCGTATCGGTTTAATAATTAATACACAGACAGACGAACTGAAGAGCCCTTTACATTAAATTACAATGTATAAAAATAAAACAACACTCACTAACAAACATAACATATTATTATACTGTATGTATACGTTCAGACTGAGAATTAACTAAAGGGTAAAACCGATGGAATTCCGACATTTTTGTTAGAAAAAAGTGACCAAGTGGGAGTCCTTCACGAGCTGTTCTGTACAGTATTTAAGGAAATATTTGTATAGCAATACTGCAATAAAATAAACAATACAGTCGCTATAGCAATATGTTAAAAACACCGGAAAAAAAAACAGATTTTTACATGTAAAATATAACTTTATTTATTTTATTATTATTGGTTATTGTAGCGGCCATAAGGTTACACATTGCAAAAATTGTAAGTGTCTACCAATAACGGTTAAAAAAATCCAGCCATGTGACAGACGGACGGACGGACAACGGGACTCTATTACTAAGGATCCGCGCCTTAGTTATAGGTTCCCGATGTTACCCTTTGGGTATAGAACCCAAAAAAATGGATCTGACAAGACGATGTACAGGCGCCATTTAAATGAAGGCCAGTTTTATTTCATAATCCTATTAATTTATTAACTAACACACAAACTGATAAACGGACTGAAGAATGAATGCTGTTTCTTTAATCATTACAAATTTATTATAATCCATTCGTCATATAAACCATTAGGGTGACTCTCGTCGTGGCATAGTTACGGCTCAAGAACAGAATCACTGAGAGGGATCAATTCTCCATGACGGCTCTCCCCCGCTTTGGCCTTGGGTGGGTTTACTCTTACTGCCGAGATATTTGAAAATCCATTAAAGTGGAGGTCGTACTTAAGAAAACCAATACGACTTTGAGTTAGTACATTTATATAATTTTAGCTGAAAAGGCAATATAAACTTTTCTGTTACCGTTCTATATTTACACATACAGTCAGTCCGACGCAGTAGCGTAATCTCTGTAACCGTACGTACAGCCTGCTAGTACCTACTCGCGGAAAGTCCCTGAATGAATACATGTATAAAGTATGTAGTGTGTAAGGAAAACCAGGTAGTACAAATATGGGACAGAATAATACAATTATTTATATAAAATATATTAGCCTTTGTAACTTACTCAACTTCCAGGCTGATTTCGTTCAAATATTCGTTAACACCACCACGCGTTGTCAAGCGTCACCCGGCAGTATCGCATGGTAACTACGATTTTCTTTCCACTTTATTTATTCCAAATAAACTTTACCACTTACCACATTTCAGCTTTAGTTTCATTTTATTAGTGATATGATAAGCTTCATAAGTAGTACAGACGTAAATAATGCAGCATGATATCATTTTTAGATAGGTACGTGATTTTATTTCACAAATCCCAAGGGCACGTACATACTAGCAGAATACATATTCTATGTTTTAACCGAGGTCATGATCTAACTGTCTGCCAAATTTCATCGAAATCTGATTAGCAGTTAAAGTGTGAAAGGTAACAGACAGACGGACAAACTTAGTTTTGCATTTAAATATGAAAGTACAGATTTCAGCGTTGATAACCTATAACCAACAAGATTTATTAAGATATTTAATGATTCCAGTCACCTGCTGCTCTACCGGGAATACTTATCAACAATAGCCGGTAATCTTGCACTTGCATGTATAATGTGCATACATGTAGAAACAAGATTATTACGAATTATGAATTAGCTTATAGATCTACGTAATCTAGAGCGATCTTGACAATATACATTAAATGATGAAAGAAGCCAGTCAATGGCGTCACTTCAGATATATGTAGCTTATCCACAGCAAGAGCGCTTCATTCACTTTCTGTACAACAAACATATCTACGTAGCAACAATGGACCTCGTGTTTCTTCGAGCTAGCAACGTATTTACGATTTTACAAATTACATTATCAAGAAGTTTAACCTAAGTTGAGATCGCTTGTAAAGGTCGGGGCAGGTAGGTCGACGTGTCAATTGACGTTTTGTTGTGTTGAATGTGACCGACCCGGGCGGCTGTGGCGCGGACGCCGCGTCTTACCGGATGGGGGGTGACATTGTGTGACCGCAGCGTTTTTATACAACTATTTGATGATACGGTGACGCAAAACGTCTGTTACTACAAGGTCGACTTTAATTGTATTGTTGTGTATATTTCTATTTATTAACCATATTATTGGTCGTAGTGCAAATTAAATGTTGTTGATGTGCTGTAGGTTAATAACTAGATGTCATTTCGGGAATGCAGGCTTCATATTACTTCTTATATACTACAGGCAACGTCTGTCTGTCAGTTAGTGCGAATCTCGAAAACAACAAATCTGATTTACTTAATCTTTGACATTTTAACACGCGAGTGGAGCCGGGTGCACAGCTAGCTTACGACGAAAATAAAATGAGCTATATTCAGCTGCATTCAAATGTCATGTCTCACAAAGGGTGAGCAGGGTAATCCCGAATGTATTACAACGTGGCAGACCCCTTGTCTCGCCTCTTTGTAACGCATGCACCCGTGCGTCTGGACCCATAGGGGTGCACAGCTAATGCACACCTGGAGCTAGACAATAGAATAAAATAAAATGCGAAATGACTCAATAAGAACATTCCGAACTCGTTTCTAGTCATTTTTTATTATTTTCCGTCAATTCGTATTTTGCATAAATACCACAATTTATTAAATAAGGGACATTTAACACGCGCGAGGTCAATTGTTTTATTTAAGCTGCGCTTGTCGCGGTTAATCCGTGGAACCCATCCACAACAACCCCTCCGTGCCTCGGAGAGCAGGTTAAGCCATTGGTCGCCGCTGTCATTCGTGGATCATTGAAAGTCGTTAGCAGTCATATTCATATCTTTATTTGCATTCCATAATGTTAAAAGTTCTTTCAAGTGGCTTAAAGCTAATGTACAATTATGGACCCTGTAGGGCACAGCAAAAGGTATTACAACTAATAATTCAAAAAATAATTTTAAAATCAAATAAAAGCATAAATTAATAACAATTAACAATTTTAAAATAATTATGTCATTAAATATTAATTAGGTACATCATTTATTAAATTGAGATCAATTATGTATCCTATACTTACAGTCTTAAGGGGTATTGCGTTACGGGATTGTGGACGGCATGTAGACAGACGCTCCATGAAAAATACTGGTATTCCGCAGTATCCGGTTAGACTGGACAGACCCCAACATAATTGGGAAAAGGCTAGGCAGATGATGATATAATTTATTTATTAAAGCTACTTTTAACATTTAAAAGAAATTTCCTCACACATGGGCAGGCGCGCACGAGGCAGCCGGTTCGTGTTTTCCCGTTCGTCCCACTGCACACGGGTTGGACGATCGGGAATAATTTATTATTAATACCCGTTTACTCAAATTATTATATTATTAACTCAAATTATTTAGTGGGACTACTGCTAAATAATTTTAATCCGGTTATTTAATTATGAAAAACACTGATTTATCCGAACAAAAAAATTAACATTAACATACGAAACTGAGTTTGTAACGCGTTAACTTTAAAACAGCTGAAAGGATTTAGAAGAAATTTTGTACATTAGTACATCATGACCTGCACCCTAATTGCGAAACGCACAATTTATCAGAATCTGAATGGGATTGAAGATTATTTCTAAACCATTGCGTCATTTGTTCGAATAAGTTGTCTGCTCAGCAACGTAAATAACGCAATGAATGTTGTTTAACTATGAATATTAAACCAATTCCTACCGATAAAAAGTTCCGCAAGTACCCCTCTGGCCGTAGGATACTTCTTATCTCGGTGGTACGTTGCATGCATACCAGACGGTATTCTGTTCACGATACGTTGTAAACAATTTCGGAGCAGTAACCTTACAAGAAATACTGTGCTTGCATTCATTCACGATAAGTAGTATTTAAATAATTACTGTTATATTACTTATACGATTTGGATTATAGTTTGTAACCTGGATTTAGCCCATAGGATACTTTTTATATCGGACTTTTAATAGTGGATTTTCAGTGGGATAATTTCCGACGTAAACGCGGGCGAAGTCTATTTTAAAATATTAGCATCAGTCATTCATTAAAATCAAAATAATTAAACACATTGTTAATTCCTAACTAATCAATGCGAAAATAAGTTTGAATGTTTGTTTCGATTTCAAACTAGTAAAACGACTGAACGGATTTAAAATAAATTTGGCACACAGATAGACCATGACCTGGGTTAGGCCATATAATACTTTTTATCTCGGTAGAAAGGTAAAGAACGGAAGAACGGTGACATGTTTACAAGGCTGTACCTGTTCACGACACGTGCACAATTTCTGAGTCACAGTTAGTTTTTCTTCAGTATTTGAATCATAGTATTCTTCTAAGATTTTGATGAAATTTAGCTCACAGATAGTGTGACATACAGCGACTTTAGCATGAAAGCGTAACAAAAAAAAAAACAATTTTACTTTCGCATTTATGTATTTCTAGCTTTTACCCGCAACTTCGTTCGCGGGAAATTTTGACCCCAACCCGTTCCGTCTTATACCATCGCCCGCCCGCGGTATTACTTCGTTTACACATGGTGTTCTTCACCCGAATATTTTTTGCTCTTCTCCTATATGTCGGAGCGTGATGTTAAATAACATAATTGAGGCCATGAGAGCCAGAATGGCCTATCGAAAAAATAATAATTATAATAGTGCCTGGGGTTAACATGGTTCCTAGAAGATAAAGAATATTACGCATTATTATTTAGAGATTTGGGCACCAAAGAATAATAATAAAATTTATTTGTTTTCTAAAGTTACAATTATTTGAAATCAGGGCTTCTGTTTTTTCCCTACTACTGAAAACTATATTGATTAAGTAGTTAGGTCACTTATGGACTCAATTTTAACCTTCCTCAAGATTTGGGTTATCGACATCAATTTTTTGTTCAAATAGGACTGATAGTTCTATAGATTACTTGCTACAAAATTACAAACTTTAATTCTTCTTCCTCCTTCATTTAATAAATCCTTCTTCATCACATTCGTTTATTTCGTATGAACCATCGCATTACTACAGATGGTCCGCACCGCACTTTTTTTTGTATGAAAATACGTTGCGGCCCGTGGCGGTTATAATGTGTGCTTGGCTTTATCCAGTTAGTATGATTTTACAGAGGCGATTACGTTTCTGTGCAATACTTTCACTTACGGAAGAACCGAAGAACAAAGCTCAAAGAAATATAACCTTACAGAAATACATATTATCACGGAACCTAAATAAGGAACATTAATTAATGTTTTCGTAGACCTTGCTACGCCGCCGGCCTACGCAGCCGTAGAGGGTGTAAGTACGCACAAGCGCAACTTGAACAAAATGAAAGTTTTTAATAAACAGCTCAATGTTTTATTTTGGAATAGGTGAGAATGGTGAGAAATGTGTGGAAAACACTAAGGTCTGCGCAAAGACCAATTGTAATGGAAGAAAGTACACTGGAAATCTTCAGTGGTGGCACGTAAACAATCAAGTTAAAGTAAAAATAAAATAATCTCGTAATCCACCCTAATTAATATTATAAATGCAAAAGTAACTCTGTCTATCTGTCTGTCTGTCTCGCTTTCCTGCTAAAACTACTGAACCGATTTAAATGAAATTTGGTACACAGATAGTTTAGAGCCTGAGAAAGGACATAGGCTACTTTTTATCCCGGTAGTACGTTCCCGCGGGATATTTTCCGACCTCCACGCGGGCGAAGCCGCTGGCAAAAGCTAGTACATAATATCTTAATCGTGTATTTGGGAATCAATATCACAAAAACATAGCTTTATATATTTGAGGTAGTTTTTTGAATAATTTGTACGTTTTGTTATTTACTGCAACGTTTTAATAACATATTTACATCATACATGGAACCAACTAAGCAATTATGTACACAACATTGTGATAATACATGGAATCGCTTGACCATAGAAAAAAGCAAATGACAGCGGTAGTTATTAAAGTGACCTTGTACTTGTATTACTGAGACGGATTCGACGCGCCACGAGAAGGAAAACATTGCGGGGACGAATTAATACGCGCAGTTTTTCTAGGGGTGAACTCAATGATGTTCTTTTCGTACTTATTTACAATATTATTTCATAGCAACGCCCGACAAAAAAAAAACGAAAACTAGTGATTCGTAAAGTCAGTGACGTTTGATAGCGAACCGAAGTGTAAGTTAACGCTGTCCAATGTTTCAGAAGATTGAAATATATGCATCTATTTATATATATATATATATATATATCTTAGGACAACCAACACAACGTTATCTGATCCCAAACTAGGCAAAACCTGTACTATGGGTAACCAGACAACTGATAAATATACTTATATATGTCTAAATACATACATATTATAGATAAATTACGCCCAGACACAGTACAAATGATTGTGCTCATCACACAAAGATTTGTCCTGGGTGGGAATCGAACCCACGACCTCAGTCTTAGAATTCAGGGTCACTAACCACTAGACTAACAGGCCAGCCATATACATACAAATAAATAAAATTGAAATGTCTGTTTGTACCATCAAATTAAACGTTTTTCTAAATGTATACTTAAGTATTTACGGTACATATAACAAAAAAAAAACTATTTTCAAAATTTTTGTCTGTCAATATGTCTGTCTGTCTGTTCCAGCTAATCTCCGAAACGGCTAAACCGATTTTTATGAGACTTTCACTGGCAGGTAGCTGTTTTTATAAGGAGTGTCTGGGTAGCCACCGTGTAATAATTTCCGAACCTCACGCGGGCGAAGCCGCGGGCTAGTAGTCTTACTATATATAATATTACGATAAAGAATTCTGTAATGATCATGTGCTTTTGTTGCTAACTTTATTATTACAAAAATTTTATGTTGCTAAAGCTGGCATGGATTTTGAAAAGTAAATTAAACTGAAATGGGAAACAGTTCTACTTTCATCGCTGACTCGGGCTTTACCTCAATAATCCGCATTTAACCAAGCGCTGTGCACTTAACGTGAATAAATACAGACACATTGAACTACTTCATTACGTATTTAAATGTAATATTGTATGCATGTATGTACCAAGCGTCCTTCACGTTGATATCTAGTGGCTCTTGAAATATAAAGTTACATGGGCTAAGAACCCATGACTCATATTCATCATCATCATCATTTCAGCCGTAAGACGTCCACTACTGGACTTAGGCCTCCCCCAATTTGGGGGGCTTTGCCATAATCGCCACGCTTGGCAGGCGGGTTGGCGATCGTGGCGGTGGTAAAATGCATAGAGAACGCTGCTGCCCATTCTCTAGTAAGTCCCTTAGTCGCCTTTTACGACACCCACGGGAAGAAATCAACTCATATGACTCATATTAATCGTTATAAATTATCTCATTTTTTCTAGAACTCGCTCGTATGAAGATAAATGATACGTATGTACAGATGCTGTTTTGATTTCCCCTGAACAGAGGACATGACGCACGGTCTTTTTCCAACCTACCGTATAGTGACTGGCATAAAGTGCTATAAAGTCATTATGATCTTCCAAACAAAATGTAAATATTGGCAACCTAAGTATGGCAAATTGGGCTGCACTGTCAATTGCTACACAGTGACAAAAAATATGGGCATCTTCTTAAATTTAACAGTGGGTAATGGTGTGAGTGAGAATAATATACTATTCATTAGTTATAGACCTTAGAAACTCTGCTTAGCATCGTTATACACGTGGCTCCTGTTTAACGATGTTATGAAGAATACGAATGGTAAATCGATAAATACTTAATATAGTGAACTTCGCAAGGTGATCGTTTAAGGTAGAACGACCATTTGTAGGTACGTTATTCTGACATGAAGGAAAACAGTCATGACGTGCAAGCTTATCGTGTACAGCTATCCTTGAAAGTAAACCAATAACAATTGGTCAGTGTCGTCTTTGTCACACACGCACATCTGACTCATTAGGTACTGAATTATACTGTGGTTAGCGCTCACTTGCGTCACTCGAACACACAATAGAGCCTTATATTACAAAGAAAGTTCGGGAAAATTTCAAAAAAACAAAGCACCCAAATTTTCATAGTAACTTTCTTTATTCCTATCGATTATCCAACATATCTCGCAAAAAGGCTTTTGCCCATTCAAGAAAAATGAACGAGAAGAGTCTATTTTCCGTTCCTGTTCCAGTAATTATTAAGATAATTATTCTTCTAACTAGTGTTTTATATAGGACAACGGACTCGTATGATTTTAATTGACCTTAAGTTTCAATGGTAGTTCCTGCGCAGTTTCTTGCACGTGTAGTAAACACAGTATCTAAAGGCGACGAATTGTGGTACAAAGGGTTGTCTGCTGTATCACCGGAACGTATTATGATCATCAATTTATCGGCCCGACGCGACGACGCGCCAATCAATTATGCCAATCCGTGAGAGTATATTGCAGTCTCCAGTGCTGATGAAAGGATAAAGGGTAACCTTCAGGGACGTTCACTGACTCAATAAGGGAAACCTTTAAGTAAAGGGTATAACGCCATTATTACTTACTTCACCGTTATAATAACGGTGAAGTACCTAAGTGATTTACAGTCCGCAACATAATGGAGTCTTATAAAAGAGTTTTATGAACGAAGATCTTGTCTAGTAATACCCGTTTAAAACAACTGAGTAATATTTAAAATAACTAGAGATTTTGGTTCTACGATTTTTGCCTCACTAACACGCGGTCCACCCTGTCAATGACCGACGCGACGTGACACAGATGGCTGACACTCATGGCAGTACAGTAGGACCATTCGATTTACCATTTTGGATTGCCCAGGTTCCAGGGTCACCGATTTAATACTAATTAATTACAAGTACTGCTTGAACGAATAATAAAATGTAATAATAATTCAAAATGAATAACATCAATCAGTTATTTATTTGGGTTATGAGTTTATGACATTAAATTAGAATGAGTACTAAATTAGTCACATAAGGTGGTGTACGCGCCAGTCATTAATGTTATATTAGGACAACATGTTGACGTTTTTGTGTATAATCAGTCATTTACTACAAACCTTTATCTTATCAATACTTCTTAGAATTAACATGTTTTGAAAAATACATACGTATGTACGGTAGACGGTAAATAAGATAATCGTATACAAATACTGTTACGATACTTTAATAGACAACAATGCTGTGTATTCTTAGCTGCAATAGTTTATTATTGTAATGTATGGCTTTCATTTTTAATTCTAGGTACCTACCTCTGTCTTGTTTAGAATAGGCATATGCTCAAAATAATAATCTTTGTCCTCAAAAATGATTGAGCTGGTTGGTGTTAATCCAAATGTAATGTTCTCGAACGGGCGCCGTCGGTTGGGTCTGGCCATCTCATAACTGCCAGGGCTTATTTTAATCCTATATTTTGGATTGTTTCGTAATTATTTGTTTTACCACTGTTCTCCAAAGAAGCAGCAAGAATAATAGACCCAGGATTTTGATCTTAATATCTGAATTAATAGAGTGTCCCTGGAGTTTCTTGCCCGTTCTTCTCCATAGACATCTACGTTTTGGAATGAGCAACTAGCTTCAACTTCCTGCCTAACTGACCGACTTTTTGGTTGTTCAAAAGTGCCTGTAAATGGTTGAACTGTAAAAAATGCTCTAAGTTTATATTCAAACTGGAAAACGAAAAAAAAAAAGTTTAAGTTAATCACAAAAATACAAATGATCATAACAGTAATAGTAATGTGATTGTGGCAATCCACAATCGTGAGACAAATGCCAGGCAAAATTATACATTTCCACCGAAATAGGCTCTCCCTAAAGTTTTCGCCAGGTTTATCACAATTAGGCCCTCATTATTTAGGTGATTTTAAAATGGTGTATAGGCACAAAATGAACTTCATGAATCACAAACAAATTAATTAATTTGCAATCAATACAACATACTTACATGGGCAAATCCTGTCGAAACCGCAATGACGTTCCTGGCTTCAATGAAATTGGTTCGGCTTTGGAAAACTGTAACAGTACCTAACCTTTTGTTACCAGCGCGATATAATTAACTACTTAATTACGTATCTTAGATAGTTGTCCGTAAATAAGTCGTCGATTAAATTAGAAATAGATCGTGTTTGGCAGTGCGGTGCAACGACGTTTTATATAATTAGCGATGCACAAATGAAGTGGCTTCGAAGGAATTGGGTCGCTGCGAGTGGCGGGTGTGTGCGGGCGGCGCGAGGGGCGTCGGAATTCGCGTAACGTTACGTCAGCGGGCGTCGGCCTCGCAGCGGTCGCTGACCTGCGGCTATCTCTAGCGCGGCCGCTAGTCGCACGCGCATCATTACGCACACACCATACACATGTGCTGCATCACTAAGCTGCTAAATGCATTCACTAGCCGCTCTAAACATCTGCGTCACTGACCACTTAATTGCTCCAACATTGAGAAGAATTCAGCCTTTAGCGAACACTTTTTGTCTAAGTTGACCTGACCACAAGTACCTCAGCTAGCTGTTGTCAAGCCGTGTCAATTCACGAAGAACTTGGAACAATTGAGTTCGTAGAAAATAGATGTTAAAAACTTATAAATAATGGGATTGGTCCAGATTGTCATGCTTTTTTGAAAACATGCGTACGTTTCGTATTATTTTCATGTCAAGAGTCGTATCGTGTAACGTACTCAAGGTTGTCGACCTGGTTCTACACTGTTCTTTTGTATCTTAAGTCTCAAAGGTTGAAATGAAGGTACGTGTCTACTGTGTTCAAAACGGGAAATAATACGGTTCATTTCATTCATCAACATTATGTTCTTCCACATAGTGTAGGCGTAATGATGCGACTTTAATGCGTCTTGTGTAAAAGCTATATGTTATTAGAATCATTGACTGATTAAAAACCATAAAGTGTATTATGCAATATTTATAATAATTATGTAGTTTCTGTCAAGCAGTGCTAACTATAAACCACAAAATCCAGTTAAAAGTGTTTCTGTTGTAACGTAACCGAGGTCACTTGCAGTTTGTCTCAAAGAACTATCCAGAGGACAGTTCCTATCAAGGTCCCTGCACCCTAGTGTTAGGAATTACAATTACAAAGCCTCTTATGCCAGACTCTGTCCATTATTCACAGGTCAAACAACCCTTTGTTGCCTGATTGAATGAACATAAGTGAACCTAAATGAACATAAGTAGGTAGGTACATGTCACTTATTTATTTCTTCTTTTTTCTATGACAAAAACGAAGCTTGGGTCAAAAAACTTTTCTACAAAAAAAAAAACAACCTAGTGTTGTAGATCACCTAACGATGGTGATGAAGTTTAGATTTATTTAGATGATGGAACACTAGGAGGTGACGGAGACACCGTTGTAAAAGATCTTCAATTCCTGAAGCAGCAGTTTTAATCCATAGGTCTTGATCTCAACTACTCAAAATGCAAAATTTACATTTGTGACAATACCGACAGACTATCGATTATACAGAAATTCAATTCAATCGCCCCAGGCATCAGTTTTGAAAAAAATACACTGCACCTTCCAGGTTCCCCAATTCTAGACAACGGTTTTTCATCTTTAATTGACGAAAAAATTACGATATTTCGGATAGACTTTCTAAAATTAATATACATTCGGCATTCACCCTTTTCAGATACTGCTGTTTCGATCAAAATTTCATGTATTTACTCCACTCGTCCTCTTTATAACCTTTTAGACAAAATCGATCAAATTATTGAAAGCATTTTAACATCCACTTTAAATATATCACTGAACGACCGCTCGTGGCTACAAACCACACTACCTATTAGTTTTGGTGGGCTTGGCGTCCGCAAAATTTCTAGTGTGAGCTTACCGGCGGGCGTTTGAACGCCGGTAAGTCCTTGGTCGACAGACCGAAAGTTAACCACAAAAAAAAATTCTCCTTCTCAGGTTGCCTCTGAAGTGCCAAGTTTGACCGATGCTTTGAACGACTGGAAAGTGGCTTGTCCCGATATGGTTCAGCCCGAGAACCTATCTTCTCAGAGATAGTGCGATGAATCACTCTACAAGTTCATATAAACACATTAATCGTCCAGCAATACTGCTAAACGTGCCCGCCTGCTGGCTGGCTGTGGAGTCGGGACTATGGCTTCTGGCGCTACCGTCACCATAGGTACTATGGGTGACTCTACTTTCCGGCTCGATGGAAGTCTGAGTCTCAGTGCTCCTTGCGTGGCTCCGTATCGCTGTCGGTACGGTGAAGCAGTTGGTCGCCTCGGACACCATAGCCTTGTTTGCAGTAAGATCGCTGGTCGGCTGGCACGACACGCCAGCATTAATGACTGGAAGATATTATAATAACATCAATTAGCCCTAACTGAAAAATATACGTATTATTGAAGGTAACTCATAAACTACCCCAGTAAAGTTAGTAAAATTTATAAGAGTCCGCGTCTGAGGCAAACGCTATTTATAAAAAATAATTTTCGAAATCAACCCGCAATATCGTGTAACATTTATACAAAACAAAAATACAGTCGATTTGAGAGCTTCCTCCTTTTTGAAGTAGGTAAAACAGAATTACTGACTGTATTATCTTCCTATATAATATTACTATTAGTTGAAACGGAGTATTAAAGGATAAAGCTCCGCTTTATCTTTTTTAATACCTTAGAACTTCGCCAGCAACCCATCTAATGACCTGGATGGCTCGCGAGGCAGACTCTCCGCATTTATAGTCGCATCTGTCTGGCCTGGGGTCGATGACATCACACGTGAGAAACGATGCACGTGCTGGAATATTATAATAAGTATTTGGTATTTGCCAAAGCTTTCTCTAAATTGTAACTTTGTTCAAGAGAACTTACTGAGAATGTAACGCAACCTAAAAGTAAATCTATCTATACTCATTGCTCATGAAATATTTTCACTGAAATAAAAAAGCAAAACAGCTGGGGTCCTTGGTTGGGGTTACCTACCTAGTGAGTAAGTAATACTAGAACGAGTAGCTTTATCTCCTTGCTTATCTCCCCTCGATAACTTTCCGTGGGGAATTTTTGCATCATACTCATGTGTCCCGCTTACGCCTGGGAGGTTCATACACCTAATATATCGTACCTACGTAAGAACGTCGCTACGTACAGCCGTAGTTCAATCAGCACATCAAGGCACCAAATAATATGGATCGGCTTTATCTACACTTATCGGACACACAATCCCGAGTCGATGTGGCATGGTATACCAGAACTTTCTAATATTTCGAAAATAATTATTAATCTTATTATTATACAACACCACAATTAGGAATAGGTTTAAACTAAAATAGAAAGTTCATACTACACTACAGAACTCAAAAACATCCACATTTATACACGTAGTGTCAATTACCGGTCATGAACCACATAATTTTATCAATTTGATCTTTAAACTTTCATCTTCCTTTCTTCTTTGCATACGTTTTAATACACTGCACCCATGCACTGTCTCGTTATGACTACTACTTTGCCAACAACGTTCTTGAATACCATTCATGAGTTATAATGATAAACTAACTACTCTTCTGAAAAGGTATTGTCTCCGCTAAGTACCAGAAATTATCAGTAGCAGGTCTTTGAAGTTGTTGAAAATAAAAGAAGGTAAAAAACTTTCTCGCGCCAGTGACAGCGGTAGACAGAGGCGCAGAGCACAGCGGCAGCGCGGCCGCCGGCACAAGCGCCAGACCTGGCAACTTTCTACTGCTGTGTCAGCACTCTTACTCGCCCAACCAACTTACTTAGTAAATAAACATAGTACTTTTATAATAGCATCACTCAATCGATCTCACTTCTAACTAATGCTATTTACCTACTTTACGTTGAGGTAACAAACGATTGTTATGTCAACTACTACGGTTGGAAACGTAAACATCCACTAGTATGATATTGAATCAGTCGTGGAAATGAATATTTAAAACCTTTTGCCTTCAATAGTTTAAATATAAGGACTTCTATAGAACGAGCGATGTTGCTGGTTAAGAACTTTGCAAATACCTAGGTATATGACTTTTCATCACTAGTTTAAAGGCGTAGGAAATCCTTTTAACGAAATCTGAATTTTAGGAGCATAGGGCACAGGAGTGTATTTTTACCTTAGATAGACTTCCCACCTAGTGATAAGAGCCACCGTCGCCTGTGGATATCAGAATAACGAAGGCTGTCCATCACAGGTGTGCTATCATTCCAAAACAAAACTAAAATGTATCTTTAAAAACACTAACCTCCATTTTTGTTTGAGAACGGGTTATGTGGTAAGAGCTGGTACCCAACAATACTCTACATAATAATATTATTTAAATAAAAGTAATCAATTCAGCATCTAACGACTAACTGTGAAAGTTGTATTTCAAATACATAGTAAAGACTGACAATAAAACCGACCAGTTAAGCTATTCATAGAGGATTTGCATAAAAAAGATGCGGATCACTGTATTGGTTTCCTTATTTCAATAGAGCAATAAATAGAAATGCTTCCGGATATAAGCAAACTAACAAACAACTGTAACTAATAGATTAGATAGAAAAAAAGTGCGAGAAAGCGAGCGGGGTGAGGGGGCGGGGAAGTAGGACACTTTCATTTTCGTTCATTTCTTTTCGGATGCAACGCGGCGAACATTTGCTGTGCTGCTTAGCACGTATCCATTACCTCCTTTCCTTGCACACTTATTAGTAGAGCTTGGTGCCGATCTTGTATTAATTTACGTAAAATATAAACCGAGTTAATTACAAGTAAAAACCTTTTAAACATAAAAAATACGAGTTTAATCCAGAATCTAGGTGATTTTGTCAATATTTGTTGTGTAAACGTGTAGGTACCTACTATGCCGCTCTATAAAGATCACTTTTATAAACAACCATCATCAGGTAAATTCTGAAAGAACGTAAAATATAGGTGGGCCCTACTAAACAAACATCGATAAGATCGATACACAGAGAACTACTATTTATTTTTATTCGTTGTTCATACACAGCTCACAAGTACAACAGTGCAATCCACTTTGTGACGTTCCATATGAAGTTATCCTATATGACTGCAAATGTGTCCCCATTTTCCCCATTCAGTACATAAAAATGTCACTATTTGGCTGTTTTTAAATGTGAACCGGATTTTAGTCATAAGATCAGCGTACAATGATGGAACCGCGCGGGCGGAGCTGTCGAAAGTAAGAACTTTCTAGGCCACCAAACACCGTCACGCTAATCACGCATTTTTATAATGGAAGAGTTTTCTAATATGTACAAATACAAAACTATTTAATAGTAAAAGCTTGAATGATTTCAATTAGCCACAGCGATCTTTGAAAGCTTCGAACTCTCGTGACCCGATTGTAATAATCCTTACTGTAATTAATAATTCCTTATTTACTTCTTGTGTTTGTTTGCCCCTGTGCTAATATAGACAATTATTCTGAATAATAACAATTAAATAGTGTTGTTGCTTTGTATATCATTCGAATAATGAAAGGGCCTAACTTTCACTGTTATATTATGTGCCTTCAATGTAAGTGAATAGGATTAACATAATATTATAATGTACACACAACCCTTACGCACTTATGTTTTTTGAGAGGGTAATTTAGAAAATCGCAGAGGTAAATATACCAAAAAAGGCCTCAAAACGGATTTCCGTTAATTAACTACAGAAAATATACTAATTATCCCCCAGTGGTCGAAATTCGACCATAATTAATTTAAATAGAAATACATTATTCCACAAAAATATTAGTATTCTGCATTCCTTCTCCACATACACTATAACTGTGCCATATCAATCATCCTCCTCAAAATTGTGGCTTCACGAATTACTATATAGATTATGTGAAGTTTGATAATAATAACATTTCATTATCCGAAACAATACAACGGCAGCAACGTCCGTTTGTTCTCCGTTCTAATGAGTTCCAGTAACCTAATTTACTGTAAATCCGATATAGCTTTCTACGGCCGAATCGCAACAGGTCAAACTACACTGCGATAGTGGAGTGGAAAAGGTGAAATTTAGCAGAGCGAGAAATCGACGGGATGTGATGTTTATTGTAACGAGCCCACGATCGGGCGTGCGCGCAAGAGAAACTGAAAGTAATGGCGCTGCATTCAACCCACTTTCACTAGTGCGCTGCGCGGGCGCAGGCGACACCGCGCGCCGCCTCTCGTGCCCTATGCCGTGCCGTGCCGTGCCGCGAAATTTGATCGCACATGACGAACATTTATTTACTCTTCGTACAAGAAAGTACTTTCACGATTACGAAATATTTACACCTTTAGGCTTGACATTGACGATCGGGAGATGATGTATTGTGTATGCTAAGTGGCTTTTAGTCTACATGGCCGCCATACGTTCTTATAATTTATTACTGACGCTTCGAGGACACCGACGAAATGTAAATGTAATGTGTAATGAACTGCTTTCTTTTACACTCAGGTGAATTATCTAAGTATAAATCAATACGTGAAGCAAAAACTTTGTACCCTTATTTACGAAAATAACGCGGTTGGAGGAGTATACAATTTGGTACAGTTAAATATGGAGAAGGAGTGCAGAAAGCTAATATTTTTTAATTATGGTACAATTTCGTATTTTTTCTGTTTAGTCGAATTTCGAACACTGGGCAACCACTAGTTAATTTATAATGCTCAATATCTCATTTAATTATGGACCCTTCTACTGGATCCCAGATGCTTGCGTCTTTCTTTTGTCCGCCACTGCTACATTCACATTTCAAAATATTTTCATTTCTTCTCACAGAAATTTCGAGAGTTTTTTAGATGTGTTTACGATATGTTATGCATGTTCATAAGAGAAAGCTTGTGCATAACAGCTTGTTTATTTATTACTTATTTAATTACAAGATTTACTTTTGAAATATAAAAATGCTTAGTGCTTTGGAGGAACCCATCTGGTGCAAGTGAAATCACAGCAGGTACGTTCAGTCAGTAAGTAGGTCAGCGTAGAGATAAGTTTCAGCTAACTTTCAGTTAGTCGAGCAACTTATTTGCGATTTATAATAGGTACACCTTTCACCAGCTTTTTAAATTCGAAATTTTGGCTGTTTTGTTCTTCTGTTTATAATGCGCACGCATTTTTCTCAAATCTTATACCTTCAAACGAGCAATTCTTGTATATTATATAATCTGAATCTCGGAAACGGCTTCAACGATTTTCTTGAAATTTAGTATACGGGGGTTTCGGGAGCGATAAATCGATCTAGCTAGGATTCATTTTTAGAAAATGTCTTTTAACCAAAAAAAAAAACCAAGCAGAGCTCGGGCATCCAGGTACTTTAACAGTAAAGAGCGATAAACGTTCATATTAGCTAAACGAAATAATATTTTCTATCTGGTTATTGTACCTATAAAAATGTTTGAGGCATTTGACATATAAGCTGCAATGAGTGCGTACGCAGGATTGTATCACCTACCTCGTGTATGTACAAAGAAAAGCCGATCTACTTATGTATAGATTAGGAAAAACGAACATTTTATCAATGTAGGGTAATTTATGGACAGTCACATGTGGTATCGTATAACACATACTGTATTTATCTGGCCAGTGGCCAGGTTAGTCAGAAAGAAGGTTTAATTTAGAGCAAAATCAATAACACAGTAGTGGTGACAGGTAACGAAGGAGAAAGAAGAAAGTTATGAAGTATTTACTTTTAATAATATTTTAACACTTTCTTTTTCTTTGCTGTTACAGCATTTGCAGAGACATTCGATGGCACATTCATGTTTTTCATAACACATCTACTCTTGGTAAAGGACTGGTGTGCTAATTGATTTATTGTTTATGAAAACATAGTTAGCAATCTTAGGTTACATACCTGCGTAAGTATTTACGTGTCTAAAGTATCTGGTTCTGGTGTCACGTGAAAAATCAACAAACCTAAAATATTCGTCATCAAATTCAGTTCTCACGAAAATACTTCACGTGCTTACCTGTTTTTCCTAAAGAAACAGGCAAACATTTTCTATTTGCCAGTATTTTTATCGAAATGTCATGTCAGTTCTGTTCTGTTAAATAATAGGAGTCATAGGGTAACTTTAGATATTTTGTAAACCCCGGCAAAACGCCATTTTATTTTTCTTTTTCAAAATACCTATACTTAAATGTTTTTTTTTTTCACAAAACACCCCCATGGCGAAAAGTCCGGAAGACTGACAAAGTACAAAAAGCTGGATAATAATAGGACATGTCCGGAGTAATCCGTACGGTAACCCTCCTCATGTGCAAATATTCGTAAATATGTCACATTTTATTCGTAACTCCAATATTATAAATTCGAATATTAAAGGAACTACTTAACATCAATTTAGACTAGAATACAACACTCTATTCTCATATAACTATTATTGAGAATAAAACAATGAATAAAAAAATATCCAATGCTAAAACGAACCCGCATGAAGTTCATAATAGCCAAAGCGAGTGCGTATCGCTGGCCGGCGCGCTCGTGGCGCTCGCGATAGCGGCGCGCGGCGCCCGCGGTGTCAGGCGGTGTCGCTGAACCGCGCGCGAGTCAAGGGCCTCGGTCGACGACCGCACGCCAACCGCGGCCCCTTTTCCTCCACCACAATACACACACTAAATTGGCAGGCCGCTTTACAATTCATTAAATTTGACTCTAAGTAACATCTGGGTAACTGTATTTTTATTTCTAGTATTATTATTCATACTTTGCGCACAATCACCTAGATACTTATATTATGTTTATGAAACGAGGCAGAATCTTGAAAATGGAAACGTTGTTTTGCGACTATGACAAGAAAACGACTATAGTTGCTATATAGACTATAAAATGGTGGCTATAGGTGCTATACAGTTTCGCATTATAATTATAACTTATTGATCTGAAACTTTTCGAGTCCGTACGAGGAAATTCAGGAACTGGAAACCGTTTATTTCCCGGTAGAAGTTAATTTTGGACATTTAATGTATAATAACGCCATAACGACACAAAATAAGTAGCGCCGTCCTATTATCGTATGACTTTATCTAAGAGCGCACTGCGTGTGTTTACCAACACGCGCGTACGAGCATGAATTGTATGTATTCATTGAGTGTTGGAGTTGCAATAGGTTGGTAATCGGTCAAATACGTGGCGTGCAATGCGTGTGGCGGCGGCCGGCCACGGCTGGTCGACGAACCCGCGCGTTCATAACGCTCACTAACTGACTCAACAACCTGTATTGCTACAAATTAATAACAAACTAAATACGTGCAATTTTTCAATCAAGGCCTACGGGCTCACGGGCTACGACCGATTTCTTGAAGTTGAAAACTGGACGGTTAATTGGAAATGGAATGTATTACATGTATTCCATTTCCAATTAACCGTATACTGGAAACTTCCAAATTAATCTATGTTTCAATGGAATAAAAGCGACTTTTATTTGGGTATTTTAAGCTTGAACTTTGAAAAATATTTCTTTTTTGCGGCTCTTTTTGCTGTACAATGTATGTACCTAGTAATTTTACATCCCAATAATTTAAATGTCTAAATAAATAAAATTGGAGTGTCTGTTTTTAATATTAAGATAACCACTTTTTACTAAGTGTATATGGATGTATATGAAGTGTACACGGTACATATACCAAAACAACCTTTTTTACAATTTTTGTCTCTCTGTCTGTCTGTTTGTTCCGGCTAATCTCTGAAATGGCTGGACCGATTTTGACAGGACTTTCTCCGGCAGATAGCTGATGTAACAAGGAGTAACTTAGGCTACTTTTATATTTTATTTTAGAAAAAAATAAATGTCTTCGAAAACTACGGTGACATACGTCATAAACTACGCTGAAATACGTCTCAAAATTCGAAAAACCCTGGCTGTATCCTACGAAATAGATCAAAATAATGTACTACAGTATTGTACACCTTAAAAAGGCCTACAAAAATGTCGCAATGGTATATGTCTATCTCTTAGGGATAACCCACAATAACCATTTTTTATCTTTTACTTTTTACGAGAAATAAGGGCTTATTTACGAAGCGATTTTAAGCAATACAGCATTAATCCTTATCCAATTAAGTCCCTTAAATACATTGTGCATTTAATATAGATCAATATGGCCCTTATCAGCATGTAATTTAAATGAATATCTTAGAAGATATTAGAGATTTAAAAAGCGGGCGCAGGGCAGCTGGCGGGTCGTACGTCCGTCCCGTCAATCCGTTGGCAGCGGCCGGGTAGTACAGGATAAGTAGGATTGTAATTCATATTACTTTGGCTTCATAGTAATTGCGAATATCATGTGTGTTCATTATACTCAAAATAAACCTAATAGTATTATTCCAAGTAAGAGACCGCGAAATGGCTTAGATGTTTAGATTTTTGGATGTTTGTTTCTCAATGATGCCAAGACGGCCAAACGGATTTAAATCGAATTTGGCACAAAGATATATTATATCATGGATACGTAACAGTTAGGATAACTACTTTATCCCGGTAGTAGGTTCCCGGGTGATTTTTTCCGACAGCTATACGGGCCAAGCCACTGGCAAAAGTACTATTCTTATAATTATGTTCGGTGTCTGGTAAATGATTGAGTGTCTGTATAGGTAAAATAGGAGCGTTAAGAAAAACCAGAAAGACTTATATTCAACTAAACCAAGCCCTATGTCACAGTCTTCTTACTCTGAATACTATTACTCTTATTTTAAAAACACCAACACACATGATGTTCTCATAAACTATGAATCCTAAGTAATATGAATTATAATCCTACTACTACTAATATTATAAATGTGAAAATATGTATGATTGGGTGTTTGTTTCTCAATCACGCAAAAATGACTGAATGGATCTGGATCGAAAATAGCACACAGAGTCTATATTACCTATATAACCTGGAATAACACATTCTTATCGCGGCAGTACGTCCTCTTGCATTAATTTCCGACATTCACGCGGGCGAAGCCGCGGGCAAAACCTAGTTGCCTAAATAAAATTACTCCAGCTTATTTTTCAAAGACCTAATAATAATTATATATTTTTTTATTATATATTTTTTTTAACTTAAGAAATATATATATAATAACTAGCTTTTAGCATATTTTCACATTGCCTTCCGCGATATGCAGATGGACAGTGTCAGGACATTGACAATGGGTGGCAATTTTTATATGTAAGTAGGTAGTTTATGGTAGATGAACAAACCAGAACTTCTTGCTCACTAGCTAATATTTTAACCAGTTTTTATTTTTATTTATCGTACCGATTCAACAAAGGAGGTCAAAAGTCAGATTGATCCTAAGGCAACTTTAACAGAATGTTCATCAAACTATAATAAATTGTATACCAAACACCTGCACCCTATTTGTGTAACACAATGACAATCATAATCTGAATCATTTTGTAGGATATTGCCAATCCGTTGCATCAAATGTTCCAAAGATTCGTTAGCAACGTTAATAACGCATTGAATATTGTTAAACTGTCAAAATGAAAGCCATTCCTACTGTTAGTGTGTTACGCAAAACGAGTGAAAAACTACCAAAATGTTTTTAGGTACCCCATTGTTGTTTATGATTAAAACAACAAATAAACGAACATAGTGAACTGAAGGAAGCATATATAGGCATCGTGACACGTCTGCACTTCGTCACAGGTTTTACTGTCGCGTCGAAACCGTAAAATGTCGGAATAATATTTGTAACCAGAATGGCATCACCTTGTGGACCTATTTAAGTAGTCATTTTGGCTAACGACCGTCTGGCGAGAGGTTAATCGTGGTTCACCTGCGGGTAACTGTCGGCGCGGTGCCACAGCGGCTTTGTTCGCCGTCATTTGGTAGGTGTTTCCGCGACGTTGACCGTGAACGTGGTCGCTCACCCGCACCGCGCGCACTAAACTTGCGAACTTTATAGGGCGGGGGCGGCCACCTGTCCCGAAGATTTGTGTAACGTCCCCTCGAACAGACAATCCATCCACAACTCGATGCGTCTCGTCACCGAAATAAAGGTAGCAAGGAGCGCGGCTCCTGCTTGTCGACTCACTAAGAACGTTGGTGATATAGTCTAATCTTAATACAGTTTATTTATAAACGTATTGTTTTGAAGTCTTTCTGTGTACAGATGGATTGGCAGTTGGTGTAGGACCTGTAACGAATATACTTAATTAGACTACTTATCTACATAGGTGTATGTTGGCTTCACAGTTGTAAGGGAAAATTATTAAGGAATCGCTGTAAACAAAAAAGATAAACAATATTATTGCACCTGGGCAAGCACCTTGTATGGTTCATATCGTTCCCAAAAATAAACGGTCACGACTGGCCACTTGTGGGCGTCTTAACTGGCGAGATTACGAATGAACAGGAGCACCTTATTATAAGTGTAATCAGCCTATAGTATTCCCTATCGGTGTATTCGGTGTCCTGGGACATCGGCCTCCTTTTTGTAAGAGGGCCCAGTGCAGACTGGATGATGTTAAATGTCTTCGAATTTTTGGTGCGAGGACTTGCCAGTTTCCTCACGACGTTTTCCTTCACCGTTTTGAGAGCACTGATGGCGAAATAATTTACACAAAGAAAGGTGCCTGCTTGTAGTGGGGAAAGACTAAACCATATCACGGAACAAATTCGTCGAGAGTGAATAACATTCTCTAATATGTTATATTATTAAGAGGGCCTATAAGTTCACCAGTTAACGTTTACGGACTGATTATATAATTATGTCGATGGTAGCCACATAGCCACCGAGTTCACCCTCTGACAAGAACGCCTGCCCGCCACGGCTATATGGACAAGCAAATTGAATGGTAATGCCCGCCATCTGTCGGCCGCCAGCTTTCATCGGTTTGCGGCAGGATATAGGTTGTATAGTTATAGGTACCTATCTTCTACTGCGCAGGTGAGGTTCACGTTTAGTGGAACGGGGTGCTGTGCAGTTTAAGCACTGCCATCTATTTACATTGTTCTTATTCACAATTTTGAGTTACACAGTTTTAATCAAGGGCAAAAATATTTTCATAATACCTACCGTTTTATAACATCGACGGTTGAAGGAGAATGATTTAAAGTATTATTTTACGAAAAAAAAAAATCATTATAAAATAACTAGCGAGTGGATTTTGGTAAAATTAATACAGATTTTCCATAAGTAAATAACGCAGTTTTCTGAGTTAATTTTGTAAATATATGAGCTTTTTTCCCCGAAATAAGTGTCATTTAGCACAAAATGCATCGAATGTGGAGTAAAGTAAAGCTATGCGGCTCAATCACCAGAGAAATATAATAAAGCTGAAAGTATATTAGTTCAAGTGTTAAAATGGATATAAAGTAGAACGAGGGAAAACGATTTATTCTCCAAGTCTTACAATGAATAGAACATATCAAATGGGTTAAAACAGCATGTAACGTTGAATTAGTCTATAGCAATTTGATACATGCGACGACCGCCATTCAAATCGAATTAAATAAAATGAACTAATGCTATCGTAAGAACAGATTTAGGTTCTTAAACCAATGTTCCTAAACATACTACACAATATTTTTATAGCAAAGTATAGAAATTATTGTTTTTGTAACAACTTAATATTTATTTCTTAATAAGTATTAAACTTAGTGATACACATTTGTTTTATTTCTGTTTTAATCAAGGTGGCATTATATGAAATTATGAATGACGTGATATCTATTTAATAAAATAGTAGATTATTAACAGAGGGGATAAAGGAGTGTATCCCATCCACCCCGGTCGTCCCGTCCCGTTAACGAGGTGGTTGGGAAAAATTGTTGCATCGACCCCGGTAGTGTCGACTCGGTCGTTTAACGGGGTGGATGGCACAGATTTAGTCTCATCTACCCCGGTGTGTTTTTAATGAAGCGGACAGCACAGATTGAGTAGCATACGCCCCGGTAGTGTTTAAAGAGATTTTTAATTTTCTTACACATTTTGTATGTCAGCTAGAAAACACTTTGTCTTTGAAGTACCAGGTGGTCATAACTCTATAGGAGCTTACCTAACCCGTTGTGTCAGCTAGAACACGCCTTATGCCTTCGAAGTACCAGATTGTCATAACTGGGTAGGAGCTTGCTAAACATAGGAGTGTCAGCTAGAAAACGCTGTATGCCTTCGAAGTACCAGGTAGTCATAACTTGGCTGGAGCTTATCAGACAAAGGAGTGTCAGCTAGAAAACGCTTTATGCCTTCGACGTAGGTACTAGGTTATCATAACTTGGCAGGAGCTTACCAAACAAAGGACTGTCTGCTAGAAAACGCTTTATGCCTTCAAAGTACAATTAATTGATTCTGAGGCGGTACGCAGTTCGCTGGGTCAGCTAGTTATTGGTATAAAAATAAATATGAAGTGTAATATATATAATTATTAATATTCTCGAAAATGTTATGTTACTATTTTTAATTGAATTTTTATTACTTTTTTTAAAATTAATAATGGATTATACCATCTAAAATTAGAGACCAACATGTTCATAACTAGTAAGCACCAAGAAACAAATACTGGAACATAAGTACTTTCTACTATGTGGCGCGTATGCTACTCAATCTGTGCTGTCCGCTTCGTTAGAAATACACCGGGGTAGTTGCGACTAGATCTGTGCCATCCACCCCGGTAAACGACAGGGTCGGCTCAACCGGGGTCGATGGCACAAGTTTTCCCATCTGCCCCGTTAACGGGGCGGGACGACCGGGGTGGATGGGATGCACTCGGATAAAGCAGTGTCTTCTGTCGCGGGTGACGATTTAAATCGCGAGCGTAACGAAGGACTCGAGGTTTACTCCCGAGCGTAGCGAGGGTGTTACAAACTTAAATCACGAGCGAAGCGAGGGATTTAAGACGAGTCCTGAACTCATGAGTGTAGCGAGGGATTTAAGTTCACCCAAGACTAAGACAGCTTTATCACCGAGGAAAATACTCTAATTTTCGTACCATTTGCGAAAAAATTAACACAATAATAATATGAGATAAGCATTTATTAAAAATAATGACAATTAAAAATAAACTGAACGTTTATGTATTTGAAGAAAACAAAAACGCGGCGAATTCCTAGACTAATATTTTTTGTCGGAAAAGCAAAGGCATCAAGCTCATACGGCCTCGTCGGTTTTCGTAATTTTATTTATTAATCATAACTGCAGGAATCCGCTGGATGCGGGAAGCACAAAACCGGTCGAAGTGGCGGAGCTTGGGGAAGGCCTATGTCCAGCAGTGGACGTCTTTCGGCTGAAATGATGATGATGATGAATCCTAACTGCATAATAAACGCGTATTCCTTTTTCAAAAAGATGTATAATGCTTTATATACAAACTCAATGGTGTAAACACAGATGTAGTTCAGTATAAATTTCGGTAAGTATTCCAAATTTAAATCACATTCTCCCCCTACAGGATGAATGAAATTCAGTACAATTTTTTTTCCCTGTTTTTAACAGATTAAAAATGTCTATTGTTATGTTCGCTTTTTGTGGCATAGAATGTCACTTTTTTGAGCAAGTGGTACGAAAAGCACTTAAATTACACATAAATCAATCAAAATTAATCAACAAAACATAAATTGTGTCTTTAACAGTTAGCCGTGTTATTTCAATTAATAATCGTCCAGTTTTCCACACATCCTTACACACCTCTACAGACCACTTTTCATCTCCTCTCTCTCCTTTTCCCACCATTATTCTTTTCGTAATAACATTCTTTATTCTTTCTTAATATTACATAATATTTTAAATGAGTAACAACGTACGGCGTCTATTAGAAAACGGTGAACGATGAATTATCCATCCATACTCCATAAGCGTGGTTACTTTTTTCAAATCGTTATATTTCGCGGTAATTATAGGTTGTTTTTTATTTTTGTTGAAATTGCTTTCACCTTGAATCTTTACTCTATCTTCCTGAGCTTTCTCTATCATCAACATTTCAGGTTTTTCAATAAAATTATTTTTAATTTTCATTAGAGTTGCGAGTGGGGCAATTTGGAGTTGGACGTCGAAACCACCGGGTCACCTACTGACTAGTTTTATGGAGATGGAAGGCCTTATTTATGATGAATTCCTTCTTCAGAAAACGTGAGCACAGGAAGTGGACCTGGCAGACCCCTGTTTGTGCAATAATAAATAAGACAGACTTCATTAGTCGACGCAGAAGCAAGTTTTCAATGATTTCTCTGTGATCAACGCGCCGAAAACTGGAAGTGATCACCGCATGGTAAGAGGCACATTGAATCTCAATATCAAACTACAAAGAGCTCGACTGATGAAGTCTACGCTCCGTCCAGCACCGAGAGCTTTCAATTCCAACTTCAGAATCGTTTCTAGTGTCTAGGCAGCTCTGTGGACGATTTTAACGATGACTTCGTGGAAACTGTCCATACGGTCGGGTCTAAAATCTTCAAAATCCGTCCGATCCTACTTTGCAATTTATGAAGGAGAGGCGCGAGATGATCCTGCAGTCTTCAGATAGCTGAATAAATATATCTCTAAGTCCTTGAAAAACAAGTAACCCCGTTACATATCTGGCAAGTAACCCAAGAGCTAAATTGACCCGACACTATACTGATGACATCCTGGACGTCAGCTTGTACGAGATTAGGATGCCTCTGGAACAGCTCAACAACAACAAGGCGCCGCTGTTAGATTCCGTCTTACTCGAGGGCAAAACGCCACAGGCATAGAACAGAGATGTGGTGGAACTTTTCTTGAAGAGGGGTGACAATGCCCTTTTAAAGAATTATAGGCCCATCTCATTTCTGAGCAAGGTCTATAAGCTGTTTTCAAGAGTCATCACAAACCGTCTAGCGCGCAGATGTGACGACTTCTAACCTCTCGAACTAGTCGGGTTCCACTACCCTGGACCACACACATACCATGCAGCAGATTATACAGAAAACCGAAGAGTATGACCTGCCTCTCTGTTTAGTATTTGTGGGCTACGAAAAAGCCTTCGATTCGGTCGAGACCTGGGCTGTACTGCAGTCTCGTCATCGGTGCCAGATCGACTATACTATCGATACATCGAGGTGCTGAAGTGTCTGTACGAAAACGCCACTATGTCATTGCAGGCGCGGTCGCAGCCTAACATTTTGGGGGGGGGTCACCATGAGTACTGAAGAATATTTTTAGGAAGGTACATCCTCTTTGGTCTAGTAGTCGCAAGCGCTACTGATCAGCATGATGTCCCGGGTTATAATCATTTTGCAAATGTCCATCGGAGTGTCCGTGGCTCAAGTGAGAACAATTTTAAGATAGTAAGACAGGCAAATCGTTCAGGGTTTCGACAGCATGACCGTCTTTGGGGGGGGGGTCATGACCCCTAGGACCCCCCCCCCCCCTCGGACCGCGCCTGTGTCAGTGCGACTCTAGGACCAGACTTCGATACCTAACCGTCTGTAGCGAGGGGTGAGACAGGGAGACGTTATTTCTCCGAAACTGATCACCACTATACTGAAGGAGACAGCAATGTCAAAACGACTTTACTCATTTTGTGAAAAGTACAAAATCTTCAACGATAGTCAAAATGGTTTTAGGAAAAATAAATCTACTACACTGGCAATATTCAAATACATACAAGAAGCATTAAATATAATAAATAATAACAAACACGCAGTAGGGATTTTACTAGACACGAGCAAAGCCTACGATAGAGTGTCTTACAAGATCCTTCTAAATAAATTATATGAAATAGGTGTTAGGGGCACAGCCTACAAATGGTTTTGCTCTTACTTAGAAAATCGGGAACAATATGTAGAAGTAGATTATAAAGATGCACAGACTGGCCAGATAACGCGTGTTAAATCTGATAGAGCAAAAGTAACCATGTCAATTCCTCAAGGTAGTGTTTTAGGGTGCCTATTGTTCCTAATATATATAAATAACTTCCCTAAAGAAATAAATTCATACAGCGTCCTATTTGCTGACGACATTTCAATAATTTTTCCTTATGATAATAACGGGACCCTAAATGAAATCTTATATGACATTCTTACTAATATAGTGGCATGGTTGAAAGACCATAATTTAGAAATAAATTTCTCGAAGACGAAGCTGGTGCAATATAGACCATATCAGAAAGAAAAGGTAGATATCGACATCTCATATAATAATACAAAATTACAATGTGTAAACGACTTTTCACTGCTAGGCCTGACTGTCGATACAAATATAAACTGGAAAGGTCATATACAAACCCTATCAAATAAATTGGCTAGCTTTACATACGCCTTAAGAGAACTAAAAAAAGCATCCGACTTCAAAACAGCTCTTTCAGCCTACTACGCATACGCATATTCGTGGCTAAACTATGGAATTATATTGTGGGGAAATAGTGTAGATATAGAGCGACTATTTATTTTACAAAAAAAAAATGCGTTCGAATCCTAGTAAATATAGAACGTACGGAAAGTTGCAAACAATACTTTATAAAACATAAAATTCTTACGCTAACAGGTATTTATATCCTAGAAGCTAGTAAATTTGTGAGAAAATACCCATCGCTTTTTCCGCTAGCAAAACAGCAACGCCCACAGCAACGCAGTCTTAGAAACCGATATCTAAACGAATTAGCGGTACCAACTTCAAGACTAGCTATGTTTCGTTCTGGGCCTCTGGCCATGTGCGTTAAAATCTATAATAAACTCCCGAATTCAGTTAAGGATACAGAGTACGACAACAAATTCAAAAATGACCTACAAAACTACTTAAACTTAAAATCATATTATAGCCTAAAAGAATTTTTAACTGAGAAATAAATAAATTACTATCGACTCGAACACAGTACACATACATAACTAGGTACTCTATAAGACATCAGTCAGAAAATGATAATTTATTTATTTAGTTTGTAAGAATGACATAATGTATAATAATAATTAATAATTTTTAAATTAATCTATATCAACAAATTGTATTAATAATGAATAATGATAGCATGTTAAATTAATTAAAACCTGTCGCCTATACATTGCTGTGCCCTAGCAGGGTTCATTGTTTGGAACTATCATAATGTAACAACCTGTAAAAAATGCAATAAATGAATATGAATGAAAGGATGTATTCAAGGTTCTGGACTGGAAAGGGGCTGGCATAAACATCAATGGCAAGTACATCACTTATTTTCGGTTTGCCGATGAAATATCTGTCATGTGTGAGAATATGGGATCTCAGTACAATGCTCAATGACTTCAGTAGAGCTTCCGAAAATTGACTAGTAGGTCTAACTTCGAGAAAGAGGTCAATCGTCGAATCCGACTCGGCTTGGCAGCGTTCGGGAAGCTACGCAATATCTTCTCGTCCCACATACACGCAGTGTCTCAAGATGAAAGTCTTTGACCAGTGTGTTTTGTCAGTGACGACCTATGGTACTGAAACGTGGTCGCTCACAATGGGCCTTGTTAGAAGGCTGTTAGTAACCCAAGGGGCGGTGAAAGAGCTAAGCTTGGAGTTTCCCTAGGCGATCGAACCAGAAATGTAGAGATCCGTAGGTTCTCCTACGGATCTCTTCATTTCTGGTTCGATCTGAAATATCTGTCATGTGTGAGAATATGGGATCTCAGTACAATGCTCAATGACTTCAGTAGAGCTTCCGAAAGAGTGGGTCTTATAATGAACATGAACAAGACAAAGGTCATGTCAAATGCTCACGTAATACCCACTCCCATCAAGATCGGAGGCGCTCCGCTCGAAGTTGTGGACGAGTATGTTTACCTAGAACAAACTGTCTAGTTAGGTAGGTCTAACTTCGAGAAAGAGGTCAATCGTCGAATCCGACTCGGCTTGGCAGCGTTCGGGAAGCTACGCAATATCTTCTCGTCCCACATACACGCAGTGTCTCAAGATGAAAGTCTTTGACCAGTGTGTTTTGTCAGTGACGACCTATGGTACTGAAACGTGGTCGCTCACAATGGGCCTTGTTAGAAGGCTGTTAGTAACCCAAGGGGCGGTGAAAGAGCTAAGCTTGGAGTTTCCCTTGGCGATCGAACCAGAAATGAAGAGATCCGTAGGAGAACTAAGGTAACCCATAGCCCGAAGAATTGCCAAACTTAAGTGGCAGTGGGCAGGGCACATTGCTCGCAGAACAGATGGCCGATGGGGCCGAAAGGTTCTAGAGTGGCGACCGCGTACCGGAAGAATCAGAGTTGGCCTCCCACAAGGTGGACCGATGATCGTGTGTAGACCGCAGGAATGCGCCGGATGCGGAAAGCACAAAACCGGTCAAAGTGGCGGACGCTTGGGGGAGGCCTATGTCCAGCAGTGGACGTCTTTCAGCTGAAATAATGATGAAGAACTTTTTTACTTTATTTTGCTCTTTTTTGACTTTTGGGATTGAACCTGTTAACCCTCTGCTAAATTTATGATACTATCTTGTCCTTCATTATCATCTGCTTCTTGAGATTTCGCCATTAAATCCATTCATTATTCAGGTACCTTATAAATTAATTAATGAAACCCACAAAATCGAAGTTTCATCAGATTAATTTAATACAATTTTTGTATGCTACTTACCACGGGTAACGTCAATCAATCAATCAAATCAGCCTATCGCAGTCCACTGCTGGACATAGGCCTCTCCCATGCTGCGCCACAACACCCTATCCTCCGCCTTCCGCATCCAGTCTGTCCCAGCCACCTTTTTGAGGTCGTCGGTCCATCTAGCTGGGGGGCGTCCCACACTACGCTTGCCAATACGCGGTCTCCACTCCAGGACTCGTCTGCTCCATCGGCTATCGGTCCTTCGACAAACATGACCCTGTAAGCTATGTCGGTAACTCCAGTTCTTTTCCGGATAACATCGTTTCTGATCTTATCCATCAAAGAAACTCCGAGCATAGCCCGCTCCATAGCGCGCTGAGCGACATAAAATTTGTGGATCAGCCCAACCGTCAGTGTCCACGTTTCGGCAGCGTATGTCATGACGGGCAGGACGCACTGGTTGAAGACCTTGGTCTTCAAACATTGCGGTATTGGCGACGAGAAGACTTGACGAAGTTTTCCAAACGCTGCCCAACCCAACTGGAACCTCCTGTCGGCTTCTTTCTCGAAGTTGTGTCTACCAAGCTGTATGACTTGCCCAAGGTAGACATACTCCGTCACAACCTCGAGAAGCGACCCTTCGATGCGGATTGGACTCGGCAAGACGTGCGAATTGTACATGACTTTCGTCTTGTCCAAGTTCATGCCGAGGCCTACCCGCCGTGAGGCTCCATTTAGGCTATGCAGCATCTGGTCTAACTGTTCCAGCGTCTCTACCATTATGATGATGTCGTCGGCAAAACGAAGGTGTGAGATGTACTCGCCGTTCACACTGATTCCCTGTTCAGTCCAGTCCAGCGTCTTAAATACGTCCTCCAGCGCATTGATGAACAGTTTCGGGGATATCACATCCCCCTGTCTCACCCCCCTGAGCAGTTGGATTGGGCTGGTTTTCGTATCCTGGATCTGGACAGTCATCGTTGCAGCGTCATACAAGCACCTCATCACCTCGATGTATCTCCAGTCAATTCGACATCGTTGCAGAGAGGCCAGAACTGCCCAAATTTCGATAGAGTCGAAGGTTTTCTCGTAGTCCACAAATGCCATACACAGCGGCTGATTGTACTCCTCGGTCTTCTGTACAATTTGCCGAACAGTATGGATGTGGTCTACGGTGCTGAAGCCTTTTCGAAAACCGGCTTGTTCTGGTGGCTGGAACTCGTCAAGTCTCCTGGCGAGACCGTTCGTGACGACCCTCGTAAACAGCTTGTATGGCTCAAGAGTGAGATGGGTCTATAATTCTTCAGCAAAGTTTTGTCACCTTTTTTGAAGAACAGAACCACCACACCCCTGCTCCACGCTTCAGGTGTTGTACCCTCTAGGATGACGGAGGTGAAGAGACTTGCGAGCTCTCTCAGGACTGGTGCCCCTCCCGCTTTAAGGAACTCTGTCGTTATTCCGTCGTCCCCAGGTGTCTTATTGTTCTTAAGCTGCTCGAGAGCCGCCCTAATCTCGCATTGGTCGACATCCGGGATGTCCTCCGTGTAGTGGCGCGTTAATTCAGCTCGATGGTCATCTTCACTATGTCCCGCTGGTTTCACCGTCCGCGTTGAGTAGAAGTGACCGTAGAAGTTCTCAACCTCTTCGAGTATCTCGGACTTTGAAGTCACGATTCTGCCATCCGCAGTTCTTAGTTTCGTCAGATGGGACCTCCCTAATTGCCGAGCGAACACTTTCGACCCTCGGTTCTGCTCAATCGCAACCTTGATGTCACGGGTGTTGGAGCACCGAAGGTCACGTCGTGTCAGCTTTCTTATTTTTAGGTTTAAGGTCCTCTTATCTGACGAAGACGGCTGCGTGGATGGCAACTCTCGCCTTTCCTTCATAAGTCCGAGAGTTTCCGAGGAAAGTGTAGACACCTTACTTTTTCGCTGCGACGGAAAAAGTTTGCGGGATACGTCGCATAGCGCTCTGACCACCTCATCGGCCTTCTCGTCAACAGTGCCTGTGGTTTCCAGCAGTGCGAATCGATTTTGAAGTTCCAGTTGGAACTTTTCGGATCCCAAAGCGGCTTGGAGCTGCGTAGGTCGGAGGATAGGCCTCATCATGCGGTTTCTCTCAGCACGAAAATTTATATTTAGAGTGCCTCGTACAAGTCTGTGATCGCTTCCGGTATTAAACCTGCTGATCACGGAGACATCTCTAAATATATGCTTTCTATCCGTCCTGATGAAGTCTATCTCGTTCTTCGTCACGTTATCAGGGCTCTGCCAGGTCCACTTCCTCTGGGGTTTCTTTTGAAAGAATGAGTTCATCATAAAGAGCCCCTGCGACTCTAGGAAGTTGACCAGCATTTGCCCCCTGTGATTTCTTCGCCCCAAACCGAATGGTCCGACTTTCGATTCGCCGCGTTCTTGTACTCCCACTTTGGCATTAAAGTCCCCCATAACAACGTTGTAGTGCTTTGTTATACTGTATATTGCCTTGGCAATATCTTCGTACATGGCCTCGGCTGTCTCGTCAGAGTATGTCGAAGTCGGCGCATATACCTGTATCACTTTCAGGTAGTACCTGTCAGTGAGTTTCAGTACAAGGTACGCTACCCGTGTCGACACACTACTGATTTCCACAACGCTGCTGGTGAGTTCCTTGTTGACTAGAAAGCCGACACCGCCTTGGGAGAGCTGATCACCTTCGCGGAAGTAGAATAGGTGGCCCGACTCCAAGGTTATCGTATCCTCCCCCTGTCTTCGGACTTCCGATAACCCCAGTATGTGCCAGTTAATGCGACCTAACTCTACCTCAAGTTCGGCAAGGTGATGGTCCAGCCTCATCGAACGTCCATTGTACGTAGCATGGTAACGTGTTACCCAGTAACTGTGTTATAGAGGTCAGATAGATAAGCAGTTTCTCCATGTAAAATACTGGTATTCAGATACATCTAGTAAGACGACCCTAACATAGTTGGGAAAAGGGAAAGTATAAGAAGACATGTTTATAGGGCACGTGTATCTATGTATACTGTGCAGCACTCGCTGCTCCTCATGAAAAGTAACTGAATGATTTAAAGTTCAAAAGGTTATTTTAGTCCTCTATTGCGCGTCTATTATGTGGTTTCCAACTTGCCACTAACGACGCATCTATGTGCCATATACAGGGTGGAAAGTAATAAAATTCGAACAGGCCCGATTGAGAGTTAGCTTAATATTTTTGTTAGTTAGTTATGTACTCAAAGTCAACATTCGTATCTTTCTTTTTTATCTTTCAAAGTAAATAAAGCTGCTTTAATATTTTTGACAAGATGTTTGCGTGCTAGCGAAATTGTGACTAGGTATTATTGTGAGTCCCGTTGTCGAGCTGACAACAATGCGAAAAAGGAACAACCTGTATTTTTGGGGCAACAACTGAAAGGGTTATTTTTAAGATGAAAAATAGGCTCTCTAAGCCCACGTTCCCACGAGCGTAATATAATAGCGGCGGGATATTTTCGTGCATTGGATCTTCAACGCACTGATTAGCGTCGAGAGTTGAAAATCGAACACAGTGTTATTTCGACGCGTTGAGACTCACACGCGACGCGCTGAACTCTGTTAGGTTAGGTTAGGTTATGAGGTCACAAATCGTGGTCGGGGGGTGTCGGATCGCTGTCGAGTCCACCATGAAATATCTGGGATTGGTGCTCGACAGCCGGTGGGACTTCGGCCCCCACTTCCGGCGGCTGGCGCCCAAGTTGATGGGCGCGGCTGGGGCGCTGTCAACGCTGCTTCCCAATCTGGGGGGCCCGAGCGCCGCCTGTAGGCGGCTCTACGTGGGGATCGTGCGATCCATGGCCCTGTATGGGGCCCCGATCTGGGCGGCTGACCTGACGGCCGGCAGCATCGCTGTCCTGCGAAGACCGCAGCGAGCGATGGCCGTCAGAGTCATCAGGGGATATCGCACGATCTCCTACGAGGCGGCCTGTGTACTGGCTGGATCCCCACCGTGGGACCTCGAGGCGAAAGTACTCGCGTCACTGTATCGGTGGCGCGAGGAAGCGCGGGAGCGAGGCGAGCGACTGACGGAGCGACACATGGAGCTTCGTCGGTCGCAGCTCCGCGCAGCCCTGGTGGCGAGCTGGCAGGACAGGCTTTCACGCCCTACCGCCGGCCTCGCCACCGTCGAGGCGGTCCGGCCAGTACTCGGGCCCTGGCTCGGGAGGAGGCACGGCTCCCTGTCGTTTCGGGCGACGCAGGTGCTCTCGGGGCATGGTTGCTTCGGGAAGTACCTGTGTCGCATAAACAGGGAGCCGGACGCCCGGTGTCACCACTGCGTCGACTGCCGGGAGGATACGGCGCGGCATACGCTGGCAGAATGTGCCGCTTGGGAGGAGCCGCGTCGTGTCCTCGTCTCAGAAGTAGGCAGTGACCTATCGCTGCCGGCCGTGGTCGAGTCGATGGTCGGCAGCGAGGAGTCCTGGGACGCGGTGGTATCCTTCTGCGAAACTGTCATGTCGCAGAAGGAGGCTGCGGAAAGGGAGCGGGAGATATCTTCCGCGCACCCTGCCCGCAGCAGGCGCACCGGGCGTCGGCGGAGGGCGGATAACGCCCTCTTCCAGCCCCCCTAAATGGGTCCAGGGGCGACGGATCTGGGGACATCCGTCGCCCCCTATTGTACGGACCCGAGATGGTGGCGCGTAGTGTTCCACGCGCGCCTCTCTGTGATGTATGGGGGGGAGTTTAACACCTCACTCCCCCCCAACGTGAGGAGGCCCGCAAAGGCGGGCCGGCACCAGTCGGGGATCGCGGAAGACATATTGGTTCCCGTGGTCCCCGACGTAGGTGTGGGACGGAACACCGGGGTGGTTTTAGTCAGTAAGAGTCTGACAGACCCCTCCGCCCACCCCAGGGCGCAGGACATCCATGAGGATTTCCACCTCGTGATCAAAAAAAAAAAAAAAAAAAGGTTATGAGGTGCTCACTCCCCCCCAACGTGAGGAGGCCCGCAAAGGCGGGCCGGCACCGGTCGGGGATCGCGGAAGACATATTGGTTCCCGTGGTCCCCGACGTAGGTGTGGGACGGAACACCGGGGTGGTTTTAGTCAGTAAGAGTCTGACAGACCCCTCCGGGCGGAGGACATCCATGAGGATTTCCACCTCGTGATCAAAAAAAAAAAAAGGTTATGAGGTGTACCGCGCGGCGAAGGAGGCTCTGTGGCTGGCCATCGGCGAAGCGAAGACGCGAGCCAGGGCGGAGATGTTGGAGACTCTCGACGGAGATCCGTGGGGGCGCCCCTATCGGGCGGTTCGAGGGAAACTTCGAGCCGCAGCGCCTCCACTCACGGAGAGTCTCCAACCAGAGCTGCTGGACGAGGTCGTCGCAGCCCTCTTCCCGGCAAGAGCGGAGCACACTCCGCCGCCGATGGCTTTGCCCACAGCCGCAGAGCCTACAGAAGGGAACGCCATCAGCGCCCCAGAGGTGACACAAGGAGAGATGGGGGCGGCCGTGTTGTGGCTCCGGGCCAAGAACGTGGCTCCGGGGCCCGACGGTATACACGGCTGCGCGTTGGCCCTCGCTCTGAAGGAGCTAGAGCCCCAACTGAGAGGACTCTTCACAGCGTGCCTTGAGCAGGGCCGGTTTCCCAGTTTGTGGAAATCAGGTCGTCTGGTCCTGCTCAAGAAGGCGGGGCGCCCAGCGGACTCACCGTCCGCGTACAGGCCCATAGTGTTTCTGGACGAGGTTGGGAAATTATTCGAGCGAATTATCGCTGCCCGCCTCGTCCACCACTTGTGCAGAGAGGGGCCTGACCTGGCCGAGAGCCAGTTTGGCTTTCGGCACGGGCGCTCCACCATCCACGCAATATCGCGTGTGAGAGTCCTGGCGGAGGAAGCAGTGTCCCGGGGCGGGGTGATGTTGGCGGTGTCCTTGGACATATCTAACGCCTTCAACACCCTGCCTTGGAGCTGCATTCGGGAGGCACTGCTTTACCATCGGGTGCCTCCCTACCTCTGCCACATCGTTGGGGCTTATCTCGAGGATAGGGGTGTCACCTACATGGGACGTGATGGCGGAAACCAGCGCCGCATGTCGTGCGGTGTTCCACAGGGCTCGGTCGTTGGCCCGCTCTTGTGGAACATCGGGTACGACTGGGTGCTGAGGGGCGAGCTCCCGCCGGGCGTGGAACTGGCGTGTTATGCGGATGACACGCTGGTCACGGCCCGGGGGAGCTCGTACAGGGAGGCAGCGTTGCTGGCGACGGCTGCGGTGTCACTGGTGGTGAGCCGCATACGGCGCCTAGGCCTGGAGGTGGCCCTCAACAAGTCGGAGGCCATGGCCTTTCATGGCCCCCGGCGGGCGCCGCCGGCCGGATCACAAATCGTGGTCGGGGGGTGTCGGATCGCTGTCGAGTCCACCATGAAATATCTAGGATTGGTGCTCGACAGCCGGTGGGACTTTGGCCCCCACTTCCGGCGGCTAGCGCCCAAGTTGATGGGCGCGGCTGGGGCGCTGTCAACGCTGCTTCCCAATCTGGGGGCCCGAGCGCCGCCTGTAGGCGGCTCTACGTGGGGATCGTGCGATCCATGGCCCTGTATAGGGCCCCGATCTGGGCGGCTGACCTGACGGCCGGCAGCATCGCTGTCCTGCGAAGATCGCAGCGAGCGATGGCCGTCAGAGTCATCAGGGAATATCGCACGATCTCCTACGAGGCGGCCTGTGTGCTGGCTGGATCCCCACCGTGGGAACTCGAGGCGAAAGTACTCGCGTCACTGTATCGGTGGTGCGAGGAAGCGCGGGAGCGAGGCGAGCGACTGACGGAGCGACACATGGAGCTTCGTCGGTCGCAGCTCCGCGCAGCCCTGGTGGCGAGCTGGCAGGACAGGCTTTCACGCCCTACCGCCGGCCTCGCCACCGTCGAGGCGGTCCGGCCAGTATCGGGCACTGGCTCGGGAGGAGGCACGGCTCCCTGTCGCTTCGGGCGACGCAGGTGCTCTCGGGGCATGGTTGCTTCGGGAAGTACCTGTGTCGCATAAACAGGGAGCCGGACGCCCGGTGTCACCACTGCGTCGACTGCCGGGAGGACACGGCGCGGCATACGCTGGCAGAATGTGCCGCTTGGGAGGAGCCGCGTCGTGTCCTCGTCTCAGAAATAGGCAGTGACCTATCGCTGCCGGCCGTGGTCGAGTCGATGGTCGGCAGCGAGGGGTCCTGGGACGCGGTGGTATCCTTCTGCGAATTAGTTATGTCGCAGAAGGAGGCTGCGGAAAGGGAGCGGGAGATATCTTCCGCTCACCCAGCCCGCAGCAGGCGCACCGGGCGTCGGCGGAGGGCGGACAACGCCCTCTTCCAGCCCCCCTAAATGGGTCCAGGGGCGACGGATCTGCGGACATCCGTCGCCCCCTATTGCTACGGACGCGAGATGGTGGCGCGTAGTGTTCCACGCGCGCCTCTCTGTGATGTATGGGGGGGAGTTTAACACCTCACTCCCCCCCAACGTGAGGAGGCCCGCAAACGCGGGCCGGCACCAGTTGGGGATCGCGGAAGACATATTGGTTCCCGTAGTCCCCGACGTAGGTGTGGGACGGAACACCGGGGTGGTTTTAGTCATTAAGAGTCTGACAGACCCCTCCGCCCACCCCAGGGCGGAGGACATCCATGAGGATTTCCACCTCGTGATCAAAAAAAAAAAACCCGCTGATATTCACTCGCACTGAACTCTGTTAGGTTATCAATGCTCGGTTCAACAACAAGAGTTGAAAATCGAACACTGTGTTATTTCGACGCGCTGATACTCACTCGCGCTGAACTCTGTTAGGTTATCAATGCTCGGTTCAAAAACAAGAGTTGAAAATCGAACACAGTATTATTTTAACGCGCTGATACTCACTCGCGCTGAACTCTGTTAGGTTATCAATGTTCGGTTCAACAACAAGAGTTGAATATCGAACACAGTGTTATTTCGACCCGCTGATATTCACTCGCGCTGAACTCTGTTCGGTTATCAATGCTCGGTTCAACAACAAGAGTTGAAAATCGAACACGAGTGTTATTTCGACGCGCTGATACTAACTCGCGCTAACTCTGTTAGGTTATCAATGCTCGGTTCTTCAAGAGTTGAAAACCCAGTGTGCGAAAAAATCCCGCCGCAATTTTATTACGCTCGTGGGAACGTGGGTTTGACACATGACATTCCAAGTTCGAGAACAATTCCAAATCGATCGTCACGAAAATGCTCGATAGAGAGACTGGAACAATCAACGCGAATATCGCGAAAGTTTAAGAACGTTCATTAATACCAGGCTACTCAGAAAGTATTGCGAAAAAAGTTTTTTTTGTATGAAAGACTGGCCAGTTATAAATAAACTATTATAAAAATAATGATTATTTATAAGTAAAAATAGGTACGTTCCAATTTCAAAATTTCCCTCCTAAGGAAGGCCCTTCCAAGGCAACTGTGTATCGTTGGTATAAAGAATTCAAACGTGGTTGACTAACTTTGGGGGATGAAGAAAGAAGTGGTCGCCTTTTGAAAAAAATTTATCCAAGACAATAGGCGAATTACGTATCAGGAGTTTCAACACATACTGCCGATTGGATCGGGAAGCCTTCACGAGATTCTACTCGTGCATCTTCGCGTGAAGAGGATAGTTACACGGTGGGTGCCGCACAACCTCACCGATGCTCAGAAGCAGGCCCGGGTGGAATAGTGCAGTGGTATGAAACAAATTTGAAGCAGGCTCGTCTCGGCATGTTTACGACATTATTACAGGTGATGAGTCCTGGATTTATCAATACGATCCAGAAACGTAGCGCCAGTCGACGGTTTGGGTGTTTCAAAACGAATCAACGCCTACCAAAGTAAAGCGATCTAGAACCGGGGGGAAGATTATGATCGCGAGCTTTTTCAATTTGACTGGCTACTTGGTGTCAATCCCTTTACGGAACCAAAGAAGCATCAACGCCGAATGGTTTACTACCAAATGCTTGGCAGAAGTTTTCTCTGTTGTGAGCAACAAGCGACCAAACACAGGGCTCTGCGGGCTACTGCTCCCCTCCACCACGACAACGCGCTCACGCACACCGCGCTAAAAACGAGGGACTTCTTGGACAGCATGCCGTTCAAACTTCTGGGTGCCCCTTCTTACAGTCCTGACCTAGCACCGTGTGACTTCTTTTTATTCCCGAAAATTAAAAATCAGCTCAAAGGGATACAATTTTCGTCGCCGGAAGATGCGCTGTCAGCGTTCGAGCAGGCTGTAAACGATGTGTCTGCGGCGGGCTGGAAAAAGTGTTTCGAAAACTGGTTCAGACGTATGAAACTTTGCATAGAAGCTAGTGGAGAGTATTTTGAAAAGATTAAAAAAAAAAAAATACCTATAGAACACTTCTTTTTATTTTCGCAAAACTTTCTGAGTGTCCCACGTATACAGCATTATTTATTAATGGAAGTGGGTAATAAGATGACATTTTTATAGTATCATGCCTCAGCATTAAATAACTACAATTAATAGTGCCTACCTACATAGTTTTAATTAGTACTTAATTGTAATACTGAAAAGTCAAACGGGATTTGGATTTTGAGTGTGTTACGTAATTACCCCGCGGGTCAGTATTAAAGGGTAGTAGTAGTAGCAGTAGCAGTAGTTCCGGTTTCGTCTCAAAGTACAGGATAATTATTTTTTCGCACCACTTGCTCAAACAAGTGACATTCTATGCTACAAAAAGCGAACATAACAATAGTCATTTTTAATCTGTTAAAAACAGGGAAAGAAAATTGTACTGTATTTCATTCATCCTCTAGGGGGAGAATGTGATTTAAAGGGTCTCACCGGGTTTCCATATGAAATCTGTACTGGCGTCTTTTTTGACATTGGTGCCTTAATTATGTTGCTAGTTGTTGAAAAAAATTTTGGGCCAATTATCAAACCCCTAGCTTCTTTAGTTTTTGAAAAATAAGGGTTGTAACCTCAAACTTGAATGTTTTTTTTCTACGAAACTACAATAGATTTTAAAATGAAACCAACGCGACATGAAAGCTACTTAATAGATTTATATTTCAATTTTTTTTTCATAATTTTTCAACCACCTATAGGGCAGAACCAAATGTGTTTTAAAAATTAAGGGTGGTTTTTCGTGGCCATTTTTCGAGGTACACCGACCAAATAAATTACATAAATTACGTATGTATCCAACTATAATATATAACAATTACATAGATGTGTCATGGGTGGAACATATTCGAAACAATAAAAGTTTTCAATAGATAGGTGCACACGGCTACAGGTCAAGCTGTACATTTCTGTTCTGTACATTTATGTTTAGTATATTATGAGTCTAAACTAGTGAATGATTATAATTCCTGTGATTACAGTACGCACGGCCACACATGACCAGTATAAGCTGACATCTCATTGTAGGAAACTCCTATGCAATGCGAGGTCAGCTAAAACTGGAAATGTACAGCTTGACCTGTAGCCGTGTGTACCTATCTATTGAAAACTTTTATTGTTTTGATTATGTTCCACCCATGACACATCTATGTAATTGTTATATATTATAGTTGGATACATACGTAATTTATGTAATTTATTTGGTCGGTGTACCTCAAAAAATGGCCACGAAAAACGGGTTATTCCCACTCGGTAACACCCTTTCGTCAACACTGTTAACAATCGGGAAAAAAAAGTTTCGTTCGTTCACAGTGTTGATGAACGCTACTTATTATTTCGGGTAATTCCCGTTCGGTAACACCTTTCGTTCCTGTAGTCAACACTGTTGACGATCGGGAAAAAAAAGTTTCGTTCGTTCGCAGTGTCCATGAATGCTGGTTTTTATTTTTAAAATATGGAAATAAAAATAAAACATGTCATGGATTTTCAAATGTTTAATTACGACGAAAGTCTAGTTTAATTGATAAAAAATGTTGTATGTTGTTCCATTTGTAGAATTTAAGTTAGTAGATTGCAAACTTCCCGTTGCAGCAGGTAGGTATAGCGATGCCGCGCCGGTAGCCGGTAACAGTAGATAAAATAAACAATAGATTCGCACACTACCCCCGACCGGCCTATTCTACGTACGTTATCCACTATGACCTTGAATTAGCCAATCAGAGCACTGCAATAATAAGTATCGTTCATTTTGGGTAGCTAATCCTGATTTATGCATCGTACATACAGTACATTATTAGTTCTAAATTCGGACATGTCGGAACAAGATTTAGCAGGTAATTCTAGTGGAAAATCCGTGTTAGTGCGTATAAAAAGAAAACATGGGACTGTTTTACTTCATGACGATACTTTTTCAACTATATTAATTTGATTATGTTAAATCAGTGTCACAATTTTATTATTTATCAAAGTGTAAAATGGTTATTATGCACATGATAAGGCCATTTTTTTATTTTCTAGTTAATTGTGTTTTAAAAGATCTAACATAATCCATTAAAACATTTTAAAAATCCATGACATGTTTTATTTTTATTTCCATATCTTAAAAATAAAAACCAACATTCATGGACACTGCGAACGAACGAAACTTTTTTTTCCCGATCGTCAACAGTGTTGACTACAGGAACGAAAGGTGTTACCGAACGGGAATTACCCGAAATAATAAGTAGCGTTCGTCAACACTGTGAACGAACGAAACTTTATTTTTCCCGATCGTCAACAGTGTTGACGAAAGGGTGTTACCGAGCGGGAATAACCCCGAAAAACCACCCTTAATTTTTAAAACTCTTTTGGTTCTGCCCTATCGGTGGTTGAAAAGTTATGAAAAAAATGTGAAATGTAAATCTATTAAGTAGCTTTCATGTCGCGTTGGTTTCATTATTAAATCTATTGTAGTTTCGTAGAAAAAAAACATTCAAGTTTTAGGTTGCAACCCTTATTTTTCAAAAACTAAAGAAGCTAGAGGTTTGATAATTGGCCCAATTTTTTTTCGACAACTAGCTACATAATTAAGGCACCAATGTCAAAAAAGATGCCAGTGCAGATTTCATATGGAAACCCGGTGAGACCCTTTGGAATACTTACCGAAATTTATACTGAACTACATCTGTGTTTCTTACACCATTGAGTTTGTATATAAGCACTAGCTTTTGCCAGCGGCTTCGCCCGCGTGGAGGTCGGAAATTATCCCGCGGGAACAAACTACCGGGATAAAAAGTACCTATATGTTAATCCAGGTTATAAACTGTCTGTGTGCCAAATTTCATTCAAATCCGTTCAGTGGTTTTTGCGTGAAAGGGTAACAAACATACACATACACATGATACATCCATCCTCACAAACTTTCACATTTATAATATTATATAGTAGGATTATACATCTTTTTGAAAAAGGAATACGCTTTTATTATGCAGTTATGATTATTAAATAAAATTACGAAAACCGACGAGGCCGTATGAGCTTGATGCCTTTGCTTTTCCGACAAAAAAACGTTAGTCTAGGAATTTGCCGCGTTTTTGTTTTCTTCAAATACAAAAACGTTCAAGTTTATTTTAATTTATTTTGAATTGTCATTATTTTTAATAAATGCTTATCTCTTATTATTGTGTTAATTTTTTCGCAAATGGTACGAAAAGTAGAGTATTTTCCTCGGTGATAAAGCTGTCTTAGTCTTGGGTGAACTTAAATCCCTCGCTACACTCAGGACTCGTCTTAAATCCCTCGCTTCACTCGTGATTTAAGTTTTTAACACTCTCGCTACGCTCGGGAGTAAACCTCGAGTCCTTCGTTACGCTCGTGATTTAAATCGTCACCCGCGACAGAAGACACTGCTTTAGCCCCTTGGTTAATAATCTATTTTGCAAAGGTACCTATGTGTCGGGTTGATTCCCGGTTGAGGCAAGAAACTTAATAGAAACATATTAGTGCTGTTTTACGTAACTAAGTTTTAAAATAAATTAATATCTTATGTACATGTACAACAAAGAGAATGGTTATATAGTCTTTGATGTACAATACCTGTATTTAGAATAGTTGACACAAATAAAATTAGATAACAAACTCTAACATTTGTTATGTTAATGTATCGGGAGGCGAGAATCATTATGGAAGATTACTATAGGGAGGGATGAGTGGCGTGGCCAAGTGGAAAGGAACTGGCGACCTTGTCAGGGCGAGGTCACACCACCCCGCCCCGGGCCCGACGCCACCTCGGCAGCTTCTACCTGCGCCTCTGCGGACGTCAACGCAAACCCACATACTGTGTAACATAAATGCCACCACAGGTAAACTCCATTGGTTTTATTTCTGTACACATGTTTTTTTTTTTCATCTGAAACACGTACCGTAGACCTACCTGCGTGTTTCCAAAAAATCCACAATATTTCAATAATTGGTTGACTATGTTGCCTAGATATAGGCTAGTAGCGATTTATGTCTCTGCATTTTTTTTCATCAACAACTTCTGCATGGCCCTTAATCTGCTCCTGCCGTTGGTCACACGCTCATATACTCCAAGAAATCCCCGAGTACTGACATGAACGACAACTACGCAATAAGATAGGTGTTGTGTACACAATTTATGTTTAGTTACGGAGACGAACCGCGACCGCGGGTACGGCGCACGGACGTCGGTCGGAGCACTCGGAGCCCTCAGCGCGGAGTCGGGAGCGATGACGGCGGTGCGCGGCCTTGGCCGTGATCGTGCGCTCGATATAGCCCGGCCGAGCTCCCCGCCTGCCGCCTGCCTCCTGCCTCCAACCTCCCACGTACCATCTCCTCCCAACATTTCACCTCAAACCTACCATATTCTATTTCCTTCCGAATTTCTTATAGGTTTTGCCAGTTATTTTCAACTGATAAGATGCAAAACTCGAGATTAATAACGGTTCGGTAAGATTTCATTGATAAAAATAGCACCTTCGCTTCGAAGTGGCAGCACCACCTATTTATTGTATGTACTTAAGAAAAAATCGTATGTAGGTATTCAGTCTGGCATGTTCAATTTGTAAATTAGGTACCTACCTACACATTATTTCCTTTGATTATAACATCAAGGTTGAATGGTGAACGTTTCATACCACGCACCTTGTTACGGCGATCCCAGAATTATGGTAAAGTAAACAATATGAACGTCTGGAGGTCGAAAACATTGCGACAAAATTTTTATTCCGCAAGCTGTGCATAAAGTCGCTCAATAGTACTTAGTAGGCAGACGGCGTAGTTAGAGCGAATCAGAATTAGACACCAAGGCCACCAAGCGAAGTGATATCATTTATATGGCGTGTCTGTCCCTGAACCCGGCGAATGACGCACGTGGATTCAAATATCACCCTGACCTTAGTCGTAAAAATAATCTTTGTACCAGCTAATGGAAATACTTTCCACCCAAACACATATATCAAGGGTCGGTTACAAAACCAATTTGTCTGTGAAACTAATCATTATAGCTCAGGAATCACAAAGAACAATTCATATTAATTTTATTGAGAAACTGTAGGCAAAGTAGGTAAGTATCTACATTGAGCAAGTACAAAAAAAATCGTGCTGAATTCAAGAAATAAATAATAGTGTATTGCAAAAAAATGCTATACTTTGAGTGGTAAGATCGGTTGTGTTTTTACAACCTCAAAGTGAAAAACCACGTTGTTATAAATTTTCGTATATTTACACTAAATACACTTAAGTTTATTTAGCTTTAGCCTTCTTGCCTTTCTTTTTAGGCGGCGTACTTTTATTAGTTTTATTGTTCTTAGAAGAATTGCCTTTTTTGCCGCGACCCTTCGTTTTCTCCTTGGCCTTTTGCGCGCGCAAGTCTTTCTTCATTCGAGGGTCGACCACCTTGTATTGTCCTTTAACTCCCTGAGGTCGTTTCATACGTTTGGCGGTAGTATGTTTTTTAGCCACCACATAAGTTATTTTCTTTTTCCCTTCTGTCTGTGCCTTTTTATATACAGATTTAATTTGTTGGGCTTTTTCCCGCTCTGACATATCGGCGTTCTCCATAACTGCTTCTACCTTCTTCTTGGCACGTTCCATCTTCTTTATCATGCGCTTCTTCTTTCGTGCTTTGGCTTCTATTACTTTCTTAATCGGCCTGGCGTTGATGTCTTGCAACCTATTCTTATACTCGTCTGTGTATGTCTGCAAAATGAAGTAAAATTTACGTTTCACTGGAAAAAACGCTAGCCTAAAATACATACATTGTCCCATGGGGGTAGGCAGAAACTACGGAATGCCACCTACTACGATCCTTACAAACTCTACACACACGCCGGTTGCGAGTACTACGCACCTGACCTTTCAGAAGAACATCACCAATAAGGTCACTATATGTCCTCCTAGGGCGTCCCCTCCCGGCGTTTCCACTCACATCTGCCTTGTAAATACCTCTTGTAAGCCATCCTTCGTTCATCCTCTCAACATAACCAAACCATCTAAGCATACTCTTTTAATTTATGTCACTACATCTTCTTTTAATCCGCACCGTTGTCTTATCACATCATTCCTCAGCCGTAATTCGTAAATATAATTATAATTACATATTATATTATAATTCCGTAACTCATAATCAAACTACACATGCTTCGCAAGGACCGCATTTCCACAGCATCAATTCTGCTTTCATGCTTCTTTTGCCACACCCAACAACATTCACTTCCATACATTAGCGTAGGTACCTACCAGCACACCAATGTGAACAATCGCCAGCCCAGCCATTTCGGACATCAATTATAATAATAATATCTTAGGACAACCAACACACCATTATCTGATCCCAAACTAGGCAGAGCCTGTACTATACCATAGTACCAGACAACTGATAAATATACTTATATATTTCTAAATACATACGTATTTTAGATCAGGGCTGTATAAACAACATACCTTCGCGGGCTAATTAAATTTACTACAAAAGCGAGAGGGCCGCAGAAACAAATATTTTCAGTTTTCAAGTAAAAAAAATACAAGGTAACCATTTCTCCGTTCTTCGTTAATTTATCTTTAACAATCATAACGATATCAACGTCAACATTCGTTGTTACCAGACGCATTGCATGAAGAAGAGTCTTATCTGAACCGTGAAGATCTATACTTAGATTTTATAAAGTTCACTGTTGAATACGTACTTTCACATAAATAAGTGATCCTAGACTATAACTGAAGGAGTAAAATTATTTTCTGATTAATTAACACTTTAAAACATCCGTCGCGGGCCGCATGAAAACAAGCCGCGGGCCGTTGTCTGGACAGCCCTGTTTTAGATAAATTACACCCAGACACAGAACAAATGATTATGCTCATCACACAAACATTTGTCCTGAGTGGGAATCGAACCCACGAACTCAGTCTTAGCAGTCAGGGTCACTAACCACGGTAAATAACAGGCCACTCAATTGGTTGGTCACAATCGCATATATCGCACCATTTACTTTATTTACCGCTTTTACTCTTCCTTCCACATCTTTATCAATATTTCCATTTCTTATAAACACACTCCTCAAATATACTCACTTACTTGCTCCACACTCTTATCATTTATTTTCACATCACACACCAATACATTCTCTTCTCTTTCCAACACCATGACCTTCGTCTTATTCACATTTATATTCATCTTAAATGGTGACCATTACAGTCACCATGTCTTGCAATTGTTCTGCTGACGATGCAAGTAGAACTTGATCATCAGAAGGAGAGAAGGCATTTGAAAGGCAACTCATTCATTGTCAATCCACAGTCACCCTCTTTTAAATCTGTCAGACTGTTGGAAGTTGAACAGCCACGGTGACGCTACACAGCCATGTCTAACACCCCTCGAGTTGCAGAACCAGTTCGTGTATGCCCCATTTATCCTAACACAAGCATTGCAATCCTTGTATCAAGATTGCAGTGTCCGTACCAAGCGCCTGTCTAACCCATGGATAGTATTGACCATAGTTCTTCTCTGTACACACTGTCACAGGCCATCTTCAAATCCACGAAAGCACAGTAGACTTTCTTGTGCTTTGCCAAATGTTTTTCGGCTATGCACCTCAGGGAGAAGATCTGATTAATACAGCCCAATCTCTCTCTAAATCCTACCTGCGCCTTCCAAATTTTCTCACCTGTCGCTCCTATCACTATATTTACTACTACGCTTACAGTTTGCCGACAACACTCAAAACACTAATGTCGCGGTAGTTTTTACACTCTTGCTGTAAGCCTTTTCGCTTATATAGTGGTACAAATTACAACCTTACACCAATCATCCGGTACACGGCCCTATCTCCAACACATATTAAAGATCCGGCACAACAGGCCTGCTACCACCCCGTCACCGCTCTTCGGCATTTCAGTAGTCACTCTGTCGTAACCTACAGCTTTCCCAACTTTCATCCCTTTCAGCACTCATACAATCACATCGCATCATCATCATCATTTCAGCCGAAAGACGTCCACTGCTGGACATAGGCCTCCCACAAGCACCGCCACTTCAACCTGTTCTGTGCTTCTCGCATCCAACGTATTCCTGCGGCAATACTACGACAATCGCATCTAATTCTAATTAATTTAGTTCATCTACGTCTGGGTTCAGGTCTTCAGAACTGGTATCTGCCCAGTTACCCATTCCTTGCACACTGTCCTGACAACTAAATAAACTTTCAAAGTATCTCTTCCAGTGTTTCAAGAACTTACATTCTTCAATTTGTAAACATCCATCTTCTGCTCTTATAACATTCATGCTCGATGTTCCTGTCACTCCGCGAGCCAATTACCTATTTCCAAAACAGCTTAACATTGGCCCTGAAATTATCACAGAACTTCCTGTCATACTTTTCTTCCCTTTCATCATTTTTAGGGTTCCGTACCTCAAAAGGAAAAAAATGGAACCCTTATACTTATAACATCAGTTTGCTGTTCATCCGTCCGTCTGTCTATAAATACCCTCTATCTTGGGAACAGGTGGAGGTATAGAGTTTTTATTTATACCATCTATTTCACATTTATTTTCATTTCGGAGTATTTCTTGTTAACTTTTTCCAAACCATCCGTCACACCCTCTGCCTGATTCATCCTATTTTGGGCCTTCAACATCGACCCAAGAATCGCTCAATCTACTACCATTTTTCCTCCGTGCTACACCACATACTTTTATGACTATTTGTACCATACTATTTTTCAGTATATCCCATACTTATTCTACCGGTTGACATTTTTTACCGTCTCGACCTTCATGTGGTGTGTTGTGTAACTAGAATAGAAGGCAGGAAGGCCTTCAGATTCATCGTGGGTGACTAAAGGAGCGCGGGACGCGGGTGGACAGGGATGCGTGTGCGGCTCGTGCGCCTACGAAAGATCAATGAGGCCGCCTATCGGCCGGCTTCAAAGGGTAGGACCGTGCTCCGAAATCCATGATACATGCCGCGCATTGAGTAGGGTGCGTATGATTTGAGTTTCGATGGATTTTAATTATTATTTTTTTGTTTTTTTTTTCCAAATTTCTGTTTTTGTTGTTCTAGTATGAAAATGTTACTTTAAATGTGTAGTATTTATTACTAGATCAATTTAATTACATGTTATTCAAAAATAAAAAAAATAAAAATTTCTATGCCAAAAGCTTCTATTCCGTTCACCTATTACCCCCATTTTTTTTCAAGACGCTAAAAAAAGTCACCCAGTATATCATCAAATATTTTATCCATCTTCACCTTTACTTCCCGCTTATATTCCTCTTTTACTTTCTTCTTGTCTTTCTACTTTAATTCTTTCTAGTACAGTCACAGGAACTCGAACTCGGTGACGCAGATATCTGAACAGACCATCCACCCAACACATTACAAGATCAGTCCCTATATTAACACTCCGATATGCTCTAGTATCTGCAACTTTACTCTTTAATCTTTCATCCAATAGCACAAAGTCTATCATACTTCTACTGTCTTGCCTTTCCCACGTATACCTACGAACCTTTCTATGATTAAACAGAGTGTTCATAACAGACAAATTCTTCTCTACACATATCTGTTTAAAATAGCAACAGTTACAATAAAATATAGTTTTGATCATCGTCAAAATTACCTCTGGTACAATGACTTCTTTCTTCATGTGTTTCTTTTCGTCGTCCACAAACCAATCTGGCAAATTCTTATCATTAAAGGCGTAGCGGTTCCAGCCATCATCTATTAGATCTCTTTTGAATTTCTTCGAAGTAGCTATCATCGTTCCTAAAGCGAGTGTCTCAGCATCCATCTTAAGACTTTTCTTCAACCTTTTTAAGTCTATAAAACAATTAATGGTATGAGTTAACAAAATTTGTGTTACCAGTGTTAAAGGCAAATTGGAAATCTGCATAGCTATTCACAACCATTCACAGAATTCACAATATTCAATTATTAATTTGCCTTGCCTGAACAGCCAATAGCTATCAGAAGAATGGCGACTGCTATTTAAGGAGGATGTACCGCGAAATTAAAATTTTCTTTACTTATTTTCAATTTGTAGGTCAGTGTCAGGTTGTATGTTTGATTTCTTCATGAAATAGTATTTCAATGGAATTAATGAACTTAGAAGGGTTTTATTGATGATATTCGAATTAATTCTGTCACCCTATATTTTTACGGTCGTGAATAATATTTTATTCATAATACACTGATACTTGTTTGCAAATTCCAAAAATCGTAAGACGATTTGAATTTCGCGAGCTAACTTGGCGATTTCACCTTAATTTAAACCGACAAAATTATCGGGTTTTGAATTGTGAATAGCCCTGTAGCCCTTTTGATAACATTTTGATGTTCCACTTAGCATGGAATGTCTCTAAATAAGTTTATTTTATATTGCTATGGTGGAATTTTATATTCTCAAATCATACCTGGATCACGTACAATGGTCCACTCAAAGGACTAAGTGCGGAAACCAAATCCCCATAACATAGAACATACAGGGTGTCCAAGAACCTGGCGTCCAACTGGATTCCCACGATGCCCCAAGTTCTAACAGTACTCAGAAAAATATTTTAAAAAATCCACCCCATGTACTTACAGAATTATACTGATTTCAAAAAAAAAGGGGAAATGAGCACCCTGTGACATACTTTTGAATGCTGTGACTGCTAATGCTGATAATTTCGATATTTCTTGGAGGTTTTGTAATCTAGGGTATTGCTGTGTCTAAATAGAATGTAAAAATAAAGTACTTATTGTACCATTTTAAAATAAAATATTATTTTAACTAAAGGTGATATGGAAAACTATTGAATTTCGCAACTTTGACCGACTGTAGTGTAAAAAAAATGTACCAAAATAGTATGGCAAGTGACGTCAAATTTTGACGCGTTTATTCCTCTTTTTAAAAAGGTATAATACTTACACATTAATTTGAAAAAAAAAATTTTTGATAATATTTTTACTCAACAACCCAATTTTTACGATGTCTTACAGAATTCTTAGAAAGAAAAATTTACGACGAATTGAATCTAACCTCTAAAGAATTACTATTGTATGCTCATAAAAATAACAACAGGCCTCTCAAAAAACAGGTTAGACCGTAAGGGACGGTATGTGCATGCATAACGAATCACCATAGTGATTCGTTATTACAACAGGAGGGAGCAAGACAGAAACTATCTTTGCGATTTGCTGGTTCTTCTTTATGGTACCCCATTATTCAGGTAAGAGTGAGGGAGAAAAAGGTTAGAGGTGCGAGTGAGATAGATAGTGACGCTATCTGGGATCGTGCTATTTAGGATAACAGTACGGTCAGTACGCGTCACTGCCTCCTGCCGTTACTACGCACCTCTCTCTTATTGTTACCATTGATCACGTACTACGATTTAAAGCTTTGTTTATTGGACTCGATTACTCTTTGTGCTCTCGACTTTGAAACGAACTCTTTACGACGACCTTTGCCTGTGTTTGGACAGTTTGTGTTTTGTGTGTGCTACCATGGCGACCTACACTCCGCAAGAATACGCAAATATGCACTACATTTATGGAGAATGTAGAGGTAATGGACGAGCTGCAGCGAGACTTTACAGAGAAAGGTATCCGAGGGCTACGCGATATCCCGACCATCGAGTTTTCATTAATGTGCACAGATCACTATGTGACGGGCGGTTCCCCAATCAAGTAGCTGGTGAAGGACGACCCGTAAATGACTTCATACGCGATGAAGTTTTAGAGGCGGTGTCGGCAAATCCAAGCATCTCTGTGCGAGGAATAGAAGCTGATACGGGGATACCGAAGAGCACAGCACACAGTATTCTCCAAAAAGAAGAATATCATCAAAAGAAGAATGTCAAAAAAGTTACTCGCGAAACATAAAGCGGTCCTTTTTAAGGAGAGTGAGAGCTTGTATTGCCGCGGGTGGTCAACATTTTGAACATTTATTGTAATAAAATATCTTTAAACTAACATTCTTTGCTTTTATTCTACTGGGAACCCATCTACCTGTGTGTATTTCCTTCTTGCTCACTCTTGGAACCGAAGTAAATAATAGTAGTAACATAACAGTTTCTAAGATAAGAAAGGGTCCGACAGTTACCGTTAGTAGGTAGGCACTTCGTAAAAATTGGGTTGTTGAGTAAAAATATTATCAAATTTTTTTTTTTTCAAATTAATGTGTAAGTATTATACCTTTTTAAAAAGAGGAATAAACGCGTCAAAATTTGACGTCACTTGCCATACTATTTTGGTACATTTTTTTTACACTACAGTCGGTCAAAGTTGCGAAATTCAATAGTTTTCCATATCACCTTTAGTTAAAATAATATTTTATTTTAAAATGGTACAATAAGTACATTATTTTTACATTCTATTTAGACACAGCAATACCCTAGATTACAAAACCTCCTAGAAATATCGAAATTATCAGCATTAGCAGTCACAGCATTCAAAAGTATGTCACAGGGTGCTCATTTCCCCTTTTTTTTTGAAATCAGTATAATTCTGTAAATACATGGGGTGGATTTTTTAAAATATTTTTCTGAGTACTGTTAGAACTTGGGGCATCGTGGGAATCCAGTTGGACGCCAGGTTCTTGGACACCCTGTAGAACATACCTGGATCCTGTGAAACAACTTCAAAGCCATCTTTTTTATCGGCTTTTGCCCCAGCTTTGCCCGATGTAGTAGTCACATTGTCTTCTACATCGTAATCACTGTCTGATGAATCATCATCGGAGCTATCATCTCCCAGTTTTCTTTTTAAACCACCACTTTTCATGTCTTCAGTTATACCGTCTTCTGCAACTTTTTTTCCTTTTTCTTTGTAAGTTTCCACCAACTTGTCCAAGTCGACACCTTCGTCGTCATCTTCATCAATGTCTTTAAAACTGTCTTTTTGGAACCATAGCTCTGCCTTCAGGGAGCGCCGGGAGATTGGATCAGTGTTATCCAAGTCAGTCAACAGAGGGTGGTTCTTGGGTACAGCTTGCGATTTCGCCACCTTACTATTACGTAATGTGTTTAATTTTGTTATTTTGGCCACTTTTTTATTTTCAGTGTCTGAATCTGAAAAAGCTGAAATAAAAAGCGAATGTAATTTAAGAAACACTCAGTAATACAAATAATACCGAAACTATGTATATATTTTTTATTTGTAGCAAATTAAAGTTTTACCTAAAGTCTCCTTGTCTTGCTCAGTATCAGAGCCAGATTCCATCTCAAGTTCACTGTCTGAATCCTTATAGTACAGTCCTGAAGAATCTAGTTTAGAAGACTCTGTATCATATTTAACATACTTTTGTTTAACTCTGAACTCATCATCAGAGTCGCTGGCTTCTGCAACTATGTCTGGTTGCTGGTCTACCATACGTGCCAATTCCTTAAATATAAATTCTTGTTATAATATTTGCTATTCACAGAGTGTATTTATTATATTAATAAACGGTGTGTATTTATTCATCATACCACTGTTGCGCTTATAAATAACGTTATGTGATTTTAAAACTCTGTTTTTTTCAATTTATAAGTACTTACTTCAGCATTTTTGATGTCTGATAACTTGAACATATCATTGCTCTCCAAAATAGGTCCTCCATCACCTTTGAGTACCATTTTCAGATTCATTTTCTCTGCCAGTTTCTGTCTTTGTTTATTTAGTTGTTTCCTCTTGCGTTTGGATGTGCGCCTCTCTTCATCCTACAAGAAATGATGCATACGTTATATATTAAATTCAATTTCTTGGCTAAAATATAATATATAAATTCTTTTTAGGATTTGCAAAAAAGTAAGGTACTTATGTAGTAAATACTTATAACAGTTCAAATCATATTCTAAGAGCAGAGCTAAAAAGGCGAAGTCTGTTTGTGATAAATGTAATATGAAATGTTGTGACAAAGAAAACAGTTGCCCTGTAAAAAAAACCCAGCTGAGAAAAAACATATACTTATTTATTTGTGTAAAGAAGCTATACGGGTTGATAAGAGTAACTGAGGTCAGTCCATAGATGGGGATTCATATAATACATAATGAGACTCTTCCGTGCCTCTTCCTGTTGGTCCCAGCATTTAGAGATCTTTGACAGTTGTTACAGTACGGATAATCAGAAGCCCTAAAGTTTGACAACAACTCTTACCAAGAGGTATCATCTTCATTTACTGGGTTGTGGGGGTCAGATAGGCATTCGCTCCATGTCATTTTTAGACTGGAAGCCGTCCCCAATATAGCTACGAAAAACCTAGGCAGATTGATTGAATGAAAGTGTACATACCTGTAGTCCAGCAATCTCTGCATCTACATCATCTTCTTCATCATCACCCTCAGTTGCTTCCACCTTTGCTTCATCATCACTGCCTTCTTTAGAATCTGTTTTGACTACCTGGAAAATAATATTGAATATGCTCTATAAGATAAAATCATAGTATATAATTGGACATGGAAAGAAAAAGAACATTCTGCCTGTAATCAGAATCCCAAAATAAAATATCATCTCAATGATGTTGGTTTATATTATAACAGCTCTAAAAACAACATCAGCTCTTAAATGGAATCAGCAGCTTAATAATAGAGCCCAAATCTTTGAGAAGAGATCCAAAAGGACCTTATAAGTCATCTTATATTACCTGTGAGGCTTTAAATTCCTTCATTTGTTTGAACCAGCTTAGCAAAGCTTTTAGATCCTTTCTGCCAAGTACTTTAATATCTTTACAGCATTCCTTTAATTCTGCAGTTGTTTTAGGGTGTTCTTCAATGGATTTATCATCAAATACAATCTGTAAAAAAATATCATTATAGCATTTACATTGTTGACTGCAATGTTAAATTCAATAAAAAATTATTTAAATGTTAAACCTCAGAGCATCCTTGCAGTAAGTCTATTGGGTCCTGGTCTTGACTCAGGAACTGTGAGAGCATTACTTTGTGGTGAGTGGTGTAATCATTTTCCAGATATCCCTCAGCTTTAGCTTTCTTTTGTTTTTCGGGGTGTAAAATATTTATGTGTTGTTTCTTTACAATATCCAAATCCTCAAACACATTTTTGGGATCAAGAAATTTAGGGTCAATAGTATCAGGTGCAATATAGCCCTGACAGACCACAAATATTTCAGATGACTCATTACGGGAGGCCTGTGGTTTTGTTGCATGAACTTTCTTGAAAAATTGTTTCAGCACCCACAATAGTGCATGATAATCTTTAGACCTGAATACTTTGGTTACAAACCATCCTCCCTCTCTCAAGAAATTAGTGGCCAGTTTAAGGGCGCTGAGTGTCAGACAAGCCTGCTGGTATGCATCATGAATCCAGTTCAAACCAACGTTTGGGGCACCATCGTTGAGAACAACATCAGCTTTCCACGTTTTGATTTCTTTTTTTATTGCTGATTTACATTTTTCTGTTGTAATATCTTCAGTTAGGCCGATACAACCAGGGACCGGTTTGATTGGAAACAAATCAACGCCAATGACCACACTCGACACAGGCATGTTCTGATGCGCCACCTGCATCCACCCACCAGGAGCGGCACATAGATCGATACATACTCGTGACTTTTGTAAGAACCCAAATTTTCGATTCAATTGTATTAATTTGAAAGCAGCTCTGGAGCGATAGCCTAAAATCACATGTAATGCATAAATTGTATAAAACACGAACACACAGGAGACTACCAAAAATTAAAGTATTATTTCATATAAACATTACCTGTCTCTTTAGCAAGTTGATAATATTTATCTTTCCGCTGTTTTCCTACTTTTGTCTTCTTCCCCATTTTTTTTAATGGATCACATCAATAAATATCTGAATATACAACGTGTTTACAGCTCCAAATGTGTTGATTTTTGAGGTTAAAAGAGTAGATGTCAGAATTGACACTGTCAGCCATACGTCAGACACCGCTGTCCATGTACAGAATACAAATACTCCATGCCCATTAAAGCAAAAGAAGAAAGTGGCAGCACTGTCCGTCGACACACCGCCATTGTTACACAACATTAAACACAAAGTTTTTCTATCAGGAAGATCACTCGCGAGTTCGTCCCCAACTCGTACGTCGTACACCTTCCAGTCTTCCCCAAAAAAATTAATTAAACAAATACATGACAACCTATCACTACACAGTATAAAACGAAGTCACTTCCCTCTGTCTGTCCCTATGTATGCTTAGATGTTTAAAAACACGCAACGGATTTTAAAGTGGTTTTATTTAATAGTTAGAGTGATTCAAGACAAAGATTCATACGTATAATACGCAGGTGAAGCCGCTGGCAAAAGCCAGTAAATTATGAAACATTCTGCGTTCATAATTTATGTGTTTACTGTTTTGTCCATCACAAAATGACTACTGGTAATAAGCAGATTTAGTGTTAATTATATTAAATTATAAATGATTTACAGGTTATCATGTAGATATTTGTTTAATTAAAGTTAAATTTTTGGTGAATACACCTTCCAGGATGACGTCCAAGCTGAGAAAAAACTCGAGGGTGATCTTCCTGATTGGAAAAACTTTGACAAAAACTGAGATGTTTATTTTAGCACCGATATAATTTGATAATATAAACAAAAACACTCCTTTACTATAATTTACGCTAAACTAGCTTCTGCCCGCGACTTCAACCGCGTCAAATTTTTGCCTGTGAAATGTTGAGATAAATATATGGCTGTATTACAAATATCGCTCACGGTGCTCGCAGCAATAAATTGGCATTCCGATTTGGATATCACGATTATGATAGTTGAGAACTATCACAAAAAGGAAAGCTCGTGAACGCGCTATAGTCTTTTCGCCATAAGATGAGTTCCCTGACAGTTCTTGTCTGACAATTGTAGTGACGTGACCTAACGAAATATAATCGATTTTTTTATAATATCGATTCAGTTGGCAAAGAAAATGGAATCGAATTATCGATTTTAGATTTTCAAAATATTTTTTTAATAAAATGGTTATCCTACTTCCTACTAATATTATAAATGTGAAAGTTAGTATGTGTGTGTGTGGATGTTTCTTACTCTTTCACGCATAAAGTACTGTTCGGATTTTGATGAAACTTTACAGTAATATAGCTTATACATCAGAATAAGACATAGGCTACATAACATCACGGGAGCAGAGCAAAAACCTGACATAACGCACTCGTACTGACGCGACGCGATCGCGATTACAAAATGGCCGCTCCGATTCATCTATTTTTTTGTCGATTAGTGTATTGAGTAATGGCAATCTCTATTGGCTGACGTTCCGTTCAACGCATTAGACATTTTTAAGATTTATACTTTTTATTTTATTTACTTAATTTATTAACAGTTAATTATAACTACAATAATTTACTTAGTAATTTACGAAAGGGAATATTTTTTTTATCATTTCTTTTTTAATTTTTTTGTAAGTTTATTTTTTATTCGTCTAAAGTAGTATGCGTGCCACGGAAAAAAATGAACTGTCAGGGAACTCATCTTATGGCGAAAAGACTATAACAGTGCTCACTCAATGTCAAAACCATATAAAACTTGTTTACACCACCTTCTTTCTTCTTCTGCCAATTTGGAAAGGGTTTTATCAAGCTCAAATTAATGTGAGTTTAATACGGAACGTGGCGTGTATCATTCCGTCTTTCACCTGAAGGTTTAATTAACTCCATATAGTCACCCCTTGTCAGTGGGTCAAACATTATGCTAGTTACACACGCAGTGACTTTAGACTTATTCATAGTGCAAAAAAAATGTATTAGAACCATGAGTGGAGCAGAATATCTTGACCATTGCAGGCCATTATTTAGGGATTTAAAAATTCTCCCACTCCCATGTTTGTATATTTTTGAAGTTTGTTTGTTTGTAAAAAAATACTCTCATTTATTTCAATTAAATGAACAGTTCTCCGAAAGGCTGAACAAAAAAAATGCCTGGAAATTAGTCGTCCCTGCTCAGAGATTACAATTATATAGTAGAAATGCTAGTTGTATGACAATTAAAATTTATAATAAATTACCACCCGCCCTGAGAATGTTACCAATGAATAAGTTTAAATTTAAAATGTTTAATTTTCTCTTAGATATGTGTTTTTATTCCGTTAATGAATTTTTAAATCATACTTTTTAATATAATATAGTTATTAAATAATGACATTTTTACATTATTTACACTTTTACATTATTATGAATTCTTGGACATTGTAGTTTTTATTTTTGACATTATGATTTATATTTTCGACATGACATTTATATTTTTTGATTAATACTTTGACATTATAAATAATGCATGTACCTATTTTATTATTTTATATTTCTACGCCAGCAATGGTAGTATGTGTCAAACAATGTTTAATGTAAGATCTTAATGTACCATATACTGAGAATTAAATAAATTGAATTGAATTGAATTGAATTTAGTCACCGTGACTTGCAGGCGATTTTAAAATCTCACTTCCACGCACGCAACTATTTTGATGTATGAACATAGACACACGTGTTTCCTTTTCAAAGTACATACTTACTTTGATGCTTCAAAGTAAGTATATACTTTGAAAAGGAAACACCTCAAATATCATTGTTTTGGCGATTATTTAATTATTTCAATACATTTTCAACAGTAGGAGGAAGTGCCTGAGTAGTCCGCAAATTCAAATTTTCTTACGTATTTTGAAATTGCAGGTGACTATCAGGTTATATTTAAACAAATTATGATCCGCGGCCGTCACTAATGTATTTACAGAATGATAATAATTAAAATCATCCATACCATACAACCCTTTAGTTCTTATGATGGCATTGGCCTATTTATCACAAAATTTTGAAATAGAAATCAGTTCACATTAATCAAAATCAGAAGTTTCAACGGTAATCTAATCTCTAATGTGGTTAAGTATATTCTAGTTATATTATTCTTCCCTTTATTCATTTTTAAAACTTATAAATTATATTTTTAAATATTAGAATATAAAATAAAAACATTTAAAAATATAAAAAATAGTAGCCCACCGGTATCGGGAACAGGGTCCAAGCTACCGGCGGTCAGGGCTCCAGAGAGAGGAACCTCCTGACAATGCGAGAAGTACCGCTTTCTGAATCAAGCCCTGGACCCAACTGCTTAACGAGAGCCTTTTCAGGTGTTGGTCGAGGCTCTTGGCTATCAACCCATTGGCTGTAATGACTATCGGCAATATGATTGCTGAGTCCACATCCCACATGTCGACAACCTCGCGAGCCAAGTCAAGATACTTGATCTGTTTATCTTTCTCAGCTTTCACGAGGTTCTCGTCATGCGGGACCTTAATGTCAACAATCATTGTGCGCCGTTCTAGTCGATCCACCACCACTATATCAGGCTTATTGGCAACAACAGTCCTGTCAGTGATGATGGATCGATCCCAGTACAGTGTGATATGGCCATTTTCAAGAACTGGGTCGGGCACATACCTGTAGTACGGCACTTCTGATTCCACAAGGCTGTATTTCAGAGCAAGTTGCTGGTGGATAATCCTGGCTACAAGATTGTGTCTATGCAAGTACTCCTCGTTAGCTAGACGAGAACACCCGGAGATAATGTGTCTAATTGATTCTCCCGGACGGTGGCATGCCCGACAGATGTCCACCATACCGACTTTCACAATAAATCTCCGGTAATTGTTCGTCATCATAACTTCGTCCATAATTGCACAGACAAAACCTTCGGTTTCCCCAAAGAGATCACCGAAACGCAGCCAGGCTACGGACGCTAGAAAATCTACGTCGGGTCCGTGTAGGGCCCGGAAAAAGCGTCCGTGAAGCTCCTTACTCTGCCATACTTCCAAGCGGTCATTAGTGTCAAGTACTACAGGCTTGCACCAGTTCTCGTTAGCCAAGGAGAGCGGGGTGAAGCCCTTGTCCACCGCGACTACATCTCGATGCATCCCCACGTTGGTTTCCAGGAAATATTCCCTGAGACTGTATATCTCGCGATTGTGGAGAGTCTTAGCGTTTAAAACGCCTCGACCTCCACACTTTCACGGGACATACAGCCTCATAACCGATGACCGTGGGTGATGCATTCGATATGCAGTCAGCAGCGTACGGACCCTCCTATCCAGGGCGTCGAGTTCGGTCTGAGTCCATTTGAGTATGGCCGAAAGAGTACATCAAAACCGGCATGACCCAACCGTTGAAGGCGCGCACCTTGTTTCCGCCTGATAGAAGACTATTAAATACTTTCTTCAGGTGGCCAAAGAAGCGCTCCTTCTACGTTTGCTTCATGTCAGTAACATTGATTCCCAACGCTTCCGACATACCCAAATACTTATAGGTTTCGGTTGTGGAGAGGTTTCGAAGGTTTATGGAATCCGAGAGTTGGTTTCCCACGGATTCTACAATCTCCCCTCGCTTTACATACAGGACCGCACATTTGTCCACACCAAATTCCATCCTGATGGCGCTACTGAAGGTTTCAGTTACCTTCAGTAGTTCCATCAGTTGCAAATTGTTGTGGGCAGAGTTTAAGATCATCCATATACAGGAGGTGAGATATAACCTGACCACCTCTCCTCAGCCGATAGCCTATACCTGAATCCTCAAGCAGTGTGCTCAGAGGATTCAGAGCTAGGCAGAACCAAAGCGGACTCAAACTATCGCCCTGAAATATGCCTCACTCGATCCTTATCGGTTCGCTATTCCTTTGGATATTTCGACATCCTGGATAGCGAAGGACCGTCCTCCACTGTCCCATACATGAAATCAGGAAGGTGCGCAGAGTTGCATCGACTTTATACAACTCCAGCACCCTCATGAGCCATGCATGTGGCACCAAGTCATAGGCTTTCTTATAATCTATCCAACATGTCGACAGATCCTTTCGGGAACGACGAACCTGTTGGCTAATGGCCATATCAATGAGGAGCAACTCCTTAGTATCGCGGGACCCGTTCCTACATCCATTTTGAGAGACAGACATAATGGAGTTAGAATGGATGGATGGTGGATTGTAAATTTTAGCTCTCAAAATGGATGTGAGGACTTTATAGACCGTCGGTAAACACGTGATCTGCCTATAATTTATGGAGTAGGTGGGTAACTCCTGTTGTAAGGAACCGGGGTAGCGAACCAGACTCCAAAACAGTCTGGTACTGAGCCGCCAAGCGAGCGTGCGATCTTACAAACCATTTTATCCAGAAGTTTTGCAGCCCGTCCAGCCCTGGAGACTTCCAGTTGGGCAACGGACGGACTGCACGAACTACATCTTGGGGGCAGATAGTAATAGCCCCCATTTCTGGTATAATATCACAGGTTCGCTCGACTTCTCTAGTCCAATCACCTTCGGTGTGACTGACAGGCACCGACCAGATACTGCGCCAAAAGGAACACATAGCGTCATTATCCGGCAGATGCGTGTCAGCTACACCTTGGATCGGTCGCTCCCAAGCCCTATAAACCCACCTTTCATCAATCTGGAAGGTGTGATTCTGAGTGTATCGGTCCACTCGCCGCTTATACCTACGAATACGGCTTGCCCATGCATACACTTTCTGCTTCAGGAAGTCTATGCGCTCTGTGACACGGGACATATAATCCTGAGGGCTGGTATCAGTCCCTGAGAACGCCCGTCTCACAAACCGCATCACTCTAGGGCGAGTGTTGCCCTCCCTGAACCAGATTAGCTTGCCGATGAGTGCTCTGGCCCCACTAATACGTCGCTCAATTCTGCACTGCCAAGCAGGTACGGCTGGTTTTGGTGTGTAGCTCTAGAGTCACTAGCAAATTTGACGAGAGCTACATGACATGCCGCTACAGCCGCGCAGTACAGGACCGCATGAGTATCAGTGAGGTCTTCGCAGTCATCAAAATAGATTGACAACTGCGAATCCAGAGCCGCCACCAGTGCCCAATTTTTATTATACATGGGCAAACGAGGTAAGCGTGGCCTAAGTTCGGGTGACATGGACCGATATTCTCGAATCGCATCCTCCAAAGCACTCCTTATTTCCTCATTGCACTGGGTACTTTCGTTTGTAGAGTAGATTTCTTCCTTTTCTAGAGTATGTCAGAAATTATTCAAAGTTATTTAAAAAAATCTGTGCTTTCGCTAAATCTAAATTTTTAAGCGATACCATAAAAAAATCCAGTAATAAAATAAAAACCACTTGGAAAATTATTAACAATGAAACGGGTAAATCGATTAAACAGGAAAAACAACTAGAGATTATGATTGACAACAAATTGGTTAATAAAGCTGCCGACGTAGCTGAGGCATTTAATGAGTTTTTTGCCAACATACCTATAACTACGACTTGCTCCTTAAATTCGTCCCCGTCTAAAGCTGAAAACCTTTTGCATAGTAGTGTGCCCAGATGTAGTCGCTTATTTAGTTTCGAACATGTGACGCCTCGTGACGTGGTTAATATTTTTAACACACTTAAGTCAAAAAACACTGGAGATTTCTGGGGCATCTCCGTTAAACTGTTAAGTAACATAATAGACATCGTAGCCCCCTATCTAGCTATAACTTTTAATAAATGTGTTGATTCAGGATCTTTTCCTGACCTCATGAAGAGTAGTAAAGTCATACCATTATTTAAAACAGGTAATAAAAATAACGTTGGCAATTTTAGGCCCATTTCTATCTTACCTGCATTTAGTAAAATATTTGAAAAATTAATACTCAAGCAGTTGCTAAGACATTTTAATTTAAATAGCCTCCTTCATAATGAGCAATATGGCTTTACAAAAGGTCGTTCGACAACAGATGCGGGTGTTGCTCTGCTGAAACACATTTTCAACGCATGGGAGAACTCGCAAAATGCTATCGGGGTTTTCTGTGATCTCTCCAAAGCTTTTGATTGCGTTCACCATGACACACTTTTGCGTAAACTACGTCATTACGGTGTTCAAAACGAAGCTCTCAATGTCATAAGTTCTTATTTGCAAAATAGGCACCAATGTGTAGATGTCAATGGTGTAAAATCTTCCGGGCTACTAGTTCAGTTAGGTGTACCTCAAGGCTCAATACTGGGCCCATTCTTATTCTTAGTGTATATTAACGACTTACCATTCTATTTAAAGAATGTCTGTGACATTGTACTATTTGCTGATGATACCTCACTTATCTTCAAAGTAGACAGGAATAGAAAAGATTTTGATGACGTGAATAGTGCGCTCTCAATGGTTACGGATTGGTTTACCACAAATAACCTAGTTCTTAATGCTAAGAAAACGAAATGTATAAAGTTCGCCTTACCGAATGTTAGGAATCTGGGACCCAATGTCGTTTTAGATAATGAGGTGCTTGAAACTGTACACTCGGCAGTTTTTCTCGGTATAACAGTAGACGCCAAACTTCAGTGGGGATCACATATATCAAGCCTAGCGGGAAGGCTCAGTTCGGCCGCCTACGCCGTAAGGAAAGTTAGACAGTACACGGACGTTGATACAGCTCGATTAGTCTATTTTAGTTATTTTCATAGCATTATGTCCTACGGCATTCTGCTGTGGGGCAAAGCCGCGGACATTCAAAATATTTTTGTTCTTCAAAAACGAGCTGTTCGAGCGATTTACCAACTAGGTGCGAGAGTTTCTCTGAGAGATTTCTTTAAAGATATTGGTATTCTTACGGTGGCATCACAATTCATCTTCGCCAACATCTTATATATTAGGCAAAATATACACCTGTACACTAAAAACAGTGATATTCATAATATTAATACTAGAAGTAGGGATAAACTACGTGCTCCCTTTCACCGGCTTCATAAGGTTCATAATTCTTTTGTTGGTCTTGGTATTACCTTTTATAACAAGCTTCCCTCTACTTTGCTAGATTTGCAGTTTAATGAGTTTAAAGCTAAAGTAAAATCCAACCTTTGTTCAAAGGCATACTATTCTATCAACGACTACTTAAACGATAAGAATAGTTGGTCGCTGTGATCAACTCAAGACAATGTTTATGTTCTTTCAATCCAGAATTAGTCTTCCTACTGAAAGTTTATATGGGTAGTTCATATAATTGTTTTTTTTTTTTTGTTTTTATTTAACTGCTTTTGTTAGTTTATTTTCTTTTCATTTCATTTATTGTGTATATGTATCATTTGCATCGTATATGTAAGCGGGCACGCCCTTTATGCCTGGAGGCTTTATTAAGGTTTTAAGTTCTGTTTTCGATTTTGTTTTATTATTTATTTCAGCTTGAGTTTAGTTTTCAATGTTTTTGTTGGTATATTGGCGTGTGCTAGCTGACATATGGCGAATAATATATGTTTTGTTTTATAATATTAATAACTTACACAATACTGTATAGAATCAAGTTCTTCTAACTTAACAGACAGCTGTGCTGCTGGGGAGTTTGTTCCGCCACTTCTTCTTCCCAGCTAAAGCACTAGGAAGTGTCGAAGGGCGGGCGTTTTGGGGGGACTGTCTCATGTAACTTTGACGTTCAAAAAGTGCTGACTCTCAGCCTAGTTTGAATAAATGACTTTTGATTTTTTTTTTTTTTTTGTAGCCCTATATTAATCTAATTATTAAAAATGTCAAAAGTCATATTTGTTGCGGTCGTGAATCTTATTTTTACATACAACCTGACACTCACCAAGTTGCAAGAAAACATAAGTTAATTTGAATTTCGCGGCCTACTTTACCGCTTCCACCCTAAATTGTCCAATAATTTGTAGGATTTAGCACTCGAGCGTTTTTTTTTTAGAAATTAAATTTAGTGTTCAACTGAACTCGCAAATTCATCCATAGATACTTTTTCAGATTGTCAAGAACAACAAACGATGACGTAAATGATTTCCGTATTTTTTATGTTGGCAACAGTGTTGCCGTTTTAGCCACTTTGTGGCTAGATCTAGCGGATTTTCGACGGTCTTAGCCAAAAAATAATCTGTTTTAGCCACCAAAATGAATCTAGCTACTTCTGGCTACTTTTTAGATAATTACTACCTATTTTTATTACTGTTAGAAGTCTACCGACTAATACTTAATGTTTTTAAAAGAAATAATTATGGGGTGATCGTCAATAACTGTAGGCAGCACCACAGAGGTCCGCGCCGAATCAAGCGATTCCCCTATGAATGTTTATATTTTTAACGTAATTTAAATTCGATCGAATGAAAATGTACGTTATTGATTGCTATTGGGCCTAGTTTGTTTTGTACAGTCAACAGCAAAAGTAGATGATCAAAATCAGAAATTCAATACTAATGAACGGAGTTCGCGTCAGAACTGTGTGGCGTCGAAGTGATTCAAAAGTATGTGATTGTATATTATACCAAACTTTTACTACTAGTACAGCTGCCATATATTCACGAACTCCGTTCTAATAGTATTGAATTTCTGATTTTGATCATCTACTTTTGCTGTTGACTGTACAGAGTCACATCCAGCCACATCATCATCCATTAACGAAGAGATTCCAGAATTCCCAGATGACATTGTAAACTTTCAAATTGATTTTTAATTCTTTACTAAAAAATACAGAAATTTTAATGTTTTTAGAAGATAGCTCTAAGCTTGTAACCAGTTTTTAATACATTTCTATCAACACTATTCAATATTTTATTAAATCCACTTAACCGCATCCCTTTCGCACCATCCCATTTCTTCCTGTGGGTGTTGTAAAAGGCAACGAAGAGACTTACTAGAGAATGGGCTGCAGTCACGCTGCAGCGTCCTATATGCATTTTACTACCATACCGCGATCGCCAACCCGCCTGCCAAGCGTGGCAATTATGGCAAACATCCCTTTTTTTTGGGGAGGCACATGTTCAGCAGTGGACGTCTATTGGCTAAAATGATAATGATGATGATAAACCGCATCCCTATACAATATTAAAATTATTAACAGTAGTAATAGGTTAAATTAAGCCAAAAATACTTTAGCCACTTTTAGCGGAAATTCGAATGTAATTTATTTACAAAACTGGCAACTTTTTTTTTTATGTAGCCACAAACCAGAAAGTCCTAACGGCAACACTGGTTGGCAATCGGTATTTCATCAAAATCTCCATTGTTTCGTACGTATCGAAGAGTTCATCCGAGGTTTGTGCGCATTCTAAAAATAATCAGTCTTTAATTGAGCATCGTGCAATTCACTAAATACTGAAGTCACTTAACAAGAGTTTTGGGATTTTACTACAAGGAAAATTACTTGAAATAATCAATTATTTTTTCCCGTCATCATGACTCCTAATCTTCAAACATTCGTCAACAGTTTTCAAAATCGTCTGTAAGTATTGTTTTTGCTATTATTGGTATATTTTAAACACCATTCAGTAGTATAAATACAGGCTATGATTATTACAAACGAATAATACCATTTTATCGAGGTTAATTTTAATTATTGACTGCATCATTCTAGAACATTGTAGTACAAGGTACATTCTGTGACACACATACAAATATTTATTTAGTGTGCTAGGCTGTTTAATAGTAACATGTTTATATTAAGTGGTAGTGACGATAACATTACATGTGCAAATTTATGTGTATTACTTTTTCAGTTTGGTATTGAAAATCTTACTACTAATGATGTAATGAATACTTAAACAGATAACACGAACTGAATCTAGATGGGGATAGATTGATTTATTTATTGTGATTTCATGTGCCTATTCTAATGTTTCAGAGAACCACCGGTTCGTCAACATTTAAAAAATGTCTATGGAACCTTAATGATGACATGTGGCTCAGCTCTGGCTGGGGTCTATGTTGACATGTACACCTGGTTCCAAGCTGGTATCCTGTCTGCTATTGTCGGGGCGGGTCTAATGCTTATGTTGATTGCAACTCCTGACACTGGCAAGAACACAAACCTGCGTCTTGGGTACCTCTTGGGTTTTGGCCTTACTTCAGGTATAAAATCTTAACAAAATATTGCAAAAGTCTGTCTGTTATCTACTGACACCTTAAGAGCTTAACAGAATTCGATGTAATTCGTTCGCAGGCAGCACACAGGGATATTTTTTATGGTATTATTATGTTCCCATGGGAAAAACAACAATTGCCTCGGTTAAGTGGTGGGCCTGCAGTTCATATTTTAATCATGTTTACCTTTGCATAATGTTTTGTTGCTTTAATATTTATCTTCAATGATTTTTAAGTTAACTATGAGTTATGATTATGAAGGAACTTGTTATAAATGTTTTAACTAATAAACATTTTAGGAATGAGCCTGGGACCACTGCTGGAGTATGTCAGCTTTATTGATCCATCCATCATAGTGACTGCTCTCCTGGGCAGTACATTGGTGTTTGTTTGCTTCTCTATTGCTGCAATGTTGGCTGAGCGTGGCAGCTGGTTGTTCCTGGGAGGAACCCTGATGACTCTGCTCACTTCTATGTCACTCATGACTCTAGTCAATATTTTCATGCAGTCTCACTTCCTGTATCAAGTAAGTACATAATGTATGTAATGTAGGTAGTGGTTTGTACGCTTCTGGATTATTCTATATGGTAATTAGGAAGTCATTATATTAAATAACCGCTTAAAGTAACAAGTCACTATACAAAGTTCAATTTTTTTTTTTTGGTTTATTTAATGCATTGCATTACTATAATTTTTGAAGATTGACATGAATAACCATATTTTAATGATGGCTTGGATTTCAAGGGACCCTTCTATCTCTGTATGAGAAGAGATCTTTGCCTTGCAGAGGGACAGGGAGGCACTGGAAAATGATTTAATATCCTATGTGTCAGATTCCTAAGACCTTCCTAATATTGTGTGGACAAATGTTGTGTGATGAGCACAATCATTTGTTCTGTGTCTGGGTGTAATTTCTCTGTAATATGTATGTATTTAGAAATATATAAGTATATTTATCAGTTGTCTGTTTACCATAGTACAGGCTTTGCCTAGTTGGGGATCAGATAATGGTGTGTTGGTTGTCCTAACATATATTAATATTATGTTACAGGCTCATCTTTACCTCGGACTTATGCTAATGTGTGGCTTTGTACTATTCGACACACAACTCATCATTGAGAAACGCAGAATGGGCAACAAGGACTTTGTGCAACATGCTTTAGAGTTGTTCATTGACTTCATTGGAATGTTCAGGAGACTGCTCATTATTTTGTCACAGAAGGTAGTTTTTTTCATAAATGTACATTATGATTACATTGGAAATAAAAATATTTAAAAATGAAAAAAAAATATTAAAATTTAAATTAAAAACAAAAACATTATTTTTTAGGAAGAACAGAATCGCCGCCGCAAACGTGAATAAGCAACATTACGTCGCAAATTCCTTATTTACGCAAGACTTAACTAATGGTTCGATACAATGACGTAGTCTACACGTACATACATGTGTGCAAGTTGTTGAAATGATTCACCTTTCAACTGATGCAACTACGAAGTTAAGTTTCGCGAAGGCAAGGGCATCTCATAGTATATCGGGAAGAATCCTTGACATATTGTTTTATTTACTATTTTGTTTATTATAAAAAATTTACAAGTTTAATAAAGGATTAAAATAAATTGGAACCGATTGGATGTATGTTTTTTTTTTAAAGTTCGTCTTGACATTCCCTTTATGATTGCCATGTCATTACTAGACTATTTTATTACGCCACTTTCGCTCAACAAACATCATTCATTAGTAGATAGTGCTAGCAGATGAAAAACATCAAGTCTATTCAATTTGGTGAATAACAATAAGTCGACATTTACACGGACGTAATAAAATCTGTGGCGAGATTTGTTTGCGCACTGGATTGTCAACTGTGTTCAACCGAGCATTGAGAATCCCACGATGCACAGCGCGAGTGAGTCAGCGCGTCGGAAAAAAACACTACAATTTTCTCGGTGCTAAGCAGAGCCGAAGATCCAGTGCACGAAAAAATCCGGCCCGCGATTAATTACGTCCTTGTTGATGGCGGCTTATAGAAATAAAAAATCTGTTATTTTTCAATTAAATTTTTATTCCGATGTAAAAAGTCCGATTTACTTCGAAATGTGTAATATTACCTACAATAATTATTCTGAAGTGAGGCGACACGTCAGTCACATTATTTTATGTATTTGATACAAATTTAATAACACTTAAGATATAAACACATTACTATGTATTTAGGCTATGTATGTACCTAATAGCTCTAGATCAAAATAAGTGGAGATGTACAATAGAAGAAAAAGTAAAATAGGAAAGAGGTAGTCATTAAACTATGAACGACAGCAAAAGACATCAAGGTAGACAGAGATTCCACTTTAGGGTGTCCTCATCAGTCATATCGCGGCCTTCGCGGCTCACGAGCTCGAGATAACGTTTACCGTAAATGACGAAGGTGAAATGCTGAGATAAATGCAACATGACATGTTTTATCCAGTAATTTCCCGACCCTTTTGGATATTTCACCCAAATGCAGAAATCCATAGCATCATAAGTGTGTCCTATCAAAGAAAAGACCACCATTGTTTGTGCTATTGGTTGGGTAGTCGTATCATGCTATCTGCTACAATTTTCATCATGTGGATGTATTTTGTTTTTATCATACAGAAACATTTTCCTAGCTTTACCAAGCTCATTATTAATTAATATGCTAATAAAATTCATAACATTGGCCTCTCCATTCTGAATATCTGTAGTTCGTGCAACATCTAATTTGCTTGCCATTGAACTACCATCAGGATTATCATGAGTTTGAGTTGTCTCTTTCGTTTTTCTAATGGTATACAACTCTTGTGATATACTCCACTTACAACATTTACAATTATTCAAATACTTGTAAGAGGGAGATTCTGAGTCCCAACTCCGTACCACATATTCATATGTTGTAACTCCTAGTAAAGATATATAAATGTGAAAACAGCACAAATGTAATAAGGCACATCCTACTGCTGACGCCATTGTGCAAAATAAGACTAAGAAAACTAAAAAAGATATTGAACTCCTACAAAAATTTGACGTCGGCGTCGTCGTGCTGTACACTGTACTACAGTTAATAAAGTTTTGGGCTTCATTACTTAAATATTTAGGATTGGTAAAAAAGATCACAATGTCTGCTGCACACAATGATGACGTAAACGTAGATATCATAAGCGCAGTAGCGACGCAAGCAATAAACGCCACGTAATTCCTCCGGCCGATGCAATTGTTGAGCCATTTGCAGTGGTGATCAAAGTGGTCCACACATTTGTTGCATATACTACAATGTTTTGTTCTTCTGCTGCTTGTGTGTATATTGCACAGATGACATCTTCCATTTTCAATTACATGGGCGTGAACGTCCCGATCGAATTCAGGAACATTGTAAACTTCCAACTTTCTCAATTCAGTTTCGCTGGGATCCAATAACGACGCAGTAAGATGCGACGATATGTGGAACACATACAATACGACTAGGACAACTAAAGCTATTGTCCTCAATTCTTCAAATTGTATTTCAATCAGAATAAAAAAATTCAACGATCCAGTTGCAATGAAAACGAACCATCCGACTATCTGTAGATAGTTCAGCGGTAATTGAAGTCCGTTCAATCTTCTTTGAGGTCTGGGCGACTGATGTGAAGCACAGCATTTGTCCATCGGTATGCTTAATAATCATTGATTCCAGCCCCTTCTTTAAAATTATTTATTGTCACGTTATTCGTCTGTCGCCTACTATAATTCCACACAATACCAAAACACTAATCAGCCGTCAGTCAGACTCGAAACTAGTGTATTTTTTAATCATTTTATATAAATATACAACAATAACAAGGCTTAGCATTAACCTTGTGTTTTTACTTGATTGCTGGTCAAGCCCGTATTATGCGCGCGCAACTATACAACTTCAGTAACGATTTCGCCTTATTAACTGTATGATTTGTCTAATTCCAAGGATGACTTCACCCTAGGATTTAACGTAATTAACATGACTTCATATGAAAAGCTGCTAGCTTATTACATGTTTATATTAAACACAAATTTAATCATTTGTATGTACCTACTTCGTACTGTGTATGGAGAAAGTTTCTATGGTAACATGGTAACCAACAACATGTTTTCAAAACAGAAAGCTTTGATAAATAAAGTGCTTTATGCTAGGTACGGCGCAGCGACTTTAGTCTCCAGTTACTCGCTTGCAATCTGCTTTCACATCTGCGTGGGCGTGAAAATAGGTTGCAGCATGCGTAGCTAGCAGCAGCACAATGCAGCAATTATAATTTTTCATAAGAATCCATTATAAGTGAAAATGTATTTTAGTTCTTAGTAAACTAAACGTCTACTTATGGAAACAGAGGAACAAAAACTATTACATGTTAAAATTACAAAAACATGTATTTGTCTCATAACTATGTACATATTTACATAATTTTAGTAAAGTCCAGGCAATGTATTGTTTATCAAATTGACTACTAAATTAAATTGTCTGTTTAACACAGCATAGTGTGACAGTTCCATACACAATTAATTGCCCTGACTGTACATACATGATTATTGATGGTAGATTGACTGTTACAAATTAATTAGTCGCTATTTGTGTGTTATTCTCGACATTTGAGAACTTCCGAGCTTTTTCCCGCCTAGTATGTACAAGTATCCCATGGCCTTTACAGTCTAAATCCTCTTCATAGCATTTATTTCTGCAGCATTTTCTACACAGTTGGTACTGACATTTTCCACCCTGAAAATAAAAATGTATCTCATTACCATATTTATACAATCCCACATACCAGTGGACTGTTATCGGTTGAGTTGTATATTCGTCAAATACAAAAGATAAAATGCAAAAGTTTTTACTAACTAGAGGATTAGGACAAGCTTTGTTGACACAAATTTGACCACTTCTACCATTCTGTTGCATGTCTTGTTTTTCTGGTCTTCTACTCATCCGCCTTATCTTTTTCATTTTCTTCCGAGAAATAAGAGCTCCATCAATATCCCCACAGTTTCTCTTTTCAGCTACACTTTCCTATAAACAACAACTGATAAAAAATTTATTACACATAATTTTCTACAGTTTACTCATGTTTCTAATTCAAAATCAAAAGTCATTTATTCAAATTAGGCTGAGGATCAGCACTTTTCGAACGTCAAAATTACAAAAGACAGTCCCCCCAAAACGCCCACCCGTCGCGCACTTCCTAGTGCTTTAGCTGGGAAGAAGAAGTGGCCAACAAACTCCCCAGCAGCACAGCTGTCTGTCCAGTTAGAAGAACTTGATTCTATACAATGGTATATAGTAAAACATTAAGAGACACAAATTAAATTAAATGATTTGCTATATGCCAGCTAGCCAACCCAATATACCAACAAATAAAATGAAAACTATACTCAAGCATAAGCAAAAAAAATATGTATATAGAAACATGGCTGCAAAAATAAAAAACTGGCATAAAGGGCGTGACAGCTTACATATGCAATGCTGAATGTTCACATAGCTGTTACGACCTGAGTTACAACTCGAGGCCACAAATGATAAACTAGGACCATCGACGTAAAATAAATTAAACAGGTAAGTAATATTAATAATAATATCAACATCAAAGTCAGCAAGACGACCAGTCACCACAAGCAGCACCCGTTCACGAGCATAACGCAAAGATCAGCCATTGCCCCCCTCGCCATATTTGAGGGAGGGGGTAACCCGACCCCCGACGCTACCGCAAGCATTGACATCTAAGGGAGCATGACGAACTTGCTGCCGGTTGCTCAAGCAAGAATTGAATGATTACTTGTTGAGGTCGCTAGCTAACCACATTATGCAATACTAATAAAATAAAATTGGCATAAACAGGAAAAAAATATGGAAACAATTATATTGAACCTATCACTAGGTACGCTAATACTGGAGAAAGAACATAAACATTGTCTTGAGTTAATCACAGCGACCAACTATTCTTATCATTTAAATAATCGTTGATGGAATAGTACGCCTTTTGACAAAGGTTGGATTTTACTTGAGCTTTAAACGCATTAAAACGTAATTCTAGTAAAGAAGGTGGTAGCTTGTTGTAAAATGTTATACCAAGCCCAACAAATGAGTTATGCACCTTATGAAGCCGGTGAAAGGGAACACGTAGTTTGTCCTTACTTCTAGTGTTAACAGTGTGAATATCACTGTTTTTAGCATATATGTGTATATTTTGCCTAATATACAGGGTTAGTCCTGAGAGGTTGCCGGTGTTTTACAAATAACCCTGTATAAGATGTTGGCGAAAATGAATTGTGATGACACCGTAAGAATACCAATATCTTTAAAAAAAAACCGGCCAAGTGCGAGTCGGACTCGCGCACCGAGGGTTCCGTACAAACCTGCAGGTCATCATCATCATCATTCGTCATCATCGTTTATGAAATTAAATTTTTTTTTTTAATTTTTATATTTGAGTTGACTGAATGAAAGGTAAATTGTGGTTTACGATTTATGACGTATTAAAAAAAAACTACTTACTAGATCTCGTTCAAACCAATTTTCGTTGGTAGTTTTCATGGTAATGTACATCATATATTTTTTTTAGTTTTATCATTCCCTTATTTTAGAAGTTACGGGGGGGGGGACACACATTTTACCACTTTGGAAGTGTCTCTCGCGCAAACTATTCAGTTTAGAAAAAAATTATATTAGAAACCTCAATTTCATTTTTAAAGACCTATCCATAGATACCCCACACGTGAGGGTATGATTAAAATTTTTTTTTGTGTTTCAGTTCTATATATGGGGAACCCCAAATATTATTGTTTTAAAAAAAAATGATATTAGAAACCTCAATATCATTTTTGAAGACCTATCCATAGATACCCCACACGTATGGGTTTGATGAAAAAAAAAATTTTGAGTTTCAATTCTATGTATGGGGAACCCCAAATATTATTGCTTTTTTTCTATTTTTGTGTGAAAATCTTAATGCGGTTCACTGAATACATCCACTTACCAAGTTTCAATAGCACAGCTCTTATAGTTTCGGAGAAAAGTGGCTGTGACATACTCGGACAGACAGACAGACAGACAGACAGACATGGCGAATCTATAAGGGTTCCGTTTTTTGCCATTTGGCAACGGAACCCTAAAAAAGTCCCTTAGGCAAACTCTGGTACCTAGCTGGTAAATTGCTCGAACAGCTCGTTTCTGAAGGACAAAAATATTTTGATTATGATAATTGTTTTACCTGAACATGAATAGTATTCAATTTCTCCATCTTTTGTGTGTGCTCTTCAGGTGACATTCGTACATAAGGTTGGCATATCCATGGTGGCAATATTAAATTGAATCCAATCCTGGATATATTTTCATAATTATCAAAATGAAGTTTTCCTTCATGATATGGTAAATACTTGTTTCTAACATTTGTACATACTCTTCTAAAGTCATCTAAGTTTTGTGCTGTTGCCAGAATTTGACGGTCCTCATTGTTGTCTTCAAATGAAAATCTATAAACACAACTTTATATTTATACCACTGCATTCTATCAATAGAATAGCTGAAGTTATTTATATGATTGATTTACTCACATTTTATGAAACATTTTAAATAAGTGTCCTCTTATGTAAGATGATGGGCAAGGGTATTTTTCAACCAGGTCTAGATACTCTTGAACCATATCCCATGTTACTGGGTTAATTCCTTCAAATATGGCTGGGTTTGTAAGGGTACCTTCTGCGCTCATTATCCCATCTACTTTAGTGTAATCTAAACATCTGTAGACATCCTCTAAGCATTGAATGTTTCCATTTGCTAGCATGGGTACTGATATTGCTTCCCTGAAGATAAAAAAAAACCAGATTATTTTTATATCAACATTGCTTTTCTTGAAGTGTCATTGTTACCTACAAAACTGTATCGCTTTTTTATCTTAATCAAATAAATTCACCTTAGCTACAGTATGAGATACATTATCAAGATTTAACTACACTGTGTTTTAATCATACTTAACACTTTCGCAGACAGAACGTAATTCTGTCATCATTTGAGATTTTAATACAGCATAACGTATGATGACGTTCAAAAACAGAATATTATTTACAGCAGGACTTTGATTTTCGTCCATGTTTATATGTTAAATTTATTTGTATGGCAATTTATTGTGTCATTCTAGAACACAATTTAAACTGACACCGTCCGCGAAAGTGTTAATATACATAGATTGGAAAAACCTATAAGTCTATGGTCTTTAACTAACAGAGTAAACATCTCAATATGGTGTTTACAATGTACATTTGCAGTTGGGTTTAATGGGAAAAAACATGTGAGAAACAATATTATGTTTTCAACTGTTAATGTTCAGTTTGTTTTTGGGATAATTTCATCCCTTCAATGTGAGTGGTCCAACAAGCACTTAGCCATTTTAATTTCATATCATACATAAATACCCACCTTACTGCCTTTATATGTTTCCAGCTAGCAATGCCTGTCAATGGTCCTTTTTGTTCTCTTGTTCTTCCATGGACTGTGAGCATTTTACATCCTGCATCTTGCAACATGAGCGCATATTCCACTGACTTATCTATGCTTTCAAATATTCGTACTTTACATGTTATTGGAACAGACACTGCTTCAGACATTGCTTGCACTGCAACAAGACAGGTTTACTTACTAAGTTAAAACAGTTTTTTGTGTCCATTCATTTATATAATTTTAGAGACTCCTTCTAAAATTCATAGTATTTTTTTTCAGATTATTTAGTAAATAATGTTATTCTAATTAGGTAGACAAAGCAAGGCAAGCACAGCTAGCTAGCATAAAACTGTTTTGCTTTACATGGAACAAATACTTAATTTAAGATTATAAAGCCTATGGCATGGACTATTAAAAGATAGAAAGAAAAACTACCTATATACAGGTACTCAATTAGGAAATTATCAAGAGCACTGTAACAAATTGATGGAAAGTTACCAATATTCCTCAGTAGTTCCCAATCTTCTTGAAGAAATGATCCATATCTGCCTCTCTTAGCAATAGATTGAGGACATCCAAGATTAATATCAATGCCATCACACTGTGATTCAACCAGCTTTGCTGCAGCTGCCATTGTTTCAGGGTTATTCCCACAGAACTGAAATTAGCAAAAGTGGTTATTAATATTAATTATAAACATTGTATGAAAGAGTTCAACTGTAAGTCCGTCCACACAAAAGTACTTTAGATTGATATGAGAAAATCATTTGAAATAATATATATTCTTTCTAATTTTATAAGCAAATTATTGTTACACCACAATTATACTCATTGCTATTATACTCTGTCTAAAATATAGAACATTAGGGGTATTTAATGTAGACACAAATGGTTAAATGAGTTCCTTTTAACATACCAACCTGGACAATGAGCGGGCGATCTTCTTCACATGTTACCATATTATCTTTTCTATACTTAGGGTCTTTGGTGAAGACAGTACTGTGAAACATAGGAGTATAGCACAAGGTTGCTCCATGTCTGCGGCAGAGAAGGCGCCAAGCTAGCTCACTAGCATCTACCATAGGAGCGACTACAAATCTTGGTCGCCCTATAGATTCAAACCAGTCATGACTCATCTTTTGAAGATAGACTAACTCTACTCTTTAAAAACGAAGAGTATTTTCATCAATAAATCGATAACTTCTTACTGATACTAAATCTAGAATGGAACGTGACATAATATTTAAGGTAATTTCATGGACTGGGAACCAAAGAAAATCATTTAACACAATCAGTAGTCTTCACTCTATTATAACCTTTCTACCCTTGTCCCGTAATCAGTAATAGACTCAATCAATGGAATCCTTTAATCACGATGTGGTGCACGCACAGGGTTGGTTTTGTTGTGAACAGACAGGGTACACATGTACACAAGAGTACACGTGCAAAATATGGGTACATTCCGAATTAAGCCCTAATCGTTCCGATTAAGACAGCTGAGAGATGGCAACAGTTCGGAACGCTCGTGAGCGCGCTTAGACAATGCAAGTTTAAAAATAATAGGGGTTAAAGTATGAAATTGCCGTTTTATAGTAACAGATATTTTGAATTGACATTAAACCTTCACAGTGTGAGACATTCGAGTGACACTTTTTTACATTAAAACTATGAGATTTTTCTTTAAAAAATTGAGCCGGTTTACACACTCGCGCGAGGTGCGAGTTGAGCGAGTACAAAAGCTCCCTCGTGCCTCGCCTCCCAGCTCGCCTCGCCACTCGTGGCGCTCGCTTTGGAGGCGGTTTGTTGGGCACGCACGAGTCTGGGCCTCGCGAGGGACGCGAGCGTAGTGTTTACACTCTCGCTAGTCTCGCTCTCGTTTCAGTTTGTTTACGGCGCCCTGTGACGGCACCCTTCCGTGCAGGTTGTGTTGTTTTGGGGTAAATCTTCAACTAATAAAAATGGAATGGTCTCAAGAGGACACGCTGCAGTTCTTGGAACTCTATCAAGCCGAGAGTATAATTTGGGATCCAAAACATAAACTGCACAAAAATTCCCAATTCATACAAAATTATGAAACTCATAAGGTTCTGTTGCGATGAATAGATGTCACCCACCATCTTCTTCGACGACGTATTTTTTTATTTTCCTTCTTTTTAAAATGGTCAAGCATCGATAAATATTCAATAAGGCTAGAGTTGATGCCGCTATTATTTTGACATCTTCCATCGTTGCTGGCTTAACACAAACTGACAGAACGCAAACGCATCGCGAGAGTGTAGACTGGCACTCGCTACCTCGCAACAACACGCGAGCTGCGAGGCGAGATACGAGGCGAGGCGTGAAGCGAGAGTCTAAACCCGCTGTGAAACATCCGATTTTTGAATTTCAATTGTTTTTTATTCTGCTTAGTAGACGGAAAATATTGATTCTTCGAGTTGCGACGCAGAATTAACGTGGCAGAAACGGCTTGCAATATTAGTACTGCGTTTGGAGAGGAGACTACTAATGAACGCACCGCGCGTTTTTGGTTTAAACGCTTTCGTAATGGAAACTTCGACTTGAAGAACAAACCGCGTGAATAACTCTGAATTGAAGGAGATGGTGGAAGCCAATCCGAAGTAAACTACCGAGGAATTAGCAGTAAGGTTTAACGTTACCTTAACTACAATATTGACTGATCTGCAACAAATCAATAACATAAATAAAATATAAAAAATGGGTGTTAATTGACTACCATGGTTACTATGTTTTTCGTGATTTGAACAATTTTCTACGTGCTAAAAAAATCTTCCCAGGGGGCATGGGCAGTACAAAATGCTTTCACACAATTCACACAGTTTGTCGAATCTAGATCCCTAGAGTCAGAGTTCTGACGCAAAGGCGTAAATGAACTTCTGATTAGATGGCAACAATGTGTTGATAATGAGGGTAAATATTTCGATTAAATAAATACGTTACATCTTGGAAAAAAACGAGTTATAATTTTGCAGTACAATTCGGCGATTTTAAATTTTTAATACTATGTGAGCAATTATGTCATTTAATGACAAGTTGTGTTGTTTAGTTTTCATTGGTGTCATATCTCTTAACTAACGAGGCATTTTCGAATTCGTGACCGCTGTCAAAAATTGTTGTGTGGTAGATTCCGAACACTAACACCAATAATTTGCGTTCCGATTTGGATATCACAATGAATTCGGAACGCAGTCTATGGGATTATAATGCTCGCTCACGCTCAAATCGATGTTAGTGTAATACGGAACGCAGCCTTAAACAAACTTTGATCTAAAAGAAATTTTGCTGAAATATAAGGTGTGTGCAAGTTTCTTGTGGTGTTTAAAAGTGTTGACGTTGAGCGAGCACTGTTAGCGCGTTCACGAGCGTTCTGTATTGTAACAGTTCTCAACTATCATAATCGGGACATCTAAATCGGAACGCAACACTTTTCTAGAATATGCTTTTTGCGATGTTGTGCTACCTACGCACGGCTATTAGATCAAACTATATTTCCAGTATATGCTGACCTCCCATTTCACGGAAAGCCTGGCAATGTATAGCTTGATGTGTAGCCGTGTGTACATAAATAAAGATATTTTCAACATTTCAGCCGAAAGACCTCCACTGCTGAACATAGGCTGGTTATTTTCAGGCATCAAGGCCCATAGGGTGTTAAACTATATTACTAACATGCAGGAGCACTAAGAATAAGAAAATCACAATCACAGGAAGGTTTAACAAGCTTTGTTGCTAATATTTAGCTTGGTAAACCTTCCCATTGTTGGCTCATCCAGCCTCTGCAGGCACACCCAGAATGCCGTTGCTGCTATGCCTCACTTGGGATATTACTGAGGCAACTTTCTTCCATGTTATCGCAAAGTAGTCGTCAGTGTGCGCATCAGCGAATGTACCTTATGGACTACAGTACGGTGGGAATCTCAACATCGCCTTGAAGGCATTGTTGTACTGAATGCGCAGGGCATTTTCTGCTTTTAGAGTGTGATTATCCCAAAGGCTGCTGGTGTAAAATATTGGGCAGTAGGCCTTAAAAAGAGTTAATTTCACGGATGCTGAACAACCATGAATCCTTTTGCATATCATATTTCCCCACACAGCACAGCCAATGCCCTGCGCTTCCTTTCCATATCCAAGTCATCTTTTAATTCTGCAGTTACAATGTGGCCCAAATATTTAAAGTGGGCAACTCTGTAAAACTGTACCATTTAATTTTACAGGAGAGACAAGTGTAGGATTTTTTTTCCTACCTCGAAACACCAAGAGTTCACTTTTTGTAGGGTTATATTTTAGCCCGTGCTGTTTGGCATATCCTTCACAAATGGAGAGTAACTTTCTAATTCCATTGATAGTAGGGCTTAGTAGCACTCCATTTACTCCATTTACATGACCCTTAACATGAGTGCTGCTGAGCGCAACAAGCAGTTTATTCACATAGATATTAAACAGCCTGTGGAAAGTTAGACCTCCCTGCCTAACGCCACACTCAAGTTTGTACGGATCAGATAACGCATCAGACCATTTGACGAAGTTTCTCTGCTTGTCATACCTAAAAGATAATGTAGACACTAATGCAGTTGGAACTCCTGCTACCAGAAGCTTCTCCCATAAGACACTATAAGAAACCAGGTCGAAGACCTTAGAAAGGTCCAGGAAACAAGCATACACAGGTGTTTTCCAGCCAGTATAATATTTGACAGTGTGCTTCAACACAAGTATAGCACTTTCAATGGATAACCCAACATGAAAACCTAACTGTGTGTCATGAAACTGACCCCATCGCATGCATGTAGCGTCGCATCTGCCAGACATCTTTCAAAAGACAAACATTACCCCTTGGTTTTTAAGGCATGCTTTCCAATGCACGGAGAGTTCTCGTAATGTAATGGATCATCTATCCAAGAATGAAGCTTAATCTTCGATCGACCTGTGCGGCTGTTATCATTTAGCCACAACCACCAATGACTGTATATAAATTGGCGTTCGATTGGGATATCACGATATGACAGTTGAGAACTGTCACAATGCGGAATGCTCGTGAGCGCGCTAATAGTGCTCACTCAACGTGCAGCGTCACAAGACTTGCTTTCACCACAAATTCTTCTTCTATTTGGTCAAGTGGCGACTGTAACCAGAGCACAATATCTAATAAATACAAGTTAGTTTAAGATATGATATGACCTAAAACAAGATAGGACGACTGTCATTTTTCACAGTGATCACGGTGGTATCAGTTTGATGCATGGTCGGCGCTATCACGGGACAGCGTTATTGCGATCACGCCAATTCGGAACGGGTCATGCTCAAATCGATGGGCGCGTTCCGTGTTACGCTCACATCGATTTGAGCGCGCTAACACCCGTTCCGAGTTGGCGTGAGTGCGATAACGCTGTCCCGTGAATCGTCATTGATGACGTCATGACAGGCGCCGTCTTGCGATAACGCCGACCATGCCCCGAACCGATATCGCCGTGAGCGCTGTCAAATTGACAGTTGTGTTGTTTTGTTTTGAGTGGAATATATAATATTACATTTTTCGAAATTGTGCTTCTGGCTACAGTCACAACCTAACAAAACAAGAGGCTAAGTTTCGTATTATCTGACGTCGAGTTGGGAGTCTATATTTTTTTTACGTAAAGGTCATATTATTAGAAAGCTCCACGTAAAATTTTAAGCGTCGCAATTAAGTAGTTATCGAAAAAAAAATTAATTAAAATCGTAAACTTTTGCAATATTTTGTCACTTTGACATTTCGTCTCGCCATTGAACGTTTCGTTTCAGGTAAGGTAAACGCACTATAATGCTTTACTGCATAATTATTATGCAATAAATACATAAAATTAGTTATTTTGACACTGTTTAAGTATGTTTTAGTATATTGCATTTATTTCACTAATTTAATTTAATACTATTACATTAAAACTTAAAAGAATTTACCGACTATTGCCGATAAGTGAAACCAAACGTAACACGATGCTATTGTTTGTTGTTAGTCTTATGATGATTAAGGTTTATTAGGTTGTGGTTTATTTTTAAGCTTTGAAATACCCTTCGTGGCAGATCCGACAGGGTTTCGGAGGTTAGGTTAGGTTAAAACTGTGGCCAGAAACGACGTGGTTTGGGGAGGGCGAGTGCCAGAAACGACATGGTTTGGGGAGGTTAGGTTAGGTTAAAACTGTGACCTCCTACGCAGGAGCCGAGCGAGCGAAGCGAGCGGTGCCGCGGCAGCGGCCGGCGAGTGCCAGAAACGACATGGTTTGGGGAGGTTAGGTTAGGTTAGGTTAAAAGTGTGACCTCCTACGCACGAGCCGAGCGAGCGAAGCGAGCGGTGCCGCGGCAGCGGCCGGCGAGTGCCAGAAACGACATGGTTTGGGGGGGTTAGGTTAGGTTAGGTTAAAACTGTGACCTCCTATGCACGAGCCGAGCGAGCGAAGCGAGCGGTGCCGCGGCAGCGGCCGGCGAGTGCCAGAAACGACTTGATTCTGTTGACGAGCCCTGTCAGCGAAGTTTCCTGTCGAGCCATGCTACTTCCCCTTCCAACTTCCCCTTTTTATTCGTCAACCCCACACCTCTTCCGGCCTTTAAATCGATGTCGATACACGAAAATTCGAAAGTTAGGTTAGAATATTAAAAAAATAAAAACTCAAAAAGGGGGGGGTATCGACACGTTTCCTTCACAGGGGGGGCTCTACACCTTAGATCTAGGGGTGCGATATATGGCGCAAAGGTATAAAATTGCAAGAAATTTGCTACTTGGCATATAAGTCTTATTATCTAGTTGCCAAAAATGAAATACACATCTACCTATCAGTTACATTGTGTCATCATCATCATCAGCCGAAAGACGTCCACAGGAATATAAGCCTCCCCCAATTTGGGGCTTTGCCATAATCTCCACGCTTGGCAGGCGGGTTGGCGATCGCAGTATGGTGGTAAAATGCATAGAGAACGCTGCTACCCATTCTCTAGTAAGTCCCTTAGTCGCCTTTTACGACACCCACGGGAAGAAATCGGATGGTGTTATTCTTTACGTCCGGAACCACAACATTACACTGTTACATTGTGTATAACTTCAGTTTTAAGTAATTAAACAACTTAGATCATATGTTATTTTACAGAATGTTAGAAGAAAAACTACAAAATAGAAACATTAATTAAATCAACATTTATTGAATCTTAATAAGTAAGATTACATTGAAGTAAGATTACACTGTTATTGTTCTTCCATTTTCAAAATCAATATACAATCATTCTTCCTCAGGTGCAAAGCGAGATATGAGTACCCTATATTATATTGTAGTCTGTGGTTGTGAGGTTTGAAGTTTGACGTTGAGAAAGCATTGTTAGCGCGTTCACGAGCGTACCGAATTGTTGACAGTTGTCAGCTGTCATAATCGTGATATTCAAATCGGAACGCCAATTATTGCTGTGAGCGCCGTGAGCGATATTTTCCAACTCGGAAAGCACCCAATGTGAGTGTAATACGGAACGCGGCGCGAATGTTTCAAACCGTCAACTGTCAACACTGTCAATTTCAATCAGGGCTGCCAGATGTACGATTTTAATCGTACTCCTACGATTTTTTGGCATTTTTACACATGTACGATCGTTAGACCGAGATCGTACGGGAAATGTACGATTTTTATATACCTGACAACATTTCATAATGAAACGAATGCTTAACTGGCAAGTATAAGTTTCGGGGAATTCCCCAACGACCTGACGCGTACGCAGATCTTTTACTTGAATGAAAACTCTTTGTAGAGTCATTTAAAGGCTTTATTTGTTTGCATTTTAACGAAACTTATTTTTTTTTCTTTCGGTAATAGTTGCTACTTGTCAGTCTCGCTCGATCTGTGCGTAGTTTATATTATCCTCTTTGAATCTGTATACTGTTTCGAGTGCTTTTTTGTGTTTGTTGTTTTTTGGTCAAGCAAGAATGTGTGACAAAAGTGAAGATGAGTGACCTGCGCCAGGAACTCCAAAAAACAATTTCGTTTTATTGTGTAGGTATACATAAGGATGTGCCAAATAAATATGTTTTCTTTCTTTGTTTCTTCTATTGCATTTCTTTTCTAAAACTAAACATTTTTTTTAATAAAAACTTTGTACTTTTAGGTTGTACGATCTTTTCATTTCAAAATTTCCTTGGCATACGATTTTTTTTGTAGTTGTCGTACGATCACACCGTTTTTGCACCTGGCAGCCCTGATTTCAATTGTGTCAAGAGACAAGTGTCAATTTCTTCCGCCGCTAGTTACCTATCGGCCTCGTTATTATAATTCCAATATCGTTTTCATTCATTATTCCAATCTATTACTATAATCTATGAGATAATCCTCAAATTAATAAAGTTGTGTTAAGATAGCTGTGCTGTCAGACTAATTATAAAAGTGAATGTAATTAATGAATTAATGAGAGTATAATTGCGTAGAAAAACAATTTCTATTATTGCTTTATTTGGCTTTGTAAACACTCTGGTTGAATAATTGAAATTATTGAATTACAACCTATTTTGACACAAATTTCACAAAAAACTATAGAAATGGCGCACGATATCATGGTATATTAGTTATTTACAATATTCATCATCATACTTACATTTTGTTCCATGTATTTTGGTTAACTTTCTTTTTTTTTTTTTTTTTTGTTTCAGGGTCAGTTTTACACAAGTCTTAATTTACCGCTTCAAGAAAAAATTGACGAATTGACTCGAATTATAGACCAGTCTACTCCAAACAAAGATCTTCAAACTTTGTTCCCTCAGTTGATAAGTAATATATTCTCAAATACTTTTAACAATGGCTGGGGTCTGCGGACAGTTACTGAGGATAACAGAAGGCTAGCCTTTCAAGCTTTAACTACTTTCTTTGGACCACAAGGACCAATGTTCCGGCTATGTTATAAACTTTTATCTGACCCACAGTTAAAATATAACCTGCCCCTAAACGTCTTACCTGTAAGTAACAGTACCTATTTAATAATAGATCCTACTGCAAATTGTATGAGGTGTTAACATAGTAGCCAGGTCCTGCCTCTATCTTATATTTTAAATGCCATTCTATTTATTTGAATACTTTATCATGTTTTGGACTAACCAGGTACTCTAACTATTAAACTTGTAGATAGAGTATAGTATAGATTAGCTGTTAGAGTATGCATTAAGCGAGAGGATTATCCTTTGACAATCACTTGTATATTTAATGTAGTGGGGTAGTACTTTCTAAAGAAATGTTATTGGAACAGCATGTACGTTAAGCTTTGGTTGTTGGCTAACATCTGGAGGCAAACAAAGAGTTGGCATATGCAAAAGTGAAAAGGAGAGATGGAGAAAATATATTTCTGTCTGATTCACGGAAGACAACTCATTAAATAGTAATGAGACCTGGATACACTGAGATACCATGGCCCTGGCATATAGACAACTGAAGGAACACGGGTGGGTTCTAGACTGGACACACTTATTAAATTTACCATTGGATCTAATGTGTGTCCAGGTCTTGTTATTATTTAGTGACTTGTCTTTTGCTCAAACTCTGTCTATGAATACATCACTAGCAATAGAAACATTGCAATTAGTCAATTTCTACATTTTTACACATTTTTGAAGTAATTTCCCTAATGAAAACTGATACCTTTCAATACTGGGACTCATAATTATAACATTTCATAAACACATTTAAAAAAGTTAAAACTTTGGAAAAGTTCTCACCACATGTAAATCTTGGAATTAAAGTATTACATTTTACTAGTTAACTATCTAGATACCAATCTCTTTTGTTGACCACATTTATAAAGGTTATTAATTATAATGCTATTTCTATTTCAGCTGGATTTACAGATGACTTTGGAAAGAGGAAGATGTCCACAGTTTTACTCTGATATGCTTGTTACGGACCCGCAAACTCTTAATGTGGTGGCTCTAGCACTCAGTATCCTTTAAAAGAGTAATATAAAAAAAGTGTTTGACACAGAGTTCAAGTAGGGTTGCATGTGCATCTAGCAAAATGGATGACACTTCTTTTGATATTATGTATGTGTGGGAGGAAAATTAGTCAATAAATCAGAATTGTTTCATAGTATTGATATTCTCTTAATGTGATCCCATCAATGTTCGTAGAGAAGTGAATTAGTGAGAGGATAGTGAAAGTTCTCATTGACCCATTGACGTGCCTGTTATTCTAGTGGTTAGTGACCCTGACTGCTAAGACTGAGGTTGTGGGTTCGATTCCCACCCATGACAAATCTTTGTGTGGTGAGCACAATCAGTTGTTCTGTGTCTGGGTGTAATTTATATATATTATGTATGTATTTAGAAAAATATAAGTATGTTTATCAGTTGTCTAGCTCATAGTACAGGCTCTGCCTAGTTTGGGATCAGATAACGTTGTGTTGGTTGTCCCAAGATATTATTAGATATTAGATATTATTGAAAGTCAGACTGATGGGGATTTTAGGTGCATTAACAGTTAGGTTTCTGTAATCTACACAAATGACATATATATTTTCCTACATAATGTTTAATCAGATCCGTTTGACTACTACATCATTAATTTTGCCCTGCATCTCGTGAGTAACAGCCAACAAACAAGTTCTTGGGAGAACTGGAACAGTGCATACTTTGCTCTAGCTTGTGATTATCTCATGCACTTCCTGCCGGCAGATCCAAACAAATCGGTGTTGCCACATATACCCAACTACACTGGAAAAGTGCCTATGGCTGCCCCTCTACAAACAGCTAATAGGTACTATTATTTATTATAAACCTGTCTTTAAACACACATCAGATATTTGCTCGCTCCAAACTGTGACTTCACTGTTGCGCTATTAACTGAAATAGTTACTTTTCGGTAAAACAGAGCAATTTCTCATGTCAAAGTACCTTTTGTCCAATCATTGGTATGTGTTACATTAATTTTCCAGGCCCTTGTATTCTCCATCTCTGCTGCTAATACCAGATCTATCTGGGTCCAGCATGAGCAATCAACATTCAACATCACAAAATCAGTCACGTAATGAGGTTTGGCGCTCTGAAACAGTGCTACAAGCCTTTATTGATATTTGGATGAGTGTCGAACAATTCAGTACCAGAAATGTTGAGGTAAGAGCCATGTGGATGATTCTTCTGTTGCATGAATCCACTCATAAACTGTTCCAGGACTCCACTCATAAACAGACACAGGCACTTTCAAGCTACACAGGCTGTAAGGATATCTGCTTATGTTTGCTCATTCTCAAAATGATCCTTGCTATGCTAACTGCTCTTGCAACAGTTGCTACACTTATTTTGATCACCTCGTTGCAGCAGTTTATTACTCATTTTAACTGATTTAATTATTTCCATTCAATACAGATGTTCCAAAGGAATTACTCGACTATATCTTCGAGTCCAGAACGCGTAAGAACAGTACGGGTTCTTGTCAAACATCTGCACTGTTTCTCAGCCAACCATATGTCGGACCCTGCTGTCCGATCATCAGCACTTAGAAAATATGCTCGACAGATAATGTGTGTTCGTGCCTACCATTATATCAAACACTTGGTTATGACTTGGCCACTAGATGCGTCGTTTAGACTCGTCATGGAACTATGGTTGAGTTTAATACAACCTTGGAGATATGTAAATAACAATATTTCTCAAGACAGGTGAGAGTACTTATTTAAGTGCTGTTCTCAAGTAATGTGCCTACACATTACTCGAGAACAGCATGATGGATTTGTTTTTTAAGTTTTCCGGTAAATGCGAAAATTCCTATGAAATTATAGATGTTATTTTCTATGTGATTTATGAATGAAATATCATTTAAGCAGGACAACGTCACAGCAAAAATATTTTATTGTAAGTCTCAAAGGGGAGGATTTTGCCATCAACGGGGCACAAATCCTGAGACAAATGTAAAATTTGTTGCAGGGATGATAGGTCCATGTTTACAGTAATGCATCCTATATTGCGTTGAATATATGGTCATTGAAAGGCTAATACCAGAATTTCTTTTTTCTCCCCCAGGTTTCCAATGTCCAACAATAACCAAGAAGAACAATTCACGAACACACTAGATGCAAGTTTTACTCAGTTCATCGCCGAAAACTTTCCATCATACACTTGTATCTTCCAACTTGTACTGCCCAGATTTATGAGGCTAGACCTGAGTGCCTACAAGAACGCTGTTATGCTGTTCAGATTAGGCAAGGTATGTGTCTTTTGTTACATAGAGGCAATTAATTATGGAGGCTGTCATATTTAAAAGAGATATTAATTTGTCGTCATTTTTCAGGTATTTTCACAGCAGCATCTATGTCCTATTTTATGGAATTTAGAAAAAGCTATAACTGACAGTGGTTTAGGATTAAATCCAAGTCCAGATACCAGTTATAACAATTCTGGTATTGAACAAAGGTAATGTTAATCCTAATTATTTAAGAAATAATTATGTGAATGTGTCTAATGAAATAATAAATTATGTTACAGTTATACATACAATGGCGTATCTTTACATAAATGGGTGACGATAGCTAAACAATCTATATCAGAATTGAATATGTCAGCTAATTTCGAATATCATCCGATTTGGAGCGATAACATGCGATCATTTGCGTCTCAGTTAGTGAAGAGAATCGCTACTGCAAAAATAACTGCAGAAAATAATATTGAAGAGTTTAATAAGATATTACATCTACGAAAAAAAGGTATTTTTTAAAATATATGGTGTTGAGACGGAAAATACTGCAACTTATAAATTCGGGATGAATGTGATGACGAAACAGATACATGAACTTGTAACTATTAATTTTTCAGGTTTATGGCACGCAATAAAAGTTTTTCTGATGATTGAAGATCAAGATGAGGAAGCAGCTTTATTGGAAGAATGCAAGAGAGTACCGGATTATTTAGCTACCAGCATTCATTACTTTTCTCATATATTTGGGGTAAAACATTTGCATTTTGTAAAAGTTTAATGACTTTAGGTTTAGGTTACTTCCTAAACCAAAAGTAATGAAACTTTCCCAAGTATTATATTGTAAAGCCGTACTATAGAACTATTCTATGGGTATGTACTTTCAAGTGTGACTTACAAAAAAAAAAAAAATATACGCGTCGAATTGATAACCTCCTCCGTATTTTTTCGTCGGTTAAAAATTATAACTTCAACTCAACTTTTTACTTCTTATTTTCAGTTGAACGAGAATGCTGTGCTTCCTCCAGAGCCTATCATAGAAGACAATTCTCTGGAACATTCTTCTTATGTCAACACCACAAGTTTTCCACTTTCCATCACCAACAAGGTTTAAAAGAAAAACATTATTTACATTACGTCTATCATTTTGTCGTAGGTCTAGATTAATTATTTTTACATCGCGAAGAGAACCTAGTCCGTGTTTAATTTATATTTCTTTATTAAAACGGCTTGGTGACCAATTCGGTTTGGTTAGGTAGGATCAGACGTCGACACGTCGCCGCTACACGAGCTGCAACTACAGCCGTCGACGGTTGCAGTTGCCCCTCGTTGATATGAGCGCAACCTACCTCGAGCAGATCGACCATTCCGATCCAGCCCGTTCTTCTTTCAGCGACAATCTTATAGGATGACTTGCGAGATGTCGTTCCCAAAATAAAAGAAAGAAAAAAATACCCGTTCGACACATCGATATTAGACCTTAGGCAGGCACGCATACACTTTTCGTTGCAACACTAACTATATAAAATAAAACATAACTGCAATAAAAGATTGATGGTGGAAATAATGAAAATGTGTATTGTATTCTTTTAATAATGTGTCGATAAACTGATACTTTTACTAACCAGATAGTTCTATGAAAAGTCAGCTCGATGTAGCGTTATTCTTAAACCCGAGATAAATATGAATCGTTATAACGATGGAAAGTAGTATGATGGAAGATACAAAAAAATATAATTAAAAAATATATGAATCATATAAGCTTGACGATATTCGTGGAATAGTTTTGCGCAAAACGAAAATCGATGTAACAAGTGTCGATAAAATAACAGTTCATGATTTTTTTAATGTTTACAGCTCCGCAGCAAACCCACTAAAGTACACTATATGGGTGACCCCGACCTGATGCCAATAACGACCTACGAGAGCACAATATTAGTGAGGATGTTGTACCAAATAGCTTCAAGATTAAATGAAATGGTATGTTTTAAAAACGAAATTGAGTACTTGATACGGTCTGATGTGTTTTTGGTAAATGACCGTATCTTATAGATACATAATGCTGTAGTAGGCAAGTACCTAACAATTTTCATTTTTCAATTTACAGTATGGACGCCAGTTTGCTAGTTATTGGAATAGAAATGACTTGTGCGGATTCATTGCTCGTGAAGTGCTACAATCGCCTTGCACGATTCATACTTATGTGAAGGACGTAACAAATCATCAGAACATTGTGAGTGAAGAGCTCCCTCCGCGCCTCTCCCTGCGCCGGCTCGGCTCCCACGCCTTCGTCATATGGGTCACTCTCGGTTATATTATGATGAAGATGTTTTCCTTCAGTGGTTTCTTTTATGTGTTTGTGTTAGTTATTATGTGGATAACGTTTGTTTTCACAAAAGCTACTTGTAAAATGTTAAGATTAATTTAAATCATGATCATTCAATTTTATAAAATTTTATTCTTACATCGAATAAAATATTTTCTTATAATGTTGTGTTATATTATTATAACAAAAGATAGTTTTTTTTCAAAGATTGTCAATATATAAATACGTAACATTTGCTCTACAGGAAAGCAAAAGAACTAACACACATTGGTATGTTAACCGCACTGGCGATGGCGCAGCCATAGATCTGTATTAACGCGGTATGTGTTTTGCCGCATATTCGTGTAACTAAAACTGCAATAATGCCGCGTGTTAAACCACCCTTTTTCACCAAAAGGAATAGAAACGAAAAATGTTTTTATACATTACATTTTGTGGTCATCGGATTTAGTTTACGCTGTGGTCAGATGCACGTCCCCGTGACTAGATCGATCAGCTCTTACGCTGCAAATAAAACCGCATGCTACAGCTAGTTTGCTTATAAATTAAACTTGGTAAACTGTTCCTCTCTGGGCTCATATTGAGTTTCAACTCCTAACTAGTTGCAACTGCATTCGTAATGTTTGTAACCGCAGTCCACACGACATCTTGTTAGTCCACACCTATAAAAGCTCAAGTAAATTAGGGCGGACCGCATGACACTTTTTTGTATGAACATGCATTGCGCTGGTGCCCGTTGCGGCTTTAATGTGTGCTTAGGTTTATTAAGGGGCACACCTAGTGTGACGGCCTAAAAAAAAAGTGATTTTGAAAGGGAATTTTTATTTAAAAAACTACTTTATTAATTGTTTCAAAATTTTAAGAGTATATTTATACATGTTTTAAGAACATTCAGCAAAATTTTTGAAAAAAAAAAAACATTTTTTACGTGATACACGATCTCCATCGGCGCGAAAAAAAGGTCCTCCACTGCTGCAGTAATTCCGGCTTTCTCCGTGGATGCAATCTAAAGAAAAAAATCGGTAGTGATCAGAGCATTTGTCTTTGAGTAATCACTGCAGCAAATTCGGAAAATGCTCCAAAAAATAATTCCGAATTTTTTTTCGCACCCAGAGTGATCGTGTATAAATTAATTTTTTTTTTTTTTCAAAAATTTCGCTTAATATTCTTAAAACATGTATAAAATACCCTTAAAATTTTGAGGCCGTCACACTAGGCGGGCGTCCCAAATTTGACCCATTTCGATGTTCTTCCTGCTCTAATTAATATTTTATTATGCATATAATCGTAACTTTTTATGACTTTCATGAAATATGATGATTATTATATTTATTATTTATACGAGACTTCAATCACATAATTGCAATAGATCAGTCGGTATGTTCAGCGCTTCTAATGTTAAACAGTCTTAACTTCAAGCCTAAACCATCGACCTTATTCCCACAAGCATAAAGTTCTTGATACAAACTTGACGACTTACGACTTGGTTCTAACGTCAGTTTTTGTACTAAGAACTACTACTAAATAGTGGCTCCTACCGTCTAAATGTGACTCTGGCAGAATAGTCGACATCGGCTCAATTGCCAAAAGCAAAAAAAAAAAAAAGGTTTGGGTTCGGACGGAGAATTCACACAGTATGTTTTACAACAGTCAACAAGACTATTTACTTTGGGAAATAGTCCCAGACCTTAATAACGATTTTGAACCTGAACAGTATCACACGGTCGAGAGTCAAGGAGGTCCGTGCTTCCTCCGTCGTGCAAGAAGTCAGGGAAATTATTTTTTTTAGCAAATTGAGTATCATCTTAAATTGTCAGTTTAATTAAATCAAAATTGAAGTTTTTTGATAGCGGCAAATTGATTTTGTGCCTCAATTTTGAATAACAATTAACTTCCCTTACTATACGAAGAGCTAAGTTCATACGGACTGACAATGGGATACCTAAAAATGAAAGTAATGTAAATAATTTAAAGAATTTATTAAAGCATTAGCACTTAAACAATATCCTTACGGAATACAAAAACAACAGGTGCTCGGCTATAACGTTGTTCAAGGCTAACAATATTTCTTGAGAGTGAGTTTGGGGACGATGTTCATGGAGGCCAGTTCTTGGAAGAGCAGTTTGCAGGCGTAGGGCATGTCGACGCTGGAGACAGCGGCGGACGAGTGGCAGGCGTGGCACCACGCGCGGGATGCCAGGCGCCCGCACGCGCCGCAGATGTCCGCGCTGAATGCGTCGGACGCCAGCATCAGGCGCTCCATCAGCAACATACTGCATAAATTGGATAAGCACAATATTCATTTTATGATTTATACTTATAAATTGTTGGGACTGTGGTAGGACCGTAGACATAGACTAGACTACTGAGCGTTCCGTAATTAGCTGTGCAATGAATACAGACCGAAATGTACGAGAGAGACAAATCGAATGTGCGGCCAGAAGTTGTCTCTTTCTAGAATTCTGATTGGTTCAATGATGGGTTTGATGATACTTTCTTGCTCGGGAAATACTTTAAAATAATTTTTGAAATGTATGTGAAATAATATGTTCTGTATAAGTTTACAACGTCCCGACATCAATCGTCGGACAAGGCGAGCGCAACCAAAACCGACCGGCTAAGATCCCTAGGTGTAACGAGGAATTTCACCCGGCAGGGGCCTGGTTGCACGGGCGCGGAAAGCATTATGGATGCTCCTACAGTCACTCCCCAGAGACACTACAGATCGCAGAGGGTAGGCAAACCCCTCAGCGTCTGAGTGTGCCTAAGAGCACTCCCGCGGGAAGGCGGGAATAACCCAAAGACGGGTCCCCAGGACTGGGGACCTCGGTCTCGGTCTCTCGAGACAAAAACGTCGGTCATGGGGCGAAAAGTCCCCAAACCGACTCGTCCACCAATCGTCGGGCAGTTGCCCACTGGACATGACAACTGACAACTCAACCTCCGTAGAAAAGGGAGGATCCTCCGACCAAAATCGGAGCATCCTCCCTTTTCTACGGAGGTTGAGTGAACTTTACACCTTGTTCCTCATACCTCCACAAAACCATAATGATAGCGAGACATAACAAATTGGTATAAGGGCAGCTTCAATATGACTCAATTTCAAACAATAATAAACCTTATTCTATTCTAACGGTCAGTCCGTTCTCGATGTCTATGGGACCGTATGGCAAAGCGAAAACATATCCCAGACAAAAAAAAATCATTGTCTGGGATAATATGTTTTCACTTGATATAGAATTTAAAAAAAAATAAAAAATAAACGCTAGTATGTGAAAAGACTTATGATTGGGTGTTTAAGTTTATAAATTTTTGCCTTTATTTCCGTGTGTATAAAGGTAAACCCACGGATATCGAGGGATATGCCTTGGGGGCGTGGCACGTGCCGCCTCGATACTATCAATTGATAGTATTTTCGAACGGCGGCTGTACGCTTCATTCAGTCGCTTTGCAACTGCGTACAGTGCACTATTGATGCGTAAAAAAACAAAATGTCGAGTTGTGCAGTAATTATTTGTAAAAATAGACTAAATACCATCAACCTGAAGACAAATGACATGTCCTACCACCGGTAAATAAACAATTAAGTCACTGTTTTATATTTTAAATCAATTTTTAAATGATTTACTAACTTACGTGCGGAGCGACACGAACTAATCCGAACTAGCCCGAGTCTTCCCGAACGAAACGAATGTTTTCGACTTAGAGAGGTGCAATCGTTTGCGTGCGGCTGATTTTATCGATATGCGTATTATTGCAGTTGAATATTTTTTTACAGAACTCAATGGATATCCTCGTATTACTTGTATAGTAAAACAGTTAAATTACTTATTAATTTAATGTTGTTTGAACCAAATTAAAACATTATAAATCCAATACAGTTACTCGTGAAGTGTGTGTGTTACTTAAAGTAATATTATGCCTAAAGATTTTCACAAATTAACAGTTTTTAATTTATTGTACAATATGATAAATAAATATTATATTTCATTCAATTATTTATATTTGGTAAAAAAATTACAATAATTTGTTTTCGATATACAAAAATTTTCAATTTTTAATTTGCTGTTTGGTGGTTTGGTAAGGTGGCCCACCTTACGAAACCACCAAATAGCAAATTAAAAACTATTAATAATATTGCGCAATATTATTGACCGAGTAAGATTAATATTGAAGATCATCATTATCAGCCTATATTGTTCCCACTGCTGGGACACAGGCCTCCTCTCGGTGAGAGGATGATGGCCATGATCCACCACGAGGGCCCAGTGCGGTTTGGCAGATGTCACATGTCTTCGAATTTTTGGTTCTAAGACATGCCGGTTTCCTCGCGATGTTTTCCTTCACCGTTATTGAGAGCAGTGGTAATGAAACTATTTACACAAAGTAAAGCGCCTGCCTGAGTTCGAACCCACGATCTACAACTTGTAAGTCAAGGTTTATACCACTGGGCCACCACTGCTCTGAAAAATAATAATAAATATTAAAGATTGCGATGGTAAAATATTGTTGAAAATAAATATATATTATGCGCAACATTATTGTATTGATCACTAAATCGCAAGCCCATCTTAGTCAATCATGAGGCCGACCATCTAAGGTTCGAAGTTTAAATTACAAAATTCGCGGTCCGTCGCTATTTTGTTAAATCTTTGTCTATAATACTGAGGGTTTTACATTTTATTTTATTTCTATACAAATGTGTTAAAAATGTCGTATTACTTGCGTGAACATTGTATTATTACGCTCTCGGCTCCAATCCGGCCTCAGACGTAGTAACAAACTTAGCCCACATAGGTATAACATAACGTATTATATTAAAATATTCTTAGTAATAATAAAAAAATAAAATAAGATAAAGTAACATATTATTTATTTATACAGCATGATATGTAACAGAGAGCGTTCCCTTTAACCGATAATACAAAATTTTAAAAACATATTCCCATTTTATTTTAGTAAAAGTAAACTAAATTTTGATAGATATATTTAAAAAAAAAATGAAATAAAATTAAACGAAGTTATAATAATACAATAATGTGCTAAAATTAAATATCGATAAAAATAATCGACCATCGCTTTCGATTCCCTAATTGCATGCGTGTGCATTGGATGTTCGCAAATAGCAAGTGTTTACAAGTGAATGCCCCGCCCATTCTATGTATGTGTGCTATTAGAAATTGATTTAGTGTGGCTGCTTTCTTTTTAGTGTGCGTGTTTAAATTTTAAGTGTGTGTCGTCAGTACACTATTTGTGTATGTTGTAATTTTTTGGGTGGGAGATAAGCGGCGACACTAGGATTCCTTACTATTCAGCAATGAAGGCATATCTCTGGATATCTATGGGTAAACCTAAATGGCCGACACACTTTTAACAGTTTATTTTGTTGAGTATTGTTACTGCAATACTTACCTCGCACCGTATCCAATGAGACAGTCTCGTTCCATCTCGCCGAGACGCAGGCCTCCGTCTCGGGAGCGTCCTTCTGTCGGCTGGCGAGTGAGCACAGCGCGCGGACCGCGTGCACGGGCGTGCATCTTATCTTGAACCATGTGTTTCAGCTTTTGGTAGTATACCTAATAACAGAAATTGGTTTTATAGAACTCTGGCTTATGATGAGAGGAATTATTACTTAACAAAGATGTCTTATTGCGTTTTTCAAAGCAGTGGTGGCCCAGTGGTAGTATCGGTAGTAGGTATCGGCCCGACTTAAGAGTTGTTGGTCGTGGGTTCTAACCCAGGTAGGCGCTTTACTTTGTGTAAATAATTTCATCACCACTGCTCTCAAAATGGTGAAGGAAAACATCGTGAGGAAACCGGCATGTCCTAGACCCAAAAATTCGAAGATATGTGACGGGATGTCACATATCTTCGAATTTTTGGTTCGAATATGGCCCACTCCCTCTGACCGAGAGGAGGCCTGTGGCCCATCAATGGGAACAATATAGGCTGTTTATGATGCTGATGAAGAATGATATCTTAAAGACACAACACAAGTTGCCAGGCAATTGATTTTGCAGGCAAATAATAATAGGACTTTGTTTAAGAGTATGAAACACCCCAAGACTATACTTGAATGCGCGATTTTGTGAGGAACAGTAGAGCTTTTATCAATCGTATTTTTTACTTACAGGACCAGAATATATATACGCTTCTAAGGGTTCTCCAGTTAAACCAGAATAAAATATATCTTTGCCATGGTAGTTATACCCGTGCTTTTCTAGTTCGCGACATACATCACGAACCTTGGATCCACCAAATGCAGTACCTGAAGGAAACATGTACCAACACTTAAATAAAAATCTTGCGAATATTTTCTAAGAATGGAATTAGAATTAAATATGAATTCGTTTATACCATAATGGAATTTCCCTTCCATCAAGCCAGCTTTTCCCGCTAACAGTTCGATAGTTTTCCCCACCGTCATCCTAGAAGGGAAACCATGAGGGTTCATGATCATGTCAGGACAAATGCCTCTGTCGTTAAACGGCATGTCTTCCTGCTGCACAATCAAACCGGTTACTCCTTTCTGACCGTGTCGGGAACTGAACTTGTCTCCTATCTCCGGAATGCGCGTCTGACGTAGCAATATTTTAATGAGAAAAGCATCTTCCGAGTTTGACGACACCATAACTTTTTCTATATAAGATTCTACGGGACCCTTATACGTGATTGGAACATCTTTGTAATCCACCTGTTGTGGCTGGCCCTGCGTGACGGGGTTCAAAGTCGCTGGTGGCATCTGCTTGTTTATTAAAACTTGTCTATTTTCAACCATTTCGCCGGGTGCAGCAATGCCGTCCGTATCAAGGATTTCATGTGCTCTAATAATTTTTCCTGTCGTAGCATCTCTTGAAGGTCCTAAAATCCTATCAGAGGTTTGATTACTGTACCTCTTCATAGTAGTTTTGGCACTTTTGTATACAAGACAGCGGCCGTATCCGCGGTCGATAGATGCTCGGTTCAGAATCAAAGCGTCCTCGATATCGTATCCGCTGTAGCTCATGACGGCGACGGTGGCATTCTGTCCAGCTGGCAGTTTGTCAAAATTCGTGAGTTCTATCGTTCTAGTCTTAACCATTGGACATTGCGGATAGACTAAATTGTACATTAAGGTATCTATCCTGTTTTTCTGGTTGTAGCCAATAGTACCTGAAATATTAACGACCATTTTATTATTACTTTATACATACTTTTATAGGGAATATAGGAATAATCTAAATCCTAATCCAAACTAATATTATAGATGTGAAAAGACAGACAGTTATATACTTTAATTAAGGCATGAAGAGGTAGGAGGCAGATATGTGTACCTTTTCATGCCTTGACGGATGAATGGATATCGATGTTTGGCACACAGTTAAGTCATGACCTGGGTTAGGGCACAGGATACTTTTTAACCCAGTACGGTAGTACGATCCCGTGGAATAATTTCTGACCTCCATAGCAAATGCTAGCAAATTATTAACCTTTGTTATAGCCCGCGACGTCGTCTGCGTTTTGTTTTTAAAATACAAGTAAGTCGGATGAAAAGTAGCACAGTAGGCTATGTTGTCATCAAGGTCTTTAGCTACCTATCTGTTAAATTGTATAGCGATCGTAATAAACAGAAAAACAGTAACTTTCGCATTTATATGTATAGTAGGGAAGCATAGATCAACTTACCCATAGCTTGTTTACCCATAGCGCATTGGTAGGTATTTCTAGGACTCTGATTGTGATGTGGGTAGGGGACGAGACCCGCACAAACACCGAGAATCGTAAACGGCTCAATTTCCAAATGTGTGGTAACATACGGATCAATATCAATTTCATTAGTAGCTATATGACTGTCATTCTCCTCGTTTACGTCTAGGTACTCAATAAGTCCATCGTTTAAAAAGTCTTGAAATTTTCTGATTCCTCTATTTAATTCGTTTATATGGAATTGTTGGACTAGTGGGTAACCTTTTTCTACAATGATATATGGCCTGCAGAGTCGACCGCCATCGCTGCATATGTAGACTGTCCTCTGATTGTGATTAGGGTAAATAGACACGAAAGCCGATATGAGTCCGCGTCGCCGGAACATTCTAAAGACTTTTATTAGCCGTTTGTATTGTCTTGAAACACCTAGTATATTACCTGAAAATAATAAAAAAAATATGAGGATTCTTATTACTTTTAGTAACATCCAATCATGTTAATATTTAGACCTAACCATTAAGAAACACCATGTAGACGGCCGGGTGATTGATTTCTTCGCCACCTAACAGTCTGACATCTTCCACGCCCGCGTTGCGAGCGAGCCTGGCGATGGGCTCCTCTGAGCACTCGGTGGTGATGTGCGTCATCAGCGCGAGGTTCTTCACGAGGCCGCACGCTTCACCCTCCGGAGTGTCGGATGGACACAACATGCCCCATTGCGAAGGTTGCAAGGAACGCGGTCCAGATACCTTCCTAGTTTTTTCAAATTGAGAATTCACTCTGGTCATCATACCCAAGGCCGATATGTAACTGAGACGGCTTAGCACTTGAGTTACTCCATGCCTTTCCATTTTGAATCTTTTGATCGTCCAGTTACCCTAGAAAACAAAATAATTATAGACAACACAATTATTTCTAGATTCGAATTTACTGAATGAAATATTTATGAAGTCTTACAGAAGAAATGGCGGCGAACAATCCATTCGCAATCAGATCAGGCCTCATGTGTTTTACAACATCAAATGGCGCAGCTTTAACTTTAGGTATTATTTTGTCTGCAATTGATTTCAATTCCCAATTGAATCTCTTGAAAAGATCTTCAAACATCAAAGCAAGCAAAGAGCCAGCTAGCTCAAGTCTCTTGTTTCCATAGTAGTCAGGGTCATCAATAGCAGCCTTATTTGTCTCTGCTTCAATTACTCTTTTAACCATTATAGCTAGGTAGATAGCTTTTACATAGAAATTATAATTTTCTACTGCTACATGAGCTAGAATCGTTGTTGCCAACAAATCTCGAGCTTCATCAATGGGAGTGCGTACTTTAGCACCGCCTGATTGAAACCTGTGAAAAGAAACATTTACACCACATTTAACTAAAAATTTAAATCAACAAGTAAGACCATTTATCTAAGAGTTGTATACCTTTTAACCTTTAATTTGCTTCCAATATAAGATAGAGCTTGATTTTGAGTAAATATTTTCAAATTATGACAATCCATGATGCAAGGAGCCATTTTTTTCAGTGATGTATCATCAGTACCAATGAGCTGCATAATTTCTTGATCACTACAGATACCCATTGCCTTGAAGGCAACCGCAATAGGTATGTCCTGAATTTTTTTGCAAATTAGTGTAGGTCATAGAAAGAAGAAATATAAATGTTTTGTTTGTCACAGTGGCTGACACCACACAATTTATATATCTTAAGTTAATTTACACAGAAAACAAATCATTTAAACTTATTTTTAGATCAATTCAATAACAATTACATATGTTAGAAATTACAGTTAGGTAGATACCTAGTAATACTCATAAACAACTTACATCAGACAAGGCATTATGTCTCAATACATATTTTCCATTTTTTACAATAACATTAGTTCGGGTTTTCTTTTCATGTGTGGAACTAGTCACTTGACATTGAATGGCTCCTTTGAACTCATCAACAATCATGCGATTCCTGGATAATTGTTCTTGTATCAATATCACTTTTTCTTGACCTGTAAATTATTAAATAAGAATAAATGTTACTTGCAACAGAGTCAGAGATTAAAATAATATAGGTTAACTCTTGCTTACACAACAAGTAAAGATGCAAACACAATAGAAGCTTTGATACTCCTAAGGAACATTAAAATCATTTAGATAATGAAACAATATACCCCTAATGATAAAATAGCCGCCTGGATCATGTGGACATTCATTAAGTTGTGCTAGTTCAAAATCCGATTTATTTGTTAGTACACAATTTGAAGACCTTAACATCAATGGCATTCTGTAAACAATAAAATGAAACAACATATATTAACACTTAACAATGTAATAACACAACACAATAATAACAGACATTTTGATAATAATTTGTGCTTTATTTCGTACTAGCATCTGCCCGCGACTACGTCCGCGTCAAATTTTTGCTCCCCTGACCCTTCCCATCGCATCAAATAGCCTGCCAGTTTTCGTCCATTTTTAGTTGCTGCTCCGCTCCTTTTGATTGTAACATGATTTTATATAGCCTATAGCCTTCCTCAATAAATAGGCTACCCTGACACAAAAAGAATTTTTCAATTCGGACCAGTAGTTCTTGAGATAACCTCGTTCAACCAAACAAACAAACAAATTCTCCAGCTTTATAATATTAGTATAGATTACTTTTTAAAATCTAGACAACAATATGATAATTATTACACACCTTCCAATCAACTGTTTATTCTTTATAACCCTTTGATTGCCTCTAATATATTCTATGTCAACTGTGATTGGGGCAGAATATGTCATGTCCCTGAGCCTGCACTCATGAGGCGTAGTAGGCTTGGTAACATTGTAACCTTCTTCTAAGTCTGGTGTTCCAACATAGGCATTTAAATATTTTATGTAAAATAATGGGTCTGCATCACAGAACACTTTTTCATTGGCTTGCACTATTTTCTTTATTTCAACATTGATAAAATAGTTAAAAGAATCAATGTGCTGTTTAACTAAGCCTTTGACTTGTAAAAATGATGGCACTAACTTCCATTTGTCCTGGAAATAGATAAACTTGTAAATTGTATGAACTTCTTCTGCAAATTCCTTTCTTTTTATTCCATTTACTTCTATCTATATATAAGAGGAAAGTGTCATTGTACAGAGAGCATTGTATAAAGTAAAAGAATAAGTTTGTCATATTTTACAGGAGGATGACAAAGGGTGGAAGGGTGATAGGGTCAGTGTAAAAACCTTGGAACAATAATCGCACACATACTGTCAGGTCAGGTACGTAGTGCTCATAACCGGTGTGTGTATATTACGAGTTTTATGAACCTAAACGAGGCAAAAGGGGTAAGAAAGGATCGTAGTAGGTGGCGTTCCGTAGTTTCTGCCTACCGCCATGGGAAAAAGGCGTGAGTTTATGTATGTACTGTCAGGGCCCTACTGGCGCCACAACTTTCAGTATTCTGAACCCTGTTATTGTTACGCATTGGCTATGTGACGATTTTACATTGGTATAACTTTGTAGTGGGCTTTCTTTGCATAATTTTAACGCCATTTGAACTGACCGGACTGGTGGAAGCAGTGATCAATTAGGAGCACTGCGGTCAGGTCCATGGAAACGTAGCAGTACCCTCATCATAAACTAACCTCCAGAATTTTTATAGGATCTCGCGAACCCTTAGATGAATCCCAATCATTTTGTCTCTTGTTAATCTCCCCCATGACTACAGTTTCTACAGATGTGTACTTAAAACTTCATTACGTTAACTGTTAGTGCACATAACATAATGAACAGACTGTATTTTCTTTTAATGTAGCGTACAAATACCGTGCCGCAAAGCAACACTTGTTGTTGACAAAATGACAGCTTGTGCTTGCGCCCAGTGTTGCCAGGTCAAATCTGAAAAAAACAGAAGAAATGTACCCAAAAAATCAGGAGATTGAAAAAAAAAAAACAGTAGATTTAAGTTTTGTCACAGAAAGAAAGAAAACACATTTATACATACCTATATCCCTGCATGTCATTTCAGTCATGATTTAATTCTTCATTATCCCTCATATAGCTCTATGATTTTTGACACTTAAACGCTCTAATTGTTTTTTTTTTGTGTACTGTCAAAGTTCTTATTTACGCAAAAAAACTGTTTTACAAAAAAAAAAAAACAACCGACATCCTTAAAAACACTACAAAGTGAAAAATTACTTTAATTTCGGCAGTCGGTGTCTTAGGATTTGTATTTAAGGTTTTTGCCACCGATTTCCGAAATTAAAGTTATTTTTCACTTTGTAGTGTTTTTAAGGAAGTCGGTTGTTTTTTATTTGTAAAAAGGTTTTATTTTAAAATGTTTAGTTATGATATCTACCCTGCACTAATTTCAAACAAACAATGCATATTTATGCGATAGGAGAAATCGCGGTTGATTTACTGTCATTTTTTAAAGAGTTCCGGTGTCTGTCTCCGGAACTCATCATTAGATCTATATGAAATTTAAATGGGACCATTTCGGAAGAAGCCCCTTTCGAACAAAAAAAGAATTTTGCAAATCCGTCTAGTATATGACGGAGTTATGGCCGAACATACATTTAAAAAAAAAACATCCAACATCAACATACTTTATTCTAATCCAATAAAAGCTTTGATAGTCCACTGGAGTCCTCAGAGGTGCAGAAACTTCTAGGTCCTACATTTGACAGAAGTACAAACATTTGAAGTATTGCGTTTCGTTCAGGAAACAAGTAATTAAAGTTTCGTTACACAGCTTGGCTTACGCTTCCAAACCGTGTGCTATTTTTAACCGACTTCAAAAAGGAGGAGGTTCTCAATTCGGATGTTTATATTTTTTTTTTTTTTTATGTATGTTCGGCCATAACTCCGTCATATATAGACGGATTTGCAAAATTCTTTTTATGTTTGAAATGAGTTTATTTTGAAATGGTCCCATATAAATTTCATATAGATCTGATGATGAGTTCCAGAGATAGACACTGGAACTCTTTAAGAAATGATAGCAAATCAACCGCGATTTCTGCTATCGCATAAATATGCATTGTTTGTTTGGAATTAGTGCGGGGTGGATACCACAACTAAAAATTTAAAAATAAAAACTTTTTTACAAAAAAAAAAAACAACCGACTTCCTTAAAAACACTACAAAGTGAAAAATAACTTTAATTTCGGAAGTCGGTGGCAAAAAACCATAAATACAGATCCTAAGACACCGACTTCCGAAATTAAAGTTATTTTTCACTTTGTAGTGTTTTTAAGGAAGTCGGTTGTTTTTTTTTTTGTAAAAAAGTTTTTGTTGAAACTATTTGAAAATCAGGCAAATATTGATGTAGCCAGGAGTAAACTCATAAAATCCAGTAGATTCTCTTGCAAAATCAGTAGAACAGTAGACATAGCCTGAAAGCAGTATATCTCCTGTGAAAACAGGAGACCTGGCAACACTGCTTGCGCCGCGTTCCGTATTAAGCTCACATCGATTTGAGCGCGCTAACGCCCGTTCTTTTCTTAATTGGCGTGAACGCGATAATGCTGTCCCGTGAATTGAGCGCTGTCAAAAATGACAGTTGTGCTGTTTTGTTTTAGATCGCAACAACTTGGATTTATTAGAAATTGTGCTTCTGGCTACAGTCGTCAGTAAACCAAATAAGAAGAAAATATTTGTGGTGTAAGCAAGTTTTATATCGTCAAGTGGACAGGGAAAAAAAAAATGAGGTTCTGTAATAAGTTCATATCAGGTCTACTTCTAGTAGATATAAATACGATCACAATTTTTTTAATATGATGTGTATTTGTCTTGTTAAAGGCTCCTAAATAATCGTCTAAATCGAATTAGGATTTTTTTGAAGAATTTTTTCGTATTGTAAACAATTACAATAAATTTTCAAACTACGCGATTTGTATAGAAAATTTCCTGATCTTTTTAAAAAAGGAATTAAAACTGAAAAAAAAAATTTAGTCTTCCACACCGAAAGTAAACATTTCAAAACAAAATTTTGGAAACTTCAACCATTTTCTTTTTTCTTTATTTCGAAATATAGCTTAGAGTATCTACATAATACACCAGAAGTTTTGAAATGGGATCTACATTAGTTAAGGAGATAGGTAAATTAATGTAAGTACATGTAGCAGTCAGTATAATGTTAGGCGTTTGTTTATGTCAGTTAATATGCGAATTATGGAATTAAAACGCGACACTATTAACATTTATCATCTTGTTTATGTTTGTTGAAGCTCTAACAATAATTAGGGGTAGTTATTAAAAAATAAAATAATATCAAGACATTGATAAAAAAAAACATTTGAATAGCTACAAATATTAGTAGGTAGAAGTAAAAGATAATTCGGTCGATAAGTCGGCCGGTTGGCGTGAATAGAGTTAGTATTTTAGTGATAAGTTTATAAAGAAATAGTGGTGCCGATTCTGTTGTACAAAATTCTCGAAACTAAACTAAAAATCACTAAAATTTGGTTTATTCCCGTCAAACGACGACTTCCTATTCTGAAATAGACTAAAGTGACACAACTTAACTATATTTTAGTTTGACAGCACTAAGATTGCACTGAGTTATTTTAGTTTAGTGAAAATGACAATTTTGCTATTCTGAGTTTGCCGGTTTTCACCAAAAATTTAGACTATAATAATTTATTTTTACTAAATCTGACTATTTTTAATCGCGATTAAAAAGGTGTGGAATAAAATTAGTGGTCATGAACAAAAATTCAAACCAAAACGCCTCGCCTTCACGTGCAAAAACAGTGCTGTATTTTTTATTTTGCTTATATCTCGAAAATGGCGTGTCCTATCGCAAAAATAATGACATTTTCGACCCCCTTTACAAAACCCCGGAACATATAAATCTCAACACGTAGGTAATACTTTTTTTAATTTTTCAAACAAAAAGTGAAAAATTCCATATAAAACACGTCTAGGCTGCCCTTGCACGCGCCTTCGTCTCTAAAAAAATCATTGCGTAGCGGACACAAGTACCACGTTACGAAACCAAAGAAAAAAAAACCACGTTGATTGTCAAATTCGTTTTTAGCCGTGTCATAATAATTTTTAAATTTAGAGATTTTTTCTTGCAGAATAGCGTTAAATTTCTCTTAGCCAAAAGTAAGGAATTTTAGAGATAGTTTAGTTAGTTTAGTTCGGTGTACAACAGAATCGGCACCATTGTTTATTTATTAGTTTAGTTAGGTAGGGGTCATCTCCGGAACTACTAGAAACTGCAACGACTACTACTAAAAACTGCTATGAAATTAAATGATAATTGTAATAAAATAACGTAATAACAAAAACAAAACAATTTTATTTTATAACTAGCTGACCCGACAGACGTTGTCCTGTCTCTTTGATGATATTTGAGCACGCATTCTGTCAATTCTATGTCAAATGTCATAATGTTACATTAAAAAAGTTTACATTGGTGCCGATTCCCTTATTCACAAACTAAACTAAATTTAAGTTCAGTGCATCTTTTTCTTTCTATTTCATTAAGAAAAGGACAGAAGATAAATTTTAGTTGAGTCCTGTCAAATTAATCAGCGCTTCATACAAGTTTAGACGTGATTAAAAACTTGCCTACTAAAATTACGTCAATTTACGTCAAACGCTGATTAATTTGACAGGACTCAACTAAAATTTATCTTCTGTCCTTTTCTTAATGAAATAGAAAGAAAAAGATGCACTGAACTTAAATTTAGTTTAGTTTGTGAATAAGGGAATCGGCACCATTGTCCTATAATTATGGTTGTTAAGTATTCTTAAATAAGTGTTCTTAAATTTTCTAATTTTCCGCGCAATTTTTAATTTTTTTTCTTTCATAAGAACCTTCTCCTGACAATTACAAACACAACAAAAAAAACAAAAGTGAAATCGGTCCAGCCGTTCACGCGTGATGGCGTGACCAAGGGAAATAGGGATTCATTTTTATATATAAAGATTTTTAAAATTTTACCTTGAGAATGCTTGAATTTATGCATAACATCTTATACCTGTACCTACATTCATAGCAAATAAAGTACTGATTCTGATTCTGATTCTGAATCTATGCAATATGGTTCTTTTTACGGGTCCACCCTTTATGGCAGAATTTTTTTCGTCATAATATTATTTTGCATAACAGTGGATAGCATAAACTTCATTTCGCAGAAAATCGTTTGGCATACACTCATTTATCATATATTCACTACGCATAATTTTATGAGTCAGAATCTTCTTTAGGCATAAATTTTATATCCATAATAATGAAAAAGGAGAACCATCATATCGCAGAAAGTTCGCAGTCAGAATTGTCTCTTGGCATAATTTCATATCGTTAGTCATTAAAAGGCAGAACTATCATATCTCAGAAACATTACAATTAGAATCATGTTTTGGCATACATTTCATATCCATAATAATTGAAACACTCATCTATTACATTACAGAAAAATCATAGCACGCTGCATGCAGACATGCAAACAAGCATACACCATGCATGCAGCATGCAAGCAAACATGCAGCATACAGCATGCAAGCAAGCATGTAGCATGCAAGCAAGCTGACAGCATGCAGGCGAGCATGCAACATGCAGCATGCATGCTTCCTGTCACGGCTCCGGCGCTGCGTAGCTCCGGCGGTCCCACGCGAGCTCATCGTTGCAGATGGTTTTACGCTCACCACCGCAGCTTCGGCTTGCTGGCCGGCCTCAGCCGCGGCGGCGGGCGTCAAAATCACCTGCTCCACAGCTCGCGGGCCGCCTCGGCCCTCCGCGCCTACGTGGGCTTAAATTACACTCTAGGGGTAGGGCAGACAAGACTACGTGGAGTCGGTTCTGCAGCGATTCGTTTTTGACAATAACTTTTCTAGCACAACATATATTGACTTTTTGAAACACAATTTTAATTTAAGGTTAAAGTGCAATTTTATAGAAATGACAAAATGCCTAACAAAAGTATTCTAAATGAAATTCTGCCATCTTCATAGTATGCCAAGTGACATTGTATGTACCAAATAATCTTCGGTCTAAATAAATATTATGCTAAACGAAATTATGCGGAATTTTAAGTCTGCCAGAGGTAATTATGCCTAATAAAATCTGCCATCTTAAAAGTATGCCAGTGTAAAGTCGGACATATAAACATTCGGCCAAACAATGATTATGCTAAACATTTTTTATGCCTTACGAATATTCGTTTAAAGAAGATTATGCCAAGTGTGTTATGCCAAATAAAATTCGGAGCATCAAGTTTCTGCCAGATAGAGGGAACCCTCTTTTTACAAGAAGACCTTCCGTTGTTGGAATGAAGGCATGCAACTTTTTAGTTCCTGGAATGGTTATTGCAGAATCAAACCGGCGGGGTTGCAAAAAAAAGGTTCCCCCCAAGACCATCACATGGCCCCTTTCCATGAGACGTTGCGTGAAAAAGTATTTCTGCATTCGTATTAAAATCATATTTATAATAAAATAAATTCACAAAATTGAATCTATTTTTAAAATGTGGAGAGGCACCGTCGGTTATAATATACATATAATTGAAGACACATCTATAACTTGTTCACGGTGTTTGTATAGTATTTTTTGGTAATAGTAAACTTTTTGATAAGCTAAAGATAAAATTATCTTTTACTTCTTCTTACTAATATTTGTAGCTATTCAAATGTTTTTTATCAATGTCTTGATATTACTTTATTTTTTAATAACTACCCCTAATTATAAAAATAAAAAATCTTTTATTTCAGACAACAAAGTCCATAGGCAAGGCAAGGTTGTTAGTAACAAAGATTTTGCTTATAACTAATGTTAGTAATCAAAAGTAAAAGTAAAAATAACAAATACACACCGTCTACCCCCCTGCACAGTAGGTTCATCGGTCTCGCAAAACATGGAGTTCAGTGAACCTACTGAGCAGAACAGTATCGGTTCTCTCACCAATCATCCTTAGGACGCTATTCGGGCTCCCCCGAACTCGTCGCACCACCGACGCAACTTTTTTACGCATAATTGCGTAGAAGTCATCTACGCTGGCGTCAGCAAACAATTATTGTTAGAGCTTCAACAAACATAAACAGGATGATAAATGTTAATAGTGTCGCGTTTTAATTCCATAATTCGCATATTCACCGACATAAACAAACGCCTAACATTATACTGACTGCTACATGTACATACATTAATTTACCTATCTCCTTAACTAATGCAGATCCCATTTCAAAACTTCTGGTGTATTATTTAGATACTCTAAGCTATATTTTGAAATAAGAAAATTAAAAAAAAATGGTCGAAGTTTCCAAAATTTTGTTTTGAAATGTTTACTTCCGGTTTCGAAGACTATTTTTTTTTTTTCAAATTTGATTCCTTTTTAGGGTTCCGTTGCCAAATGGCAAAAAACGGAACCCTTATAGATTCGTCATGTCTGTCTGTCTATCCGAGTATGTCACAGCCACTTTTTTCCGAAACTATAAGAGCTATGCTATTGAAACTTAGTAAGTAGATGTATTCTGTGAACCGCATTAAGATTTCCACACAAACATAGAAAAAAAAAAACAATAATATTTGGGGTTCCCCATACATAGAAATGAAACTCAAAATTTTTTTTTTCATCAAACCCATACGTATGGGGTATCGATGAATAGGTCTTCAAAAATGATATAGAGGTTTGTAATATCATTTTTTTCTAAACTGAATAGTTTGCGCGAGAGACACTTCCAAAGTGATAAAATATGCCCCCCCTCCCCCCCGTAGCTTCTAAAATAAGGGAATGATAAAACTAAAAAAAATATATGATGTACATTACCATGTAAACTTCCACCGAAAATGGTTTGAACGAGATCTAGTAAGTAGTTTTTTTTAATACGTCATAAATCGTAAACCACAATTTACCTTTCATTCAGTCAACTCAAATATAAAAATTAAAAAAATAATAATAATTTCATAAACATAAATCGTATGCATAAACCGTGAATACCTGCAGGTTTGTACGGAACCCTCGGTGCGCGAGTCCGACTCGCACTTGGCCCGTTTTTTAAAAAGATCAGGAAATTTTCTATACATATCGCGTAGTTTGATTTATTGTAATTGTTTACAATACGAAAAACTTCTTTAAAAAATCCTGATTTCGATTTAGACAATTCTTTAGGAGCCTAAAACTAGACAAATACACATCATTATGAAAAAAAAATGGGTTCGTATTTATATCTAGTAGAAGTACAACTGGACCTAATATGAACAAATTTCTGAACCTCACTTTTTTTTCCTGGCCGCTTGACGTTAAATGCCCCATATGGGTTTGACGTTGAGTGAGCACTTTCTAGCACGCTCACGAGCGTTCCGTATTGTGACAGTTCTCAACTGTCATAATCGTGATATCCAAATCGAAACGCAAATTTTCTGCCGTGAGCGCCGTGAGCGATATTTTCCAACTCGGAAGGCACCCTTAACTTGACTCTCAACCAAATGAACCAGTGTCAACCAGATGAATTTTATGACAACTGAAATGTCAATGGGACTACATTCTTTGTGCCTCATTAATTACGGTCCGTTCACACATAAAAGTCTGATTTTGGGTCATTGTCAAAACCAAAGTTGTCTTTTGTTCTCGTTTCATTGCTGCTGGGCTGCTGCTCTCACTGCTATCCAAGGTAAAATATCTGTGAACTGACGGACTAAGTGGTTGGTGGTTTCAATAGGGATAAAACTGCCAATTGCTCACATCATTCCCGCCCTAGTGTGTTTCTTTCAACCATCTCAATATTACGTATTTATCGCTTTAGACGCATCTATTGGCCCTAGATGGATAACGGGCGAACGCGGTGGATGCGATCGATGCGATCGATGTCAAGATGGTTAATACTATAGACACTTTGGGTCCCTTCCGAGTTGGAAAATATCGCTCCCGGCGCTCAGAGTATGAAATTGGCGTTCCGATTTGGATATCACGATTATGACAGTTGAGAACTGTCACAATACGGTACGCTCGTGAGCGCGCTAACAGTGCTCACTCAACGTCAAACCCATATACACCATAAAACTTGCTTACACCACAATTTTTTTCTTCTTATTTGGTTTACTGGGGACTGTAGCCAGAAGCACAATTTCTAATAAATCCAAGTTAGTTTAAGATAAATTATAATAAATTTGGGCCGTGTAGGTGCCGGACGTAAAGAATAGCATCACCCCATTTCTTCCCGTGGGTGTCGTAAGAGGCGACTAAGGGATATACTAGAGAATGGGCAGCAGCGTTCTCTATGCATTGCAGACTATCATACTGCGATCGCCAACCCGCCTGCCAAGCGTGGCGATTATGGCAACCCCCCCCCCCCCTAAAATGACAAGCACCAAAAATAAATGGCCCCTAGTGCCCGGCGGCCAACCTAACTTTGGCTACGGTAGCGGTCAAGGCCACGGTGAGGCAAGGGGTTACGATGGGATATAGTAGGGTTATCTAAAGTCCGAAGAGAGGGGGAGGACTCGATAATCCTCAAATCCGGAAACCTGCTCTATTTCCGGGAACGGCGACCAGCATTCCCAAGGTGGCGTCGGGTTTATCGTCCATAAGTCCCTTGTGAGCAACGTGGTGAAGATCGAGAGTGTGTCGATCAGGGTAGCGTACCTTATACTCAGAATAACCGCAAGGTATTCGTTGAAGGTCATACAGGTTTACGCTCCGACCTCGTCACACCCCGACGATGAGGTGGAGACCATGTATGAGGATATTTCCAGAGCCATGCATGGTTCCAAAACTCACTTCACCGTTGTCATGGGGGACTTCAACGCCAAACTGGGCAATCGAGGCGATGATGAGTTGAGAGTGGGGCAATTTGGAGTTGGACGTCGCAACCACCGGGGTCACCTACTGGCTAGTTTTATGGAGAAGGAAGGCCTCTTTATGATGAATTCCTTCTTCAGAAAACGTGAGCACAGGAAGTGGACCTGGCAGAGTCCTGATGGTGCAACAAAAAACGAGATTGACTTCATTATGTCGACGAAGAGGCAAATATTCAATGATGTCTCTGTGATTAACGCGGTGAAAACCGGGAGCGATCACCGCATGGTAAGAGGCACATTGAATATCAATATCAAGCTGGAAAGATGTCGGCTGATGAAGTCAACGCTCCGTCCAGCACCGATCCAACTTCAAAACCCCGAGAGCTTTCAACTCGAACTCCAGAATCGTTTTGAATGCCTAGGGAGCTCCGTGGACGATTTTAACGATGGGTTCGTGGAAACTGTCCATACGGTCGGGTCTAAGTTCTTCAAGACCCGCCGTACTAATAGGAAAAAGAAACTCTCAGATCCTACATTACAGCTCATGGAACAGAGGCGCGGAATGATCCTGCAGTCTTCAGAAGCTGCGCTCGAGTACCGGCAGCTCAATAGACAGATCTCTAAGTCCTTGAAAAGCGACCTTCGCCGCTATAACACAGAGCGGATCAAGGACGCGATAGAGCGGAATAAGGGCTCCAAGGTATTTACTAGGGATCTGTCTATTGGGCAGAGCCAGCTTACGAAACTGAAGACCAATGATGGCAGAGTCGTATCCGCCAAACCTGAGCTGTTTAAGGAGATTGAGAGGTTCTATGGACAGTTATACATGTCAACAAGTAACCCCGTTAAAAATCTGGCAAATGACCCAAGAGCTAGGTTGACCCGACATTACACCGAAGACATCCCGGACGTCAGCTTGTACGAGATTCGGATGGCTCTGAAGCAGCTTAAAAACAACAAGGCACCGAGTGATGACGGAATTACGGCTGAACTCCTGAAGGCTGGCGGGAAACCCGTTCTCAAGGCCCTTCAGAAGCTGTTTGATTCCGTCATACTCGAGGGCAAAACGCCACAGGCATGGCACAGAGGTGTGGTGGTACTTTTTTTTTAAGAAGGGTGACAAACCCCTACTTAAGAATTATAGGCCCATCTCACTTCTGAGCCATGTCTACAAGCTGTTTTCAAGAGTCATCACGAACCGTCAAGCGCGCAGGTTTGACGACTTCCAGCCTCCCGAACAAGCCGGATTCCGTAAAGGCTTTAGCACCGTGGACCACATACATACGCTGCGGCAGGTTATACAGAAGACCGAAGAGTATAACCTGCCTCTTTGTTTTGCGTTTGTGGACTACGAAAAAGCCTTCGATTCGGTCGAAACCTGGGCTGTACTGCAGTCTCTTCAACGGTGCCAGATCGACTATCGGTACATCGAAGTGCTGAAGTGTCTGTACGAAAACGCCACTATGTCAGTCCGACTTCAGGACCAGACCTCGAAACCTATCCTTCTGCAGCGAGGGGTGAGACAGGGAGACGTTATTTCTCCGAAACTGTTCACCGCTGCACTGGAGGATGTCTTCAAGGTTCTGGACAGGAAAGGGGCTGGCATCAACATCAATGGCGAGTACATCACTCACCTTCGGTTTGCCGATGATATAGTTGTCATGGCTGAGAGTATGGAGGGCCTCAGTACAATGCTCGATGACCTCAGTAGAGCTTCCGAAAGTGTGGGTCTCAGGATGAACATGGACAAGACAAAGGTCATGTCCAATGCTCGTGTGATACCCACTCCAGTGAAGATCGGAGGCGCTACACTCGAAGTTGTGGACGAATATGTTTACCTAGGATAGACTGTACAGTTAGGTAGGTCCAACTTCGAGAAAGAGGTCAATCGTCGAATCCGACTCGGCTGGGCAGCGTTTGGGAAGCTACGCAATATCTTCTCGTCCCACATACCGCAGTGTCTCAAGACGAAAGTCTTTGACCAGTGTGTGTTGCCAGTGATGACATATGGAATCGAAACGTGGTCGCTCACAATGGGCCTTATTAGAAGGCTGAAAGTCACTCAAAGGGCGATGGAGAGGGCTATGCTTGGAGTTTCCTTATGTGATCGAATCAGAAATGAAGAGATCCGTAGGAGAACCAAGGTAACCGACATAGCCCGAAGAATTGCTTAACTGAAGTGGCAGTGGGCAGGGCACATTGCTCGCAGAACAGATGGCCGATGGGGCCGAAAGGTTCTGGAGTGGTGACCGCATACCGGAAGACGTAGTGTTGGAAGGCCTCCAACAAGGTGGACCGATGACCTTGTGAAGGCCGCAGGAACCCGCTGGATGCGGGAAGCACAAAACCGGTCGAAGTGGCGGAGCTTGGGAGAGGCCTATGTCCAGCAGTGGACGTCTTTCGGCTGAAATGATGATGAGTTTAAGATACGATGCGATCTAAAACAAAACAACACAACTGTCATTTTTGACAGCGCTCTCAGTAATATCAGTTTAAGGTGAATGCTTCAACCAGCCCGCGAAATTCAAATTTTCTTACGTTTTTAGCAATTTGCAGGCTAGTGCTAGGTCGTATATTGATTAAAATATTATTCACGCCTGTAAGACATATGTAGTTACAACATAATGCCATAAGTGCCATATAGTGTCAGCGCCATCTTGGAACCTGTAGAGCGCCGTCCTTCTCTTCGTGAGTTTGAATAAATTGAATTAAACATTGAGAAAAAGTCCCGCGTTCGACGGGGATCGAACCTGCGGTCGAGCTGCGTTGTATTGGCAAGTGTAGCGGTTTAAGCCAATCGGCCACCACTGCGTGAAGCACTCGCGGTGAAATTGTGAAGCTATATCCGAACAACTTTGTTTTTTGTACAACACGTCATACCAGTTGGAGCAGTAAGCGTTCTTGGTACGTACACTACTATGATTCGTTCACCGAATAAATGCCAGTCGAGTCCTGATCTGCACAAGGGACAAGATTCTGCTTCTGATACTAATGTCACGCAAAGACCGTTTAAAAGAAAACAACCTGATTGCGAGCTTACATTGGCTATTGCTGACCTGTCTCTCGAATTAAAAAAAACGATAAGCGAGTTGCGCGCTGACATAAATAACCAGTTTTCGAGCGTCAACATGAGCATTAGTAACCTAAGAGATGAGTTTAGTGCCCTATCCAAAACCTCGCTACAGGTACAAGCTGAACTGAGAGAGCTCCGTACTGAATACTCTTCGGCTAAAGATGAAATTTCGAGTCTGACCGCAAAATATGAAGATCTGCATCAGGTAGTCACAGACCTGAAGTCAACTGTCAACTTTAACTCCGAAAACTACGGTGATTGTGCGAAGCGCATTGATGATATTGCGATGAGTACTAGGAACTCTGCGACGACGTCGGTGGCTCTGCTGGAAAGTAAAATAGACATGCTGGAGCAACAGGCCAGACAATGTAATGTTGAACTGGGGAACATTCCTGAAAAACGAGGAGAAAACTTAGTTTCTGTTATAGAGTCTATAGCGTCAGCAATTAATATACCGCTTGTGAAAAATGATATAGTTGCTATTCACCGCGTTCCCCATGCACATTCACAGAATGATCGTCCCAAGAATATTGTAGTTAAGTTTGCTTCTCGCCTGCTTCGCGATAATATGCTGAGTGCTTACCGCCTATCCAAAGGACTGTCATCTGATCGAGTTGGCATCGCCGGGACCCCATGTCGTATCTACATCAATGAGCATTTAACACTTCGAAATAAAGCTTTGTTTCGCAAATGCCGTGAGGCCGCTAAATCCAGTAAATTTAAATACGTCTGGATCAGAAACGCGACTGTGTTGGTTAAAGAAACAGATGACTCTGCTACGTTTTCCATTCGATCGGAAGTTGACATATCAAGTAAGATTAAACCAAGTAACCCAGCAGAGAAGATCACTGATAAAAAATCTCCCTTTCAATAGTCCATGTAGTATAATTATAAGAAAAGGAATAAGTACTATCATTTATTTAAATAGTATTGTTTACCTGCCCTCTGCGGATCAACCTTTTGCATATTTGCTATGCCGTGTTCGCTATCATGTGAAAGTGTCTTTACTATCCATTAATTTAACTTATGCTATACGTATTGCTGTCGCATATTTTTTGTGGGTCCTGTCATTGACCTCTGGTTTATTGCTGTATTCTCACACTAACAGTTACGTCTGCGCCTGTGTCACCCTTACTAATACTAATGTAAATGTCAACCTGCCGATTACTCGCTTTTTATCGTGTCGTTGTTTTATAACACCCCCAACATTGCTTTTAATTAATACTATTGAAGTGAGCTATTCAATCAATGGCTAATAGTCATGTATCTATATATTACCAGAACTGTCGAGGAATCAGGACTAAACTGAACACTTTGTACTTGAATATTTTAGCGCATACATATGACATCATTGTTTTAACCGAGACCTGGCTAACACCTAATATTTCAGAAAATGAATTCATTGACCAGCGTTATGTAGTATTCAGATGTGATCGTGATCGCACAGTTACAAAAAAAAAAGATGGTGGTGGTGTCCTTATAGCAGTCTCTCGTGAGTTCCAGCCATTCTGTCTTTCATTATCGCCCCCTTTAATTTTACCTGAGCACAAAATAATTAAATTCCCTTCTTGCAATGGCAATTATAATTTAATATGCGCCACATACATACCTCCGAACACATCAGAAGACGTATACCTAAATTTTTTAAATTCTCTTTCAACCCTGCTTGATGATCATCGTGTGGATACTATTATTTTTATAGGTGATTTTAACATGCCTCAACTTAATTGGGTCCATAAATCATCATTTATGGAATGTGATACTGATACGCATTCTAATGTGACTCGCCGACTTTTAAACTTTTGCTCGCAACTAAATTTGAGACAATATAATAATTTAAACAATTGTAACGGTCGTATTTTGGATTTGTTTTTTAGTAATATACATTGTGTCATGTGTCCCGCTGATGATCCCCTCTTGCCCATTGATGCTTACCATCCTGCCTTCTATACCCGTTTACCATTAATAAATACAAGCCGTACCTCGAGGAGTAAACCTGCACAGTCACTCAATTATTACAAAGCTGAGTAAGATAACATTAATAAACATATTAGTAATGTTGACTGGAATGGTTTGTTGGATAAGTTGGAACCTGAAGAGGCTGTCTCTATTTTCTACGAGAAGCTTTTTGAAATAATTAGATTGCACACGCCCATTAGTAAGCTAAAAAATTCTTATTTTCCTGTCTGGTTTACACATTCTCTCATACGCATTTTTAAGAATAAAACTACTGCATGGATCAAATGGAAGAAATATGGGAACATATGTAACTATGAACAGTTTTCCAATCATAGAACAAGGTTCAAAAAGGAGGCGGATAAATGCTATAAAAGATACATAAAGTCTATTGAAAAGAACATTGCCACTAATGTTAAAGCCTTCTGGTCATACGTCTCCAATCGTAAAACTACAAATAGAATTCCTGACAATATACACTATAAACAAAATTCAACCAGTGACCCTACCACAATATGTAATTTATTCTCTACCTTTTTTCATTCGGTGTATGAACCTTCCACACTTGACCCTGATACTTGGGTACCACCATCTACAAGTGCTGACAATGATATCAACCTAACAAAATTGTACTTTCCTTTAGATAATATCCGTAAAGAATTAAAAATGCTGGATTCTGCCAAAGGGCCAGGTCCAGACGGTATACCTGCGATGTTTTTAAAAAATACTTATAATACAGTATGTTATCCCATTTTTATATTATTTAACAAGTGTATTTCGTTTGGTGTATTTCCTGATGTGTGGAAGCGCGCGAATATAGTACCAGTCCACAAAAGTGGTTCTAAGAATGACGTGGAGATGTATCGCCCTATTTCTATATTATCGGCATTTTCTAAACTTTTTGAAAGACTTGTTCATATTGAGATTTACCCATATATCCGCCAGGTTTTAATTAGGGAACAGCATGGTTTTGTTAAAGACAGATCTTGTATAAGTAATCTCTTAATATTTACAACACAGCTTTTCGAAAATATTGATAACAGGCAACAAACTGACGCGGTGTATACTGATTTTCAGAAAGCATTCGATAAAGTAGATCATAAATTGCTCCTTGATAAGATCGCATTCAATGGTATTCGGGGTGATCTTCTGCGCTGGTTCGTCTCTTATATAACAAATAGAACCCAGAAAGTTGTGATTAATGGTTTCGAGTCTAGCTGCATACAAGTCACATCAGGAGTGCCGCAAGGTTCAATTTTAGGGCCTCTATTGTTTATTTTGTTTATAAACGATATAAAACATTGTTTTCGAAATTCCAAATTTCTCCTATATGCCGACGATTTAAAAGTTTTCAAAGTAATTTGTAATGAACAGGATTGTATTGAATTCCAACAAGACCTTGATCGTTTTTCATACTATTGCTCTACTAATAAGCTATACCTTAGTCTGTCTAAGTGTCATAGTATAACGTTTACGAAGAAGAAAAATGTTATTAATTTTAATTACCGACTTGCTAATAGCATTATTAACAAAGTTACTTGTCTACGTGATCTTGGTGTGCAGCTGGATTCGAGACTTCATCTGAATATTCATATTGAAAATATAACTAATAAGGCATATCAGATGTTTGGTTTTGTGATGAGAGCTTCTAGAGAATTCCGTCGTCCCACCACCCTCTTACACTTATATAAGTCTATAGTAAGGCCGCAATTAGAATACGCTGTACCAATTTGGAATCCCTATTATGCTAAATACATTGAAATTATAGAATTAATTCAACGTAAGTACCTTCGTGCTATGCATTATAGGTGTTTTCATAAAAAAGCTAGTTACCAGTGGCTACTTAAAAAATACGACCTACTCACGTTACAGTCAAGACGTACGCTGCTTGAGACTATGACTCTATTTAATGTATGCCGCAACAAGTTTGATTGCTCTGACTTAGTGAACAGGTTATGTTACCTGGTTCCCCGACATGTGCATGGGCGGAAAGTGCGCACCAGAAGACTGTTTGCTACCAGCTTCTGTAAATCCAAGGCTGGTGTGCGCTCACCGCTCCACCGCTTAGTCGACACGTATAATAAGCGATTTAGTGATATCGACATATTATTTCTTAGCCGTAACACTTTTAAACATAATTTAGTTAACATTTTAAGGGATAAGCAGTAGACTCCGTATGCATAAGCAAATTATTATAACAGAATTATAAGAGTTTTTTTTTAGTTAGTTATTCTTAGTTTCTATTGTTTTTTTTTCTTAAATTTATATAATATAAAAGTTTTCGCGGACATAAATAGGAATGTAGGCGGACTTATGCCTTAGCCCTATCTAGAGTTAACTTGATTTTGCCCCGACTTACAGTTAATGTTTGCCACCAGTTTGTAACTCTGTATGTATTAATCTGTGGAAAATGTAGTGGGTAGTATATTTGTTAACTTTATATGTTAAGTTGTTTCTGTTTATTTTTAGTATACTACTGTTTGTTTTCCCTTATGAAATAAAATAAAATAAAATAATAATCATCAAAATCATCAATACAACGCTCTAAGTTCATAAAGCTGTAGGAATGACATTTTCTGTTTTTTTTTGTTCTTAAGCCTTTATGAACTTGGAGGGTTATATTGGCGATTTTGATGATTATAATTCTGTAACGACATACGTCTTACAGGCGCGAATAATATTTTAATCAACATACAACCTAGCACTGGCCTGCAAATTGCAAAAAACGTAAGAAATTTTGAATTTCGTGGGCTGGTCGGAGCATCCCCCTTAAGGCATGGTCGGCGTTATCGCAACATGGTGCGTGTCATGACGTCATCTATGACGATTCACGGGACAGCGTTATCGCGCTCACGCCAATTAGGAACGGGCGTTAGCGCGCTCAAATCGAAGTGAGCGTAATACGGAACGCGGCGTTTAAATCACAATCCGAGACTTTTGAAGGACTGCTCATCCATTGCTACGCGAAGCAGCCTATCTATTCTGTTAAAATATCACCGTGAGAACTTAGGTGAAGTGACCTAAGAGTGAGCTGTCATTTCATCTAATGTTAGGGATTGACATTAGTGACAACAAACTTTAAGCTCACTTCACGCAAATTATCACGGTGAAATTTTTACAGAATAGCACTACAGTATTAACGGTGACCATGAACTGCGGCAGTGTTGCCAGGTGCAATCTGAAAAAAACAGAAGAAATATACCAAAAAAATCAGGAGATTGAAAAAAAAAAATCAGTAGATTTAAGTTTTGTCACAGAAAGAAACAAAACACATTTATACATACCTATATATATCCCTGCATGTCATTTCAGTCATGATTTCATTCTTCACTATCCCTCATATGGCTCTATGATTTTTGACCCTTAAACGATGCATATTTAAGCGATAGGAGAAATCGCGGTTGATTTGCTGTAATTTTTTAAAGAGTTCCGGTGTCTGTCTCCGGAACTCATCATCAGACCTATATGAAATTTAAATGGGACCATTTCGGAATAAACCTCTTTCTAACAAAAAAAGAATTTTGCAAATCCGTCTATATATGACGGAGTTACGGCCGAACATACATTAAAAAAAAACATCCAATATCAAAATACTTTATTCTAATCCAATAAAAGGTTTGATAGTCCACTGGAGTCCGCAGTGGCGCAGAAACGTAGTAGGTCCTACATTTGACAGAAGTACAAACGTTTGAAGTATTGCGTTTCGTTCAGAAAACAAGTAATAAAGGTTTCGTTACACATGTAGATTTCGTTTAAGCTTGGCTTACGCTTCCTAACGGTTTGCTATTTTATTGAAACTATTTGAAAATCAGGCAAATATTGATGTAGCCAGGAGTAAACTCCTAAAATCCAGTAGATTCTCTTGCAAAATCAGTAGAACAGTAGACATAGCCTGAAAGCAGTATATCTCCTGTGAAAACAGGAGACCTGGCAACACTGAACTGCGGTGAACTGACAACATGAAACTCCTGGCGACGTAGACGGACTATGGTATAGACAAGACATCAGCGTACACAGTATGAGATATTTACATGCTCTGTGGTATGAGATAGCGAATGAATGATCGACATAACTTCATAATGTATGTCTATTACAGTTTTAATTCATTCAAGATTGCTTATTATTGATCAAAATACACATTCAAATGAATAATTCTTGAACAAACTTACTGAGTCATGATTAAATAAGCTACTTACCGATGAAAGGTTATGTTTGGTTCTTTACGTTCACTACGGCTTTTACAGTCAACTATGCAATTGCATTCACCATGACTGACGCTTTAGATACACCTCTCAAACGTTAACATTAACATTTAAGTCTTAAAATATGGGTTTCACCTTGGTTTCACAGATATATCAACAAAAATTCCGTAAGCGTTGAAACTTGTTTGCCACCAAGAGGGCTCGGTGGCATACAAATAAAAACCGATACGCAAATAGAGACAAAAAACTGATAGTCTGTTTCGCTCGCACTGAAGTATTTCACGTTAATGTCTTCTCACTTTAGTTATTATTGTTATTTTAGTAGCTCATTTAGTACTATACTCTACGCCTGGCGATCAATTGACATTTAATTTATGCTCTATAATTTTATTACGTCGCAGGTTATTCATGTCGTACGCCTCCAGTCTTTAATAATCACAAAATTAACTATAATTGATATAATATTGGTAGGTATTTTATTTACTTTTCCACCACAGCAGCTTTTTACTAATGGTAGACGCTTCCCTTATCTCCAGCTCTTCCTAGCATCTTTTAATAGTGCTATACTCCAACACACATACATATTTATTTGGAAAAGTAAACATAGAAAATAGTGCTGCCACCTATGCCAAGCGTTTCGGTTTTTAACCCATTCGAGTTTCGACAAACTCGTTCTATGATCTTTAACTGGAGGGCTGCCATGCACTTTTTAGTTTTTTTACTAGCCATAGATGCTAGGCGAAAGCCTCCTTAAGTCCCTACTCTCTTTCCACGTCTCTCTGGAGCTGCCAAGAACTAATCTTTATTAAAAGAGTCCATGTGTACTAGCAATGCCTAACTATACCGGTCAAACTGTACTTCCTACTAATATTCTAAATGGATTTAGATAAAATTAGGCACACATAGTTTATTACGTGAATTACACACATACTTTTATACCGGTTGTACGTTCTCGTGTCATAATTTTCACCTTCACGCGGGCGAAGCCGCTGGCAAAAGCCAGTCTGTGAATAAAATTATCTATATACATGGGCAATTAGATTTAAAAAAAAAACTGACTGACACTGACAGCAAATTCTTTATTTAGTCTGTGGAGACAGCGGCGGCCTGAAGTGCTTGATTAGGTCTGACTGAATAAAATTATGATCATCAACCTCGAAATTCTGGCGGACTGTATTGTGAAAGACTATATCAAGACAAAAAAATTGCATCTTTAAATTAATCTTACATCAGTAAAATGTCCCTATATGTCATATAACAAATTTTACAAATCAAGATGGTTTACGAGTCCATACCTCGTACAGTTAGAATTCTCCTGTTAGGAGAACCTGGTGTCGGAAAAACTTCGCTTATACTTTCCCTAGTAACTGAAGAATTTACTGAACATGTGCCGCCGAAGGCTGAAGAAATCACAATTCCCGCAGACGTTACGCCGGAGCAAGTACCAACCAACATTATCGATATTTGTCGTATGTACTTAGTATTACAACATAAAATAAAATACTTGTAGAACTCCGTTAAAATAAATATTGTTTGGTTTACAGCTTTCAGCACGTCTCGTAAACATGTGGACGTAATTAGTACTCAGTAAAATTGCATTGCATAATTTCCGTTTTATGTAGGATTCTAGTAAAGCAAAACCAATTTCTGTAAAGTAAATAAAAATTGCAAACGAGTTAATATTTGGCCTAATTATTTATACATAAAGTCTTGCTTGTTAAGAATATTGAATTATTCAATGTATTTATTTGACAATGGAGTACAATTTATTATTTGAAATAAATTCTTTTTGTTTATTCAAGTCTAGATATCCTAGAGTTTATGAACCTAACATACTATAAAACTTTCCAGTAGCAGAACAAACACTAGAACAGGTGGGAGAAGAAATTGAAAGGGCTCATGTAATATGCATAGTTTTCTCAGTGGACAGACAAGAGACACTAAACAAAATAGCATCATATTGGTTACCTTTTGTGAGAGAAAACTGTCCTGATGACTACAGAAAGCCTGTCATTCTGGTTGGAAACAAGATTGATTTAATTGACTATTCTGTAATTGATGTAAGTTTTATGTCAATTTTATTTAATACAATGTTTTGTACAAATGATTCTAATTATTATTGTATTGAATTAGGAATATACAATACAACCCGTGCAACACAACACAATACAACTACACCCGTACAATACAACTCGATTATTATTATCTTAATAAATGGGAAAGTATGGATGGATGTACTCCGAAACACAAACGGAAGTATACGTGCAACGGTAACAGTAATGATGATGCTAACGCTACTAGTCTCGCAAGACGCGAGCGGGGCCCCGCGCGGGGAAGCGGGAGGAGGGTTGTTTTCGAGCCAGGTGCCATGTTTATGCGCACGGGTTGTACTATGTTATTTTACACAACAATTATTTACACTAGATTTATTTGTTTAAAAGAAGCACAGCCACATCATATTCATTATACTTACACTTAATAATCTTAATAACTAAAGGACTAATGTACAGGACAATTACGGCTAACATAGCACTGAATTAGATACTAAAACGTACAAGACGTACGTACATATGTTACATACTAGATTACTTATTAACTAACTTTACAGATAAAAAAAAATTGGTGATCAAGTACTCCTCCATATACCGCAATAAACTGGCAAATTCCTAGAAGATGTGCCCTTTGTTTACATTGTATTTACTTTTTTTTTTACAAAATACAGACCTATTTTATTAACATGCGAAAAATTATGTTGCAGAATATTTGGGACATCGCAGAAGAATATCCTGAAGTGGATAGGTGTATAGAATGCTCAGCTAAATCTCTTATAAATGTTTCTGAGATGTTCTACAATGCACAAAAGGCGGTCCTCCATCCAATTAATCCTATTTACAGTATTGAAGATCAAGAGGTAAGTAAATAGCTGCTCAGTAAATAAATGTGAGTAAACATGGACAATTAAAACATTTTTTTTTTAAATAGCTAACAGATACATGCAAAAGAGCTTTAACAAGGATATTCAAGATCTGTGATTTAGATGGTGATGGCCTTCTTGATGACTATGAAGTAACAATGTTTCAACGGAAATGTTTTGATTCACCTCTGCAATTACAGGTAATTTATTGAACATTGTGCAATTGTTTTAGCATCATGTGTGTTATGTACATTTATTATGATGTAACAGACTAGTTGCCTACAGTTTCTGAATTTTAATCAGTATTAGTTATATTTTATAATAATAATGTATTTTATGAAACTTTTTGTTTTCTATACATTAATAAATTTCAGGTTTTAGATGAAGTAAAATCAGTAATTGCTCAAAACATTGCTGGTGGTATAGAAAATGATTGTATAACAATAAAAGGTTTTATTTTCTTACATTGTTTATTTATACAAAGAGGTAGGAATGAAACAACATGGACAGTCCTTCGTAAGTTTGGCTATGAGGAGAGCCTGGAATTATCTCATAATTATTTATATGCTAAGTGAGTATTCTATTTTCATCTTCATAATTAATTAAATTCTATACTATCAAATTATTTTCTTCAAAGCAATCTCTCAGAGACATTTCTGGTAATTTGGTTCCAAGGTGCCATTATAAAATAATTTTCTTTTGCAGTATTAAAGTACCTGTAGGCTGTACATCTGAACTATCATACAAAGGCCAACAGTTTCTTGCACAGTTGTTCGAAAAATACGACAACGACAAAGATGGCATGTTAAATCCCACAGAATTGAAAAATGTATTCTCCTGCTGCCCTAGAATACCATGGCATAATTTGCGATACACTGTACCTACAAATGATAAGGTATAACATTTTATTATGTGTAATGTTTTTCACTAAGCAAGTTTAAAATATTCTGTAGTGTATTTATTGACATATTATTTGACAAACAATTCATTTTAGTTTTCATTTTATCTCATAAAACAATGTTTGGAATAAAAGTCATTCGTTCATTAGGCTATTTAGGTTGTGGTTTTTTTTATCAAGCCTTGAAATACCCTCGGGGGCAGATCCAACATGGTTTGGGGAGGTTAGGTTAGGTTAAAACTATGACCCCCCTAACGTGAGGAGGCCCGCAAAGGCGGGCCGGCACCAGTCGGGGATCGCGGAAGACATATTGGTTCCCGTGGTCCCAGACGTAGGTGTGGGACGGAACACCGGGGTGGTTTTAGTCAGTAAGAGTCTGACAGACCCCTCCGCCCACCCCAGGGCGACATCCATGAGGATTTCCACCTCGTGATCAAAAAAAAAAAAGGTTAAAACTATGACCTCCTATCCCGTCATACGCCAGCAATTTTCCGCATTTTCCGGCCGACCGTGAAAATTATTTTACCACATCCGACTCCGATTACATCCAAATTCGTAATTCGTAATACATACATACAGTTACATACACATGGTACACATACAGCTAAAAAGCTGAAATAAATGAGGTTTTTTTTTTTATTAATTTTGAGGGTAGATGTTAATTTTCTCATTTTGGGTAATACAGTACCCCGTGGCGTTTCACTGAAACAATTAGATTTTAGGGAGGTAGTTCTATAAAATTATGCAAAACAATACCGTCTTGATCACTTTGTGACTGGTTTAGAAAATGTATTATAAAATGATATTTAGTATAAATGGCATTTTTCCAAAATAATCTAAATATTACCTACATGAAAAATGCATAAGTAAATGATTAAATATTATCCGACACATTTGTTAAGAGAAGCATTTGACAAATAAATGTTTGCAAAGCGAGTGTTTATTAAATAAAAAAAAATCGGAATAAGTTGTTTGTGAAATAAATAGTATACAAAACGTTGGTTGTAAACTAAAAATTTGTCAATGGTGTTTTGGTGAAACATTAGTGAATCGTATTTATTAAGACCATGTATATATCAGATAGCCACAACCAGTCTGACCAAAGGATTTTGCATTCCCCAATTTTTGGGTTATGGAGGTCAGATAGGCAGTCGCTAAGACTAGAAGCTGACCCCAACATAGTTGAGAAAGGCTAGGCATGATTATTAATTATACTTTGGGGGGGTTAAATTTGCCCTTTCATCATTAGATTATCGTAATTACAAGTTAGCAGGTCTTATAATGGTAGTGGTGTTGCCATTGCCTATAATTTCTCAATAACCTATTTTTGTCATTACAGGGATATTTAACTTTACAAGGTTGGATGTGTCGTTGGACTTTAATGACGTTAGTGGACTTGCAAAATACAAGTGCTTATTTAGCATACCTAGGCTTCAATTTTCTAGAAAATGAAACGCAAAAAGCAGCTATACACAGTAAGTTCAAGAGTAATGAAAATAGCTATTTTTGTTTTGAATTGTAACTAGTACAACAATAACTCGTAAACACTTCCATTTTTTTTTACAGTAACTCGTGAAAAGAAAGTTGATATTGCCAAGAAACAATCCAGTCGTAATGTTTACCAGTGTCATATCATTGGTCCAAGATCATGTGGAAAAACTTCTATTTGTAGAAGTTTCCTCGGCATAGCACATAAGGTTTAAGTTGGATGTTTTTTTTTTCCACTACTGAAATTTTTATACCATTGCGAATCTGCTCTTATATAACCTTCTTTTCAGAAAATAAAGCCACACGCGAATGAGCGGGGAGACAGCAATAATACTGAGAATTGTTGTATAAATACTGTGTTGGTTTATGGACAAGAAAAGTACTTAGTACTAAAAGAAATACCAATAACGCGTGTCTCAGATCCGCTGCAGCCGCATGAAGTCAATTGTGATGTTGCTTGTCTTGTTTACGACGTTGCTGCCAGTCGGTCCTTCGAGTATATTGCTCGGATTTATATTGTAAGTATCATTGAAGCTCAAAACACGCATTGGTGGGGTAGAATGTGGCTGGTACATATTTGTTCATCTCTCGGACCTTCAGATAGGAGCCTACCTTCAGAAAACGATGCAAGTTCTCACGCAGGAAAGTAAGTAGGTACTACCAACCTAAAAATAGCTCGTGATAGAAATTGTACTTATTTTAGATTTCGTTACATTTTATTTGGTAAAAAAAATGTTGGTGAAAATGGAAATTTAGGCAGAAGGGTTAGGTTAGACATTAGAGATTCTTTTGCGCAGTGCGACGCGGTTAACGCGACTTTTTTTTAAGCAAACAGTAGGAACCTAATTAAGGACTTATGAAAAGTCAGCGGAAGTTAATAAGTCCGTTAACAATTTTTAAGTGTATCCGTTTTTTTTTTGTTTTGGGTGGGAAATCATCAAATTATGTCTCCCGCTCTAGGGTGGAGCGGAAGGGCGTGTAAGACTTTTACTGACTAAAACCCACCCGTGTTCCTTCAGTTGCCCATATGCCAGGGCCACGGTAACTCTTTCGAACGAATCTCGCGACCCTGGCAGGCATCGGTCCTAGCAGATCCCTTCAGTATTGCTGACATCTCTTTGAGGTGCGCGTGGAACACTACGCGCCGTCGACACGGGCTTGGTCCTTATCGGGCGGCGAGCTACCCATTGCTCGCCGCCCGCAAGCTCACGCCTACGGTGGCCGGGAGTCCGCTATCGACTCCCGACGCCCGGGGCGTCTCACCCTGCGGCGGCTAGGGACGTGAGGGCGCAGAGACTGCCTCACGCGCTCCGCCTCCTCCTTCGCGAGCATTACTGGCTTCGCAGAAGGAGGTGACGGCTTCCCAGGCCCTCTCGCTCCATACCATGGCTCGCACCAGACGTGAGAGGTCGCCACCGCCGATCGCCTCCACGAGGACACGGCGGTGCTCCGCCCAGGCAGGGCACACCTCCACTGTATGCTCCACCTTGTCCTCCAGACGATCCTCGCTATGGAAACACCCGGGCGTTTCCTCCCGCTTTATCCTGAACAGGAACCCACCAAAGCATCCATGCCCGGTGAGGACCTGCGTCAGGCGGAAGGTGAGGAGGCCGTGGCACCTCTATCCATTCCTCAAAGAGGGGACTTACCGCCATGAGGGATGTTAATTTTGATAACATAATTTTGTTAGATCTCTGTTCCTCCAGACCTTTTTCAGAGTGTCCATCGATGATTTAGTTATTGCCATACGTCAATAGCATCTACGAATAGTTGTTCCTGTAGTACTTGCTTCTTGATAAATAGATAGTTAGCAAGTCGTTGCTAGACTTTACGATCTACGTAACAATACCTTAAGAATTGAACACGTTATATCTTCTAAATTAAGACCCGACTAAATCTGTGACTTGGCGAAAAATTGCCACTATAGTCTTTTCGCCATAAGATGTAGGCTTGTTGAAAAAATATCGATACATCGATATATCGATATTATTTTTCCATGTATTGATATTTTTGAGCGATATTTAATATTTCGATATATCGATTAATCGATATAAATATCTAAGTATCGAAAAGGTATAAAAATCGATATTTTTTCAGGCCAATAAACATTTACAAGTTTTAAGATTAAAAAATCCTAACAACGAATCATTGCTTCTAAACTATCATCTTTTTAATAAATTAAATTTTATGTATTTTTGTTTATGGTCGACTCGATTTGCTGCTTTTTAATTTGGTTTTTAATTTGGCAACTGTCTGTCAATTTCAACGTGTGCGTAGTCCCAGCGGAAAAGTGTCCAATTTCTTAATTTCAGTTTAGCAGATATTTAGTGTATGACGTCGTGTAATTGTGTATGGTAAATAAAAATTTGTGCATCCAACTATTGCGGGGATATTCAACAAAAACTGTTTCCGCTGGGACTACGTATTCCTAGCGGCACTTTTTTTTTCCTATGGACGTACAAGAAAAAAAATACATACAATAATTAGTGTGTAACGAGAGGTAAATGTGTAGGTTAAAATGAAATTTGTGTGTCTTATATTTGTCAAGATATTCAAGTTGCCGCTGCGCTGACGTTTGGCTATTTGATGAAAATCATATAAAACGGTTTAGCACAGAGTTGTGTTTAGCACAGAGTTGTAATTATTTACGCGGGTTGCTTTGAATTTGTGTGTAATGTGTGTGAAAACAGAATTTGAAAAAAACCTACCGTTCAGAAGATATACACGTAAAAGTAAAATAAGGTTATGAGGTCCAAGTACTTAAAATAGGAACTCTAGAGCCTAACTCATCTCGTTTATTTATATCTTGTAAGGGTCTACAATGTCCTACCAAGTTTCATTCATGTGCTCTTAGTAATTAATGAGCAGTGGCATAATTTACTAGGACTGGAACACTATATTTTATGACATCCGATTGTAGGACTTTTTAAAGGAAAAGCAAAATGAAACTTATTCCAATATTTAGTTTATTAATGCAACTATTCACATGTAAAATTTCAGCTCATTATACTGAATGATTAAAGAGATATAATAAAAATAACAGAACAAGAGCATAACATCGGTACACCGACCAAGTTTGAATGGCTACATAAAAGCGGCCGTGCAGTATAAAGAGCTATTTTTTTAAAGTATAAATTCACAACTTTCTAAAATTTCCAGTATAGTATCGTCATCGTGTTTAATAGTTTCGTACAGTTGCGTACACAATAGTTTAGAAGAAAATAAAACAACTGCTTTGTAATCTTAATAGTATTGTTACGTAGATCGTAAAGTCTAGAAACATCGCGCTAAATCCATCTCAGAAAGAGACAGCGTTACGTAGATCGAAAAGTCTAGAAACGTCACGCTAATTCCATCTAAGGATGGGGCAGTGTTCGAAACTACTCGAAACGACACGCTAACGCCATCTGTTATCAGGTAGCAAGTACTACGAACAATTGTACGTAGACGCCACCGCCATCTATTGTCGAGTAGCGGGATTAAACAGTAAATAGATGTCTGTGGAAGGTTCTCGAAGTTTCTAATCTACTTGTAAACTGTGGAAAAGTGTTGAATGTTCGCGAATGTTCTGCTCGGGATATAAATAGCGGATTGTCGGCTCGACGGGCAGTTCGATTTCGGAAGCGAGCGAATACGAATCAAGCGATACAGTACAAGCGAAACAAGTGATTCTGTTTGACTATTGCGATATTGTGATTGTTTAATTAAACTGTGGTGTGTTTCGATAATTTTGGCTTAAATTAATTTATCCCGAAACCCAGCTCGTAACAGTATTTATTAGTTAATTACTAATTAAAATAAAAAAAAAAACAAAATTATTAACAACGTAACATAACATTGATACAATAACATTGATATAAAAAATCAGTTTTTTAAAATAAAATATGAATAACAAATATATTGCCTACTGTAAAACCCCATAAAGGTGAAAATCTTAGGTTTACTAGCAAGTTTTCGCGAGTTGGTCTTCTCATTCGAGCTTTTACAGCAACAAAAAAAAAAAAAAAAACTACTGGTGGTAAAATGACTACTGGTGTTAATGTTTTTTTTTCTTATTATTATTAGTATTTCTATTTAATCAAATTGTAATCAAAATATTTGTGCGGTGGAAGCAGCAGAATATTAAGGACGTAATAATTACCTACTGTAACAACTTTTTCGTAATATTCTGACAAATAAATGCATTTGTTAATACATATGCAATTATTATTGTAATAATTTCTTAAGTCTAAAAATAACAAGTTACCTATTTTTATCACGAAATTTATTAAGTAGTTACTTCTTCAAGAATAGGGTATTTTCCGTTTTTTTAAAAACAGTTTCTTTTTGAAGACTGGGAAGAAATATTCAACAGAAAAATAAAATTTATCTTATCAATGTCCATTTTACGCGTTAGTAGTGAAAAAAATCTAATTTGTTTTAATGGTTTTGAATTTACCGCCAAAACGCTCGGTGCGCTGACGTTTACCGTGTGACGTCACTTTTGTGTGTATTGAATTTTGACTTAGGTATGTGATCTGTGCTCGATCTGTAAATCTCGGAGTGGATTTAGGATATATTTAGGATTTTTGGAATGGATTAATGGAAATACAATGGAAGCTGGTTTTATAAAAGCCGATAGTGCAAATCTGCCCACAGTAGATGTTTTTATAGTTGGAAATTTCTTTGCAAACAACCCCGATTTTTGTGCTACGGAGTAGGTATAAATAGTTTATGTGGCGCATTTTTAAAAGTATTTATACACAGAGGCACCATACACCAGTAATAACATTTTCTATCCATTTGAGATACGAAATTACTTGATCGAAATACTGCTTACAACGTGTTTACACAAAGATGACGTCACGTTATCGTACGGAGCGTTTTGGCGGTAAATTTAAAACCATTGAAAATAAATTACATTTTAATCACTTCTAATGCAGAAAATGGAGATTAATTACAAAAAAAATATTTTTCTGTTAAATATTCCTTCACAGTCTTCAAAATTAAATAGTTTTTAAAAAAGTGGAAAATACCCTATTGTGTGGCACACCTGTACCGATCCAATAACTGTAAAACGCTGGAAATTTTAGAACGTTAGCTCTTTATACTGCACGGCCGCTTTTATGTAGCCATTCAAAATTGGTCGGTTTATCGATGTTCTGCTCTTGTTCTGTTATATTTATTATATCTCTTTAATCATTCAGTGTAATGAGCTGAAATTTTAAAAATGCAATAAGTTTCATTTTGCTTTTCCTTTAAAAAGTCCTACAATCGGCTGTCATAAAATATAGTGTTCCAGTCGTAGTAAATTATGCCACTGCTCATTAATTACTAAGAGCACATGAATGAAACTTGGCAGGACATTGTACACCCTTACAAGATATAAATAAACGAGATGAGTTAGGCTCTAGAGTTCCTATTTTAAGTACTTGGACCTAATAACCTTATTTTACTTTTACGTTTATATCTTCTGAACGGTAGGTTTTTTTCAAATTCTGTTTTCACACACATTACACACAAATTCAAAGCAACCTGCGTAAAAAATTACAACTCTGTGCTCCGTTTTATATGATTTTCATCAAATAGCCAAACGTCAGCGCAGCGGCAACTTGAATATCTTGACGAATATAAGACACACAAAGGAGATGTTTCATTTTTATATGGGGCTCCGGCCATAACATGTACTTTTTAGCGAAAAAGGGAAACTTGCCCCTGAATAAAGTAAATTTTTTTCATAACATCAAATAGTTTTTATGTACAAAATAAAAATTAAAAATGTTTGACGTTTGTCCTAAGAGTTAGAAAATGGTTATTTTGAATTCGTTTAGAAACACACTTCAAAAATGGAGACTAAAGATTTTTGTAACGATTATATGTGACCATTTAATTATTAGTAATTATGTTTACTCAAAAATATGTATAAGAGAATAATAGTAATTTATTTTTAACACTACAAGAATGCACACATTTTTAATTATTTTCTACGTTACATTGATTTGATGAGACATGATTTCAGAACGAACGAAGTCTGCAAGCAAACGAGACGCCATGTTGAATAAAATATAGCAATAATTGAAAAACTATTATTTTTTTGTACACAACAAATCAGGCTCAAATTCATCAGAGAATGATTTTCTCCAATTTGTAGTATTGTTACGAGCTGGGGTTCGGGATAAATTAATTTAAACCAATATTATCGAAACACACAAAAGAGTTTAATTAACTAAACACAAATATCGTCAAACAGAATCACTTGTTTCGCTTGATTCGTATTCGCTCGCTTCCGAAATCGAACTGCTCGTCGGCCCGACAATCCGCTATTTATATCCCAAGCAGAACATTCGCGAACATTCAACACTTTTCCATAGTTTACTAGTAGCGTAGAAACTTCGAGTAACTTCCACAGACATCTATTTACTGTTTAATCCCGCTATTCGACAATAGATTGCGGTGGCGTCTACGTATAATTGTTCGTAGTACTTGCTACCTGATAACAGATGGCGTTAGCGTGTCGTTTCGAGTAGTTTCGAACACTGCCCCATCCTTAGATGGAATTAGCGTGACGTTTCTAGACTTTACGATCTACGTAACAGTATTTTTATCTCTTTTTCGATAAATGTACATTTGAGGGCCGAAAATGAAACATCTCCTTTCATATTAACATACACATTTACCTCTCGTTATACACTAATTATTGTATGTATTTTTTTCTTGTACGTCCATAGGAAAAAAAGAAGTGCTGCTAGGAATACGTAGTCCCAGCGGAACAGTTTTTGTTGAATATCTCCGCAATGGTTGGATGCACAAATTTTTATTTACTATACACAATTACACGACGTCATACACTAAATATCTGTTAAACTGAAATTAAGAAATTCGACACTTTTCCGCTGGGACTACGCACACAATTTCAACTTCAACTGCCCGTCCGTATTATTAGCATGACTGATGTATATACAAATAATTATAATCTGTGTGGAAAAACATATGTGTATAAAACCAGTGGCAATGCGATGAATTTAGCTGCACATCTAAAAAATAAGCATTACCATGGGTTTTTGCAACCTGAAAATACAAACGAAAGTTCAAGTGACGTGAATGTTACACCAACGGCTTCAGCTTTAGCTTCTAAAATATTTGATATCGCTTGCGTCCTCGGTTTCCTCAGAGAGAGTGGGATATGCGTAAATCTCGCAGTACCCAACAACAGAAGTCATCTTACAGCCGAGCACATAAACCAAAGAGTTTTTCTTATGTCTGTATATAAATATTGGTTTGTTTTTTTTTATCGTTGTTCTTGATTTATTAAAAATGATGTCTATGGATTAGTATTTATCTAGTAATGTAAGATTATTGAAGTAGAGTAGGCCAAATATTTTTTTAGAGCACGAATATTCTCGGTCAAATCATACCGATATATCGATGTATCGATATTTTTTGATAAAAATATCAATATCGATATATATTCAAAAAATATCGATACGATATATATCGATACTTTATTGCATTTCTGACATCCCTAATAAGATGAGTTCCCTGACAGTTCTTGTCTGACAATTGTAGTGACGTGACCTAACGAAATATAATCGATTTTTTTATAATATCGATTCAGTTAGCAAAGAAAATGGAATCGGATTATCGATTTTAGATTTTCAAAATATTTTTTTTAATAAACTGGTTATCCTACTTCCTACTAATATTATAAATGTGAAAGTTAGTATGTGTGTGTGTGTGGATGTTTCTTACTCTTTCACGCATAAAGTACTGTACGGATTTTGATGAAACTACAGTAATATAGCTTATACATCAGAATAAGACATAGGCTACATAACATCACGTGAGCAGAGCAAAAACCTGACATAACGCACTCGTACTGACGCGACGCGATCGCATGATTACAAAATGGCCGCTACGATTCATCAATTTTTTGTCGATTAGTGTATTGAGTAGTGGCAATCTCTATTGGCCGAAGTTCCGTTCAAGGCATTAGACATTTTTAAGATTTATACTTTTTTATTTTATTTACTTAATTTATTAACAGTTAATTATAACTACAATAATTTACGTAGTAATTTACGAAAGGCAATATTTTTTTTAATCATTTCTTTTTTAATTTTTTTGCCAGTTTATTTTTTATTCGTCTAAAGTAGTATGCGTGCCACGGAAAAATTGAACTGTCAGGGAACTCATCTTATGGCGAAAAGACTATAATTAGCGACTAAATTTGGGAGAAAACAGATTATTGAGATTCAAATGGGAAAGCTGGAGTAAGCTCTCTTCAGATCGGCCACATAAACCGTTATAACTTTTCTACCAGTGATTTTGAACTTTGACTAATTCTGAAATTTGTCTAAAATTTTTTCGTGTTACCAAAATTCAAATCTCTGATGGTGGCCATGCCAGTGTCAATCACACTTATGTTAAGATCTTGTGCTAATCTTTGTACCTACTTAAGTAATTCAACCTTCCCACTAGAACCAAATATGTATTTCCTTTTTGTTAGTTGCTTTTAATTAGAGTACTTACCTATATAATGTGCTGATTCGTTTACAGAAATACTTCGCAGAAAGTCATATTCCTGTATTAATAGTGGGAACTAAGGGTGATGCGCTGATCGCAAGACAGGAATACATCCTCCAACCAGATGTGTTCTGCAATAAATACCAACTGCTGCCACCTCAGTTGTTCAACATTAGAGAAAATAAACACGATGTTTTCGTGAAACTTGCTACCATGGCTGCATTTCCGTAAGTACACTTATTGTTCCTGCTTTTATATTTTTCCCCCATAGTGTAAATGTGGTTTGCAATAGCTTAAATAAACTTCTATGAACGAACTATGTATGATGAACTTATCCTGATAAAACTAATAATTGCTGGAATTTCAATACTGTTATTTTAATTGTCTTTGTCAGTCAATTTCAAGCAGCTTGGATTTTATTCAGCAAGCACAGGTTAGTGTACATTATATCCCAGTTATTTTGAAGGCCTCAAAGGTTTTGTTTTAACAGTGAACTCCTAATATTTCAGACACTTGAAGCACTTTGCCAGCTTGACGGGCGACAATTCATCGTGGTGGAAGGCGGGAATTGGAGTCGCCGCTGCCACTGTCGTGGGCCTTGTACTCATTAAGATATTTAGCTTCCAGAAACGTTAGATTAAAAGTACTGCAGCTATTTTATTTATTGTACATAAATATTGTTCTGTATTAAAAATAGTATTGAATTTAAATGCTTGAAAAATTTATTTAAATATAAACCAAAGAAAAACCTTGAACAGTATATTTTGTTTTCAGTTGTAAATAAAACATTTGATTGCAGAAAACCGCTTTCATTATGAGGAAGTGAGCCATTCCGTGAAAAATTGCAACGTTACTAAGTGGGACAAAAAGGACAATTTATAAATTATATTTTTAAGATATCTTTATGATTCGATGCGGCATTTATCAAAGTATAAGAAAATTATATAGTATATTACTAAATAGTAACAGCTTTAAAAAAAAAACGAAATTTCAAACATGATCCATGACAAGTACTGTCCTTTTAGTGACGATCTCTTACGAAATATTTAATCAGCAATGTGAATAATCTATATATATAAAAATGAATCCCTATTTCCCTTGGTCACGCCATCGCCATCACGCATGAACGGCTGGACCGATTTCACTTTTTTTTTTTGTTGTGTCTGTAATTGTCAGGAGAAGGTTCTTATGAAAGAAAAAATTTAAAAAATTGCACAGAAAATTTAAGAACACTTATTTAAGAATACTTAACAACCATAATATAATAGGACAATGGTGCCGATTCCCTTATTCACAAACTAAACTAAATTTAAGTTCAGTGCATCTTTTTCTTTCTATTTCATTAAGAAAAGGACAGAAGATAAATTTTAGTTCAGTCCTGTCAAATTAATCAGCGCTTGACGTAAATTGACGTAATTTTAGTAGGCAAGTTTTTAATCACGTCTAAACTTGTATGGAGCGCTGATTAATTTGACAGGACTAAACTAAAATTTATCTTCTGTCCTTTTCTTAATGAAATAGAAAGAAAAAGATGCACTGAACTTAAATTTAGTTTAGTTTGTGAATAAGGGAATCGGCACCAATGTAAACTTTTTTTTAATTACAGGACAACGTCTGTCGGGTCAGCTAGTATATTATAAATTCTTAACAATTTTTAGTCAACACATACATACTCTTTTTAAAATACATTTTGTTTACCCTGTCTGCAAATACCTATTCGTATGGGACTTGATGAAGTGACCTGAAGGAGTATTTAGGTGACTGCTACTGGAACTCCTCGGTGAGTAGAACTAGGTGTGCCGAGTTTGGGTTCGTTTTGTAAGTTATGATGAGACCTTACCTCCGGGCTTGATTGAGTGACCTGAAGGTGTACATCGGTGACTGCTATTGGAACTCCTCGACAAGTAGAACTAGGTGTGCCGATTTTGGGCTCGTTTTGTAAGTTATGATGAGACGTTACTTCCGGGCTTGATGGAGTGACCTGAAGGTGTACGTCGGCAGGCCCGTGTATCCAGGCCCACCAAGTGCGCTGACGTGCGCATCATGGGCCTGGACGACTGCGCAACGGAGGCAGAGGTGGTGGCCGCCATCGTCAGGACGGGGGAATGCTCTGCCGAACAGGTGAGGGCAGGCACCATTCGTCCTGACAAAACCGGGATGCGAACCGTAACGGTGAGCTGTCCCGTGACGGCGGCCCAAAAAATAACAGGGGAGGGTCGAGGGCTCCTGGTGGGCTGGGTTTCTGCGCAGGTCAAACTGCTGGAACCCAGACCTTTGAGGTGCTTCCGCTGCCAAATGGGCAACCATGTTGGAGCGACATGCACCTCGGAGGTAGACCGCAGAGGTCACTGCTTCCGCTGCGGTCAGCCCGGTCACAAGGCCGGCTCGTGCGATGCCATGCCGCACTGCTACTTATGTGCGGCAGCTGGCAAGCCAGCCGATCATCGGGCCAGAGGTAAGGCCTGCGCACCACCCGCCAAGGCCAGGGGCAGGGGCAAGCCCTCCGCCACCGTTGTCACCGCTGCTGCCGATGCCGGCTCGACCACATCTGTCGCTGTCGGTACCGCCACAGCAGGGCCCTCACAGGGGGCTCGGGAGGGGGCTGATATGGACTGTCAGTAATGGCTGCTCCATTACGCCTCCTCCAGGCGAACATCAATCACTGCGCCTCTGCTCAGGATCTTTTGCTCCAGAGCATGGCGCAGTGGTCGATTAACATCGCCGTGGTCGCTGAGCCGTACTTTGTCCCGCGCAGGGATGACTGGGTGGAGGACCTGAGCGTCTCAGTGACCCTCATTTCGTCGGCCGCCGCCGGAACCCCGACCCTCGAAGCTGTCAAGAGGGGACGGGGATGCGTAGCAGCACGGTTCGGGGAGATTGTCGTGGTAGGAGTTTACTTCTCCCCGAGCCGAACTCTCGCCGAGTTCCACAACTCCCTTGCGGAGTTGAGAGTTGTCGTCGTCGGTTTCCGTCCCCTCCCCGTGCTCGTACTCGGGGACTTCAACGCCAAAAATTTGGCTTGGGGTTCCCGGTATACGGACGCGCGGGGCAGGATGGTGGAGGACTGGGCTCTGGAGACAGGCCTAGGCATCCTTAACCGGGGTTCTGTCCCTACGTGCGTACGGATGCGGGGCGATTCAGTTGTGGACATTTCGTTCGCCAGTCCCGCTCTGTCGCCGCAGGTCATTGACTGGCGCGTAATGGAGGGGGTGGAGTCGTATTCCGACCACCGGTATATCCGGTTTGACGTCTCCGCCCAGACCTCGACCGCGCCGGTCCGACAGGCCCCGTGTGGTTCGCGGTGGGCGCTTAAGAAGCTGGACCGGGAGCTCCTCCTGGAAGCCTCGATCGTGCAGGCCTGGGTGTCACCACTAGACAGGCCTGCTGACATCAACGACGAGGCCGAGTGGTTCCGGGAGGCCATGTCCGAGATTTGTGACGTGGCTATGCCCCGAGTCCAGCCAGGACGGGCTTGGCGCCAGGTGTACTGGTGGTCGCCGCAGCAGACAGCGTTGCGCGAAGCGTGCGTTGCGGCGCGATACCGGTACTCCAGGCACCGCAGGCTCCGTATCCGCCCTCCGGATACGGAAGCCATTCAGGCGGAGCTATATGAGGGGTACAGAGCGGCGAAGACCGCCCTCCAAGAGGAAATCCTGCGGGCCAGAGGACTGGCCCGCAAGGAGTCGCTGGAGACTCTGAACAGGGACCCATGGGGACGGCCCTACAAGGCCGTCCGGGAGAAACTCCGCCCATGGGCTCCCCCGCTGACTCAGAGTCTCCGGCCCCAGCTTGTGGAGGACGTGGTGAGCGCTCTGTTCCCTTTGCGAGGGGAACATAGTCCCCCACCCATGGCTCCGCCTCCTGCGGTGCCCGATGCGGACCACAACACCGACGACGACAACGATGCTCCAGAGGTGACCGAGGTAGAGTTGAGAGTGGCGGTACGTCGGCTTAATGCCAAAAATACCGCCCTAGGACCCGACGGCTTGCCTGGCAAAGCCTGGGTCCTGGCCTTAGAGGCTCTCGGGCCTCGACTCAGGGGGCTCCTAAGCGCATGTTTGGAAAGGGGCCAGTTCCCACTTCGTTGGAAGACGGGGAAACTGGTCCTCATTAAGAAACCAGGGCGCCCAGCGAACTCTCCGTCCGCTTACCGGCCCATCGTGCTGCTCGACGAGGTGGGCAAGCTCTTTGAAAGAGTAATTGCAGACCGCCTTGTCGGGTGGCTGGTGCGAGAGGGGCCGGATTTGGCGGAAAGCCATTTTGGTTTCCGCAAGGGGCGCTCTACGGTGGACGCCATCATGCGCGTGCTAGCCCTCACGATGGGGGATGCAGTGGCCCGGGATGGGGTCGTCTTGGCAGTGTCTCTAGACATCGCCAACGCCTTTAATACCCTGCCCTGGAGTTGCATTAGGGAGGCACTCCGGTATCACCGGATGCCAACCTACCTCCGTCGTGTGGTCGAGGCTTACTTGACGGATAGGGCCGTCATCTACCCCGGTCACCAGGGAGACTGGAACCGGCGAGAGATGTCGTGCGGTGTCCCACAGGGATCGGTCGTGGGGCCGCATCTGTGGGACATCGGTTACGACTGGGTGCTGCGCGCCGACCTCCCTAGCGGCGTCAGCGTAATTTGCTACGCTGACGACACGCTGGTCCTGGCGCAGGGGGGTCGCACGAGGCGGCGGCAGAACTTATGACACGCGGGGTTGCGACAATCGTCGATAGGATCCGGCAATTGGGACTCGAGGTGGCCTAGCACAAGTCAGAGGCCAAGGGTTTTCATGGTCCTTGGAACGCGCCACCTGCGGGTTCCCAACTCACGGTAGGAGGGGTTCACATCGGCGTCGAGTCGACGATGAAGTACCTGGGACTTGTTCTCGACAGCCGGTGGAACTTCGTCGAGCACTTCCGACGTTTGGCTCCCAGACTGGAGCGGGCTGGGGCTGCCTTAAAGCGGCTCCTGCCCAATTTGGGGGGTCCAAACGCCTCCTGCCGGAGGCTCTACACGGGGGTCGTGCGGTCCATGGCCCTCTACGGGGCACCGGTGTGGGCGCCCTAGTTGAGGCTGCGCCCAGCGCGCCGGTTGAGTGCATGGCCATCCGGCTAATCCGGGGATACCGCACGGTCTAGTGCGAGGCGGCGAGCCTCCTTGCCGGAGTGCCGCCATGGGATCTGGAGGCAAAGGTCCTCGCTCACATGTGGGAGTGGCGCGAGGAGGCGAAACGCCGGGGTGAAACTCCGCTGCCACGACAAATCGCGGCACGGCGGACAGAGCTCCGGCAGGATCTCATGGCGACATGGCGAGTACGATTGTCACAACCCAGCGCCGGGCACGCCACAATTGCGGCGGTAAGTCCCCTCTTTGAGGAGTGGATAGAGAGGCGCCACGGCGTCCTCACCTTCGCCTGACGCAGGTTCTCACCGGGCGTGGGTGCTTCGGTGGGTTCCTGTTCAGGATCAAGCGGGAGGAAACGCCCGGGTGTTTCCATTGCGAGGATCGTCTGGAGGACACGGTAGAGCATACGGTGGAGGTGTAACCTGCCTGGATGGAGCACCGCCGTGTCCTCGTGGAGGCGATCGGCGGCGGCGACCTCTCGCGTCCGACCCTGGTGCGAGCCATGGTACGGAGCGAGAGGGCATGGGAAGCCGTCACCTCCTTCTGCGAAGCAGTAATGCTCGCAAAGGAGGAGGCGGAGCGCGTGAGGGAGTGGCAGTCTCTGCGCCCCACGTCCCTAGCCGCCGCAGGAGGAGACGCCCCGGGCGTTGGGAGTCTGTAGCGGACTCCCGGCCACCGTAGGCGCGAGCTTGCGGGCGGCGAGCAATGGGTAGCTTGTCGCCCGGTAAGGACCAGGCTCGGGTCGACGGCGCGTAGTGTTCCACGCGCGCCTCAAAGAGATGTCAGCAATACTGAAGGGGTCTGCCAGTACCGATGCCTGCCAGGGTCGCGAGATTGTTCGAAAGAGATACCGTGACCCTGGCACATGGGCAACTGAAGGAACATGGGTGGGTTTTAGTCAGTAAAAGTGTGACACGCCCTCCCGCTCCGCCCAGAGCGGGAGAAGTCATTTGATGATTTCCCATCCAGAAAAAAAAAAAGGTGTACGTCGGCGACTGCTACTGGAACTCCTCGACAAGTAGAACTAGGTGTGCCGAATTTGGGCTCGTTTTGTAAGTTATGATGAGACCTTACCTCCGGGCTTTATGGAGTGTTCTGAAGGCAGTGGCGTGCAGTCCATATAGGCAAAAAGACACTGCAGACCCTAGGGTCTAGACCCTAGATCAGGACTAGTTACTAATATTTCAAAAATAAAAGAATTATACTAACAGTAAGTAATAAAACCATTCAAAAAGTTTAAACGCCTAATGTAAATATAATAGCAACGTTCATACCGTTCTATTTACGACGGCAACGCATTCATAACAGATCGCAACGTAAGCAGGCAGCGAACGATCGTGTCTTTATTTCATTCATAAATGTACGCATGTAGTGGTAATTTCTTCTACATTTTCGTGTCTATACATTGCACACATAAAGCGAAGTCCTGCCGCAGGACAACCAATCACAGGCGTCCCTGCGCCATTCAATAATGGCGCAGGGACGCCTGTGATTGGTGAGTATTAATTATCACAGCGCGCTGTGAGTATTATGCGATCAAGTTGAATATGTACGTAGCCTCAGGAACATTACGATTCGCAATGATGCAATTTTATTTGTCAACGTTTTAGTTATCAAAATTTAGAAATTGTTTGTTTACGAAAGGATCCATATTGATTTCGTACATGTGAAGTGCGCTGTTTTATGTTTTTATTTTGATTGAGTTTTCTTGTGATTAATTCATTTACAAACGTTAATATTTAGGTAGATTTGTTGCTTATTTCAATTAGTTTTTTTAATTGTTTTAGTTTTTACTTACTACGCTGTTTGTTTTTTTCAAAATGTTGTTCGATTGTGAGGTTTGTGTTGAAAATGTGTGTTTGTTAAAAAGTGTATCTAAATGGAAATGTGTACCTGAGTAACGAGAATAACCCAGCAAAGAGGTAATGCAACTCGTAAGTTTCATAGTAATAATTAAGCAACTAAAACCGGCTATGTTGTTGTTTACACACATTTAAAATTTTTTTTCCTTGCTAGTAGTAGTTCGAGTACAGTGTGGAATTGTTCGGGATTTGCAGATTTACATGATTACTATCCCGCGGCTTGCTCAAAGATTTTGGTAATTATCGTATTGAGAGAAGTATTACGAAGAAGTTTTTCATTAAAACGTATTCTTACGTACCTATTTAAGAAACACACAAAGTCAACAACAAGTACTTAAACATCTTTCTGTGCTTTCGACGGAAAAAGAATTATTGGTCGAATGAAGACGCATACCAACTTTTTATGACGATGGTTTAAAATCATATTTAAAAAAAGATAGGCGCGTAGATGTCATTTATAAATGAGTTTGTTTACTTTATTATTTTTGCTGTTTCCCGACTTAATTTACCTATTAAATATATTTACATATACGAATCACATGAAGGGCCTTTTTAACTATCACTCACCTGGATCAGATATTTGAGGTGGCCGAAATCATTTATTAGCTTTATCAGGAAATCGCCATTTCAAACTTTTGAACCACCTAGTGAGTTTTTCTTCACTAACTTGAGCAATTACGAAAGACGTTTTTTTTTTTTTTGAACTGCCTACCCGCTGATAAAACCCTGTGCACGCCACTGTCTGAAGGTGTACCTCGGTGACTGTTACTGGAACTCCTCGACAAGTAGAACTAGGTGTGCCGAGTTTGGGCTCGTTTTGTAAGTTACGATGAGACCTTACCTCCGGGCTTGATGGAGTGACCTGAAGGTGTACGTCGGTGACTGCTACTGGAACTCCTCGACAAGTAGAACTAGGTGTGCCGAGTTTGAGCTTGTTTTGTAAGCTATGATGAGACCTTACCTCCGGGCTTGATGGAGTGTTCTGAAGGTGTACCTCGGTGACTGCTACTGGAACTCCTCGACAAGTAGAACTAGGTGTGCCGAGTTTGGGCTTGTTTTGTAAGCTATGATGAGACCTTTCCTCCGGGCTTGATGGAGTGACCTGAAGGTGTACGTCGGTTCGTGGGGTTTCTGAACTACATCTGCTTTACAAAGTATAACAACTCGCAACCGTCACAAGAATTCCAAATTAAACTCCACAACTGTTCCAACCCCCCAACTCCCGACTGCTCATGTATAAAAATTGACAGGTTACAGCATACAAAGTATCTAGGTGTTATAATTGACCAGCGCCTGTCCTGGCACATGCACACCGAACTTGTTATGAAAAGGGTTAGGAAAATGATATGGACTTTTAAAACACTGCGACAAAGTGCTCCAAAGCAACTCCTGAAGCAAGTATACGTATCTTTGGCCCAATCGATCCTTACGTACTGTTTGTCATGCTGGGGAGGGACAACAAAAATCAAATTTTTAGAGCTTGAGAGGGCGCAGAGAACCTTGCTTAAGGTCATGTCCTTTAAACCCTATAGATTCCCTACCGAAAGCCTCTATATATTATCTGACCTTTTGTCCGTAAGAAAACTGTACTTGCTTCAAATCATACTAAGAAAACACACATCCCTCCCGTATAATCCCTCTAAGCCTAGAAGCAGAAGGAGCTTCTTAGCTGCTCCAACTGTCAAGGTTAGATCTACTTTCGCTAAAAGACAATACTCAAGGCAATCTTCCTACCTGTACAACTTGATAAATAAAGAACTACATATATATCCCATGAAGCTCCGAGACTGTAAAAAAGTTGTAACTGACTGGCTAAAGAATAAAACCTACGACGATGTAGAGTCTATTGTAACTACGCTTCAATAACCAAATTATTTACATTCGGTTTGTTGTGTGCATGGTTAGTGGAAGAAGATTTAATTGACTTCTTGCGATCCCAAGACATTGTCGCAGGGCTAACCTAACCTACATTAACCCACAATTTGATCAACCGATTTGGCGTGATAGCGTAACAAGCAAACAATCAAATAAATGATCAATCACATTCGTATTTATAATATTAGACTGGATATTATTACAGGAGAACTAAATACGCTAATAAAAAAAAAAATTAAAAAAAAAAAAAAAAACTGACACACTACACACCCTCATTCTTCACACTCTCCCCACACTCACACATATCACACGTTCACGCGCGTTTTGGCCCATTCTATGCACTACGCTCATTCATTTACAGTGCTGTTTGTATAATTTTAAGTTACCCATTTACTTTTAGTTTTGCATGTTTGCATGTTTACATTGTCTACACTTCAATTGCATAAGATAATGATAAGTGGAAGCGCGGAGTCTCCTAACATAAGCAATTCCTTGCTTAAAAGGTGATCTCCAATAACATGTATCGAAATGCCCCTTGTAATTGAAATAAACAATTTTTAATTTTTTTTATTATATATTTACGGTATAGTAACCTTTTATTAAAAACATACTATATGTTAAAAAATTAATGGTTAGTGCTTTATCGATATAATTTCGAACTCACTACTATTTTGTAGGTATTAAAGGATGAATTTATAGCTTGGCGCTGAGGGCACGATTTTGCTTTTTTGTCGTGGCGCTCAAAAGGTTAAACATTACAATCAGTGAGTGTCTTAGGGTTCGATTTTGTTTTCCAAATTTATATGGGACCACCCTCGGAGTATACCCTTTCCAATAAAAAAAGAATTATCACAATCGGACTACTATGTGAAAAGTTATGCGTGGTCATACATAAAAAAAAACAAACAAAAAAAAATATACGCGTCGAATTGATAACCTCCTCCGTTTTTTTTCGTCGGTTAATTAGTTTTGCGGCTTCTGTAATTGTTGCGCACATTTTTAAATTTGTTGCGCTTATAGTTTTTTAATTATTTCACAAAAACATTTCCTGCTGGGGTAACGTTATCCCAGCCAGACCTTTTTCTTTCTAATGGGAATATTTAAATAAATACTATACTCCATTTGTTTAGGTAGTTAACTAAAGGTAAACAATCTTGATATGTCTTTTTATATAAAATAAATCGTATAAAAGACCAACAAATATTATTTAAATTAAGTTACTTACCTAACATCGGTTTAAGTAAATACCTAATTGTAAACATTTTTACACGCTTTATATTAGCTTCACTTGTATGTTTGTATATTTGTATGTTTGTATATTTGTATGTTTGTTTGTAACCGACTCCTTATAGTGCAATTTTGACCCACTTTAAACGACCAGATTTCATTCAAACTTTGCACACCTGTTAAGGACTGATGACAATGCAATAATTTCATAAATTTGTGCCATTATCCTTGCCAGGGTTACCAGGACAGCAAAAAAACTGTCACAAACTACGCTGACATACGTCTCAAAATTCGAAATACCCTAAAAAATAGAAAATAAATAATAGTTTAAAAAAACTAAAAAACACGCTTCCATGGAAAACCAAACTAAAAAGTACAAAATAATGGAAAAAAAGCGTGGGGTGCCTGATATCAATAAAAAAATACCTTAAAAGCACCCCACGCTTTTTTTCCATTATTTTGTACTTTTTAGTTTGGTTTTCCATGGAAGCGTGTTTTTTAGTTTTTTTAAACTATTATTTATTAGATTCAATTTTTAGACAGTTTTTTAGATAAAAGACATGTTAAGATTGTTTACATTTAAAAACTAAAAGGTTTTGCTAGATCTTTGAAACGGTTAAGCGGATTCTTATCATATTTTGTACATGACTTCTTAGGAATTAGTTTAAATTTGTTCTGCAATAAAAAAACAAAATAATGCATAGTTTAAAGGTTATTTCATTAAATAGAAAAACACTTCAATTGGTTCCAGCACTCTCAATAAGTGGTCTAAAGACTTACTTTAAACGTTATTTTAAAGCTTGTAAATGCCTTCAAATGTATGTGAAGTTTCATTAGTATCCTGTAAGTATTTAACAAGTTATGATGATATTCAGTTCTTCACGAGCATGGTCTTGATGCGCGCGGTGTTATTTGGCCACTGGATTGGATATATGAACTGAATGTTATGTCAATTATTAGTTGTTTAGTTCAGTTGTATATCAGTAAAATTTCAGCGTAGTACATTGGATAATTAATGAGATAATACGATTAAAGTCATTAGGAAGTGAATGACCGAGGTAACCCGACCAAGTTTAGGTGGTTACGAAAAAGCGAAATCGCAGAACATTATGGTACCTTCTAGAATATGTAGGATAGTGTTACAAATTTAGTACAGACATGTACACAAGTTTAAAAAAAAACTACATGTTTATTAAAGAATTTTTATTAACAGGTAAAATAATCATTTCAACTGAACTTTTAAAGTATTAATAAACTTATACTTAAAAACAATCACAGATTAAAATTACAGATAGTAATTTTGCTATTTTGAAATTTTCTATTACTTTTTATTTAAATTATAGATTTCAGTATACACAGTACACAGCTACAGTTTTTATTTAAATATACACATATTGGAATGTGTAATGATCACAGACAATAAATTATATATAATTACTTTTTTCAGTTAACTCTAAACTTACGTATGTCTACTAATACCTACTTATATCAATTAAAATCACAGATCAAAGGTAGTATTAAATGACAAACACATTGCTTCCGACTGCATAAGATTGGAGACGATTTTTTTATTATTATTATTATCACATCTATAAAAAAATGTGACTAACATTAAAATTCACAATGAATTACCCCTTCACCCCACCCCTCCCGCGTCCCACCGAACGACATGTTATATCGGTGATTTTTGATAAGTATGTGCAACTGGAAGATAATAATAATAATAATGTTTTCATCGTACAGATATTATTATGTATTTATCAGTGTACGCGTCTGTACCGACATTGCAAGGTGTATTATACTAAACATTTCAAAAGATAGCATAATGTTCTGCGATTTCGTTTTTTCGTAACCACCTAAACTTGGTCGGGTTACCTCGGTCATTCACTTCCTAATGACTTTAATCGTATTATCTCATTAATTATCCAAAGTACTACGCTGAAATTTTACTGATATACAACTGAACTAAACAACTAATAATTGACATAACATTCAGTTCATAATATCCAATCCAGTGGCCAAATAACACCGCGCGCATCAAGACCGTGCTCGTGAAGAACTGAATATCATCATAACTTGTTAAATACTTACAGGATACTAATGAAACTTCACATACATTTGAAGGCATTTACAAGCTTTAAAATAACGTTTAAAGTAAGTCTTTAGACCTCTTATTGAGAGTGCTGGAACCAATTGAAGTGTTTTTCTATTTAATGAAATAACCTTTAAACTATGCATTATTTTGGTTTTTTTATTGCAGAACAAATTTAAACTAATTCCTAAGAAGTCATGTACAAAATATGATAAGAATCCGCTTAACCGTTTCAAAGATCTAGTAAAACCAAAAACGTTACCCCAGCAAAATCTCGAATAACTTCGCAACCGATGAAAGAACAAATACAAAATAAGGCACAACATTTACTTCATCTAGACAAGTAATTTTATAGCTAGTATTTATTTAAATATTCCCATTAGAAAGAAAAAGGTCTGGCTGGGATAACGTTACCCGAAATGTTTTTGTGAAATAATTAAAAAACTATAAGCGCAACAAATTTAAAAATGTGCGCAACAATTACAGAAGCCGCAAAACTAATTATCTATTAGATTCAAATGACCATTTTCGACAACATCTGGCCTGGGTAACGCACACTAGTTCTACTTGTTGAAGAGTACCAGTAGCCGTCACCGAGGTACACCTTCAGGTCACTCCATAAAATCAGGAGGTAAGGTGTCATCACAACTTACATAACGAGCCCAAACTCGGCACACCTAGTTCTACTTGTCAAGGAGTACCAGTAGCAGTCACCGAGGTACACCTTCAGGTCACTCCATCAAGCCCGGAGGTAAGGTCTCATCATAACTTACAAAACGAGCCCAAACTCGGCACACCTAGTTCTACTTGTCGAGGAGTACCAGCAGCAGTCACCGAGGTACACCTTCAGATCACTCCATCAAGCCCGGAGGTAAGGTCTCATCGTAACTTACAAAACGAGCCCAAACTCGGCACACCTAGTTCTACTTGTTGAGGAGTTCCAGTAGCAGTCACCGAGGTATACCTTCAGGTCACTCCATCAAGTCCGGAGGTTAGTAAAAATATAAAGAACGGTGCGAAATATTTTTTGTAGGTACCTATGTGTTATAAATAAATAAGAAGAAAAAAAAACTTCCACAGTATCAAAATTAGTTCACTTGACTACTATTCTCGCAGCTAACCGTGCGTACACTTGTGTGTGTGTGAGCCGTGTCAATGTAGTAATTGAATTCTATACCTATCAATCTTGAGAACGCGTCCTTAACAGAAACACAAAACTCCATCTTAGCTGCTGTCGGTAAAAATACACTACTTACGTAAACTTAGCCTAGTGTGTCAATTTCGTCAAAAATTGTTCCACTAATATGTCACGACCTTACTATTCCGCAATGAAGGCATATCTCTGGATATCTATGGTTGTGCATGTATGATAAATGAGTGTATGCCAAACAATTTTCTGCGAAACGAAGTTTGCTATCCGCTGTTATGCAAAATAATATTATGACGAAAAAAAATCTCCCATAAAGGGTGGACCCATATTAAGTATTAAATAACTGTAAGTGTATTTATATATGTTACCGGAATAGTATGAAATCTAGGAATTGTATACAACTCCTAGGAAATTAATACAATTCCGAAGCTATTTAGGAAATGTATTCAAATTCAAATAATTTTATTTTCTCTTCACAAACAATGACATAGAAGCTTAAAAACTATATGACACTAGTTTGTGAGAGACTGGTGTCTGCACTAGGAAAACCTGTATAGCAGATCACCAGGGTCCCACCACACGGTATATTAACATTTTCAGTTATTTGCTAAAAATGTGAAGGGATAGTGCATAATATAAATATCAGTGATGGACAAATTAAAAACAATAAAACAAAGATAAAAAGTAAGTGGTAAAACTAGCGGGATACATTATTTAGGATGAGTTAGTAATTCCTCAGTTGCTTTATAATCTAGATTTTGGAATGTATAAACTATTGGTTTAAAAATGATTTAATACATACATATCCTGGGAAATGTATACATTTCCTAGGAATTGTATATAATTCCAATATCGTATTAGGAAATGAACAAAAAGAATGCTTTCTTTAATAAATAATAGTTAGGTTAGACTACAAAAAAAAAAAAAAACTTATAAGGGGGAGTTCGAAGGAAAGGGCTCTACACCTCCCCCCTCCCCTACCACCCTTAAATAGAAGCCCGGCAATCTGAAGTTCTACCTTGATTCAAATCACTAAGAACTTAAGGATTAGGTCTTTACCTATGAAATTGCCGTTCTGCAGTACTGGCCATTTCAAATCAAAATAATTTTTGTTTGTCTAAGAATTCTAATTTCAAATTAATTTTATTTTAAAAACATGGAATTCTTTTTCCAAAAGTAGTCATTTTTTTATTGATTAGTGTTACATTTTCATCGCATTTCAATCTTTTTCGTCATCATGGATACGTTAAAAATTCGAGTAATTATGGAATACGAGTACCGTCGTGGCAGCAACGCGGCACAAGCGGCACGCAACATCAACGACGTTTACGGAGCTAACACTACAAACCAACGCACCACCTGTTATTGGTTTGCTCGCTTCCGTTCTGGAAATTTCAACCTGAAAAATGAACCTCGGAGTCGTCCGAAGACTGGTCGACAATGACGAATTAAAGGTGACTGTGGAAGCTGATGATACACAATCTACGGCTGAATTAGCAGCAGCTTTCGACGCTAGCGTCAAAACAATATTGGTCCATTTGCGTCAAATTGGCAAGGTAAAAAAGCTTGACAAATGGGTGCCCCACGAACTCAATGATCGCCAGCGCGAAGTACGCGTCGAGACGTGCCTTGCACTGCTCAACAGACACACAAATGAAGGAATTTTGAACCGCATTGTTACCTGCGATGAAAAATGGATTCTGTTTGATAACCGCAAGCGCTCAGCAAGTTGGTTGGATCCTGGTTCAGCACCTAAACAATGCCCTAAACGAAAACTTACCCCTAGAAAAGTGATGGTCATTGTTTGGTGGTCTAGCGCCGGTGTGATTCATCACAGCTTCTTACCAAACGGGGTGAGCATTACTGCCGATGTGTACTGTGAAGAACTGAACTCAATGATGGAGAAGCTGGCACATCTCCAACCAGCATTGGTCAATCGCTCGTCTCCGCTGCTCCAGCACGACGACGCGCGACGTCATACTGCACAGCAGATGGTCTCCAAGTTGCAAGAACTGGGGTTGGAAGCTCTCCGTCATCCGCCCTACTCACCAGACCTTGCGCCTACAGACTACTACTTTTTCCAGAATTTGGATAACTTCTTGGCGCGAAAAAAATTAAATACCCGAGAGGCAGTACAAAATGCCTTTGAAGAATTTGTTGCCTCCCGTCCAGCTGATTTTTTTAAGAAGGGCATCAATAAACTGCCACTGCGTAGGCAAAGATGCATTGATTGCATGGGTGATTATTTCGATTAATACAAATAAAAAATACATGAAAAAAAAATCGTTTAATTTTTTTCATACAAAACGGCATTTTCATAGGTAAAGACCTATTATTATAAAGCTGAAGAGTTTGTTTGTTTATTTGGTCGAACGCGCTAATCTCAGGAACTACTGGTTCGAATTGTAAAATTCTTTAAGTGTTGGGTAGTCCCTTTATTGAGAAAGGCTTTAGGATATATAACATCACGCTGTGATAAATAGGAGCGGAGCAACAATGAAATATTTTGCTAAAACGCGGAAAATGTATTCACTTAGAGAGCTTCCGTTGCGTGCGCTGCGTAGACGGTTAAAGTAACGCAACAGCAGCGGCGTGCAGTCCATATAGGCAAAAAGACACTGCAGACCCTAGACCCTAGATCAGGACTAGTTACTAATATTTCAAAAATAAAAGAATTATACTAACAGTAAGTAATAAAACCATTCAAAAAGTTTAAACGCCTAATGTAAATATAATAGCAACGTTCATACCGTTCTATTTACTACGGCAACGCATTCATAACAGATCGCAACTAGGGCATGCTATTCGAGTATTCGTTTTATTCGAGTATTCGCCTTTTTTACTATTCGAATACGAGAAGATTAAATATTCGAGTTTTACGAATAATGTACGCAGTTGTAAAGTACTTCAAAAATTCTCCCACACGTACAGATCACCTCAATACGTATATGACCTCACCAGAAATAAAGGGATTATCACTGTTTCTTGACTGCAAGACTAGATGGTCGTCGCTTGCTGACATGGTGACAACGTTTTTAAGGATAAAGGATCTCGTTCAGAAAGCTTTGATAGATTTAAAGAACGATGCAACATTTACTGTTGAGGAGAACATACTGCTGCAAGATTTGTCCCAATCATTATGTAGGGGATGTACAGAAGAAACCAAAATAAAGTTAAAATCGAAATGTTGCGATCGAGGAGGTTGTACATGTGCGTGCTGTCGCGATTTTTTGAGACAACTGCTCGTGGATTGGCTAGCGTCGCGCGCCCGCGCTCCCCTGCCCCGCGCCCACGTTCTTCAGCCCCCGCACTCGAACGACCTCCTCGAACGTTCCATTTTTTTTATTACATAGAAAAGGTACCTACAAGATCAGCTTAAAATTAAGAAATAGTTAGACAAATGTTCGTGCAGTTAACATCCCCCACCCCAGTGCGTCAGCACTCATCTTCCGTCGGGATTCGAGCAATGCGTGCGGCTGACCGACGCAATATACCATTCTTGGTCTTTACATCTAGGACTCTTATGCGTCCATCTCTGCCTGCCATTACCGCCTGCATGCGACCGCGTGGCCAGACATTGCGCGGAGAATCAGGATCGACGATTAAAACAAGGTCGCCCACTTTCAAGGGTGTTTGTTCCTGATGCCATTTGGTTCTAGGTCGCATATCTGGTAGTACCTCCCTCACCCAACGCTTCCAAAACAAATCTGCGAGTCTTTGAGAGATGCGCCATTGTTTTCGCAGGTATGTATCTGACTCATCGTATGTACCGATCGTAGGTAGGTTGGAGGACGAACCAAGAAGAAAATGATTAGGCGTCAGTGATTCATCAGAATGTGGTTCGACGCTCACGTGGGTCAGCGGACGGCTGTTCACCATGTGTTCCACCTCTGCCAGCAGGGTATTAAGAACCTCATCGCGGGGTGCTCGTTCCTTCAGAACGACCTTCAGTGCATCTTTCACACAACGTATGAGGCGTTCCCACGCCCCACCCCAGTGTGGGCTGGCAGGCGGAGAGAAAGTCCATGTAGTGCCGTAGTTAGCAGCTTCTCCTTTTAGCGTTTCTTGATCAAGTTCGCTTATAGACTTTTTTATTTCATTTAGTCCCCCTCTCAGGTTAGTTCCGTTATCCGAATACATATGTTGTGGCCACCCTCTCCTCGCGGCCATGCGACGTAAGGCCATAATAAATGCGTCAGAGGTAAGTTTCGATACAACTTCAATATGTATGGCTCTAACAGTCATGCAAGTGAATAGGACGCCGTATCTTTTCTCTCGTCGCCTGCACTGTACTGTCACCTCCATGGGCCCAAAAAGATCCACTCCACAGAACGTGAACGGGCGTAGATTATAAGCCATTCTGGCCTCAGGTAAGTTCCCCATTCTGGGTGGATGCGGCTGTGCTTTTCTTATCCTACAAAACATGCATTTTGAGGTCACATGTTTAATTGTAGGTCTCAAACGTAGAGGAGAGTAACCAAATATGGGCTACCATTTTGTTTTTGCCTCAAAAATAAAAAACTATTAAAAAATTAACCATTTATTGATGTCAAAATAATCACATATACATTTTTAAAGAGCTAAGTAACAATCTTATGTTCTTAATATTATTATATATGATTAAATTGAGCACTAAACAAAATATCAAAATAGACGCTAAATATGGAACAGGTACTCAAATATGGGCTACAAATAGAAACTTATAATATGTTATACGAAAATAACAATTATAAATATTTATCTTATAAGAGATCAAATTACTTTAGTAGATGGAAGAAATCACATAATTTTCTTACAAAAATCACATAATTTTCTTACAAAAATCACATATCCAGGTGTCAAACTCTGGCGCAGCACAGTCATTGTGTACCCAGAGCTTACACATTAAACCTCTGGCCCACAGTTCTCCTGTTGCGTTTTCGGAAAAAAGTTCCTGACAAAACATACACGCTGCATCGGCAGCGTCAGGAGCGTCTCTTCCTATAGGGGCATCTGATTCACTATCTGAATCAAATTGAATATTTTCTTCACCTTCACTTTCCTCCCTGGTCTTAGCTTTCTTATTTCCTATACTTCTTTTCTTTTGCTTGGGTTTCTTACCTTTTGTTTTATTTTCTATTTCAATTTTCTTCTTATTTGTTTCAATAAGGTCAGTTTTATATGGAGACGAAGTTATAACTGAGGCCACAGCAGCTTTTCTACCTTTATTAGATGTCCTTCTGACTTTTTTTGGCACGGGGCTTATGTCATAAGGAGATACTAGACCTAGACTGCTACGATCAATTCCGAAGACGAAGGTTGACAGTCATAAGTTGGTACATGTCCAGTTCCAGAAGTAGATTCTTTTGTTTGAGTCTCAGACCTAGACCTCAAGTCCGGTGATTCGTTCGAAATCAAATTCTCATCATTATGAATAGAAGTCAATGGTGAAAGGGGGAATCTTGGATTGTTAGTCTATGACTCTTCATTATTACGGGTACATTTTTTCGAAGTAATATCTGTGCATCCATCTTTGACAGCATTTTGTTCCACTGCAAGAAAATCTGCATCGCTGAATATGGTTTTATTCAATAGTCAAAGTCCTGTAACGCGAAACCCGTTTGCTGCAATTTCACCTGTTTCCACTTTCATGTAACCTCGCCCAAATAACTCTACAATGTCAAAAGGGCTCAGTGCTTTGTTGTTGTTTCTGATCCAGGTTCGTATTTAAAAAAAATGCTGCTTTTAAAGTGCCCATTTTCTTCTCGCGAACCATTTTATGGCTTTAATCATTTCTTCTTAGTCCCAAGTTTTACTTGGTTCTTTTGATTGTGTTGGCGCCATTCTGAAAAAAAAATTAGTAACTAGGTACCTTTAGAACCAGATAACCACCCACCTAAAATACTAATGAGCTAGCCCATATTCAGGACCATAGTCATAGCCCATATTCGATTTTTTTTACTAAAATCAACTTGATCGTGTACTTTATAAGTCACATATAGCAAGCAATAAATCGACCGAAAATCATAAAATTAAACTTATATTCTGCAATAAACCACATAGTTACAGTATTTAGACCTCATTTTCATTAATTAAATAACACATTGAAACGTACCACAGAAAATTTTTAGACAGCAGCAACACAAGTATGGCCGACACTGGTGACAGCTCGCGCGCGACTGACGAGAATGAGTGAGAGCGATGTTAGAGCGAATGAATGCGATAGACGATCGTCGTTTGTTGCGTCTTTCGATTTTAGGTTTTTGAGAGTTGTTACTAGCCCATATTAAAGCACTAGCCCACATTTACTTACTCTCCTCTATAATCCAATAATGTTGTTTCAGATTATTGACGAGAACTTCCTGATTGCTGTGGGCGGCCTTCACGTGTTGGTGCTTGACAATCAGCTGAGCGACATAGTTGCGGCCATCAAGTATAACAGGATACTTGGTTTCAGGTGGTATTCCAGGTGCCTGGTCGATGCGGCTTCCAACCGTACTCGTCAATCACAGGAGTCAAGGTAAGTAACTTACTTTTCCGATCTAAAGGTTTTTTCTGTTTCAGGTGTTCCAGGTCTTCAGCGAATGTCTGCCTCTGAGAGTGCATGATCAACAAACGTTCTGCTCTCCTCATCATATCACCATCGATTGTACTGGTAAGTTTTTTACATTTATCAATAAATAGTAATACCGTACAAGTACTTTTCAGGAGGCGTAGCCAAGATGAAAATCTCTCGAGGTCCGGCACAGCAGGTGAATACTTCTCAGTGACGATGAGAGAAACCCGTTCCAGGACATCGATGCTGACTTCCGGTTGTACATCCACTGGCCACGTCTCTTTTCCTTTATACAAAACTCGGGGCCATATAACCATTCATTTTGTAACATATCTAATTCGCAGCTATCCCTCGTGGCGATGTCGGCTATATTCATTTTGGTAGGTATAAAGTGCCATTCCTTTGTTTGTGTCAACTCGTCAATTTCGCCGAGCCGGTGCGCCACAAACGCTTTATAATCTCGCGCGTTGTTCCTGATCCAGTATAAAACCGTTGACGAGTCGCACCAGAAAAACCTTTCTTGTGGTAACATATTTCTGTGTTCTTTTGTTATAGTATCTGCAAGCCGAGCAGCAAGGAGCGCCGCCTGCAGTTCTAATCGTGGTACAGACGTATGTTTCAGTGGTGCTACTCTGCACTTACTCGAAATGAACGCTAATTTAGTTTGACCATCAGTATCTTGCCAGCGCCAGAATGCCACGGCGGCCATAGCGTAAGTTGAGCTATCGCTGAATATATGTAGCTGTAAGTTTGTATAACTTAATCTCGCAGCGGAGACAAGCGCGCGTGATTCATTTGTAAGCTGCCTCTGCGCGTGCGCCGGTGGCTCGCTATCCAGTGCATTTGGTGCAACTATCGCTGTCTCGCTCTTACGTACGCTCGCATGGTAACAATGAGGTAATCGTATACGGCCAACGTTTCTTAGGAGTTTTAGCCAATTTAACCATTTGTCATTTACGCTGTCTGGTATTTCGTCATCCCAGCATAAATTAATCTTCCACATTTGTTGTAGCAGTATTTTGGCTTTTATCGTGAATGATGACAGGAATCCGTGGACGTCAAATATTGACATAATCAGTCGTAACATTTCCCTTTTCGTAGGACGTTTCAGGCCATTTAATATGTTTTCAGGAATTCGTTTAAATGAGGTATCGAATCCCAACGTATCTTCTTTCGGATACCAGATTAATCCAAGAGTTCGTTCTCCAGCTTCCTGCTGGCCGATTTTAAAACGCACTGCAGTAGAACATAAGGTTTCTTTAGGTAAGTTTTCTAACACGAGCGCGCTGTTGCTATTCCAATTTGTTATCTCAAACCCTCCGCATTTATGGATGTATGCAATGTCTTTTGTTAATTGGATTGCTGTTGACTCGTCGTCTAAACTGTCTATATAATCATCCATGTAGTGCTGATTACAGATTGCATTTACTGCTGCGGGGTGAGTTGTTTCAAATCTTTTAGCATTTTTATTTTTAATAAATTGTGCAATAAACGGCGACGAATTCGAACCAAAGATTAATGACGTCATTGCATATGTTTTCACAGGATCTTCTGGTGAATCTCTCCACAAGAAGCGTAGTGCGTCTTGGTCCTCACTTCGATTTTAACTTTATTTTGGTTTCTTCTGTACCTCCCCTACAATCTGGTCTTCGAGCCGAATCTGCTGGATGTTTCATACTCCACCGAAATCGCGAGCTATGGTGAACACACGGAGCACAGCGAAGAAAAATAAAGAACGTTATGGCGAAATGCCTAAGGGCGCTGAAGGCTTGGAAACTGCTGTGCAAGATGATTCCAGGCAACCAAACACTAAAAGTGACCATGATGAGAAGAAAAAGGACCTAAAACAAGTAGACAAACCTATATTTCTACCCGCACAAATTGAAAAAGTGAAACATAGTTCCGATATAGAATTACCCTCAAAGTCCGAAAAAGTATCAAAGTCGAAGTCTGGGTCAAAGTCCGCATCGTCATCAGTGTTAGCTAGAAAGAAAAGACTGGAATTAGAAGCAGCAGAAGCTAAGGCAAAAATACAGATGGAAATAATCGATAAAAGGTTGGCGGCCAAGTTGGCCGAGCTAGAAAACGAAGAATACAGTTCACATTCGGAAGGAAAAGAAGATCATACTAAAGTTGAAGTGGAGAAGTGGCTAGAGCGAAGTTATCGCGAACTGGAAGTAGAGGCTGCCCAGCCGCAGGATACAAAACTGGGCGAGCTTGACCTACCGCTGCTGGCGCAGCAAACAGCTGCCCGAGGCGGCACTGACGGAACAGTTCACATGTTGGCAAGCGCTCTCAAAGATCTGACCGCTGCTACTACAGCTAACGGATCGCATGCTCAAATGCTGAGCCGATTGAGTACACCTAAGGACTTACCCGGTTTTGGAGGTGACCCGTTGGATTGGCTGCAGTTCAAGCAAGCGTACGAAGAATCAACAAAAGTGTGCAACTTCAGCAATCAGGAAAACTTATGGAGACTACGGAAATGTTTACACGGAGCAGCCAAAAATGCTGTAACAGCACTGCTAATTAGTGCTACGTCACCGGATGTTGTGATGTCTACGTTGGAGCTACAATTTGGAAATCCAGACATTCTAATAGCTACAATTGTGTACGAGATCAACAAGCTTCAACCGATGGCCCAAGAATATCACAAAGAAATAGTAACATTCTCTGTGAAAGTAAAAAACTATGTCGCTGCTGTGCTCGCTGTTGGTCAAGATGAGTACCTGAAAGGAACGAACGTTTTATCAATTATCCTGTCAAAATTACCTACTGTGCTTATCTCAATATGGGCAGACTATAGTTATCCAATCATCAGCAGCGAGGACAAGCCGAAACTTGTGATATTATCCGAGTTTTTGAACCAAGAAGCTATAAAAATATCGAAAACATCAGTGAATATAATATTCAATCCCAGTGACTATAAACGTAAACACAGTGATAACGTAAACAGAACTCATACGGTGCTAGTGCAAAACGCTTCGGGCAGTAACATTGGTGACAATAAGTGCCGTTTTTGTAAAATAAATAATCACAAAATAATAGACTGTAAAAAGTTTAAAAAAGCATTGCGTAAGGACAGATGGCAGTTTATAAAACGTAACGGTTTCTGCTATAAGTGTCTGGTGGCGCGTCATAACCGTGACACTTGCTCAGCACCCGTGTGTGATAAGGACAACTGTGGTCAATCGCACCATCAACTTCTGCATTTCCCTGATGGGCGCGGTATTGAGCAGTGTCAACCGTCCGAGGCGGCAACTCCCGCGGAGGCGTCGGCGTCGGCCTCGGCATCGGCCTCGGTGCAGCCTAGCGAGGCTGTCGCTCACATTAACGATGACAGTTATAGTCAAGTGTTGCTGAAAACAGTGCCTATAAATATACACGGACCTTACGGAACAATGAGCACGGTGGCTTTACTGGACGATGGTTCCACTGTGACGATAGCTAGTGATGAACTAATGGTGAAGTTAGGTATACGCGGACGTAAACAAACATTAAAAGTGCGTAGCGCATGGGACGCTAGCGAACTTGTGTGTGATAGCGAAATAGTGGACTTACGCGTGTCGAACAGTGACGGTACGATGTTTACATTGCAAGCACGTACTACTAAAGGACTTAATTTGCCTAGACAATTTATATCACTCGATAAACTAAGGTGTAGTGATGCAATTAATAATATAAAACGAAAATTATGTTTTGGTCAATGCAAACCGGAAATACTAATAGGACAAGACAACTACTGTTTGTTATTGCCTCTGGAAGTTATTCGAGGCAATCCTACCGAACCGTACTTAACTCGCACTCCGCTAGGTTGGTGTTTACATGGCCGCACGTCTTTGGATATGAACTCTCGAAGCAAGCATTCAACTTTGTTTCTAACTGAAGCCGATGAATCTCAAATTGAAACTAAACGCATAATGAACGACTTACATGAAGAAGTCCGCCGCTCGTTTTCAATAGAAGCTATGGGCATATCAGGAAAACCTCGTCTTAACGCAGAAAATGTACGAGCAATAGCCCACCTCGAAAGTACTTCTACCCTGAAGGACAGCAACTGGTACATCGGCCTACCATGGAAGGATGAAAATTGCAAGATGCCAGATTCATATCCCACGGCCTTGAACAGACTAAAGGGGGTTGAAAGAAAACTTAAGAAATGTGAGAATTACGCGGTAAGATACAAAGAGAGAATAAACCATCTACTACACAATGGCTACGCACGAGAGTTGACCGATGTCCACACCACGCCAAAGACCTGGTATCTTCCTCACTTCGGCGTGGATAACCCCAATAAAAAGAAACTGCGGTTAGTTTTTGACGCCGCAGCGAAGAGTCATAACTTCTCGTTAAACGATTATCTTCTAACCGGACCTGACTTACTTGTATCATTGTACGGAATCATGTTGAGATTCCGCGAAAGCAGAGTGGCTGTGACTGGTGACATCCGCGACATCTTCCTGAGAATTAAAATTCGAAGTGAGGACCAAGACGCACTACGTTTCTTGTGGAGAGATTCACCAGAAGATCTTGTGAAAACATATGCAATGACGTCATTAATCTTTGGTTCGAATTCGTCGCCGTTTATTGCACAATTTATTAAATAGAAAAGGTACCTACAAGATCAGCTTAAAATTAAGAAATAGATAGACAAATGTTCGTGCAGTTAACACATTAAATACAGGATAATTATATAACCAGTGCGCAAATTTTTTTTGGTGGTTCAGTATCAGTAATAGAACACATTTCAACCATTTTTCAATACTTTTTTTAATTTTTATCCGACCTTAAATCAGTAAACTGTGGACACCCTTGATATTTCGTACCTAATATGATATCGACAATAGGAAAAGGTCAGTAACCGCGCGCCGGCGTACGTACTTCGAAATTCTTAGAATTTTGACCGATCGAACATTTGGTAGGTACTAATAGGTCAGTAACCGCGCGCAGGTGTAGGTACTTCGAAATTCTTAGAATTTTAACCAATTGAACAGGTGGTCGGTCGTTTACCTTCGCTGCCGCGCCGGCGTCGCGCGCAAGTTACCATAAAAACCAGTTTCAAAATAGACATCTTTCGTTAACGATAACTTAATTTTTTTGAACATAGATATATCAAAATAAAAATTGCATGATTATTAATTATATATACAGGGTGTCCAAGAACCTGGCGTCCAACTGGATTCCCACGATGCCCCAAGTTCTAACAGTACTCAGAAAAATATTTTAAAAAATCCACCCCATGTACTTACAGAATTATACTGATTTCAAAAAAAAAGGGGAAATGAGCACCCTGTGACATACTTTTGAATGCTGTGACTGCTAATGCTGATAATTTCGATATTTCTTGGAGGTTTTGTAATCTAGGGTATTGCTGTGTCTAAATAGAATGTAAAAATAATGTACTTATTGTACCATTTTAAAATAAAATATTATTTTAACTAAAGGTGATATGGAAAACTATTGAATTTCGCAACTTTGACCGACTGTAGTGTAAAAAAAATGTACCAAAATAGTATGGCAAGTGACGTCAAATTTTGACGCGTTTATTCCTCTTTTTAAAAAGGTATAGTAGCACAAATTTGGTTTAAGCGTTTTCAATCCGGAAATTTTGATGTCAAAGATGCACGTCGCTCTGGTCGCCCTATTACGGATAAAATGGATGCCATTTTTGAAAAAGTGGAGCAAGATCGGCATACCTGTAGTTACGACGTAGCTGAAGAACTGGAAATTGACCACAAAATAGTTTTGGCGCATTTGAAAAAAACTGGGTACACAAAAAAGCTCGACATTTGGGTACCTCACGAACTCACTGAAAGAAACCTAATGAACCGTGTACTCATTTGTGATTCTTTATTACGACGTAATGAAACCGAACCATTTTTGAAGAAGCTGATAACTGGTGATGAAAAGTGGATCACGTGCGAAAAAGGTCGTGGTCAAAGGCCGGTCAGGCTTCACAGACTGTGGCGAAACCCGGGTTAACTCGCAACAAGGTGATGCTGTGTGTGTGGTGGGATTGGAAGGGCATTATTCATTATGAGATGTTACCACCAGGCAGGACCATCGATTCTGAACTCTACTGCGAACAACTGATGAGATTAAAGCAAGAAGTTGAGAGAAAGCGGCCGGAATTAATCAACAGTAGGGGTGTGGTTTTTCATCATGATAACGCTAGACCTCACACATCTTTAGCCACCCAACAAAAATTAAGAGAGTTTAGCTGGGAGGTGTTAATGCATCCGCCGTATAGTCCTGACCTTGCACCTTCAGATTTCCACCTGTTTCGGTCTCTTCAGAATTCTTTAGGCAGTGTCAGGTTAACATCACGAGAGGACTGCCAAAACCACTTTCGCGGTATTTTGACCAGAAGTCCCAAAATTTCTATAGCAATGGGATCATGTCCCTACCTACAAGATGGCAAAAAGTTATCGAACAAAATGGTACCTACATACTTTAGTTAAATATAAATAAACTTTATTAAATTTTTTTTTAATAAAGTTTATTTATATTTAACTAAAGTATGTAGGTACCATACCTACATACTTTAGTTAAATATAAATAAACTTTATTAAAAAATGTTTTGAATTTTCTTAAAAAATACGAAGAAATTTTCCCCAACCTATTATTAACTTGGTGAGCGCATTAAAATATTTTTACACAATCCTGCAATATTTTATGAGGAATTCGAATCTCACAATAGTCACAACACGCTTCGATATTGCCAAATGCTTCCAATGCAGAAGTTTATGAGACTATTTAAATATCAACAAACATGTTTTTTGCGATGACTTAAACCAACAAAACACTGATGATGAGGAGGATGATGTAATTTTGAGCGAAATAAGCAGACAGCATCAAAATGCAAATAACGAGAATTTGACAAAATCTATCAAAACGCAATTGAAAGAAAAGGTTCAAGAATCTTTGCAAAATAGGGCTACCATTTCTACTAGACGACTGGTTACGAACAAAGATCTAGAAACATTATTGCGCGTAGAAATGGCACAATTTGGAGGTCCTAAACCAGTTCATCAGTCACAGGCGTACAAATTTCTACTTTCCATCCCCCCAACCAGTGTAGAGCCCGAACGCGTATTTTCAGCGAACAGGTTTTTTTGTAACCATTTACGTTGTTCTTTTAACGACGATACGTTAGACGCGCTCAGTTTCCTTCGATCTTTCTATTTCAATAAAAATAAATAAGGTATTTTTTTTTCTTAAATTTGTGGTTTTTGGATTGTGTATATAATTAGAAGAAAAACTAATTAAAATACTTGTTGTTTTAATAATTTATGATTCGAAACACAAAATATTCGAAAAATTCGAATTATTCGAATAGATTGTGAGTAAATATTCTAAAAACTCGAATACTAAAATCAGGCGAATATTGCATGCCCTAATCGCAACGCAAGCAGGCAGCGAACGATCGTGTCTTTATTTCATTCATAAATGTACACATGTAGTGGTAATTTCTTCTACATTTTCGTGTCTATACATTGCACACATAAAGCGAAGTCCTGCCGCAGGCTAACCAATCACAGCGCGCTGTGAGTATTATGCGATCAAGTTGAATATGTACGTAGCCTCAGGAACATTACGATTCGCAATGATGCAATTTTATTTGTCAACGTTTTAGTTATCAAAATTTAGAAATTGTTTGTTTACGAAAGGATCCATATTGATTTCGTACATGTGAAGTGCGCTGTTTTATTATTTTATTTTGATTGAGTTTTCTTGTGATTAATTTATTTACAAACGTTAATATTTAGGTAGATTTGTTGCTTATTTCAATTAGTTTTACTACGCTTTTTGTTTGTTTTTCAAAATGTTCGATTGTGAGGTTTGTGTTGAATATGTGTGTTTGTTAAAAAGTGTATCTAAATGGAAATGTGTACCAGAGTAACGAGAATTATAACCCAGCAAAGAGGTAATGCAACTCGTAAGTTTCATAGTAATAATTAAGACACTAAAACCGGCTATGTTGTTGTTTACACACATTTAAAAAAAATTTTTTCCTTGCTAGTTTAGTAGTTCGAGTACAGTGTGGAATTGTTCGGGATTTGCGGATTTACATGATTACTATCCCACGGCTTGCTCAAAGATTTTGGTAATTATCGTATTGAGAGAAGTATTACGAAGAAGTTTATTATTACAACGTATTCTTACGTACCTATTTAAGAAACACACAATATCAACAACAAGTAAGTACCTACACATCTTTCTGTGCTTTCGACGGAAAAAGAATTATTGGTCGAATGAAGACGCATACCAACTTTTTATGACGATGGTTTAAAATCATATTTAAAAAAAGATAGGCGCGAAGATGTCATTTATAAATGAGTTAGTTTACTTTATTATTTTTGCTGTTACCCGTACTTAATTTACTTATTAAATATATTTACATATACGAATCACATGAAGGGCCTTTTTCAACTATTACTCACCTGGATCAGATATTTGAGGTGGCCGAAATCATTTATTAGCATTATCAGGAAATCGCCATTTCAACCTTTTAAACCACCTAGTGAGTTTTTCTTCACTAACTTGAGCAATTACGAAAGACGTTTTTTTTTTGAACTGCCTACCCGATCATAAAACCCTGTGCACGCCACACTGCGCAACAGTCATGTAGGACGGAATTGTTCCTATTAAAAAGTTCTAAAAAAATGTCCCGATACCATATGTCTATCTTTTAAGGTTGGTTCACTATAACGCTTTTAATTGTAATCCAATCTAAATATTATAAAGCTGAAGAGTTTTCTTTAGCTGAACGTACTAATCTCACGAGTTACGTTTAGTGTTGGATAGCCCATTTATCGAGGAAGGCTATAGACTATATAATATCACGCTAGGACCTTTAGGAGCCGAGCACAAAGAAAAACGTCACGCATACGAAGACCTCGCACGGGTAGGCGATTCCATGCGACGGGATGCGTTGGGGGAGCAGGAAATTTAACGCGTACGAAGTCGCGGGCAGAAGCTAGTAAGAAATACTATTCAAAATAGGTAGAAAGGTGCCTGGAGACACATTGGAGAAACACGAAAAAGGTCTGCCAAATCAAAACATTTTAAAACGTATTACCTGCCTAGTACCTAACCTAAGTACCTGCCTACGTATCGTCGTATAGGTATGTAGTTAGTGGATCAAGAACTGTAGGTGAAAGCAAATCTACCTATCTTTTCATTTTATTTCATCGTATCTCTGCACTGGAATAACTTGAATAATTTTTTTAAACTTTGCTACCACAAACGAATCAATCTTCGGGAGACTGTCCGACTGGGCCTTGGTAAATCCGACTTCCATGTATCCTATCTACCTATATCTATATTGAAATCTCCATAAAACTTAAAGTAATAATTTGTTGTTTATTTATCTCTATACAACTTAAAGAAACAATTATAAAAAACAAGAAACAACGCCTATAATCCGCAAATAATAACAAATCAGTACGGCGGGTGGTGGGCTATCGTGGCTCGTGTCGTCATCACACGTTCCGCGCGGTCAGCGTGCGTTTTAAAACTCCGTTTCTGAAAACTTTAATATCTTCGTAATTTCTCGATGGATTTGAGTGATTCAAAAAGAAATTTACTCAGATATTTATATTGTATTCGATGTAGTATACAAAATTGATATACCCTTTTGTCGAATTGATCCTCACTACCCCGCAATTATTTGATACAAACGACTCAAGATACGGGAAGTACAAGCAATTCGGAGAGCGAGTCCGCAGAAATCGTAAAATATTCGATAATTTATATCAAGTTGGTTGGTTTACTTGCACAGCCAAAATGAAAGGAAAAATACCACATAAATACTATAGTAACTTATTTAATTAATGCATGCCAAGTTTCAAAATACATAATACTATCCTTACACACTTTGTAAGACAAAACTTGCATATGCAAGAAAGTTTTTACATGTCCTTGACAGAAGTAACTTGTTCAATTCAAGTGAATAAAATGTAAAATCTCATATTTGTATAACATTGTTTTCTATTTGATTGACTTAAAGCAGATTGATTCATCTCCATTACACTTGCGTGGTTTGTAGAATATTGATACAGTTTTTTTTTTTCAAATTAACCTTACTAACAACACAAAACTGTGTTTAACAGATGTTTAGGCTTAACAACTTAACTGGTTTGTGATATTTAACAATTAACTATAAGCACCTATTACGAGTAGATCATTGTATACTTTGCTGTTGAAATCTCAATAGTATTATCCTTCTATGAATTTTAGTCAAGTTTCAAGTACAAAATAAAATTATTACATAATTATAAAAAAAAAACACTAATAAGGTCTCTGGCGATCCCTGCCCCTGAAACAAAGAAAAATAAAGATTTATAACTAGTTCCGATTTTAGGGTTTTCCGTAGCCAAATGAGAGAAATAGAATTCACTCATTTTACTCAGTGAATCGTCATGATGGCAGGACCAACTCTAGTCATTAAAATCATCTACCACGTATATTTAGTACTATTTTGTACCTGTCCTAAAATGTTTATACGTCACATGAAATAAACGGAATTTCACGATAACACTGGTCGGTCCGCCATTATGATGCGTCATAATTACGAGACCACGCCTGTACTCTGGGCACGCCACAATAGGGAAGATGCAAATATAATATTTATGAAAATTTTATGATTAAAATGTTAAAAAAGTATAAAAGAAGGGCCACTGCAATGTTTTTATGTTACATAATGTTCATTTTTAACAATAATTACGAGTTAAAAATGACTTGAAACAAAACGTATTTCAAAACACCAATCAGCGTTTATAACAAGAGTGACGTCACCTCACTCCTGTTATGACAACTTATTGAGGCTATGGATGTAAAAGTTAATATTATTTTATGGGAATATTAATTGCATTTTTATTGTAAAAAATGGAAGGTAGGTTTATAAAAGCAGATTCCAGGAATTTACTAAGAGTTATTTTTCAGAAAAAGTTTTCCTCCACCCATTTTAAACTTTAATCCAATTTTAGACGTCATTCTCCAACTATAAATGTAATACATGTTATAGACAAGTTTGTAAGTATTAGGTAGGTTACTAACGTGTTTTCACGTACAAGCAGATTTACTAAACATATAACAAGTATATTCGCTGACTTATTACGTCAAAGTGATCTTCACAGTTCACAGCATCGAATAATGCAAAAAGGAAAGAAAGCTATGCAATGAAGAATGAATGATGCATGATGATGATGTGATGTATTGTGGAATGCAATAAAGTTTTGAGTATTGAAATGGTGTTTGGAGAAAACTGAAATTTCTTTTCGCAGCTTGAAACCAACTTTTTCTCAGTTTTGGGTCTCAAGGTCCAGTCAAAAACAATTTATTTGGAAACTTTGTTTAAGTATACACGGACTCACTGGCTGGATTATTAGTGGTATGTTATGATCACCTGATGTTGACGGATAGTCCATATTAAATTTTTCAAAAAAAACTATCTCAAAAGTCGAAAAAATATGTAAAAGTATGAAAGCCGACCAACAAATACAACCAGTGACAGACAAGAATGACGTCATCGGAACTATAGGTCCGTTTTCGCGGGAAAATTTAAACTGTCAATTTAAAACCTCATTTTTTCCGATAAATTACATTTTTTTTTTTTTTAATATATTTGTGGTCTATTCTACATGGAATTCTTTAAAGTGAAAACAAAAATAAAAATATTGCATGTTGCCTATTGCGGCGGTAAGTCCCCTGTTTGAGGAGTGGATAGAGAGGCGCCACGGCGTCCTCACCTTCCGCCTGACGCAGGTTCTCACCGGGCATGGGTACTTCGGGGGTTCCTGTTCAGGATAAAGCGGGAGGAAACGCCCGGGTGTTTCCATTGCGAGGATCGTCTGGAGGACACGGTGGAGAATACGGTGGAGGTGTGCCCTGCCTGTGCGGAGCACCGCCGTGTCCCCGTGGAGGCGATCGGCGGCGGCGACCTCTCGCGTCCGGCCCTGGTGCGAGCCATGGTACGGAGCGAGAGGGCATGGGAAGCCGCCACCTCCTTCTGCGAAGCAGTAATGCTCGCGAAGGAGGAGGCGGGGCGCGTGAGGGAGAGGCAGTCTCTGCGCCCTCACGTCCCTACCCGCCGCAGGAGGAGACGCCTCGGGCGTCGGGAGTCGATCGCAGACTCCCGGCCACCGTAGGCGCGGGCTTGCGGGCGGCGAGCAATGGGTAGCTAGCCGCCCGGTAAGGACCAGGCCCGTGTCGACGGCGCGTAGTGTTCCACGTGCGCCTCAAAGAGATGTGAGCAGTACTGAAGGGGTCTGCTAGGACCGATGCCTGCCAGGGTCGCGAGATTGTTCAAACGAGATACCGTGGCCCTGGCATATGGGTAACTGAAGGAACACGGGTGGGTTTTAGTCAGTAAAAGTCTGACACGCCCTCCCGCTCCGCCCAGAGCGGGAGAAGTCATTTGATGATTTCACAACCAAAAAAAATAAATACGCCTGTACCCCAAAACTACAACGAATTACATGATTCTGATCACACCAGTATTTAGTACAGCCCAAATACATTTGGTAAATTATCTTATTGAAACAAATATTACGAAGAAGTTTTATGTTTAGCGAAGTTAATTGTTACTATCTCAGCAAGTAGCGCATCGACAGAACGTTCATTTTCATAGTTAAAACGTATTCACACGTATTTAAGAAACACAAGGTCAACAACAACGACTCACCCCGCCTGGAATAGTACTAGAGGGAGACATCTCTTTAACCACTGCCCCACACATAATTTAGACGTCATCGCCCCGATGACCCCCACTCACTTCTCCCATGATCCCAACCACGTCCCCGATGTCCTCGATATAGAGCTCCTTAAGAATATCCACCTACGGCTGGATGCTATACAGCGTGTAACGGAAGGGGGGTAACAACCCTGAAGGAGGTGAATGTGCTCATGAAACTCAACAACTTTCCCCAAAGAACATAGGTCGAAATATGAAAAAAAAATTTGGCCCTCCCATAGTAAATCAATCAGCTGGTAGTCAGTTTTGTAAGGGAGGGCCAAATTTTTTTTTCATATTTCGACCTATGTTCTTTGGGGAAAGTTGTTGAGTTTCATGAGCACATTCACCTCCTTCAGGGTTGATACCCCCTTTCCGTTACACGCTGTATAAGCTATACAGGGGCTCGATTCCGACCACCGGACTGTCGTCATGTAATTGACCCCCGCGTAGTTAGCGAACGCCTGATATTCACCACATCTCCACACTTAGACTCCATTCCCCGATCAGTTCGACTATATCGCCGACACAACGGCCGCGATCGACTCATTCACTGATCACTGCTGAATTAGAAGAACGCGGCTGTCCGTGCCTACAGCAACTTTCCCTGTGACGCGAACAAAGCCCGTATGCGTTACTTACAACGCCAACTGGGACAAAATGCTGAGTGAACTCCAGCCGACTCATCTGGCCTTCTGGGAACTTCAGAGGAAACTCAAATCCAAAGAAATAGTCTCTATGCCCCCCCCCCTCCCCCCCGATTCGTCCCGACAAGACCATTGCGTTCGAGGATGCCGAGAAGGCTGAATGCCTAGCCGACAGTCACGAGTCCCAATGCTCACCCAGTACACCAATAGACCAAGCTCATCTCGCTAAGATTGACGCGGAAGTCGAACGTAGAGCCTCCGTCCCGCCCGTCGAAGTCCCTGATGACCTTCTGCCTCCCGCACCCCTGACGAAGAGCACGAGCTCATCAAAGGCCTCAAACCCCGCAAAGCCCCCGGATCAGATGGAATCACCAATAAGGTGTTCCAACTGTTCCCCGCGCATCTGGTCGTGTTCATGACCACTATCTTCAATGCAAACTGGAACAATAACATATTCCCGCAAGCGTGTAAGGAATCCACAGTCATTGGCATCCCCAAGCTCGGCAAGCCCAAGTCTGACCCCACAAGCTATCTATCGTCCCATCAGTTTGTTCAATGTCCTCGGCAAAATCTATGAGAGACTTATTTATAAGCGAATCAGACATTACGCTGAGACAAAGGGCCTCATTCCCAACGAGCAGTTTGGTTTTCTTGTGCAATTGCACAAGAAAACAAAACTGCTAAAAAAAATAAAACCTTTAGCAATTGCTAAAGATTTTTTTTTAAACTGCCTTATCGCGGTCTTAAAACCCTGTGCACACCACTGCGTGCAGCGTGTGAGGTACAAAAATTTCAGGACAGGTACAAAATAGTACTAAATGGGTACTAAATATACGTGGTAGCATCCTTTAATTACAAGAATTGATCTCATGACGTTTATGATTATTATTATTTTGTATATAAACTGAAAAGGTGCTAAAGAAGGCATATTAAAATGATTAAATAATGTAAAATCCATACATTTAACAAAAAAAAAAAAAAACCACCAACAAAATCTAGGACACAATCCAACGATATTACCTTCAATAAAAAAAAAATCTTTAGAAGAAGTATTGATCACTGAATTTTTTTGAGTGAACCTGCATTAAATAATTGTTGTAAATTTGTAAAATTAAAACAAAAAGGCCAATTGAATAAGGAGGCAAAACCGCTTTCGTAACGTAATCACTTGAATTTTGATATTTTTAGCTCACTACCATTCTATTATTCACAATTCATAAAGAATTTTTCTTAAGGAATACAATTTCGCAAAAATATTTGTCAGTGTTTTCATCAATCTTTTAACTAACAGACATAATAAATATCGTCACTGCTAGAATGTCTATAATTAAATATCAATAATGATAGTTACCCTCCGTCGCTCCTCATGGCGCCACCTCCACTACCGCGGTCGCTGCCGCCGTAGCTGCGCCGCTCACCGCCGCGGTCTCCGCCACGGTCCCCGCGGCCACCACCGCCGCCGCCGCCGCCCCAGCCGCCACCGCCACCACCGCCGCCACGGCCGCCGCCACCGCCGCCACGCCCGCCGCGGCCCGGCGGTCCGCCGCCGCCTCCGCGCCCGTTGCCCCCTGACGGTGGCCCTCCAGCTCCACCACCTGCGCCTTCCGGTTTCTCTTCGTTACATCTATTGCAGGCTTTTCTCCAAGAAAAGTTTGTGTTTCCGCAACTCGGGTTAGGACATCTCCAATCCCCAGCTCGATTGCCAGATGGTGGGCCGCCGCCACCACCGCCGCCGCCGCCGCCGCCGCTACCGCCGCCCATCGAGCTGCCACCCCCACGCGGGGCTCCGCCGCCGCCCCCGCGTGGACCTCCGCCGCCACCGCCTCCCCCGCGACCGCCGCGGAATCCTCCTCCACCGCCTCCTTTACTCCCGCCCCAAGTGTTTTGTCGTTGAGCAAGAGACACTTTAATAGTAGCTCCATTGAAATCTTTTCCGTCGAACCACTGAATAGCAGAGGTTGCGGCATTCGAGTCTTCATAAGTCACGGTGGCTTCTCCTTTTGGCTGCCCGGACACTTTATCTTTATACATCCATACTTTTGGTCTTTGGGTCTTCTTGTCGGTCTGTAGCAACATAATCAATACTTTAAAAAATGAAGAAAAGTAGTTGCTTCATAAGATAAGGTTTCATTTTAACTACAATACCTACGCACCAAATTCCAAGTTTCTTTATGTAGCGGTTTGGGCTGTGCGAGTCTTTATTTGTGTCTTTATGACATCCATATTCAATATGTGTATTTACCTTGTATTTATATTAACGAAACTGTCTGAGATATCAACCCAGGGACTAACTACTGAGACGAGGAACGTAACATTGTGTACGAGGCTTCTTTTTTTACAAAAAGTGGTAAATACAATTTTAAGGAAGGATTTTGTTGTGTGGATCCAAATTGGTACAATGGGTTAAATAAAAAATTGGAATAAATACGTCAAATATTGAAAACGTCCCCTATAAACTTGAATCTTCACCCTTTAATGAATCTACATTTAAGTCATCATTCGTGTTTGTCTGTGTGACCGCGTTTTTCTTCTAAACTGGGCAAAAGAGTTTGATGAGGGTTTCACAATCATTTAGGGAATTCATTCTGGTTTACGTGTGCATATAATATGTTAACATTAAACCTACATACAGAGTCGGGCCATCAATCAAGGGCCATCGACGCGCATACTGTAACCATGAATTCAGCATCTTATTTTAGTGAAAAAGATTTTCGGCAGTTACAAAAATATTTCCTGTTTCACAGAAAAGTTCTATTAAACCTACGCGGTCAAAATGTACGGAACAACTAAAAACTTCAACATATAGTATTTCAGAATCATGTAGCGGTATTGCAGTCTACGAAAAGCTATTTATTAACTGTTCTTACAATTCTCGTAAATAAAAATCATATGTACATACATACAGAAACTCACGCCTTCTCATAGGGGTACCCATAGGATAACGGCGTGAGTGCAGACACTACAGAACGACACCTGCTAGGATCCTTACTCCTTGCCTCGGTTACGGTTATACACAACATTCACTTCAATACACTCGTGCAGGCACCAGCACACCATTGTGAACAACCAGAAGAGCCTTTTTGGACAGCAACTGCTTGGTTACAATCGCATTCGCATTCAATTAAGTAAATGGTGCGATTGCATCATAACTAAAATTAACTCACTTTCACTTTCTTGCTTCACACTTTTATCATAAAATGTCTTGCGAAAAAATAAAGCAATATAAAAAAGGTAATTCCGAATATTCTGTCGCTCATGTATCTTTAGCCAAGTGTCATTGAGTTGAGCTGTAAATACTGCATTCAGTTATTGAAATACAACAGCACCACATCACAAAAGGGAATAATGGCTCTTTTCTAAAAGATATATTAATCAAAAAAATATATACCTTAATAATACCGATAGATCCAAAGTGTTGACATAACTCATCTTCTGTAGTATTTGTATTCATGCCTTGGATAAAGATAGTGTCTTCTTGCGTTACCATATCACCCCCACCCCCACTCCCACCCCGGTCTCCGCCGAACCCGCCGCCACCACCTGCAGATGAACATTTATTTAGTTACTGCTATCACATAGTATATAACACACTGCTTGCGAACACCTTTTTTTTGTTTTACCCATCCAATATGGCTTGAAAGTAGTTATGATTTTATATTGTAAGTAACCCAGTGTTATTATAACACAATACCACAGCGTGAACTTTATTTTAGAAGTATAATTTGATAAATACAATGCAGTTTATTCTGTTCAATTTCACACGATATTACCAAAAGCAAACACTCTCTCTATAACTGTTGCAAAATATATCAAAAAGTACGGAATCACCTAAGATTATTGTATTTCCTTAGTTGCAAAATAATATAAGGTGTCTAGGTCCGAGAATATCACAATAGCACATACAGTACTTGCCATTAGTATGGCACATCGGTAACACGACCAAGACTGGTAGCGTTTTGTACAACATTGGGTCTATCGCATATTGCACTGTTACTGTCTTATACCTAGAGAAGTAAGAATCCTTTTTATCAACAACGCATTGCAATAAAACTCATAGCAGAAATCTATGGTTGTTAACTGCCCTACATTATATTTTTATGCGACAATGCCATAATTGTGAAATAGTGAGAGAAGCACACTGCACTTGTCGTGTCAGTGATGGACAAAGATATCGCTGTAGGAAACCAAGTTTAATCGCGTGTCGCTTTCTTGTTTCCGATGTACCATATTTTTGGTCAAGTATAGTACTATTGTTATTAACCACTTCAGATTCTATTTTATGTAACAATTTCCAATAACACATTCAATTTATTTTCAGTTAGGGCTGCCAAAACGATATACATGTTTCTGGTATTACCATAAAACTTACACTAGTAATACGCAAAACTTATCATTATACCACCAGTAGTGTTTACATTACACAACAATCAATACACCTTTCATGGAAGAAGATAATAACGGGGATGTTGAAACAGAAACTCGTATAGTTTAAATGACAACGAAGACGGACCTTCTTGAATACTTATAGAAATATAGCCATAGCGTGCGTTGAACCACCTATTTTACACACCTTAACTGGGAGAAATTATCAGCAACCTCGCGTAGACCGCACACCACACCCCCATTGATATTGATTTACTTATTTTGTTTCTTTGAGTGTGATGGCAATATGAAGCTTAAGCTAGCGTTAAAATATGTATTACCAACATTTATAATGCATGTAAAACCACAAAATACTTGCATTTTTACCCAATTATTATACCGGCACAGTATTCAAAGATAGCTTGATGAAATTTTAAGTGTTGCTGCAGGATACGAAATCTCTAAAATTGGTTCTTAGAACTAATTCATCAAAAAGATACATCGACACGAATTCATTTGATTGTCAACAATTTATGTTCCATAATACTGTATCAATACTGTGTGGCTATAACTAAGAACCCAATGCGTAATGTTTTGTGGTTATACATTGATACAATATCAGGGAACAAAGATTGTAGACCATGAAATGAATTCTTGTCGAATTATACATTTTTTGAGGTTTCCTGTATACGCTAATTCACCGAGAACCCAGTATGACATACGCACCTAGCCAGGTTTTTTACCAGTGAACCAATAGAATACCAGGTTTGGCAGCCCTTATATAATTACAAATTAATAAAATGTTAACAGCACCGCTCGCTCATCGCGAGGAGCTTTACCTTTATTATAACCACCCCCCCTGCCGCCGCCACTAAAACAATAAGAACAGCGTTTAGTACACTGGGCAGGCTGGGGACACACTGTACGGCCGCGGAGATTGATTCACACCTAGGTACACTTTTTAAGTGACCTTAGTCCATGAGTTGCATCCTTTTCTTTACCATAACGATTAATACCTTGATACCTTGAAAATCTTAGAACATTGTTGGGTGATGTTAATATTACAATATCTCTCGAAATATATGCATGCTAGCAGTAACAATTTAAATATTTTCTAGAAGAAAGCTTGAAATATATTTTATAAAACAACCTTGAAACTATTTGCGCTCATTAATGTTGATACTTTGAAACGCATTATTTTTCAAAATTGTTTTATGCTCACACCTTTACTTGGAGAATGTGATTAAGACTGGCTTTCCGGTGGCCAAATAGAAGAGGAATCACCATTCAGTCCCATTCTCTATGCAAAATGTGTTAGGATAGTTATATAATGAAAGCTAATATGCTTCTGATTTTCCGCTAGGAACAGCTCTTCCTTAAGCAACATCATCCCATATTCAATGTAATGTAATACATTAGATATGCATGCATGTGGATATGGGTTGATGAAGTTGTTGTTTATTTATTCATTGTTATAATTTATTTGGGATGCAGGTCGCATGAAGGTCGTGTGTGAAAGTCACCAGCAGTGATATTAGCCTTCATTACATAATTAATATAATCATGTACACTAAATTTAGTTTAGTGTATGTTACTCTTTGGGATGGCCGAGTACCATAAGCTTAATTTTTAAAATATTTATAGACATGATATTGTGTAAATGTGTACATAATTATTATGAATGCTAATTTAATAAAAAATACCAATTTTAGATGACACAAAATCAGTACAGCAGCGCAATGGAAGTTATATTTTCTTGGGAAATAATATAAATAAGTAATACGTGGACTTTAATGTAACACATTTTAAAGTGATACATATTTTATTTTCATTTCGAAATGCACCCTTTGACGGCTTTGTAATAATATTGAATAAAAAGTACTCAAACAGCATGATGTGCAATGGAAATTAGTCATTATTTAAGTCGTTTTAACAGAAGAGTTTATATTGCTAAAATAGAGAACAGACTTATTAAACAACCTGTTTTACTTACTTGACTAATTTGTAAGCATCTGTATAAACACATTCCTCATAGTTTTCTTGAAATAATAATGTTACGGATTAAGCACATAATAATATATGATTATATCTCAGGATTTACAAGTGTAAGGGCAAGAACAACCAGAAAATTGAAACTAATGTGCGCTTATAAATTTGAAACTGCTTGTATTGCGTATCTTTTTCATTTAAGCATGTGGTATCTACACGCAATGAATAACAAAATATTGTAAGTTAAGTATAACTTATATGGGATCACACAGAATACACAGAAGTAAGGTGTTATCTAAATAATTTTTTTAATTTGAATATAACTACCTCTTGCTGAAAAATTACACGATTCGAATTTCAACTCTGGCGCTACGCAGTGCATACGTTTCATGAGATTCAGCACGAACTGTAAGGTTCATGAAATATTGCTCGCTGGCAGACAGACGGCCAGACAGCGAAAGATTATTAACAGGGTTCCATTAGCACTCTTATGGTATGGAACCCTAAAATCGGTAACCTGCACTTCTAACTTAATTAGCGTTTTTATTTGGATATACATATAGGCACTTATTTTTGATGTAATGTAAATTCTTTTCAGCATCTATTACCGCTATGACAAAAGGCTATAATTGTTCTGTAAAATATTCTTCTATATACTTATACTAACCCTAATAATACAATCACAATTTTAGATTAAAAAACGTAAGAGATAAGGGTCGAAGGTTGAACGTTTTGTTTTTACATTTATGAGCTACTAGCTGCTGCAGGTGTTTTGTACAAGCAGATTTCACGGTATACTTTGATTGCACGATATCAGATTCTATGAAGACAGTGGTATTTGTAAAGCCATATAGCCTGAGACTACTGTACAGGAACTACCTAGAAAATTCGTGATTTTCCAGCTGTTTTATTATCCCTGCTTGTCCTTCACTAAGATACCCCAGAGCTGAAGCGACCCTACCGAAATTGTTTATTTAATATCTATGTGATGGCATTTGGAGTACAAAAAATAGCTCAGAATCTTGGGCTGATTTATACCACACACATCAATGCATGTAACTTGCAAGTGCAAGTCCAAAGAACAATGGCCAGTCTCTCACCACTTGAACTAGAAAAATCGAATAAAACGTAACTTGGTGATATAGGTACTATATTGTGTCGTTCAATTTGCCTAATATTTATGTATTATAATTAGCCTGCTACTCTATCTGAGGAAAGTTTAAACAAACCCTGTTTAGATTAAATTCGTACGGTATCATTCACTAAAGGAAATTAGAGAACATTCACAGTTACACACAGGTAGGTAAGTTATCTGATCCATTAGTTTTACCATAACTTACTACAGCATCCAATAAATATAGGTTTATCAGGTATACAGGCTGGATTTTTGGGACGGAGCAGTCAGGGCACGTACCTTAACCATTGTAGTTATAGGAGACTGTCGTTAAATTGAGTTCGAGCAATTGCAAACTGTATTCACAGATTTTGTTTTTTTTAGAGTAAGATAGAAAAATTTTATACAGGATAATTTTTCAATTGATCTAGAAAAGTCTAATTTTCTTGATAGGTACCAATCGATGTAGATCTATTTAAGAATTAAAAACTTCTAGACTAATTTACCAGCCAGACCATCAAATTCTAAAAGTGGATTGTCATACACAACGTGTCATCTTAATATCGCAAGACTTCACACATTCAAATTAGAGTATTGAGTTAAAAGGATAATACAATGACCATTACTTTTTATTTGTAAAGTTAACTGGTATTATTAAGAAAATCATGTAGCCCTAGCATTACTGTATGCATTTAAAATTCAATCTTACTTACAGGGAATATGAAGAAGAATCCCAAGAATTATGTATTTTGAAGAATGCAAGATACATAATGCTTGGAGAAGAAAAAACCTGTATTTAAGGTGAATGCCTAGATAGCCCTCGCCATACATTTTTCAGGTGTGGAAATCTCGGTAAATAAACAGTTTCTGCAGAATAAAAGCAACTTTAATGAGACTTAATAATGTATTATGTTCGCATATGGCCCAAATTTTATAAAAAAAACAGTATTTCTAGGAGAATTAGACCGAATAAAAAACGAAAAATCTTTACATGTGTGAGTGACCTGAATCGCGCCATCTGACGGAAATTTATAGAACCACCGAGAAAGTTGGTTGCTGTTGTGTTACGAGTTTACGATTAGTAAACATTCATAATAGATGGCGCTGTTCGATATTCGAACATTTAGACAAGAATTTATCTTTTAAATTCGATAATGCGACGTTGCCATTCTAGTAGCAGCGCTCGCACCCCGCGTTGTTGCCATACCGTCAAAGCGTGATTGCTTGAGTCTTGAAAACTTGCGAATCGTTTCCAGAATATTGTGTTTCTAGCAAGTTAGCGCCGGGCGCGCGGGTTTGCCCGCGCAGTTAACATTTTTTGATTGATAAAATGTTTTTTATTATGGAATGAGAAAGAATGCTTTACATAAAGTGAAAAAAATATCTCTGCGATCTGCCCTTGGTTCACACAGATACAATACTAATGTAATTATTGTATTATCTAGTTTAAATATGTAGTAAGTAGTTACTAGTACACGACTTTCCAGATTTAAAAATCTTTTTAATGTATGTAAGTAGGTACTGATAACATTCTGATACGCTTAGGTACTAATCCATTGGTTTGAGTTGAATAAAATCAGAGAATAGAATTTGATGTATAAGTAAGTTATGACTAAATCAGGCGATCAGCGAAGCTACCTACACAATGGTGAAACGTAGGTACTACGTACATCTATTGATTGAATCATATTTATTCTTCTATTCTTTTATAATTCATGTGAAACCAGCAAGATTAGTGAATACACAGACAAACCACTTTGATTTTTCATAATTGCTTATTTTACTAGTATTATTAGCACACACAAAATGCGTCAAGCAGGGTTGCCAACTTTATTTTTTAGAAGATCGTACCATACATTTTAAAAGATCGTACTTTGCTAAGAATTCAAAAATAAAAATAGTACGCATTGAAATTTCAATAAAATAAATGGTAAACAAATGTGGTGGGTGTTACTATAACTTCAACGCAAAATTTAACATTTTGGTATAATATTTAAGAATCTGGACACCAATTTAGCAACTAAACTTTACGACGAGGTTTTTTTATTAAAGAAAAGGGGCTCGGAAGAGACTTTGTCATGAAATCCACACGAAACAATAAACACCAGTATCATTAGAACTTAAAACGAGATATTTACCATGTTTATTATTACTTAAAAAAAAACTGTGCTACCTACTACTGAGAACCATTCAAATGAGTGCCATCCGTGAAACAGTTTTCATCAGGGCTTGTTAACGTTACCAAATTCACACTATAAGTATCGTTAAGTAACGTTATTTTCATAAAGTTAATATTTTAACGGTAAAACGGGTAACGATACTTTGGTATCGAATCTATAAAATAACGTTACCAATTAACGTTACTAGTATCGATACTTTTACATACATACATACATAGAATCACGCCTTTTTCCCATGGGGGTAGGCAGAAACCACGGAACGCCACCTGCTACGATCTCTACACACTTCTTTTGCCTCGTTTAGGTTCATAAAATTGGTCATACACACACGCCGGTTGCGAGTACTACGCACCGGACCTTTCTGAAGAATATCACTAATAAGGTCCCTATATGTCCTCCTAGGGCGTCCCCTCCCGGTGTTTCCACTCACATCTGCCTTGTAAATACCTTTTGTGAGCCGACCTTCATTCATCCTCTCAACATGACCAAACCATCTAAGCATACTTTTTTCAATTTTTGTCACTACATCTTCTTTTACACCACACCGTTCTCTTATCACATCGTTACCTAATGCGTTGTTGTCAACCTGCGCAACCTAAGCGGCACGCCATGGGCGGCGGCGCTCTACGGCAACATCGCCAATCAAACGGTGCAAATGCAACTTCAATAATGTAGACGAAAGAAAGAGATGAAAGAAAATAAATAAAAAATTAACGGTACTCAGTTACCGGTAAAACGTATGCCAAGTATCGTTACCAAGCATTACGTAACCTCTACTAATAACGTTATCTTCGTCCGATGAAAGTAACGATACCAAATTTTTAACGTTATTCAAAGCCCTGGTTTTTATTCAAAAGTGAAGCGTTTTTGTGTTTTATTGACGGTAAGTGTTATTTTTATGTGCAATGAATGATTTTCAAGGTGATATAGAGTATTATTATAATGGTAATTAATTACCCTTAAAACTTTACAAAAGTGTAAGATTTAGAAGATGAAATACAAAATCAAACGTTAGCAACACTCGTTGATTGTCGTCACATGACATACTACAAATTTCAGATATTCTCTCTGAAAACAACAGCTTGATGGTGGTGTTATTTCTGTTTCTTGAAACATTTCATAAATAAGATACATTTGCTGTTGTTTGTAATTATTCTTTTTGATTTCAGATTGAATTGCAACTGAACTGCCTAAGATGAACCCGACTAATAAACTTGCATAAATGTATACGACATGTGTATTCAGGACCGCGAAAATCACGGAAAAAAGTGCAAGCTGTATTGAAAAGACATCATGGAAGTTCTTTTAGTGATCTATAGTGAGTAAATTAGATTCCCATAAGATTTCGAATCAGATTTACGTGAGTGGAGGTTATTTGATACTCGTTGGTTCGTGTTGTAGTCTTCGTTTACAGCCATTTTTCCTTGCAGCCGAAAGCAAGCGAAGGAACAACAAGCATGCAAGCATGGCGTAACAAGAAACAGAAGGTAGTGGAAGAAACCGCGGTTTGCCCTGTTGTATTTAGGTACCTACAGACCTATCAATATTTTTCTGTCTCTCAACACTGTTTTTTTAACATATCTTTTATTTCAGTCCACATTCAACTCAAGATCGTCATCAGCTGTCCAACCTTTCGACAGCTTAAGATACGCCCTAAACCTATTCGCGTGGTATACCAGAAATTCGATACGAAGCCATAGCCTGCAGCTCTAGCTTCAATACAGTTGAATCTGTTACAGAGCAAGTAGAGACTGTTGATTTTGATTGGCCACAACCCGATTCAGAGACTGAAGCTTATCAACTAACTGTGGAAAGAACATCAAGTGACAACTTATCAGGTTTGGTAGGGTACCGTATTGTTGACTTGAAGAAGGTCATATGGTCACAACTTTGATTCTTCATCTGGAATGGTAAGTCCCAACTTGATACCATATTTTTGTGTTCATTACATTATTACGCTTTTGCTTGTTTGTTGTGATGAAGTTTATGTTTGACAATACCAAAGTACAACATATTTTACACAATGTTCAGTGTAACAAATATCATTATTTCTTGGTATGTATGTATAAAAATAATGTATTTCTTGGATTGTTTCTTTTTAACAGCTATTATTATTTTGATTCTAGGTCCAGGGTCAATTGCGAATTACCAAAATGAATAAATGTTACTTCATTTGCTTTATATCTGTCACCCAACCATTGACTGTCATAGAAGTTAACCGGGATGAGGAAGTTATCAACGCTATGATGCCGAAGTTGGTAACATTTTTTAAAACGTGTACTGCCAGAAATTATATTGAGAAGAGTTGAGAAAAATGCTAAATGTCTAGACATCAAGGAATTAAAAGGTATAAAAATATAAGTCTTACTCATTTCCTAACTTATTCCGCAGGTCTCTGAGGTGTGGGTTCAGTAAGAATAGTCTAACAAAACTGTGTAAATTCATTTGTTGCAGCGAAAACTGCGTCTTCCAGCATTTGATTCAGATCGCACGGAAATTATATAAATGGAAGTAAAAAGTGACAAGCAGAAGACTGATACGGCGCGGCGGCGGCGGCGACTGCAAAAAGTAGCGCGTAGAAAAGAAGATATTTTATTATAATATTTATAAGTATCTTTGTATGGTGGTACGAGTCGATGGTTCGAATCCAAGCCGGCACTTTGCTGAGTGTAAATTATTTCATCACCACAGTTCAGAGGAGGCCTGAGTCTCAGCAGTGGGAACATTATAGAATAATTAATAAGCTATTTTTGCACGTAGCGATGTATAGTTTGTGTTATTTTGTTAGTTCATAAGATTTTTCTGTGTAGATAAGTTTCACTCATGTATTTAGGTACCAGCCTAACAATTCAATTGTAAAAGAATATTTATTGCAGTTCAAAATTGTATCATAAGTAGGTATTCTTGAAACATTAATAAATGTTATGGTTAGCTAGCAACCCCTTTGTGTTGTTATGTAAGATACATGTGCCGTTATATATAGTTACGTATGATGTTATTTATATTGTAATCTACATACATAATTCTTTCTAATACTAAATTCAAAATCATAATTGTAAATATCAAAATATTTAAAAAAGTATGTTATCTTTGTATGGTGGTATGACTCGATGGTTTGAATCCAAACGGAAACTATCTAAGTAAATGTAGTGAGAGTAAATAAAACATTATTTTTATGAAAATATTAACCCCTTTTTACTAAATAAATATTATTAATTTATAGTAGGGTACAATAAAAAGCTTTACAATGTAATAAATAGTCTTTTATTTATTTAGTACACGTCACTATTTACACTTCCATTCCTTCTTCTGCCTTACATTTCTTCCCGTGGGTGTCGTAAAAGGCGACTAAGGGATTTACTAGAGAATGGGCAGCAGCGTTCTCTATGCATTTTACCATCACACTGCGATCGCCAACCCGCTTGCCAAGCGTGGTGATTATGGCAAAGCCCCCCAAATAGGGGGAGGCCTATATCCAGCAGTGGACGTCTTGCGGCTGAGATGATGACTATTTACACATTACAATTTAGGTTCAGTCACATTACTACAACTTATAGGGACAGTGTACCTATATTAATTTCATTTTAAACTGTTTGAATAAAACGACATCTAGTGGTGTCGAAAGTTACTACTATTTACTTTGCATGTGTGTGTAAAGAGTAAAGTCAAGCGGCTAAATCTTTAGAATGTACAAATCTTTGTATGAGACCAGTTAACAAGCACAGTGACTATCTAAAAAAATCAAGTTAATGCCCTAGGTTTCGCATATAATAAAGTTATCTATTAAAGATTTCTAAGTTAGGCGTAAAAATTGAAAATGTTCCAAATTGTGGATCTAGCGCCATCTAGCGACAAAATGGCATCTGAGATAATCATCCATCCACCTTAAGGTGTATTCACACAGCGGGCGGGGCGCAGCGAGACGGGACGGCAACGCGACGACGCTGAGTAGTTGTAATGTACTAGATATTACGAACGACTTCAGACAGAGCTGCTCTGTGTGAAGTCGTCCGTAATATCTAGTACATGAAACACCAAAAAAAATTGAGCACTGGTTAAAAAAAAATCTTGTATGATTGACATTGAATCGGATTTAATTCAACTTAAAAATAAAATCGATTTCGACTTTGGAAATGTTTGGACATAACTAGGATCGTAAAAATAATGAATTCATTAAAAATATATACTAATATTATAAAGCTGAAGAGTTTGTTTGGTTGAACGCGGTAATCTCACCTACTGATCCGAAATGAAAAAATATTTTTTGTGTTGGGTAGCCTATTTATTGAGGAAGGCTATAGGCTTTATAACATCACGCTACGATCAAAAAGAACAGAGCAGCAACGAAAAACTTCAAAAAGAACAGAGCAGCAACGAAAAACTTAAAAATAAAATCGATTTCGACTTTGGAAATGTTTGGACATAACTAGGAACGTAAAAATAATGAATTCATTAAAAATATATACTAATATTATAAAGCTGAAGAGTTTGTTTGGTTGAACGCGGTAATCTCACCTACTGATCCGAAATGAAAAAATATTTTTTGTGTTGGGTAGCCTATTTATTGAGGAAGGCTATAGGCTTTATAACATCACGCTACGATCAAAAAGAACAGAGCAGCAACGAAAAATTTACGAAAACTGGCAGGCAATTCGAAGCAACGGCCTTCCCGTTGCTTCGAATTGCCTGCCAGTCGGGGAGCAAAAATTTGACGCGGACAAAATCGCGGGCAGAAGGTAGTAAGAATATATCCTGCATTCTCTTAAACAATACCTACTTTTAATTTTGAAGTTAGTACACTGTTGATACCGTACTTTAAAAAATGTGTCAGTCTGACCGTGACTGGAGTTTACTCCTGAAAAACAATTGTTTTAAAATACATACTACTACCTGTTGCCCACGGCTTCGCCCGCGTGGATATCGTGGATCCCCACGGGAACATATTCTGTGTTAATAAATGTTATAAACTGTCTCGTGAGCCAAATTTCATCCAAATCTGTTCAGCTGTTTTTGCACCTAACATACGGTACATCCAGATACAATAATACCTTCGTTACAATAATATTATATGTAGTTATACATAAATAAGACGCAGGTCTGCGAAATTCAGCCGCTTTATAGTTTCCGTGGCTTTTTGGGACGCCATGTAGGTATAAGTCGCCTACTACTGAGGTCGAGTTTGTGTCCTGGTGTCAACAGCTCGTTGAGACATCAGCGTTCGGGTCGCACAGACACCAGCATGTCGAAGATACATTGTCTTGTACTCTGTCGTATAACTAACGGATCCTCCTCAGCCCTTCACAGCGCACGCCAAAATAGAATTTAACGAATTACTTGATACTTATCTTTATATTATGGCCAAATCACAAAATCTACATAAATTGTAACTAGCATTGTGATGCTTATGCTATAATTATCAAAAAAAAAAGTCGTTTTAGCATGAGTATGTTTCGCAGCCATAAACGAGTTCACTTTTTACTAACGGTTGATTTTACTGCACATCTATTTTGCATACCGTGATTTTAAGGTCTAGAGTAGCTCGTGAAACTCAAATTTTCTTTCGTGTTTTGCAATTTCCTGATCCCGGCCTGGTGATACTTTGATTAAAATATGATTCGCGAATCACAAAAACAAATACTTTGAGTTTGACCGTAAGACGACAAGACTTTTTCATGTAATACCCATTCAATGTAATTAAATGAACTTACGAAGGTTGTATTGATGATTTAATGCTTATAATTATGCAAAGCCATATTTTTTACAATCGCGAATCATATTTTGCTTAACATAGTCTTTTTTTTTGGATGGGAAATCATCAAATAACTTCTCCCGCTCTGGGCGGAGCGGAAGGGCGTGTCAGACTTATACTGACAAAAACCCACCCGTGTTCCTTCAGTTGCCCATATGCCAGGGCCACGGTAACTCTTTCGAACGAATCTCGCGACCCTGGCAGGCATCGGTCCTAGCAGACCCCTTCAGTATTGCTGACATCTCTTTGAGGCGCGCGTGGAACACTACGCGCCGTCGACCCGAGCCTGCTCCTTACCGGGCGGCGAGCTACCCATTGCTCAGCGCCCGCAAGCTCGCGCCTACGGTGGCCGGGAGTCCGCTATCGACTCTCGACGCCCAGGGCCTCTCCTGCGGCGGCTAGGGACGTGAGGGCGCAGAGACTGCCACTCCCTCACGCGCCCCGCCTCCTCCTTCGCGAGCATTACTGCTTCGCAGAAGGAGGTGGCGGCTTCCCATGCCCTCTCGCTCCGTACCATGGCTCGCACCAGGGCCGGACGCGAGAGGTCGCCGCCGCAGATCGCCTCTACGAAGACACGGCGGTGCTACGCCCAGGCAGGGAACACCTCCACCGTATGCTCCACCGTGTCCTCCAGACGATCCTCGCAATGGAAACACCAGGGCGTTTCCTCCCGCTTTATCCTGAACAGGAACCCACCACAGCACCCATGCCCGGTGAGGACCTGCGTCAGGCGGAAGGTAAGGACGCCGTGACGCCTCTCTATCCACTCCTCAAAGAGGGCACTTACCGCCACAATTGTGGCGTGCCCATCAACATAGAGCCTGACCTGCTGATTGCAACAAACGTAATAAAATTTGAATTTCGCAGGCTAACCTGCAGCTTTCACCTTAAATGAAACGATTCTTAAGGGCTAAACTCCAAAAAAGAATGATATCCAATGATAACATTAATCATTGACTTCATTTGCCAATTAGTCTCATTGGAGCCACAAATTCTGTTTTCTTCTAGCCTAATTCTTCTTATATGGTCATTGTTCATTTAGCAAGTACATTGTAACATTGTTAAATGCGTGGCTAGTATGTTTTTAACTAGTTTCAACCACATCGTTAACTAGTTAGCTCAGTAAGACAGGCAAGCTCAAATTGGAGACAGCAGCACAGCAGCTTTTTATAAAAAACTAGCTTTTTCCAGCTGCTTCGCCCGCGTATCATACTTACAAACCTCCCTCTTGATTCACCCTGTCTATTGGTGAAAACCATGTTAAATATTATGCGTAGTTTAAAAGATCTAAAGATTATCTATACTCCATTTACTATAGCATTAGACAGAAGTTAAAAAAAGCTCTTTTAGGTGCACACTTTGCAACAAAATTACTACAAACATTATTACAGTCAAGTTTGATGTGGAGTTAAATATAATCAATTTATATAACAGCTGTCACACTTATTTGTACTTATTTAACCTATCTACCTTCTGAAATTACAAGGCTTTCATTTAATATTTTTTAGATTTTACATTCTATATTGTCGTGTCGATGTTTAAAATCTAAAAGAAGCAGGGGTGAACAGTACCGGAAAGTTTTTTACGTCACTATAATTCTACCAAATTTAAAATGTTACGTTTTCCCTTCATAAGTTATGGGAGCACGTGTTTTTTTTTTATTTTGTCGATGCTATCAACCATCCGTCAAATTGCGTAAATTTTCTGCAGTTATCAATTGTGTTGTCATTCACTTGGTACTTGTGAATGCTACGCCTTTTCTCGTTCGTATTGCTGAATTTTCGTGATTTTGTTGTTTTTTCTTTTGTTATTTTTTTGTTATCGTTATAATTGTTAGTTTTGTGTTGTTCGTACAAACTGGTACGTTTTGTGGAACTAAGGATCCCGATGCAGGCCCGAGTGGCATCGAAGCGCAACATGCACACTCTGAAACTGCTGGTAGCGCTGATCAGTGTCAACAGCGAAAAAAAGTGGCCCCAACGTTGACCATGAGGATAAAATATTGTCTCCCAAGAAAAGTAGAATTAACCAAACACCGCTTCGTTCTACAGAAAAAAGAACAGTGATTTTTTAATAAACTGATTGTTACTAAAAATTGTTTCATTTCATGTACCTATCCAAGCCTTGTGACGAGTAGATCTATAGTAAATGCTTTATTATATGCATGCCATACATTGTTACAAAAAAGCTCACATTATTTATTTAAATTGTTTGAACTTAACTTAAAATAAAAGGTTTCGTACTCCTGCTTCTGCGAGCCTCTTTTTTCTAATGTTATAATAAACAGAGTATAGAAATTGAAACCCGCGCCATCTATTAGGAATTCATAGAACTAACACATTGTCCTATAAAAAACATTTAATTTGCAAATATTGAGATCAGTAATTGAGATAAAAACTATCCTATCTTTTAAGTTGGATCAAACTGCACATGGTGTGCAAATTTTATTAAAATCGGTTAAATAGTTTAGGAGTCCATCCTGGACAAACAATGTGACGCGTAATTTATATTTATATTAAGACTAGCTAACCCAGCGAACTTCGTATCGCCTCAGAATCAATAAATGTTGTATAAACCTACCAAGTTCGACAACCTGGTACGCGGTGGTGATCAAGCGTTTTCTAGCTGACACTCATATGTTTGGTTAGCCCCTACCCGGTTATGATAACCTGGTACTTCGAAGGCGTAAAACGATTTCTGGCTGACACTGCTGTTTGATAAGCTCATACCAAGTTATGACCACCTGGTACTTCGAAGGCAACGTTTTTGTCATACCACGTTTTATAGTGACTGACGTTACATGTCAAGTCACACGGGAATGATGTCGAACGGGATAAAAAGTATCCTATGTCCTTCTCCTGGCTCTAAACTACCTCCCTGCCAATTTTCAGCTAAATCGGTTCAGCCGTTCTTGAGTTATAAGTGAAGTAACTAACACGACTTTCTTTTATATATATAGATTTGATGAGAATAATAGTCGTTTTCCTTACTAACATTTAATTTATACTGCACAATTAATGTAAACCCTCAAATTATAAAAACATCATTACATAGAGACCAAATGATAAAGTAGCATGGATGATAATAGATTACATTTTTTTTCAACATATGTACTAGCTAACTAGTCGTAAGTTGGTAAGGTAGCATCACTGTCAAACCATGTTTTTTTTTACCCACCTGTGCAACATTAATGACAAGGTTAGTTTCAGTATTCATTAGGATAGTCATATCTAAGGTAAATAATATTTCAGAACTTGATGGGTCTCCACATAGTGACGCTGTCTGTACCTACCTTAACTGTTTTCAGTCCCTAGTTAAAGCCAGAATGCAAGAAAGCCATCAGATGATTAATTTTACACCCATAATATTATACAGTATAGTCTGCGTGCACAGACAGGATTGCGTATCATTTACTATTTGTTTTACATTTACTCTACATACTTTTCCTGTGCAACTAATTTTCAATAAAACAATGTAACATGGTTTATATACCTGGATTTACAGCATAATCCTTAATAACTAGACCCTTTTCATAAATTAGCTTGCCATTCTAAAGGACAAGGTGTTGCTGTACAACTTCCAGATTACTTATGTTTAGTAATAAGAAGACCTACGCTGAGAATAACATTTCAAAATACATATTGAACGTAATGACCAAAGGTTTAATTTATCAATAGATTGAATAGCTTCTCTTCTTAGTCTCACATAAACATAATTATAAGTATTGAGTTCCAAATTTTTATTGAAAATTGATGAAATTATGCCAAGATTATGACCATTCGGCACAACTCTAACCATTTTTAACAGGAATTTTGATTAAGGTTTAATTTTAATTTAATTTAAATATTTATTTTCTTGATATTGTGTGTACTTGTATGAAAGTTCAGATTAGAATCAGTAAAAAATTATCTGATCCCTGCATATTATGTTCTGTAAAAAAACTAGTTTACTAATAATTATACTACAATTGCTAATGTTGTAGACTACTTTATGCTTTTTATAAGGAGACTTATAGTATGAATGATTTAACCAGTATTCAACCTACATAAAATATTAAGCAATGACACTCACCCATAACCACCATCTCTACTCCCCCCATCTCTATTGTAGCTTCGATCACCTCCTCCAAACCCTCCTCGGTCACCATTGCCACTGCCACCAGAATATCCTTGTCTGTCACGATCTCTGTCTCCGCCATAGGAAGAGCTACCGCGATCACCACCTCCATAATAACTACTTCCACGATCATTGCCGCTCACGTTGTAGCCACCAGTGCTGCTGTTGCGATCATAGCCACTACCACCACCACCACCACTGCCGCCATAGTTGGAATCAAAGCTTTGTCCATAACTGTTTCCTTGTTGGCCACTTCCATATGAGTTACCACCTGAAAATAAAATTATACACATATTTGATCATTAATTGATAACAGGACCAATAAATTCTGGCTGCTGTTTGGTAAAGCTACACAAAACCAGTTTAAGCTGACCTCACTTTGTATAGGCTTTTTGTTCAATGAGAAGTCAGCGAATACTGGAAATTTAGTATAGTAGTAACTTATAAAAGCTTGATTTGTCGCCATGCGTACCAAGCAATTTTCCTTATGCAAAATTGCTAGGTACATATTTCTTGCTTTGTAGTTGCTTTCAGTAGGTGTGGGCAGAAATCTAACATCAGATATTGTTAAAATAATAGCGTAGGTAAAGGAAATAAAAGTTAACTAGAGTGAACGATTGAAACCATTAATAATCGAGGACCGGCACTATGCAGATTTAACACAAATTGAACCATGATGAGCTTAAAATGTTACCTACAGCTAGGTTACATCCGTAGCCTGCCCCACGAGGCTTCAGTGTTGGGATTTACGAGCATATAAATAGATCATTAAACAAAATAACATACGGTTGTTTAAACAATTGCCTTTGCTACGAGTCAAGACAAGATTTGGCGAACACTTAAAAAAAAACCGGAAGGGAAAATGTAGGTATCTCACCGGAATTTTGTTGATTCCAATCTTGACTTTGGCCAGAACCATAACTGCTTTGATAACCTTGTCCAGACCCAGAGTAATTGTTGTCACCAGAAGCCATAGCTGGTGGCGGTACATTATATTGAGCTGAGTATCCGCCACTGTAATCACCCGCTGACAAAATAAATTCACAAATAAGCTGTAGCTTCATAAAATAATAACAGATCTAACAACATGATAAAAAAAGCTACTTACGGTCACCCATTTCAAACAAGGAGAAGTTTAACAGAGCACAATAATCTAAAAAATCTAGACAAGATTTTTAAAGAACGCAAAGACAAACCACGCCACGCTACAATGGCGCCCGCCGTTTTGGGTTACTTTTTTTTTTTTTTTCTGGCTTCGCGCGTTTTGTCTCCAAACTAACACTAACAAACATATTCTTAGTTACTCTGTTACTCTTACATATTTAATTTTCGATACTTGCAACACGACTAAGTAGACTACGTGAGGAAAGTATTGAGTATCGATCTATACTATCAAAGAATGTCGATAGCTATATGTATGAGTAGAGTGAAACCAAAGAAACGATGGATGATTGCGTGAATTATGATAATGGTTAGAAAAGTAAAGTGACTGCTGAGATGACGACTAATAAAGAAGTGTCGAAGAAAAAGACATGTTGTGCCAAAGCCAAATAAATTGGAGAAAGGACAGGAGAACGATAAATAAATAAATATCTTAGGACAACCAACACACCGTTATCTGATCCCAAACTAGGAAGAGCCTGTACTATGGCAACCAGACAACTGATAAACATACTTATATATTTCTAAATATATGCATATTATACATAAATGGGTTCCCTCTATCTGGCAGAAACTTGATGCTCCGAATTTTATTTGGCATAACACACTTGGCATAATCTTCTTTAAACGAATATTTGTAAGGCATAAAAAATGTTTAGCATAATCATTGTTTGGCCGAATATTTATAAGTCTGACTTTACGCTGGCATACTTTTAAGATGGCAGAATTTTATTAAGCATAATTACCTTTGGCAGACTTAACATTCCGCATAATTTCGTTTAGCATAACATTTATTTAGAGCGACGATTATTTGGTACAATTTCACTTGGCATACTATGAAGATGGCAGAATTTCATTTAGAATAATTTTGTTAGGCATATTGTCATTTCTATAAAATTGCATTTTAACCTTAAATTAAAATTATAATCGTGTCTCAAAAACTCAATATATGTTGTGCTAAAAAAGTTATTGACAGAAACGAATCGCTGCAGAACCGACTCCACGTAGTCTTGTCTGCCCTACCCCTAGAGTGTAATTTAAACCCGCGTAGGCGTGGAGGGGCGAGGCGGCCCGCGAGCTGAGGAGCAGTTGATTTAGACGCTCACCACCATGGCTGAGGCTGGCCGGCTCTGAAACCAAGCAAGCCGAAGCTGCAGTGGTGTGCGTAAAACCATCTGCGACGATGAGCTCGCGTGGGACCGCCGGAGCCACGCAGCACCGGAGCCGTGACAGAAAGCATGCATGCTGCATGTTGCATGCTCGCCTGCATGCTGTGAGCTTGCTTGCATGCTTGCTTGCATGCTGCATGCTTACTTGCATGCTGCATGCTTGCTTGCATGCTGCATGCATGGTGCATGCTTGTTTGCATGTCTGCATGCAGCGTGCTAAATATGATTTTTCTGTAATGTAATAGATGAGCGTTTCAATTAATATGGATATGAAATGTATGCCAAAAGATGATTCTATCTGTAAAGTTTCTGAGATATGAGAGTTCTGCCTTTTAAGGACTATCGATATGAAATAATGCCAAGAGACGATTCTGACTGCGAACTTTCTGCGATATGATGGTTCTCCTTTTTCATTATTATGGATATAAAATTTATGCCTAAAGATGATTGTATGATTAATGAGTGTATGCCAAAAGATTTTCTGCGAAATGAAGTTTATGCTATCCGCTGTTATGTAAAATAATATTATGACGAAAACAATTCTGCCATAAAAGGTGGACCCCACATTAATTACATCCAGACACAGAACAAATGATCATGCTCATCACACAAAGAGTTGTCCTGGGCCCATGGGAATCGAACCCTCGACCTCAGTCTTAGCAGTCAGGGTCACTAACCACTAGACTAACAGGCCACTTGCAACATGATGTGTAGACTGTAATTTGCTTGGTAAGGCTAGCCACATGTGTATGGTTTCCCGATGAGATGATGATTCCTGATTCGGAATTCCGTGAGACTCGCACAGACGCACGATTTTTTGGATAAGGAATTTATACAGCGAGTAAGTAGAGTGGCGCTTTCATGATAGCATGTTTAACGTGGAGGACGATAAGTTGCACTTTTACTGGTGCTAAACAAGAAAAAAAAGGAAATGTTCCCATTGGCAACACCAACTAAATACTAAAAAAAAATAAAAGAGAGTCAATTCAAATTTTCAGTATGGTAATGATATCCTTTGATGTAGTCTTGAACTGCCAGGGTCGCGAGACTGCCAGGGTCGCGAGATTGTTCGAAAGAGATACCGTGACCCTGGCACATGGGCAACTGAAGGAACTGAAGTTTTTGCTCTGGCAATACTGTGTGTGTCTATGTTTAATAAAGTAAAGGCTTGCTACGTCCGTCGCATAAAATCGTGTTACAGTTATATAATAATCTAAAACCCCAATAATTTCATCAGAAATCTTGATGTTTTTTGACAAATTTACATAATTCTAAAATATGTAAACAGGGAAGTCAGAGTATTTTATGTTTTTGGAAGTGTAGTTTGCAGCTATCTGGAGCCTAACACCCTCTGGAGTTGCATCAGGGAGGCACTCCGGTATCACCGGATGGTGACCTACCTCCGTCGTGTGGTCGAGGCTTACCTGACGAATAGGGCCGTCATCTACCCTGGTCACCAGGGAGACTGGAACCGGCGAGAGATGTCGTGCGGTGTCCCACAGGGATCGGTCGTTGGGCCGCATCTGTGGGACATCGGGTACGACTGGGTGCTGCGCGCCGACCTCCCTAGCGGCGTCAGCGTAGTTTGCTATGCTGACGACACGCTGGTACTGGCACAGGGGAGGTCGCACGAGGCGGCGGCCGAACTAATGACACGCGGGGTTGCGACAATCGTCGATAGGATCCGGCAATTGGGACTCGAGGTGGCCTAGCACAAGTCAGAGGCCAAGGGTTTTCATGGTCCTTGGAACGCGCCACCTGCGGGTTCCCAACTCACGGTAGGAGGGGTTCACATCGGCGTCGAGTCGACGATGAAGTACCTGGGACTTGTTCTCGACAGCCGGTGGAACTTCGTCGAGCACTTCCGATGTTTGGCTCCCAGACTGGAGCGGGCTGGGGCTGCGTTACAGCGTCTCTTGCCCAATCTGGGGGGTCCAAACGCCTCCAGCCGGAGGCTCTACACGACGGTCATGCGGTCCATGTCCCTTTATGGGGCACCGGTGTGGGCGCCCTGATTGAGGCTGCGCTCAGCGCGCTGGTTGAGTGCGGCCCAAAGGGTCATTGCCATCCGGCTAATCCGGGGATACCGCACGGTCTCGTGCGAGGCGGCGAGCCTCCTTGCCGGAGTGCTGCCATGGGATCTGGAGGCAAAGGTCCTCGCGCACATGTGGGAATGGCGCGAGGAGGCGAAACCCCGGGGTGAAACTCCGCTGCCGCGACAAATCGCGGCACGGTGGACAGAGCTCCGGCAGGATCTCATGGCGACATGGCAGGTCCGATTGTCGCAACCCAGCGCTGGGCACGCCACAATTGCGGTGGTAAGTCCCCTCTATGAGGAGTGGATAGAGAGGTGTCACGGCGTCCTCACCTTCCGCCTGACGCAGGTTCTCACCGGGCATGGGTGCTTCGGTGGGTTCCTGTTCAGGATAAAGCGGGAGGAAACGCCTGGGTGTTTCCATTGCGAGGATCGTCTGGAGGACACGGTGGAGCATACGGTGGAGGTGTGCCCTGCTTGGGCAGAGCACCACTGTTTCCTTGTGGAGGCGATTGGCAGCGGTGACCTCTCGCGTCCGGCCCTGGTGCGAGCCATGGTGCGGAGCGAGAGGGCATGGGAAGCCATCACCTCCTTTTGCGAAGCAGTAATGCTCCCGAAGGAGGAGGCGGGGCACGTGAGGGAGTGGTAGTCTCTACGCCCTCACGTCCCTAGCCGCCGCAGGAGGAGACGCCCCGGGCGTCGGGAGTCGATAGAGGACTCCCGGCCAACTTAGGTGCGAGCTTGCGGGCGGCGAGCAATGGGTAGCTTGCCGCCCGGTAAGGAGCAGGCTCGGGTCAACTGCGCGTAGTGTTCCACGCACGGCTCAAAGAGATGTCAGCAGCACTGAAGGGGTCTGCTAGGACCGATGCCTGCTGGGTCGCGAGATTGTTTGAAAGAGTAACCGTGACCCTGGCATATGGGCAACTGAAGGAACACGGGTGGGTTTTTGTCAGTAAAAGTCTGGCACGCCCTCCCGCTCCGCCCAGAGCGGGAGAAGTCATTTGATGATTTCCCATCCAAAAAAAAAAGACCAGCTCCTACACGTTACACTTTATTTAAATAAAGACAAAAAAAAAGAAGGATTACGGAATATTTTTAAATTAAATCCGTTTGTAGTACGATACGTTGTGAAAATTAAAAAGTCATAATTTTTGCACAGGCAGGTTATATAATAAAAAAATATGTAAAATACTGGTTCACAGCTGCATCCGGTAAGATTGGAAGCCGACCCCAACATAGTTGGGAAAAGGCTAGGCAGATGATGATATTGATGTATATAAAAAATTGGTTTATTACTAATCCAAAAAAAATAATCGATAATTTGTACTCGGAGTTGGCCCAAGTTGGCAACCATAGAGTATAGTAATAAATTGGCAATTTGGCAACAGCAACACTGAACTGGACTAGCTAAAGGAAGTAGCCGGTGTACGACTTTAGTACTTTACTGAAATCAATGATTCAATGTGAAATAAATAGATCCAAATTGACAAACAGTACCTAGGTCTTGATATTACAGTAAATATTTACCAAATTTTATTGAAATATAACAGCGATTGTGAGCCATGAGGTTTTATTAATAGTTGAAAAGTATCCTAAAGTTATCATTAGCGTTGCTTTTCATTTTCATATTCTTTTGGTTGTTTTCGTGCTTCGGCTATCTCACCCAGCCTGTGTCTTACTGATTTTAAAATGTCTTCTTATGTTGATATGAGTTTAGACGATATAATTAAAAAGAAAAGAGAAAACAACAGGTAATAAGACTTGTCTTTTTGTTGCCTCACAGGACACTCGTTATCACCCCACTGGAATATTTTAATTTTAGACAACCTTTTTTGTTACAGACCAAAAATGAATAAAGGTAAAGCACAGCCATTCAAACCATCACCTAAGAAGGCGCCAATAACCGATGCTAGAAATAAAATAATATCAAAAAAAAGAACTCAAATTATCGATGCTAGAGAAAGACTAGCACATCTTGCTAAACAGAAGGATGCAAGATTAAAATTAGAAAAGTTACGCCAACAAAGAGTAAGTTCTGATTGAATACTCCTATAACGAATCATTAAGGAATTGTTAGAACTATTCATTTATTTATTCATCAGATTCAGAGATTCAGTTCCTTAGTAACAGTAATGTTGTTTTGAATTTGTTGAAACCATAAATCTGTGGTATAGTGTTAGATAAAGATTTGTTTCATTTTCAGGCAAGCATTCCTGGACAAGTTAAAAATACAGTTCCAAGCAGAGGCAAATTTACTAGAGCACCACCAGCTAAAGAAAGAGGTAATCAATTTTTTGTTAAGTATATAACATTAGTGATATTTTTAAACATTATTCTAATAGGTACGCCGCCTGCCAACAACTGCTTCATTAACAGCAGCAATGTGCCATTCTTTATCATTTTGGGGTGCAATTAACCCTTTCCTACTGGATTAGAGATTTTGAAAGATATTTCCCAATTGAGCTTTATAATATTAATAAGGAAGGTAAAAATAAAGCCCATCATTTTTTTTTAGATTTTTATTAACAAAAAAAACAACCAAAGTCACTGACAGTACTCATAAGTCCTTGTACATTTTTATCGTTATTTTAGCACTAAAATTATAATCTAAAACCATATTAATTGTATAGTTAAAACTATAATCTTAAATAATAATATAAAACAAACAACACTTACCCCGTCTATTCTATTTTAAAATGTTTTCTAAAACAAAAGCAATCCGCAACCGCAATCCAAAACCGGTTGCTACTTGAAAGTGTCACTTGTGGGCGGTATATAGACAAAATTTCAATAAATCACTGTGATTGGCTGGCGTAATGGTACTCGAAAGGAACGTCAGTGTTGTATTGTCGAAATAATGAACGGGGAATCACCTGGTACAAAATGTACCGTCAGTTAGGAAACGGTTAATGGGATTTAATGACGTTATCAGAATATGGAAAAGCCATAAAATCCAGGTGTCCCAGGAAAAGCGTATTGCAAGTACTGGTTATTATAATAATGAAATGAGTCAATTTTAATAACTGATATAATTAGTTATTTGAATTTAACCCTGCGTGTGTATACTGGGACTTTAAAGGAACAGTTGAAATTTTGAACTCAAAATTCTTTCTTGCCGATAGAGGGCAGGCTCCAGTTACCCTCCCTAAAAAATCTAGGTCGTAGTAGGGACTAAATGCCTATGGGACCGCCGGTTCCGACATTTTATCTAGAAACGCCAGTGAGTGTAAGTCGCTGCCGTTCCCTGAAAGGGTCAGTGTACACACCACGTCAGTATTTTCGAAGGTAAATGGATGGTGTTGTATTTTTCGTTATCGTAGTTTTTCAGTATTTTTTTTTAAATACTGAAATAAATGTTGCATGTATTTGACGCTGTTGTGGCTTAACTTTAAGGATGGGGAAACTAGAAAAACGGGAAAGGTGTTCTGTCTGTAATTGGAAAGAGAACAAGAAAACACTTTACTGTTGCGTCTTGTGCGAAACGCCGGTTTGCGAGGACCATCGACTCCATGTCTGTAACAATTGCGCACAGTAATTTCGGTTTTTCAGATGATTATCTTTAGTGTATCATTTCTTTGTATTTTGAATAATAAAAAATCATCTTTGTATCGTAAAATTACCTTTTCGTTTATTTTATGACATGCATGAATCCATAAAATATTCCCCACTTTCAGGTGCTCAAATAATTCAACTTTTTGGAAACCACACAAAAAACAGTATATTCTTTTGAAAGTTCATAGTCTAAGCTATAAAATTATAGAACCGTTTTTTTTAATATTTGTTTATTGTAGAGTTACGAATTTGTTAACAAAATTCCGTTTTTCCCACTTTTTAGACGATTGTTTTATTTTTATTAACAACGATTTTTAACTTTTGAGTTAGGTAGCTGCTGGGCCATGTAGTAGATACTTCAATAAGTAACCCAGAATTTATTCAGATTTTTTGGAAGCCTATAAAGCTTTGTAAACTCGACTGTTCCCTAAAGTACCCAGTGTACACACCGTGCACCAAAAAATATAGTGTACACACGCCAGGTTAAGTTTGCATGTTCTCAAAAGCTATCTGTGGTACAGTCAGAACCCTATTGTTTTTATAAAATTTACTAGAATCCTCGCACAATGCATTGTTTTCCCAGAAACTGATAAGAGCCTTAGGTAGTACCTGAGAAAGAGATGGGAAGTGTCAGACTTTCGTTCTTTTAGACAGTGGCAAATAGTGATAATAGCTAAATTAGTTTATTCACATCAATAATAGTTTGTATAAACACAATTTCTGCATTTAAGAAAATTATTGTAAATTATTCTTTTAAAATTCCAGTACAGTGGACCCCTGGTAATCTGGCCCCTGTCTAATCCGGCACCCCCTGTAATCCCACATGTCTATTATTAATGAATATTTTTACGTCTTTGAAAAACGTATGGCCAGATATAGTCGCCACTTCTAGCAACGATCCACAAATCAGTGTCTTTTCGGATGTGAGCGATGTAATCCCCTTAACCTATAAAATGGCAACATGTTATGGAACAAAATGGCACATATATTTTAACCAAATGTAAATAAAATATTAAAAAAACTCGAATATGTATAAAAAATACAACAAAAAAAAAAAATGTTTTGCGGACTGGATATGTATTTAAGGACCTCATAATACAAATACCGATGACCACAACGTCTTTCAAGTTTTTGCTAGCTAATAATTAGACTTAGTATAGGTATTTCTAATATCAATATATATTGTGGTCGATTTTAAACACTTTCTGAAAAATTGCCACGACCTCTATTCCTTTGTGTGATAGTTGTGGAATTATTATCTTTACAATAATCGTCGACCCCATTGTAGTCGTTGCCGATAAACCGGTCCTTTGTAAAATCCTAGGATTATTGCATTGGTTCCAATGATCCCGCGATATACCTAATTACCTATAAATAGATTAACTAACTACTTAATCATGTTTTTTTTTTGTTTAGTGTTTATAGATTCTTCAAGGCATGTAGTTTCACATCCAATAAGTACGTCTCAAATAGGCTTGAAACGTCAAATTAACATTGGACGAATCACTGAGGCCAGGTCAATCAAGAACTCAAGATGTTTTGGTAATTCGATTATATTTATAAGATATTTCACGTAATGAATTGAAATGACATTATCGGTACTTAAAATTATGTTAATAACTAGCTTCTGCCCGCGACTCGTACGCATGAAATGTCCCCCGACCCGTCGCATCGTATCGATAGCCCTCCCGCGCTATTACTTCGTTAACAGTGAGCGTTTTTCAGACTTGTTTTCTTTTTGCCTGTCTCCTAACGTTCGCAGCGTGGTGTTAATAGCTTTCTTCAAGAATTGGGCTGTCAAATCAATAAAGATTTCCGAAAAATCCGACTGGTAGTTCCAAAGATAACTTCAACAAACTCACAAACTTGACCTCTTTATGATTAAATTAGTGTAGATAATAACTTATCAAGTTATCATGCTTACAGAATCTCAACATAAACCAAAACTTGAACCAATATTTCGAACTGTTGAGAATGATTTAGAAATAATTGATGACCCAATGGAAGATGAATATATCCCACCAAAGTCAGCGTCATTAAATCGCAAAGCTAGCCTGCAGCTCAAGATCATAACTCACAATAATGACGTTCGTGAGAATAGAGTTGCTACTATTCACAGGTAATAAATGGTTCTATCTGTCTCTATTTTGTCGTACAGGGTACTGATAGAATATAAACTAAGGTCAGTACATCGCATGCTTGACGATTCCTCATTGTGACGATTATTTTTAGAACTGCTGTAGCAGAAAAGGAGAAGAGCCCACCAAGACCACCCTCAATCCTGAAAAAGCGCCCTATGGCTGCCCTAAGAAGTGAAGAAAAACCTCAAAAACCTGAAAAGCCACAATTGGAATACAGAATAATAGTGAGCAATTTAAGGAACACTGTTACTGGTGGGGATATCGAGGTGGGTACATTTTGATAGTCTTATAATATATTATGCTTGCTTTTCATTTGCCGTATTTGTCAAAATATTCGCGTTATTACAAAATAATATTTAGACCTTTTTCAGAGTTCTTTAGTACAACAAGGAACCTTTGTAGTTCCGCCAAGTACATCTATCTGTCCGAGGGTAAACTCAGAAATGTTTGGTACTTAAAAGCTGGTATTTTGTATGGTAATACATATTAATAACTCCTATAAAGCTGTGAAACAAAAAGTTGAAAAAAAAAAATCTATACATCCGGTACCAAAATTGGGAATGTTTTCTTTTTACTCGTCTTTTTATATACATGGTAAGTTTTTATCCAGTGCGCAAATTTTAACAAATGAAACTTAAACGAGTTATTATAATCATGCCATTTTTATTTTGATAAATCTTAGTACAAAAAAATTAAGTTATCGTTAACGAAAAATGTCTATTTTGAAACTGGTTTTTATGGTAACTTGCGCGCGGTGCCGGCGCGGCAGCGAAGGTGAACGACCGACCACCTGTACAATCGGTCGAAATTCTAAGAATTTCGAAGTACCTACGCCGGCGCGCGGTTACTGACCTATTAGTACCTACCAAATGTTCGATCGGTCAAAATTCTAAGAATTTCGAAGTACCTACGCCGTCGCGCGGTTACTGACCTATTCCTATTGTCGATATCATATTAGGTACGAAATATGTAGGGTGTCCACAGTTTACTGATTTAAGATCGGATAAAAATTTAAAAAAAAGTATTGAAAAAATGGTTGAACTGTGTTCTATTACTGATACTGAACCACCAAAAAAAAAAAAATTGCGCACTGGTTATAAAATTATCCTGTATAAGTACACCGTGACATTATAATCTTACAACGGCAGTCCACTTCATGTATCCAACGACTACTACACATCCATAAAAAAAATGAACATTTGAATAACTAAAAAATAAAAATATTATTCATTATGATAACGCTTGACGTAGTTTGTAATTGATATTTTGTCTCCTGGAAAATGAAATGATCTTGTCGACTCGTGCGCTGGGTAGTTATGTTCTCTACCATCTGATACGTAAACATTATTAACAGGATTTGTCATAATTCTAATGCATTATTTATTTTTCTTAGATTAGACCTATTATCTTAATTTTATTAATGGTAACAATTTGGATACATTGAGTGGACAATCTTTGTAAGATGACTAAAATGTCTCGGTGTATATATATATATTCTTTTTTTTTTCGCATCAGGGATCCGTCTGTGAAATATTTATTTATAGAGCTTTGGTGTGTTAATCACAATAGTAGTAGGTACATTATATAAAAGTTAAAAGAACGACTCACAGGAAAGTAGGCTCCACAAGATGTAAGATTAAAAGAAGTCGACCATCTTATAAATTCAATCGTAGTAAAATTTGCGTTTAGCCAATAAGTTAAACAAGATGCATTATAACTTTTTAATACTTTTGTGAAATTTAAATAAACGTTAAGCCGCGAATACAGTTAATATGATCATAGTATCAAAAAGTCCCCTTCTAAGTACCTAATTGTATTGTGACGGGCAACTACGAATTCTTCACTTTGCGTGGCCCGATACCGGCTTGGTTGTTTTTTTTTAATTATTAGAATAAAGCTTCTTTGCATAATCGAAATAACAGGATCATTAATATAATTTTAATATTTAATAATGTGAAATAATATATATTATTTGCGCAAATACGCCAAGTGTAGCACTAGCTTTATAAGTACATGCAAAAACATAATAATTATACATATTGTACCTAATCTATTTTAAAACAATACTTTAAGCATTGTCAAAGCGTTTTTAACCGACTGCACGGCGAAAAGGACGGTAATGTGTCCTATATTTCTTAATAGCGTAACGAAAAAACGTGCGTGCAAAATAAAACAAAAAAATTACAAACATGCTCTGTCAAATTAAGTTGAAATGTTCAAAGATTTTTAAGGCTGAAGAAAATTTCAATCAAAACTTTTATTAAAAAAGACAACTGTTGTTTCACAGGGTTATAAGTGTGTTTTATGTAAATTTCTGCGGCTTTCTTGGAATAATTTTTATGCCGTTAACGTTAAAATTATTATGTTTTAGGAATTATTTGGAGATGTGGGGGGCATGCTGGAATCACGATTGGTTCGCCCTGGCACTGCCGAAGTTATTTATAAAACTCAAGAAGATGCTCAGAAAGCAGTTGATTTATATCACAATAGACAGCTAGATAGCCAGCCTATGAATTGCCTTCTTGTTACTCCAAGGTCACCTTCTACGACAACCAGGTAGGTAATAATATATATTGTATTAAAAAAGTAACTGTTATTTTTAATGAATATAATGTATGAAAATATTGGGCTGGTGGCTAAGTAATAACAGCCGCACCGATTGATCGTTCAGGTTAAGCTTCGCTTGTCGTGGTTGGTCCGTGGATGGGTAACCATCTTTACATACCAAGACCCTTCCGTGAAGTTCCGTGCCTCGGAAAGCACGTTAAACCGTTGGTCCCGGCTGTCTTTCGTAGATCTGAGACGGTTGTTACGGGTCGTCAGAAGCCCGAAAGTCTGACAACCAGTCTTACCAAGGGGTATCGTATTACCCAGTAACAGGGTTGTGGAGATCAGATAGGCAGTCGCTCCATGTAAAATATTGGAACTCAGCTGCATTCGGTTAGACTGGAAGCCGACCCCAACATAGTTGAGAAAAGGCTAGGCAGATGATGATGAATGTAAAAAATATGAACACCACCTAAAATCAAATAGGGCACAAGAAACGTCAGAAGCTAGGTGCACAGTTCCAATTGGTTGTTTCCTATAGAGAAAAGGGAGAAAGAAACTCCCAACTCCTTTAACAATAATTGGCTTTTACAATGTTTTCATGAGGGTGTACTGTGAGAGTTAAAATAGAATTGAAGATAAACAGTGGAAATGGAAGGTTATATCGAAAGCGTATCTAAATAATAAATTAAACGTTAATTGAAGACAGTCATTTGGGAGCAGTTAAAGTGGGAAACGCCAGGGTATCCCGCGAAATTCAAATGTACAATCCGAGTCGCCGTCAGATATATTGTAGCAGACAAGGTGACCAAATACTTCTGAACAGTTTCAAATGTCAAAAAGTACCATTCACTACAAGTTACTATTAATGTCTGAACATTCATTACATAATTAATATCTGAGCAGATGCTTGCCAATACGTGGTCATAGGCCGCATAGTGCGTATGTCCGACTCGCACTTGGCCAATTTTAATTAAGTCCTAACTATTAAGCTAATCGTTTTTTGCTTGTTTTTTTCAGGAGCAGCAACAAACCTGAATTATATAGCACAAATTCAAATGTAGAACCTGATATTTCTACTTTTCATAAAGTGCTGTTCAGTAACTTGTAAAACATCACTTATGAACTTGTGAACATTTATTTTAGACTCGATTTACTTTGAATGATAAACGTTCATGTGTGTATTAATAGTGAATCAACAATATTAATTTGTCAAAAGTATACGTGTTTGACGTGGACTTGCAGTCACTGGCTCTACCCCGTATTACCTACCTATCTTTATATGTACATGTATCGTGAAGGTTAATAATTAGGGAATGAATTTCATTTTTTAAATTGAAGTCAAATCCAGTAAATAATATGCATTAATAAATGTTTCTGTAATGAGTTAATACTCTGAATCTAAAATATTACCTACTTATTTACTAAATAAAACATTTTGTAAGATATTATGTTTCCTAAATGTTGTACCTTCCATTCTAATGCTATTTGTATATTTCACCGTCAAATTGTTCGTCAAATATCGAGATTATAATCTGACGGTTAAAAATTTTTCGGCAGTTTACAATCTCGCTAGATAGGTTGTAATCTAACGGTATTTACAATTTCACGTTGTCATATACATTTATTAAAGGTGCTCTTCCGGAGGTGACCGCAGACCGCGGCAGTCTTTGTCTTCTTTAGATTCGCGATAGTCTTATCTAACCAAAATGAAAACGTCTCGGCGCTTTGTTAGTGACAACCCGTAACGGCTCTACTGGTGTGAGGTCTGCGTTCAACACTTGACCACAGCGTCAGGCGGCAACCTCGCTATCTACGGACGTTTTCATGTATATTTGCATAGAAACCAGTCTATTACAGTTACATAGAACTAGGTTATTAGGGATTGCGATTGCTATCGCTTTCGGAAGAACACCTCAAGTTAGAATTTGTACAATATTGCATGGCAGTGTTAGGCATCTTCTTTTTACTTTAAGTTTAGTTTAACTTGCGACTCTACAGCTTATTTTAATATAATATCATTTCATTGGACTTATTACTTCTCTTTACGAGGTTTAAATAAGCATTTTGACTGTGTATGTATTAAACATAAGTATCTGTAAACAATAGTAAAATTTCAATTTATACATAAAATAAATCTGTACAAACCACTTGTAACTTACTATAAGAATGATTTTATGGGGACGTTTATGGCACGCGCATACTATACGGAAAGTTTGGTTTATTACCATACATGTTCGACGGCTTCACTGCATGACCATAAAATCGACCTTATTTCCTTATTAAATATTTGTTTATTATACATCTAAACCTGCGGCAATGTATGATGGCACCTATGATAGCTTACAAAGTTTCAAAAAATGAATCATAACCAATCAATAAATTATAGTGCAGCACATTATTAGCGGCACGTAGGCACAACATTGTAGCAGTACATCTTTATAATAAATGGTAATTCATAAAAACGCCACAAGCCATCATACAGTGGCGCCATTGTGCACTATAATCTATATACCTGTGTTTTAGAATAATTCCGAATGTTGATTTAGTACTCAAATCTAGTATTATATCCAGATTTATGCTTGGGTATCTTTCTAGAATACCATACCTACCTACAGGACTTACAAAAAGATAAGCACCAACTTATCTTGAATTACTTATTTGATCGATTTGCGAATTAAACGTTATCAACACATTTTTTGTTTAAATATTTATTGCACATGAAGTCCTTGTCCACGTAGCGCGCGGATTCCCTCTATTTGGCGCGCACATAACGAAAAACAGTTATATTTTTCCCAGTGATAGAAAATTTGGTGGCAAATGGTACAATTATAAATGATGATGGAAGCAACAGCCAGTTTGCCTTGCTTGCAATAACGCCTCCGTAAGGTTCCTTAGAACCGCGGGGTAGACTCGAGAGTAGAACGTATCGTTTCATAGACACAACAGAATTCACATATAGTAATTTCAGTATAAAATCACTTCTCATAAAAAAAAAAGCTTTTGTCGATATCAATTATTATCATTTAAAACGCACAGTGATATCGGTGTCGACTTGAGTTGGAGATCGTGAGTTCGAACCCAGACAGGCGCATTACTTTGTGTAAATAATTTCTTCACCACTGCTCTCAAAACGATGAAGGAAAACATCGTGAGGAAACCGGCATGTCCTAGAACAAAAAATTCGTAGACATGTGACTACAACTACCAACCCGCACTGGGGCCGCGTGGTAGATGACGGCCCACTCCCTCTCACGTAGAGGAGTGCTGTGTCCCAGCAGTGGGAACAATATAGGCTGGTTATGATCATTCTAAACATATTTTAAAAAGGCGTTTTTAGAAGTTACTTTAAAGATGGAGAAGAGGTGACAAAAATGAATAGTTATCGTATTGTTAGGAGTCAGAAGTGTTAAAGAACACTCGATCCGCATACTCTCAGACAGCATGGCTGTTCTGCAAGCGCTGAACAGTCACTCAGTTGACTCTGGGCTGATATACGAGTGCCACCAGCGCCTCAACCAGGTGGGTAGCCTCAATAACATAACCATTGAATGGATCAAAGGACACAGCGGTTCGCGATGCAGCCGATGAACTTGCCAGAATCGAGCATGACACCGATGGAACCAGAACACATTGCGCCACTCCTCTTCGGGTACCTACGCTCTATGATAAGACAACGTACCAGGGATCAACATCTTAAACTATGGTTGGACCAAAGGGAGTGCAGGCAGGCCAAGGAGGCACTTCCTAATATCGATGCCCGCCTCACAAAACAGGTTCTCCGCCTAAACAAACAGCAGCTGCGTACAGTTACAGGAGCCATAACTGGCCATGGGTCGTTTAATAAACATGTCTTTGTCATAGGAGTAACAGATAGTCCGCTGTGCAGGGCCTGCATTGAGGACGACGAGACAGCAGCACTTGTGCTATTAAACTGCCCGGTGATCGCCACATATAGGGCTAAGTACTTCGGTAACCTAGGTACCCTACGTGAGATAGTGTCACCAAGGCGTTGCTGGCCTTCCTCAAAGAGCTGGGGTGGATCGAATAACCGATTTCCCATTCGTACGCAAAATACGCGCCGTTGGCCCGTTGGTCTCGTGGTCGCAAGCGCGGCTGCTGAGCGTGGGGTCCTGGGTTCGATTCCCAGGTCGGGCATAGTGTTATTGGGTTTTTCCATTAGGAATTTCTTAGTAACAGCCCGGAGTTTGGAAGTTGGCGGTGTGATACCCCCGTGCCTCGGAAAGCACGTTAACCAACGGCTTAACGTCAGAGAGATCACGTGTAGGACCAACGGGTCCTACACCTGATCTCTCTCCGGTCGCATATCATTCTAGACCCCTTGCGCAGAAATTTTTCGTCGGTTTTACAAAAAAATATCAGCTGTTTCATAGAAAAATGCAATACCTACGGGGTCAAAACGTATGGAACAGCTGATTTTTACGTGCTCAAACGTGAAGCGGCCATCGTGTGTTGTATAAACAGTAATAATCAACCTGGGATCGATAATATGGATACAATCTGACCCCGACAGACACGTACCTAATAAGTCTATTTTTTATTATTGTCATTGTCCTCGTTTGTATGTTTACCTTCAAATATGTCGGCACTTTAGGATACCATGTTACGGGACATTTTTTGTCCGTCTATGTGTGTCCTCTACCCAAACACACCACTTTCATCGTGCGCCGCGATATGCCAGATCGGTTCTAAGCCCTTTACTTAATTTCAAAGGAATTAATGTGGTCTCCGGGTAGTCCCCCGTGTGGTCTCCGGGTAGTCCCCCGTGTGGTCTCCGGGTAGTCCTCCGTGTGGTCTCCGGGTAGTAGAATACGACCACCCCATCACAGTCCGTGGGTGTCGTAAAAGGCGACTAAGGTAGCTGCTGGAGGATTCCATTAGTTTCCTCACGCCCAAGCTAAGGTTGCCGTGCCGAGAGCTGCATGACTAGGGGGGAGCCTAGTCGCGAGCGTGCCTGTTGTCTGGGATCGGGCGCCCCCAGACACTAACCAGCCTTACCCCTACATGCGGGTCTCTGTAGGGTGTCGACAGATTGTATTCCCCTGCTTTTCGTGGGAACTAAATGAGTCTAAATAATAATATAAAACTCGGAGGCGGCGGTGATGCTCGCCACACACCACGTCATTTGTTTCCACGGGGCGAAAAGCGAGCAGCGGAATGTCGCTTAGCAACGCTGAATGTGCAGGGAGGTATAAAGGATAAGATGGATGAGGTGTGTGACATGGTGAAGGATAAAAGGATTGATGTGCTATGTGTGAATGAGACGAAAAGAAAGGGAGTGGACACGACTAAACACGGATCTCTGACCGCTATCTGGTCTGGTGTATCTGGTCTCTTGAAGACACAAAGGGCCTGTCAGGGTGTGGGAGTTGTCCTCTCCGAGCGAATGATGAAATGTGTGAAAGATTATGTTTGTGTGAGTCCCAGGATTTTATGGATGAGAGCGAAGGTGGGCCTAAACCCTATCTTTATGCTGTGCGTCTATGCACCCGATATGGGAAGCTCACCGTCGGAGAGGGATGAATTTTGGAACAGCATAAGGGATCTAGTGAATGAATGTAGAGCAAACGAGAAGATTGTTATGCTGGGTGACTTTAATGGTTGGGTTGGTGTGAAGAGGAATGGGTACGAAAAAGTATTAGGTGCATTTGGGGATGACAGAGTGAATGAGAATAGGATGAGTTTACTAGAGATATGTGTAGAGAAGAATTTCGCACCTGCGGTGCAACAACGTCACTTTTGCAAAAGATAATATTTCAGGAGACGCGTTTGAAAGTTCCACATCCTATTATAATGTATTTACTAAAGAAATTAACGGGTAATATTTAAACTACAACTTTGAACTTCATATTAAAGTTAAAGCGAACATATAATAAGGGGTTCATTAGCTACTTTTTCTCATACTCACAATCAGATCAATTTTGTCAAAATTTGCTTAAGTGACGTTGTTGCACCGGAGGTGCGATTTGTCTGTTATGAACACTATGTTTAATCATAGAAAAGTTCATAGGTATACGTGGGAAAGGCAAGACAGTAGAAGTATGATTGACTTTGTGATTGTGGATGAAAGATTAAAGAGTAAAGTGACAGATACTATACTCCATTTGTTTAGGTAGTTAACTAAATGTAAACAATCTTAACATGTCTTTTATCTAAAAAACTGTCTAAAAATTGAATCTAAAAATGTTTACAATTAGGTATTTACTTAAACCGATGTTAGGTAAGTAACTTAATTTAAATAATATTTGTTGGTCTTTTATACGATTTATTTTATATAAAAAGACATATCAAGATTGTTTACCTTTAGTTAACTACCTAAACAAATGGAGTATAGAGCATATCGGGGTGTTAACGTAGGGACAGATCATTATCTGGTAATGTGTCGGGTGGATGGTCTGTTCAGACATTGGTGTCACCGAATTCGAGTTCCTGTGACTGCCCTTGAAAGAATAAAAGTAGAAAGACTGCAAGATTTGAAAGTAAAAGAGGAATATAAGCGGGAAGTAAAGGTGAAGACGGATAAAATATTTGATGATACGAATGATTATAGTATGGAGGAAGTATGGGATATACTTAAAAATACTATGGTGCAAGTAGCCACAAAAGTATGTGGTGTGGCGCGGAGAAAAAATGGTAGTAGAATGAGTGATTCTTGGGTAGATGGTGAAGTTAAAGAGGTTGTGCGGAAGAAAAAAGAGGCCTGGCTTAACGTGTTAGCCTATAAGGCCCAAAATAGGATGAATCAGGCAGCAATTGTGACGGATGGTTTGGAAAAAGTTAAAAGGAAATACTCCGAAATGAAAGTGAAAGTGAAAGAGATGGTAAAAATGAAAAAGGATGAAAGGCAAGAAAAGTATAACAGGAAGTTCTCTGATAATTTCAGGGCCAATGTTAAGCTGTTTTGAAAAAGGGAAGATTGGCTCGCGGAGTGACAGGAACATCGAGTATGAATGTTATAAGAGCAGAAGATGGATGTTTACTAAATGAAGAATGTAAGGTCTTGGAATGCTGGAAGGGATACTTTGAAAGTTTATTCAGTTGTCAGGACAGCGTGCAAGGAGTGGGCAACTGGGCAGATGCCAGTTTAGAAGACCCTAACTCAGAGGTAGATGAAGATAATGAAATAGAAATAGATGAGATAGTACGAGCGCTGAAAGTTATGAAAGTTGGGAAAGCTGCAGGATATGACAGAGTGTCTGCTGAAATGCTGAAGAGCGGTGACGGGGTGGTAGCAAGCCTGTTGTGCCGGATCTTTAATATGTGTTGGAGATATGGCCGTGTACCGGATGATTGGTGTAAGGCTGTAATCGTACCACTATATAAAGGAAAAGGCTCACAGCAGGAGTGTAAAAACTACCGCGGCATTAGTCTTTTGAGTGTTGTCGGCAAACTATATGCGAAGGTTTTGATAAACAGAGTGATAGGAGTGACCGGTGAGAAAATATGGGATGTGCAGGCAGGATTTAGAGAGGGGATGGGCTGTATGGATCAGATCTTCTCCCTAAGGTGCATAGCCGAAAAACATCTGGCAAAGCACAAGAAAGTCTACTGCGCTTTCGTTGATACTTGGAGAAGGCCTATGACAGTGTGTGCAGAGAAAAACTATGGTCAACACTATCCATGTACGGTGTGGACTGGCGCTTGGTACGGGCACTGAAATCTTTATACAAGGATTCCAGTGCTTGTGTTAGGATAAATGGGGCATACACGAACTGGTTTTGCATCTCGAGGGGTGTTAGGCAGGGCTGTGTAGCGTCACCGTGGCTGTTCAACTTGTACATGGATAGTTGTCTGACAGATTTGAAAGAGGGTGAGTGTGGATTGACAATGAGTGAGTTGCCTGTCAAATGTCTTCTCTACGCAGACGATCAAGTTTTACTTGCATCGTCAGCCGAACAGTTGCAAGACATGGTGACTGTAATGGATGAAGCATTTAAGATGAAGGGGATGAATATAAATGTGAATAAGACGAAGGTCATGGTGTTTGAAAGAGAAGAGAACGTATCGGTGTGTGATGTGAAAATAAATGATAAGAGTGTAGAGCAAGTAACTGAGTTCGTATATTTGGGGAGTTTGTTCACAAGGGATGGAAAAATTGATAAAGATGTGGAAAGAAGAGTGAATGCGGGAAATAAAGTAAATGGTGCTTTATATGCGATTGTGACCAACCAGTTGATGTCCGATAAGGCTCGACTGGCTGTTCACAATGGTGTACTGGTGCCTACGCTTATGTATGGAAGTGAATGTTGGGTTTGGCAAAAGAAGCATGAAAGTAGAATAAATGCTGTGGAAATGCGTTCCTTGCGAAGCATGTGTGGTGTGACTATGAATGATAGGCTGAGGAATGATGTGATAAGAGAACGGTGTGGTTTAAAAGAAGATGTAGTGACAAAAATTGAAAAATGTATGCTTAGATGGTTTGGTCATGTTGAGAGGATGAATGAAGGACGGCTCACAAAAGGTATTTACAAGGCAGATGTGAGTGGAAACACCGGGAGGGGACGCCCTAGGAGGACATATAGGGACCTTATTGGTGATGTTCTTCAGAAAGGTCAGGTGCGTAGTACTCGCAACCGGCGTGTGTGTATGACCAATTGTATGAACCTAAACGAGGCAAAAGGAGTGGTTCGTTCGTTCCGTGGTTTCTGCCTACCCCCATGGGAAAAAGGCGTGATTGTATGTATGTATGTAATATTTGTAAAAATATGTTTTATTAACAATTGCTGTATTTGTTTTATAGTTAACTAGCTTCTGCCCACGACTTCGTCCGCGTTAAATTTCTTGTTCTTCCGACCCTTCCCATCGCGTCGAAACGCCTACCCGTGCCATTTTTCGCGTTTTTGCAACATTTTTCATTACTGCTCCGCCCTTCTTGGTTGTAGCGTGGTTGCTTGTTTTCGATAAATAGGCTACCCAACACAAAAAGAATTTCTCAATTCGAATCAGTAGTTCCGGAGATTAGCGCGTTCAATCAAACAAACAAACAAACTCTTCAGCTTTATAATATTAGTATAGATTAGTCAGTATAAAGGCTCGTTCAGACTAGCGCGACGCGACGTCGCGCGCGAATCAGCGATTTATATCCGTAGGACAATTTCTATGACCGTGTCGCGGCGCGACAGCTCGCCCCTGTGTGAAGTGTCGCGCACGTTTTCATAGAAATTGTTCTACGGATATAAATTGCCAAATCGCGCGCGACCGTCGCACAGTGGTCTGAAAATCGAGCTCCATACTCATAGAAACTTAAAGTCAGGAAATTAAAAAACAAAAATTGGAATGTGTCTGGTATACATACCTTTATGTAATATTAACGTATGGAACGTATTAGTAACACCACGCGTGAGAAAAAAAAAGATTTAAGTTTTTTTTGTATGGGAGAAAACACTTAAAGTAAATTTATTTGAAACTGAATGGAACTGAAGGGCTGGTGTTCACACGAGGTACCATACACGGCGATCAAGATGACATCAAATTATATATACCTTTCGGTGCCGCTTCGCGCGTAGCAAATTTTTGAATTTTCGATAGGTGATTTTTCAAATCTTTGATCGATTTACTTGTACTATCGTTAGTTAATAGCCTACTAATTACTTTTTGATGAGTATAATTAAATACGTTATTGATCAAATACTTTTTTTTTTACAAAATTGCGTAATCAGTCATAATCACGGTGACTAACAAGTGACTGAAAACTAGAGATGCGCCGAATGTAGGTTCAACCGAATACGAATGTTCGGCCGATAATTCGGTCCAAAATGTACCGAACCGAATATTCGGCCGAATCATTCGGTTTACGTCTGCGATAATTTTGCGATATGATTATTAAAAGACATAATAGTAATCCTGGGAATCAGATTTTATTTTGCTAACATTGTCATTCGTCAAAAAAACGTAATTTGATTAAAACTTCAATTACCTACTAATGTTGATTCTTAAAGTTTCCTCAAATTTGTATTTTTTTTTTTCTTTTGTGAACTAGTATTTGTTACGGAAGATATGTATATTTGTTCATTGTTGATTTCATAGAAATTCAATTTAGTTTAATTTATCATTTGTAAAAAAAACAGAATCTTTTTTATTACAATTTTATTTAAATTGATTGTTATAGTTAATCTTTTTTATTTTGTAAATAAATAATTGGTACAAAAAGTTGTGTCTCTTTCATTTACAAAAAAAATATGTACAACTATCGGAATAAACCACACTTATTTAGTAATTAGTTAACCTTACTGTTTAATGAAATGTTCTTTTTTATTATATTAACAATAATTTTAATATTCGGTAATTATTCGGCAAATCAACCGAATATTCGGCCGAATACGAACATGAAAAAATATGCCGAATGTACCGAATACGAATATTCGGCCGAACATTCGGCGCATCTCTACTGAAAACTGATGTTACTAAGTACCTCATTTGTTAATCACCGTGACTACGGCTGAGTTATAATGACACAGCCTTTCGCTCCACCTAGAGCGGGAGACGTCATTTGATGATTTCCCAACCACAAAAAAAAGACCTCTAACTTATTCATTTCCGTAAGAGTTGCTTCTCATATATCACAAGTCTGAGATGAGGTATTTGATAGATTAGAAGTGATTTGCCATCAATTATGGTCATAAGCATCGGGTGGTTAACAGAATGGCTTCCCATAATAGAAGGCTGCAGGTCTTCAATCTCGTTTTCAATCATAGCCTGTTCTTCAACCATGTTCAACTTGTTTTCGTTTGAAAACTTAAAATATTTTGGTCTGCAGAACATTGTGGAAGCTGGCTTTGGATTTTCCCATATCACTTCTTCGCCACAAATTAAGCACAGAGGCATAAACGAACACATAAAAATGCTAGAATCGTCTTCCTCTGCCATAGTTTACTTAGACAAACTTTGCCCTGAAGTGCCATCAAAACCCCACTTGCATATAAGTATAAATTCTTTGCTATCCAGTAAAGATTCTACACGTAGGAATTTTCCAAGTCTAGCCACAGTTTTGTTAAAAATAGCTTGGAGTTTTACTTTAACCCCTCTTTTCGTGACTTCTATGGCATCTTTTGGCGGATAGCAGTTCTTCTTCGCTTCAAAGATAGCTGTATAAGAAGGATACAATGGTATTCCTTCTTCTTTTGCACAAGATCTTAATGTTATTATAGTGCCACTTCGAAAGCTTCAATCAGGTCAAAATACCTAAAGCTTTATCAGCAGAATATATGGGCATAGTTTTCTTTGCCTTTAACAATTTCTTTATCTTTATAGCTTCTTCGGGATGCTCCGCGGCTAGTTTAATGATATCTGCTACGTTCTTATTTTGTGCTTTTAAACCAGTTGCATGAGAAAGACTTTCAGTGCAGTTTCAGCTAGGCATCTATCACGGGTAACAATAAAAACCCCCGAACAACTGGAATACACCGTGACAAAATTATCTGAATATCTAACCGAAGCATACCATGCATGCTGCAAACTAAGGGCGCCACAAAACAACAGCGAGAGAAATCCCTGGTGGAACGCCAACCTTAGTAAACTCAGAGATACACTACGCAAACAATTCAACAGGGCCAAAAACACTAGGCTCCCGGACGACTGGGAGCAATACAAAGAAACCCAATACATATACAAAAAGCAGATCAGAACTGCCAGAAGGGCAGCATGGCGGAAATTCTGCGAATCCATCGAAACAAACAAGGAAGCCGCAAGGGTAAGGAAAATCCTCTCGACCGATCAGGATCGAAACCTTGGTGCGCTGAAAAAACCCGACAACACATACACATTGAGTGACCACGAAACCAGTAAAGTCCTCCTGGAAACCCACTTCCCCGGCTGCACCCTCCAAGAGGTCAGGATGTGGGAAGGTGAACCAGAATGGACCCCAACAAACCTAGATTGGTCCAGGGGCCAAAGCATGGTGACAGAAGAAAAGATAAAGTGGGCCATTGACACCTTTCAGCCCTACAAATCTGCAGGGCTGGATGGCATCTTTCCAGCCCTCCTACAGTGGGGGGCTGACCACCTGATACCGTGCTTGGTGGAGATCTATCGGACCTGCATTGCACTCAGATACATACCCCTAGCGTGGCGCGAAGTGAAAGTCATTTTCATACCCAAGCCAGGCAAACCCGACTATACACAACCAAAGGCCTATAGGCCTATAAGTCTCACATCCTTCTTACTAAAAACCCTCGAGAGACTCTGTGATAGACATATCCGAGACGGACCTCTCAGGGTAAAACCCCTTCACAAACAACAGCACGCGTACTCCACGGGCAGATCAACAGAGTCTGCGCTACATAGCGTGGTCTCCAAAATTGAATGCGCAGTGGACCACAAATGCTCAGCACTGGCGGTTTTCATTGACATTGAAGGCGGTTTCGACAAAACTATGTTCAATAGTATCAGCATGGCCCTCGACAGACACAACATAAATCCGACCTTGAGCGGATGGATCACCAACATGCTCAAATTGAGAGCTGTACAAGTCACAGTGAACGACACTACAAGGGCGGTAGTGGCGAAGGGCTGCCCGCAAGGGGGCGTCCTCTCGCCACTTTTATGGAACCTGGTCGTAGACAGCCTCATCAAAACACTCAACGATAAAGGTTACTTCACCGTAGGCTACGCCGATGACATAACCATAATAATAAATGGCACCCATGAAAACACCCTATGCCACCTCATGCGCCAAGCCCTGAAAATAGTAGAGGACTGGTGCAATAAACACCAACTATTAGTAAACCCCACAAAAACCGAGATGATCCTCTTTACAAAAAAGAGAAAACTTGCGAAACTCGAACTGCCGCGACTGTTTGGCACCACCCTAAGCCTTTCAACTGAAACCAAATACCTGGGCATATTTTTGGACAAACAGCTGAATTGGGCAAAACACACCAACTACATAACTACAAAAGCCAGCATATCCCTGTGGCAGTGCAAGAGAATGCTTGGCAGGAATTGGGGAATCAGCCCCAAAGTCACCCACTGGCTATACACCACAGTTATTCGACCAATTATCACATACGGCTCAATAGTCTGGTGGCCCAGAACAGACCTGAGCACAGCCCAAAAAGACCTTGAAAAGGTGCAACGATTCGCTTGTGTAGCCATCACTAGCTGCATGAGAACTACACCCACCGCTGCCCTACAGGTAATGCTCGGGCTACCACCTCTACACCTAATCGTGCGGGAGGAGGCTGCCCTGGCTGCCCTAAGACTGAATATAGCAGGGACCCTAAGCAATGACTCGAGGGTCAAGCACTCACGCATTAGGGACGATGCGATCAAGCGCCAACCAATGATGGCATCACCCTGCGATAAAACTCCAAAACTACACTACTTTCAAAAGCACTACAACGTTATACTCACAGAAGAACAAAACGACCACTCGGGCCCGTAAGAGCTAAGAGTCTACACTGATGGCTCAAAGACCACCTCTGGGACCGGAGTCGGAGTTTTCTCACACGACCTTAACATAAAAATATCCAGCCCGCTGGGAATGCTCAACACCGTCTACCAGGCGGAATGCGTGGGCATTATACAGGCGGCGTATGCCATAGAAGCCAGAAGAGTTACGGACACTCATATACGTATACTCTCCGACAGCGCTTCAGTCCTCCAATCCCTAGCCAAACGATACATAACCTCAAGCCTTACACTAGAATGTCACAACGCATTAGAACGGGTAACAGTTTCTAATCGCAACAAAGTGACACTGCAATGGATAAAAGGACACAGTGGATCACTAGGCAATGACGCTGCTGACGAACTGGCCAGAAAGGCATCCAGCGCGTCAGTCTGCGGCCCCGAGCCCATCGTGCCCATCCCCTTCAACCAGCTACGCAGGTGGCTGCAGGAATTTACCCACACACAAGCGGAGAGCTGGTGGACCTCGGCACCAGGCTGCAGGCAGTCCAGGGAAGCGATGCCATCCCCGGATGGCAGGCTAACCAGACGTCTGCTACGCCTGGACAGGGATGGTCTGCGTCTGATGACGGGCACCATCACAGGACACTGCCCGCTAAACAAGCACTTTCACACAATAGGCATAACGGACAGCCCCCTTTGCAGGGCCTGCATGGAGGCTGAGGAAACCGTTGCGCATGTACTCTTCGAATGTACAGGCGTCACCCAGATTAGGACAGATACCCTCGGGACACCCAAATCATACACGGACGTTCTTAGCAGACCAGGAGACACAATCAACTTCTGGAGGGAGGTGGGCTGGTTGGAGTAAATACCGACGGCCGCCATGGCCCACGCACAATGGTCCACTCAAAGGACTAAGTGCGGAAACCAAACCCCCATAACATAGAACATAGAACATAGAAGACTTTCAGTGCTGTACGTTAGGAACACTTCCATTCTTCTGACGCGGGCTTAGCTTCGCAAATGGTTTTCTGGGAGTCACAACTGATGTTGATGTTCCAACACTGCACTTTTCCGGTCCACAGGATGTAGATGCACCCTCATCTATAGCAAAGTCAGAACTGGAACATGGTTGCTGTTCTACTAACAGTACAGAAGGGGTTATCTTTTCCCTCGCGACCTCAGGCCATTTTATGTCCTCTCGTAGCCATGTCTCATACTTTTTTTAAACCCCGACGGAAAAAGAGGGGTGTTAAAAAAAAAAATACGTCGCGTTGGGGGACCGCTCTGCGAGGGCAGACGTCGTTGACGGTCGGATCCTAAATGCAATATTTAGAAGTAATTTTATAAAAATTTTCTTCAGTTAGGTAACAGACTATTTGTAAGTAGGTAAATTGTTAGGTTTGGAGCGGTCCCCCAACGCGACGTATTTTTTTTTGAATTATTAATACGTACTTAGGTACTTCAAGATTGAGTTTTTTAATTATTTTTTACTTTTTAAAGGGATTTTAGGTTTTTGTGTCGGGGGTGTTTTAAATTTTTAATTTAATTTTTTATGAATGTACGTCTCGTGCAATTACACGAAATCCATTTGTTCCTCACCGAGCACACATAAGTCTGACACAATAGGGAACATGCAATATTTTTGTTTTCACTCATGTAGAATAGACCCAGGGCTGTAGCTAGACTCGAATTTGAGGTAGGGTAGCATTGGCTACAGGTAGGGCGGAAGTAAAAAATACACTAGTCACAAAATTTAAAGGATTTAAAAAAATAAAAAAATTTGGGTGATTTTCAACAAGCTGTAACTCCGAGGAAAATGATCGTACAGCAAAAAATAAAAAAGCACGTTGTAGCTCCATGTATTTAGTTTTCAGATACGGCCATGAATTTTTTATCATGTTTGGGTCTGGAGAAATACAAGGAAACAACCAAAAAAAAAAAAATTTCCAAATTTTTTCTCGTCTTAAAAAGGTATACATCCATTTTATCCAAAGTTATACCAAGTTATCCAAGTATACTTAATTATGCGATGTTTTTTCAGTCAAAACTTTCAATTTAAAAAAAATATTTTCGACAAAAGCCATTCACGGTATCTTATAGAAAATTTTGTGTTGTTTCCAAAACCCTCCTTCGATTTCCTATACAATCATTATTTTCAGAGTTATTGATTGTCAAAGTTAAAAAGTACTTTTTTAACCCCTGACGTAAAAAGAGGGGTGTTATAAGTTTGACGTGTCTGTCCGTCTGTCTGTGTGTCTGTCTGTCTGTGTGTCTGTCTGTCTGTGGCATCATAGCTCCCGAACGGATGAAGCGATTTCAATTATTATTTTTTTGTATTAAAGGTGACTTATGTGCGAGTGTTCTTAGACATGTTTGATGAAAATCGGTTGAGCCGTTTAAAAGTTGTGGGGGGTGAAAGTGGGGAAGAATAACCGAATGTCTACAAATATACTCGAGTGGGGTCTCAAATGAAAGCACACTAAAAGAGAATTTTGATGACTTAATCGAGAATGTTCTTAGCTTCGCTTGATGAGAAAATTGGTGGTGGGAAAATTGGGACATGGAAATCCGATTGTCAAGTGAGACTATCAATGACTACATCTCAGTCATTGCAATTCTGCTAAAGATGATTTGTCATGTGGGTTATCAAATAGTTTTCTTTGGTCGAGCTCACAAATTGCTACACCATCCCAGGAAAAGGCCATGCCTATGTAGCCTTAACCTATTTACGGCCGCTGTATCAGATTTGGCATAGCTAAACTTTTAAATATATATCATGTTATGTTCAAAATATTATGAAATATATTCTTTTTAACCCCCGACGGAAAAAGAGGGGTGTTATAAGTTTTTTGTAATAATTGTAATCATTTAGCGTATTTTTTTTTTGGCTAACTTTTATGTTGATTTCTACAAGGTTAAACGACGTAAAATGCGATTTAAAAAAAAAGAATTTTTCCCTTTTTGTATTCTTACTACTTCACTCATTATAAAAGTAAATAATTTGAAACAGTAACGTTTTTAAACTAGGCTTGGCTATTAATGGGTTAAGTAGAGTAAAAATACTCTAGTTAAGGCTACATAGGCTTGGCCTTTTGCGAAAGTAATTTACCTGAGTAAACCATAGCTTTTTCAACTGTCGTCCCTTGCAACTTATATGCTGTAATCGCCCAACATAAAATGATAGGAAGTTCTTTCAATATTTCCATATCCTCTAAGACCTTGAAAAGTTACATTATGTGGCCTTATCAGAATCCACCCGTTCTCGTCAACACAACTTCGGCCGATAGTGGCATCATCAAATTGAATTGATATTGTTTTTGGAAGCTTCCCATCTTCCTGTTGGCCACGGCGAAGTTCTATGTATTTACAACTTAACAAAATCTACATTATAATAAGTATACCTACAAAAAGTATAAAATAAAAAATTAAATAAAAAATTTAAAAAAACCCCGACACAAAAACCTAAGATCCCTTTAAAAAGTAAAAACATAATAAAAGAACTCAATCTTGAAGTACCTAAGTATGTATTAATAATTCATAAAGTAAAATACGTCGCGTTGGGGGACCGCTCTGCGAGGGCAGACGCCGTTGACGGTCGTATCCTAAATGCAATATTTAGAAGTAATTTTATAAAAGTTTTCTTCAGTTAGGTAATAGACTATTTAACCGACGAAAAAAAACGGAGGAGGTTATCAATTCGACGCGTATATATATATATTTTTTTTTGTTTTTTTTTTTTTTTATGTATTACCACGCATAACTTTTTACATAGTAGTCCGATTGTGATAATTCTTATTTTATTGGAAAGGGTATACTTCGAGGGTGGTCCCATATAAATTTGAAAAACAAAATCAAACCCTAAGGGTCAGAAAACAGGGGATGATTGATTGTTCACTCACTGATTGTTATGTTTAACCACGCATAACTTTATACAGAGTAGTCTGATTTTGATAATTCTTTATTCGTTGTATAGGGTATACCTTGCCAAGTATTATAAGTATATTAAAGCCACAAAAATTATAAAATAAAAACTTTTTTTTTTAATTATGAGTCGGCGCTGGAAAATCAATGAACAAAGATCACTCAAAGCGCCGATTCATAATTTTAAGGTTTATTATTTTTTGCTTTTCAGTTTATTCGGCGGTTAAATTTTTTGGTAAAAAGTTTTTTTGTAATTAAATTGTTAGGTTTGGAGCGGTCCCCCAACGCGACGCACTTTTTTTTTTGAATTATTAATACATACTTTAAGATTGAGTTTTTTTATTATTTTTACTTTTTAAGGGATCTTAGGTTTTTGTGTAAGGGGTTTTTTAAATTTTTAATTTAATTTTGCTTTGACTCACGATAACTCCGCGGCAAATCATCGTAGAGGCATTCTGGATACGTTAAATTAAAGGGCATTAAATTTTCTAAAAGAAATTTTGAGTGAAACAATGGAAAAAAAAATTGAAACCCGTAGACCTTTTTTAAGACGAGAAAAAATTTGGAAAAATTTTTTTTGGTTGTTTCCTTGTTATTTCTCCAGACCCAAACATGATAAAAAAAAAACATAGCCGTATCTGAAAACTAGATACATGGTGCTATTATAAACTATAGATTTATTCTTACACTTAGACTTTAATTAAGCGAATAACTAAACTAATTACATAAATCAGCCGTTAGATTTTTAATAAAATTATAGCAGTCTGTCGTTAATTCTGGAGCTCCAAAGGTGAAGTGTTCCGTCCAACGGCCCAAGGAAGAAGAGACCCCCAAGCCCAGCGCGCCGAGCGAGCCGGTCTCCTCCGGGCGTCGGGAGTCGATAGCGGACTCCCGGCCACCGTAGGCGCGAGCTTGCGGGCGGCGCGCAATGAGTAGCTCGCCGCCTGGTAAGGAGCAGGCTAGGGTCGACGGCGCGTAGTGTTCCACACGCGCCTCAAAGAGATGTCAGCAGCACTGAAGGGGTCTGCTAGGACCGATGCCTGCCTGGTCGCGAGATTGTTCGAAAGAGATACCGTGACCCTGGCACTGTAGCGAGTAAGCAAGTACTCGCACACGACTCAACGCAGCACAGGATCGTATGATCGCCTACGTCACATGAGGTGACCAGGAGAGATAAGAAATTAGACCACGCCTCCACGACGTCATCCTTTGTCCGAGCGGCGCGCGCGCAAGATGGCCGTCACTAATCCTTTGTATTAGGTTGACGCCCCCTCATTAGGACATGGTCAAGTCCGAACCGTTTCTACAAAGGTGGCGTGATCCATTAGTATTATTAAATGTTTTTGTGTATATAAACTGTGCTAAATTGATTTTAAATACATTCTTCTACTTACCTCGACTCGTGTATCATTGCTAGTACTTACTCATTACGAAGTGTACTTATAAACCACTTCACTGGTGACCCCGAACGTTCAAGAACACCTGCAAAATGGTTGATAAAGTTCCGCAAGCAACCACGAAAGACGTCCTGCTGGGAGAAACGAACCGAGTTGGTGTGAGGACACCCCCGTTCAACCCGAGTGACCCTGAGTTATGGTTCGCTCAAATAGAGGGACAATTCATTCTGTCCAACATAACAGCGGACGCGACGAAGTTCTACTACGTCCTGGCACAGCTGGAACCGCAACACTCAGCTGAGGTCAGAGACCTGGTAGTAAACCCGCCGAGCACTAACAAGTACGAGACGTTGAAGTCAGAATTGAAACACCGATTATCAGCATCTCAAGAGCGTAAAATAAAACAGCTGCTGATGCACGAAGAAATAGGAGACAGAAAACCTACACAATTCCTTCGGCACCTGCAACACCTGGCTGGAGATAATGTTCCGAAAGAATTTATCCGGACAATTTGGGCTAGCCGACTACCAACGCACCTGCAAACATGCATCGCCGCACAACAGGCAAAGATGACCCTGGAAGACCTGGCCGAACTGGCAGACCGTGTCAACGACGTTGTTCCAGCGACCATGTTACTCACCAGCCCAGCACCCAGTCAAGTAGCAAGCACGTCAACACCTACAACAGCAACAGATAATGCCATCGAACAGCTAACACGCACGGTGGCAGAGCTAAGCCGAAGAATGGAAATCATGAGCACAGAACTGCACAGCCGCTCACGATCGCATTCCAGAGCCAGAAGTGACTACAGCAAACGGTCACGTTCAAATTCACGCTCCAAAAATCACCCCTACTGCTGGTACCACTACCGTTTTGGAGAGCGAGCGCGTAAATGCACCCAACCCTGTTCGCACAAGAAGTCGGAAAACAATCCAGGCAGCCATTAGTGGCGGCACAAGACTGCCTATCTGTTACAAGCCGCGGCGCGGCGTGGCTAGGGGTGTGAGGGCACAGAGACTGCGTCTCCCTCACGCGCCCTGCATCCTCCTTCGCAAGCGTTAATGCTTCACAGAAGGAGGTGATGGCTTCCCATACCCTCTCGCTCCGTACTATGGCTTGCACCAGGGCTGGACGCAAGAGCTCGCCGCCGCCGATTGCCTCCACGTGGACACGGTGGTGCACCGCCCAGGCAGGGCACACCTTCACCGTATGCGTCATCGTGTCCTCCAGGCGATCCACACAGTGGTTACACCCAGGCGTTTCCTTATCCCGAAACAGCTATTTCCGGTGAGGACCTACGTAAAGCGGAAAGTGAGGACACCGTGGCCGGATGAGATCACAACGGAGTTCTGTGCGCCGTGCCGCGATTTGTCGCGGCAGCGGAGTTTCACCCAGCGTTTCGCCTCCTCGCGCCACTCCCACACATGCGCGACAAGGCTGCCAGTGCCAAATTATCAATTTCGTCAATTTGTGAACAATCCAACCTCTTGTACCAAGCCCCAATCATATTGAGATTCCCACAGTTTGGGGAGTTCACCACAATGTGGCAACGCTCAAAGATTATGGTAACATAACCACAGATTACTACAATGAAGAAGTTTTAATTTTTTTATCGATAAATTATAAAAATTTAAGTAAAATAAAACAAACACGTGAAAGAATCAATAAAATATCTCAAGAAATTAAAAAGTTATGGGACTTTGAAGTTGCGCTTGCAAGAATAGTTTTGTTACACGCAGCGCTCCATCGTGTGACGTCATTTGACCTAGACGATGCAGTACGTATTCGCCGAGTACGTACGAATGTATTGTTGATTGTTGTCCTTACTTTTCATATATATTTTAATACCATCGCGTTAAATATAATATTAACAACATCATGAAATTTCTCCATTTACAGGATAAAAATGACCCTTAAATGAATGATTTTTTTGTTCAACGGAAAAATATATTTCGGAGTAATGGGTACATTTCACAGAGTACTTTTCACAGAGTATTTGGTCCTCGCGCATCAGCAGTGTGAAGTTTCACCACAGTGTGAAGTTTCAACAAAATGCTTGAAAAAAAAAAACATATAAAATGGACCGATATGAAAGGTGAAAATTATTGAAATTTTATTATTGAAAACTGTTTTATTTGAATAATAATTTTTTGGGGGACTTGTGTGGAATCGGCAGGATTTTTGTTCCCAAATTGACGAAATTGATAATTTGGCATTGGCAGCCCTGAGTATTTTTTATTCTGTGCTGTGAGCAATGAGCATAGAATAATAAGAGATTAATTTTTGCTCTGTCTGTCTAATTAGCTGTGAGTTCACTCGAGTTCGATTTATTGTTAATTTTGTTGAAAGGAGACTATTTAGAAGCTACTAGAAAGTTACGGGAAGTATAGTTTTGAAGCATAGAGAAATCAATCACAAGTTATCTGCAAAGATGGATAGAGAAGATGGTGAAATGAGTGATGATAACGCAATGCTTGTTGATGATGTAAAAGAACCGATTTCATACAATGAAGAATGCACAGTGGTACGTAACTCATTAAACTGTTTTACTACTTACTTCATGCTTAATACAAGTATTTGTTCAGTATGATAAAATCTATATTTATGTTACTTACAACCAAAAGATAAAAAATATATTTTTGTTATTTTGCATTTCCCGTGATTTTTTTCGATATTAGATAAAAAAATATTTATCAATGAAAGTCGAGTGTATGCACATACTTAATTTATTGTTCTTCCATAAATCAGGTGTACAAAGCTGACAAATCCGGTATAAAAATTGAGAAATTGGAGAAAGTTGATGCTTCCAAAATAGAGGAAAGAGCAAGAAGATTTGGCTTAAATCTTACTGGAAATAGAGTAATTACACAGGGACAAATCGATGACTTATACTCAAATTTTGGCATAAGTGGAAATGAGAGACATTTTCGTTTTGATGCAATCAATTTAAATGGAGTGGATGGGCTTACTACAAAAGAAATATTCCAATATTTAGAAGATTATAAACCATTATCTCTAGAATGGATTGATGAAGTTTCATGTAAGTAGTGTTTCATGTATACAATTTCAAATACATTTGCCTGAGTGAAACCTTTTCAATTTTGTCATTTTCAGGTAATGTTGTTTGTCAGGATCATATCTCCACAGCATTAGCACTGTTGGTTCATTCTAGAGAAATTAAAGATACAAACTTGATACAAATGCTTGCTGATAAACCAAATCATCATTGGCGAGAAGGAATGCCACATCCTAAAAAAGATTTAATATTAATGAGGTTTGCTACTAATGGAGACAAAAAAATCATTAAAAAAAAAACACAAAGTAAAAATATTGATGAATACTATGATCAAAGTATGGATGCTGTAAGTAAGAACCCATGGGGTGATCTTTGTAAGTCATGGGGAGTTTATGATCACCAGGAAGTTTTCCAACGCAAGCTCAGATATAATAATGAGGATGATTTAGAAGAATCTGATAAAACTGTTAAAATAAAAAATAAAAGTTTAGCTAGTCGACTAGGGAAAAGACATGCCGAAGGAAACCACAACCAATCAATACAAGATGACAATAGTGATTCAGATTCAGAATGGAAAACCAAATCTAAGACACCTAGAATGAGAATGCATGCAGATGATGAAGAATCTAAACAAAAGAAAAAGGTAATTTCCCAACACTCTCAAGATCCAGTTGGATATTCACCATTGTCAATTGAAGTTGACAATTCACATAGTAATTATAGTCAAAAGGAACACACAAAGCTGTCTGAAAAATTTAAAAACCATGCTACAAAAGGTAAAAATCACAGTATACAGTCACGATTAGGTGAGAAAATTGTTCCTCCAGAAGATAATGATTTTTCAAGTGATGATTTATCAGAAAATTCTGACAGTAATGTTATGAGTCGAGTGCATAAAGTAAATACCACTAGTAGTGTTTGGTCTAGACTAGCTATAAAACCCAGTGGTACAGTAAGTCCAAGCGACCAAAGTGACTTGCGGGAAATTTTAAAATCAAGAAAACCTAAGAAATCTGATGATCTACGAGACAAATTAGGTAAATTGAAACAGAGTAATTTACGGATTGAAATTGACAATAATTATGCACATGATTTATAGTACATATTCTGGCTTGATATTATCTATATTATAAATACCAATGGCTCAAAACCACCAAGATGAGAATTTTTGAGGATATTTTGTTAAGTTTACCTCTAAAAGATATTTTTCAAGTAATTTAAACTAAAAAATGCATTCCCGGGATGATAATGAATTATTGATATAAGCTGTGTTAGTTAATTCAGACTACTAAATTACAATTGAACTGGTGGAAAAACTAAGATTCAATTAGAATGACGTTCCCTACTGAGCCGTTGCATCTAATGGCTGGGTTCACTTTTTATTTATTTTTCTGCCATTACAACTGCACTCACTGAAATCAGAATTATGCAATTTGACATCACATTTAAGCATATATTTATTTAAAAATAAAGCTTTTCTTAAATAATACTTCATTTTTATGTTGTTTATCATTAGATATTAAACATTAGTGTTCTGGATATGTTCCCTAAGTTACTTTCCATATGTAGGTATATTTTGAAATAATATCTAATACCTTTAAATATTGGTGATTTTGAGCCTATAGTGTTTTAGCTAATTGTATGTTAATTATAAGTGTATATTTTATTTCGTGTTTTCAAGTAATGTGTTTAAATGATTTTAAAGTCCCTAATGAATTTGACTACCATAATTATGCATAATAAATTCTTATACCTTCATTTTATTTACACATGAGATTTTTTTAAATCTAGTAATAATATGAATTCTTTAAGTACTTAATTGTCTAGGGACCCATAATCTATGTTTATGTGAAATTCCAAGTAAGAAATTGATTACCAATAAACATCTAAGCCACAAGTTTATAGTATGTTGTTGTATTTTATACACATTTGCTTTTGGCATATTCCCACTAAATTACCAGTGAGTATGATCTGGAATTCTGTACCATTCCTCGACATTCCATACACTGACTAAAATATTCAAGTCATGTATAAAACTTTATTAAAAGCCAATTCACACAGTGCAAGTTTCTTGTCTTTGGCACAATAAAATTCAACCAACAAATGTATTGTCTAAACACTGTTTAGACAGTATGGTTTGGTAAATTTTTATTGTTGCTGCAAAAATGACATGCCTCAAGCAATTTAATCGCACCGTGTAAATCAGGCTTTAGTCAAGGTGGTTACCAGGGCCGGACTGGGGCTTTATATCGGTCCGGGCATTTCACAGACAACCGGCCCTCTACCATTCGTAAAAGAAGACTTACCAACGTGAATTTTAGGTATTTATTGTATGAATGATTTATCGAAGAAGTTCGCTGCTTTCGGCTAATTTGTCTATAATGTCGGAATCTAATTTCATTAAAAGATCTTTTGTTACTGCCATTAACATAAAAAAGTTATAATTTTCAGAGGACATAGTGCTCCTCATGAGATTTTTTATAATTTTTAAGGTCGAAAAAGATCTTTTACGTGCAACTTGACTCATTGACAAAGTAAGCAGAAATCTATAAGCTAGTGCAAGTAAATTATATGCATTAGTAAATATTATATCTATAACAAATCTTGAAGCAGCAAACACTCTTCTTCGTGTCCTAAAACAATTTCATCGTTTTCTTCACTTTCGTCATCCACGATTTTTTAAAATGTTTTATATGGTTCCAAGTCAGTAGATTTAATGTTATCCCAGTGTAAAGCGAAATTTTTCAATTCAGTTCGTAAAGTTTCACCGGTAGCGGTTTTTATTCAACTTCAGTAAATGTTTGCTTAATTCATCTAATTCTCTTCCTTTAAATTTGTTGTCACGATTGTTTGAGATTTTTTTGGGTCTAGACATGAAAAATCAGCGCACAATTGTCCATTTGCGAGAAAACGGTGATCCATGCTTTGAGTAACTGTGTCAAAGATAATGTTATAAACATTTATTTTAAATGCATTAACTGCATCAGAGATAACTGTATCTTGTACTGGATTAAATCATCTTCAACAGCCTATAGCAATCAACTGCTGGACATAGGCCTCTTCAATTGCACGCTATTGAGCTCGATTATCGCCAACTCTCATCCAACTGCTACCAGCCACCCTGATCGTCGAAGACCCAAGATCGTCGCTCCACCTAGTCTGGGCATCCTACCGTACGTTTGCTGATTCGTGGTTTCTACTCAAGAACACTTCTATTGCAACGGTAATCGGTTCTACGGCTAATGTGGCCGGCCCATTGCCACTTCAGCTTGCTAATCCTATGAGCTATGTCGACTACTTTCGTTCTCCGCCGGATTACCTCATTCCGGGATAGACCCTCAGAGATACTCCAAGCATAGCTCGATCCATAGCTCGCTGAGCGACTTTAAATTTATGGATCAGCCGTACAGTGAGTGTCCACGTTTCGGCTCCGTAGGTCATAATAGGTAGGCCACTCTGGTTGAAGACTTTAGTTTTTAGACTCTACGGAATACGTGACGAGAAGATTCGACGAAGCTTCCCAAATGCTACCCAGCCCAGCTGAATTCTCCTGTTAGCCTCCTTCTCAAGGTTACCAAACTGCAGAGTTTGCCCGAGGTAAACGTATTCTCGAACAACTTTGAGGGCACCGCCATTGACCGTGACCGGTCCCGGAGTTACGTGATCATTGAACATAATCTTCGTTTTGTCCAAGTTCATCCGGAGACCAATGCGTACAGAAAACTCAACTAGGCCGTCCAGCATCTGTTACAAGTCCTGCAGCGATTCAGCCAGTATGACGATGTCGTTTGCAAATTTCAAGTATGAGATAAATGTACTCGCCGTTAATGTTAATACCGCGTCCACTCCAGTTCAACATCTTAAACACATCCACCAGTGCATTAGTGAACAATTTTAGGGATATTACGTCCCCTTGTCTCACTCCTCGACGTAGGGCGATGTGTTCAGTTTGCCGTTCCTGAGTTTGGACGGCCATTTAGGCGTTTTCATAAAGGCATCTCAGCACTTGGATGTCATGTATCGCCAGTCGATTTGGCATCGCTGCAAAGACTCCAGAACAGACCAGATCTCGACATAGTGAAAAACCTTCTCATACTCCACAAACGCAAGACACAGCTGCCGACTATGCTCCTTGGACTTCTGTATAATCTGCCGCACTGTGTGGGTGTTGTCTATGGTGCTGTATCCTCCTCGAAACCCGGCGTGCTCCGGTGGCTGAAATTCGTCGAGTCTTCGCGTTAGATGATTCGTGACGAGTCTTGAAAACAGCTTATACAGGGTGTCCAAGAACCTGGCGTCCAACTGGATTCCCACGATGCCCCAAGTTCTAACAGTACTCAGAAAAATATTTTAAAAAATCCACCCCATGTACTTACAGAATTATACTGATTTCAAAAAAAAAGGGGAAATGAGCACCCTGTGACATACTTTTGAATGCTGTGACTGCTAATGCTGATAATTTCGATATTTCTTGGAGGTTTCGTAATCTAGGGTATTGCTGTGTCTAAATAGAATGTAAAAATAAAGTACTTATTGTACCATTTTAAAATAAAATATTATTTTAACTAAAGGTGATATGGAAAACTATTGAATTTCGCAACTTTGACCGACTGTAGTGTAAAAAAAATGTACCAAAATAGTATGGCAAGTGACGTCAAATTTTGACGCGTTTATTCCTCTTTTTAAAAAGGTATAATACTTACACATTAATTTGAAAAAAAAATTTTTGATAATATTTTTACTCAACAACCCAATTTTTACGATGTCTTACAGAATTCTTAGAAAGAAAAATTTACGACGAATTGAATCTAACCTCTAAAGAATTACTATTGTATGCTCATAAAAATAACAACAGGCCTCTCAAAAAACAGGTTAGACCGTAAGGGACGGTATGTGCATGCATCTCACCATAGTGATTCGTTATTACAACAGGAGGGAGCAAGACAGAAACTATCTTTGCGATTTGCTGGTTCTTCTTTATGGTACCCCATTATTCAGGTAAAGGGAGAAAAAGGTTAGAGGTGCGAGTGAGATAGATAGTGACGCTATCTGGGATCGTGCTATTTAGGATAACAGTACGGTCAGTACGCGTCACTGCCTCCTGCCGTTACTACGCACCTCTCTCTTATTGTTACCATTGATCACGTACTACGATTTAAAGCTTTGTTTATTGGACTCGATTACTCTTTGTGCTCTGGACTTTGAAACGAACTCTTTACGACGACCTTTGCCTGTGTTTGGACAGTTTGTGTTTTGTGTGTGCTACCATGGCGACCTACACTCCGCAAGAATACGCAAATATGCACTACATTTATGGAGAATGTAGAGGTAATGGACGAGCTGCAGCGAGACTTTACAGAGAAAGGTATCCGAGGGCTACGCGATATCCCGACCATCGAGTTTTCATTAATGTGCACAGATCACTATGTGACGGGCGGTTCCCCAATCAAGTAGCTGGTGAAGGACGACCCGTAAATGACTTCATACGCGATGAAGTTTTAGAGGCGGTGTCGGCAAATCCAAGCATCTCTGTGCGAGGAATAGAAGCTGATACGGGGATACCGAAGAGCACAGCACACAGTATTCTCCAAAAAGAAGAATATCATCCGTACCACGTACAGCGAGTGCAAAGTCTTTTACCTCGAGACTATCCGAGCCGAGTCGCGTTTTGTGAAACAATCCTGCAAAAACATCGAGAAGACGAAAACTTTATCGACAAAATTTTGTGGTCAGATGAATCAACATTTAAGAAGGATGGCTACATGAACCTACACAACTTGCACGAGTGGCATGTGGAAAATCCGCACTTGATGCGAGAAGATAGATCCCAGTACCGGTTCAAAGTGAACATGTGGACCGGTATTCTCTGTGGGAATATTATTGGTCCATTTGTGATGCCCGAGAATTTGACTGGCGAATCATATTTAAATTTTCTTCAAAATGATTTGCCAAACTTACTAGAAGAGACCCCACCAGATATGTGGTTCCAACACGACGGCTGTCCAGCACATTTTCGCGTATCCGTTAGAGAGTTTTTGGACGAGCAATACCCGAACAGGTGGATTGGGCGATCAGGAACAATCCCGTGGCCAGCCCGCTCACCTGACTTAAATCCGCTGGATTTTTTTTTCTGGGGAACTATGAAGGAGCTCGTTTATGCGAAGCCCATTAATGACATCGCTGACCTTCGTGAGAAGATAACACAAGCAGTGCAGGTGATACGTCAAAAAAGTTACTCGCGAAACATAAAGCGGTCCTTTTTAAGGAGAGTGAGAGCTTGTATTGCCGCGGGTGGTCAACATTTTGAACATTTATTGTAATAAAATATCTTTAAACTAACATTCTTTGCTTTTATTCTACTGGGAACCCATCTACCTGTGTGTATTTCCTTCTTGCTCACTCTTGGAACCGAAGTAAATAATAGTAGTAACATAACAGTTTCTAAGATAAGAAAGGGTCCGACAGTTACCGTTAGTAGGTAGGCACTTCGTAAAAATTGGGTTGTTGAGTAAAAATATTATCAAAATTTTTTTTTTCAAATTAATGTGTAAGTATTATACCTTTTTAAAAAGAGGAATAAACGCGTCAAAATTTGACGTCACTTGCCATACTATTTTGGTACATTTTTTTTACACTACAGTCGGTCAAAGTTGCGAAATTCAATAGTTTTCCATATCACCTTTAGTTAAAATAATATTTTATTTTAAAATGGTACAATAAGTACATTATTTTTACATTCTATTTAGACACAGCAATACCCTAGATTACAAAACCTCCAAGAAATATCGAAATTATCAGCATTAGCAGTCACAGCATTCAAAAGTATGTCACAGGGTGCTCATTTCCCCTTTTTTTTTGAAATCAGTATAATTCTGTAAGTACATGGGGTGGATTTTTTAAAATATTTTTCTGAGTACTGTTAGAACTTGGGGCATCGTGGGAATCCAGTTGGACGCCAGGTTCTTGGACACCCTGTATATGTGGCTTAGGAGTGAAATGGGTATATAATTAGGGTTTTATGCCCCTTTTTAAAGAAATTCGCTTCGGGATTTCTCCCAAAGAACAAGACGAGAGTTGAAGAGCTCCCGAAGCCCTTTCAGTACAGGACTTCGTCCCGGTTTCAGGAGCTCGGTTGTAATCCCATTTTTAAGCTGTTTTAGAGCCGCCTCGATTTCGTCTTGGCTGACTTGAGGCAGGTCTTCTCTGAAGTGGCGGGTTAAAGTGACTCTAGAATCCTCATTTTCGAGATCAGGTCGACATGCTTGCGACGCGTACAACTGGCCGTAAAAGTATTCGATTTCCGAAAGGATCTTCGGCTTCGAAACGACGATATCCCCACTAGATTTAGTCAACTTAGGTGGCTCCTCCCAAGTGATTGGACGAACACTTTCGACCCCCGATTTTGCTCAATAGCTTCCTCTAAGAAGCGTGTATTTGAGCGTCGGAGGTCGCGTCGTACCAATGATCTAAACTTATTTTTGAGTGGCCGATGTTCTGAGGAAGTGACAGGTGGGTCTTCACGTCGTTCCGTCATAAGCTCCGGAGTCTTTTTCGAAAGTTTGGTGGACTTCTTCCCTGTACGCCGCATTTTATAAAACCTTACAACTTCTTCCCGCCATTTGGTCGAGGGCCTGGTCGACGTCATTTGTGGTTTCCACGGCAGCAAATCGGTTCTCTAGGTCTAACTGGAACGCTTCAGATCACAACATATTTTGGAGCATACTTGAACGGAGCCTAGACTTCATCGAACGAGTTCGCTCGAGCTTGAATTTTATATTCAGAAAGCCTCGAGCAAGTCTGTGATCACTGCTGTATTAAACCTGTTGATCATCGAGACGTCTCTGAATGTATGCTTCCTATCCGTTATGGTGAAGTCTATCTCATTTTTTGTCATAGTGTCGGGGCGTTGCCACGTCCATTTCCTTTGGGGCTATTTCTTAAAGAAGGAATTAATTAAGGAAAGCCCCTCCTTCTCAAGGAAGTCGACAAGCAGTTGCCCCCTATGATTAGAAAGAGATAGATTTTAGAAGTTTTGATTAGAAAATGAACTTTTATTGCACTAATGCAATGGCTTAGGGTTTAGTTTAGGTCATGTGTTTGTTTATATAATTTAATTATATTAAAGGGAATATGGAAAATCATTTTAATACTATTTGGTATAGCCAGCAGCCCGACCGGCCCACTGGGCCTCCGGCCCATTGGGCATTTGCCCGATTTGCCCGTATGGCCAATCCGGGCCTGGTGGTTACATATGGAGTGAATACGGATGCAGGGGTGAATTGAGACGAAATTTAAAATGGATTTGAATTTGAATTAATAGTCTGTTGCCCACATTCCGTTTGACAGCACTGTTTAAAAAATGACATTCACATATCAGTAGACAGAATGTAAAAAACGAAGGGCGTTTGTGCACTACACAGAATTTTACCGTCCGGCAGTCAGATTTACATCAACTTTCATTTAAAATTCATTGAATTTCATTGACAATTGTAAGAAATCGGACTGCCGGACGGTAAAATTCCTTGTAGTGCACAAACGCCCTAAGGGTAAAGATGCTTATCCTTAAAATTCACTATAATTTGCGTTGTACATGTCAAACAGAATCACTTGTTTCGCTTGTACTGTATCGCTTGATTCGTATTCGCTCGCTTCCGAAATCGAACTGCCCGTCGGCCCGAAAATCCGCTATTTAAATCCCAAGCAGAACATTCGCGAACGTTCAACACTTTTCCACAGTTTACTAGTAGCGTAGAAACTTCTAGGTACTTCCACAATCAACTGTTTAATGTTTAATCCCACTATTCGACAATAGATGGCGGTAGCGTCTACGTACAATTTCGTGTAGTACTTGCTACTTGACAACAAATGGCGTTAGCGTGTCGTTTCCAGTAGTTTCGAACACTGCCCCATCCTTAGATGGAATTAGCGTGACGTTTCTAGACTTTTCGATCTACGTAACGCTGTCCCTTTCTGAGATGGAGTTAACGCGATGTTTCTAGACTTTACGATCTACGTAACACTACTCCCTCCTTAGACATGCTCGTCCCGAGCATCATTATTCCCGTAGTATCGTGCCTATCGATCCACATGAACAATTTTAGGCGCAGTTCGCATACCCTTTTGTATTCGGTAAGTGACGTCGTTGATCTTGGTCACAATTCGGTACGGCCCGTCCCATTTTGCCTGTAGTTTAGGGGACTTCCCTTTGCTGCGTACTGGGTTATGCAACTACACTAGCGAACCTTCATCGAAGCCAGTATTGTTCATCTTTCGATCATAACGAGTTTTCATTCTCTCGGACATCTGTTGGCCTGATTCTCTGACATGCTCATATACGTCATTCATCTTGTTGCGCAGATCATTTGCATAATCTGTTATACTGCGTGGTGAATCAGGGGGTATGCCGGTTATTATATCCGCTGGTAACCTTAACTCCCTTCCAAAGTTCGCGAAGGCTGGCGTCACAGTTGTACTCTCGTGAACTGCACTTCGGTATGACAGAAGAAACGGTTGTATGTGCTCGTCCCAATCCTTTTGCCTGCTTGCTACAACTTTTGCCAGATATCTTTCCAGCGTTTGATTAAATCTCTCCACCATTCCGTCAGATTGTGGGTGGTATGAAGTGGTTCTGCTTTTGTGAGTACCCATAACCCGACATGTTTCCTGAAACACTTGAGACTCGAAATTCCTTCCTTGATCGCTGTGGATTTCCAAGGGTACCCCAAACCGACAGAAGACTTCGTGGACTAATTTATCAGCAACTGTTGAAGCTTCTTGATTAGGGATGGCGAAGACTTCCGGCCACTTGGTAAAGTAATCCATGACAACCATTAAATATTTATTTCCACTTTCACTTTCAGGGAATGGCCCAGCGACATCTAGTGCTATTCGTTCCCAGGGGGCTCCTACGTTGTACACTTTCAATGCACCCCTGCTGCGTGTGTGTGGTTCTTTCACCGCTGCACAACTGGTACATCTGCGACACCAGTCCTCCACATCCTCTCGACAATGGATCCAGTAAAACCTTTCTCGGATCTTTAACAGAGTCCTTCTTACTCCCATATGACCTCCTGAAGAACCATTGTGGTAGAGCTGTAGAACTTCTGGTACCTTAGTTTTTGGGACTACCATTTGCAGGTGACAGCTATTCCCTCGAGCATTTTCCCATTTTCGGCACAAGACACCATCTTGGATCACCAAGCTCTCCCATTGTGCCCAATAACTTTTTGTGGTGGTACTCATCGCTGCAACATCACACCATTTCGGTTTGGAAGCATTAGCTTTAATCCACTCGAAAATTGGCTTGATATCTGTGTCACTCTGCTGGGCATGCCGTAGGGTTTCCTTCCATTCGTCGCTAAGGTCCGTTCTTAGCATCCTGACAGGTACCGTTTCCTTAGCTTCTTGCCTGACACAATGTTTGCAGTCTTCAGGACAAGGTCTTCTTTATAAAGCGTCCGCGTTATACGTTGTATAACTAGCGAGATTGTAATCTGTCGAAATATTATGAACCGTAACATTCCGCTCACACTTTAACGTATTATTTTACGTTAGATTACAATATCGCGAAGTGAAATCATCAAATTGTGAAATGGCATGCGACGAAACGCATCTCGCCCGCTGATTGGCTGAACGTCATGTGCACCGCGACGCATATTTGTTTGTTATGGTAAGGCAGATTTACATTGAGTCAGTGGCTATCGCCAGTGCTGGCGCCGAAAACTGACGCATACTATTTTTGCTGCCGATAATACTGAGCAAGCGTCGCCCGCCGCCGCCGTCGCCCGCGCCACAACACCGGCTGCGGAAACGTCACACGTAGGTACGTCGACCCCTAAACGTGCCTACGCCGCTATTGTCACCACCAGCAAATCAGGTGTGTCGCAGTCTATGCGGCTGAATAAAATTGGGGAAAACCAAATGAAGGGTGCACAACCTGCCCTGGCTGCGGTCCGTAGCTCCTTGCCGAGATCGGGCCAAGTTGATGAAGAGGGTTTCACGAAAGTGGAAAGGAAGAAGAAGAAGCCCTGTTCACGAAACCAGTGTGGTACAGCTCCGAGTGGACCCAACATGCTGCTGCGCCCTGCTGTGCCTACGACGCAGCTGTATATTTCACGTCTGCATCACTCCACCACGATTGAGGAAGTTGTGCAGTACTTAAAAGTAAAGACCAATTGGACTCTGAGGGTCGAAAAGTTGGAATCGCGCCACAACATCAATTTTAAGTCGTTTGTGGTACGAGTTCCAACCCACCATCTACAGACCTGCCTGAGAGAGGACTTTTGCCCGAAAAGTGTCTTGTATCATCGTTTCCGAGGACGGTTATGCGGCACCACGCAGCGGACCACGACGCCGTCATCATTACGTGTTTAGTGATAGTTTAAGTTTTGTTTTATAAAATATGTATTAGTTTATAGTTATTGTTTTATATTATTTGTTTATTGTGTTTTTATGGGCCTAAGTTGCCTGAAATAAAGGATTGTATTGTATTGTATACGCAGTCAGTATTTCGTCAGCAGTCGAGGATATTTCTTTTGGTGTACACACGTTCATAAAGTCAGTGCGGAAAAATGAATTCTCGAAAACAGCAAAAAATCAAAGTTACTAATTTGTTAAGGAAATGTAGATACCTTGGTGATGATTCAAGAATTAACTGGTATGTTTGGAGAAGAGATATCTAAACAGAAACGAATTTGGGTTAGAAAATGGATAGAAGACAGAGACAAAACTGGGGGTTCTGCTCTGTTGTTAACTCAGACCCAGAACTGAAGATCCTAAAGAATACAAACTGGCTTTGAGAATGACGCCAAAAAACTTTGACGATTTGCTTATATTGTTATCAGGCTCTATTCAGCGTCAAGACACATTTATGAGAGACGCCTTGCCAGCCAAAGTGAAACTCGAAATTACGCTGACATTTTTAGCTTCTGGAATGTCCTTTCGAAATCTCAGTCACTTTTATCGTGTATCGATACCATCTATTTCTAATTTAATACCGGAAGTGTGTTGGACAATATATGAGTAATTGAAAACACAGATTAAGGTAAGAAAATTATAATTTATTGAGATTTTTTAAAAGTAATTAAGAAATTAACAATCATCAAACATAATATAATCTACGAAAAAGTAGGTAATAAGCTGCATCAAAAATATTTAAAGTAGGTTATCAAGAAATTAACAATCATTTAACATATAATCTAGACAAAAGTAGGGACTAAGCTGTATCAAAAGCATACGTTACATCGTCGCTTTCACATTCAACATTATCGTTATAAGGAGCTGTATTAGGGGCGGCACTGATGATCACCTGACTGGGATCTACATATCTTGGACTTTGATTTGGCAATGAAATGTAAAATCTCGAAGAGGTGCTATTGGGGACAGCTATCTGTGTGGACTGTGTGGGATAAAATCCCAAAGAACTGTTACTTGAGGCATTGATCTGAGCTACATCGGGGGGATAAAATCCTAAGGAACTACTGCCGCGTGTGCGTAGTCCCAGCGGAAAAGTGTCGAATTTCTTAATTTCAGTTTAGCAGATATTTAGTGTATGACGTCGTGTAATTGTGTATGGTAAATAAAAATTTGTGCATCCAACCATTGCGGAGATATTCAACAAAAACTGTTTCCGCTGGGACTACGTATTCCTAGCGGCACTTTTTTTTTCCTATGGACGTACAAGAAAAAAAATACATACAATAATTAGTGTGTAACGAGAGGTAAATGTGTATGTTAAAATGAAATTTGTGTGTCTTATATTTGTCAAGATATTCAAGTTGCCGCTGCGCTGACGTTTGGCTATTTGATGAAAATCATATAAAACGGTTTAGCATAAAGTTGTAATTTTTTACGCAGGTTGCTTTGAATTTGTGTGTAATGTGTGTGAAAACAGAATTTGAAAAATACCTACCGTTCAGAAGATATACACGTAAAAGTAAAATAAGGTTATTAGGTCCAAGTACTTAAAATAGGAACTCTAGAGCAATCAAAAATCAAAATCAAAAGTCATTTATTCAAACTAGGCTGAGAGTCAGCACTTTTTGAACGTCAAAGTCACATAAGACAGTCCCCCCAAAACGCCCGCCCTTCGACACTTCCTAGTGCTTTGGCTGGGAAGAAGAAGTGGCGGAACAAACTCCCCAGCAGCACTGCTGTCTGTTAAGCCTAACTCATCTCGTTTATTTATATCTTGTAAGGGTCTACAATGTCCTGCCAAGTTTCATTCATGTGCTCTTAGTAATTAATGAGCAGTGGCATAATTTACTACGACTGGAACACTATATTTTATGACATCCGATTGTAGGACTTTTTGAAGGAAAAGCAAAATGAAACTTATTCCATTATTTAGTGTATTAATGCAACTATTCACATGTAAAATTTCAGCTCATTACACTGAATGATTAAAGAGATATAATAAAAATAACAGAACAAGAGCAAAACATCGATAAACCGACCAAGTTTGAATGGCTACATAAAAGCGGCCGTGCAGTATAAAGAGCTAACGTTCGAAAATGTCGTGTTTTACAGTTATTGGATCGGTACAGGTGTGCACACAATTCTTGAAGAAGTAACTACTTAATAACTTTCGTGACAAAAATAGTAGGTAACTTGTTTTTTTTTAGACTTACGAAATTATTACAATAATAATTGCATATTAATGTGTATTAACAAATGCATTTATTTGTCAGAATATTACGAAAAAATTGTTACAGTAGGTAATTATTATGTCCTTAATATTCTGCTGCTTCCAGTGCACAAATATTTCTTCGCTTGCTTTCGGCTGCAAGGAAAAATGGCGGTAAACGAAGACTACAACACGAACCAACGAGTATCAAATAAACTCCACTGACGTAAATCTGATTCGAAATCTTATGGGAATCTAATTTACTCACTATAGATCACTAAAAGAACTTCCATGATGTCTTTTGAATACTGCTTGCACTTTTTTCCGTGATTTTCGCGGTCCTGAATACACATGTCGTATACTTATACGCAAGTTTATTAGTCGGGTTCATCTTAGGCAGTTCAGTTGCAATTCAATCTGTAATCAAAAAGAATAATTACAAACAACAGCAAATGTATCATAATTATGAAATGTTTCAAGAAACAGAAATAACACCACCATCAAGCTGTTGTTTTCAGAGAGAATATTTGAAATTTGTAGTATGTCATGTGACGACAATCAACGAGTGTTGCTAACGTTTGATTTTGTATTTCATCTTCTAAATCTTACACTTTTGTAAAGTTTTAAGGGTAATTAATTACCATTATAATAATACTCTATATCACCTTGAAAATCATCAAATCATTCATTGCACATTAAAAAAAAAAAACACTTACCGTCAATAAAACACAAAAACACTTCACTTTTCAATAAAAACTAGGGCTTTGAATAACGTTAAAAATTTGGTATCATTACTTTCATCGGACGAAGATAACGTTATTAGTAGAGGTCACGTTATGCTTGGTAACGATACTTGGCATACGTTTTACCGGTAACTGAGTACCGTTAATTTTTTATTTATTTTCTTTCATCTCTTTCTTTCGTCTACATTATTGAAGTTGCATTTGCACCGTTTGATTGGCGATGTTGCCGTAGAGTGCCGCCGCCCATGGCGTGCCGCTTAGGTTGCGCAGGTTGACAACAACGCATTAAGTAACGATGTGATAAGAGAACGGTGTGGTGTAAAAGAAGATGTAGTGACAAAAATTGAAAAAAGGTATGCTTAGATGGTTTGGTCATGTTGAGAGGATGAATGAAGGTCGGCTCACAAAAGGTATTTACAAGGCAGATATGAGTGGAAACACCGGGAGGGGACGCCCTAGGAGGACATATAGGGACCTTATTGGTGATGTTCTTCAGAAAGGTCAGGTGCGTAGTACTCGCAACCGGCGTGTGTGTATGACCAATTTTATGAACCTAAACGAGGCAAAAGAAGTGTGTAGAGATCGTAGCAGGTGGCGTTCCGTGGTTTTTGCCTACCCTCATGGGAAAAAGGCGTGAGTCTATGTATGTATGTATGTAAAAGTATCGATACTAGTAACGTTAATTGGTAACGTTATTTTATAGATTAGATACCAAAGTAATCCGCCGCTTATCTCCCACCCAAAAAATTACAACATTAACAAATAGTGTACTGACGACACACACTTAAAATTTAAACACGCACACCAAAAAGAAAGCAGCCACACTAAATCAATTTCTAATAGCACACATACATAGAATGGGCGGGGCATTCACTTGTAAACACTTGGTATTTGCGAACATCCAATGCACACGCATGCAATTAGGGAGTCGAAAGCGATGTTCGATTATTTTATCGATATTTAATTTTAGCACATTATTTTATTATAATAACTTCGTTTAATTTTATTTAAATATATTTTTTTATATATCTATCAAAATATAGTTTACTTTTACTAAAATAAAATGGGAATATGTTTTTAAAATTTTGTATTATCGGTTAAAGGGAACGCTCTCTGTTACATATCATGCCGTATAAATAAATAATATATTACTTAATCTTAAAAAAAAAATATTACTAAGAATATTTTAATATACTTAATACGTTATGTTATATCTATGTGGGCTAAGTTTGTTACTACGTCTGAGGCCGGATTGGAGCCGAGAGCGTAATAATACAATGTTCACGCAAGTTATACGACATTTTAACACATTTGTATAGAAATAAAATAAAATGTGTAACCCTCAGTATTATAGACAAAGATTTGACAAAATAGCGACGGACCGCGAATTTTCTAATTTAAACTTCGAACCTTAGATCGTCGGCCTCATGATTGACTAAGATGGGCTTGCGATTTAGTGATCAATACAATAATGTTGCGGAAAATAATTATATTTTTATTTTCAACAATATTTTACCATCGCAATCTTCAATATTTATTATTATTTTTCAGAGCAGTGGTGGCCCAGTGGTATCAACCTCGACTTACAAGTTGTAGATCGTGGGTTCGAACTCAGGTAGGCGCTTTACTTTGTGTAAATAATTTCATTACCACTGCTCTCAATAACGGTGAAGGAAAACATCGTGAGGAAACCGGATATCTTAAAACCAAAAATTCGAAGACATGTGACATCTGCCAACCTGCACTGGACCCTCGTGGTGGGTCATGGCCCACTTCCTGTCACCGAGAGGAGGCCTGTGTCCCAGCAGTGGGAACAATATAGGCTGATGATGATGATCTTCAATATTAATCTTACTCTGTCAATAAGATTGCGCAATATTATTAATAGTTTTTAATTTGCTATTTGGTGGTTTCGTAAGGTGGGCCACCTTACGAAACCAGCCCACCTTACGAAACCATCAAATAGCAAATTTAAAAAAAAATTGAATATTTTTGTATTTCGAAAACAAATTATTGTAATTTTTTACCAAATATAAATAATTGGATGAAATATAATATTTATTTATCATATTACTTATTATATTGTACAATAAATTAAAAACTGTTAAGTTGTGAAAATCTTTAGGCATAATATTACTTTAAGTAACACACACACTTAACTGTATTGGAATTATGATGTTTTAATTTGGTTCAAACAACATTAAATTAATAAGTAATTTAACTGTTTTACTATACAAGTAATACGAGGATATCCATTGAGTTCTGTAAAAAATATTGAACTGCATATCGATAAAATCAGCCGCACGCAAACGATTGCACCTCTCTAGTCGAAAACGTTCGTTTCGTTCGGGACGATTCGGGCTAGTTCGGGTTAGTTCGTGTCGCTCCGCACGTAAGTTAGTAAATCATTTAAAAATTGATTTAAAATATAAAACAGTGACTTAATTGTTTATTTACCGGTGGTAGGACATGCCATTTGTCTTCAGGTTGATGGTATTTGGTATAATTTTACAAATAGTTACTGCACAACTCGGCATTTTGGCTTTTTACGCATCAATAGTGCACTGTACGCAGTTACAAAGCGACTGAATGAAACGTACAGCCGCCGTTCGACAATACTATCAAATTGATAGTATTGAGGCGGCACGTGCAACGCCCCCAAGGCATATCCCTCGATATCCGTGACTTACTACATATTTAAACTAGATAATACAATAATTACATTAGTATTGTATCTGTGTGAACCAAGGGCAGATCGCAGAGATATTTTTTTCACTTTATGTAAAGCATTCTTTCTCATTCCATAATAAAAAACATTTTATCAATCATAAAATGTTAACTCCGCGGGCAAACCCGCGCGCCCGGCGCTAACTTGCTAGAAACACAATATTCTGGAAACGAATCGCAAGTTTTCAAGACTCAAGAAATCACGCATTGACGGAATGGCAAAAACGCGGGGTGCGCGCGCTGCTTCTTGAATGGCAACGTCGCATTATCGAATTTAAAAGATAAATTCTTTTAAAATGTTCGAATATCGAACAGCGCCATCTATTATGAATGTTTACTAATCGTAAACTCGTATCACAACAGCAACCAACTTTCTCGGTGGTTCTATAAATTTCTGTCAGATGGCGCGATTCAGGTCACTCACACATGTAAAGATTTTTCGTTTTTTATTCGGTCTAATTCTCCTAGAAATACTGTTTTTTTTATAAAATTTGGGCCATACGCGAACATAATACATTATAAAGTCTCATTATAGTTGCTTTTATTCTGCAGAAACTGTTTATTTACCGAGATTTCCACACCTGAAAAATGTATGGCGAGGGCTATCTAGGCATTCACCTTAAGCATCCTATTCTTTTATGCAGCTAACATCACATAACAAAAATTATCTTCGAAAGAGAGCACAAAACACTCTTTCACGCAGGGCCACAATTACTTTTAGCACACATTAGACTCACCTACTGGCCTTTAGCAGGCAGAAACCTAGCTAAGCACGTAGTGCGTAACTGCGTTCGCTGCACTCGCTTCAAAGCTCAGCCTATTCAGGTCATTATGGGCAACCTACCAAGTGACAGGACTCATCTAGAGTACCCTTTTTTGAATACAGGGCTTGATTATGCCGGGCCAGTGCTGATAGCCGACCGTAAAGGTAGAGGATGTAAGCTAAGTAAATCATACATTTGTGTTTTTGTGTGCTTCGCAGTCAGAGCCGTTCATCTGGAGCTGGTATCCGATCTAACCAAGGAAGCTTTCCTTGCGGCCTTCAGTCGATTTATTAGTCGTCGGGGCAAGCCTCAATGCGTGTACTCCGACAACGGCACTGCATTTGTGGGAGCTTTCAATGAGCTATCACGCTTCTTAAAGGTTTCATCCAGTAATATAGAGTCAGATCTTGCAGCCGAAGACATCGAATTTAAATTCATACCCGCCTACAGCCCACATTTTGGTGGGATTTGGGAAAGTGCAGTAAAGTCCACCAAACATTTATTGCGTAGAGTCATGAGCCTCACTCATTTAACATATGAGGAGCTCTCAACCTGTCTCATTCAGATAGAGGCTATTTTAAATTCCAGACCCTTAACTCCTTTATCCACTGATCCATCAGATCTTACATATCTTTCTCCTTCACACTTCCTCATCGGACGATCACTCACGTCAGTCCCTCGTCCTCAAATCGCCGGCGTTAACATCCAGCGGTTACAGCGATTCGACCGATCGAAAAATTGCGGCAACATTTTTGGCAGCGCTTCTCTAATGAGTATGTGTCTCTCCTGCAGCAGAAAACTAAATGGCAGACAGCTGGGCAAGAGCTGAAAACCGGCACCATGGTTTTAGTGAGGAACACTAATCTTCCTCCTCTTCTGTGGTTGCTGGGCAGAGTGGTTGCAGTGAAGACTGGCTCTGACGGACATTGTCGAGTCGCCGACATCCTAACGAAGAAAGGCATCATAACACGTGCATACAACAACATCTGCCCTCTTCCAGTCTCTTCAAAATTATCTTGAAGACATCTCTCTTCAACGCGGGGAATATGTTCCTGACGTCACATCGGGCCACACTCCTCAACCGCGAGCGCGGGGTTCCCCCGCCACGACACTCGCTTACCGACACCTTGAGCGTGCGCACACATATCGGTCGTCTTACATAAATGTAATCAGTATCCAGAAATACAGTTATTATTATATTCTACTATCAAAATCTAGTAGTTTTAATTAAGTCAAGACCACCAGCAGCACACCTGGAGCTTGATACTCAACAATAAGACACACAAATTTCATTTTAACATACACATTTACCTCTCGTTACACACTAATTATTGTATGTATTTTTTTTCTTGTACGTCCATAGGAAAAAAAAGTGTCGCTAGGAATACGTAGTCCCAGCGGAAACAGTTTTTGTTGAATATCTCTGCAATGGTTGGATGCACAAATTTTTATTTACCATACACAATTACACGACGTCATACACTAAATATCTGCTAAACTGAAATTAAGAAATTCGACACTTTTCCGCTGGGACTACGCACACACTGCTGCCGCTGTTTGTCGTAGAAGCTGGACTAGGAGTATAACGGTTCTGCTGAGGTTGTGTACAAGAAGTAGACATAGAAAAGTGTGTATTTGGGTAAATATTCACGTGTCTTCTCTTTTCTATATTTGCCAGTCTACATTTGGATAATATTTTTTTGTATTTCTTCCTGTGCAATTATACATTGTTCCTCAGAGAGTTTTTTCAACTGGGAAGCCACATGCTTTTCGTAAATATCACAATCATTTTCTTCGTCTGATGGCATATTGATAATTTGTGATACATTTTTCATGTCTTTTATCATTTCGGACATCTGAGACAGTTTGCTACGTTTTGACCTCGGTCTTGTCGGTTGATTGGATATTGGTGTGGTCGGCCCGGATTCTGAAGCTAGTGAATTCGCAATGTTATTATTTTCAGCGTTGGAATTTATCTCAGCTTCATCACCAGAAACAAAAATATTGTTCGAAGTGTCAGAATTATCCTAAAAATAAGTTATAATAATGAGTAAAATTAATAGATTAAAATTATACCTACAAACCTACCTACATACTGTTATGTATATGCGTAGTGCTATGTAGGCGAGCGGGCTGCGTCCTGCCCCTCCCCGCGCCGGGTGCTAACGTTTAAGGAATAAACCAGTGTGCAACAGGCTAGCGAGTTTGATTGACGGCTGTCACCGTCCTCCCGCGTCATACTACTGCTTCCGTATCCAACACGTGGCGACGAGCGGACTCACATTTATAGTAAAATGTCTACGGTAGCAACTTATGGGGTTCTTTCCACTTTTGACCACCAGTCTCAAGAGTGGAACAGCTACAAATTGCGATTAAATCAGTGGTTTATCGCAAACGACATAACCTCAGAAACGGACAAGGCAACGATCAAACGGAGGGCGATATTGTTAACGTCATTATGTGAATCAACGTTCAAGCTTGCTAGTGACCTGGCGTTACCCAACAAGGTGGATGAATTACGTTACGAGGTAATAGTAAAACTTCTCGACGACCACTTCACACCAAAAAGGTTCGGGTTTGCAGAGAAGTCAATCTTCTATTCGGCAACACAGCGACCAGGAGAAACGCACACTCAATGGGCGGCCAGGATAAGAGGATTAGCGACACACTGTGCTTTCAAGAATTTGGAGGAGGCTTTGCTTGACAAATTTATCATGGGAATGGCGGCAGGACGAGAACGGGACAAACTTTTCATGCAGGATCAGCGGGAGCTGACCCTCGCAAAGGCCATCGACGTGGCAGAGAGCATGCGCTGCGCGCGCGATGCCTCGTCGCTGGCAGGTCGGGCACGAACGGCATCGGCGGCGGCGCAGCGAGCCCGGACGGCGTCTTCAACATTACCAAAAAGGAAAAGTGCAGTGTGTGTGGATTCACTAATCACAAAGCAAATCAGTGTCGTTATAAAACCTATAAGTGCAAAAAGTGCGGAGATACGGGCCATTTGCGAAAAATGTGCCAAAACGAGGGTAAAGTGAAGTTCGTGAAGGAAGGGTCTGTGCACGATGGAGGCGATGACGGTGAGTGTTTTTACAATATTCGGTGCGTGAAAGGGAAACCAATGACGGAGCGTGTGATGATCAGTGGTCTAGCTTTAGAGTTCGAAATCGATAGTGGTTCAGCAGTAAGCGTAATATCAGAGAAAACCTACAAATCAAATTTTAAACGATTACCGTTGTCAGTCACAAACAAAAAGTTATTTAGTTATACGGGGGAAAATATCGAAACAATCGGAGTTGTTTATTTGCCTGTTTCGTATCTGGGCCGAACGCATACTATGAATGTGTACGTAGTGCGCGCAGGCGGACCGCCGCTGCTTGGACGCGACTTCATTCGTGAGTTTGACCTTGAGTTGGCGCCAGCACGTACACCGGTACATGCCGTGCTCGATCAAGCGCAAGCGGTATGCGAGGCTACTAACCATGCCAATATTGACAAGCAACTCCTTAACATGTTCCCTAAAGTTTTCTCAGGCAACCTCGGATCGTTTAACAAACATAAAATTGATTTACATTTAAAACCCGACGTGAAACCGATTTTTTTTAAAGCAAGACCGGTTCCGTACGCGTTAAAAGAACCGATAGACAGGGAGCTCGACCGATTATTATCACTAGGTATTTTAAAGCCAGTGGAACACTCAGAATACGCATCACCAGTGGTGCCAGTCCTGAAAAAGAACGGTAGCATCAGACTATGTGCAGATTACTCAGTAACAATCAACAAGCAATTAATAATCGATCAATATCCCTTGCCAACGGTTCACGATTTGTTGGCCAAATTACATGGGGGCATACATTTCAGTAAAATTGATCTTTCAATGGCATATAACCAATTTATATTAAATGAGGAATCACAGAGGTTAACCTGCATTAATACGCACCGCGGTCTTTTTAATTACACTAGATTAGTATTTGGATTGGCCAGCGCACCCGCCATTTTCCAGCGCGCAATGGAATGTTTGCTGTCGGGTATTGACGGAATAATATTTTTGCTGGATGACATCCTAATAACGGGTACAAATAAAGAACAGCATAGGCAGAGACTCATCACGGTTTTACAACGCTTAGATGATGCCGAATTAACGGTTCAGTTAAGTAAATGTGAATTCTTTAAAGACGAGATTTCGTATCTAGGGCACGTCATAGATAAACATGGAGTTAGGAAGTCTCCAGAGAAAGTCAAAGCAATTTTACAAGCTCCTAAACCAACAAACGTGTCACAGTTACAGTCGTTTCTAGGGCTAACTAATTATTATCGGAATTTCGTGCCGGACGCGTCATCCGTATTAAGTCCATTATATAATTTATTAAATAAAAATACAAAATGGGAATGGACTCGTAATCACGACGACGCGTTTAACCGAATAAAAAACATTTTAGCATCCGATAAGACATTAGCGCATTTCGATCCGAACGCCAAGTTAATATTAACCGTAGACGCGTCACCAACGGGGTTAGGAGCTGTACTGTCTCAAATAAGTGCTGAAGGGTTTGAAAGGCCAATATCGTACGCTTCACGGACGCTGTCCTCAGCGGAAAAAAATTACGCGCAAATACAAAAGGAAGCAACTGCGATAATTTTTGGGGTAAGACGATATCATCAGTACCTGTACGGTCGGTCCGAGCCCTTCGTGCTACGAACGGACCATAAACCCCTTCTAGCTATATTCGGGCCCCACAAAGGCATTCCCGAAGTGTCCGCCAACCGCCTGCAGAGATATGCTATATTTCTAGCTGCGTATAACTATACCATCGAATACATAAGCAGCAAGCTTAACAGCGCGGACTATTTATCTCGGGCATACGGGGGAAGCGGGGGACAGAGTGGGACGAAGGCGCCGGACGAACTCGTGGACTGCGAGGATCGCGCGACCTACGTCAACTTTGTAGTGGAGGGAGACCTACCGGTGACCCTAAATGACATGCGTCGCGAGATGGCTCGCGACACTCATTTGGCTACTATCAAGCATTATATTTTAAACGGCTGGCCAAGGACAGTTAATGACGCAGGCTTAAAACCATTTTACAATTGTCGTACACAGTTATCTTACGAAAATGATATCTTAATGCGTGGACATAAAGTCGTTATTCCCTCATCTTTGCAAGAAAAAGTATGTAGGGAACTACATAGTTCCCATTTCGGGATAGTGAAGATGAAGGCAGAGGCTCGCAAGCGGCTGTGGTTTCCTGGCGTAGACGCGGCGCTAGAGCGCGTAGCGAGTGCTTGTGGGGTGTGCTGTGCATTGCGCCCCGCGCCCCCGCACGCCCCGCTGGCGCCGTGGCCATTGCCGCCACACCCTTTTTACCGTATTCATATAGATTTCTTGGGCCCGTTCCACGATTACATGTTTTTAATTATTGTAGACGCATATAGTAAATGGGTGGAATGTTATTATATGTCCTCGACTTATAATTCAAAGGCAGTTATAGGTAAATTAAATGATTTTATGTCGCGGTTTGGGGTTCCACACACGTTGGTGAGTGACAACGGTACATCTTTTAAATCATTAGAATTTAGGGAGTTTTGTAAACTTAACGGTATCGAGCACGTCCTATCACCTGTATATCACCCAGCCAGTAATGGGCAAGCCGAGAGTTTTGTGAAAATTGTAAAAAAGGGACTAAAGGGTATAATTTTAGAAGGTTGTAATAAAAAAACAATTCAAGGGAAAATAGCAAAATTTTTATTCGACTACAGTAACTCTAAAAATAGTACCACTGATAAGACACCCGCGGAGATAGTTTTCGGGCGAGCGTTGCGCTCGCGGCTAGATCTGTTAAACCCGACCACGCCGTCACCATCGTCCACAGACCTAACTCAAACCGTCGCGCGCAATCAGTCCTTACAGGCTAAAAATTACAAAGGAAAACACAGAAAAGACTACACAGGAAACGATAAAGTATGGATAACCAAAAACACAAATAATAAAAAACACAGTTGGATACAAGGAATAATAAGAAAAAAAATTGGCAATGTAATGTACGTGGTATACGTGCCACATATGGGATGCGAAGTCACCAGGCATCTCGACCAAATAAGGACAAGACTACACTCATCATCAACCGACGACCAGGACTGGGACCCAGACGTGGTACCCGATTTAACGACGCTTGTCGCCAATCACCCTGAGCCAAACACGCAGCCAGGAGAGGAAGGAGGGTCGGTAACGGACCCCGGACGGGGAACTCCAGCGACTCCACCGCACGCCACGGCAACTCGCAGGCGGCAGGAAATTAGTCCAACCTTTTCGACACCTACAGCGACTCAGTACGTCAGTGATGATGATGATGACGACGAACATCCGGTAACGACATAGGTTAAGTTTAGTCTTAGAGATAAATAGGATAAGAGTATTACCAAGCATAAGGGGAAGGGATGTTATGTATGTGCGTAGTGCTATGTAGGCGAGCGGGCTGCGTCCCGCCCCTCCCCGCGCCGGGTGCTAACGTTTAAGGAATAAACCAGTGTGCAACAGGCTAGCGAGTTTGATTGACGGCTGTCACCGTCCTCCCGCGTCATACTACTGCTTCCGTATCCAACACATACCTATCTACACACACATCTATGCTACACTTAATTACATTTTTTCATATTTTTCCTTTGCAGATTCCAGATGTTGAGGATGAATGGAAAATTATCGAAAACGGATTTAACACCAGGTGGAATTTTCCCTCGTGTTACGGGGCAATTGATGGAAAGCATGTCAATATCAAAGCTCCACCAAAAAGTGGAAGTGAATTTTACAACTATAAAAAAAAACCAATAGTATTGTTTTGATGGCTATTGTAGACCATAACTACTGTTTCTCATACGTCGATGTTGATGCGAATGGCAACGCTTATGATGGGGGAGTCTTTAAAAATTCTTCGATTTATCGCCGTTTAGAAGATGGATTACTGCCATTGGATGGAATAATTGTTGGCGATGCAGCTTTTCCGTTAAAAACTTATTTACTAAAACCGTATCCAGGTTTGCAACTGTCTACCAGTGAAAAAATCTTCAATTATAGGTTATCTCGTGCGAGGCGTATAGTGGAAAATGCTTTTGGAATTCTAGTTTCTAGATTCCGTGTGTTCGAAAAACCATTTCCCACCAGCTTGAATACAGTTGATGCAATCGTCTGTGCATCTTGTGCCCTTCATAATTGGTTGCGAAAAAACTCCGATTCCTACATAACATCTACTTGTGTAGCCAGAGACTCTGAAGGACAAATAATACCAGGTGATTGGAGATCGGAAATAACTCCGTTAATAAGTATAATTGATCAACTTAGAGGTAACCATTCCGTAAATGCGAAAGAGAAAAGAGATTTATTGAAAATTTATGACAAACGGAAGTGTACCGTGGCAGTTTAACAGAATTTCTTAAATTATACTTGATATATTAATACTAAAAATAAATAAATATTGTAGGTACTTACTGTTGTTTTTCTTTGTATAGATACATTTCTTATATAAGCGTCCATTTCTTCGAACCATATCACTTTTGGAGTATAGACATTTCCACTAGCGCCTGTTTTTGTGGACTGTTTTATTTTATCCAGTTCTAAGTAGTAAGTTGCCCTCAAGTTTTTAATTTTAGTTTTGACGTCGGTAGGGCCAAATCCTTCTAAATTCATTTCTTGTAAAATATTCTGCAATGCTGTTGCACGCATTTCTTTATTTCTATAATTTTGTGATTTGAGATCCCACAGGCATTCATTATGTCGGTATAGTTGAACAAGTTTTAAGTTTTCCGTGTCGCTCAGTTTTCGCGTCATTTTGTGATGCGGTGCGAGGAAGCGTGGTCACTATACAACAGAGCGGCAGCGACTGACTTGGGCATATTTACACACCGTCAGTTGCACTGGCGCGGGTGGCGGGGGAGCGAACTGACGCCGAAAATATTGAAGCGTGAATATTGAAGTCAGTACTGACGCGACAGTACTGTACTGACTTGAAATCAATTTTCATTAGGGCAGTGCCAGGTCAGCACTGACTCGTCAGTGGACTGACGTCAGTTACTGACTCAATGTAAATCTGCCTTTAATTCGTGTGTTGTAATGTAACATTAGGAACATCGTTAGATTATAGGTTAGGTTAAGTTAGAACGGTGACAAACCGCGCGCGAGCCGAGCGAGCGAAGCGAGCGGTGCCGCGGTACCGGCCGGCGAGCGCTACTTCAATAATACCAATTAATAATCCCACTGTATTAGTTTCGTAACTTCATGGCAAATTCATCGTGATTAACCCGTCGCGCGTCGCTCGGTTCCGCGCGTTCGATTCAAAGTAAAAAAATAGAAAAAAAAAGAAAAAAATAAGTAAATGTCGTGAGGATGTTGCTACATGAATAAACATAAAAAAATTACATCCAATGGCAACCGATTCCTTATGATCCAACGGGTGCTCACGCGGACATTTCGAGCATTTTTTCTTATGATCCCCCGGGGGCTCATAAGGACGTTTGAGAGGTTAACAATAACTGGTATTTCTGAGTTTTGTTGATGGACGGGCTCAATATCCGACAATGTGAATATTATCAAATGAGATCACATAGGTTCACACGTATAAAAAAATATTAAAACACGGGAAATGTATGGAACCTAGGCTACGTTCCGTGACTAACACGACTAACTTATTTATCATTGAACCTGCACTTCTTTGGTTGATCACAGATTAATTTTACTTCCACAACAGTGTGATTTATCTAAATCTAAAGCTTTGAGTTATTTTCAACACGAAAACAATTTATAATCACCAAAACACTGTTTGTTTACATTCGACAACAAACGAATTGACAAATGACGTTCAACCAATCAGCGCGCGAGGTGCGTTTCTTCGCACGTCATTTCGAGCCTATTATGGAAAAACATCGTAACCGACAGAATGTAGGTATTTCACTTTTTTTTTGTAACGTACAGCTAAAATAATTTAGACCCTAATACAAGAACATTTAAACCAATATTTGCATAAACGTCAAAATTATAACTGATATTAGATAGTGTCGCAAACGACAAAAGTAAAAGATTGATATATAAGAACAATCAGAATTATCGTAACCAACGTATCGTAAGTATCGTTTGTCACTTACGTTAAAACATCTTTAGCATATTGTGACAGTTCATCATCATCATCATTACAGCCGTAAGACGTCCACTGCTGGACTTAGGCCTCCCCCAATTTGAGAGGCTTTGCCATAATCGCCACGCTTGGCAGGCGGGTTGGCGATCGCAGTATGGTGGTAAAATGCATAGAGAACGCTGCTGCCCATTCTCTAGTAAGTCCCTTAGTCGCCTTTTACGACACCCACGGGAAGAAATGGGGTGGTGTTATTCTTTACGTCCGGTGCCACACGGTACGGTTTTTGTGACAGTTGCTGCGGACAAAATAAAAATAGAGCGATGCTTTCGATGTTGTCGTATTTCATATGTCATGTTGCAATGTTCATTAAAACATAACTATAAACTTTTTTGTTCCTAGGCATACAATGATGCCGGTAGATTCGGTACATGCTACCATTGAATCCTTCATAAAAGGAAGGACAGTTTGAGCTCCATCTCAATGGCCTACGTTAATTTCAAACGCCAGGACCAATCTCAAAAATTATGAAACTATAATGCTAGAAAATGCCGACATCTTAGACTGGAAAAGTTTTGCAGATCTCTATTTACCAAAATCTATTAAAATTCCAGTTACCAAGCTAAGATCAGCTTGTTTTCAAAAAGCTGATCCAAAAAAAATCTGCTTAATTACGGATGTTGTACTGATTCCGAAAACCAGTGCGTGGATCTGAGCCTTTTAATAAGATCTCGACAAAGTCGACAGCGTCTCCAGACACCCACGGCAGCATCATCATCATCATCATTTCAGCCGAAAGACGTCCACTGCTGGACATAGGCCTCCCCCAAGCTCCGCCACTTCGACCGGTTTTGTGCTTCCCGCATCCAGCGGATTCCTGCGGCCTTCACAAGGTCATCGGTCCACCTTGTTGGAGGCCTTCCAACTCTACGTCTTCACGTCACGTCACGACAGCATACTCGGCAAAAATACCTATTGCTAAAACGAAGTACATGGACTTGAAAATAATGTGTGACAAGGGTTTAATACCTGCACAATTTGCGCAGGAATATTTTGCCTTACCTTATGATGGCAATACAGACTTACTACCGGAGGAAAGTGATGATGAATTATTTATTATTGGTGTTAATCAAAATTATTTAAAACTAGCTGTTACCCGCGACTTCGTCCGCGTGGTATTTAACAAAAAAGTTTTTCATTCGTTTCATTTTTTTTTCGTGAGATCCTATTTTTTTTTTGTGAAATAAAAGTAGCCTAAGTTACTCCATGTTTCATCAGCTATCTGCCAGTGAAAGTCTCGTCAAAATCGGTCCAGCCATTTCAGAGATTAGCCGGAACAAACAGACAGACAGACAAAAATTGTAAAAAAAATCAGACACAGACACGCAACACACACCACAACAATCAGACACTAATTTTATTTATTTGTCTAGATCAGGGCTGTCCAAACTACATACCTTCGCGGGCTAATTAAATTTACTACAAAAGTGGGAGGGCCGCAGAAACAAATGTTTTCAGTTTTCAAGTAAAAAAAATACAAGATAACCATTTCTTTATACGATTACTGGTTATTCGTTAATTTATCTTTAACAATCATATCGATATCAACGTCAACATTCCTTGTTGCCAGACGCATTGCATGAAGAAGTGACTTATCTGAACAATGAAGATCTATGCTTAGATTTTATAAAATTCATTGTTGAATATGGACTTTCACATAAATAAGTGATACTAGAAGTGGTAGGTACTACTGAAGAAGTAAAACAATTTTCTGATTAATTTACACTTTAAAACATCCGTCGCGGGCCGCATGAAAACAAGCCGCGGGCCGCTGTCTGGACAGCCCTGGTCTAGATGATTAAAAATTTGATTTATGCAAGTGTTTTCGTTTTATTATGTGAGAACCTGATATTAAAACGCGTGGTACTAAGAGAAAAAACAGAGTGTATAGGTACAATTGTTAGCCTTAATTACACAGAAAAGTAATATCGTAAATGACAATTTTTGAAAACAAGCAGACATCATTACATTTATTTTTATCTTAAGCGACACAAGTACTCATTATTTAACTCTTTCTACAATAATTTAATTGATTTTACGTAAAGCCTAATGTGCTTTGTCATATATACAAAAACCGGAGATCTATAAATAACAAATAAAAAATTATCAATAAAATACCTCTCCTGTAAAATTTCATAAATGTCGCTTACGATGTTCTTCCATAACAGGCTCGATTTGACGATTTCACTTCGCAATATTGTAATTAATGTAAAATAATACGTTAAATTGTAAGCGGTATTCCGGTTCACAATATTTCGACAGATTACAATCTCGCTAGTTAGGTTGTAATCTAACGGTTTTTACAATTTTACGCTGACATACATAATACCTTGACTGTGCATAGGGGTATTATTGCGTGTCGGACCATGCAGAGTGCACTAGTTAGGATGAATCAGGGCTCGGATAACGGTATATTTTTCGAAACGGTATCGTCTTAAATACCTAAAAAACGATTTGTTTCGTTTACGTTCAAACGGAACATTATAAAAACGTTTTTGAAGAACAACTAAATTTAAATTTGTTTTCGATTAATTTAACGTTTTTAACCGTTTTGCTTTTCCATTTTTTGGGTTGAATAGGAAATTACGAATATTATAAATTTCATTCAGTTATTTATTTATTTATTTATTTAACCATTTATGCACACATATAAATAGACAAGAAGAAAGGAACAGAAAAATATGTACAAAGGTAATGCTTATTTCTATAGAAATCTCTTCCAGCATACCTGCAATAGGAGAGAATATACAAAGAGATGTAGACAACGTGTGTAATAGTAGAAGAAAAATAATACTATAATTTAAATATAAACATACAAAATAAAAATATACATACATACAAACATACATAAATACTTCTAGAATAAATATCACTAAATATATATTATACTAATAATGTAATTGAAATAAAAACATTCATGAGCAATTATGACAAAGTGGAGAGATAGTGTTCTTTCACTCTTCTTTTAAATACAGCAATAGTAGGGCAGTTCCTTATGTCAGGCGGAAGTGCATTCCATAACCGAACCGCATGCACGGTGAAGGAGTAGGAGTAGAAGTCGGTTGAGTGGGGAGGGAACTTGAGGAGACTTCTAAGATGCGACCTGCAAGGTACATCTAAAGGACGGGCGTAGGAGAAGCGTTCCCGCAAATAGGATGGGGTCTTAGGGTTGTGGAGAATGTTAAATAACAGACACAATATCCGAGAGTCGAATAGGGAGCCACTTGAGAACTTTGCGGAAGTTAGAAACGTGATCATATTTTTTAAGATTAAAAACAAAACGAATGCAGATATTTTGCAAACGCTCAAGTTTATTTAAAAGCTCCTCGGTGGCATCCAAATAACAGGCATCAGCGTAGTCAATAATGGGCTGAATAAGAGTTTGCGCAAGGGAAATTTTGGTTTTGAAGGGCAGAAAGCTCTGGAGGCATTTCAATGAATGAAACGTGAAGTGCACTCTGCGACTGACTTGAGCAACTTGGGCACTCCACGATAAGTAAGAGTCCATGGTCACCCCCAGATTCTTAACCGTTTTCGCGTATTCTATCTGAACTCCGTTCAGACAGAGTGGAGACAGCGACGCAGCATTGAGCCTATTCCGCATATATCTGCCGCCGATAATTATGGCCTGGGATTTCTTAGGGTTGATCAGCAGTCCAAAAGACCGCGACCACTCACTAATTACATCCAGGTCTCTGTTCATGGCAGATACAGCGGCATCCGCATCTTGCGCCAAAAAGTGAGTGTAAAGCTGCAGATCGTCGGCGTAGAGATGGAAGTGAGAAGAGATGAGTCTGGTGACAGAGTTAATAAAAATAGAAAAGAGGAGGGGAGAGAGAACGCCACCCTGAGGCACACCCGCAGCAAGAGAGCACCAGTCAGAAGAAGACTTTTCGAGACAAACCCGCTGCGAGCGGCCCTTAAGATAAGTGTCGAACCACCCAATAGTAGAAGAAGAGAAATTGAGAGATTTAAGGATCGCAAGAAGGATGTCGAAGTCAACAGAATTAAAGGCACTGCTAAAGTCCAGAAGTACAAGTAAGGTGAGAGATTTGTGGTCCATAGCCCAGCGGATGTCATCAGTAACCTTTAAAAGAGTCGTTACTGTGCTATGACCAGGTCGAAAACCAGATTGAAAAGGACTAAGAACGTCATTAGAAGATAAAAAGGCAGAAAGTTGCTGATAAACAATGTGCTCAAGAATCTTAGAGAGAAATGGTAAGATAGAAATGGGTCGGAAATCGGTTGGTGAAACGGGGTTTGAAATTTTAGGTAAGGGGATAATATGGGCTTGTTTCCAAGCATCAGGAAAAGTACAAGAAAACAAGGAGAAATTAAAAATATGGCTCAAAACAGGAAGTACAGTGGGGAGGATAGGAGAAATCATTCTTGAACAAAGATTATCATTACCAACTGCTGTAGAAGAGATAGCACTAATAGATTTTTTAACCTCACTTTCATCTACAGGCCTGAATTCGAAAGAAGGAGACTGCGGCGCTGGCATACAGGAGAGTTTATTTAAAGTAGCTGATTTGACGTGAGGATCCAACGTAACAGGGGGATGTGAGAAATAATTGTTGAGAGCACCCACGTCAGTGTCGTTACTGGAAATAACTGGAGACTTACCAATGCCGACAGTTTTTAAAAATTTCCAGACCTCTGTAGAGTTACGATTGTCAAGAGAATTGTGTAAGTAGCGTTTCTTTGCATCTCTACACATACGACTACAACGATTACGCAGTATCTTGAACGCATGCAAGTTAAGCTCGGAAGGACAGCGTTTCCACCTCCTTTTGGCTCTGTCCCTTCTTGCCATCACCTCCTTGATGGCCGGAGTGAGCCAGGGAGCCGGGACATATTTTACTTTAACTCGACGAGTGGGGGCATGACGATCGTATAAGCTGAGAATTTTGCTATTGAATATGTGAACCATGTCATTAACACAAGTGCTCTCCAAGATGGCCGTCCAGTCGATACTACCAGCATCGCGTAGCAATGCCTCCGAGTCTATGCCCTTATAGTTCCTAAGGTAAAAATATTGCGGCTTACGCTTGGGAGGGCGAATCTTGTAGGACATAAAAATGAGGTCGTGATAGGAAAAACAAGCAGTAAGTTGTCCGTGGATAGATACATTATGGGGATTAGAGACAATCATCAAATCCAGAAGAGAAGGGGTGCAGTTAGGGAAGTGATGAGTAGCAGAAAGAGGCAGAATACTAAGATTAAAAGAAGATATTAGAGATTGAAGTTTGAGAGTACGACTGTCGTTTTTAAGAAGGCAGGTATTAAAGTCGCCCATCAAGACTACGTGGTCATAGGAGGGACAGAAATCATTTAAAAGCGAATCAAAAGAATCAAAGTAATCAATACTGAGATTAGGACTGTACACCACTCCAAGGAGCATTTTAACATGATGCGGAGAAATTTCAAGAAATAGATGCTCCGCTGACCCGGAATAGGAAGATGGTGATGTACTGATAATCTTATAGGGGATATCACTACGCAAGTAAATGGCTACACCACCACCCCCCTTCCCGGTTCTATCGTTACGGATAAGAACAAAGCCAGGAAGGGCATAGTGAATAGATAAAAGAGAGGGCTTGAGGAAGGACTCCGAGATCAGCAAAGCATCTATATGTGCACAGTTAATGGAAGCCAGAAGATCAGAAAAATGGCACGGAACACTCTGGGCATTGATGTGGGCTATGTTGAGGTTGTTGGGAAGGTGGGTAAGTAAAGAGGAAATCTGATCGCCAAGAGTAACAGGGGAGGAAGAATCACTCGCCGCACTCAGGAAATTGCTAGAAGAGGAAGAACAGGAGAAGAAATCATCATCAATGTCCGCATCGAACATAATTTGCAAAAATAATAATAATATGTACTTATATGAATAAATTAACGACTAAAAATAATACCAATAAAATAAATAGTTAACAATATCAAAAACTACTAATCTACATAAAAACAAAACAATATTACTAATTATTAAATACGCTCAACTAATAAAAGCACCTATTCGCTGTTGTTGGTAGAGATTTTCACATACCGTTTATATAAACTAAGAATGAACATTACAATGTGAATGGAATAAATCAAGACATAAAATATTATGTTAACAAGAGACACAGAAGGTACTTAATCAACAAAAAAAAAAAAACAAATATTAAAAGCTAACTAACGATTATATCAACCACAACATTTAGAAACATACTATAACAAAAGGATAGTGAAACGAAACGTAACGTCATTACGAACAAAAAAGTACACTGACAGGCGTCATACGTCACGTCACATTTGACATTAACAGAAAAATATTAACATTTATGTACCGGCAAACTACATGAAGATTTTAGCAAAGAATAACTACAAATAAATACTGTGGGTAAATTAACAAAAAGGAAATAATAATCTAAAGTGTACCGACACCGCACGATTGTAACACAAAACAGTCAAAGTAAAGCGTGAATGAGGAACAATATTATAAAAAATAAGAAAACTTAGCGGCGAGCCTTCCTCACAATTTTTCGTTTGGGGGTTGCTGTTACAGGCGATGTAGATGCCGCGATAGACGAGGTAGAGGCAACCGGCACGGGATCATCAGGGACAGTAGCACTGGCTGGAGTCGGGAATAGCGCGATTAATGAATTTAGCTCACCCATAGATGCTATCTTCCGGCGAGACTTGTCTGGTGTCAAGACAATAACTCTTCCCTCTGCAGACCAGCAGCAATTAATGCTAAAGTGCTTGCGAGCCGCTATAAATAACTGGTGCCGTGTTTTAGTCAGGAACTCTGAAATGGTGATGCCACTGCCCTTCAGTGTAGTTTTACTATCCCAAACTAACCGACGATGCTCCATTCCATTGAATCGAACCAGCACAGGTCTAGTTTTACCCTGGGGGGCTCCTAGTCTGTGGCATACGTCCAAATGATCCAATTTAAAGTTGTCAATCATCAGCTGTTTGGAAATTATTTGAAGAATTGAATCACCCAGCTTTTCATTATGTGTCTCAGCAATACCGTGAAACAGCAGGATTTTTCTTCGCATCACAGTCTCATGTGCGTCTAGACTCAATGTCAGGAGTTCGATCTGTGTTTTAAAGTGAGATAAAGTTTTGCAGACAAATGATTTAAACTCAGAAAAGTCCAGGGACAGTGCAGCAAGATCTGAGTGGGCAGGGTCAGTTCCAGCTGTAGCTCTCTGCAGCTTATCTTCATACTCACGCATGCGGGAGCTAAACAGCTTCTCCAGTTCTTCCATACTGTTCACAAGCTGACTGTCCATAGTTAGTTGGAATATTTTGAGTGTTGTGGTTGTTGAAGAGTGAAAGTGAAAGGAAAGTTTCAAGCGAAGGTGGGTTTAAAAGTTAATTAGCACATAAATATAGTTAAAAAGAACAAATAACTATTTTAAAATAAATATTATTTAAGGAAGCTACAAAATTATGTGTTTATGACAGGCCTACCCACGTAGGAAAAAACATCAGTTGTTATTTGAGGACCGCGTGGCTTAGTTTCGTTGTTTCGTTGAACCTTAAAGTATTATTATCTGTGAGTACGAGAAAGAAAATAGTGTGTGATAGGATAAACATGGTCAATTTAGATGAGTACCACAACCATTACAGTACAGATCTATTTTTTATGCTCCATTCTTTTAAAGAATGGGCAGCAGCGTTCTCTATGCATTGTAGAGTACCATACTGCGATCGCCAACCCGCCTGCCAAGCGTGGCGATTATGGCAAACCCCCCCAAAATAATGACAAGCACGTACAAAAAACGGCCCCTAGTTCCCGGCGGCCCACCTACCCTTGGCTATGGTAGCGGTCAAGGTCACGGTGAGGCAAGATGTGCTAAGAATCCCCGGAAGAGATTCAGCTACCACAATCACCGACAACTGGACCTGGCAACATTCAACACGCGTAAACTCCGGACCGACGAAAAGATCGCCGAGCTCGAGGAAGAATTGAGCAGGTTACGATCTGGTATAGTAGGCTTATCTGAAGTCCGAAGAGAGGGGGAGGACTTGATAATCCTGAATTCCGGAAACATGCTCTATTTCCGGGAGGGCGACCAGCAGTCCCAAGGTGGTGTCGGGTTCATCGTCCATAAGTCCCTTGTGAGCAACGTTGTGAAGATCGAGAGTGTGTCGACCAGGGTGGCGTTCCTTATACTCAGAATATCCGTAAAGTATTCGCTGAAGGTCATACAGGTGTACGCCCCGACCTCGGCACACCCCGACGATGAGGTGGAGACCATGTATGAGGATATTTCTAGAGCATGGTTCCAAAACTCACTTCACAGTTGTTATGGGGGACTTCAACGCGAAACTGGGCAAGCGAAGCGATGATGAGTTGAGAGTGGGGCAATTTGGAGTTGGACGTCGCACAGAGTGGTATTAGGTCCTAAAAGTTGGCCAAAAATGATTTTTTTTATTATTAGTAAACTACTCCATATGACCGATCCTTTAAAAGTTAAGTAGGTGGCCCAAACAATGCCCGAAGAACTCCATGCCAGCTCGCCAACATCTGCCGCAAGCTCAGTCGAAAGTTGCCGTTCGCTTATAGTGGTCGTGTGATTGTTCGAAAAGCTCAAATTTCACTTGTTTTTAAAACGCGATATTTTATGAACAAACGGTTTTATGGTAGTTTTTGTGATGGATTCCTCTCAGCCAGGTATGTAACTGTATGGAACATTATTTTTTTCTCCAAAAATCTCAATCAATTTTAATCCATAGGTCCAAAAGTAAGTTGTCATAAACTAATAAAAAAAAATCTTACTTTTCTATGTTTAAGAGTGTTTTTATCACATTATTTAGCATTCTTTAATTACACATCCTAATGTTTCTTGTAGAGTAGACAGTCCAGAACAAATTTGTAAAAAACACAGCCGCCCGTACCCGCCCCCTTTTTTTTTAGATTTTTTTTTCGTTTGTGCCCTATAATCTTGTAAATATTCGTTCCTAAGATTTAGTTTTATTTTGTTACAGGGACTTCAGGATTGAGGTTTATGACTCGGAATGAGTTGTATGCTATTATGCAAAGTTCTAACGAATCAACGTTTGATGCAAAATTGACCTTTTTGAAGCAGCATTTGCTAAGTTCCTACTCTGATGATGATATAAGAATTCATGATTTAAACCAAAAGATCGCTAATATACTACACAATTTCAAGCAAAAGTGGTTAGCAGCTCGTAAAACCAAAGCAAGATTCGAAGAAAATAACGTAGAATGGCTATCCGGATCCATTTCGTTACCAGCTACAGGTATGCGTCTGAACAATAGATTTTTTGTTAATTAGGGTTTACTGTTTCCCAGAATTTGTTGACTCTCAGGTAGCTAGGTATACAGTGTTTGTTATGATGATTGTAACTAACTATTTTATTGTTAAATTGAAACTCGTTTATATACAGATATTATTTTTTATTGTTACAGGCATCAGCCCTGGTCGCCCTCAGAAATCATTTTTGGATTCTAGCGAAAGGACTAAAAGACGGAAAACTACAGATCTTCGATCAAAAGGCGTGGAGGAATTGACCTTCGCTACTCAAATGAAGTTAAGAAAAGTTGATAAAGTTGATGCTTCGAAAGTCGTAAAAGATCTTACGAAAAGTCCCCAGAGAGCGAAAAAATATGTGAAGGCAATGAGAAAAAGTATTCATACACAAAATCAACCTCACCAATTGTCACCTTTAAATGCGTTGTCTATGTTTACCGAAGCAGGATTAACAAAAGCACAATATGAACGAGTACGAGAAACAAATAAGTCTTTCTTTCCGTGTTATTCGGTGCTGCAAAAAGTTAAGAAAGAATGCTATCCTGAAGTTCATCGCGTTACCGAAACGTGTGCTGAAGTACAAGCATGAGAACAAATATTTATTTTAAGAAAAATAGAAAGACATTGTATGGAGACGTATTAAATTTGCTTACTGAGAGTGACCTGACCAATGAAAATGTGTCCAGTAGTGACGAATATTTTTTTTTCTAACTATAATAAGTCTTTTAATACCTATTTTAACATATATACACTAATAATCGTCCTACGAGTCATAAAATATTTTTGGCCAAGTTTTAGGGCCTAATACCACTCTGTGCGTCGGAACCACCGGGGTCACCTACTGGCTAGTTTTATGGAGAAGGAAGGCCTCTTTATGATGAATTCCTTCTTCAGAAAACGTGAGCACAGGAAGTGGACCTGACAGAGTCCTGACGGTGCAACTAAAAATGAGATTGACTTCATTATGTCGACGAAGAAGCAAATATTCAATGATGTCTCTGTGATCAACGCGGTGAAAACCGGGAGTGATCACCGCATGGTAAGAGGCACATTGAATATCAATATCAAGCTGGAAAGATGTCGGCTGATGAAGTCAACGCTCCGTCCAGCACCGATCCAACTTCAAAACCCCGAGAGCTTTCAGCTCGAACTCCAGAATCGTTTTGAGTGCCTAGGGAGCTCCGTGGACGATTATAACGATGGGTTTGTGGAAACTGTCCATACGGTCGGGTCTGAGTTCTTCAAGACCCGAACGTAACGTACGGAACGCGATAGAGCGAAACAAGGGCTCCAAAGTCTTTGCAAGAGATCTGTCTATTGGGCAGAGTCAGCTTGCGAAACTGAAGACCGACGATGGCAGAATCGTGTCCGCCAAACCTGAGCTGTTTAAGGAGATTGAGAGGTTCTACGGACAGTTATACACGTCCACCAGAAACCCCGTTATGAATCTAGCTAACGACCCGAGAGCTACGTTGACTCGACACTACACTGAAGATATCCCTGCCGTCAGCTTGTACGAGATTAGGATGGCTCTGAAGCAGCTTAAAAACCACAAGGCGCCGGGTGATGACGGAATTACAGCCGAACTTCTGAAGGCCGGCGGAAAACCCGTTCTAAAGGCCCTTCAGAAGCTGTTTGATTCCGTCATACTCGAGGGCAAAACGCTACAGGCATGGAACAGAGGTGTGGTGGTACTTTTCTTTAAGAAGGGAGACAATACCCTGCTTAAGAATTATTGGCCCACCTCACTTCTGAGCCATGTCTACAAGCTGTTTTCAAGAGTCATCACGAATCGTCTCGCGCGCAGGTTTGACAACTTCCAGCCTCCCGAACAAGCCGGATTCCGTAAAGGCTTTAGCACCGTAGACATACATGCGCTACGGCAGGTTATACAGAATACCGAAGAGTATAACCTGCTTCTCTGCTTAGCGTTTGTGGACTACGAAAAAGCCTTCGATTCGGTCGAGACCTGGGCTGTACTGCAGTCTCTTCAACGGTGCCAGATTGAGTATCGGTACATCAAGGTGTTTGTATGAAAACGCCACTATGTCAGTCCGGCTCCAGGACAAAGCCTCGAAACCTATCCTTCTGCAGCGAGGGGTGAGACAGGGAGACGTAATCTCTCCGAAACTGTTCACCGCTGCACTAGAGGATGTCTTCAAGGTTCTGGACTGGAAAGGGGCTGGCATCAACATCAATGGTGAATACATCACTCATCTTCGATTTGCCGACGATATAGTAGTCATGGCTGAGACTATGGAGGACCTCAGTACAATGTTCGATGTCCTCAGTAGAGCTTCCGAAAGAGTGGGTCTTAGGATGAACATGGACAAGACAAAGGTCATGTCCAATGCTCGTGTGATACCCACTCCAATGAAGATCGGAGGCGCTACACTCGAAGTTGTGGACGAATACGTGTACCTAGGACAGACTGTCCAGTTAGGTAGATCCAACTTCGAGAAAGAGGTCAATCGTCAAATCCGACTCGGCTGGGCAGCGTTCGGGAAGCTACGCAATATCTTCTCGTCCCAAATACCGCAGTGTCTCAAGACAAAAGTCTTTGACCAGTGTGTGTTGCCAGTGATGACATATCGCACTGAGACGTGGTCGCTCACAATGGGCCTCATAAGAGAGCTCAAAGTCACCCAAAGAGCAATGGAGAGGCCTATGCTTGGAGTTTCCCTACGCGATCGAATCAGAAATGAAGAGATCCGTAGGAAAACCAAGGTAACCGATATAGCCGGAAGAATTGCCAAACTTAAGTGGCAGTGGGCAGGGCACATTGCTCGCAGAACGGATGGCCGAGGGGGTCGGAAGGTTCTGGAGTGGCGACCGCGTACTGGAAGACGGAGCGTTGGAAGGCCTCCCACATGATGGACCGATGACCTGGTGAAGGCCGCAGGAATACATTGGATGCGAGAAGCACAGAATAGGTCGAAGTGGCGGTGCTTGGGGGAGACCTATGTCCAGCAATGGACGTCTTTTGGCTGAAATGATGATGATGATGATATTTATTTCAGATGTGAATCCAATTACCGGTTTACCAGACAGTCAACCATTTTATACTGAAAAAGAGGAGGATCACCAATCAATACGTAAGCGCATCGGAATGAATGATGTCATGAAATGAATACATACGGTACCTAATTTAACAACACAAGATCACGCTTGACGCCGCAAGCCGTGCGCGGCCGCGTCCTGCGGAATAAACCGGTTTTTGAAAATGTTCTCATTTCGTTTTCGTTCCGAACAAAATGCTCTACAAAGACCGGTTAGAAACGTTTTAAAAACGTTATTTTAAATAACGTTTCCGAGCCCTGGGATGAATGTTTACGCATGCGGAGTATTGATTTATCGACCACAAAAATAGGTTTGTAAAATTAAGTTCCTGAATTATTTGAAAATACCCAAGGAATAATTAACGCTTTCAGTGCTCAGTTGAAAAAAGACTTATTCAAAAGTACACAGTATTCACACCTAGCTTATTTTTGTGATTTGCACCCGGTAGGCTGGTGTTGGGCATGGTCGCAAGACACATAACTAGGTACTTATACGTAGGACTCAGAGGCGAGTTGTGGGCATGCGAACGAATTATCGTTCTACCCGGGAGCCGGCCGCTGGGCACTGAAAGTGTAAGGCAAATCTGCGAAATAAATCCTACTTATTATTTATCACTGGAATTATCTTTATTTTTTGTTTTGTTTTATAATATTAATTACTTACATAAAAATGTATAGAATCAAGTTCTTCTAACTTAACAGACAGCTGTGCTGCTGGGGAGTTTGTTCCGCCACTTCTTCTTCCCAGCTAAAGCACTAGGAAGCGTCGAAGGGTGGGCGTTTTGGGGGGACTGTCTCATGTGACTTTGAAGTTCAAAAAGTGCAGACTCTCAGCCTAGTTTGAATAAATGACTTTTGATTTTTGATTTTGATTCAGGTGTTTGAATTACTGCGTGAAAATTCCATACGATGACGATTCGTTCTGTGGAAAAGAAAATCGAATGTCAAAGGTTCCGAAAGTCACTTTATTTCATACTAGCTTTTGCCAGTAGCTTGGCCAGCGTATTATCCTTCCTATTAAATCACTCAGTCTATTGACGAAAACCGCTTTAAAATCCGTTGCGTAGTTTAAAAGATCTAAGAAACTTAGTATAACTATGTAAATATTTATTCTGCACTAGCTTTTGCCCGCGGCTTCGCCCGCGTGGATGTCGGAAATTAATGCAACAGGACGTACTACCGCGATAAGAATGTGTTTTTCCAGGTTATATGGGTAATATAGACTCTGTGTGCTATTTTCGATCCAGATCCATTCAGCCATTTTTGCGTGATTGAAAAACAAACACCCATCCATACATATTTTCACATTTATAATATTAGTAGTAGTAGGATTATAATTCATATTACTTAGGATTAACCATGAAAATTGCCGGCAATATTGCCAAAGTTGCCAAAACTGCCGGGAATGTTTCCAAACTTGCCGGCAACATTGGGCAAGAAACGTATAAATTGAAAACAACTTTTACTATTATAATTGCTTAGTAGAATAAAATTGCCGTATGCAGGATGGTAGTTGCTATGCTTATCTATAATATACAACCTAAAATTTTCATTTTTACATTTATTTACTTACTGATAAACTAAAGAAAAGAAACAAGCTATCCATGATTGTTCATTGGTGATGAAACCACAACTATTTTAGAGATATCGTAATTTTTTTTCTTTTACGTTCTTATAATTTAACTTCACTTGAATGTAAGAAAGTATATACATCTATATGTATACAAATCTGTATGTATAGAATGGTCAAACCTTGCAAGACGATCAGCAACAACAAGTTGATGTTTTTAACCGATTTTAAAAAGGAAGTTCTTTATTTGATATGAATGTATGTATATATGTATTTTTGTTTGTTTGCGATTTTCTCAAAAGGTACTGATCCTATTTTGAAAATTCTTTTGATGGCATGATTTGTGCAGTGGGTAAGCGACTACTGTGGGGTACGTATTATTCAACATTTAAGCTATCGTAAAACAACATAAGGGTACAAGAAGTAATGTGAACAAAAAAAAAAATCAGTAGGTCATGCTTATTTATTATAATCAGTAATTAAAGGGGATTTTGATAACGTTAAAAAATATTCTGTAATCTATACTAATATTATAAAGCTGAAGAGTTTGTTTGTTTGTTTGATTGAACGCGCTAATCTCAGGAACTACTGATTCGAGTTGAAAAATTATGTTTGTGTTGAATAGCCCATTCATCGAGAAAGGCTATAGGTTATATAACATCACGCTGTGACCAATAGGAGCCGAGCACCAACGCAAAATGTTGCAAAAACGGGGTAAATTATTACGTTCAAGAGCTTTCATTGCGTGCGCTCCTTAAACGGTTAAAGTAACGCAACAATTATGTAAGCCGTAATTGTTCCTCTTAAAAAGTTCTAAAAAAAGTCCGCAACAGCATATGTCCACCTTTTAAGGTTGGCGAACTATGTTTTTTCAAATTCGTTTTAAAAAATGCATTATTTGCGAAGGTGTTTTCATAAGACATGGATATAATCCTTATCCATTGAGAAGTGTTTAATTTGGAACAAAGTTGCCCTTACATTATTTGAGATTAATGAATATCTTACGAGATATAACAACCTGATTGCTCAACACTACGTATGGGCCGACGCGCGGCGATTTGATTCGACGACGGGGTGGGTCGCGGGAGCACGAAATTTGACGCGGACGAAGTCGCGAGCAGAAGCTAGTGTAGAATATGTGCACGAGTGCTATAACTTTTCGTTCGGCATAACGAAGGCTCTATGCAAGTTGAGTGAAAAAAGAGGCCATGAAGCTATGCATAAAATACTACATTTTGTCATGGAGAGTACGCGGTAGCAAAACAGTGGCGATCACGATAGTCAATTCTCTAAACTAAATTAAAAATCACTAAAATTTGGTTTATTCCTGTCAAACGACAATTTCTTATTCTGAAATAGACTATAGTGACACAACTTAACTATATTTTAGTTTGACAGCACTAAGATTGCACTGAGTTATTAGTTTAGTGAAAATGACAATTTTGCTATTCTGAGTTTGCCGGTTTTCACCAAAAATTTTGACAATAATCATTTATTTTGACTAAATTTGACTATTTTTAATCGCGATTAAAAAGGTGTGGAATAAAACTAGTGGTCATGAACAAAAATTCACACCAACGCCTCGCCTTCACGTGCAAAAACAGTGCTGTATTTTATATTTTTTCTTTTGCTTATATCTCGAAAATGGCGTGTCCTATCGCAAAAATAATGAAATTTTCGACCCCCTTTGTCAAACCCGGAACATATAAATCTTAACACGTGGGTAATATTTTTTGTATATTTTAAAACAAAAAGTGAAAAATTCCATATAAAACACGTCCAGGCTGACCCCTGGCGCGCGCCTTCGTCTTTAAAAAAATCATTGCGTAGCGCACACAAGTACCACGTTGCGAAACCAAAAGAAAAAAAAAACCACGTTGATTGTCAAATTCGTTTTTAGTCGTGTCAAAATAATTTTTAAATTTATAGATTTTTTCTTGCAGAATAGCGTTAAAATTCTCATAGCCAAAAGTAAGGAATTTTAGAGATAGTTTAGTTAGTTTAGTTCGCTGTACAACAGAATCGGCACCAATATGAATAAATTTTATTGTTTTATTTGTTTTGTTTTTACACATTAAATTCTCTGGCAGACGGAAGACACAATAGACCTAAAACTCATGTACCCACCACAAGAGACCAATCTAAAAAGCCCAATCTCGTTTGGTTTAACAGAGCGTAGATCCTATGACCACCTTCCAACTCCATCATCAGGCTGGCACAAGGTCATCATAACATCGCGTTCTAACTAAACATACATATATATCTATATATTAGGTTGGGGAAAAAGTCTTTTCGCATTATAGTATGTATGAACTTGTAATAAAATCTCTTTGGCTATACTATTTGTATCTGGCTGGTTTTGGTATCATTGAAAGTTTAAATTTTAAAGAACATAATTCCAAATTCAAATTAGGAAAATGTGTGATTTTCATTTGTTTTTCGTACCGTCAAGATGAGTGAATCTAATGAAGAAATTCGATACATTTTAAAATTTTACTACAAAAAAGGTAAAAATGCAACGCAAGCCGCGAAAAAAATTTGCGATGTTTATGGACCTAGTGTAGTGTCTGTGAGAGTAGCACAAATTTGGTTTAAGCGTTTTCAATCCGGAAATTTTGATGTCAAAGATGCACGTCGCTCTGGTCGCCCTATTACGGATAAAATGGATGCCATTTTTGAAAAAGTGGAGCAAGATCGGCATACCAGTAGTTACGACGTAGCTGAAGAACTGGAAATTGACCACAAAACAGTTTTGGCGCATTTGAAAAAAACTGGGTACACAAAAAAGCTCGACATTTGGGTACCTCACGAGCTCACTGAAAGAAACCTAATGAACCGTGTACTCATTTGTGATTCTTTATTACGACGTAATGAAACCGAACCATTTTTGAAGAAGCTGATAACTGGTGATGAAAAGTGGATCACGTATGACAAGAACGTGCGAAAAAGGTCGTGGTCAAAGGCCGGTCAGGCTTCACAGACTGTGGCGAAACCCGGGTTAACTCGCAACAAGGTGATGCTGTGTGTGTGGTGGGATTGGAAGGGCATTATTCATTATGAGCTGTTACCACCAGGCAGGACCATCGATTCTGAACTCTACTGCGAACAACTGATGAGATTAAAGCTAGAAGTTGAGAGAAAGCGGCCGGAATTAATCAACAGAAGGGTGTGGTTTTTCATCATGATAACGCTAGACCTCACACATCTTTAGCCACCCAACAAAAATTAAGAGAGTTTGGCTGGGAGGTGTTAATGCATCCGCCGTATAGTCCTGACCTTGCACCTTCAGATTTCCACCTGTTTCGGTCTCTTCAGAATTCTTTAGGCAGTGTCAGGTTAACATCACGAGAGGACTGCCAAAACCACTTGTCGCGGTATTTTGACCAGAAGTCCCAAAATTTCTATAGCAATGGGATCATGTCCCTACCTACAAGATGGCAAAAAGTTATCGAACAAAATGGTACCTATATACTTTAGTTAAATGTAAATAAACTTTATTAAGAAATGTTTTGAATTTTCTTAAAAAATACGAAGAAACTTTTTCCCCAACCTATTATATAATTTTAGCTCTATCAGACTTCAGGAAATAGATTAAAATCGATTTTATTTCAAACAGATGAAGTTCTTGATGACAAGTTGAAAATATTTACAAAATAACACTACATAGTTGTTTGATTTATATTTACTTCATTTGGTATCAATACCCTCTTTCTTTTTGTATAAAATATATAAGTGATATTCTTAAAAAACTATGGGTTTAGCTATCATGAAGTTACCAACGGCATAATTTAACTTTATCTTCACATATAAGCATGGATAATTAAGAAATAATTATAATTATGAATTAATAATACAGGCTTACTAATAATACGTATAATTCCACCATTACATAAAACTTCAGGAGTGCACAAACTTTGAAAATGGCATTTGAAAAACCCTATGTAATCTGGCAACTTTGGCAACATTCCGGCAATATTGCCCAATATTGCCGGCAATATTGGAAACTTTCCTGGTAACTTTCGGAAACATTCGGCAATTTTCATCCCTACAAGTGATAGAGAATAGTGTACATAAAGTGATACATAGACGCTGATAGGACAGTTCATAAGTAATTACGAACGATAGTTTAAGTGAACAGAGCCATAGTTTGGTAATTCATTCGTTTTTATATATGTAACTAGCTGTACCCTGCCACGCTTCGCTGTGGCACATCCGAGTGTTTTCCTCGCTTCTGGCAGATGGCGAGGTCACTGGTACACAGCTGATCCTTAAAAAAACTGTTTTTTCGCGGTCGCGGATATGTGAAACACAGCAGTTCATGAAACGTCTTACCAAGTGCGTCTTTGTGTTTGCTGTGAAGCACCCCCCCCCCCCCCCCTCCCCCGATCGCGGTAGCCACACTCCCTCCCGCATTAGTACGATTCGCCGACCGACGCATCGGGATTATATGGCTTATCCATATTCTGATATAATTAAATCTCGGTAATTGCACCTCAGAATCCAATCACTGCTAATGAGAAACAAAAGTGTGAAAGTTGCTTACCGCTTACGTTAGGCTAGGGACACACGCAGTATCCGTCGCCCCTATTTATTCCTAGGACCACCCGAGATGGTGGCGCGTAGTGTTCGACGCGCGCCTCTCTGTGATGTACGGAGGGGGGGGGGGGGGAGCTTAACACCTCACTCCCTCCCCTTTTTTATCGTGGAGAAATGCTTATGCATACTGCGCTACTAAGGGGAAATAGCGCAGTTATGTGGGACTCCAATCCACTAAAACTCCACGGTGTCCTCCTACACTGCTTATGGCGGTAACACGGGAACGAAAAAACTCTTCCGCGAACCCGCCACGGCCGTCCGTCGCCGGACCCACTTCTCCTGCATTCACGGCGCGCATGAACACATAACACGCCGTGACCACCCCGGGTACCAATTAGCACATGGGCGCCAGACGACCCCGTGAATGGCACCCTTTGTCCCCCTGCGGCCGGTCAGCACTGCGGCCCCACCGCGTTCGCCATCGGACGGTGGCGACCCCGTTCAGGCCGCGGAAGGTAGGGAGAGCGGCGCACCTCAATACCGGCACTCCTCTCCCGCCGCGGCCTCCAAGCCTCAGCCGCGATGCCTCAGATACTACGACATCGCAGCCCGCCCCACTTGCGATGTCGACAAACGACACCGCAACCTACGTGTTGGCCGCTACGTCATCGGCTTTGGGAGGTAAAGCCCTGACGAGCGGCCCCTCCTCGGGGATTGCGGAAGACGCATTGGTTCCTGTGGTCCTCGACGTAGGTGTGGGACGGAACACCGGAGTGGTTTTAGTCAGTAAGAGTCTGACAGACCCCTCCGCCCACCCCAGGGCGGAGGACATTCATGTGAATTTCCACCTCGAGACCAAAAAAAAAGGGACACACGCAGTGTACTTCAATCGCCGGCGACTCGCTGGGGGTTCGAAATATCACGTCCGCACACACATTTGGACAGCCTATTTGTCCATCGCTAGCAATGTCAAAATCTGTGTAAGGACGTGTTTTGACGGATTTTGAACTTTCCAACTAGTCACCAGCGGGCGCAGCGGCCGACGCGTGGCGGCGGCAACTAAACTCGCTGCCTGTGTACACCAAGCGGTCCTAACTAGGCGGTGTTGACTTGGCGTTACTGAAAACGGGCAAGTTTTTAAGTCATTCCCATTGTTTGGATTACGTTCAAAATAAAAATCCTTAATAGTGGGACTCATTTTTATTCCTTTGTGTGACTTCTTGTGCAATTAGAGAAGAAATAGTAGTAGTATTATTGTGCTAGTTAAAAAAAATTCTAAAAAACGTGATGTTAGTTACATAAAAGTGAACATTTACAACCTCAAATACTAAATAATTAGACTTTCATTTATATTGCGCCGAAAGGAATGGAAGCGAATAATTGGTTTGAACAAAGGCAAGTTAATATCTGCGATGGTATGGCCATTAAAGAAATAAAATAAAGTTTTATTTGCCTGTGTCAATTTTTTATTCGGTCTGATATGTAATGATGGTTATTTCAAAAGTAAATCTGTGTTAGTGACTTTATAATTAATGCTGTAGGTATAGCAGTATCTATCGTACAATGAGCAGACATAAAATGCCTTAAGGTGACGAACATATGAATGTGAGCAACCAATATACAAAAATCAAAGACTGGTTTTTCCGTTTCGTTCTTACTGTCAGCTAGCCTATTCCCGCAGCTACAAATCCCACGCGCCTTGTAAAATGACCCTTACCTTCCATTCTGTTCCGCGACAGTGTAAATTGATCTTTAGACTCATATTTGTAACAAAAACAAAATTGTAAAATATTAAAATAGTATCAAAATATAACGATAAAGAAAGTTGGGTGCAAAAGTCTAGTTATAAATAAATCTAATTATGTAGAAATATTTTTATATTTAATTAAAATAAAATATCATTCAAAGTTTTAGCAACAAAGATAAATAATTTGATAATTCGGAAGACGAGTATTCGAATTGACTATAAAACAGTAAACTAATATTTTACATAAATACTAATATAATACGTAATTATATTAAACGTTTTGGTTATTAAAATATGTGTTTAATTAGATAATGTTATAATTGTAAGCCTCTAGAGTTGATGAATTGATGTACAAATTCATAAAGACAAAAATATACAAAATTATTATGCATGGCTACCTCTTTATGGAGTCCAACTAATACTACCATAACAAATGGTGCTTTATTATTACCACTAAGTAACTGTGTCTTAATTATGTATTGGATTGTGTCAAAATTCTTTTGAATGTCTTTGCGTTATATAATAGTAATTAATAAAAAAAATCTGGACTCTGAATTTAATTAAGCCTTGTTAAAGAAAAATGATACATAATACTAATAATTATCTGTTAGTGGGTAAGTATAATACTGACGATTCATTATCTGCTTTACAATTATCACTAAGGCTTGCTGTGCTTGCACCACAAATCCTAAATGCATAACTTAACCAAAACTTATTCTGTCTCTGTTATCTTCAGACTATGTTTTAAATATGTATCTTTAGCTATTTATGGTGCAAGCATGCCCAAATATTGTACATACGTTAGTTAAGTACACAATGTTAGCATTATTAAATGAAATTACACAATAAAAAGAATAACAATATCATTATTTAGCTTTCTTTAGTTTGCAAAATATATTATTTTTAATTTAAATCAAAACTAAGCAAACTTTTACAAAATAATACACACGTTTGTTTAGGCACTTGTGGGCATGTGTTAATTAATTATTATGCTGTCAGCTCATAAAATAACTTATTCTTTTGGTGCAAATTTTAATAAATGTTAGCATGTGCAATTTGCCACTAAAACTGTTAACAGAGATGAGGCAAAAGTGGTTTATGGCCCAATAGCTATATGTGTGAGATATCTGTTGAAGGATACCTCAACGTTTGTGCAAAGGGGCATCAAAATTTGACTCGGTCATCGTGAGAAAAAGGCATGGGCATTGAGTTACCCTAACCGTTCAGGAACAGGAAAAAATTTGTAAATGCAGCTCAAGTTGTGGAAAACAAGTTAGGGGGAACCGATTTACCTACAGAAAAACGTTATTAGGAGACAACTCACGTTTTTCTGTAGCTAAATTGGTTAAAGTACCGTCGTAAATCCTGAAAAGTATACTATTTTTTCAAAATTGCCAGGTCAGCATAAGATTATAAATTAGGTATCCCATAGGGAACACAATATCAAAACCGTAACGCTATTGGTCCATGGCCACTTCCTATACAAATATGCCAAGTCTCTTTTTTAATAATTATTCAAATTCCAGTTTATAGCTGGGCAACAATAGATAGTCAACAGATCAATTGTAGTTAAATAATAACTTTCTAGTTTCTACATGTCTAATTCTGGCACGTAATTTCCTCATTTCTATTTTTGAAATGATTATAAACTTGTTCTTACAGTTCAACTTTGTTTAACATAAATAAAAAATATTCCTCCAAAAGATATCAATTTGTATAAATAATAATTATGAAATAGTGGAATGTTTCAGTCTTACTTATAAGTACGGTCTGTATACTATGCGCTATAGTGTATGAATAATAATATAAAGGCGCCTATAAACTATGCTGGCGGCGCAGCCGCCCGGGTTTCTGTGTGTCACAATAAAGTGGATGTGCTGGCAGCCAGTTAATGCGCGCGGTCAGAGACGGCGGGCATGTGTAAGTGTTTAGCAGCCTTTAAATATATAACGAAACATACCAAAAATGGTAAAATTTGGATAAAAAATTATGTGTCAGAACTCGGAATAATATCATTCATCATTTAACTCTTTTTTCTTTGTCTTTTTCTTCTTTGCGGTCACTTGAATCGTCTTTTTTCTTAGATATTAAAGTGTGCTTGGCTTTCTTAAATTGTTTTTTAACTTTGTCCTTCACTTTACTTTTTTTGGGCGTTGGTATGACATCTACTGATTTCATAGATGAACTATTTGATTCACTATTGCGTTGAGCTGAAATGAAAAAAAAAAGTACGTAGTGTATAATAAAAAAGACAATTAAACAAATGTCAGCGCTTATTTCAATTTCGGCATTTATCACCACCGAATCGGTTCACATCATCTGCAAAGCTTTTTGTTGCAACCGTTCGATTCGGTGGCCGGTTTGATAGTAAGGTTAGTTTAGGGGCAACGCTACGAAATGATAAATGAAAAAAAAAAGTTCTAAATACACAAGTTGTGAATAGCTCTGCTGAATTCGTCTGGGATACTTTCTGAATTGTTTCCGAGTTTCGTAAGATTCGGCGCGGATTTTTCGGCGGTAGCCGAGATTCCATAGGATTTCATATAAGAATTGTAAAAATCGGCTTGTTCGGCGCAGATAAATGTGTCTTTTATCGTTCATAATTAATTTGGTAGTAACGATCAAAGATATTACAAATTTATGTTACAGTGATATCCGTTTTATTTACCTCTCTTGCTGGCGATAGAAGCGGCGATAGCAAGATCTTCTTGGCGTTCTCGACGGCGCTCTGCATCAATTTGCTGGACCAACTCGTCACGCATGCGAACTATTTCTACAAGACGTAGTACCAACTTTTCCTCACGGGCCTGTAATTATAAATTACAAATAATCGGTAAATCAGCACATAACGTATTGAGGCAAGAAACATATTTAGTAAGGATAAAGTAGCGTGGGGGCAAAAATATATGGAGCTAGGTTCAAATGGCCATCACTAGCGGTACCTGTCACTGAGTAGTTTTATTTATTTTAGCACATTTATAGAATCATTAGACCTTGACTTTTCAAACAAAATAATTTAAAAAGAAATCAGCTACGATGCCGCGGACAGGCGCACATATACACCCGTTAAACTTATTAAACCCCTCTTTTCCGTCGGGATTTAAATAAAAGGAGAAACTCACCAAAAAAGTCACTTAAAAATTGAATCATCAAAAACTTCATTCCAGTTTTTATACTTATTACAGTCGAATATTTGAGTTTCACCATAGATCAGAAAGAATAACTTCTTACCTTATCAGCATCGATGCGGTTAACAGCAGGCCGTGATTGGATTATCCGAATTTCATGTTCAATGTCAGCTTGTTCTTGTTCTAACCGTTGTTGTCGGCGTCTGAAATGTTGTTCATGAATAACTATCGTTATATGTTGTTGTGGAAATATGGCAGATGAGCAAACAACTGATAATATGACAAAAATCTACATGTACAGTCCAGTTGCAATGACGCTTGAAGAGTTCAGAAGCTACCATCATTTAAATTATTTATCAAGTGTGGTCAAACATAGGTACAGTAGATGATTATATAGTACATTTTGTATCTATCTAGCCAGTATTTTCCTACTGCTGGGCAAATGCCACGATAATGCTATTAAGTCAATGTTTTGTAAAAGACAACTTTATTTTTTGGCAAGTGCATGCTTGTCCACCAATGGGAGATTGACATGTTTCACCACTAGACTAAGTGCCGGTAGCAGAACAGACTGTAAACAAGGACTGTTTTAAAATAAGAAGTTACTTCAGTATATTTTATAAATGATTCAGTAAACACTACTAGTGTTTCGATGTCCGAATGAAGCGTACCTTTAATTTCGTCATGACCAGAAGCATGTAAACGTTCTCTGAATACATTATTTGCCTTTGAAAGGGTCGTACGAACTTCTACATAAAACTAATGATGAAAAACAATTTATACAGGATTTTTTTTTGTGGTTCAGTATCAGTAATAGAACACATTTCATCTATTACTTCAATACTTTTTAAAAAAATGTATCCGAGCTTAAATCAGTAAACTGTGGACACCCTACATATTTCGTAATTATTATATCGACAATAGGAATACTTCGACTTAGTACTTCGAACTTCTTAGAATTTTGATTGATCGAACAGCTGGTAGGTACTTGTAGCTACGCTCGGTCTTTCACCTTTGCCGCCGCGCACAAGTTACCATAAAAACCAATTTCAAAATAAACATCTTTCGTTAACGACAACTTATTTTCTTTGTACTAAGATATATCAAAATAAAAATTGCATGGTTATTATAACTCGTTTAAGTTTAATTTGTTAAAATTTGCGCACTGGTTAAAAACGTATCCTGTATAAGTAGTATATTTGCAGAAAGGTCAGGTGCGTAGTACTCGCAATCGGCGTGCCTAAGTGACTAGATAGATGTATGAACGCAAAACGCTTCTGTAGTTTCTGCCAACCACCATGAGACGTAGGCGTGAGTTTATGTATGTATATTTTCAAACCAGTTAATGGACTGTGTGACATCTGTTCGTTTCGCGTAAACTGTACAATTGGCTGCCATTATCATAGGCCGATTTGATTGACTTAAACTACTAGTTTCCGCTCATAAACAATACAAGAGCTACTTACATGTACATCAATTCAGTTTGTTTTCTGAACAGGTCGTTTTTCTCATTGACTAGTTCACACAGTTGAATGACTAAATCTTCGACTTCCTCTTGCGGTACGGTGTCAGCTTCATCGCCTGTAACAGATACGTCCATTAGTGATAAAGTTATTCTATGATCCACGATAGAGGATCGGTAAGAGAAATAGGGTAGAAAAATCAAACAAGTAACAATTGCACCTTGAGGGCAAAAGCTGTCTATAAAAATCTATGGTAAACAGAAACCGTTCTTTATTATTCAGGTTCCGTAGCCCAAGGGCAAAAACGGAACCATTACAATTTCATGTCTGTCTGTCCGTTCGTACGGATGAGACAATGCAATTTTACTCGGAGACATTAGCACTACAGATATCGACGAACATTGGAAGAAAGGAGTATTTTTTAGTATTTCTCAAAGAAATTGAAAATAAAAGTTAGTTTTGGGGTTGCTCGAAAATATGCCAATTTCAAAACTACATGCCAGTTGAAAGTGCGTGTGGTCACAGACAAATTTGTTTTCAGAATGTATCACATTATTATATAAAGGGTGTTAGGATTTTCAAAAGTGATACACACACATTATTTTCTTTAAAGCGCATATGTTATAAGATATTGATTTTCGTAAATTCAGTACATTATTGTATAGCAGTTCATATAGGTGATGCATACTATTCCAACTATATCTATAGTGCAAATTGTCTCCGAATAAAGTCTAGTGACATATGGACGAACACACAGCCTGGACAAAGCGAACAAAGCAGGACCGCTATAACGGTCCCGCTTTTACTATTAGGCTACGAAACCCTAAAAAGTCAAATAAATTTCGAATAAGAAGTAAGAATGGGTGCTCAAATAGAAATAAAATGTGCTGGCATATGTTTACCCTCACACTTGTCGCGAATCATTCGTTCGATGAGCACGCCCTGTCGCTCGAGGCCAAGCTGCTGTGTCTCCAGCAGGTCCAGCTGCACCTGCAGGGCTTCGGGCGACATCTGCAGCTTCACCTCGCGCCGCTCGGGGAGGGGCAGCCCTGGCGCAGGCCCCTTTGCCTTCCGCCCGCCTGCTGTATATCAAATATTTACTTACATTATGCTGCTGCTACGAAATATTATATCATTATTAATTATACAATTCATTATCCTCTTGCGCAATCAATCAATAACCATTTAATCAAAACAGTACATTCAGAAGCCCATTGTTATTCGTTTTATAGATAAGAGGTCTCCGTTCTGAAATAATTTAGCTATTGACTAAAGGCAATTATTAAGTTAAATTATTGTACTTTTTTAAATAAGTTAAACAGTCTGAACTGTACTGTAGAGTTGGAAAGCTTATATTATTTCCCACCTTCGGAACTGATGCTCTTCGTACCAGTAGTGTTGATACCTTTCTCCAAGGAGCCGCCGCCACCCGACACGGTCGACAGACTGTCGGGAGGGGTCGGCGCGGGCAGCCTCTTCTTAAGAGTTGGTGTGGACTTACCGATTGATTTCTATCGAAAAAAAATTACGTTTCATCAACAAAAGAATCATATTTTAAAAACGAGAACCTAAGAAGACAGAACAAAATCGAACTCACGCTGAGGTTACTTATACTAACAGTTATGATTTTCTGCTAAAATGAACATTGTTGTATTGTATGTACATTGTCTATTGATGTGCTTCTATAGCACATAACACATTAATAAGCAATTTATATATAACAATGTTCATTACCTCATTTAAATTTATGAAACTGTTCCATAAAAGGGATAATTAAAACACTGTTTAAGGGATGATTTATGCTAGACCGTGTTGGGTGGGAGTCTTGCGGCACCCGCACGGCAGAGCGTCATCTTGAAGACGGACGCCGTGGTGTAATATTAACTCCATTTAAAACGATCGTGAATTTTGGATCTATGCCTCGTCCGAGCCTTGTACGTAGCATGGCTCGCGGCTGTCACTGTCTAAAATCCCTAATAGCAAAGCACTGAAGACTTATGGGGGATTTCCGTTAAGGTAGAAGATCATATTTAATCAATGTTTAAAGAACGGTACGTTTTCTGATTTAATAAGACATAGTAAACTAGTATTCATTTTAAAATAAGGTAGTAAGAGTGACAAAACCGACAATAGAAGCACAAGGCGAAGAACCGACGGTGGCCGAAATATTAGGAATCATCAATAAAATGCGAAACGGGACGGCCTCCGGAACGGATCAAGTAGTAATTGAGCTTTACAAAGCGATGCCCCAAACATTACAGGAAGCCGTAACTAAACACATAATTAAAGCCTGGTCAGAGAACACAGTACCGGACACGTGGCTCGAACCCTATAGGTACCAATTCCAAAAAAAAAAAAACTAAAGATGTGAACGAGTATCGTCGCATAACGATTTGCAACAGGAGCTATAGAATTTACGCTACATACTTACTTAAAAACTTGGCGACATAATAACGGAACTAGACAATTACCAAGCGGCTTTCTTAAACAATAGATCAACAGATGACCACATTTTTACGCTTAAGGACGCTACAACATTTTTCTACAAATATCGGTGGTTTTCCGGGACCAAATAAATCAAGAGGAATCACAATTGCGAGGTCAATTATGGTCTAAATTAAAGATAATTTAATCATCTCCATCGTGGAACCATAAAAATTGTATAGTCCTATACAATATTTTCACAAAAATACGTTTTCCCCACCGCAATAATCGTAGAAAATGAAAAATAATGGGGTCTGAAAAGGTACCTGTATAGTGAGATCAGCTGCATATTTTAACTTCAAAATGACAAATTGTGGCTAGTATAATCTTCTACGTTTTGCCTAAATATTTTGTAATTAAATACATAACTTTTTTATTTATGAGAAAAATAAAGAACGCTCTCAAATTTCTTCACACATTTTCTACTCGCGGCTTATCATTCCGCGCTCAGACGCGCCCTAGGAAGCACGGACGTATCGCTTTTTTGTACGAAATAAATACGATCAAAATAATAATAAAGTGAGTGCCGTGCTGTATACAGTGGTTGAAAAATGTTGATACTTTTCAGGCCAAAAGTATGAGTACCAAACTTATTACTAGAACTTAGTTTAGAAATAAATAACTTAAATTCTATTGGGAATTATGGAGGTAGTGATGATTATGAATATGTATTCATTTACAAGGATTCAAGATGGCGGATGATTATTCAATAAAAAGTTATATGAACATCTGTTTTCAATGTGGTAATTAAATTATGCAAGTGTCGTCCATTTTTGGAACGAAATTCTTTAACGTAGCTTGTGGTAAGGGTAGACAAGGTGCTGAAGCCGATTGTGAGGTCAAAATAAAAAATGGCGGTTGCGAAAATTTTCAAAGTTTTCATCATGGGTGTCGTTTTCAAGATTTTCGATGGTGCTGAAGCCGAAAACTACATAAAAATTACATTCGGAGTCAAAAAAGAGTAAGGAACATACTTCCTGACAGAATATCTCCCGACCCCACAAGTTTTTCATTCAAAACGACGAATATTTTAATTTTTTAAATAAAAAGTGGGCATAGCTATAAACTTTGGGTAATTTTAGGATAGTGATGAATCAAATTTGGATGAAATATTACGAATGTTTCATCCAAATTTGATCCAAATACGGCGGGTATTGTTTTTTTTATAAAAAAGATTATTATCCATATCCATCATTTAAAATGGCGGATGTACTGTTATGATGAAATGTCGACATGGGTATCAATTTTGGGGGTTATGCTAGTATGTAGTCAAAATATTTAACGTAACTTTCATTATTTACATAAATTAAAAACCATGTCATCATCATCTCTCCAAAATGTTAAAGTTATTTCGAATTATAAATACATAATAGAGTACAAAAACAGCGTTCATACAAAAATGTATCATGTTCCTATTGTGTATTAAAAATTCTGAATACGCGCTCCAATCTCAAAGGTTCGGGCGTCACACAATTTTTAGGGAATATCCTATATATTTTCAACAATAGTCTACGATCAAAATCCGTTATATTTGTTTATTATCGAAAAATATTATTAAAGTTTTTTATTGTTACACCTTAATTGTCACCAAATACAGAAAGTAAAGTTAATTTACTAGGTACTAATTTTATTCAACACTGCTAGTAAAATAAAATAAATAATACCTTCGAGTATCAAGATTAGTTAAGTAATGTTTAAAATCGAGCAGACAATGGTTTCAGTGTGTGCGTGCGCGTAATATTGTTGTGTGCCGACTCAGATACCTAAACTTGAGCGATTCAAAAATGTTATAGCGTCCTTAAAAGGGTTCTAGACGAGGAATGGCGTGCAGGTAAACGAACGTACGTTCTCGCCCTCGACATAGAAAAAGCATTTGACAACGTTGACCTCAAGGCATTAAGAGACATATTATTACAACGGACCAACAAATCGATGACCAACAGGATAATCACAGCATGCTTGAATAAAAGAACATGCATCAAATGGTGCGGCCAGCAAAGCAGTTGGATTATCAAAGGAAAGAGAGTTAAACAAGGTTGCCCCCTGTCCCCCCGGCCTTTTTACATTGGTCATCGACGAAGTTCTGACAACCCTAGAAGAGGAAACTCATTTAATCAAACTAGATCAGGACCGCGAAACGCGAGATTTACGAAAATATTATGTATGTAAGAAAAAATCTACATCTTTTTAATAAAATAAGCGATAGACATAATTTTAATACTAGAAATAACGACAAGATAGATCAACCATTTTTCAGATTAGCAAAAGTACATACATCTTTTATGGGGTACTGTGTTAAATGTTACAACAAAATACCTTCTGATATATTGCAATTAAATGAAAGGAGGTTTAAAAGTCATATTAAAAGTACACTTTGTAAACGAGCTTATTACAAATTAGAGGACTACATCCAAGATAAGAACGCTTGGAAACATGCTGGTCTCGCTCCATAGGACAATCTTAGAGTTTATCAAACTAGTTGCTAACTTAATTGTGTAGATAATATTAATTTTTTCTTCTATGACACTGTTTTACATTCTGTAATTACTGTAACTCATACACTGACGGTTTATATGGGTAGTTCATATAATTGTTTTTTTATTTAACTGCTTTTGTTAATTTATTTTTATTTTCTTTTAATTTCATTTGTTGTGTATATGTATCATTTGCATCGTTGTATATGTAAGCGGGCACGCGCTTTATACCTGCAGGCTTTAGTAAGGTTTTAAGTTCTGTTTACGATTTTGTTTCATTATTCATTTCAGCTTGAGTTTATGTTTTGTTGGTATAATGGCGTGTGCTAGCTGACATATGGCGAATAATGTATGTTTTGTTTTATTATATTAATAACTTATACAATATTGTATAGAATCAAGTTCTTCTAACTTAACAGACAGCAGTGCTGATGGGGAGTTTGTTCCGCCACTTCTTCTTCCCAGCCAAAGCACTAGGCAGTGTCGAAGGGCGGGCGTTTTGGGGGGACTGTCTTATGTGACTTTGACGTTCAAAAAGTGCTGAATCTCAGCCTAGTTTGAATAAATCACTTTTGATTTTGATTTTTTTGATTTTGAAATCTCCCTCCCCCTAGTATTATCATTTGCGGACGACCTTATTCTCATTACAGATGAGCTAGAAGGACTACAACGCATCTTATACCACATAAAACCCTTACTTAATAGTGTAGGCCTTCAAATAAACAAAACAAAAATTGTAATTAGGGACCCCATAAAAAGACCCACGTGACCCTCAACGGAATAAATATACCAACAGCGGATGAAATCAAATACCTAGGCACTTACATAACGTCCGCATTAAGCAGAAAAAACTCAATTAGAAAACGATGCCAACTGGCTACGAGAAACGCTAAATCTTTACTACCATTCATATCAGCACTCACAAAGGCGAACCGTTCAAGACTGAGAAGATATGAAAGAGTTATCATCAGAGACTTAATCAACCACGCTAGGAACAAACCGAGACAGAAGAAAATGCATCAAATCTTAGACGGTAAAACCATAACAAAACGCATCAAGAACCACAGGATGTGTTACCTGGCACACATTTTCAGACGCTCTGAACCACACCTGTTACATGCAGCAATGCAGTACAGAGTCAAATCTAAGAAGGTCGGACGACCTATTTACACATGGAATGACAACTTAAAACAGGACATGAAATACTTTGACAAGGAAGGATTTCCTTGTCAAAGTAGTAAGTATTTCATGGCATTGCTGCATGTAACAGGTGTGGTTCAGAGCGTCTGAAAATGTGTGCCAGGTAACCGTAGCCGTGTCCCTCCAAAACTGGATAGTTTTGGAGGGACACGGCTGGAGACAGAAATAAGATCAAGAAACCGGCTAGTGAAATCTACAAAAAACCAGAAACTGATAGCAGTGACCTCAGAAGACGACCAAGAAAACAACAACACGGAACATAGCGAAGCCTGGATCAACGGGCCGGCGACGACGTGAAAAGATGCCCTCCTATAGACAAATATCACCCTTCTCTCCACTAGTCCAATGCTTACTTAAGGCTGCATAATCGGTAGGCTCGTAATCCTTTCCTATGGGCACGTCCTCCCTACCATTACAGCGCCCCCCGGTCTATTTCTTGATATGCAATGGCCTATGTAGCACCATGAAACGGTAAAACCATAACAAAACGCATCAAGAACCACAGGATGTGTTACCTGGCACACATTTTCAGACGCTCTGAACCACACCTGTTACATGCAGCAATGCAGTACAGAGTCAAATCTAAGAAGGTCGGACGACCTATTTACACATGGAATGACAACTTAAAACAGGACATGAAATACTTTGACAAGGAAGGATTTCCTTGTCAAAGTAGTAAGTATTTCATGGCATTGCTGCATGTAACAGGTGTGGTTCAGAGCGTCTGAAAATGTGTGCCAGGTAACCGTAGCCGTGTCCCTCCAAAACTGGATAGTTTTGGAGGGACACGGCTGGAGACAGAAATAAGATCAAGAAACCGGCTAGTGAAATCTACAAAAAACCAGAAACTGATAGCAGTGACCTCAGAAGACGACCAAGAAAACAACAACACGGAACATAGCGAAGCCTGGATCAACGGGCCGGCGACGACGTGAAAAGATGCCCTCCTATAGACAAATATCACCCTTCTCTCCACTAGTCCAATGCTTACTTAAGGCTGCATAATCGGTAGGCTCGTAATCCTTTCCTATGGGCACGTCCTCCCTACCATTACAGCGCCCCCCGGTCTATTTCTTGATATGCAATGGCCTATGTAGCACCATGAAACATGAGGCTTCAAAGGCTAGTGCAAATCTTGGGGTTCATTCGATTAATCGAGTCTGGTCAAACCACGCTGGGATCGGTGCAATTCATTTCATTTCATTTAATTAAAATCAGGTAGTAAGAGTGATCGTTCTAACTATAGACATATAACTGTGCTACCATCATTGAGCAAAATCTATGACATCATGCTAGACCAGATTTTGTCAGATTTTAACTCAATTCAGATAGTCGACGGTTTGTTTACACGATAGGTAGGTTGACGACTGACGCGGGAGTAAAACTCATCAGTCACATTTTGGTGTTCTGGGAGAAGTCCCAGTGTCACCTCTGAAAAGCGTTTTGACTGCGTTTAGTGCAAAATTTCAGATTTCTTGTCTTAAAAGGTTTGGGCTGTGCGCTGATTGTGTCAGTCAGTTCCTCCTTTTATATATAGGGTGGAAACAAGTAGCGGGCCCCGCAGGGTAAGTACCTAACATATTAATGCTACCAATTTCTCAAAGAAAACATTAGATTGTTTTCAAAAGTGAGTAAAACTACATCTTCTACTATAAATATACTGTACGAGTATCACCACATATAATGTATTGTTTAAGTTTTTACCATAACAGTAAAGTAAAAACAAGCTGTTTATAAAACATACGAAACGCATACTTGGTCAGAGTTGATGGTAGAATTGTACGAGCTAAAGGAGGATATGCTCGCGACGTCGTCCATAGAAGTAGACGGGTGCTGGAGCCGCGGCGCTTCTGATATCGATATGACCGGCGGCGGCGGCGGCGCTTTCGCCTTTTTTCTTCGAGGCGTGCTTCCGGGGAGATTCGGAGTACTGGTTGCCATTGAAGATCTATACATTGAGCTGGAAATAGATTAATGAATTTTAATTAGCAAGTTAACCATTTAAGTCGACTGATGTTAATGAAATAACTAGGCTTGCAACGAATAGTATATTCGGCAGTATACCGAATATTCGGCGAGCCCCCTGACCGAATAGCCGAATATTAAGCAAAAGTATTCGGTCGGATTTTAGCGCCAAAACTTGTACAGACGTGATTGTTTCGCGATCGTTTGTTCTAACCATTCTACCGCTGTCACTGTCAAACGTCAAAAACTTGTAGTTTGCCAACAGCCTTGACGAGATCCCTGCTCTTTTTTGGGCCACTTGTGGTTAAACCCCAATTTCTCGATATTTTACTATGAAACCCATATAAGATTGTGACTGTTTCGTAATGTGTACAAGTTTTCCTATTCGGTGTATGACATTTATGTAATTTGGCACAGAATAAAACGAGTATCATTCAAATTAAAAACGAGTTTTGTTATTTTTGTCCCATTTTTATCATTAAAGGTCCCAGAAATTTTTGTAAAAGACATATTTCAACTTTAGCCTTCTAAATTTTGATTACGACAATAATTCAAATACATAGAATCCTTAACTTTTCTAATACAGAAGATGATTATGTACCTGTGTTATGTACCAATGACTACTTAAATGATTATAAGAGAAATGAAAACATGAATATATACGTAATGAATCGATTTTTTTTTCATTTTACCAAGTATCTCCCTGTAACAAAATATATTACTTAAGTATTCGGTATTCGGCCGAATAATATGTAGATATTCGGTATTCGGGCGAGTATAATAAAAGCAGCCGAATAGGCCGAATACCGAATAGTAACCGAATATTCGTTGCAAGCCTAGAAATAACAAAATGATCACAAGATTTCATCATTCTTACCTTTTGCTGTGTGTTTCATCTTCGTCTGACGAGGGTTCTTCGCCATCGGACCAGAATGGATTTACCGCGATAAGCCTTTTTCTGTAATAGTAACAAATAATTGCATAATTTAAATGTACAATGTAATAAGCAATCGCACTTCTTATATTAATATAATAATGTAGAAACTCAACGACAGTCCGTGCTAAGTGCTTTTACCAACTCGAACGCATGATTTTGATAATTGTGCTAATACATTATAGGTATATTGTCGAGAAGAAGCAGCGCATGACTGTATCTAATTATCATTCAAATATTTATGTATGGAAAATCTACCCACTGCATGTTTATAACCGTAAATAGCCGTATATTACGACTACAATATGAGCCGAACAACGAGGTAACGTCTGATGTAATGTTGGTAGTTGATACCCACTTATTGTTCTTTTGTTATATTGTGCACTACACGTGATCTACAGCGCCATATGTACCGACTCATCGGTAATATTACAAATCAATGTAATCATAATATCGTCACGTTAGAAATTAAAAATCTCACAATAGAAAATATAACATTTGTAGATTATATAGACACCTATACCATACATGTTGGTGACGGACAATGGTACCACCTAGTTCTTTCGCGTTAAGAGGCGCTTTTTGAGAATGTTTTGCAGTTCTGACGTTATTCAACATGTTTATCACCCTTCAAGTAATAGCCCGTTACTTGACGGGTGATAAAACATGTTGAATCCTAAAAATAGTACTACAGGTGTAGTACTATTTGTGATCGACCTCTATGCTCGCGGTTGGACTTAATCATCATCTGCCTAGCCTTTTTCCCAACTATGATGGGTCGGCTTCCAGTAATGAAGAGATTTCGAATTTCATGTATTCGGCGTATATTCCGGATCTAAATTGCAAAGTAATTCGTCATATAGACCAAATCCGACGGTTTCAAGCCGAAGGCGTTTCAGAGGTGTAGAACAAAAAGAAGGAATGGCATTGGAACATAGAACCTGATGACAGTAGCTAGTCGCCGCAGTCTGAATCGCCAGGCGTAACGGGGGAAAACGGCGATTCCATAGGCGCCGAAATTCCTACACTCGACGAGGAGTTTCGCCTTGGAGTGGAGGAAAAGACGAGTGTTGCGCCATTAGCCTCGCTTTAGCCCTAGCCATCAGATCATTTAAGGATAATGAGTCTGTCATACAACCGGTCTGTACCAAATCTCACAGAAGGCGGTCAGAATTTTTTAGAGCCTAACACCTACAGAATCGTGGATCCAAACGACATGTTCTGCATTTTTTTAAGTATGTGGGGTGGAATGTTATATAATTGAACCTACTGCACGTACGACACGACACGTGTGTGTCGGCGCGAGCCCGACTTCGCATTGATGTATTCCAATAAATTGGTGTGACTATTCTTATGTGCGCTTTTCCCGCTCTCGTTAAATACGTAACAGGACAAAATAGGTTTTTGTTGTAAATTTTCTATAATAAACAGCTACATAGAACATATCAATTAGTATTGTGTCCGGGTACTTTTTTTAAGTACAAAACGATGTTTATACTTTATCAGATTTAGCTAGGATAAGCGATATAATACAACTAAAAAACAGTATTCTTTTCTTTCAGTTTTATCCAGCAATAGTGGGTCATGAATTCAGAAACACTGTATTTTCAATGCTCTCTTTCAATTATGTTTTAAGGGGTGATATTTAATACTCACATGGGTGTGGTGGTAGCATTATCAGGTGTAGGTGCGTGATGCATGGGTGGAACTTCGTCATCTTCTTCATCACTACTACCAAAAGGATTTGTGCTGACTTTTTTAGTAGGTTCCAGAAGAACATTCTTAAAAATAAAAATAAAGTTAATTAAACAATTCAAATGATTTATATTAGGCATGTTATTAAAAAAGATAATACCTCATCCTCATCATCTGAGAAGGGATTCAAATGGTCTGGATATACTTTAATGTTCAACTTTGTTTCTTTTTCCTTTTTAATAGCACTTGCTAATGCTTTTTCTAAAGCATTCTGTTTTTTTCTTCTAGGAGGAACACTAATACTTATTTCTTGATCATGCGGAACTTCTAAAGGTTGAACCTCTAGTGGAGGATTACTCTCAATAACTGTTGATGAACTATCTGCTGTTGTTGAGGCTATCCTGCTGTCATCTGTTACATTACTGATCTCTGTATGTACACTAGTGCCAGCATCATTATCTACTTCTGCAGTAGTCATCATAGGTTCAATAGTATTTACACAGTCTATCATAGGTTCAATAGTATTTACACAGTCTTTGTTTCTTGTTTCTATTACATCTATATTTTCTAATTTCTTTTGATCATTTATACTGTCATCAGCTAATTGTGTTTGTAAGAAATTGAACTTTTCAATATTACTTTTATATACTTTCTCCGGAATGTTATTCCTTAACAAATTTTCATTTTCCATCTTCGTATTCACACTTACAAGTATCGGTTTTGAGTCTATTTCAAATTGAGATCTATTGGTACTGCTAAGTTCTTCACGTTTACTAATACTATTGTCTTTTAATGAAATATTCGAGATTTTGTATTCAATATTTGTGTCTTTATCTATATTTTTCTCAAACATGTTTATTTTGTCTACAAAATGATAACATTTTCTAAATTAGCAAGTAAGATAAAGTTACAAGTTTATATCAGAAATAGTTAATAAGATAAATAAAGGGACACACACATGACAAACATAACAAAAGCATCTTCCATCAAGTTATCAAAATGCAGCTCTTATTCACATGATAGACTAGTTGTCTTGTGCAATAAGAAAACATTCCAGGATGTTGCAATAAGCATTCAGTATGTAGTCAACTAAGAAAGAACATGATGCAGAGCAGAAAATTGTTGGAAATGGGTAATGTTCCAAAGTAAGTTACATTATTAATTCCATATAAATCCAGCATCAATATTTTATATGATAACGATTTATTGCCTTGCAACAGTAGTATATTACATGTTTTTGATAAGATAATAGGACTTTATTCATAGTTATTGACATTTATATGGCATAGGAATGTATTGAAATGATTACAATGCAAGTAAAATGAAGCACTCACCCATAATAGATTGTGGTCTTGATTTATATTTAGGAGTAACAGGCTCCTCATTTGTTAACACTGATTTTGTCTCATGTGCGGTATCAGTGAATGCCAGCATTCCCATTTGATCATGATCATTATTATTAAGATATTTTGATAAAGTCTTTTCATTTTTACAACTATCACAGGTAAATTCAGATCCTTCAACTATCTCAAAATTCTTAGGGTTAAGATGTCCTGTGCATTTAGAACAACGGAAACATCTTCTGTGGTACAGTTTGTGCGATACAAGAAGGCGCTGGGCAAGGTACACAGGCAGGCCACATGCTGCACATTTGTCTAGACCAGTCTTTCCAAACCTTATTGGTGCCTACAAGATTTATAAGATAGGTAATAAAAGTGTGAGACAGAAAGTATTAGAGAAATTAGAAAACAATAGTTTCACTGCAAACATTGCACACAGATATTTAGAAAGTAAGATACTTAATAATATGTTTGTTGTACTAACTGATGTCTCCGTGGTGGTTGTCTGAGTAGCTACTTTTGACTCATTTTCAGATACCTTGGTATTAACTGAAATTGAAATGCTAATTAAGTTGATTGTTGTTATGTTGGTAAATAGTTGATCTAGAGTTAATCGAAGTAGATGTAGGATTACTTTCACCAAAATCTCAGATAGCAGAAAAATATTAGTGTGAACTTTATTGATTAATAATTGGTTACAAAGACAATAAACATTGAATATGAGTATAATTGACAGAACTCACCTGTATGACCTAGACGCTGGTAAAACTGAGACAAGTAAGTTAATACTGACAACCTGTCTGGCACATCATTCTCAACCATATCTTCTGGGTCTAACAGTGACGGAATACCTAAGTGCTTCTCAGCAACACTATAAGCTAATTGATTATTTTCATATATATTTTCAGGTTTCAAAGTTGACATGTCACTGAAAATCATAAGAACACTAATACATTGAATTGAAAATATCTTGTGGTTACTGTACACAGATGACTTATAATGAAATGTTTTAGTTTGATAGATATAAGAGTAATTATGTGTATAATTTCCAAGTTAACACTTACATTAAATCTGGCCTAAAATGATGAACCAATGCACAAAATGCTAAGCCATTTCTCCAGGATGTTGTCATATTATCTATTTGCACCTCAGGACAGTCTTTGACTAAACGTTTACACCATAACTCCAGAGCTTTCGTGCCTTTTCGCTCAGACATTTTTAAAACTTTTAAGCACTTTACAACCAGTTCAAAACGTAGTCATCATTTATGACTCATTTAATGAATCTTTTCACTGAAAATAACAATGAGCCATTATTATTACATTTGCGACGTACAACATAGTACAAATTTGCCTGATACTAAGCACTGAAAGCGTATTTGAATAGGAATTTCTAATAAAACATTCATTACAAGTTAGTGGTTAGTTGGCAATTTGGCATTGGCTAGGGATGTACCTGGCTGGACTAAGGTACTTATACTGCAAACGTCAAAATTATAAATTAGAAAATAAGTGGTTTTGAGAGCGTCCTTAGACGATTATTGAAGCCAATAATCTGCTGTTGAATAAATAGTACTTACTAATTCCATATACAAATCTCATTGGGCCAACGGGTGCATTAAAAATGTAAATATTGTGTTCCTACATTAGGTTTACACTCTTGACCCTGCTAATTGAATAGCTGTTTGTTTATATCATATTAATATTTGTGCAATAAGGTGGACGCGCAAGGGTGACCCGCGAAAAAAGAAAAATGGTGGCCCGCGAAATTCAAATCATTAAAATCAGCAATACAAACCTCATAATTTCATTTAATCTCTTTGAATGTTTTTTTCATGAAATAGTCATTCGAACCAGTAGAAATAGCGCAGCACAGGAGATGCCTATGCCCAGCAATGTCATCATCATCAGCCTATAATGTTCCCACTGCTGTGACACAGGCCTCCTCTCGGTGAGAGAGAGTGGGCCATAATAATCCACCACGCGGGCCCATTGCGGGTTAGTGGATATCACATGTCTTCGAGTTCGTGGTTCTAAGACATGCCGGTTTCCTCACGATGTTTTCCTTCACCGTTTTGAGAGCAGTGGTGATGAAATAATGTACACAAAGTAAAGCGTCTGCGTGTTGTGCTCCGTACAAATTCAGAACCGTGAACAGCTCTAATATCTCAGGCTCCTGAACAAATGAGACACATGTCTGTGAACTTAAAATGTCAAATTAGGACTCGCTTGAATAATGGTGTCGAAAAAGAAGACATTTCGAAAACTTTTTATCCCCGATCCGGCGGCATTAGTAAGTTTCGTTGACCCCGGAATCGCCATTCTTGATGACGCTATAACCCGCCTTCAGGCGAGTATTAGGGCTACTAGCACCATTCGTAAATACCGAGCAGATCACTGTTGTCATCCTGCTGTCTTCGCCGCTGAGGCCCGCAGTGACGACGTCCCCGTTCATTTCCACCCTGAACTTTGCAAGAACCGGTGCCGCTAAGCCGGCATGTAGCTGTAAATTCGTACTAAATAATCCAATTCCACTCCAGCTCTCCCCTTTGCTGCACTCTCCCAGTGACGACTTAGCCGAGCTCCCTACTTCACAAGAACCGCACTATAAAGTGTAGCAGCTTAATTTAATGCCCTGGCTGGAAGTCTTAATTTATTTACCCACGGTTAGGTTGAGTCAGACAGATGCCATTCCCCAAAAACTAACCAAAAGCATCATTATGCTCATACATAACTGTATCTGTAAACTGTATAAAGGTTATTATTAAAATAGTTAGGATCTAAACCGTGCAACAACGCCCTCTAGTGGGAGTAACAGGCAATAAGGTTCCATCTTGAAACAGAGCCAAAGGCGATATCACACACATCAATTGTATTGCAATGACGAGGCCACGACGCTGCATTGCCCAAGCTAAACAGTCCTTTGGCGGATACGTACGGCTCTGTGGCCTCGGAACACAATCAGGCATAGACGCGGGTACACACGGCGACACAATAATCAAGCTATACATTTCCTGTGTAGAAAATGTGGGATGATTGTGTAACACAGGGCTGTCCAGACAACGGCCCGCGGCTTGTTTTCATGCGGCCCGCGACGGATGTTTTAAAGTGTAAATTAATCAGAAATTAGTCTTACTTCTTCAGTTATAGTCTAGTATCACTTATGTAAAAGTACGTATTCAACAATGAACTTTATAAAATCTAAGTATAGATCTTCATTGTTCAGATAAGTCACTTCTTCATGCAATGCGTCTGGCAACAACGAATGTTGACGTTGATATCGATATGATTGTTAAAGATAAATTAACGAAGAACCAATAATCGTATGAAGAAACCTTGTATTTATTTTACTTGAAAACTGAAAATATTTGTTTCTGCGGCCCTCCGGCTTATGTAGTAAATTTAATTAGCCCGCGAAGGTATGTAGTTTGGACAGCCCTGGTGTAACACACAGGTAATGCCTTTCTTTTAAACCGCCGACGGAAAAAGAGAGTTGGGAACCTGTATGTCCGTCTGCGTCATTTTAGTTCCCAAATGGGTAAACCAAGTTTGTTTCTTTTTAACACGCTTTTATTAGCTTCACCTGTATGTTTGTATGTTTGTAACCGACTCCTTGTGACTCGATTTTGACACACTTCGAACGGTGAGATTTCATTTAAACTTGGTAGACTTATCGAGGACTAATGACAATACAATAATTTCATAAAATTGTGCCATTATCCTTGCCAGGGATACTAGGATAGCAAAAAAAAAAACTGCCTTAGAAACCTACGCTGACCTACGTAACAAGAAAATTCAAAAACTACGCTGACATACGTCACAAAATTCCGAACACCCTAAAAAATTGAAATTAAATAATAGTTTAAAAAAAACTTTAAAAACACGCTTCTGTAGAAAACCAGAACTAAAAAGTACAAAATAATGGGACAAAGCGTGGGGTGCTTGATGCGTATTTCCAATCTGTACAAGGCTAGAACGCAAGGGTGTGAAACTAGTCGCGTATAGATTGGAAATCACTTTTTAATCAAGGTCTTCCAATCTATACAAGAGTAGTACGCAAATACTCGTGTATACTTTGTAGTGGCCAAAGTAACTAAATTGTTCCATAATATACAGTGCACAGGGCCGTAGCTAGGGGGGGGCATTGTGGGGCAATGCCCTACATTGAAATCACAATGCCCTACCTTAAAAATACCAAAAACGAAGAGAACCTATTAGAATTGGATGTAGTTTTAGATAAAAAAATGTAGCAATTATAGGTATCTAAACTTTTCCGAACATACCCTAGTTTGGGACATTCATTTCATATTATAATAATTATTTCCTCTGCGTATAGATGGCATTTGAAGCGCCATCACATGAAGCAATGGGTCTATTTAATTATAATATGCAATGCAGAGAAAAATTTCAACCGTCTTGTTCGCTTTTTCTTCAACATTGAGGATTTAATAGCTGTCCTTAGATCCATGCTCATGTTCTGTCACAAAAAATTTTCCAAAACCCTCCTTCGATTTTCTATACAATCATTTCCAGAGTTATTAATTGTCAAAGTTAAAAAGTACTTTTTTGCTTTGACTGACGATAACTCTGCGGCAAATCATTGTTTAGGCATTCTGGCTACGTCAAATTAAAGGGCATTTAATTTTCTAAAAGAACTTATGAGTAAAACAATGGAACAAATTTTTTTGAAGCCCGTATACATTTTTTAAGACGAGAAAAAATTTGGAAACATTTTTTTTGGTTCTTTCCTTGTTATTTCTCCAGACCCAAACATGATAAAATGACCGTATCTGAAAACTAGATACATGGAGCTACAACGTGCTTTTTTATTTTTTGCTGTACGATCATGTTCCTCGGAGTTACAGCTTGTTGAAAATCACCCAATTTTTTTATATGTCTTAATTTTTGTGACTAGTGTATTTTTTACTTCCGCCCTACCTGTAGCCAATGCTGCCCTACCTCAAATTCGAGTCTAGCTACAGCCCTGACAGTGCAGTACTCCGCATGCAAACTAAACCTGTAGGTATAGACGAGCGGCCGGCGAGTGTCAGAAACGACATGGTTTGGGGAGTTTAGGTTAGGTTAGGTTAAAACTGCGACCTCCTTGTATAAATTGGAAAGATGCACGTGCGCGTCTACGTTACAAACTATATACAAGTAGTACGCAAAATTCGTGTATACATTGTAATCACAAGTTTAAAAAATGCATTACAAAATATACGCGAGCAGATTCCTATGGTTGCGTTTTGGCCTTGTACAGAATGGAAATACGCGTGCTTGATATCCATCAAAAAATACCTGAAAAAGCACCCCACGCTTTTTACCATTATTTTCTACTTTATAGTTTTTTAAAATTTATTATTTATTTTCTGTTTGAAAGTTGACTGAATGGAGAGTGTCCTTAGCTATAATGTAAGAAAATCTCCTTAACCGTTTGAAGATTATTAGCTCTTTTCTAGTTGATGAAGGGATATGAGCATCTTCTGCTGGTCTGATTGAGTTGAAATTCGGTATTGTATTACTTCAATTATATTGCAAAGCACAGAGTAAGTTTGAACTGATGCATCACCTGAAATTTGCTTGATACCCATCTTCCTCACCAACATACAGCAAAAGTATCTCTCTCGTATCTGGTCTTTGGGCTCATTGGAAAGGTCTCAATCAGAGGCGGATTATCCGTAAGGCAAACTAGGCACGTGACAAGGGGCGCGCGAGCTCAGAATTTTTAAATAAATAAAGAAAATAACATATAGACGATGAGGAACTAAATGCTGATCTATAATCTAAATCTATAATAGATTATATTGCACAAGCATCGACATACTCGCATTATGCAAAATTGCGCGGTTGTTGCGTCCGCGTCGTCGCGTCGTTCTCGAGCGTCGGGCGGGGTAGAGGCGCGGCTAGCGCGGGGGCGGCAAATGAGCTTTGTTGTCGTCAGTCAGTTACGCGCGCTTCTATTGTTTACGTTCTCGCTGTGGTATTTGTGTGTATCCATTACCTTTTAGAGTATTTCTCAAAGAATGAGTGAATAGAAAAAAAAAATACCTAGTGGTGCGTCATATAATCTATATCTACATCTACACTAATATTATAAAGAGGAAAGATTTTGATTGTTTTTTTTTGCCAAGTATATTGGCTCCACTCTGCCTGATGGTCAGCACGAGAGGAGCCCACGTTGCATCAGCGACTGACAAGAGACCTTCGTCGCAAGTCAGTCGCCATTGCCATACTGGCCGATAATAAGGAACAGCAGACATGCTGAAGTCCTTATGGTACAGCGTACACTTACACAAGTCACACAGTACCTAAATTGACGCTATTGATTGACTTGCGTGTGTTGCAGATAGGGTTGCCAGGCGTCCGGATAAAGCCGGACACAGTCAGGCTTTTTGGTTGTGTGTCCGACCAAATTAGACGGTGTCCGGCCTGTTCGGTTTTTGTTAGGCTTTTCAAATTTGATAATTTTTGCCTTGGTTTCCGCTCCATCCGCCTCACCTTGTGTCGCTAGCGTAAGCGAGCGAACTAGCACTGTCCTCCCCACCTTATTACTACTCAATTTTAAAGGAAAATTAGATTTTATAGCATGTGTTTGCCAATCAAAAATATTAATTCGTTTATGTTACTTATTTATTTTAACTTTATTTCATTAGTGTTTTGTTTAATTTTGTTTTAAGATTAAAAAATTAAAGATGTCAGATCTTTTTACCCAAATGTCCGGCTAAACTGACTGGTCTGTCCGGCTTTTCGGTTTTAAGACCTGGCAACCCTAGTTGCAGAGTTAGACCGGAACGCTTACTCACTGGACTAAACACAACAAGGTTATTCACCCCGTTGTTTCACGTCAGTCTTCTGCAAGGATGTGGTACTTCCCCGATCGAGCCGGCCAGTTATGAGCTGTAGTGCAGCTGTGCTCTACCACTATTCGATTGTTTGTTTATAACGAATAAACTCAAAAACTACTAGACCCGTTTCAAAAATTCTTTCACCTGTAGAAAGCTACGCTATTCCCACGGTAACGGGATCTACGCGGGTGAAATCGCGGGACGTTCTCTAGTGATATATTCATAACACACCATGACCTGTCAACACACATATACATTAAGGCCAATTTCCCAGAGCAGAGAGGAATCATGAATTTCGATGATCGTTCTGTCGTCCCTCTTGATTTCTTCACAGTTATAACGTCATATTTCATTCGCGCATTAGCGTAAGTACAAGGATCCTGGTCTACTAAAGTCTAGGGTTTGATGATACAACGTCATCGTAATTGCAAAAAGAACTAGTTAAAATTTATAGTATTATGATGACCTTTTATGGTCGGTACAAGGGCGCCGATAAAGTGATTGCCTAGGGCGCTCTGGACCTTTAATCCGCCCCTGCACCCTAATTGCGAAACGCACAATTTATCAGAATCTGAATGGGATTGAAGATTATTTCTAAACCATTGCGTTATTTGTTCGAATAAATTGTTGGGTCAGCAACGTAAATATCCCAATGAATGTTGTTTAACTATGAATATTAAACCAATTCCTACCGATAAAAAGTTCCGCAATTACCCCTCTGGTCTCAATGTATTCATTTCAACTCTTCAGCTTTATAATATTAGTAGATGAATGACCAATCCTTTTCTTATTATGGGAGGTAAGGAATAGGACAAGGATATAGGTATTTTTCCGGTCAATGGACGATTTCAACATTTTTGCTATTCACATTTTAAAATTTAGGAACGGTCGATTTCAATCTTGGAAAAGAATAAGTAGAGTGATGATGAAACAATAAATGATCGTATCACCAGTCTTCTAATTATTACTTTATTAATTAGGGTCAGAGCACATCGACGGCAGGTCCACACGCCGATTGACGTGTTTTTTAGGGTTCCGTTGCCAAAGCAAAAAACGGAACCCTTGTAGATTCGTCATGTCTGTCTGTCTGTCTGTCTGTCTGTCCGAGTATGTCACAGCCATTTTTTTTCCGAAACTATAAGAGCTATGCTGTTGAAACTTGGTAAGTAGATGTATTCTGTAAACCGCATTAAGATTTTCAAACAAAAATAGAAAAAAAACAATAATATTTAGGGTTCCCCATACATAGAACTGAAACTCAAAAAAATTTTTTCATCAAACCCATACGTGTGGGGTATCTATGGATAGGTCTTCATAAATGATATTGAGGTTTCTAATATCATTTTTTCTAAACTGAATAGTTTGCGCGAGAGACACTTCTAAAGTGGTAAAATGTGTGTCCCCCCCCCGTAACTTCTAAAATAAGGGAATGATAAAACTAAAAAAAATATATGATGTACATTACCATGTAAACTTCCACCGAAAATTGGTTTGAACGAGATCTAGTAAGTAGTTTTTTTTTAATACGTCATAAATCGTAAACCACAATTTACCTTTCATTCAGTCAACTCAAATATAAAAATTAAAAAAAAAACATGTAATTTCATAAACATAAACCTTATGCATAAACCGTGAATTCCTGCAGGTTTGTACGGAACCATCGGTACGCGAGTCCGACTCGCACTTGGCCAGTTTTTTACCATAGGTAATACAATATTCAGCCGTTTGTTATTGATAAGTAAAAGTTTGGAGACGGATGATACGCTTTCATACAATCTTGGGCCTGGATGTAAAAAGATGAAATTGGTGTCTATTGATAGGTACTATATTATTAAACAAACACTGAAAATTTTGCAGGTTTTGGCAATCTGAGAACCAAGTTAAATAAGATTTAGGAAAAGTGAGGTTACGTAACAATCTACACTTAACAGCTGATTTTTGAAGTGCGATTCTCATTCTTTAAAATACGGTTGGGGTGTTAAATATAAAGAATATAATATAATTCATCATCATCATCATCATTTCAGCCGAAAGACGTCCACTGCTGGTCATAAGTCTCCCCGATTCGAGGGAGTTTGCCATAATCGCAACGCTTAGCAGGCGGGTTGGCGATCGCAGTGTGGTCGCAAAATGCATAGAGAACGCTGTTGCCAATTCTAAGTCCCTCAGTCGCCTCTTACGACATCCACAGGAAGAAATAGGGTGGTGCTATTTTTTCATATTCTCTCTATTCTTAATCATTATATAAGTATTTGTAGAAGGGCTGGTGGATAAGTAATAACAGCCGCACGGGTTAACCGATCAGGTTAAGCAACGCTTGCCGCGGTTGGTCCGTGGATGGGTGACCATCTTTACGTACCGAGACCCTTCCGTGCCTCGGAAAGCATGTTAAGCCGTTGGTCCCAGCTATCTTTCGTAGATCTTAGACAGTCGTTACGGGTCATCAGAAGCCCAGTCTGACAACCAGTCTTACCAAGGGATATCACAATACCCAGTAACTGGATTGTGGAACTCAGATAGGCAGTCACTCCGTGTAAAATACTGGTACCCAGCTGCATCCGGTTAGACAGGACGCCGACCTCAACATAATTGTGGAAAGGCTAAGCAGATGATAATTTATATAGGTATTTCTAGAGTGAAGGAGAGAAAATAAAAATGTTCTTTAGTAATATTTTTTATTTATCTTCAATTATGATTAAATTGTCATCTAGAAACTGTGCAGGTGGTACTATATTATCTTGGTACCTAGCCCAAATAAGGTACCATATTATTTTCATAACAAGAGGTGGTCTTTGATCCAACTACCAGCAAGCTTGGCAAACATGGTCACTGTATTTTACCTGAAGGATGTAAAAAGTGGTTAATAACAGATAACATAAAAGTACTTTTAAAAAATCTTGGTCCGATAGTTACTTAGTTCTATATAATGTATCTACATGGGCCTTTTAAATGTTTACCTATACTTTATTATATTAATTAATACCGAACTACCTGCTAAATATCTCAAATAATATGTTCACTGATAATATGTGTGATTATTGGAGAGCGAGGAATACTGTCCTACCGTGATACAGTTTATACTATGTAGTACAGAGGTCAGTGTGAATTACTCTCTAACAACCAAACAACCATTTACGTTTGATATGAGATCTTATTTGTTTGTTTTTTATACGTACATATAACTCATTGTACCTAAGGTTGTTATTGTGCTACTAAATCTGCTCTATTTTAATTGTTTAACGTATTTATTGTAAATGTGACCCTTTTTATTAATAAACAATTTATTATTATTTTCATATATATATTTATATATCTCGGGATCCTAGGATCCCGGTCTTTTAGAAGGCGTACGAGGGGCCGAAGCCAACTCGCAGAGGCCCCTTAGAAAATTTAAATGAAGTGAGGCACTAACCGACGGTTATCCCCGTATGCACTGTGCAAGTGCACCCAAGGACAACCTCCGGTTGGTGTTGGACTATTGCAGGATATGGAAACCAAGATGTTGGACTATGTATTTGACTGGCTAAAATGGACTGGTTACCAAGAACTATGGAAGGTCTATGGCCCCTGCCGCATCAATGTTTGTATTTACACGGATTAAATGGCAGGGGGTGACTTGCACACTCAATAATGGGCCCCCGGAAACCGTCGCTGGCACATAGTGACGCAGCGACAAGGGGGCAACACTTCCTGAGGTGCTTGAGAAGTGGAGAGGTATTCCACGGCTTTCAGAACAATCCCAGAGCCCGGAAGATGGTCAATATCCCTACGAGCACTTACTGAAATACTTCCTTTCCCCGAGCACGTTTGCTCTTGCGAATCTCCACTCAAGCCGGCCAATAAAGGCAAGAATGAGGTGGGAGCTCTGAACCTCTTCATTGTTCACTCCAGCCGGCCAATAAAGGCAAGCCAGAGATGAGGAACAAGAATTCTCCCGGGAGATAGGGTCCGTGGGGTCGCTACTGCCCAACAGCACGCCACATGGTGCCCTTATTATTATTATTATTATATTACTAGAAATAAGAATTTTGCCCCTAAAACGACCCACTGACCTTTTATTTTTTATTATTTGTTTGTAAGTATAATGGTGAAGGAAAAAATATTGTATAGATTGCAAGCCAGCCTGGTAGACGTTGGTGAGGTAAACAAGAAGTGAGTGAAACTTACAGATTGTGGTGTACGCCATTGACGAATTACTGCTAATATCATTTCGTCATCCAAATCTCGACGATCTGTTGTATTACAGCGATTAGTCGCTATGCGACAATTTACACAATGATCCATGGTGTCGCTTTCCAATCGGTAGGCTGTTCGTAGAATCCAAATTGACAAGTCCAAGTCCAACGTTTAAGCGGGGTTCTCCGTGTCGGGTATGGTAGCAAGGCAAGGGTCATACAAGAAGGTAGCTCCGAAGTCCGTAGAATGAAAGCAGGGGTTGAGGAAACATTAATAAAACTATGGGTGGAAACACGATACGCATATGCAATAAACAATATGAAATGAGGTGAGTGTCAGCGACGCGTTATGTCTTGCATGTCATGTCAGAGTTAGCACAGACTAAACATACATTAATCGATTAAAAACGTGGATCAATTTATGTTAATTATATAAATATTTAATTGTTTAAGCTGTGCAGTATGTTATTTCTAATAGATTTAATTATTTTAATTGAATTAATTATCTGGTGAAGGCATCTTCTTAAATAGTATGAACGTTAATCGATTATAATTTAATCGATATTCCATTTACTTGGGAACCTTAACTTAATTTTAGGATTTCTCATTTTCCAGATTGTAAATTGAGTTGATTTTTCAGATTTTGATATAGAAAAATAGAAGCTTTTTTTTAAACTATGTCTCCACTTATTACATTTTGGCCCAGAAATGCCCGTCTCGTTGTTACAGAATTATTCATTTTACTACTACTCCTTCAGTCTGCGCTGACTGAAGGAGTGGAGGTGAAACGTTCATAAAAAAATCAAGCTCGTCCTGTATAGGCTACGTTTATAGTTTTGGTCTCAGGCAGCCAAAATATGAAGAGATTCAGGACTGATGTCGCGGGAGCAAGCGACGTATGTCCGTGTGAGAAGAACATCGTTCTGAGGTCAATAACTACAGTCTTCAGAGCCGTTCTTATATTACGCCATGATTGACTGCTTAGCTCCGTAAAATTATAATTATGATAATTATGTATTTCAATGGATAAATCTTTAACTGTCTACAATATCTTAACCTCTTGGCTCATCTTTTTATAATCTTACAATGATCTGCGAATGATTGCCGGAACCAACGGATTAACTTGCTTTCCGAAGTATGGAGGGGTCGCGGTATGTAAAGATGGACTTCCACGGACCTGTATCGGCTAGAGTAGATAAAGCGAGGTATACCGTGAAGCACACCCAAACGAAGCACACCCAGACGAAGCACACCTAAAGTATTCCACTTAGCACACCCGTAGGTGGGCTTCAAATAAAAATTTAAAATAATTAATTTCCTATTCCACGAAGCACACCTACGAATATCACTCGCATAGAGCGGGGACTAAGAAAATAAAAATATCGATAGAAGAAAATATTTATTATTTAAAAGACTAACTTAAATTTCTAACATCATTCAGTTTCATTATAATAATGTGACACAATATTTGTCATTTTTGTAATCTTACTATTTAAAATCACAGATTGTTTCATAATTATCTTTCGAAAAAAAATTATTATTTTTTATTTTATAACTCTTTTTCTATTACTTTCCTTTTTTGTGCTCTTAATAAAATCACAGATTGTTTCATAATTATGCAATAAAAACTTAAAGCTTACTCAAATATCAAAAACATTGTAAATATAGTTTTCCATAGAGATCTATGTTGAATTTTCTTATCCTGTTTAGTGAATAATAAAAATACTCTACTTTAACATAAAAAAATCACAGATTGTTTCATAATTATGCAATAAAAACTTGGACAATTATCAAGAACTTTGTAAATATCGTTTTCCATAGAGATCTATGTTGAAGTTTTCTTATAGCTACCTGTTCAGTGAATAATAAAAATACTCTACTTTAACATAAAAAATCACAGATTGTTTCATAATTACAATAAAAACTTGGACAAATATCATCAAATATTATTATCAAACTTATCCCATTAAAATAGAATTGAAAATGGCATGCAAGAATTTCCTTACTAAGATATTAGCAAACTCTTACATCAGTTCTATTTAATTACAATAACGTTCAAATAAAAAAAAACATAGTTTCCATGTCAATATTTTCATAATATTCTAAGGAAATATTAACTCTACTTACTTGTACATCTATAGGTGACTTCGCAAACAATCTATTTACACCGAGAGATTTGTTTCTCTTATTGTAGAGGCCGGACTTAACATTTTTAAATTGTGGCACACTGACTAAATTCAATCCTCGGTCCAATGTATCATTAAGTTTTTGCTTGTAGATTGTAGGAATGGGCTCCACGGTGGAAACTACTTGCTGCTCGATTTCATGCATTGCTTCCTTAATTTGGATCTCCAAAACGTTTGAGGCACATTTATGTTCCTTTATTTAAACAACTTCTTCCATGCTACTTAATATGAGTAAGCCATTACACCCTTTTTAACCGACTTCAAAAAGGAGGAGGTTCTCAATTCGGATGTTTATAATTTTTTTTAAATGTATGTTCGGCCATAACTCCGTCATATATAGACGGATTTGCAAAATTCTTTTTTTGTTTGAAAGCGGTTTATTCCAAAATGTTCCCATATAAAGTTCATATAGATCTAATGATGAGTTCATAGACTCCGGAACTCTTTAAAAAATGACAGCAAATCAACCGCGATTTCTGCTATCGCATAAATATGCATTGTTTGTTTGGAATTAGTGCAGGGTGGATACCACAACTAAAAATTTAAAAAAAAAACTTTTTTACAAAAAAAAAACAACCGACTTCCTTAAAAACACTACAAAGTGAAAAATAACTTTAATTTCGGAAGTCGGTGGCAAAAAAACCATAAATACAGATCCTAAGACACCGACTTCCGAAATTAAAGTTATTTTTCACTTTGTAGTGTTTTAAAGGATGTCGGTTGTTTTTTTTTTGTAAAAAAGTATTTTTAATACACCGCCACAAGGCATTACCGTTCTTAAAGATTTTGTGTTTACTATATTGTTTGTTATTATACATTAACACTTGTGTCCCCTTCCGGCCAAGTACGTAATTAATAGATGGGTTAAAATTTCTACTACTTGGACCTGCCATCGGTTCCATTATTTTGTTTGAATAAATTGCACGAAAAACAGAAAAAATAACAATAGCAAGACCGGCGCACAATTGCATACACTCAGCCCATGACGTCACGATAGTGTAATGAGAACTAAGCATGTAAACAAGTTCCGGAAACGCTCGGCTAAATTCGGGTTGGCTCGGGAATTCAGTGGCGGGCGCATGCGTTGACTATTAGCGCATTATGTATACGTAACGTGACCATTTATTCTTTGACTCAAAACGGGACATTGGTTTATTTAGGTCAATTAATAGGAAGTCATAATACAAAACATAAGTACAAAAGGAAGTCATAAGTCAAATACAAAACCGGCCAAGTGCGAGTCGGACTCGCGCACCGAGGGTTCCGTACAAACCTGTAGGTATAAAGTTTAAAATTTTATTATATTTTTTATTATATGATGTAATTAAAAATTTACGGTTTTCGCAATTTTTCCTTTATCTGTGCTATAAGACGTTGCTTCGTACCAAATTTCAAAATTCTAGATCGACTGGAAGCACCCTTTAGGTTTTGATTCCCTTGCGAGTTTCGAAAATTTGCGGAAATTTGCGGCATAAACGGCTATATCTTTTGATTGCGTGAGTTTAGAAGTTTGATTTTTTTCACAGCTCCAAGAGACAGTAGATTTGAGTATTTGATATGAATTTCAGCTTGATACCTCCTCGCGTTCCTGAGAAAAAGGGTCTTGACAGACGGACGGACGGACGGATGGACGGACGGACGGACAACAAAGTGATCCTATAAGGGTTCCGCTTTTTCCTTTTGAGGTGCGGAACCCTAAAAAAACACTTTTTTAAAGTTAGTAATTCAGAAAAAACCAGTTAGCTTAAAAGTTACAAATTGAAAAATATACTTATATACCCGAAACGTTTAGTTATATTTATCAGAGGAACAAATTTGCTTTAATACAGCTGATGCGGCGGCCGTCCGGCCGACTGGACTACTCAAGTTTTCGGAAAACGGGACAATTTTGCGTCCCGGAGTTCATTTCGGGGACACCGGGACTCGTATTTATAAAAGGGGACAGTCCCGTTCAAAACGGGACGTCTGGTCACGTTATGTATACGTCTTATCTATGGGATTTATATATGAACATTATGAAAATGACAAGTATTGTATCACATTATTATAATGAAACTAAAAGATGTTAGATATTTAAATTAGCTTTTAAATAATAAATATTTTCTCCTATCGACATTTTTATTTCTTAGTCCCCGCACTATGCGAGTGATATTCGTAGGTGTGCTTCGTGGAATAGGAAATTAATTATTTTAAATTTTTATTTGAAGCCCACCTACGGGTGTGCTTAGTGGAATACTTTAGGTGTGCTTCGTCTGGGTGTGCTTCGTTTAGGTGTGCTTCACGGAATACCTCGATAAACCTGCACCCTAATTGCGAAACGCACAATTTATCAGAATCTGAATGGGATTGAAGATTATTTCTAAACCATTGCGTCATTTGTTCGAATAAATTGTCGGCTCAGCAACGTAAATAATGCAATGAATTAAATCAATTTCTACCGATAAAAAGTTCCGCAATTATTTTTTTTGGATGGGAAATCATCAAATGACTTCTCCCGCTCTGGGCGGAGTGGGAGGGCGTGTCAGACTTTTACTGACTAAAACCCACCCGTGTTCCTTCAGTTACCTATGTGCCAGAGTCACGGTATCTCTTTCGAACAATCTCGTGACCCTGGCAGGCATCGGTCCTAGCAGACCCCTACATTGCTGCTGACATCTCTTTGAGGCGCGCGTGGAACACTACGCGCCGTCGACCCGAGCCTGATCCTTACCGGGCGGCGAGCTACCCATTGCTCGCCACCCGCAAGCTCGCGCCTACGGTGGCCGGGAGTCCGCTATCGACTCCCGACGCCCGGGGCGTCTCCTCCTACGGCGGCTAGGGACGTGAGAGACTGCCACTCCCTCACGCGCCCCGCCTCCTCCTTCGCGAGCATTACTGCTTCGCAGAAGGAGGTGACGGCTTCCCATGCCCTCTCGCTCCGTACCATGGCTCGCACCAGGGCCGGACGCGAGAGGTCGCCGCCGCCGATCGCCTCCACGAGGACACGGCGGTGCTCCGCCCAGGCAGGGCACACCTCCACTGTATGCTCCACCGTGTCCTCCAGACGATCCTCACAACGCAATTACCCCTCAGGGCGACAGTTGTGTGGAACGGTTACTATATTTTGTGGTGATAAGTCTGAATAGTCCGGTTGAATTTCTCTGAAAAACAAACTATTATACCTATAATATTTGGTTATGTGTAGGGTCAGGACAGCTTTTTTTTTTTTTTTTTTGGATGGGAAATCATTACATGACTTCTCCCGCTCTGGGCAGAGCGGGAGGGCATGTCAGACTTTTACTGACTAAAACCCACCCGTGTTCCTTCAGTTGCCCATGTGCCAGGGACACGGTATCTCTTTCGAACAATCTCGCGACCCTGGCAGGCATCGGTCCTAGCAGACCCCTTCAGTTTTGCTGACATCTCTTTGAGGCGCGCGTGGAACACTACGCGCCGTCGACCCGAGCTTGGTCCTTACCGGGCGGCAAGCTACCCATTGCTCACCGCCCGCAAGCTCGCGCCTACGGTGGCCGGGAGTCAGCTATCGACTCCCGACGCCCGGGGCGTCTCCTCCTGCGGCGGCTAGGAACGCGAGGGCGCAGAGACTGCCACTCCCTCACGCGCCCCGCCCCTCCTTCGCGAGCATTACTGCTTCGCAGAAGGAGGTGACGGCTTCCCATGCCCTCTCGCTCCGTACCATGGCTCGCACCAGGGCCGGACGCGAGAGGTCGCCGCCGCCGGGGTCAGGACAGCTTCACTTAGGGAGATAAATGTCAGCTGAGGGTGTGTTGAAAACTAACGTATTTTTGACCTTTGTACTAGGTAGTATAGGGATCTATTAATAAATACCTAAGTACCCATTTATATAACATTTTCCTTTGTATTGTCTTATCGTTCACGTAATTATTTTACCTTAGTAATAGGATTCTTATGATGATAAAAATTATGAATGCAACTTTTATCGTAATAACTGGGTAAATTAATCGCTGTGTCAGATCTATAAGTAGATTGTGTCTTAAATTTTATTTATCGTCTTAAGCTTAGGAGGAAAATAACAAAAAAACTAGACAAGAGTGCTTGTAGTAATTGCGTCCAAAGGTTTCCGACACAAAGCCGTGCACTACCCGTGATAGAGCGCAGAGTGGATAGATAAGAGGGAAATAAAGACTTCCTAAATTGTTCGAAAACACGAACATAAAATTTATTCAACTGCATCACTAAGTCACAGACAATTTCGAGCGGCCATTGTTGTTTACATGCTTAAGTAGTTGAAAGTTTAACCCATCCGTTGCTACCAACGCACCATTTGCGTTGATCGAGATAACTACGTCATGCCACTGATGCCACCAACGTACCATATATGTACGTTGAGTGTACTTTAGGATGTTTCTAGGGTTCCGTTGCCAAATGACAAAAAACGGAACCCTTAGGTATAGATTCGTCATGTCTATCTGTCTGTCTGTCTGTCTGTCTGTCTGTCCGTGTATGTCACAGCCACTTTTTTCCGTAACTAAAACAGCTATGCTGTTGAAACTTGGTAAGTAGATGTATTCTGTGGATTTCACAAAAATAGAAAAAAAAAACAATAATATTTGGGGTTCCCCATACATAGAACTGCAACTCAAAAAAAAAAAATAATATAAATTTCATCAAACCTCTACGTGTGGGGTATCTATGGATAGGTCTTCAAAAATGATATTGAGGTTTCTAATATTTTTTTTTCTAAACTGAATAGTTTGCCCGAGAGCCACTTCCAAATTGGTAAAAAGTGTCCCCCCCCCCCCCACGTAACTTCTAAAATAAGGAAATGATAAAACTAAAAAAAATATATGATGTACATTACCATGTAAACTTTCACCGAAAATTGGCTTGAACGAGATCGAGTAAGTAGTTTTTTTTAATACGTCCTAAATCGTAAACCACAATTTACCTTTCATTCAGTCAACTCAAATATAAAAATTAAAAAAAGACATTTAATTTCATAAACATAAACCTTATGCATAAACCGTGAATACCTGCAGGTTTGTACGGAACCCTCGGTGCGCGAGTCCGACTCGTACTTGGCCGGTTTTTTGGAATTACATAAAAATGATAGAATTTTTTTTAAATATTTGCCAACATACACGGCTAGAAATAACTGTTAAATGTGGAAGCACTGTTGGTTTTTCCTTCGAACTGTCATTCTTGTTTTGGTAAGGAAAAAACGGTTGGTGCTGTGAAGTACCCAGGTGATGCTTTTAAAATTTAAGTGGCAATGAATGAAATTAAAAAAATCATTCGGTCAATGCTGAAAAGTTTGTAAAAAGAAACACAAACATTTTTATGAATTGTACCGTTTCTTTATTTTCGCATATCACGCGTCCTAACCAATACTTAATAAGATCGTTTGTCTATCAGTGATCGATCAGTATCATAATCAGTTGGCTACTGTTAGGTATAAGTATCTCACTAGCAATTGTCCATGATCTCCATCTTAGTGCACTTGTCAAATCAAATTAATTTTAGGTACTGTCCGTTAATGATGAGTTTCATTGTGTATCTCCGTAAGTCCTGACTCAAATCGTTATGTTTAACTAGGACCACCACAAAATTCCTTCAGGTGGTCCCGTTTAAAGGTAAGGATTATATTATTGACCTGTATACCTATCTCTTGATACACGGACCCAGAAACTTTCGACATGATATCTGTACGGCTACCACCAGCCGTTTCCTACAAAAATGACCTACGCGGTAAAAAGAATGAAAAATTTAAACGCCCGCGCCCGTAGCTTATTTTTGGCAGAGGGTCCACCTACCCCTAATGGCGGTAATTTGGATCGTGCGGTAAATAATTATTCAAATCAGGAAAACCATTCGGGGAACTACCTTAGGAATTTGCCTTTGTTGGAGGATATCTAAGGATATTGGGTAAACTGTTTTGCAACACAATTGCTCGTTAACTAGCTCTTAAAGCAAAGCGTTTTAAGTTGACAGTGCAGTGTATTTAAAACACGTGCTTGTTGTTGTACATTCCCGCGCTAGTGCTGGAAATTGCCGCACAGTTATGCAATACTAATAATTCAATAAAAACCGGCCAAGTGCGAGTCGGACTCGCGCACCGAGAGGGTTCCGTACAAACCTGTAGGTATTCACGGTGTATGCATAAGGTTTATGTTTATGAAATTAAATGTTTTTTTTTTAATTCTTATATTTGAGCTGATTGAATGAAAGGTAAATTGCGGTTTACGATTTATGACGAATTAAAAAAAAAACTACTTACTAGATCTCGTTCAAACCAATTTTCGGTGGAAGTTTACATGATAATGTACATCATATATATTTTTTAGTTTTGGCATTCTCTTATTTTAGAAGTTATGGGGGGGGGGGGGACACATTTTACCACTCTGGAAGTGTCTCTCGCGCAAACCATTCAGTTTAGAAAAAAAATTATATTAGAAACCTCAATACAATTTTTGAAGACCTATCCATAGATACCCCACACGTATGGCATTAAATGAAAAAAAATAAAAAATATGTATGAGTTTCAATTCTAAGTATGGGGAACCCCAAAATTTATTGTTTTTTTTTTCTATTTTTGTGTGAAAATCTTAATGCGGTTCACAGAATACGTCTACTTACCAAGTTTCAACAGCATAGCTCTTTTAGTTTCATTCATTGCGTAGACAGCGCATCCTCAGATGATATAACTCTAATTTGGGCACAAATTATTCAGCACATAGCTGAGTAAGAGTTCCAATTGACAAATAATTGAATTATAACAACATTATAGTAGCATTTATGTGTGTAACAGTCACCTCAAGAGCTGAATATTGCTTGATTAACAAGCCACGTGTTACTTATTATACAGCAAGGAAGACGAATGTGTACATTGTGTGTACCTACTCTTAAACAGTTGAAATGACACACTGAGCGAAATTGTGGACTGTAATTTAACTTATTTTTATTTCTTTAATATGAACGGTCAAATAGTAAAACATGAAGTGTATCGTTGTGTGCAAGATCTCAGGAGCCATTGTGAGAATATACATAAAATTTAAGGTAAGTAAAACTTCGATTTCTTGATATTGGAAATCTTATTGGGAAGGTAACTTTACTGTCAAATACCATACATATTTAGTTCAAAATTTTCACGCGCCCTCGGAATACCACTAAATACTAAAAGAAAAGTTACAAAATTAGAATGAAAATAAAATAAATATGTTTGTTTTAGTACAAAAAAAACAAAAAAAAACTGTTTTCGTGTAATTAATTTGTAATCCAAATTAATTACAAGTGATACCCTATAAAATAAACAAAAATTTAAATATAAAATGTTATAATAATACACAGTAACGCAGTGAACATGGCGGATGGCAAGTGAACAGTTTTAATGTTAATATATTATAATGCTAAGGTCTGTACGGGTGTTCAAATGTGGTCTTTAATTCAGCAAAGAGTAAAATAGTTTAGCACTTGTGAAATACAAATCAGACATGGACCGATTAGGAGAGTTATATTGGTTCACATTTGCATCAGTTACCTTTACGGATCCAAGCTTTTAGGGTTCCACCGTGGTTCGTTTAAAGGCATTTTGTTCCCTTTTTTAGTTGTTATTCGACGATAAGTACTTAATTAAAATTTTAATTTAAGTAGCTAACATTATAATTTCATTATAGGTATGTATAATACATAAGTTATTGATTTATTCAATATGCGACGATGTTATTAAAACGGGAGTCAGGTGTTGTAGGCGGGGGTGACGGTGTTCCCTTGACGAAAGAGTGAAATTAAACCAGTCAGAATGTCGCAATCATTGCTTATATTTGGTACACAGAAATAACACAGAAAATTACACAGAAATCACACATAAAATGGTTATGAGAAATAGTCAGTAGATACACAGCACACAATATAAAATACAATCAGAATAAGCAGTACACACAATTAAATCCTAGCTACACATTACTGAAGACTGGCTAACTAGTTATAGGGTACATCGCGACTAAGCAGTGGACAACGGAGCCCCTTACTTCCCAAGCACTACGTGGTAACTTGTTGACGCATGCGAAATTGTAAGAAGACTAAACTAAAAATAGACACTCGGCCCTTATATAGGTTTTACCGCATAGTGCAAGTGTCCTACGCACTTCCTTACTTCCCGGGCGCTCCGCCAATTATAAACGATAAAAATGGACTTTCCCAAAGGAGCAGGTTTCGACCTGTCGAGAATTCGGAAACACGTGTAAGGAAGTTCAAGGCTCCTAATTTCTTTTTATTGGAGCATACACTCTTGCGCCATGATTACTGAACTACAAGTTTAATATTTAGGCATATAGATACCTAATTACAATTAGACTAAGATCCAGGTAATGAAAACTAATTAGTACTTATAAACTACAATCAATGTAACCAAAGGCTAATTAGTGTTAAACAAACAATGACACAGGCATTACAGACTAATTAGATTCCAACAGGTTGTTCCTACAAGTAATATAAGCTAATTAGCATCCAACAGGCTAAGATATAAGTAATACACTGTTATTACGAACATGCTACGGTATTTAAGTCAGTATTTTCTTAGATATTTACTACTGGTTACGAAAGAACGTTTAGGTATTTATTTAGGTATTTTTCATGGGCTATAACTTAGTTACCTATTACATTAGAATGGAAATATTGGTGTCAATAGATGGCTAGTTTCATTGGGCTTCGCCCACAGTAACAAAGACAGATTAATCTATACATCTATACAAATAAATAAAATTGGAGTGTCTGTTTTTAATATTAAGATAACCACTTTTTACTAAGTGTATATGGATGTATACACGATACATATACCAAAACAACATTTTTTACAATTTTTGTCTGTCTGTCTGTCTGTCTGTCTGTCTGTCTGTTCGTTCCCGCTAATCTCGGAAATGGCTGGACCGATTTTGACGGGACTTTCACTGGCAGATAGCTGATGTAACAAGGAGTAACTTAGGCTATTTTTATTTTAGAAAGATTCTTTTATTTTAGAAAAAAATAACTATCTTCGAAAACTACGCTGACATACGTCTCAAAATTCGTAAAACCCTGGCTGAATCCTACGAAATAGATCAAAATAATGTACTACAGTATTGTACACCTTAAAAAGGCCTACAAAAATGTCCTCAATGGTATATGTCTATCTCTTAGGGATAACCCACAATAACCATTTTTTATCTTTTACTTTTTACGAGAAATAAGGGCTTATTTACGAAGCGATTTTAAGCAATACAGCATTAATCCTTATCCAATTAAGTACCTTAAATACATTGTGCATTTAATATAGATCAATATGGCCCTTTACAGCATGTAATTTAAATGAATATCTTAGAAGATATTAGAGATTTAAAAAGTGGGCGCAGAGCGCGTTGGCAGGGGCCGGGTAGTACAGGATAAGTAGGATTGTAATTCATATTACTTTGGCTTCATAGTAATTGCAAATATCATGTGTGTTCATTATACTCAAAATAAACCTAATAGTATTATTCCAAGTAAGAGACCGCGAAATGGCTTAGATGTTTAGATTTTTGGATGTTTGTTTCTCAATGATGCAAAGACGGCCAAACGGATTTAGATCGAATTTGGCACAAAGATATAGGTATTATATCATGGATACGTAACAGATAGGATACCTACTTTATCCCGGTAGTAGGTTCCCGGGTGATATTTTCCGACAGCTATACGGGCCAAGCCACTGGCAAAAGTACTATTCCTATAATTATGTTCGGTGTCTGGTAAATGATTGAGTGTCTGTATAGGTAAAACACACAAATAACTCTCACAAAACAATCACAATTAAAAAACAGATACAGAACTAGACAAGCAAATGACATAGTGTTACGGGCAACTAGAACAAACTACGGCAGGAGAACTATTCTGTATGAAGGAGCACAGCTTTACAACAAATTACCTCGAAATGTAAAAGATCAAAAATCCATGTATGGTTTCAAAAAATCTCTAAAGAAACACATTTTAGCGGATTTAAAATTTTAGGCTATCTTCGGTAATAATTACACGCTTTATATTAGCTTCACTTGTATGTTTGTATGTTAGTATGTTTGTATGTTTGTTTGTAACCGACTCCTTATAGCGCGATTTTGACCCACTTTAAACGAACAGATTTCATTCAAACTTTGCACACCTGTCAAGGACCGATGACAATGCAATAATTTCATAAATTTGTGCCATTATCCTGACCAGGATTACCAGGACAGGCTTAACTTGCCTGAGCGTCTTTTGTACGCTGTCCGCTAGAGGGCGCTAGTTAGTTGACGTACCGTACATCTGTGACGCGTTCGAGCGGTAACTGCTCGCGCTTAATATAAAAATCTAGCTAATAAGTGAGTTTGTCAAGACTTTTTTGTGTTAAACTTGTTTTTCTTGAACAATAAACTGTTATTGTAATAAGTGAGTCCTAATTTGCTCCCCACCGACGCTATAAGGGGCTGCCCAACGTGTGTAGATATTTCGTGTAGTGTATTACGGAGTGCAGATCTCGAAATAACTTGCAACGATCACAAAAAATAACCGTAGGGGACTATTATCAAACCTAGGAGGACCAAAATGCCAAGAACACGGTCAGAAGAAAACTCGGACTCGAATGGCGCCGCGGACGCGGCCGCCGTGAACATTACAATGTCTCAAGAAACTCCCGCTAGCTTTACAGCATCGAATGCTCTCCGCAGTTTTTCGATGTTAAGTACTTGAAGGACCTGCTGCAGTTTGGTGGCAAGGTGTGAAGCAGTCAACCAGCACGTGGTCGGAAGCTGTCACCAGAATAAAATGCGCCTTCGGTGAACATGACCCGCCACATCGCCTTTACCGTAAACTCTTTAATATTAATCATCAAAAAGATGAAAACACTAACTTGTTTATTGCTAAGGTACAATATTAGCCAAGTTCCCAAAGGATGACCTCTCAGAGAAGGTTCAATTGGATATGGCATACGGTCTACTTAACACGCGCATTAGAAAACGCGTGACGAGAGAATGCGTGAATAACTTCGACGAGCTGCTCTACAAGTCTCGACAGGTCGAAGATTTGGTAAAAGAAGTTGCCTAGTTTTTACGATTGTCATGGTTACAATAGTTAAAAGATCAGCTACATGTTCTCAATAAAATGTTATTTAATGGCAACAACATAGTTATTCCTAGCACTATGCATGATTACATTTTAAAATTGGTCTATGAAGGACATCAAGGTATAAACAGTTGCATACGCCATGCAAAGACAACTGTGTACTGGCCTAGCATAGATGATGACATCACTAAATTCATATCACAGTGTCCTACATGTCTTACTTACCGTCATAACAATGCTAAACAGCCAATAATACACCATGAGTACAAGATGCTACCATGGTCGAAAGTTGGTGTTGATATCTTTGAATTTAACAAAAGTAAATATCTTATTGTTATAGATTATTATTCAAAATATGTAGAGATAGCTTATTTAAAATCAGATTCAACAGCTAAAACTTTAATAATACATTTAAAAACTAATTTGCACGTCATGGCATACCAGAAACCATGAATTCAGATAATGGTCCAACTTTCAATAGTAAAGAATTTAAAGATTTTACTACTGAATGGGGTATCCACCACACTACTTCAAGCCCATACATGAGTCGATCAAATGGAATGGTGGAACGAGAGGTTGGTTCAATTTAATCCATGTTTTCAAAATGTAAAGCTGACAACTCAGACCCATACATTGCTCTACTGATGTAAGGGACACTCCTAAACACACAGGTTATTCACCTGCACAACTGTGCATGTCACGCAACTACGCACTAAATTACCTACCTCGGACACCACATTAACACCAAATACAGTTGACACCAGTAAGGTAGAGAAGAAAATTAAAAAACAACAGTTAAAAACAGCATTTTATTACAATAGAAACACAAAAACACTTCCAACACTAGACATAGGTGACAAAATCTATTTTAAACACAAACCACTTGGGTTCCTGGTATAATATCAGAAAAGGATAGTCTTCCTCATAGCTATATTATCACTTCTCAAGGATCTTTCCATAGAAATCGCAAACACATATTGAAACCAACTTCAACCACTCCTCCGTTGACTGTAGGAGTACCTGAAAAAGAAAACGAAATTAGGACAGAGAATAATATCCCCAACCAGTCAGCACCATATGTGACACTATCAGGGCGTACAGTTATGAAACCAATTAGATATGATGATGAATATAATTAAGTTTCTATGTACAATGATAAATAACAGACTTGTATTTATTTTGTACCTTGAATTGTCAAACGTCACAAGTGTCAACGTCAACCATCAGTTGCGTTCCGTTTCAAACTTTTGTAAAAGTTTTCATGGTTTGACTACTTGCGATTGTACTAAAAAAAAAAGAACGATTGAATACTTACTTTGTTTTATAAACCAGTTGCTGGCCATGGAATCTTGTCAGGATAATTTCCTAAAACTTAAGTAGTGTTAACACTTTGAACGCCGCGCGTTTTTGAACTAGTCTAATACCGTACGCCGGCGATTTTTGCATTATTTTGAAAATTTGTAAATAATAGTCTATTACAGATACCTACATATTTTTTTATACATTGTAAATTTAGGTTTATATTTGTTATTTATGAAATAAAATTATTAAATATATAGAATGAAATGTATTTATTCGACTGTTTTGAATAGTGCACTGAACAACTCGAAACGAAGCGGGACGGCGGCGTACTGAGCGACAGGAACGTACGCACTCCGCGTTCGTTCCTGTCGACTTGACACACACATAAAAAGAGCTACGTGTCTATAATTTTGAACATGTGTGCATTATGGATGTAGCTAATGACCAATAACAGCCAACAGTTACTTATAGTTATCATGGAATTGAAAGTAGATAATAAGTTAAAAAAACACGGTTTTATAAATAAACCAAACTAAAAAGTAGAAAATAAATAATAGTTTAAAAAAAAACTAAAAACACGCTTTATATAGAAAAGCAAACTAAAAAGTAAAAAATAAATTTTAATAAATTTGAAGTAAGAATAGTATAAAAAATCGAATAAATGTAAATGAATAATAGTGTAAGAAAGAAAAAAATGTTTTATTTAAAAAAAAGCGTGGGGTGCATGGTGTCAATAGTTAATAATATTTCATTGACAGATATGACCAGAAGGATTATCTTTTCGATAATATCTTAAAAAGCACCCCACGCTTTTTTTGAAATAAAACATTTTTTTCTTTCTTACACTAATAATCATTTACATTTATTCGATTTTTTATACTATTCTTACTTCAAATTTATTAAAATTTATTTTTTACTTTTTAGTTTGGTTTTCTATATAAAGCGTGTTTTTAGTTTTTTTTTAAACTATTATTTATTTTTTAACCATTTTTGTTGTGTAACCATCGCGTCGGTTAATATATCTTATTAGAAATAAGTTTTTTCTCATATAAGTGAATGTAATTCTTTTTGAGAAATAAAGTTCTTAAACCATAAACCATAAAATAGGAGCGTTAAGAAAAACCAGGAAGACTTATATTCAACTAAACCAAGCCCTATGTCACAGTCTTCTTACTCTGAATACTATTACTTTTATTTTAAAAACACCAACACACGTGATGTTCTCATAAACTATGAATCCTAAGTAATATGAGTTATAATCCTACTACTAATAATATTATAAATGTGAAAATATGTATGATTGGGTGTTTGTTTCTCAATCACGCAAAAATGGCTGAATGGATCTGGATCGAAAATAGCACACAGAGTCTATATTACCTATATAACCTGGAATAACACATTCTTATCGCGGTAGTACGTCCTCTTGCATTAATTTCCGACATCCACGCGGGCGAAGCCGCGGGCAAAAGCTAGTATTAAATATAGCTCGTTTTATTGGGCTTCGCCTACAGACGAAATACCTATAAATTAGTAGTTACCTATCTAAAAATAATGTATTCTTCTGGCCTAAAAATAATTAATTACTTCCACATGAAATTGAAATTGACATGCCATACGCACAGTATTTTTATGCGGCGCGAAAAGTAGTTTTTATGAAACATTTCGCTTGATCTGCAACATGGTGCATGCAACGCTATCGTTTACACGCTGGCGCGCGGCGCGGCGGCGACGTTGTCGCATTATTTGTTTACATAGATCATCAGTTTATCGCTAAATCGCAACTGGGTTGGTCGTTACAAGTTAAGACGCTTTCGTATTCTACGATAGATGAACAATATCATTTCAATTTAGGGTTGCGAATTAAAGTAAATAAGTTGCGATCGACTTAATTACTGCTATTTTGGTAGGTAGTAAAGTAGGTCCTCTGTGTTTGTGTCTGTAGGTGTTTTGTATATAATTATTATGTTACGTTAAGTTTACGTATTTAATATGTTATTGTATCTTGTGGTTTTTTTCCCTCAAAAACTGTTTTGGTAGTGTTGTCATTTTAAGAAACTGATACTTCTATTATAATAAATATATTTTTCTTGTTTTTTACAGAACAAGCCTTTCAAAATAGTTCAGACTATAGAGAGCCGTGTTGTCGATCTAACAGTCGTTCCTGCATCGTGGAAAACTATGGAAATTCTATGGTGACCACCGAGAAGTACTTTTATACTCTTTGAAATTATAAAAAGATGAAAATTCAAGGCCTGGACCAGGGTGGTACACCCTAAATTGTACTTTAAAGAGGGAAAATTAAATAAACATAAAGAAAATTAAGTTGTTTTTTTAGATGCTAGCTGTACCGGTATTTCCTAACTGACTACCTCTGAGAAAAATTGTCGAAATCTGGAATCTTAAAAACTCTCGAAATTAATTTAGTATGTATTATAATTTTAAAAAATCTTGGATTTCTCTTAAGAAACCTTCTTCATTTTCAGGAAAGTACCAGAAACTTATAAAACAACAATATTAATTTAGTGGGTAATAAAAAATGTGTAGGTTATAAGAAGATTTTTGTAACAGAGAGTACCTACTCAGCCTAATGTCACCAAACACACTGACCTTTATTATAAAGGCTTTTTTGTATTGTTTTTTTAATATGTCCAATTATTATTTATTGTTACTTTAATTTAAATCCGACGAAAATTTGACATTTGATTTTATTTCAACTAAGTAAAATATATCTCATATTTTTAGTTTGTTGATGACATTTTATTGTTTTCTGCTGCAGCATTGTTACTTATATCTTAATTTTTGTAATATGGGTTATGTCTGAAATAAATTGATTTCATTTTATTTATTTTTTTAAATAAAACATACGGAACCCGTCGCGTCCAATATTCCATTCGCGCATGCCGACACTTCGATACATGCTGTTATTCGAGTGTACGGTAACAACTGACTAATAGGGGAAAAGTGAACCTGCATGCAGCATAAAGCATTAAATTGTTGTTAAAACACTTCACAAAGTAACTGATTACGTTATAGTGGGTTATATGTTCTCTCTTAAAATGCAACGGTTGTATAGTACACATGTGGGCTATTATTCAGAAAACTTACTGCACTACTAAGCGCTGAATAACAGTGACTTTGTGGCATGTTGGTGGTGCTTAATAGAATTACTGTACAGAAAATAGCGTTATAGTTGGCCACGTTTTTTTCAGCTGTTACAGCCTGGGTGAATACTAACAACTCTTTGTAAATGCTCAGAGTACCGCTGTGGGCCTTATGTGACAATTTATAATGCAGTTCTGTGCTACTTGGGAAGGGGGGCGGCAAAATTGGCTCAAAAAAAATTTGGTAGAGACAAAAAGTAAGGATGCGGACACGGTGGGGCTGCAGCGGCAGCGGGGCGGCGGCGGCGGCAGCTGCCGCTTCGCCATTCGTGCCGCTTCATTGACAGACGAGGCGCTGGCGACCGACCGATGGCGGTATAACCATCCCACAAGCCAACCTAAATGCGTCGGACCGATTACGAGCAGCAGCGTCATTGATGCGAAAGGATTGACTCTGCGGTCACCAACCCACTTGCCCAGCGTGGTGACTACGGGCATTAAACCTTTTCATGACAAAGAAAGTGCCCAAAACAACGGCCCCCAGTTCCCGGTGGTCCCGCTATTCCCGGTTAAGGTAGTGGTCATGATAACGGCGGAGCGAAGAATCCCTGGGTTACGGCAGGCGACCAACGCCCTTTCACGCTCTACCGCCGGCCTCGCCACCGTCGAGGCGGTCCGGCCGGTACTCAGGCACTGGCTCGGGAGGAGGCACAGCTCCCTGTCTTTTCGGGCGACGCAGGTGCTCTCGGGGCATGGTTGCTTCGGGAAGTACCTGTGTCGCAAAAACAGGGAGCCGGACGCCCGGTGTCACCACTGCGTCGACTGCCAGGAGGATACGGCGCGGCATACGCTGGCAGAATGTGCCGCTTGGGAGGAGCCACGTCGTGTCCTCGTCTCAGAAGTAGGCAGTGACCTATCGCTGCCAGCCGTGGTCGAGTCGATGGTCGGCAGCGAGGAGTCCTGGGACACGGGGCAGGTATCCTTCTGCGAATCAGTCATGTCGCAGAAGGAGGCTGCGGAAAAGGAGCGGGAGCTATCTTCCGCTCACCCAGCTTGCAGCAGGCGCACCGGGCTCTGACGGAGGGTGGATAACGCCCTCTTCCAGCCCTCCTAAATGGGTCCAGGGGTGATGAATCTGGGGACATCCGTCGCCCCCTATTCCTTAGGACCCGTGATGCTGGCGCGTAGTGTTCCACGCGCGCCTCTCTGTGATGTACGGGGGGGAGTTTAACACCTCACTCCCCCCCTAACGTGAGGAGGTCCGCAAAGCGGGCCGGCACCAGTCGGCGATCGCGGTAGACGCATTGGTTCCCGTGGTCTCCTTCGCAGGTTTGGGATGGAACACCGGGGTGGTTTAAGTCACTAAGAGTCAGACAGACCCATCCACTCACCCCAGGGCGGAGGACATCCATGAGGATTTCCACCTCAAGACAAAAAAAAGCCTACCAACGACGACTACATCTAGCTACGTACAATGGGCTTTCGATGAGGCTGGACCATCACCTTGCTGAACTTGAAGTAGAGTTAGGTCGCATTAATTGGGATATACTGGGGTTATCGGAAGTTCAAAGGCAGGGGGAGAACACGATAACGTTGGAGTCAGGCCACCTATTCTAATTCCACGAAGGTGGTCAGCTCTCCCAAGGCGGTGTCGGCTTTCTGGTCAACAAGGAACTAACTAGCAGCGCGCAGCGTTGTGTTTTTTTATTTCAATAGGGTGTCGACATGGGTAGCGCACCTTGTAATGAAACTCACGGACAGGTACTACCTGAAAGTGACACAGGTATATGCGCCAACTTAGACATACTCTGACGAGATAGTCGAGGCCATCATCATCATCATCATCATTTCAGCCGGAAGACGTCCACTGCTGGACATAGGCTCCTCCAAGCTCCGCCACTTCGACCGGTTTTGTGCTTCCCGCATCCAGCGGGTTCCTGCGGCCTTCACAAGGTCATCGATCCACCTTGTTGGAGGCCTTCCAACTCTACGTCTTCCGGTAAGCGGTCGCCACTCCAGAACCTTCCGGCACCATCGGCCATCTGTTCTGCGAGCAATGTGCCCTGCCCACTGCCACTTCAGTTTAGCAATTCTTCGGGCTATGTCGGTTACCTTGGTTCTCCTACGGATCTCTTCATTTCTGATTCGATCGCGTAGGGAAACTCCAAGCATAGCCCTCTCCATCGCCCTTTGGGTGACTTTCAGCCTTCTAATAAGGCCCATTGTGAGCGACCACGTTTCGGTTCTATATGTCATCACTGGCAACACACACTGGTCAAAGACTTTCGTCTTGAGACACTGCGGTATGTGGGTCTTCTCGTCCCACATACCGCAGTGTCGAGGCCATGAACGAAGATATTGCCAAGGTAATACACAGTACAGCAAAGGCCCACTACAACATTGTTATGGGGGACTTCAATGACAAAGTGCGAGTACAAGAACGCGGCAAAACGGAGCGACGAATTGACGTGAATTTTTAAGTGGAGATACTCGTAGTTGAAGGGATGGAGAGTGACATAGGCTACTTTTTTTTTTGTTTTTAGGTGGCTGGGGTGAACTTAGAAAAGCTGTGCTTTTCCCATGGACAATTGTATGTAGCATGTTCGCGTGTGTCCAATGCCCAGAATCTTTACATTCTATCCCCAACATACGTATAATATCGACTACAGTAGCGTATTAAAATAACATTCTGCTCCGAGTTCTCTTCTGTGTTCTAAATCAGGAAAGGGGAACCGTGTTACCCTGAATTGAACGCGAGCGAAGCCGCGGGCAAAGCTAGTAAATAATAGTTTAAAACAAAACAAAAAAAAATACGCTTTTTTCTTCAGAAGCGTGTTTTATTTAGTTTTTTAAACTATTTCCTGAGCTACGTATAATGTGAGAAAATCTGCTTAACCGTTTGAAGATTATTAGCTCTTTTCTAGTTGATGAAGGGATGTGAGCATCTTCTGCTGGTCTGATCGAGTTGAAATTCAGTATTGTATTACTTCAATTATATTGCAAAGCAGAGTAAACTTGAACTGATGTTGTAGCATCACCTGAAATTTGCTTGGTACCCGTCTACCTTACCAACATACAGCAGAAGTATCGTGTTTGGGCTCATTGGAAAGGTCTCAATGAATAGGTAAAACATAGATACATAGTGATCAGGATTTGATGATAGAGTAGCAAAGAGGAATAAGGATAAATTAACTGGCTTCACTGTGGCAAACATACGTAGGTATGTAGGTACATACCAGTGCACAGATTTAAACGAGGTACGTTTCGATAGTATTATGATCGTGCCTCATCATTTCAGACGTCCACTGCTGGACATAGGCCTCCCCCAATTTGGGAGATTTGCCACAATCGCCAGGCTTGGCAGGCGGGTTGGCGATCGCAGTTTGGTGGTATAATGCATAGAGATGCTGCTGTCCATTCTCTAGTAAGCGTAGTTTAGTATTAGCGTGCCTAATATTAATAATATTAAGTTGAAATAGCATTAAATAAATGTGAAAAAAAAAATTCAAAGCCAAAAAAGTAAAAAAAAAATGTAGGTATGTTATGCATTGGCCCTATATTATGTTAGATAAAAGTAGAAGGTAGTATTTTGGTCAGTAAAGCATCGTCGCGTATGGGGATGGTCAGTGAAAGCGCCAAACAGGCAAGGCCCAGTAAAAATGAATGTATGCTGTTGCACATAATATAACTTTTTCGTTAGCCGTCCTCCGACGCGACGATGCTTCAAGAGAGATAGATACTGAAAGTGTCAATACTTATTTTTTTACTTTTTAGAGGTTTTTGTTTGTATCGGGGGTTTTGTCATATGACGGTCACTGTGTGTACTTCCTGTGCTGTTTCCGGTAATCACATGTGTCTGATGTGTCACCAGCAAATTGCAAAGAGGGCGTCATGCCGCCTATCTAGCCAGTCGCTATTGTTTCATCTTCCTTGGCTTGTTCTTAGACCATGCCCTACTCCGGTATCCGCTGCTCACCAGACACCACTACGCACTAGCTCCATCTGGCGGCGCCACTGTTCGGTTTTAGTGACGCAAGACAAGGATCTTTCCGTCCAGGCAGGTAGGTACAAGATCATGACGGTCAATTAGGAATATGTTAACGTAATGTTCGATAAATAAAACATAATGAGTTATTTTTGGCACATATAACGTTCGTTTTTATTATTCAATTAATTATATAAAAATGGGGCGGCAATTTCCAAGAGCATCGGGCTTGTAGCCCGCAGGGCATTGGTTTGGTACGCTTATAACATTTCTGTTGGCATCGCTTTGTTCGTCTACTTGTCCACCTTTGTAACCGACGTCCAAATTAATTAGGTTCTGCAAACTGAAATATGTAAATAAATATTTTTTATGGTTTGATACCAAACTAATGAAAGGAGAATACGACTTCCACATTTTGTTAGCAACGCCTAAGCATTAAATTGGCAACGGGCTCGTAAATTAAGAGCTCGTACAACACAAACCTATCATATTTATAGTTAATTAATGACCAATCCTTTTCTTATCATGGGAGGTAAGGAATAGAACAAGGATATAGGTATTTTTCCGGTCAATGGACGATTTTATCACTTTTGCTATTCACATTTTAAAATTTAGGAACGGTCGATTTCAATCTTGGAAAAGAATAAGTAGAGTGATGATGAGACAATAAATGATCGTATCACCAGTCTTCTAATTACTTTATTAATTATGGTCAGAGCACATCGACGGCAGGTCGCCGATTGACGTGTTTTTTTACCGTAGGTAATACAATATTCAGCCGTTTGTTATAGTTATGTAAAAGAAAATTTCTGTTGTTACAGAATTATTCGTTTCACTTCTACTCCTTCAGTCTGCGATGACTGAAGGAGTGGAGGTGAAACGTTCATAAAAAAATCAAGCTCGTCCTGTATAGGCTACGTTTATAGTTTTGGTCTCAGGCAGCCAAAATATGAAGAGATTCAGGACTGCTGTCGCGGGAGCAAGCGACGTATGTCCGTGTGAGAAGAAGGTCGTCCTGAGGTCAATAACCACAGTCTTCAGAGCCGTTCTTATATTACGCCATGATTGACTGCTTAGCTCCGTAAAATTATAATTATGATAATTATGTATTTCAATGGATAAATCTTTAACTGTCTACAATATCTTAACCTCTTGGCTCGTCTTTTTATAATCTTTCAATGATCTGCAAATGATTGCCGGAATCAATGGATTAACTCCGAAGCACGGAGGGGTCGCGGTATGTAAAGATGGATTTCCACGGACCGGTAACGGCTAGAGTAGATAAACCTGATCGATCGACATATGCGGCTCTTATGAATAAGCCCCTCTACTTTAACTGCTTACATAGTAACTGGGTATTTATTATACACACCTTTTCCACACATCGCGGCATTGGCCATTGATGAATGATTGGCCAGGCGGACAGTTGGACGGAACCGTGATGACATTTTTCGTATTAGTTCCGCTTCTCCATATGTCGCGACAGGAGCCATTGATCCATTGCTGACCAGGGCGACAGTTGGGTGGAACGGTTACTATATTTTGTGGTGATAAGTCTGAATAGTCCGGTTGAATTTCTCTGAAAAACAAACTATTATAAAATATTTGGTTATGTGTAGGGTCAGGACAGCTTCATTTAGGGAGATAAATGTCAGCTGAGGGTGTGTTGAAAACTAACGTATGTTTTACCTTTGTATTAAGTAGTGTAGAGATCTATTAATAAATACCTAAGTACCCATTTATATAACATTTTCCTTGTCTTGTATTATCGTTCACGTAATTATTTTACCTTAGTAATAGGATTCTTATGATGATAAAAATTATGAATGCAACTTTTATCGTAATAACTGGGTAAATTAATCGCTGTGTCAGATCTATAAGTAGATTGTGTCTTAAATTTTATTTATCGTCTTAAGCTTAGGAGGAAAATAACAAAAAAACTAGACAAGAGTGCTTGTAGTAATTGCGTCCAAAGGTTTCCGACACAAAGCCGTGCACGGCTACCCGTGATAGAGCGCAGAGTGGATAGACAAGAGTGAAATAAAGACTTCCTAAATTGTTCGAAAACACGAACATAAAGTTTATTCAACTGCATCACTAAGTCATAGACAATTTCGAGCGGCCATTGTTGTTTACATGCTTAAGTAGTTGAAAGTTTAACCCATTCGTTGCTACCCGTTAGGGTATTTATGTTCTGTGGTTGCTACCAACGCACCATTTGCTTTGATCGAGATAACTACGTCATGCCACCAACGTACCATATGCGTTGAGTGTACTTTAGGACGTTTTTTGGAATTATATAAAAATGAAAGAAATTTATTTAAATATTTGCCAACATACACGGCAAGAAACAACTGTTAAATGTAGAAGTACTGTTGGTTTTTGCTTCGATCTGTCATTCTTGTTTTGGTAAGGAAAAAACGGTTGGTGCTGTGAAGGTCTTGGTGAAGGAAAAATATTAAGTGGCACCCAGGTGATGTTTTTAAAATTTAAGTGGCAATGAATGGTTTAAAAAAAACCATTCGGTCAATGCTGCAAAGTTAGTAAAAAAAAAACACAACATTTTTATGAATTGTACCGTTTCTTAATTTTCGCATATCCCGCGTCATAACCAATAATAAGATCGTTCGTCTATCAGTGATCAGTATCATAATCAGTTGGCTACTGTTAGGTACCTATAAGTATCTCACTAACAATTGTCCATGATCTCCATCTTAGTGCAATTATCAACTCAAATGAATTTTAGGTACTGTCCGTTATTGATGAGTTTCATTGTCTATCTACGTCCTGACTCAAATCGTTATCTTTAATTAGGACCACCACAACATTCTTTCAAGAGGTCCCATTTAAAGGTAAGTAAGGATTATATTATTGACCTGTATACCTATTTCTTGATACTTGGACTCAGAACTTTCGACATGATACCTGTACGGCTACTACCAGCCGTTTCCTACAAAAATGACCTACGCGGTAAAAAAGAATGAAAAATTTAAACGCCCGTAGCTTATTTTTGGCAGTGATTCCACCTACCCCTAATGGCGTATTTGGACCTTGCGGTATAGTAGATTATTAACCAAGCGGATAAAGCAGTGTCTTCTGTCGTGGGTGACGATTTAAATCGCGAGCGTAACGAAGGACTCGAGGTTTACTCCCGAGCGTAGCGAGGGTGTTAAAAACTTAAATCACGAGCGAAGCGAGGGATTTAAGACGAGTCCTGAGTGTAGCGAGGGATTTAAGTTCACCCAAGACTAAGACAGCTTTATCACCGAGGAAAATACTCTACGTTTCGTAACATTTGCGAAAAAATTAACACAATAATAATATGAGATAAGCATTTATTAAAAATAATGACAATTAAAAATAAATTAAAATAAACTTAACGTTTATGTATTTGAAGAAAACAAAAACGCGGCAGATTCCTAGACTAATATTTTTTTGTAGGAAAAGCAAAGGCATCAAGCTCATACGGCCTCGTCGGTTTTCGTAATTTTATTTAATAATCATAACTGCATAATAAATGCGTATTCCTTTTTCAAAAAGATGTATAATGCTTTATATACAAACTCAATGGTGTAAACACAGATGTAGTTCAGTATAAATTTCGGTAAGTATTCCAAATTTAAATCACATTCTCCCCCTAGAGGTGAATGAAATTCAGTACAATTTTCTTTCCCTGTTTTTATCAGATTAAAAATTACTATTGTTATGTTCGCTTTTTGTGGCAGAGAATGTCACTTTTTGAGCAAGTGGTACGAAAAATAATTATTCGAATCAGGAAAACCATTCGGGGAACTGTCTTAGGAATTTGCCTTTATTGGAGGATATCTAAGGATATTGCGAAAACTGTTTTGAAAACACAATTGCTCGTTAAGTAGCTCATAATGTAAAGCTTTTTAAGTTCACAGTACAGTGTATATAACACCCGTGCTTGTTGTTTTGCATTCCCGCACTAGTGCTGGAAATTGCGCCACAGTTATGCAATACTAATAATTCAAATTCAAATAAAAAAATCATCTCAGTATTTTCAGCATAGTTTCTTCATGCCTTTTTGTGAATACATAGTGTGGATGGTTACAGCGCGTCCCGGAGGCGAAGTATGTCATCATCACCATCAGCAGCCTATAATGATCCCACTGCTGGGACGCAGGCGTCCTCTCGGTGAGAGGGAATGTACGAACGAAGTATGTAGGTACCTACCTAAAAATACTGATGTTAGCAAAGTTTTTACTCAAAGGGAATATTCGATGGTTTTCAATAAAGAACTCTTAGTTATTAGGTAGGTACTTGAAAAGCTGAAAAGTATCGTGAATAATGTATCGCAGAACTTTGTGTTCTTTTTTTTTAATAAACTGATTTGTAAAAGTAACAGTGTTAATCAAATTCTGTTGATGGCTAGCAACCTATGCCTAGCTAGCTAGTTCCCCAAATGTAATACATATAAAGGAGAGCCTGTGATGGAAACTGAATAAAATAAAACAACAAAACCTTCACAGGCCGATGTTTACACCTCAGATAAGTTTTATGGTATCTTATCTTTATCATACCCAATATCAGCCAGAAAACATAGAACACGACCATGGTAGCTTCTTCAGACAGGCGCGACGGGAAATTTGTAGAACAATTTTCATGAAGTATTCATAGAAAATTGTTCTACGAGCGTCACGTCGCTCCTGTGTGTGGGAGCCTTTAAGATAAAATATGTAAAATGACGCGTTCGTAACTAGGTATGTAGGTCAGCTGCCAAGGCACGGCCATATCCATTAGTATTGAAAGTATAATAATAGAAATAAAATAGAACTCACCTGAAGTTGCTCTGTTCTATCGGGGCTCTAATCCAAATGTCGCGGCATTGTCCATTAACAAATGTTTGGCCTGGGGGACAGTTAGTAGGCACCGTGACAAGGTTAGCAGGCGCAACGGTAACACTCCAGATCTCGCGACATGCGCCGTTCACCCATTCCTGCCCATCTGGACAGTTTGTTGGAACCGTTACCACATTTTGTGGATTTATGTCTATATTATTAGGTCTGGCGTTACAAGAACTTGCAAGAATACAAAGAAACGTAATGAATATAATCATTTTTAGTTGCTTGCACTATATTGCGAAATTCTTTTGTCTAGTTACTGCTTGCTGCGTACTTCAAGATGAGAACAATTGAACAAGAATCTTAATTGATTTGTGATTGTATTTATCACCTCAAACGTAGTTTATAGAGAAGATAATCGAGTGACGTAGTAGATAAGCTATCTGCAAGTGATTTATTTATACAAAGAGGTTTTGTTTTTTTTGTAAATAAAGGTAAACTAAGTACATACCCATACGGATATTTTTTGTTGTTGATAAATGCTTATTATTTAAGAATGTGGTGATATCTTGTTGACATTTTAACAAATCGGCCCCTTCATAAAAGATTCAATTTAACAACTGAGAGGTACCTACGCGGTTAGGTATGTTCGTACCTCTGGACATTCCCAGGGTTTCTTAGTATGTCAATTTGACCATAATGATAAAAGGGACTATACGCTGATCTTGAAACACAGGAAAATGTACCATTTGCTGTGTACAGAGAGACTAAAATCGTTATAACAACGGACATGAGCCACTCACGTGGACCCAAGTCCCTGCGGGCTGGTGTGGATAAGTAATTTCCGGCTATTAACCAATGGATGTCGTGTCTCATCACGAGGTTGTTATTTATATAGAATGAAAAATCTCGAACATTTGTAAGGTATAAAAACTACTGCTTAATTTTGGACCTATTTTTCTTGCACATTACGAGAATCATATGCAGGGTGCACCCAGAGCAAGTTGTAAAGCAAACAAGATATCTAATAAAGATCACGTCAAAATGACAATCGCCGGCTGCTTAAATGGATAGTTTCTAGACTACAATTCGTTTGGGTACCAATCGTGACGTTACCCTACATACCACACTCCATGCCATACATTTTGCCCCATATTATGTTACTTGTGCGGACAGTTTCACATAATATTAAAGGTATCCTCGTGCTAGCAGTCAAGAGAGCTTTCGAAAATCTATGCCTAGCAGGGGACGTTTACTTACGGGGCGTAACTACAACACAACTTAGGTCCCCGACGTACTTCCCGACGTAGGTGTGGGACGGAACACCGGGGTGGTTTTAATCAGTAGGAGTCGGACAGACCCCTCCGCCCACCCCAGGGCGGAGGAAATCCACGAGGATTTCCACCTCGATATAAAAAACAAGGTATGAACTCACTTAAAGGAGCTTGTAAGGGAAGGGAAGACGGGGAAGCTAAGGTTCAAAGCATAATCAATTCAATCAAAGACTTGTATAGTTTCATAAAAATATTTTTTGTTAAAATTATCCTTGGTAATCAGACTAGGAAATGGCTGATAGGCAATTAGGAACATCAGACAAAAGAATCAGTCGTAAAATTGCGAAAAGTAAGATAAGAGAATCTCCCCATCTTGCCTCATACGTCGGGTAAGACGGGGTACCTCCAGAAGAAAACATTCCATGTGTTTTCTTCATCACATTTTTCAGAAGATTTTCTAGCACAGGAAAAATAACACAACATCACGCCTTGTTATCCCCGGAGGGTTGGGCAGAGGTATACTTATAGTACCACTCACATTTCGCCTGTTACTTTTCCTAACATTCCTTTTAATTTTAGCAGATGCTCTGGATCTGGACTTAGTTATGGTGGTGTTTTTCTTTCCAGATTAGCTGTTTCTTCTCGGCTCTCCATTTTTTTAACTCTTTTTTAGGGTTCCGTTGCCAAATGGAAAAAAACGGAACAATTATAGATTCGTCATGTTTGTCTGTCTGTCTGTCCGTGTATGTCACAGCCACTTTTTTCCGAAACTATAAGAGCTATGCTGTTGAAACTTGGTAAGTAGATGTATTCTGTGAACCGCATTAAGATTCTCACACAAAAATAGAAAAAAAAAAACAATAAATTTTGGGGTTCCCCATAAGTACTTAGAACTGAAACTCAAAAATTTTTTTTTCATCCAACTTATACGTGTGGGGTATCTATGAATAGGTCTTTAAAAATGATGTTGAGGTTTTTAATATCACTTTTTCTGAACTGAATGGTTTGCGGGAGAGACACTTCCAAAGTGGTAAAATGTGTGTCCCCCCCTGTAACTTCTAAAATAAGAGAATGATAAAACTAAAAAAAATATATGATGTACATTACCATGTAAATTTCCTCTGAAAATTGGTTTGAACGAAATCTAGTAAGTAGTTTTTTTTAATACGTCATAAATCGTAAACCGCAATTTACCTTTCATTCAATCAACTCAAATATAAAAATAAAAAAATTAACATTTAATTTCATAAACATAAACCTTATGCATAAACCGTGAATACCTACAGGTTTGTACGGAACCCTCGGTGCGCGAGTCCGACTCGCACTTGGCCGGTTTTTTGACCTCTGCTTCTTTATTCTTCTAACTTACGGTTACTAAGATAGGAAGCTAAACAAACTATTTTACCAAGCTCTTCAGTTACTTTTAGTGTTTTTTTTGTTTTTGGGAGAGGTAACAACTGCTTCGGACTGATCAAAATAAACTTCGGTGTATCTGGAGCTGGATCACACCGATGAGAATAACCTACTAGTTATTTCTTGTTATACCTAATAGTTTGTGTCACTAAAGACTTTTTTACAGCTAACATTAAACCCATCTTATTTTCTATTACACCTTCTTTTATAATGTTTCTCCATCCTGAAAAAAAAAAGAAACTATAGAAAAGATTCTATGGGGTAAGATGGGGTACATAATTTGAGTACTATGCCCCGCCATGCCCCTTCGTCCGATTCTAAATTTAAAATAGAATGTATAAATAAATATAAAGAATTCGATATGAAACAAATTCTCACGTACTAAATACCTCACGTCAAAATCACTTTTGTAAAGCTTTTGACTCACAGTAGAACTTTACGATGAAGTTTTATCGTAAAGTTCTTCTCTTTTATTAATTAAACTTTAAAAGTCTTTCTTATTATTTTACGAATGGCCGATATTTGTCAAGATTTTGTAAAATGGGTTGAACATTAGATTTCTTAAATTAATTACCTACCTAAGCATATTGTTTTGTGAACGTAAAAAAAGTATTTAATGGCGCCTTTTGTAAACCATAACATAGAGCCAAGTCGTGTAACTTCCACTTATCGATTAGAGGGAGGTGGGTAGTATAGTGGTTGGTACCTAGGCTACGTTTGTTTGTACCCTGTTGTTTGTGTTTCCATGCTGGATTATGTATTGATTCCTCGAAAGAGCCCATGTTGTTAGCGTGCGATCCATTAATAGCGTTTGCCTAGGTACCTACTACGTAGGTCACAGCACCTATTATGCATATATGTGTGTCCCGCTGTAATGCGCAGTAGGGTGGGCGGTCAACATTTGACCATAGTCTTGGGTCGATTCACTTAGCGTTCGAGACACAGAGTGTGACACACGATAGTTCAGTGTTGACGTATGTTGTACAAGTGGATACAGTGTGAACATTGATACAATTTTCGGGACTGTTGTTACTATCCAAAGAGTGAAATATGAATCGGAAATATTTTGTGGCGTTCTTTACTATTTTATTTATTATTTGTGCCGAGGGAAGAAAAACTTCAGGTAGAAGCCGTGGCTCTGGATCTGGTCGTGGATCGAGCAAAAAGACAAATTATCAACCTGCGCCAACATCATTTAGTAACCCACAAGCTTCAGCTCCAAAACCTACTTTGTTTGGATGGCAATCCAAGCCGTCCAGCGGACAAAGTCATTCGTATCCTTCCAGCGGAACAGGATTATCTGGTGACAAGTCAAAACCAGCGACTCATCAAGAAAGTATTCAACGAAGTAGTGCATCTAATAATTTAGCTGGTCAACAAAATTCCAATAATCCTCAGAGTCATTCTTATCCATCTTCCAACGGCTTATCAGGAAGTGCTGGCAGTGGATATCCTCAGCAAACGGCGAGCAAATACCCCCAAGGAACTGGGTTGTCAGGAAACACTGGAGCTGGTCAAGCAGGGTACCCACAGTCAACTGGATTATCAGGAAGTGGCCAGCCTGGACACAGCTATCCACAACACGGATCCGGTGGAGGCTACCCGCAACATACGCAGCAACACAATACTGGAGTGGCTGGTTCTGCTGCTGCACCACCACCGTATAACAATGGTCAGAGTTATCAAAATAACTACGGAAACCATTACAATCATCAAGGACCACCTGCTCATTCAAATTACGGCTCTAATTACGGCGGTGGCGGTGGATATGGTGGATATAATCCAGGATACGGCGCTCAATCACCTGGATACTTTGGAAACTATGGTAGAGGAAATGGAGGTATGAGTCGTTCAGGAAGCGCTCTAAAGGGTATTGGTATCGCTGGTGCTGGTATTGGAACGGTATTGACTGGATTAGCCCTGTGGAATTTGGCCCGGTCTACTGGAAGACAGCACCATACCGTCATTTACGATAACAGGGGTCAGCCTGTGGCTGTCACAGCCGCCAACGATACTACTCCCGAGGCCGATTCAATTTTAGCCGATCTAGTAAACTGCAGTTTGACCATAAGTAATGATAACAAGACCGAAGTGCTCGCAATACCATGTTCAATCGCTACTTCTTTTACGCCAGATGCCGACGTAAAAGATTCTGGTATTAGTAAGAACTCCACTGACGACACCAAGTGCACCATTACAGTTCTTACAAAGGCAGGCCAAGAATTTATGACGACAATACCGTGCTCAATACTCTTAAACTCTGCCGCAGAAAATAACGTAACAGAACCTCCTCTGGTTGTTGATGAACCTGACAATATGAGTAATGTTACTAGCGATTCGACCATCCAAAATAGCACTTTAATTGATAATAACGCAACGTTAAGTGAACCAACGGCGCTCAGGCTTGCCGGTGAAGATAAAAATACAGAGGATGTAAAATTGACAAATTTAAATTGCACTCTTCAGCCAGAGGAAATAAGAGATCCGATCAATCCATGTTTGTCAGTTAATCATAATTTGACTGTTATTCCGTTACCAGCTACTGAGGCACCACAGTAAATTTATCTTTAAACCTGCCATAAATAATATGTTTCGTTAAGATAAATCATCAACTTATGTAGTCATAAGTAAAAGTTTTTATACAGGCACAAATAGGTTAACTTTTAAATTTCTTTGAAATACATACATATGAAAAAATCTTGCAAAAATATGACTTCCTCCATTTATTTTAAATAAATTAGATTTGTTTCTAAGTATTTTTAAGCAAAAAATGTATTGTATTAACCTAATAGCCTAATGCATTGTATCAGAAGTACGAGGTAGATAGGGCCTTTTACCTTCAGGGTCTCTATTGCTACTTTTAAATTCGGTGGTCCTCAATTTATTTAATACTGATAGCTATTTGAGGACTTCCTGCGACTCGGTCGTATAGCTTGATTTCTTGATAGAGTATTTTTCAGTATTCTCACTAATAACTCACTTGTTGACTGTTAATGTATACTACACATCAAATGTGTTTTTCACTGTCTATGTGTGCGTACACGATTGAATAATGATTGTATGAACCTACTACTTTGCTTCATAATATGAAGCCTGCAGGGTGTCGTGTTGATTGTAGTTTTCACGTTTCATGTAGGTAAATATAGGATTGCATTGTTTGCACCCCTTGCATTGTTTTATTAAGTAAATTCTGTAACTATTATATAATATTCTGTAACTATTGTATTAATGTGAGGTGTGATTTTTCTGGATCGTTAAAGCAATAAATATTCCCTTGTGTTACCATTTAACTGATTGTATCTATGTTTTGACTTAAGTGGGAATACCTTATTTATCATCTTTAGAAAATAAAGCATCAATGAAAGCAATAATAAAATATTATCTAATATGCATTTTATTTAACTACTTACCAAGGGTTATCTAGAGTACGCACTTTTGTTACTACTACTTTATAAAATATAGCTTAAATAAACTACCTACAAAGTACCTAAGTACTAAAAGTAGGTATGTGGTGGTATGTGATGTGGTGGGGGTAGTGGTGGTAAGTGTTGTGGTGGTGGTGATGGTGTTGGTATCTCTAATTATGTTGATTTCTTCCTATTACTTAAAATCATACTTTTTATAAGCGGTCCCATCATAAACTGACGGGTGTTATTAAACTCCGGCCTTCGACTTAAACAAACAGTTGTTAAAATAAGTTTGAAGCACATGTTAACCCCAAAGACCCCAACACCCAAAGTAAACAGAGGTATTTTATAAGTTTTCAAACTTATAACAGACCTCTGTTTACGTTGGCTGGGCGCATTTTGTTCTGTTTGCGGCACGTAGCTTTCTAAAACTATAATAATTTGGTTGCTACAGATCAAGCTGTACCTGCGTAAGGCTGGATTTTGTGCTGCACCGACCGTCAGCGCAGACATCAGTCGCATACCAATTTCTAGATAAAGCGTCGCGCTCACTGACCACCGTGCACCGGTGCCAAACTTACACGCAAAATAGTCACTCTGGCGTCCTAGTACGCGTGACCGGGACAGGACGTCGCAACGGTACGCGACGACGGCGACGCAACGGTGCGACGCGATACTGGTAAAACAATTTTTATAAAATGTTCATAGAATTTGATCTACTAGAGTCGTGTAGCGCTGTAACCTTGCCTGCGGGATCCTTAAAATTAAATCCAGCCTAAATATTCATCCTTACTACGGAACCTTTGCCGGCGTGGACAGAGACGCACAGTGAAGTGTTATGCTCGGAGTTTCCCTATGCCATCAAATCAGAAATGAGGAGATCCGCAGGACTAAGAAGCTTAGTCACTGACGTAGCCCGACAGTGCCCGTAAACGTCGCGTTAGCGTCAGCGTCACGAATTTACATTCGTGGCGCTGATGAAAGTGCGTGGAGCGTAAAAGTTATTTTCGATTGGTTTTTATGTAAAGTGTTGACAAGGCAACCTCTAGCGGCTTCTGCTTAGGCGTCTCTGTGCTTGTGTGTTGTGTGCCCTGGACATACTTACCTTACCTGACGATTAGCCAAGCTTAAACGTATTGCAACGGGCGCCCGGGAATGTATCTAAACACAGAAGTCAAGGCACAGGCAGACAGTGCGTTTTAATTATTTTGATGGCGTCTTAAGTAGGTACATGTAAAGGTAGATAAGCTCCTTAAGTATTGGCTATTAATCGAATTCTCACTTGATTTCATCACTGATTGCGCTACGAGTAGGTATGCAGTAGCCTATACAGTATTTAGAAACGTGATTTTAAATGAGTTACCGAATCAGCTTGTTGTCATGGCCACAATGTAGGTATAAGGAAGGATAGTCTCTCTGTCCTCACTTTTCGAATTTGATTTTGATTTCTCATGATGTGACAAGGATGGAGTCCTGATATTTGTGTAAATGAAACGATAACGTTAACGTTTTTACCTACCTACATAATATATCGATACGAGTAGGTAACGCAAGCATGACCACCTTACCTATACCTAATTGGTGTGACTGTAGTGGACATTAGGGCTTTCAGTCTCGCTACATTTTTGAGTCCCGGGAAAAAAAATCGAGACTCGACGGGGTCTCGAAAATCCCGGGAAAAACGAGACTTTCGAGACTATTTCAAAAGTTAAATTTTCAGTCAAAACAAAGAAATACGTACGTAGTTTTCAAGCACGTTATTAAACGTACCTATAGTCGCAACTTAGAAAACCCGTGAGCCTTATTGGGACTGGACCAGTCATGTCTGCCGCATATCAGATGACAAACGGGCTTAGAGAACCACCTATTGGGACCCACTAAATGCATGACGCTATCGTGACATGAAGGCCGAGACGAAGATGGTGCGACGAACTTGACTTCTACCGAAATGACTGCCCAGCCGTAGCACTAGCAAATAACTGTGTCGTCTATTTGGATTGACAGATATTTAGTGAAGTATCCGCTGTTAAAAAAGTAGCAAAATCATAAAATCAATATATTTTATTTCACATAAACCTACTTAGGCACTTATGAAACGTCAGAAACTACGTGTTGGCGGTTCCGTCACTATCAAAATCAAAAGTCATTTATTCAAACTAGGCTGAGAGTCAGCACTTTTTGAACGTCAAAGTTACATAAGACAGTCCCCCAAAACGCCCGCCCTTCACCACTTGCTAGAGCTTTAGCTGGGAAGAAGAAATGGTGCAACAAACTCCCCAGCAGTACAGCTGTCTGTTAAGTTAGAAGAACTTGATTCTATACAATAATATGTAAATAATTAATATTATGAAAACAAAACACACATTAAATTATTTGCCATAATGTCAGCTAGGTCTAACGCGCTAACTATATCAGTAGTGCGATGCGCGGTCGAATACGGACGTGTTTCCACTGTGCACGGAACGAATTTTATTCGCGTGTAGCGCGGCCATAGCCGCTGCCCGTACTATCACTATGAGTTCCAAACCACTCATAGTCAATGAATTGCTGGCTTTCCTAGTCCATGCCATCGACTACATGGACGAGGTGAGCATCCTGCAGATATGCCGGTCCAATTACAAGGAGGACGAGATCAGTAGTGGTAAACTGCTACTGTTCCAGTCACTTGGAAAACTGGACCAGATGCCGTCTCGCCGCAGAGATGGAACTGAGAGGAGCATTCAAGATATTCTTGATATGTTGAAGAAGACCGACCCAGATGACGTGCCAGATTTCGTGGCGAAGGAGCTGAGTAAGCTGCCTCCCGTCACGTTCGATCACGTTGACGTTACAAGGCTGCTAAAGGACATCACTACCTTGAAGGTGGAGATGACCAAGATGCAGTCCCGTATGGAGGTTGCGGAAAAAACCAACACTGAACTGCGAGCAGAAATAACACTGTTGCGCAAGGTGGGTTCAGTAATTGGGTCACCTGAGGCCTCTAAGGTGAACACACGTCGAGGGGCGCGAAATGCATCAATCGGCAGTTTAGAATCGGCGAACACAAGTGCGTCACCGGCTGCCGATAATGCTGAGCAAGCGTCGCCCGCCGCCGCCGTCGCCCGCGCCACAACACCGGCTGCGGAAACGTCACACGTAGGTACGTCGACCCCTAAACGTGCCTACGCCGCTATTGTCACCACCAGCAAATCAGGTGTGTCGCAGTCTATGCGGCAGAATAAAATTGGGGAAAACCAAATGAAGGGTGCACAACCTGCCCTGGCTGCGGTCCGCAGCTCCTTGCCGAGATCGGGCCAAGTTGATGAAGAGGGTTTCACGAAAGTGGAAAGGAAGAAGAAGAAGCCCTGAGCACGAAACCAGTGTGGTACAGCTCCGAGTGGACCCAACATGCTGCTGCGCCCTGCTGTGCCTACGACGCAGCTGTATATTTCACGTCAGCATCACTCCACCACGATTGAGGAAGTTGTGCAGTACTTAAAAGTAAAGACCAATTGGACTCTGAGGGTCGAAAGGTTGGAATCGCGCCACAACATCAATTTTAAGTCGTTTGTGGTACGAGTTCCAACCCACCATCTACAGACCTGCCTGAGAGAGGACTTTTGGCCGAAAGGTGTCTTGTATCGTCGTTTCCGAGGACGGTTATGCGACACCACGCAGCGGAACACGACGCCGTCATCATTACGTGTTTAGTGATAGTTTAAGTTTTGTTTTTATAAAATATGTATTAGTTTATAGTTATTGTTTTATATTATTTGTTTATTGTGTTTTTATGGGTCTCAGTTGCCTGAAATAAAGGATTGTATTGTATATCGGTAGTGCCGGGACGCGCTAGCACCAGGGCGAGCATATGATGCTTCGTCATGTCGAAATATGCAGGGCTGAGCTCCGCCAGACCCTAGTCCAGTGGACTAGGAACAGCGCCTTGCGTAACCTAGTGCAGGGAATATCCCTTTAGCGGCGGTAACACCCGATGTGAGGGAGTGGTTTGTGTCATCTGATGGCATGACGCCCTTACTTTTCGGCTGATACAGGTATTGTTCGGACATGGGTACTTCGGTAAGTACCTGTGCCGCATAGGCCGGGAACCGACACCCGTTTCCCAACATTGCAACTGCCATGACGACACGGTGTGGTACACCCCTGAAGAATGCCCTGCTGGGGCAGTGCAGCGCTGTGACCTCGTCGCGGGGGTTAATGCAACGGATACTCTCTCATACGCGCTGTCACTTCCAACCATGGGATGGACCATCTATGGAAACAGGGTCCAGTCCTAGGTTGGAAATGAGAGCACGTAGGACGCCGTCGCCTCCTTCTGCGAGCAAGTGTTGGTTACGGAGGCGGCGGAAACAGAGAGGGAGGATAAAATCTCCCTTCCAATACGCAGCAGAGTCACCGGGCGTCCAAGCGCGCGGATCGATCTCCTGCCACCTTAGTCGGAGGCCTACAGGCAACAGACTTGGGAAGTTTGCTGTCTGAACAGTGAACGGCCCGAGACGGTGGCGCGCCATGTTCCCCGCGTGCCTTTCTCTAGAAAAATTGCGGCCGTATGTGGTCGGTGATGGTGACGGGATCCGTGAATTCATGCGGGTTAACACCTGGCCGGGGGAGCGTGTGAAATGCGTAAGCACTCCAGTACCCTGGCTAATGGTAGCAGCAGACACCTTGTGATTTTATTAAGTCAGAGTCTGACAGACCCCTCCACCCACCCCAGAGTGGAAAATAACCAAACGATAAAAAATGGCGGTTCGCCTACACAGAGTTTCTAAGGTCTTGATATCAAGTGAATACGAGATTGCTTTTATTGTAGTATACTCTGATTCAGTGAACTCTGTTCCGCTTGGAACGCATATCTTTATTATAAGAAATCGTTCAAGCCTTTCAACTTGATTGGACCATTTTTACAATCAATGACTAATTTAAGTTCTCTGTGGATTTCTTCCTCTACGAATTTCCTTTAGTTGTTTGTACTAATTACTTAGCACTGCACAAAAAAAAAAAAAACTCGTAGTATGTAGATATTTATTAAAACCCTTGGCATTCTTGAACAAGGATATTCAATCTCCACAGATTGTATTAAAATCTAAGCTACACTGTTGGTTTAACAGATTATTCAATAATGTTATGTTAATTATGAGACAGTCTCGAAAGTCTCGTTATTCCCGAGACCAAATCTACTAGTCTCGAGTCTCGAAAATACCGAAAATCGTCGAGACACCCTGAATTTTCGAGATAGAGTACCTAGTGGACACGTTATCATCATGATTTCAGCCGAAAGACGTCCACTGCTGGACGTACATAGGTCCCCCGAAAAGGGCGTGTTTTACATAACCGCCACGCTTAGTAGGCGGGTTGTCCATCGCAGGATGGTGGTAAAATGCACAGATAACGCTGTTTCCCATTCTCTAGTAAGTCCCTTAGTCGCACTCTACGACACCCACAGGAAGAAATGGGATGGTGCTATTCTTTACATCCGGCAACACACGGAACGTGTCGATATCGATAAATATCACAGTCTTTAAATCTGTGGAAATGTTCCGTTCTTCTTTTTGATGTGAAACATCTTTAGGCGAGGGGTAAACCTAAATTTTGGCGTGACGAGCGTGGCGACGCACAGTGGGCCCATTACTGAAAATTAGTGGACTTAGACAACAAAGTTCCAATATCGATGCAATTTTTTTTAATGTGAAAATTAACATATTAACATATAATTCATACGTTATTTTTGATTATACCGTATTTATTTCCTTTCGTAAAGTATGCTTTATAAATATTATCTTTCCAAATAATTGTGTCGCAGGTTTGCTAGGTTAAGCTACACTTCTCAAAGTCAGCCTTTGGATGGGTGACCATTTAGTTTATGTGTGGCGTCTTGTCGCAGGTTCGCAAGCTTAAGCTGCACTTCGCAAGGTCAGCCTTTGGTTGGGTGACCATGTAGTTTTTGTTTTGCCTTGTATCGCAGGTTCGCTAGGTTAAAGATCAGCCTTTGGATGGGTGACCATTTTGTTTATGTGTGGCGTTCTTCGTTCATTCATTCATTCATTTATTTATTCATTAACAATAATAAAACATTGTGTTGAATATAACATATTAAATAAAATTATCACATGCAGAAACAATACATTTAAAAGCCTAATTAAAATCAAAATTGAAGTGAAATGTTAGTTTAAGAGTCAAGTTAATTATAAATATGTCAAAAAAAAAAATACAATGGCAAATTATTAGCAGATATTATGTAAAATTCAATGTCAAAAATATATAATAACAATAACATAACATAACACATATTGATATATTTGCATGCTCGAAAAATAAATTTAAATCTAATATTATAAATAATATCTTAATTTGTAATCGTATTAATATTATTTATTTATTGCATAATTTAAGTAAATGAAACTGTTTATGATCCGATTTGGTTTTTAGCTATAGCTCGCTTTATAGTAATTAGTAACCTATTTATTTATTTAAAAATATTTGTTAATCTTGGTTATGCTCGTCTAGTGGCAACCACAGATCTTTAAATATGTCTATCTGCGGATAATGCAGTTGACTGCAACATTACCTCTTAAAATTTTGTTAATCTAATGTATTACATATTATGTTCTAGTTGTTTAGTATCCATATATATATTGTGAGGTTTATAGGTCTCACATCTATTTATTTGCTGGATTGGAGGAACTACTATTCGGTTCACTTATTAAAACTCACTTTAAAACTTGAAGACGTATTTATTTCTTTAATCAGTCGCCCATGGCGTGGTTCTTACAACTAACTTAAAATTCGAACATGCCTATATTTATAGTTAAAACACATAGGTGCAAGTTGCGCCGACTGCGCCGAGTTATCAAATTTTAAATTATCCAATGACATAACTAATTAAGTTTTAGGTTTTTGCGATCGACTCCGAGTCCACCAATCAGAGGCAGGCAAGAGCGTCTCGAGGTTTGGACAGGTTTCGACACGTTCTGATTTGACCAAACTTGACTCCGGAATAGATCGCAATTACAAAGATTCTTAGTTCCTAAATTGAATAGAATCAAACTATATCTAAACTAACTTATAGGTGCTATTATTTACATTGATCATACATAGTTACATATTATTACAGTACATAGAATGTATATTATCACATAAGCGATCTATGTTATGGGTGTCCTGTACAATACACATTATTACTTAATCAATCTATGGGCGTCCTGCACATTCCTCCCGCCGTGCGTCGTCCGCTGCTGGCGTCGCAGTCGTAGCTTCCGGTGCAGGATCGTCGTGGTCTATTGATAGCACCACTATCTTCTTCACTGGACGTCGCAGGATACCTCCTTTCGTCGATACGTCCACTGTGCGCACCACTCCATCAGGGCCGGGGAATGTAGCACAGATGCGTCCTCTGATCCACATGTTTCTTGGGAGGTTGCCATCTACGATGAGCACTAGGTCGTCGACCTTGGGAATTATGCCTTTAGTGTGTGGCTCTCTGCGATTCCTTAGTTCTGGGAGATATTCTTTCAGCCATCTGGCCCAGAATATATCGGCGAGCCTTTGAGCTGCACGCCAACTGGCTCGTAGACGTAAGTCACTGTCGTCGAATTCCCCTGGAGTCGCGATGCGACCTGGACTGCCCAAAATGAAGTGATTGGGCGTCAATGCTTCAGGATCTTCGGGGTTCACTGACACGTGTGTAAGTGGTCGGCTGTTCACTGTGTGTTCGGCTTCGATGAGGAGTGTGTTGAGCACTTCTTCGCTCGGGAACCGCTCGTTCATTGTGGTGGCTAGTGCTGTCTTCACCGACCTCACCATACGTTCCCAGGCGCCCCCCATGAATGGTGCCCCAGGTGGGATGAATCGCCAGTCGATCATCTTCTTCGACGCTTCCTCTGCTGTAGCCGCGAAGATGGCTGCTCGCAGTTCCTTTTCGGCGCCGTGAAAGTTCGTCCCGTTGTCGGACCACAGCTGTGCTGGACATCCTCGACGTGCCATCATACGTCGTAAAGCCATGATCGCTGAATCTGTGTTGAGCGATACCACAAGTTCAAGGTGTATGGCGCGCGTTGTCAGGCACGTGAATAAGGCAACGTACCTCTTCTGATGACTTCGTCCCACTGTGATTGTTAATGGTCCGAAGTAGTCCAAGCCGGTGTAAGTGAATGGCCTCTGATGATGTGCTAATCGACAGGAAGGGAGGTCCCCTGTCATTGGTTGAGGGGGAGAGGCTGCCTTTATACGACATCGCAGACACTTGCTTATAATGTTCTTCACGGTTGGTCGTAGACGTAGCACCCAATGTTGCTGACGACACTCGTTGACTATGGTCTCTGTACCCGCGTGATGTAGTTTACGGTGGACGTGTTCGATCCATAATCGTGTCGTGGCGTGGTTTCCATCTAGGATCATGGGTTTCTTCAGGCGCTCTGTGATGTCCGTCATGGCGGTTATTCTGCTTTTCAGACGAATCTCTCCTTCGATGAATTCTGTGCACAATGGGTGTAGGCGACTGCTTCGTGAGATGGGCTTCTTGTTCTTCAGGGCTTCTATTTCTTCCTGGAAGGATTGTTGTTGTGAAGCTCTCAGGATCAGACTTTCGGCGCGGTGTAAGAGTTCAGCAGCGAGAGGTAGGTGATTATTTGTGACCTGTAGTCTCTCTTTCGGTTTGACCCGCACCATCTGCTCACCCCTTCTCCAATCAGGGTCGTTGCTATTGTTCTTCTTGGTTCTCTTGTAGTTAATATTCTCCCCTGATTGGCCGCAGAGTTGCAGGAACTGTAGAACTCGTGCTGTGGCTCGTAGGTACCTCTCCCAGCGCGAGAATCTATTGACTTTTGGTATAGCCTCGCTGAGCTGCACTTTCTTGTGTACGATGCTGCAGGTTCTTTCTTCTCCTGTGATTATGACAGGGTTCTTCTCATCAGCTGGCCATGTATCTGGGGGTCCTCGGAGGAATTCGGGACCGTGGAACCAGCGGTGATCTGCATCATAGTGTTCGGGTACATCTCTCGTAGCGTCATCTGCTGGGTTCAATTTGGTCGGGATCCAGCGCCATTCGTTGGTGGAGCTATGTTCTTCGATGGCTGCAATGCGGTGAGCGACATATGGTTTGTAAGACCTGGCTCCAGTCCTGATCCATGACAGTGTAGTTCTGCTGTCGCTCCAGAACGTGGTTGATTCTGGTACTCTTTCATGTTCTTCCTTAACCGCTGTCGCCATTCTTGCACCAAGCACTGCTGCTTGCAGCTCTAATCTTGGAATTGACATTAGCTTCAGTGGTGCCACCTTGGCTTTGGCTGTTATCAGGCAGACGTAGGTTCTTTCGTCGCTGGTGACCGTTCGCCAATATAATGCTGCTGAGTATGCAGATTCGCTTGCGTCGGTGAATATGTGCAGCTGTAGTGATTCCGTAGCGCTGAAGCCTGGATAAGTTCGGGGAATGGAGACAAGTTCAAGTGCTCTGAGATGAGCGAGCCATTTCCTCCAGCTTGCGGCTAGGTCACTGTCTAGGGCTTCGTCCCATGCTGTTCCACGACGCCAAACTTCTTGCAGTATTTGCTTGGCTCTGATGGTCACCGGCGATACAAGTCCCAATGGGTCGAATAAGGACATGACTATTCGGAGGGCTTCCCTTTTAGTAGGCGTGTCGTTCTGTAGGACGTTCTGAGGTATGCGTGTTAGGTTTAGATTGAAGGCAAGTGAGTCTACTATTGGTCTCCATATCAGACCGAGAACTCGTTCTGTCTGGATGTCGTCTTCCAGCTTGATGGTGTTTTCAGTCTCGGTTATCTCCCCTAGTGCTTCAAGAAGGGCGGTAGAGTTTGATGACCATTTCTTGAGTTCGAAATGTGCTTCGCTGTGAATGCTACGCACTGCTTGTGAGACTCTTACTGCTTCTTCTAACGTGTCGAAGCTGTTCAAATAGTCATCCATGTAATGTTTCCTTTTGATGGCTTCGACTGCCTCTGGTTGGTCATGTTGGAATCTCTCGGCGTTTGTGTTCTTCACATATATCGCTGTAGCTGGCGAGCAAGAGGCTCCGAAGATCAGCGACTTCATACGGTATTTTTCAGGTGGCTGGTTGTCTCTTCGGTCTCCTCGCCATAAGTAGCGGAGAGCGTCCCGGTCTTCTGGTCGAAGTTCTATTTGTAAGAACATCTCAGTAATATCAGCGGTCACGGCGATTGAGTGCTGACGGAAACGCATTATTACTCCTGGTAATGATTGCAGAAGATCTGGACCAGTGAGCAGTTGATCATTTAGCGATATTCCTCTGGTCTTGGCTGCAGCGTCACAGACAATTCTTAACTTGTCCGGTTTCATTGGATTGAAAACCGCGAAGTGAGGTAGGTACCAAGTCCTATGTTCTGACGTGGTCGATGGAGCTGGTTCGGCGTATCCCTTTGACACTAGTGCTTCCATTTGTTCATAGTACCTCTTCTTTAGTTCTGGATCTTTATCGATTTTCTTTTCCACACTGATGAGCCTGTTCATAGCGCTATCGTAGTTGTCTGGCATTCTTATGTTCTTCTCTCGCCATAATAGAGCGGTTTGGTACCGTCCTTCTGTGGTCCTCCTCGTATGGTGCTGTAGAATACGAAGTGCTTTTTCATCTGGATCATTGATGGGTTTCCTTGGATTGACTTGCATGTTATCCATTGTGATGTATTCCTTCACAAGTTCATGAAGATCGTCGTCTGTGTAAGCATGTCTGATGAAGTTCACTCTGTGGCCAAGCGCTCGTGTGTGGCTGCCGTGCAGGACCCAACCGAGTGGCGTTAGTGATGCTACTGGTTGGTTCTTCTTTCCTGTTTTGATTTCTATTGTGATGAGAAGATCCCAGTTGTCTTGGCCGATCAGGAGTCTGGGTCTTGCATCTTCAGTCACTATATCTTTGGCTATGCCTCGAAGATGTTCACAATGCCTGACTGCTTCTCCAGGTATCCTCTGTGCAGCCAACTCTAGCTGCTTCACCGTTCTTGCCTGTAACTTGCGTTCAACTGTGTGACGTCCCTTGATGCAGAAGTTCACTCGACGAGATGTCACGTCGATTGTGGGTTCGCCATCGAAGGATGATATACGTAGTGGTTCATATGATCCTTCTGCTCCGATCTGACTGGCCAGGCTCTCGTCGATAAGTGTTACCGTGGAGCCATCATCCAAGAGCGCGTAGGTATCCACAGCTCCCGCCGGTCCAGAAAGGTGTACTGGTATTATTTTCAGGAATGACACCTTAGGGGTCCACGCTGAATGTACCTTCTCTTGTTCTTCGTTGGGGCACTCGGGTTCTTCTTTCTTCCTGTCGGCGTGTAACATCTTGTGATGTAGGTGGACACAGTCGTTTATTTCGCATTTCTTTGGTTTACAGCTGTGTTGCTTTGTTCTGTATTTGAGGCAACGAAAACACAACCGATTCTTCTTAGCTATGTCCCACCTAACATCGACAGTTGCTTTCTTGAATTGTTCACATTCTATGATGCTGTGTCCCTGTCGTTCACATAAACCACACTTCGGCTTGTTAGTTTCTTGCGTGGCATGTACCCGTTGCTGGCGTCGCTGCGTGTTCTGTTGAGTAGGTTGTGCGGTTGCAGCGATGTTTTCAGGCAGGGCGTACGGGCTGCATATTTCAGCTTCGATCTTGATGAATCGGGTGAACTTCAGTAGATCAGGTTCAGTTCTGGAGTTCATCGCTGAAAACTGGTACCACTGTCTCTTCAAGGTAGGTGTGAGCTTCTCAACAATAGCTTTAGTTACTTCGGGATTGTAAAGATAATGTCCACAGTTCAGTGCTTGCAGAGTTCCAACTATACTTTCAACTTTAGTAGCGAAGGTGCAAACATCACGCGGAGATTCGGTGAGGCGCGGTAGAGTTCGTAGACGTTCTATCTCAGCCATTGCAATTGAGTCTGAACGTCCGAAGCGTAGCTCGAGTGATTTCATAACTTCACTTGGGTCTGCATTCACTATTAATAGACCCTGTACAGCTTCCTTGGCTAGACCTCGAAGGCTTCTTCTAAGTCTGGACATGTTCTCCCCTGCTGTTAGTCTATGTGCCGTCTCATAGTAGGCGGCGCGAAACGTGAGCCAGTCTTGATGAGCTCCGTTGAAACAGGGTAGTTCGGTGTATCTCGTGGGCTGCTGGTACTGTGTAGATTGCACAGCGTGCGTGATCGCAGCAGCAAGTTCTTTCAAGTCCGTCCTTGGTTCTTGGACGGTCATTGTTGTAGGCTGACGTGCGGTGTGCGTAGATGGCATAGACTGTGGCACCCGGGTCCCGGCGGCGTAGCCCGTCGTGTAGTCGTGATGTGGTGCCGTAGTGTAGATCGGTTGCCATGATGTGTTCGTAGTTACGTACGTCGAGTTCTGTGGCCAAGGAGCGGCGGGTTCCGCCGACGCTGACGTTGGTTGCGGCTGCGCAGGCACATAGTTCGGTTGCCAGGATGCGGATGTGTACACTGGTTGTAGGTTCGGGTGTGACTGCGTAGGCGCGGCGTTCTGCTGCCAGGCAGCGATCACTGGCAGCGGGTTCAGGTGCGATTGTTCGATTGCTAGGTTCGACTGCCAGGCGGCGATCACTGGCAGTGGGTTCAGGTGCGGCTGTTCAGTCGCAAGGTCCGGCTGCCAGGCGGCGATCACTGGCGGTGGGTTCAGGTGCGGCTGTTCAGTCGCAAGGTTCGGCTGCCAGGCGGCGGCAGTGCTCACTGGCAGCATGATCTCGGGTTCAGTAGTTCTGACTCCCGCCGGTAAAGTCGCCGGGATGTTCCAGGACACGGCGGCGTTCACTGGAACTGCAGGTTCGGTCGACGACTTTACGTTAGATTCATGTGGTCGATCGGCGATGGCGAGTAGCTGACTTGTTTGTAGCCACGTAGTTACTCGTTGATCATTGCCAGCTTCCGAGGCCACTGAGGATAGATCTTCATAGGTAGATTCAGCTTCGACCACGGCGAGGCGCGCGGTCGCTAGTTCTATTAACCTTTGTGCTAGCTCCGCCTTGGCTTTAGCTACGCGACGCGATTTCGACACTTTTTCACTCGTAGGTTTCATACCGAGACTACTTTCTTTGTTCTTAGGTTCATCGGCGACTCTTTGTTTAGCTGTGCGTTTAACTGTTGACTCGGTCGCGGCGGGGGCCTCCGATGTATCAGCTGTCGTTATCGTAGGCTCCGTAGTGGTCGTCTCAGTCGTAGTCTCAGTAGTGGCTTCCGTAGTGGTTTCAGTCGCTGCTTCATTTGCTTTTTCAGTAGCGGTTTCGGTTCGTTCTGTAGCTGTAGTCAACGGTTGTCTACCCTTTTTCCCTGTAGACCTCGTAACTGGCATTGTTCTTGATGAGTTGTTATAAATATTCTTCAAATAAGTTCACACTGGAGTCTTGTTTAATAGCGTTTTCACTCGAATCCGGCTCGCGAAGGACCAGACAATGTGAGGTTTATAGGTCTCACATCTATTTATTTGCTGGATTGGAGGAACTACTATTCGGTTCACTTATTAAAACTCACTTTAAAACTTGAAGACGTATTTATTTCTTTAATCAGTCGCCCATGGCGTGGTTCTTACAACTAACTTAAAATTCGAACATGCCTATATTTATAGTTAAAACACATAGGTGCAAGTTGCGCCGACTGCGCCGAGTTATCAAATTTTAAATTATCCAATGACATAACTAATTAAGTTTTAGGTTTTTGCGATCGACTCCGAGTCCACCAATCAGAGGCAGGCAAGAGCGTCTCGAGGTTTGGACAGGTTTCGACACGTTCTGATTTGACCAAACTTGACTCCGGAATAGATCGCAATTACAAAGATTCTTAGTTCCTAAATTGAATAGAATCAAACTATATCTAAACTAACTTATAGGTGCTATTATTTACATTGATCATACATAGTTACATATTATTACAGTACATAGAATGTATATTATCACATAAGCGATCTATGTTATGGGTGTCCTGTACAATACACATTATTACTTAATCAATCTATGGGCGTCCTGCACATATATATCCATAAATAAAATAAAAATAACATAACGAGTACAACTTCATCAAGGTCCAAATGATGAGCATAGTGTTTAAGGCAAAAGATATTATGATATAGCTTGTTCACTGCTATTTTTATAAGTGATTTGTCGCAGGTGTTTTGTCGCAGGTTCTTCAGGTTAAGCTGCACTTCGCAAGGTCAGCTTTTAGATGGGTGACCATTTAGTTTTTGTTTTGCCTTGTGCCACAGGTTTGCTATTAAGCTACACGTCTCAAGGTCAGCCTTTGGCTGGGTGACCAATTACCTCTTGTTTTGCCTTGTGTCGCAGGTTCGCTAGGTTAAGCTACACTTCTCAAGGTCAGCCTTTAGATGGGTGACCATTTAGTTAGTCCGAATTTTAATTATTAACATATAATTAATATTTTATTTTTGATTATACCATATTTATTTCCATTCGTAAAGTATGCTTTATAAATATTATCTTTACAAAATAATTTCGATGTTTCACATCTGCCAGGCATCCGGCGACGGCTCACTTTTTTAGTATAAAATCCTTATTTGCATTATTTCTATTTACCGGTCAACGGTAATCTACAAAAACAATGCTCACATTGAATACACACTTACGTGTACCTATAACTTATCTTATCAACCTCGTGATCAAGGAAACAATCTGTTTGTTACCTAATTTACTTATTGCCTGCCTGCTAAATGTATTATTAAATTACTAGTTTTTGCCAGCGGCTTCACCCCCGTATTATACATATAAACCTTCCTATTGAATCACTCTGTCTATTGATGAAAACAACATTAAAATAAGTTAAATAGTTTAACAGATTTAAGCGTACTTACGCGGAAAGCGACTTTATTTTATGCTATGTAAAGATACTGCGGAAATAACTGATGATGCTTTAGGCACGTAGTGCTAGTCAATAAAACACGGCCCTCATCGAATGATTTAGACTAATTCATTTTACGCGGATGCTTGAGAATATTGTCCGCAAGCCAAACTATTTGTATCGGAAAAGTGCTAGAATTATCCGCTAAAAATGAGAACATAATAGCTATGTAAGACGAGAACGTATACCAGTATGGTTTTTCCCCAGCAATGACTCACTTAAATTCTACAGATAAACTCTTCAATGTTTTCAGCGACGAGGAAACCACATGCAAAGGTTTCATAATGTGTGTGAGATATTGAAATCTGACATTTAATGAAATTTTGTCGATTCTCAAAAATTGTTTCGAGAGTTTGGAACTTTTCATTGATAATTTTATTATTAGGTTTTTTTTTTGATAACGAGGTGGAAATCCTCATGGATGTCCTCCGCCCTGGGGCGGGCGGAGGGGTCTATCAGACTCTTACTGACTAAAACCACCCCGATGTTCCGTCCCACACCTACGTCGGGGACCACGGGAACCAATATGTCTTCCGCGATCCCCGACTGGTGCCGGCCCGCCTTTGCGGGCCTCCTCACGTTGGGGGGAGTGAGGTGTTAAACTCCCCCCATACATCACAGAGACGCGCGTGGAACACTACGCGCCACCATCTCGGGTCCTAAGGAATAGGGGGCGACGGATGTCTCCAGATCCGTCGCCCCTGGACCCATTTAGGGGGGCTGGAAGACGTTCAACGACGCACGTTCAAAAAGTGCTGACTCTCAGCCTAGTTTGAATAAATGACTTTTGAATTTGATTTTGATTGGTGTTGTCCGCCCTCCGCCGACGCCCGGTGCACCTGCTGCGGGCTGGGTGAGCGGAAGATATCTCCCGCTCCCTTTCCGCAGCCTCCTTCTGCGACATAACTGATTCGCAGAAGGATACCACCGCGTCCCAGGACGTTGGACAGGAGCTGTGACCGACGAAGCTCCATGTGTCGCTCAAAAAAAAACAAAAGATATATTTGATTAAATACGGCTTGATTATTAGGACGGGATGTTGACTATTTAACTTTAACAATAACAACAACAGTTTCCAGGCAGTAAACTTTGTTTTAGTTGGGAAATAACCCACTGTACCCAGGGCCGAACCGTGAGTTTAGGGGGCCCTGGGCTAATACTACTTAGGGGCCCACCTAATTACTTAAAGTATAGAAAAAAATGAGACAGTAAATATTTGATTTATATTATAAGTACGTGGATGACCGAGCGTTTTTTTTTTTTTGATGGGAATCATTAAATGAGGTCTCCCGCTCTGGGTGGAGCGGAAGGGTGTATCAGACTTTTACTGACTAAAACCCACCCATGTTCCTTCAGTTGCCCATATGTCAGGGCCGTATGTCAAGGCCACGGTACCTCTTTCAAACTAATCTCGCGACCCTGGCAGGCATCGGTCCTAGCAGACCCCTTCAGTTTGCTGACATCTCTTTGAGGCACGCTTGGAACACTACGCGCCGTTGACACGGGCCTGGTCCTTACCGGGCGGCGAGCTACCCATTACTCGCCGCCCGCAAGCCCGCGCCTACGGTGGCCGGGAGTCCGCGATCGACTCCTGACGCCCGAGGCGTCTCCTCCTGTGGCGGCTAGGGATGTGAGGGCGGAGACACTGCCACTCCCTCATGCGCCCCCGCCTCCTCCTTCGCGAGCATTACTGCTTCGCAGAAGTAGGTGACGGCTTCCCATGCCCTCTCGCTCCGTACCATGGCTCGAACCCGGGCCGGACGCGAGAGGTCACCACCGCCGATCGCCTCCACGAGGACATGGCGGTACTCCGCCCAGGCAGAGCACACATTCACCGTATGCTCCACCGTGTCCTCCAGATGATCCACGCAATGGAAACACCCGGGCGTTTCCTCCCGCTTTATCCTGAACAGGAACCCACCAAAGTACCCATGCCCAGTGAGGACCTGTGTTAGGTGGAAGGTGAGGACGCCGCACAGTGGGAAATAATGGAAACAATTCCAGCCACGCATCATTTTATGAGGTAGGGTCACAATTTTTTGTTAATCTCTTTAAAATGTCATATATTTTCAGCTACAGGTGCGGAAATTATGAAATTTATCACTGTTTTTTTAGTAATCCAGAAAAACATCATACGTCTAAGCTAAATTACAACCTGCAACCCACCTAACCGTGGGTACAGCGAGCTAGCTCGGTATTTTTCTTCAAATAATTAAATTTTGTACTACATGTAGGCTAAAGCAGCCAACCTCCAACCCTAACTCACTTAACCCCTAAAAGACACCCCTACCAAACCAAAAGCAGGCTAACCCACCTAACCCTGGGAACTGCGAGTTTACTCGCCTATTTCTTTTTTTATAAAATTGGATTCCACACCTCAAGCGATCTAACCCACCTATCCACCCACCCCCTAACCCAAAATTCTTAAATAGTTAATAATTCGATCGTGTGGCAGAGGAACATTATTATGAGTTCTAGATTTAATGAAGATTGAGGTTTATCGATTTTGTAGATTAAACTTTTAGGTTTGATAATTTGGAGTTTGTGAGTTTAGGAGTGATAGATTTTGGATTTGTGGGCTTACTGTCTGCTGGCTTGGGGATAACGGGTTTACTATTTGCACGTTTAAGGTTTGTCGATTGTATAAAAAGAAATAGGCGACTAAACTCACAGTGCCCAGGGTTAGGTGGGTTAGCCTACTTAGCCTGCTTGTGATTTGGCAGAGATGGTTGCTATGGGTTCGGTGGGTTATGGGGTTGGTGGTTAGGTGGGTTAGCCGGCTTATAGTGTCGATTTTATTTAGTTGTTGAAAAAAAAAAGCGACTGAACTCGATGTTTCCACGGTTAGGTGGGTTAGCCTGCTCGAGGTTTGACAGGGGTGGTTTCTAGGGGCTTAGTGGGTTAGGGAGTGGGTGGATAGGTGGGTTAGATCGCTTGAGGTGTGGAATCCAATTTTATAAAAAAAAGAAATAGGCGAGTAAACTCGCAGTTCCCAGGGTTAGGTGGGTTAGCCTGCTTTTGGTTTGGTAGGGGTTACTTTTAGGGGTTAAGTGAGTTAGGGGGTTGGAGGTTGGCTGCTTTAGCCTACATGTAGTATAAAATTTAATTATTTGAAGAAAAATACCGAGCTAGCTCGCTGTACCCACGGTTAGGTGGGTTGAGGGTTGTAAATTTAGTTTATTTAGAATTCAAAATTTAACGTGTGGTACTTAGATGATGGAACACTAGGAGGTGATGCAGACACCGTTTTGAAAGACCTACAACTGCTGAAACAGCAATTTAAATCTATTGGCTTGGACCTAAACCCATCAAAGTGTGAAATCTACCTTTCTGACATTACCGACAGACAACTGACACTTGATAAATTTAATGCAATAGCCCCACAAATCAAAATTATAGACAAAAGTTCACTGCACCTCCTAGGTTCCCCAATTTTCGAAGACAGCTTTTCTCAATTCATTGACGATAAAATTAAAAATTTCAACGACATTTCGGACAGGCTTTCCAAAATAAATTTACACTCGGCTTTCACTCTGATCAGATACTGTTGTTTTGGCCCAAATTTTATATATTTTCTTCGCTCTTCCCCTTTATGGAAGAAGCCACAGCTCTTGGACAAAATTGACCAAATTATTCGCAGCACACTAACATCCATTTTAAATGTGGCCTTGGACGACCGAGCGTGGCTTCAAGCCACTCTACCCATCCGCTTTGGTGGGCTCGGCGTCCGTAAAATTACTAGTATTAGTTTACCGGCGTTCCTGTCCTCTGTCCACGCCACTGAAAAGTTGACCAGGAAAATTTTAGCTCCTTCCCTGGTTGACTCTGAAGTGCCGTGGTTCATCACCGATGCAGTGAATAGCTGGAAAATTACTTGCCCGGATACAGATCGCCCCGTGAACCCATACTCCCAGAGACAGTGGGATGAGCCGCTCTGCAGGTTGGTACGGAATAATCTTATAAATACGTCCACCAATACTGATGAGCGTGCCCGCCTTCTGGCTGTGGGCGAGTGGGAGTCGGGCCTCTGGTTTCAGGCACTACCGTCACCCAACATAGGAACTATGTTGAGTGACACCACCTTTCGGCTTGCTACTAGCCTGCGTCTGGGTGCACCTTGCGTGGCTCTGCATCGCTGCCAATGCGGTGAAGGTGTCGACTGCCTCGGTCACCATGGCCTATCCTGCAGTAGAAGCGCAGGGCGGATAGCACGGCACGCTAGCATCAATGACATCATCCGTCGTGCTCTTGTTGTCGCCGGGGTGCCAGCTGTTCTAGAACCCAATGGCTTAGCACGTGACGATGGTAAGAGACCAGATGGAATGACCATAATGCCCTGGAAGTTAGGTCAGCTTTTGGTGAGGGATGCAACATGTGTCGACACCCTTGCGCCATCCCATCTTCTTAGCACGGCGGGCTGTGCTGGAGCGGCTGCTGCAGGTGCGGAAAACCTCAAACGGCGCAAATATTCCAACCTAATTGGAAATTACATGTTCGAGCCGTTTGGGGTTGAAACTCTAGGGCCATGGGGTCCGAGTGCCCGCATAATATACCGAGACATTGCCAAGCGGCTGGTCGACTCTTCACGTGACCAGAGGGCTGGCCTATTTTTTGGGCAAAGAATCAGCATTGCCATACAACGTGGCAATGCTGCCAGCCTTTTGGGCACGTTTCCTGTTGACAACGATGCAGAAGAATTTTTTGATGCTTTGTAATTATTTATTTTTAAATACACATGTACATATTTTTTTTTTCTTTGGATTTAAACTTAGATTTTAAATTATGTAAATATTGTTATACAAATAAAGTGTGTTTATTTAGTGACAAAAATCAAATCAAATATTGACAGTAAGAAAATTACACTGGGAGTGTTTGTGGATTTAAAAAAAGCTTTTGACACTGTTAGTCACAAAATACTTTTGTTAAAACTTAATCATCTAGGTATCTCAGGGTCCGCTTTTCAAATGTTAAAATCATACCTTAGTAACAGGTATCAAATTGTGAAAATCGGTGAAGTGCAAAGTAGACCTCGACAAATCACCTACGGAGTCCCCCAGGGCTCAATCCTCGGGCCATTATTATTTTTAATATACATTAATAGCATCCATGAAATTGGTTTAAGGGGGGATATAGCACTATACGCTGACGACGCCACTTTATTTTATTCAGGCACCACACTGTGCTCAATTATAGAACAAGCACAACACGATTTAAATGATTTACATACTTGGCTTAAATCAAACTTACTGACAATAAACATTTCTAAAACGAATTATATTATATTTGCAGCAAAAAACAAAAAGCTTGGTCAGCACAGTAACTTACATATCGATGGTCAAATCCTAAAGAGAGTTCATCAAGAAAAATATCTTGGTCTTATACTTGATGATCAATTAACGTGGAAACCACATACCGGTTGACATTTTTTACCGTCTCGACCTTCATGTGGTGTGTTGTGTAACTAGAATAGAAGGCAGGAAGGTCTTCAGATTCATCGTAGGTGACTAAAGGAGCGCGGGACGCGGGTGGACAGGGATGCGTGTGCGGCTCGTGCGCCTACGAAAGATCAATGAGGCCGCCTATCGGCCGGCTTCAAAGGGTAGGACCGCGCTCCGAAATCAATGATACATGCCGCGCATTGAGTAGGGTGCGTATGATTTGAGTTTCGATGGATTTTAATAAAAAAAATTGTTTTTTTTTTCCAAATTTCTGTTTTTGTTGTTCTAGTATGAAAATGTTACTTTAAATGTGTAGTATTTATTACTAGATCAATTTAATTACATGTTATTCAAAAATAAAAAAAATAAAAATTTCTATGCCAAAAGCTTCTATTCCGTTCACCTATTACCCCCATTTTTTTTCAAGACGCTAAAAAAAGTCACCCAGTATAGAGAGTATCAAAAACAAGCTCACATCACTAACAGGTGCGCTCCGTGGTTTGGTGCGGTGTCTTCCAAGAAATGTGCGTTATACTATATATAACTCCATGGTTAAATCTCACTTAGACTATTTGATTGAGGTCTGGGGAACCGCTGCAAAATCAAACTTTAAGGTACTCCAAATTGCCCAAAATAGAATAATCAAAACACTATTTAGGTATAACTACTTAACTCCAACTGAAAAAATATACAAAGAAACACAGCTTATGAATCTCCGTCAAATATATAAGTACAACACATGCTTACTTGTAAGAAAAATTCTAAATAAAGATATACATTCACATATAATATTCACAAAAAGGGCACAAACTTATAAAATGTTAACAAGACAAGCTAATGACATCTGCTTAACCCAGCCTAGGACGAAATATGGAAAGAGGAATATTATGTATGAAGGGGCCATGTTTGATCTGGTCTCGCGGCACTGATTCTACACTGAAATAATACACTGTATTACTTGATGTATATCTTTATTGCCCTTTAATTGAACTAACTAAAAATCGACCATATCGCAGAGGGTCATGAACACTCGGAGACTCTTAACACCGCGATTGACAATGATGACGTGTTTGCACAACGCCATCTATGCCAAAACATGTGAACTACGTTAAAATCAATATCCGTGAATAAAGGTTTAGAACTTGAACATGCCGCCCACCAAGGACATTATTGCAGAATGTCCTTATCAATTGAAATGTAAACTCGAATACTATTACTAAGCAGTTGATCTTTGACTAACTTATTGGATTTAAATAGTGTCTTTGGTAAGTGGCAGCCCGTTAGAAATTACAATACAAACAGTACTTAAAATCTAATTGCAATTTTTTACAAGTGGACTTAAAATTTAATAATGTTACAACAAAGTACCATCCTTCTAATAATTAATCTAAGAACAAATATAAACTCAATTGACACATAGCAAGCACTTGCGATGACAATAATCAAACTAGAATTCCAAGAACTAATTTGTAAATAAAGACATATAAAGTTTCATTCATTTACCGGTAGGATACATAGTTTTGAAGTCGGTCGCTTTAAGAGACCTTTACTAGTGCGCAATGTTACCACCCTAGTTATACCATCCGAACCCGGATGTTTTTCTACTATTCTGCCAAGCAACCAACAAGCAGGAGGTAAGTCTGACTCTTTAATTAGTACTATATCCCCGATTTGAGGCTCTGGAGTTTGAACAGACCATTTGTATCTATGAACTAAACCACTCAAGTACTCCGTGGACCAACGCTGCCAAAAGGTTTGCAACATTTTTTGTATGTGCTGCCACCGAGACAACGAACTAACATTGGCATTTGTATAATCAGGACTAGGAACATTAATTAATGCTTCCCCAACTAAGAAGTGACCAGGGGTCAATGGCACAGGTTCATGAATATCTTCTCCACTAATGACGGTCATCGGTCTTGAATTTAGACAAGCTTCTATTTGACTTAATAGAGTACTCATCTCCTCGTATGTCAGAGTAGTGTTTCCGATTACGCGTTTCAAATGAAACTTCGTGGATTTCACTGCTGCCTCCCATAGTCCACCGAAATTAGGGGCTCGGGGAGGTATGAAATTCCACGTAGTTCCATGTGCCTCCACATACGCTGCACTATCTTGCTGGACAGCAAGTATCTCTCTGAGCTCTCTTGCAGCTCCGACAAAATTGGTTCCATTATCGCTCCATAATTGTGCGCAATGGCCACGTCTAGCTACGAATCGACGGAATGCTGCTATGAAACCTGATGTACTCATATCGCTTACTACTTCCAAGTGTATGGCCCTAGTAGCCATACATACGAACACACAAATATACCCCTTATGTGAACGATGACCTCGACCCTTGGCCGTACGAATTTGAACTGGACCTGCATAATCCACCCCGCTATGTAGAAATGCTCTAGTTGGAGTACAACGTGCCGCGGGAAGTGATCCCATCAGCTGATTGTAGGTTTCAGCCTTGGTCTTTACACACGCTACACACCTACGTACGTGATCTTTTACTGCACTCTTCAATCTAATAATCCAATACGCTGATCTAATAAAGTTGATCATCATCTGAGGACCACCATGTAATGTACGGTCATGTGAGTCAGCAACTATCAATTTGGTAAGATGCGCATTATGTGGAAGTATTATGGGATGCTTTTGTTGATCGGACAGAAAGGCTTGTTGTAATCTGCCACCAACACGGATTATATCATCCTTGTCTAGAAACGGACACAGTGATTTAAGTTTACTTGCTTTATTTATTAATGGTCGTCCTTGTTTTAACAGATCATATTCGGTTTTGAACTCTATTCTTTGACACAGTCTTATACAACATTTTAACGCCTCATCTAACTCTGACCTACTTAAATACTTAGACCTATCATTTCTAATCTTACATTTGGTATGAACGAAAATCCTACACAACGCTACAACTCTTAATAATTTCCTTAACGAACTAAACTTGACCCATGGAGAATCTTCGTTGCTTAGAACTAAATGACACTTGATATTTTCTTCTAAGTGTATATCTAAATTAACTGGTCTACGGTAGGTAATATTTGTATTGTATAAAAAATTTGGCCCCTTAAACCATTGCTCCCTTTCGGATAGCAATGTGGGTAATACACCTCTTGATGCATGATCTGCCGGATTGTCCTTTGATGACACGTGCGACCATTGATCTGCTTCAAGTGTTGTTAAGATTTCTGACACTCGATTCCCTACAAATGTCTTCCACCGACTGGGGTGACTATTTAACCATGCGAGGACTACCGTCGAATCTGTCCAAGCATGGACCTTATCCCTTTCAATATGCATTGCTTTAGCCACATCCGATAACAACCGGGTCAAAAGCACTGCTGCACAAAGTTCCAGTCGCGGAATGCTTACTGTTTTTATTGGTGCGACCTTTGTCTTGGCGACTAAAAGTGTAATATAAATTTTGCCTGAACTATCTACATAACGAGTATAGACAACCGCAGCATAAGCTGCCTTTGACGCGTCGCTAAACCCGTGCAATTCGAATTGAGCCTTGTTTGATACTCCTAACCACCTAGGAACTCGCACTTTATGAAGCTGTATTAAATCGTTACGGTAAGTATCCCACTCATATTTTATCGTTTCAGGTACCTCATCGTCCCAACCTATTCCGGATAACCACAGTTTCTGGATAAGTATTTTTGCCAGTATTATACTGGGCGCTATCCAGCCTAAGGGGTCAAACAGACGCGCAATATCAGAAATAATATTGCGTTTAGTTACTCTTTCAGGTCTTGATGGAAGCTGCACTGTATACTTGAACTCATCTGTACTCCGACACCAGGTAAGTCCCAATATTTTAGTATGATCTACCATTAGCTCTTTCTCTTCCTTACTCTCACATGACTCTATTTCCCTAAGTAATTCCTGGTTGTTGCTATTCCATTTCTGTAGCTGAAATCCTGCTTTACTTCCTAACTCCTTCATTTCTAGGTACAATTGCTTTCCCTCTTCTACCGTAGAACATCCTGTCATTAGATCATCCATATAATAACTAGTGGGAACTATTTCAGATGCCTTTGGAAACTCTTTGTGGTGGTCTAACGCGACCTGATGCAAAACCTTTACTGCCAGGTACGGAGCGGAAGCAGTACCAAAGGTCACGGTAAGGAGCTCGTAATCCTGTACTTCTTCCTCTAGACTCTGACGCCACAATATGCGTTGATATGCCACATCTTCTTCAGCAACTCTTACCTGTCGGTACATCTTAACTATATCCCCTGTAAGTGCTATACGATGAATTCTCCAACGAAGTATAATGTGTCTCAAATCAGACTGTAAGGTAGGGCCCACCATCAACGTATCATTAAGTGATACACCTTTGCTGTTTTTACAGGAAGCATCGAACACCACGCGGACTTTGGTGGTGGACTTGTCTTCTCTAATTACGGCATGATGTGGTAAGTAAACAGCTTCATTTAATTTACAGTCTGGTTTCTGTACTCTCCTCATGTGATTTAATTGTAGATATTCCTCCATGACCCTTGTATATTCCTCTTTTAGATCTTGATCTCTCGCAAACTTCCTTTCTAATGCTGTGAATCGTCGCATTGCTATTTCTCTTATGTTACCACCCACACAAGACGGTTTTGACTCTTGGAATGGCAGCCGCACTATGTAACGACCATCAGTAGACCTTATCGTTGTAGATGCAAACAGCTCTTCACATCTCTGCTCTTGTTCTGTAAATAACCTTTTACTGTGGGGCAGTTGATCTTCAATCTCCCAGAACTGTTTTAAGAGTTCATTTTGTTCTACGTGGGCGTGCAAAGAAGTAATTTTGGGTAATAAAGGTGATTCGTTATCCGCTTGAGTTGTACCAGATAGAATCCAACCCAATCTTGTACACTGTGCAACTACCGACCCTGTGGGCGCTCTCTTTAGACCTTGTTTGATTATTTTGCTATAAATATCTGCGCCTAACAAAATGTCGATCTTATTGGGCTCACTGTACTGAGGATCTGCTAACGATATCTGTCTTAACTCAGACCACATAAGAGGCGGTACTTGTTTCTCAGGAAGATACGTAGTTATCTTTTTCAAAACATATGCTCTTACCTCGAACTTGAACTGAGGATCTGTCACCGATCGCAAAACTAATGTGACCATGTGATTGGCTATTGTAGTCTTATTACTACCGAGCCCAGACACAACACCCCTAACCGGAACTCTTTTTAACCGTAAAAATTGGACCGTTGCTTCAGTGACAAACGAAGCCTGGGACCCCTGATCTAACAACGCTCGAACTACCTGATAATTTCGCGAAGCTGTTTGTGCCTGAACCAATGCTGTAGCCAATAAAACTTGTCTAGTGCTAATTGTTTCCTTAGTAGAAACACAGGATACTATTGGTGTTGGGTCACCTTGGGTACCACTATCAGCTGACTCAGAACTCGGTCTATTAGAGCTTTGAGTATCCATGTGCAACAGCGTATGGTGTTTCTTGTTACAGATTCTACAATTCGTTGATTTTTTGCATTGATAAACTAAATGATTACCGCCTAGACAATTAAAGCAAATCTTTTTACCTTGCACAAACTGTCTCCTTTGAGAGACATCCATATTTATAAAAGACTCACAAAAACATAGTTTATGACCTTTACCACAATTTTCACAACCTATTTTTTCCTGTCCTGAAGGGGGGGAATTCTTACTATCTGTGACAAGCATGACTTTCTGATCTGATCTTTCTATCCGTGAACGACTACGCCACTGTAACGTTGCCTTCTGCGGTTCGATAAACTCCAGGGCCCTAAATCTACTTTCAAGAAACGTCTTGAACTGGCTTAAAGTTGGTAGGTCATTTGTCTCTTCGGAGGCAACCTTCAACTCCCACTGCTTGCGGGTTTCCTGGTCTAGTTTAGCTGAGACAATGTGAATTACAATTATGTCCCAGGTGGTAACATCAATGCCCATATTACTTAACGCACTCATACAATCAGTGGTTGTATCCAAGAGATGTTTTAACGTTACAGCTGACTCTGTGCTCACTCTTTTCTGCTCAAACAATCGTTGTAATATACAATTCGCTAAGTGTCGTTTATTATTATATCTATGTTCTAACTGTTGCCAACATAATGAATAGTTAGCCGCAGTTATGGGTATTTGTCTGAGCAGCTGTTCCGCTTCACCCGTTAAACATCCCTTAAGATAATGCAATCTCTGTACATCATCTAAGGTCTTATTGAAATGAACAAGCGATCTAAACAAGTCACGGAAACTAGTCCACTCTTCGTACTTTCCAGAAAACGACGGAATATTGATTTTAGGTAATCTAACATTATAAATTTTACTATCATTGGTATCTATTGTTTGTTCTCGTGGTTCTTTTGTTACAGACTGTACTAATCGTAATTGAGTATCCTTTAATTCAGATTTGTATGCAATATAGATCTCTTCGGTTTCATCATAAATATTGGACGTAAAATATGCATCTTTCATGTCATCGGCTGAGGATTTTTCAATTATTTTCCTATGAGTATCACTAAACTTTGTCCATTGTACTTCTAACGATTCTAATCGGGTTTCAACATATCCCCGAGTTATTCTGTCCTTGGGGGATTTTTTGAAGTTAGATTTCCCTTTCTCTATTGTGTTCTTAACATCAAGTTGCAACCTTAATAATGACTCCATGATAACGAAACAGTAAAGGTAAGTGTTGTCTTAGAAGTTCTATTACAAATCTTTAAACTAATTAAAAACTACTCACAATTTTTCACTGCACTCACGTATACTCTGTTCTGTAGCAACGCGGCGTAACAATTCGTCGCTCGTACTGGTGCTCCTGAGCGCGCGCGCTGGGACTGATGAGCGCGCCGCAATGGCGCTCCTGAACGCGCGCACTGGCACTGCTGAACGCGCCGCACTGATGATGCCCCTGAGCGCGCGCACTGGCACTGCTGAGCCCGCGCACTGGCACTGCTGAGCGCGCGCACTGGCACCGATGAGCGTGCGCACTGGCACTGATGGACGCGCCGCACTGGCACTGATGGACGACGCGCCGCACTGGCACTGATGGACGCGCCGCACTGGCACTGATGGACGCGCCGCACTGGCACTGATGGACGCGCCGCACTGGCACTGCTGAGCGCGCGCACTGGCACTGACGAGCGCGCACACTGGCACTGCTGAGCGCGCGCACTGGCACTGCTGAGCGCATGCACTGGCACTGATGAGCGCGCGCACTGGTACTGCTGAACGCGCCGCACTGACGCTCCTGAGCGCGCGCACTGGCACTGCTGAGCGCGCGCACTGGCACTGCTGAGCGCGCGCACTGGCACTGCTGAACGCGCCGCCACTGACGCTCCTGAGCGCGCGCACTGGCACTGCTGAGCGCGCGCACTGCTCCTGCTGCCGCTGTCCTCGAACTGTTCTCTGCCGCTGACACCTGTTGCTGCAGCTCCCGCTGCCGCTGCTGCCTGCTGATGCTCCCGCCGCTCTCGAACTGCTCCGCTACCGGCTGCCGCTCCTCTCGAACTGGGTGTTTCCACCTCGGTGCACAACTCACCAGCACCTTGGCACCATCAGCAGCGATCCACTACTGTGTCGGCGCCCTTCTCCGACGACCCTAACCTTGTGACAATAGTCACTCTCCGACTCGTAGGACCAATGTTTGATCTGGTCTCGCGGCACTGATTCTACACTGAAATAATACACTGTATTACTTGATGTATATCTTTATTGCCCTTTAATTGAACTAACTAAAAATCGACCATATCGCAGAGGGTCATGAACACTCGGAGACTCTTAACACCGCGATTGACAATGATGACGTGTTTGCACAACGCCATCTATGCCAAAACATGTGAACTACGTTAAAATCAATATCCGTGAATAAAGGTTTAGAACTTGAACAGGCCAACTTTTATAACAAATTACCTAAAGACATAAAAGAAATCAAATCGCCATACATTTACAAGAAAGCTCTAAAAACATATATATATTACGAGATGTCAACCAGCTTTTAGATTAAAAAAAAAAAAACTCTGATAGTCTGCAAACTAACAAAAATACATATGTACATAGGTATAGATAAACCTGCAGACCTCCTGCCATCATGACATCATAAAACGACTAGGTCACAATCATGAATTAAATTATTTTGAGATCGTTCGAAGGAGTTGAAAATCATTATAAATAAGTGGACTCAGTGATAAACAACGATGACGCCATACTTTCTTAATCAGCCGATAATGATTCCATTGTTGGGACACAGGAGTGCCATACTTTACCCGGTTGAATTTCTTAACACATTGAAGCCTCCGGGTCACCCAACTCACATATTAAAATTGAGAATTGGCGCCCAGTTATGTTGCTGCGTAATTTAAAACCGCCAAAATTATGCAATGACACCAGGTTGTGACTAAAAACATTGCAACGTTATCGAGGCAACTAAACTGACAGGTTGTTCCCGAGAGGAGTCTGTATTTATTCCGAGGATTCCTCTAACACCATCGAACTACCCTTTCGAGTTCAGAAGCGTGCAGTTTCCCTTCAAAGTCTGCTTGCCATGACCATAGAACTATATACTTAAGGGGGAACTGTTTTCACATGGTAAGTTATACGTGGCCTGCTCCAGAGTAAGCTCACGGAGCAGCCTGGTGATTCTAACACCTGAAGGAAAAACAATAAATAATGCTTACAAAGAAAACTGCGGAGGTATATTATTTCGTTGTAAACAACATTAATTGTTTATATTACATGCATATATTCCGGCCAAGTGGTGCAATGGGACCAGGTTGCGTGGATATGATCTTAGAGGGGACTACTATTCGCACGGCCAGTTTTCCGTGGCATGCTCGAGAGTGAGCTCACCTAGCAGCCTGATTGTATCAACACCTGAGGAAAGAACTTCTTGAGTAGTATATAAATAGGTAGTTTCAGAATAAACTCAAAAATATATAGTAACCTGTACCCTGCCTGTGAACAACTATGTAGGGAATAAAGAGGATTTATATTTTCGCTTTAAAGTTGCTTTCAAATTTGGCATGCAAGTAGGTAATTTGCCGTTCCGTTATATATTCCGTTACTATTGTTACGTTTTAGGATTTATTTATCCTACAACAATCATTTATCAATCCGATCGCCGCTCCTCGGATAACACAAAGCAAGCAGTGCAATATTAAGACATTGTTTACTTGGATTAACACATAGGGTACTTTTAGTCCCGGTAGTACGATCCTGTGGGATATTTTTCGCCATTCACGCGGGCGAAGCCGCGGGCAGAAGCTAGTAAAGTATAATAATTATTATGCGCACTGAAATGATTTTTTTTTTTTTAAATGGCTTAAAAAGGTTACCCATTTGTTAATTGTTTTAATATTGTTTTAATTTTTAACCGACTTCAAAAAGGAGGAGGTTCTCAATTCGGATGTTTATATTTATTTTTTTATGTATGTTCGGCCATAACTCCGTCACCGGAACTCTTTAAAAAATGACAGCAAATCAACCGCGATTTCTGCAATCGCATAAATATGCATCCATAAATACAGATCCTAAGACACCGACTTCCGAAATTAAAGTTATTTTTCACTTTGTAGTGTTTTTAAGGAAGTCGGTTGTTTTTTTTTTTGTAAAAAAGTTTTTTATGTGTCCAATTTTATCATGTTTTGATTTTATTTTTCTAATTGACGCTATTACATAGATTTTTTATTTTTTATTTGATTTTTCCAATTTTAATTTTATGTGTCCAATTTTATTATGTTTTGATTTTAATTTTATAATTGTTGCTAAGACATTGTTATTTTTTTTAATTTTATGTATAAATAAATAAAAGGCTGATTTTTTAAGTGGTTTTTTATATTTTGAAAATATTCGAATAATATTCGAACATCACTGAAAAAAATATTCGAATATTCGAAAATCAAAATTATCGAATTTTTGCAACCTCTACATATGACATGCCATGCATGAAGACCGGACTTGACTTTAAGTCAACCCAAACATATCGAAATTTTGCCCTTGGGATTTGTGGACAGTCATGGCAAATGCAGATCTAACGGGAAACCACCTTTGTTGTGTTTGTGTTTACTGTTGTGTCACACATTAAACGAAAACTGGACAAAAATGTTTGCTATTTGAAGTGTAGTTCAACTTAGAGCTAAGGAAAAAGGAAGTGTAGACCACTGGTAAAAAAGCTGTGCACAGCTTTAGTTGAACAGACATTAAATTATGAACGTTTTACCGTTTAAAGGTTAGCTTGTGTGTTTTAAATAATTGAAATAAATTTACTTGGTAAACACTAGAGGCGTGCTACAGTATTAACCTCATTGAAGTTGATGACATCATCATCATAATTGCCATCGACTTTTTTTAATTACTGAAAATCTGGAACATATTTTGTGGATCTAAAATGTTCACTTTGAGCTGACAATGAGTTTTCTAGTTTTACTCAAATAATGTTGACTGATATTTAGAAAAACCATATATGGTACACACAGCTACATGTCAAGCTATAAATTTACAGTTTTAACAGACCTCGCAATGTATAAGCTTTCCTTACAATGAGAAGTCAGATTATACTGGAAATGTATACCTTGATTTGTCGCTGTGCGTACATACTAACTCCATGCTCAAATACGAACTTCGTCGTTCGTTTGATTCTTGTTGAAATTCGATTGTGGTGAGCTCTATGGTGGTTGTATTAATCTGTGGTATCTGGTCTTCTCAAGTTCTCAAATGTTCAATTGTTCACAGTGTTGCCAACTTAGTGGAATTTCCACTAGATCTGGTGGTTTAGACTTACTGTTTAGAGGGAAAATTTTGGTTTTAGTGGCTAGTGGATTTTTCTAGCGGCTTTGGTTACTTCTGTTAGTGGTAAGGTGCGAAATTCAACCACTAGAACGGTTAACATATTTTCGGGAAATAACTCGAACGATTACGTTTAAAGCGTATATTTTTTTATGTGTACGTAACACTGAGAACTAAGGATGTTGTTTTCGGGGATTATCCGAAAATAGTTTATCAATTTCTTGAATAATTTTGATTAAAGACTTTATTTGTATGAAAACTGGGTCACGTTTAATGTTTCCTATACATGCACAAACATATAAATACAACGGACAGTACAGTACAGAGGGGTAATTGCGGAACTTTTTATCGGTAAGAATTGGTTTAATATTCATAGTTACACAACATTCATTGCGTTATTTACGTTGCTGAACCGACAATTTATTCGAACAAATGACGCAATGGTTTAGAAATAATCTTCAATCCCATTCAGATTCTCATAAATTGTGCGTTTCGCAATTAGGGTGCAGTTCGGAGATGGCGTTGGGTGTTTTACTTGTTTTGGTTCATTTTGTAAAACGAATATGCCTTAAGCACAGTCTTAGTCTTAGACTCTAATTTAAAGGACTGGTTACAACAAGTGGTGGAAAGTACTACTGGTCCAGTTGCTAAGTGCAAATTATGTGGTTCAATTCAAGTTTTACCTCATTCTAACGCTGACGTAGAGCGATTATTTAGTATGATGAACGAAACACAGAAACCGAATGAAGTAAGATTTGCTATATTCAATTCTCACAGTTCGTGCTGGTTTAAAACGCGAAGTAAAATGCTGCAAAAACTATTGCCCAATAGCGTAGCGTAGTAAGTATGTTGGGGTAAGTTCGGCATTGGGTTAAGACCGTACGAATTTAATTATAATTTGGTTATTATATTTTTTTTGGTTTTGATGGACGGGGCAGATAAAACTGGCGCAGATCACAATATTGTGTATTCAAAATATCCTTGTGTTGTATCAATTTAGCCAAGAAATGAATTTGTACGGTCTTATCCCTGCACCGAACTTACCCCAACATACTATACAAAAAATTGGGACTAAGGAAATTTATGCTTAAAAATAGAAGAAACCGATTCTTCCAAAGATGATTGCCTATAAGATTTAATTTTTTCGTACTTATCCAAAATAACCTATAAAAAAAAAAAATGTGGTTGTCTTATTTTCAAATATTTAGGTATTATTTGTCTGGCATAATATGTTAGTGGTTTTCTGGTGGTTTGAGGGATCGTCAAATTTAGTGATTTTCTAGTGGGTTACGATACCACAATTTGTGGTTTCGTTAAAATAAAGTTGGCAACACTGATTGTTCAGTGATTCAGTCACTTTTGATCACTCTGTCAGATAGTGGTAAAAATTTAAAGTTGACAGTTGTTATCAGTTATCAATACAAACACAAGGCCCACCGTTTTATAGGAATTAAGTGTCGATGTAATGATAAATATATGTTTAACAGTTGAAAGCAGTAAGCTAAGATCAAAATGTCGGACCCAACAATACAAACCTTTTGTTGCCATCATACTGGTAATAAAGAAGACTTTGCAGTTAAAATCATGGACGAATTTAACACCGATTCATACAATATAGTGTGTTTAATTTCATCTACAGTTGGAATTTTAGGATCCGTTTATCAGGTATGCAATTAGTATATTTCATTAATTTAATCAGCATGTATTTTTCTTTAAATTTGGTGTATTAAACTTTGCCTTTACTATGGCTTCTCAAGTTACAGATTGCCGGTTTTGAAATCGAGGGCATGTAAGACTCGGTTGCATTCACCTTGTGTGTGCTCACTGCTCGTACTTTATAACTTCCCAGCATTTAATTTATAGTTGCCATATGTTGTTTACAAAATAAAGCTGGTCAAAATTTGATTTAAAAAGTATCTCTGTAACATAGTCCTAGGGTGTGCAATAATAAAAATTAAGTAAAAATAATATGTTAGTGTGGAAAAACTGAAATCGAAACGACATATCTAATATCTACATATGTATAACAGCAGGCATGTATTTAATTTTTATTCAAATATTTTTAGATTTTTCCAGATGTCTTAAATCGGATACAGAGAGGGATTGGCTCCACACGTGGACGTCGAATTATTATCTGGCTAGCTGTGGCAGATTTATTGGCATCATTTGGTAAATATTCTTACCGCATCTACTTTGTTGACTATTTAAATATTTATTTTTAGTTTTGATAAATGGAATAAAAATATTATAACATAATCGGCCTATTTCAAGATTTTTTTTTTGAATGGAAATGCGCTGACCCAGTGTTAGTGTGAAATTTTGTTTTGTTTCTTGCCTCCTTACTATTTTTGTGAGTTAAAATAATGATTATATTTTAATTCCAGGTGTCCTAGTACGCTCTTCCCTATGGCTGAGATATAAAAATATAATGCCTTTACCAGATGATGATGTTAGTGTATTGTTCTGTAGCATCATTTCAGTAAGTAGTTTATATTATTGCTTAGTAAATCTCTAAATTTCCTCTGAAAAACATTAACTGGTTATTCAATTTTATATTTCTTTTGGGCAGTCTTGTTGTTAATGTTGTCTTTCTATCAGAAATTTATTAGTAGCAGCCTGCAGCCTGGATTTTTGCCCGGGTGATAGCAATGAGCTTGCCCCTATTACATGGGATCTAAACATAAATGGCAAAATGTGGGCGTCCTATGTGTTAGGTACACTTCTGCCTAACCCTTTGTGGAAAACAGGTTTGATGTTATTTGTTTTTTAATGCTCAAACTCTGTCTCAATAATTTCAGGCATGGACACAATACTTTTACACAGTGACTTGGTTCTGGACCTTATTCTATGCCATAGACACATGGCTTACTATAAAGGGCCGTGATTCACATTCTTTACTTTATCACTCTATTGCCTGGGGACTACCTGCGGCTACTACTGGTGTTGGCTTATCTATTCTATACATTCCAAATGCAAAGTAAGTAGGCTTTATTTCAAAATTTGGAAGTTAACATTTAAGATGTCTATGTTTTGCACTTTTAACATTATAGTAGAAAAATAAATAATCCTAATCCATACTAATATGTCGCGAGATTGTTCGAAAGAGATACCGTGACCCTGGCACATGGGCAACTGAAGGAACACGGGTGGGTTTTAGTAAGTAAAAGTCTGATACGCCCTCCCGCTCCGCCCAGAGCGGGAGAAGTCATTTGATGATTTCCCATCCAAAAAAAAAAAACAAAAAAAAAAAAAAAAAAAAACCATACCTACTAATATTATAAATTGGAATGTAACTCTGTTTGTTAAAATTTCACGCCTAAACCACTGAATGGATTTCTATCAAATTTGGCAAGAAGATAGTCAATAGATTGTCTTGGAGGAAAATAGAGACTACTTTTTGTCTAAAAATAATCTTAAAGGAGGTGATAGGGTTCATCCTTTAGGATTGTTATAAGTTTTTATGACAAGTTCAGTATTTATAAAGTACCTAATGGGATATGAAAGTACAAATACATACAAGTTTTGGTAAGTTCCAAGAGAATAAAATAGGGTAGGGTAGGGAATGGTTTAAAAAAATATATAAGATAAAGAACTTGCATCTGTTAGCCTAATTATTAAGGAAACTGAAACGCAGGCTATTTAACTTCTCGCTACTACCCTTATGAGCCGAGTAAAAATAAAAAAGAACGCTAAGTGAAAACGACGCACGTAACAGCGCGGGTAGGCATCGCCTGTGCGATTCGACACGGTGGGTCAGGGGTCAATTTTAAGCAAATATTTATTTATTTTTAAGGCAGACATTTAGAATCTTAATGTTCTGTTTTATTTATAAAATAGATTACTTGATTTTATTATCTGACTATCCTTACCTATTCACGCTTAAAGGGCACACATATCAACTTGGAAAGGGATCGTTGACAACGCGCCACACTGGTTCGTGAGCTTGTCCCGAGGCGGATCTATTACTTTAGATTCCGAATAGTGTGCTTTTCAGTAGGGAGTTTCATACAGAAAATACTAAACGGCTCGAGTTGATACGGTTACGATCCGTTTCCGGGTTGATATGTGTGATATGACATTTAACGGTTGAACGGAATTGTTCGAAAGAGTTACCGTGGCCCTGGCACAGGCAAGTGAAGGAACACGGGTGGATTTTAAGTGTCTAAACACACTATGCCGAAGGTATGCGACCGAAGTTCGGCATGATTACGCCTGCAATGCTAACTGAATTACTGAATTTGTGCCATTGCACATTGCATGCACATTGTGCCGAAATTACGTTGTGTCATAGCATACAGCCGAACTTCGGTCCGGCGTAAGTTAAGCCGCAATTCGGCGGCAACGTACTCTATAGAGCACACATTATACGCGACTGAAGTACGGTTCAATTGCCGACGAAGATCCTGTATTTGTCCTCTTGTAAAGCCTCTGCAATTGCTATTACTGTAAAATAGTCTATTTGTCGGGTTTCGCACCTCAAAATTAATAACAGACCCCTAACAGGCTCACTTTTTTTGCGTCTGTCTGTCGGGCTTTTTATATAACACGACAGGATGCCACAACAGCGCTCGAGACACTGAATACACACAAAGTTCCGCAACTGAATTTCTGCCGCATAAGTTCGGCACTTATGGTGTGTCATATCAGCCGAATACGTCGGAACGTAAAATCAGCCGCGGAACTTCGGTCGCGTACCTTCGGCATAGTGTGTTTAGACACTTATACGCAAAAGTCTGAAATGCCCTCCCGCTCCGCCAAGAACGGGAGACGTCATTTGATAATTTAATTAATTAATTCGTTAATTACCCACCCAGAAAAAAAGGCATTGGATAAGTAAGTGTCCGTACTATCTACATTTTCTACGAAATCGTATCAGTGGTTACCAAAATGAATGGGACCTCTGCTAAGCTCTGTTTAAGAGAATTGCGTGACCGCGCGGTTCTCCATGTGCCGACCGTGCGGCCATGGTTAAACCTTTGTAACTTTTTGAATATTGTTTCTCCGAATTTGCGACTTGCATTGTTAGTGTTTTACAAATTCCTTCGCTAAGTAGACGTAGTCGTTTTTCTTCTACGACACTTTGGCCGAGCAGTCGAAACGGACACATTGGATAAGCCGATCTGCATCAGAACATAGAATGCCTTAATCCCAGTAGTACGTTCCGAATTTCCGACCTCCATGCGGGTATTAAGCCGAGAGCTAGGTACTATGTTGCATTTGTTACACGTGTTACAGACATTATGCAAATATTTTGCTAAAAATATTCATATTTATAGACTTGTGCTATAAATAATAATCCTTGAGTAAATGTCTGACCTCAGATTAATTTAATTTGTTTTATTAGAATAATCAAACTACTTACTAATTTGTTACAGATGCCACAACCTACCGACTGTTACTAGTGCCTTGTACAAAATATTGCCAAACTATTGTGCCACGTATGTGCCAATTGCAATGGTGATGATAGTAAATCCAATTATGTATGCGATGTCAAGTAAGGATGTGGAAATGGCTGTTGCAGTTCCTCTTTCCCAGGTACCTATAACTAATGATAAATATAGTAGGTTATAGAACATAATTTGAACAACCTGTAACAATGAATTCAGTCTGAACCTCCTGTATCAAAATTTGTTCATCTGTTACCAAAAAATAAAGCTATTCATAAATTTTGACCATGTAGGTATTGTACTTTACTATGAATCAGCTGTTTTTTTATAAGCGACGAAATATTACTACGCTAGGGCTTAGCGCAGGGATGGCAATCCTCTCATCTACATGCCAATTATCCGAATAAAAATTTAATATGGCCATAACGTGCCAACAAAAAGACTTGACTTAGTGACTTCTGAAATAACAAACGAAAGTTATACAGTAGGTAACCTTAACTTTTATATTTATGTAAATGAATGAACAAATAAGCGCAATCTCTGCTTTTGAAAACTAGATGCCAAATTATTTATATCACGATCATATTTTGTTACTTTCAGCAGAATGACAGCTGAACCAAAAATACCGTCAGGAATGATCCTCAATAGCCAATTGAGGATCCAAACCATGCCCAAATTATTTTGTCGCGCGCCGCCATGGGCACGCGTGCCATTGGTTCGCCATGCGTGGCCTAGGGGATCTAGATTCCTGTGTTGGATCCATGGTTACGGTTTTTGCGTTGATGTCCCTACCATCTTGTATACCTAGTGTTATTATTTTCTTGCATAAACTTATTCAGCCTATAATTTTGCCACTTATGGGCCGTAATTCACCACGTAGGCCCAGGGCGGGTTGGCGGTTGACGCATGTCTTTCAGATATGCCTGTTTCCTCACAATGTTTTCCGTCACCATTTTGCTCCAGTGGTGATGCAATAATTTCCACAAAGCGCCTGTCTGGGTGCGAAGCTCGAACCTTGGTATTGAGTCGTAAGTCGCGACCGTTTCCACTGGGCCACTCCCTTGACTAGATATAATATGTACTTATTAAGTATTCAATAATGATTAGATCTATAGTATTTAGTTTGCAAATTGCAATGTTCCGCATGAATAATGCAGCGACTTTGTTCTGCTGACGCACGTAATTGCGTCATTTGCAGTAATTGAGGCGAGATCCATAAAATGCTATAATGCTTTTGCATGAAATCCAAAACATGTTTTAATATTTTTAGCAAAAGTCAATTATTTTTGGGTTCTTCCTGATCTGTTCGTCAGGTAACCGACCTTGGAGCTTTACAAAAACGAGCTATAGATTTATTTATCGAGTCTAACTCGTAGATTCGAATGACGTTTTTGTGAATAGGGTCCGCCCACACATGTTGCGACATCATCATCACTTTTTGGCTTCTCAACCAGACTTTTAGACATAAGAGTTTTTTTATTGGAAAACAATAAATCATCATTTGCCTAGCCTTTTCCCAACTATCTTGGCGTCGGATTGCAGTCTAACCGGATACAGCTGAATACCAGTATTTTACATGGAGCGAGGAGATAGTCAGTCTATCTGACCTCCACCACCCAGTTACTGGGTAATACGCAACCCCTTGTTAAGACTGGTTGTCAAACTTTCGGGCTTCTGACGACCTGTAACGACTATCAAAGATCCATAAATGACAGCCGGGACCAACGGCTTACATGCTTTCCGGAAATTGGAAAACAATAAATAATGGGTACTAATTTAATTATTTTTTTTTTTTTTTCTACAAAACGTTTGTTATGAGTGGATTGCTAGATCTAAACCTTATTATATGCAAGTTTGCGACGCACTGGATCAAAACACGTAACACAAACTTAAAAATATAATTAATAGGTCTCTCGACTGTCACTGCAACTGCTAGGTGACTGCCTCGTTGGTCTAGTGGTAACTAGCAAGCGCTAGTGCAATAGAACTTAAGACCTCATGCTCATAAGCATGAGGTCTTAAGTTCGATTCCCGGGTCCCAATTAGGAATTTCTCAATATCAGTTAGTATTCCGGATTTTTTTTTGGTTGATGGCAATAGGCTATTACGTGGGATTTAAACATACCTGTTGAAATGTGGTCCTCCTCCACGTCTGGCTAACCCTTTGAAGATAACAGGCGTTCTTAGATGGACATACCTACATAACCGCACTCCTTGTTCCCATGGGGGTAGGCAGAAACTATAGGACGCCACCTACTACGATCCTCACATACTCCTTTATCTTCCGTTACGTTCATACGCCGGTTGCCAGTACGACGCCCCTGACCTTTCTCTCACATCACCAAAAAGGTCACTAATAATGCCGTTCCGGCGTTTCCTTTCACATCTGCCTTTCACGTCTACCTTTTGTTCGACGCCTTCATTCATTCTCTCAATATGACCAAACCATATTATAAGCAAACCTACTCTTTTAAAAGATGATAATGATGTTGTGATGATATGTAAGTATAACAAATAAATCAAATCCAGCGAAAGTTTCTGTAGTTGATTTTGGATTTGACAGTATTTTTCCTATCTATACTAATATTATAAATGCGAAAGAGACTCTGTCTCTGCCAGGGTCGCGAGATTTGCTTGAAAGACTTACCGGAGCCCTGGCATTAGGCAACTGAAGGAACACGGTTGTGGTTTTAATCAGTAAAAATCTGACTCACCCTCCCGCTCCGCCCAGAGCAGGAGACGTGATTTGACGATTTCCCACCCACAAAAAAAAAAAAAACTCTGTATGTCTGTTACGCTTTCACGACTAAACCACTAAACCGATTTTTATGAAATTTCATACGGGGTAAGTTTGAACCCCAAGACAGGACATAGGCTACTTATTATTCCGCGACTTAGTCTACGACCGCGATAACCGACATTTGAAACGCAAACTAATGCGCCCACACCGCACCAGTCCTCGATTACCAGTCTAGTAGGGGCGGTGGGAAAATCATAGCTGCCCCATTAGTGGTCGAGAGGTCGTACACTAAACTTTTCTGATTCTGCTAATTATCGTGATTTTACAATTAAAGTACTTTGTTTCTATAAGTTTTAATGCACCATATGAAAGCTTATTTCAATTTTGATCAAATGAATGAGGAAATTTTTTAAATTAAGTTTGAATGACCTCAGACCGACTGTTTTGTAAATATTGCGGTAAGAGGTTTACAATAACATACATTTATGAATTGTTTTAACGTCTACACGGCATATTAACTTACAATTGATTGCGGTAAAAGTCATCTAAACAATGTCTGAATCACTTTTGTCTACTTTCATATTAAAAAATACAACAAAAAAAAAATTAACTTAGTCAAATTAGACGGAAAATGGGCAATGAATTGGTTTGATTTCAGAAAGGCAGAACTCTCGAGGGTGTCGTAAGAGGCGACTAAGGCACTTACTAGAGAATGGGCAGCAGCGTTCTCTATGGATTTTTCCATTATAGTGAGATCGCCAACCCGCCTGCCAAGCGTGGCGATTACGGCAAACACCCCCAAATTTGGGGAGGCCTATATCCAGCAGTGGACATTTTTCGGCTGAAATGGTGATGATGATGAAATGAAAATGATTGTGTGAACACTACCCATAGTTTCGAATTTAGGTCTGATGCGCTAAGACTTAAATTCGAAACTATGGGTAGTGTTCGACGTTGACGGTTGTGTCGATTTTGCGAATTTTTCGGAGTAAATTCTTTTGTTGCAACCTGCGACTACACCTGTTTTTTCACTTAGCGGTCGGGGGAAAATAATTAAAATTTCACAGAATATATCACAGTGTGATGTTAATGTTTAAATTCGATTGTTAATTAATAAATGAAATTATTGACCGCCATGGCCGAAATACGGTCAGGAGGGATATATATTGTATAGAATCAGGTTCTTTTAACGGAAAGGGTTGCGCCACTTCTTCCCAGCTAAGCACTAGGAAGCCTGCCAGGGTCGCGAGATTGTTCGAAAGAGATACCGTGAACCAGGCACATGAGCAACTGAAGGAACACGGGTGGGTTTTAGTCAGTAGAAGTCTGACATGCCCTGCGGGAGAAGTCATTTGATGATTTCCCATCCAAAAAAAAAAGCACTACGAAGTGGAAAGGCGGGACTGTCACATATAATTTTGACGTTTATAAAGTGCTGATTCTCAGCCAAGTATAAAAGATTTAATTTAATTTAAATAGTGTCACCTGTGTCACTCCAATTATTTTTTTTTGCATCAGAATCGACAAAACGAAATAACATAGTTTTATGGGACCTATAAAAAACATTTGTTTTTCAGTTCACAAGTAAAGAGCGAAGAGTAGTAGACACATTGAGATTGAAGTTTTTCTTGATCAATGTGGTGTTCTATTTGTGCTGGCTACCAAACCTTGTAAATGGATTTTTGCTTTGGACAATGTGGTTTAACATGCCCGTCAAAGTTATTATCACTACGTGGTACATAATGGTTGGTATTATATCACGAATCTTATATTTTTCATACCTAAAATTGTAATCCTTAAAATATAACTATTCAAATCTCAAATCTTTATTGCATTCCATAATGTATACAGGTGGTGGGTATTAATATATTTAGAAACAATTATGGACCCTGTAGGGCACTTTATTAATTGTCTTATTTAATTTTTCAGGCATTAACAAATCCCATGCAAGCGTTATTAAACGCACTCGTTTACCGAAAATGGAATACGAATAAATGGAGAAATATGCCGTCATTTAGTAACGAGTCACGAAAAGAATTTTGTTTTTATGATGAGCAATCCCCACTGCTGGGCTCAGAACCTCCGAGATTACAGTTATCACCTATACCACCGGGTATCAATAACTACGCGACTTTGTGATTAACTTAAATCATTTACAGTATTGTTTGCATTTTGTTATACATATTTTTTACATGAATATACTTTTTATAAATGACTACACATTTGCCTTATTTTTATAATTAATTATTATTATTATTAAATGGGCATTCAGAGAAAAAATATTTGACAGTATTAAGTGAAATAGATGATTTTTATTAGTTACAAGTATATATACATTATTTATCATTTTACAAAATACATATGCAATAGGGAAGATGCAAATATAATATTTATGAAAATTTTATGATTTAAATGTTAAAAAAGTATAAAAGAAGGGCCACTGCAATGTTTTTATTGTACATAATGTTGATTTTTAACAATAATTACGTATTAAAATTACTTGAAACGAAACGTATTTCAAAACACCAATCAGCGTTTAGTGACGTCACTCCCGTTACGACGACTTGTTGAGGTTATGGTTGTAAAAGTGAATATTATTTTATGGGAATATTAATTGCGTTTTTTAAATAAAAATGATAGTTGGGATTATCAAAGCAGACTCCAGGAATTTATTTACCAAGAGTTAGTGTTGACATGAGATCTTTTTTCAGAAAAAGGTTTCCTCCAGACATTTTAAACTTTTACCAATTATCGACGTCGATCTCAAACTGTAAAATTAAAAATCTACTGTAGACAAGTTTTGTAAGTATTAGGTAGGTAACTAACGTGTTTTTACGTACAAGCAGATTAACTAAGCATACTCGTATAACAAGTATATTCGCCTTAAGACGTATAACACACACGACATATAACAAGTATATTCGCCTTATGACTTACGTCAAAGTGTTCTTCATAGCATCGAATAGTGGTCTTTGGAGTATAATTGTCATTTCTTTTTGCAGCTTGATATCACTTTTTTCTCAATTTTGGGTCAGTACGTCTAGTCAAAAACAATTTATTTGGAAACTTTGTTGAAGTATACACGGACTCACTGGCTGGATTATTAGTGGTATTGTTATGATCACCTGATGTTAACGGATAGTCCATTTTAAATTTTACCAAAAAAATATCTCAAAAGTCGAAAAAATATGCAAAAGTATGAAAGCCGACGAACAAATACAATCAGTGACAGACAAGAATGACGTCATCGGAACTATAGGTCCGTTTTCGCGGGAAAATTTAAACTGTCAATTTAAAACCGCATTTTTTCCGATAAATTACGATGTTTTAATTTTTTAATATATTTGTGGTCTATTCTACATGGAATTCTTTAAAGTGAAAACAAAAATAAAAATATTGCATGTTCCCTATTAATGATAACTATCACATATCATCATGCTCGTTATCCGGTGGGGCCATAGTAAGATCTGTTACATCTTTTACAATCATATGAGCTATTTGCCAGGCCATTTCTTCTTCCACTTTAGATGTATTCATTGGCACAAACCGGCTCACCATTTTCTTTAGGACAGACTTATCCTTTTTGTCTGGATCCGGTTCAAATTTAGATTCAAACCTGCCTAAACTATTAACTCTTCCAAGATTTAAACCATCAGGTCTATTCCTCTGCCATAAAGCATCAGCGTTATACAGCTGATTAGAGTCTATTGTCATATCAGGTACAGAGAGATTGCGTTTCTTCTTACGGAAGACTGGGTCACCCATTGCAAGGAGAGTATTTTGAGTGCTAATACTAAATTCACTGCTACAGTCAGAATGTGATTTATGATTGGAGGACCATATGTTTTCAACTGAATGTATCATTTCCGAGAGGTACTTAAAATACAACTCTGATTCTAAAAATGCTTTGACATACTGAGTCAGTGTTTTAAACACAATTTGATAAGGCAAATCAAAACATGTTGGTAGTGGACCCTCTTCTCTGCATATATCACTTTCAATGTTTAGCCTAATATCAGTGGGAAATCCAATTGGGTGTGTTGCCTGAAGAGAAAAATATTTTTCATAAATAGATATAGCATCAGCTTGTGCTTGGTCAGGGCTTGTTGTGTTATCATTCAGCAAATTATCTCGGAAGTGCATGACAGCCATTAAAAATTCTAATAATACCCTGCAAGATTCTTGTTCCAAAAATTCTGTGAAGTAAAACAAAACTGTTTCATTATGTAAAATATCTTTAAGATTTAGAGAGCCACTGGTCAAAATGTCAATTTGTGCTTTAATGTAAAATGGGCTGTTGATGAAATCATTGTAATGATTATTTTCTATCTGGCTAATAAGAACATCTTGCACTGGCTTAAAACAATTTTCTTGTATATGTCCTTCGGGTTGGCAAATATTGGATATAACAGATTTTCTGTTACCATCAGGTAAATCAAGTTGGTATGGAGCTTCTAAAGCAACAAACTTTTTGAAAATTTTTACAGCTTCCTCAGTGTAATCTCTGAGTTGATTATTTTCACTGGCCGAATTCTCTGATTGTACATGTTCAGATAAGTTGCCACATGAACTCATAGAACAGTCATTAAATCTTGTATTACTAGTACTTGTAAACATGTCATTGTTTTCTCTCCAGCTGCATTTTTCAGACTTTCTGATTTTCTCTTGTTTTAGTTCACTCTTGAACGGAAGGTCCAAACTTTTGGTTCGATTAATTTTGGAAATATTACCAGTTTCATTAGCGTTGGTCGAGTTTAGTACATGCTTTCTGAATTCTTCTATTTCCAATAAACATTTAATGAGGGCATCCTTTCCTATTGATTCCATATATTCTATAAAATATTTGAGAGCTTTTTTTTCACTAATTATATCATGTAAGCTTAAGGACAACTTGGAGCTCTTTTCAAACATTTGTTTGGGATCTGGAACACAGTAGCACATACGTTTTATAACACATTCGTGCCACAGTTAAACGTTTCATAACACATTCGTGCCACAGTTAATCGGTGTGTTTATGTTTTGTACTTACCTTCATTTTCTTTAAGTAATATTTGTGCATTTATTAGACTTTTAATATCAGGTGTGCTCACGTATTTGACTTCTGGAGGTCGTACTGGGCACCCAGTTTTACCTTTCGCTAAAATGATTGAAAGTGATTAAGAATGATACATCGTATAGTTCCAGCACGACGTTAAAGGGCGAACATAAAAAAATTAAGACTCATTACAGAATACTTTACCTGCACTTTTCCAAAACTTAATCATTTTCGTATAAACTCTTCGTTATACGTGTCTATTGGAACTATGTACAACCGCAGAAGTAACCTACGTAAGCTCTTCATAAGTGCGTTTTATGACCATAAGCGTAAACAATAATAAGAAAATGAAAACAATTTGTTTATGTACTGTAGTAGTGGAATACGTTTACATTACAAATGTCAGTTCTTTTGTGTCAAACGTGCGTCAAATGAATACCAGAAGCTATGTATTTAGATTTTTATTAACTTGGAATCTAGTTATTTTGGCATTTGTCAGGAAAGCATTGAATTTTTTTGGCATTACGTAGACCAAGCTTCCTTTAGTGAATCAAACCAAAATTAAAGTCTCGAAATGTGTGTTATCAGTGTTATGACATTGAAGAATAAGAAAAAAATTGGTTGCCTGTAAAGTCGGTATACGGGCGAAAGTTTTACGTGACAACGACTTTGAGTGGTAAAATAATTTTAATGTGAATATTCATTCGTATAGTAGGAAGAAGGATGAAATAATAGTAACAATTTAAAACATTTATTTATACAAAGAATTATATTTAAAACATTAATTTATACAAAGAATCTCGCACTGAATATGTCTGTCTCTCTCGCTCTTAGGCGGGCTAACCATGCCCGAGTGGAAGGGACGCGTGCCTCTCACTCGCTCTCATTGTGAGCGCATAACGTGAGCGGAGCGTAACGCAGTTTCTTGAAGTGTCACCCGGCAAACCAATTTATAAGACGTTGTCACGTCAAAAACGTTGGCAATCATACTTCTGCGATCCAGAATAGTTACCTTTGTTTTTTTATAGTCGACCTCTCATACAGCATGTTGCCTGCGATTTCATTCGACTTTGTATGGGGTAACTGATGTGACTTTCTTAGCCGATTTGATGAGCGACGACGTGTCACAAAATGATGAAAATCGAATTGTATATATGAGGAAGGGTCCTGGCTAATGTTGTAATACTGTGCCATGGTCCATGCGGCACGGCATTGTACTAAGTAGCGTGTTGACCATTTATGTATATATTACGCCTCTGTTGATTAGTAACTAAGTGTCCCATGACGTTAACACACCGAGTGCAATGTACCCACTAGGAGATTTTAAAATCATACTTTACTATAAAAGCAGTTGTTTAATCCGTAGGTTACTCCACTCAATGTATCCGACATATTATACCCCTAGACGTGATTTTAAACAAAAACGACTTCCTTAAAAAACACTTCAAAGTGAAAAATAACTTTAATTTCGCAAGTCGGTGTCTTAGGATTTGTATTTAACGTTTTTGCCATGTATTTAAGGAAGTCGGTTGTTTTTTTTTGTAAAAAAGTTTTTATTTTTAAATTTTTAGTTATGGTGTCTACTCCGCAGTAATTCCAAACAAACAATGCATATTTATGGATAGCAGAAATCGCGGTCGATTTGCTGTCATTTTTTAAAGAGTTCCGGTGTTTATCTCCAGAGCAAATCATCAGATCTATATGAAATTTATATGGAGCCATTTCAGAACAAACCCCTTTAGAACAAAAAAAGAATTTTGCAAATCCGTCTATATATGACGGAGTTATGCCCGAACATACATAAAAAAAAAATATAAACATCCGAATTGAGAAACTCCTCCTTTTTGAAGTCGGTTAAAAATCGTTACCACTAATTGAGATAATAGATATTAAGAAAATAATAATAATAATAATAATAAATTGTTTATTAATAAAAAGGGTCACATTTACAATAAATACGTTAAACAATTAAAATAGAGCAGATTTGCTAATTTGCCTGAACTAGGTAGAACCTGTGTTTCAGGCTACAAATGCAAAAATTCTTATAATGTAATAAATTAACACGGTGTAGTAATAACTAAAATTAAAACTTAGGTAACAAAAGTAAAATAGCGAGTTAGCGGTTTTATTTGCAGACAACTAGTAAATCTTCTGTCTGTGCATAATCTATGGTTAGTAAATATTGAAGTATATTTTTTTACAGCTATAGTAGTTTAATTTATAGATACTTAGTTTTCTATTTAATCTATTGTACAGAAATGGGCCTAAAAATGTATAGAATCTTTCTACAAAGACATGTTTTGAGGTCTCATTTGTTATACATACTATATCATTCCGTCTCTTGTTAGTATTGTCAGCAGTGTAGGTAAGCATGGTGTGCTGTAATACTAACTGCATAATGAAAAGCTGCCGAACAGTCAGCACGTTGCAAGTTTTATAAAGTAGATCTGTGGGAAAAAAGAAGGGATGGAAGTTTGCTACCTTCAAAATTGCTCTTTGAGCTCTTTCAAGAGGAAGCAAATTCGTTTTTGGTGCACCGCCCCAAGAAGTGATACAGTATTGAATAATAGATTGACATAGGGCCAAATAATCTTGTGTGATTAATTTTTTGTCTGTTAATGTTCTTAATTTCTTAAATACATATATAAGTTTACGCACTCTTTTACTAAGGCTTTCAATATGTATTTTAAAATAGAGTGTTTCGTCCATTATAACCCCCAGGTATTTAATGTTGCTCGTTTTAATGATAGAAGGACAATTACACGTACTAACTGCACAGTTTCCGCATTTATGAGCATATAGATGAGGGTTAGTAATGTTAGGTTGAGGTTTGCGCATGGAGAAGTGAATATATTTTGTCTTGTCGGCATTTAATGTTAATAAATTGCTTTGAAGCCAGTTAGTCACAGAATTTAATCCTAATTGAGCGACTTCGAACAGTTCGCTTCTGCTTTTTGCGGTAAATATTAACGCCGTGTCGTCGGCATATGATATTATTTTACCGTGTTTAATATTTAGATTACACAATTCATTCATATAGATTAGGAATAGTGTGGGGCCCAGAATACTCCCCTGGGGTACACCGAAACTAGTATTTTTCTGTTCATTACTCATAACATTATCTATTTTAACACATTGGTACCGGCCGTCTAAATAGTCAGTAAAAAGTTTCAGCGGCGTTCCTCTTATTCCTATGGTTTCTAATTTGTTCAGAAGAAGAGAAACCGATACCGTGTCGAATGCCTTGGCTACATCGAGGAAGACTCCCAGGGTCTGGTGTCCTTTGCCAAGTTCTAGTAAAATATAATCAGTTAGGCTATGCACCGCATCGGCAGTCGATAATTTCGCTCTAAAACCAAATTGCGCAGGGGAATAAATGTTGTTTTTTTCTAGGTAATTAACTAGTCTAGTGTTTATAATTTTCTCTAGTATTTTTGAAATCGACGGTAGTAAGGATATTGGCCTATAATTATTAACTACGTCTTTACTACCGGATTTAAAGATAGGGATTACAACTGCCTTTTTTAGGCAACTCGGGAAAATTCCTTCGGAAAGACAGATTCGAAAAATGTGCGTTAAGGGAGGTATCAAAATATGGTTAAAAAGTTTAAGGATCTTATTGCTTATATTATCCCAGCCAGCTGCACAATCATCGTTTAGCCCGGAAATTATTCGGGATATTTCATCTTCATCAGTGTCCAACAGAGCAAAAGATTTTGAGATACAGCTATTGCTTGATTTTTGGACAGATGATTGGACGCAATATTGTGAAATCTGCTCAGCAAGAGTTTTCCCAACATTTATAAAAAAGTTATTTACATTGTTAGCTGTTATGAGTGGTGACGAATTTGCAAGTAGTAAACTCGAACTTGATTCACGCTGTTTTGACATATTGGTGATATTTTTAATACTTTTCCAAAGTTGTTTGCTATTTTTACCCGCTCTATTTATTTGTTTTTTATCGTAATCAGTTTTTACCTTCTTTAAGAGATTGTTGTAGAAATTCCTGTATCTTTTATAAGTAGTTTGAATTATAACATTATCAGGGTATCTCTTAGTTTTCTGATGAAGTTTATCCCGGTGTCTTATACAGCGAATTAATCCAGAAGTAATCCACGGTTTAATATTATAAAGTTTCTTATTTACTGTAGAAACTGTCGTGTTATGTAATATTGCTTGTTGGACCTGTTTTATTAAGTACAATAAAGCCAAATTAGCGTCAGCAGTATTGTAAACTACGCTAAAGTCTATGTTGCATAAATCACGTTCGAGTTTGTTTGTATTTAATTTGCTAATTGTCGGAGGACGATTTAGCTTAGGCAGCGATAAATTTAGTGTTAGTAGAACTGCGTGATGGTCGGTAATTGTTGAGTTAGTAACAAGCGTAATATATGATAGGCTAGTTTTGATCATCATATGATCTAAGCAGGAACCGCTCTGATGTGTAGGCAATGTGTGAGCGGGAAGAAAACCATGGTATAAACAGATGTTAAGGTAATCCTGGATTCCTGCATCGCAGTTCTCAGAACCAATATTTATGTTTAAGTCACCTGTTAGTATAACATTCTTAAATGAACTGAGTGCTTGGAGAATCTGGTTTAAGGATTTGTTAAAAGAATCTAAGTTTCTAGCGGAAGGGGACCTATACATAGCGATTACCGCTGTAATTGTACCAATTTTGATGACTAAACAATTGCTCATGCACTCTTGTAGACTATGTTCCTCGACTGTGACCTTTAATGATTCTTTAGCAAATACTACGATACCGTCATTTTGATTATGGTTTACTGTGGAATGTAATACGTTGTACCCAGGTATTACTGGAATATTATCGTAGCGGTTGGCTAGCCAACACTCGGTAAGTACCATTATATCACAGTCAAAGTTAAGTCTATGAAGAAAAATGTTAAAGTTATCTATGTTTTTACAGTTAGTACAGTTACTGAATTTTGATAGTCGGAAAGATATTTTATGCAGTCCTCAACGTCACATGTCTTTGATACTGTTAAAAATGAATTATCAATATCTGTAATTAATTTATCATCCATATTTAACTATAAATAATAATAAAAATTAAGTCTAAAATATAATCAAGTATGCGGCGCTCTTAGGCGCCTTCATAATCTATCGAATTAATATACCTGAATTCGGCAGCTTTTTTAGCCGGACAATCTGTGTCTCCCGTTTTGTGGTGGGCTTGTTTTTTAAAACGAGAGCATGTAGCACATTTAGGCGGGTTGGATTTCTTTGCGCAGTCTTGTGTTGAGTGTCCTTTTTCAGCGCAATGCCCACAGTTAGGGACAGTTAATTTGCAAGTCTTGGCTGCGTGACCGTACTGCTGGCAGTTGTAACATCTAGTTACCAGAGTGAAGTCTCGTACCGGGCAGGACGTCCAATTTATAAATAGTCTATCCTGTGTGATGAGGGCCTTACGAATTACGGCTGGAACTTCTATAATAAAGTTGCAATTATCTGCATCTTTCCTACCAGACTTGTGACTCAGTTTTCCAGAGGACAAAAATATATCTTGGGACATAGTCGGCAGTTTTTCAGACAAGTTCTGTTCGAAAATACATTTGAAAACTTCATTTTCAGCCATTGAAGTGGGCACTCCTATGACTATAATGCATGGTTTGCGTTTTTGAGGATCATCTACGGTAAGGCCTGACGAAGCGAGTTGTACTTTTTGCCTTAGCTTATCGAGGTCATCTTTGGTCTCAGTGCTAATTATCAGGCCTCCTTTTCCTATTTTGCGCACGCCTCGAACTTTTAATTTCATTTCTCCGGGACTTATAATTTTCTGGACCAGGTTTTTGGTTTCATCACTAGTTATCGAGTTATCACAGGGATAAATCGCCACGGAGCTAAGATTATTGGGGCGCACAAAGTTGTTGGACCCCTTCTTCACCATATCGGCAAAAGATGCAGTAGCCGCACCCTGTTTCGAACAGGACTCCTGAATTGTTCGGTTCATCTCGGTAAGGCAGTCAGACAGGTCTCGAGCTTCGGCCATTGTTTTTAGAGAGGCATGGGTCTGTATGGCTTTTTGCTTAAGCGACTGGTATTGAACAGCCATTTGCGCAGCTCCATGGCCAATTTTGCGGCAGAGACTACTAATTTTTAACTTCTGCTCAGAGTTTAGTTTTCCTTCAGAAGCACATACCTCATTGAGGCACTGCTCAATAGAACCCATCCAGGACTGGATCTCCGGAGTGGATACTACTTCAGTACCCTCATCTTGGTCTTTTCTTGTTTGTCGCGGCGGTGTCGGTGCTGGGGCTGGTACTGGGATCGGAGTTGGTGTCGGTGGAGAGCTGCGACGTATCATCGCGCTCCGATTAAAGGGGCTGCCTTCCATAAACCAGGAAAGATTCAAAAATAATCCAATCAGTTCATTGTATTAACTTGTTACTTAAAATGTTTTCTGTATAACACTCTAATACACTAAAACTAGGTCACTGAAAAGAAATAATGCATTAGATTTATGAAACATCCTGTTAATAATGTTTACGTATCAGACGCGATACAGAACATACCTACCCAGCGGACGAGTCGACTACATCATTCCATCTCCATTTTCCATGAGACAAAATATCACATTTCAAACTGCGTCGTGCGTCATCATAATGAAAAATATATTAATGTAATTTTTTTTTCTTATGGATGTGTAGTTGTCATTGGATACATGAAGGGGGCTGCCGTTGTAAGGCGATTAAAATGTCGCGGTGTATAATAAAGTGTTAGTAGGGTTAAAACTGAAAGCTTGTCATAGGTGGCAGCACTAATGTTAGTCTAGAACCTGCCAATGCTGTGTGTTCTTGAGAAAAATACTTTATTTTTATTTTTTGTGTTACATGTGGTTTTAAACACAAATCAAACGAAACCGAGATAAAATGAATGCGACTTGGAGTGTAGCACAATTAAAAGACGAGTCAAGCAAAAGGGAAACGTCTGCCATCGGTAAACAATTGCTTTAGTGGAAAAATAAATGAATTATAAACCTTTATTTGCAGTTTATAATTTATTTACCGTACCTTACAGTACAACTTTAAGATCTTTTTACACGCGGCTTAATACAGAAATAACATGAGAGAAGCAGGATAGGTAAGTAGGTTAAATTCTTAGACTAGTGATTGAAGCGACATGTTGCCATGGCGACAGTGTCTTTTTTCGCCAGTCGGAGGCCCGGGGCGGCAAAACAAAATGACGCCCAGGTCTTCTCAGTTTATGATTCCACATTTTCTGACACATTTTGTAGAAAATGTATAATGGAAAAAAAATACCTATAGCGTGCATAATTACACCTACTCTATACAGGATGCATCAGAAAAGTGTGGTCTTTAAGGTTGTGGTACAGACCATCAAACAAATTTTTCAATAGGATCAACATCACAATGTAGAAATACCTACCAGCAGTCCCGTACAAAACTTTAACACCTATTCGACTCAAATATATGGGTCGATTGTGACTTGACTTTCACTGGCTGTTAAATAAGATGATAAAGAGAGTAACAAATTAGACTACTTTTATTTTAGGAAAATAGTTATAAGGTTTCCGCAAAAACAATTAAAACCCATGAAATCCATTATATGTGTAACGTTGCAGTCAAAACTCTTAACCAGTCAAAAGTACTTTTAACTAGCAAAATCAGTTTATAAGTACTTTTGACAGAACAGGCTGGTAAAGAGTAGTTTTGACTGAACAGACGGGTAAAACGTGGTTTTGACTAAAAATCATTGTATAATAGTGCTTTTGAAAGCGCGTGTTAAAGTTATTTTGATTGACACTCATACTCAAAACTAATTTTATCCGCTAGAGTATAACTCAAAATTACTTTTAATGAACTAACTTTTAACTATTGTAGTAAAGAATATAGGTACCCGTATTTGATAGCATTTAGGTTTTTTTTAACCAAATTTAAAATATTGATACAATGATACAATAAATCCTGCTAACTCAGTTTTCCTTTCACACATAACGTTTAATATTGACCAAGGAGTTTATATTATTATATTCCTACATAATTCTGGGGTTATTTATTGTGCTACGACAACTGACTAAAATTATATGAACAGCAGAGCAGGTGAACGTCGTACTCATTCAGAAAGACGTAGAATGTCTGTTGTGATGTTCTGTGGCTGGACAATTCACTTTGGGAATCTCGCTGGCCATCTGTGTTACGATCATCGCCATCGACTGCATCGATGAACTCGTCATCATCATTGGGTCCATCCATTTCCTAACAGGAACTAGGTGACGATTAGATACGACAACTTCAATGCTCAAACAAGAATTTTGAGGATTAATTTCCAGAGTCTCCCCAGGTCAACTAGTGGACCATATTTCCTAGTAAGATAATGGTTACACATTATTACTGCCCATTTGAGGTATATGATGGCATCGACTGACCATTTGACATCTCCTAGTATGACACAACATACGCTCATGGGGTGTATTACTTGCAGCCGTGCAGAGAATTTTAGGCTGTTCTTTAAGTGCGTTTTCTCAACTGTGTAGAGACGGCTGCTAATGGTGTGTTGGCTTTTGATAAAGCATCACGCAGCATAATTTTTGAGATAATTTATCACCCTGCGGGGCGACCACGGCCTCTGTGATACACTAGAGTCACGCATTTTATCACGGTTTTTGTTCCCAAACTGTGATGTGTGACTCAAGCCTATCTCAGTAGGCCGTGCTCACCCAGCAGGGCGATAAACTATCTCAAAATAGTATTTAGTAAATGCTAATGGCCAACGTTGTATTTTTAGAGAGAAACTTGGTTGCATTCAAGTTCAATCCATAGCGGATTGAACTTGAATGCAACCAAGTTTTGATCAGTTATCAGTTTAAACACTCTTCCGATGAGGCAATGTCTCCCAGCCAAAAGCATTTTTAACAAATTAAGTACGTAGTAAGTATCTAAGTGCGAGTTTTGAAAACGAAAGCTTCTTACAAGTAGTTTTCAAAGCACAATGGCATGATAAACAACCATTGATTACCTAGCAATAAAATCACCATTTCTTTAAAAAAAAGTGGGTACCTAGATAGTAGAACATATTCGAGGACTTGACTTGGGGAGGTTTTTGCCGAGAAATGGGACAGTAGGCATAGGCAAAAAAATATGTTTAAAAAAAAAAGTAACTAAAACTCCTTCAATGTATCCTGATAGTCCGGTATAACATGATAACGACCGTTATGTTGCTGGCATCGACCCGAGTTTCGCGGTAATTCGCTACGCAAATATGCATGTTTTATACGTTTGCCTTTCGTCTGCGTACTGTAATAAATCGAGATTTAGATAAAAATTAAGGATTTTTCTATTGAGCTGTTTTGAGTTGTAGATGAACTTTTCTTTCGTCTCTAAGATTTGAAACTGACAGTACCTAATGCTGGTACTGGAAATGTTCTCAAAGAGGTTACAGGACATAACTATCTTTGGTAGGTATGTACATCGGCGCAGCTAGGGATGTAAGGGCTGCAAGGGTGGGGATTGTCCGATCAAAAACAGTCCAGTCTTAGGTTCGCAATTTTGTCTGTACGAAGAACTTTACAAATACAAAAACTGTCTTGAAAATTTAGGGTCGGCTTAAAGTAAAATTGTGTTCTTTGATAAAACGGCCTACCTAATTTTATTTGTCTAGTTTATATATAGTTTGGATTTCATTAATACCTCGTCATTCATTAAAACGTCGATTTCGTCACTCTTACGGGTATTAAATAGACTCCGGACTGAGGTAGGCCGGAGTAAAGAAAACCTGTACAGGAGGAGATTCATAGACGAATCAGCCCTGGAGTGTAAATGTGGTGCTGTCCCACAAACGATGAGGCACTTGATATCTTGTCCAGCATGTCCTGTTGTTTGCACGCCACAGGAGTTGATGGACGCTACTGAAAATGCCAAGCTCGTAGCCAAATTCTAGGCTAACTCTATTTAGATTGCTATCGACACGCTAAGAAGAAGCACTAACCTGACTCACAAAATAAACTGTTATAAATCCTTGTAATACCTTATTCGCTTGTCACTGAAGCTTCTTTGTCATATTTGACATTAAACATTTTCATTAGCCCGTTTATATCTTTACAGTAAAACTGAATCACCGTCTTGAGCAAAAATTGGGATAAACGGTTTTTCTCTATATCTATACTATGGAAAAGTAGTGCCCGTAGCAATTTTTTTTTTCTTTGACTCGAGATCCTAAAAGTTCTGCTGCAATTTTAGAAAGATCTAATTTACGCACTAAGTTGTTTAACTCTGGTGCTGTAAATAGCTGTGGCTCGGTTTTGTCGATAGAGAAATCAATCAGTTGATAGTCAATCACATTTACTAAATATTTTTAATAACTACCAACAAGTAAAATAAAAGTCGAAAATAATAATTGTTCATTATCTGCCTAGCCTTTTCCCAACTATTTTGGGGTCGGCTTCCAGTCTAACCGGATGCAGTTGAGTACCGGTATTTTACATGGAGCGACTGCCTATCTGACTTCCACAACCTTGTTACTGAGTAATACGATAAGATCTCCCCCCCCCCCCCCTTGTCTAAGATCTGAAGACTGTCTAAGATCTACGAAAGACAGCCAGGCCCAACTGCTTTTTTTTGGATGGTAGATCATCAAATGACGTCTCCCGCTGTGGATGCAGCGGAAGGGTGTGTCAGACTTTTACTGACTAAAACCCACCCGTCTTCCTTCAGTTGCCCATATGCCAGGTCCACGGTACCTCTTTCGAACTAATCTCGCGACCCTGGCAGGTGGACCAACGGCTTAACGTGCTTTCCGAGGCACGGAAGGGTTTGTAAAGATAGTCACCCATCCACGGACCAACCGCGGCAAGCGTAGCTTAACCTGAATGACCGACCCGTGCAGCTGTTTTAACAAGCCCTTCCGAAAATAATAATTGTTATCCTATCATATCTGTACTATGGTAGCATTTATGAAGATTTCTACAAAACCTTACGTGATGGAATTTTTTCTTTATTTTTCCGTTAATCAGGACCTCTAATTCTATAAGAAACCATTATTCGATTTCAATTAATTTTACCCATGCCTATCATTAATCAAAATTTAAGTTTCAGGTTTTTAAATATTTTGTATTAGTTGTCTACTCCATCCATAGTTTACTATGCGCAAAAATTTCAAAGACCGAGATAAATTAACGTCACTTGGCATGCTCATTTTTCTTAAATATGTTGCCGTCTTTATCTTGCACTTTTATTTAATCAGTTGTGCGACGGTAACAAGAATAATTCTTAGCGAAAGGCCATGCTAAGTTACGTTTTTAAATTTCGGTCAGTGATAATTCCTTCGTTCCACTTTTGGCCACTGGTAAAATAAGTCATTAAAGTTTGTGACGATGACGTGTCGGCCGACCACTGAAGATAAATCCGCCACTCCTCGCGTGCGGGGGAAACAATCCAACTATCATTTATTATCAAGGTAGGGTCTTAAGGTGGAATTTCATTTATGTTTACAGGGTCTGTAGTAGTACAAAATTTTTGCTAAAATTAAAAGAATTAATTTTAGCGGTCATATTGTACTGACCTAGACTTCCATGAAAGCCAAGGCAATTCGTGTCCAGTTGCGAGATTTTCAGCGGGTGGAACGAATGGGTTTGGTAGGTAAGTGCCTTGTCGTCACAGATCTAATCAGGTTAGTGCTAATCGTCATGAAAATCTAAATGAGTAAGTAGTAGTTTTATTTGTAATTTTCAAAAAAGTAAATTTTGCATACCTTTGTTATTTACGATATGAAATTAAAAATAACGAACTATTCATCTAGAGGTATATAAATAAAAAGGATGTTGGCATATAATAGATTGATAAACTCCAACTTCGTTTCACCGATCATCATACATTTGCTTGGTAAAATCATTACCCTCCTTTGGGCCGCAGTCAGGTATAAAACCTCACCTTTTTCACACTTGTAATGCGACTCCACTCCTTCGTTGTGCTCTTGTATTTATAGTGTCAGTACTTGACATATAGATATATTGTTGACGTAGTACTCAAACCTAAAAACTGATCACTTATTTTAATTATTTCTAAATGAACGATTATTATAAGTTTTTGGGATAAAACAGACGTTCTTCTCTAGAAAATAGGGTGTTAACTCAATATTACTTTACAAAGTGAGAATAGATTGTTGCTGTAATGCTTTAGTGAAGGTGGTGAATTCCTCTTACTGTTATCATCATCTTATTGGTATTGAATTCCTGCAAAATGAATTAATTAATTGCCCTGTGCAGGTACTCCTAACCTTGAAGGTACCGTTCAATTTTGGTTTATGGTTCTTCCCATTTTCATACATAATTTAGGTCGTCAGTAAATAGTAATAGAAAAAGAATGATATATTATTCACAGTCACAAAAATAGATACATATATAGTCTAAATATAAAGTTTTTGGAAAGCCAGCACATATTATATGAAATAATTACAGCAAAATACTTCACTGCTACCTTTTTCTGTGGACATAAATATATAAGAAACGTAATTTTGATCGCACTGATTTGTAAAAAAGTGACATAGACCTGTCGTCGATGAGCCCTACAGCCCTACTAGGCGACTGATTTATGAACGAACGAGAGTGATGACACTACTTATTGCAAAAAAGAGATCGCGATAATGTGTATGCGCTTGGAATAAAATAACGTATGTGCCAAAACGAATTGCCGTCTTTTATGAATGAAAAGTATTATTAAAACGAAAACTGTTTTACAAAAACTTAGATAAGATTATTATCAATGTTTTAAAGTAAACTATGTTTAATAAATCTAACGCATTGCGCCTTGAGGCTAAAAAAATCATAAACATGGATAGAACTTTGCGATTTTTTTGTATCGAGAAAATTTTATCGTATCGTGTATTCCTTTTACAGGATACTAGATCATTTAGTCAAAAATCATACACTTAAATATTAAGTTCGGCTATCATATGGTAAGAAAGGTACAATTAAAAGAAAAAGCACGGTTTTCTTAATGTATCACCTTAAACACTTCAGGTAAAGAAGGTCAATACATAAATAACGCAATCACTGTTAAAAAGTTATCAGATATACCTAAGGTAGACCCAACTTGCATCTTGGCAGAAAAATGTCAAGTCTTCATCACCAGTTCAGTCTGGCAAGTCAAAATGTATGGCTTGGCCGTTCCGTTGAACTACTGCAATGACATATATTCCGCAATAGGAACAATAAGTGGTCCAAAGCCCTAGCTTTGGACCACTTATTGTTATACCTATATAACCGAATGGAAAATTAGAGATGGATCCAAAAGAAATTGAGGAAGACAACAAGGGAGTATACTAGGACCACCGCTTTTTACACTTTATATTAATGACTTTCCGATGGCAATCAAACATCCTATGACACTGTTCGCGGATGACAGTACAATAACTATACCTTATAATGAAAGGGATTTTTATAAAGAAGATACAAATATGACATTAACAGAAGCTATAGAATGGCTAGACAATAATCATTTAAAAATAAATTTAAATAAGACCGTAATAATGCATTTTAGCCAGCGCGCATTGACTCTTCTCAATCTTGACATAAAATATAATGACATTACAATTGACACAGTTAGTACAACTAAGTTTCTAGGGCTTACAATAGACCGCCATTTAAATTGGAAGGCGCATGTAGAGAGCCTGACTAAGAGAATAAGTAGTTGTGCGTACGCCTTGTACAATCTGTCTCGGGCTGTTAACATAGATGTACTACTAACTGCTTACTACGGGTTAACTGAATCCATTCTCAGATACGGTGTTATCTTTTGGGGTAACTCGGCTAACAAAGAAGTTGCATTTAAAGCACAAAAGAGATGCCTCAGAGCGATGTTTAAGTTAAAAACTACCGATAGTTGTAAGCCCTATTTCATACGCTATAAAATATTGACATTAGCATCTCTTTATATTCTGGAGTCAGTAATATTTGTTAGAAATAATAGTCATTTATTTTATCGAATGGCAGATAAATTTCCCAGAAACAGGCGTGATCAAAGTCAGCTCTGTCTGCATAGTAGTAGGACTGCACTTATGCGCAGAAGTGTTTTTAGCATGGCCCTCATATTTTATAATAAGTTACCGAAGGGTTGGAGGGAGCTTAATAATGTACAATTGATAAAACAACTAAAGTCATTTCTAACCAAAAAAGCGTAGGTATTCATCATCATTTTTTTTCAGCCGAAAGCCTATGTCCAGCAGTAGGTATTATAATATTAATGAATTTCTGACAGAACCATGTATTTTGACATAGATTTTTTTTTAAATTTTTATTATTTTTGTTTATTGTTGACATTCATAATTTGTTACAGTTTGCTAAATTCAAGGTAAATTAATGATATTGACTGGACTACCTAAATTATTAACAATCTGATTACAACTAATATTTGCACGCCATAATACGTGGCAAACATGTCTGAACTTATATTTTCTTTTATGTTATCCTGCATGCACGTTGTAATTTCTGTATGTGTACACAATGTACACATGTTTGGGCAAATAAATTTACTTTGACTTTGACAACGCAAACGCTGGGACGACGACATAGTCGACACAGCTGGTGCCTTGTGGGCTAGAGACTTACGGCAAACGGAGGATCCTGGGAAACGCCTATGTGTCAAAGGATGCGCTGATTGGCGATGACACCGGAGTGCAATACTTAATTATGTTTTTTTTTTTTCATTTTATTGAAGGTATATAGACTATCAGTAAATAAATGCTTATTATCATTATGTTTAGGACATCATCATCTGTCCAGATCTTTCCCAACTATGTTGGGGTCGGCTTCCAGTTTAACCGGATGCGGCTGAATATCGGTGAGTATTTTACATGGAACGTAATATAATCGCGGCGGTATTTTATCGCGCATTGGATTTTCAACGCTTGGTTTTGAACCGAGAATTGAGAATCCAACAGAGTACCTCATAAGGCTTCGAAAATCGAAGAGTTTTTCAACAATATTCGATTTTCATCTCTTGGCGCTCTTGGCCTCCAACAAGGTGGACCGATGACCTTGTGAAGGCCGCAGGAATCCGCTGGATGTGGGAAGCACAAAACCGGTCGAAGTGGCGGAGCTTGGGGGAGGCCTATGTCCAGCAGTGGACGTCTTGCGGCTGAAATGATGATGATGATGATCTCTTGGCGCTAAGGGGTCGTCCATAAATTACGTCACATAAATTTCATGATTTTTGACCCCCCCCCCCCCCGTCCTTGTCACAGCTGGTCACATTTGTGAGACCCCCACTCCCTAGTGTGACGTCGCATATTTTACATTTAGAAATAATTATTGAATTGAAACAGCGGTTCCGATTTTTTTTTAATATCAATTTAAATGATTTTTTTAATAAAATTAACATCGAATCACTACAAGAAATTAATAAAACAAAAGACGATTAATTATATTAATTAAAAATCAAACGTAATCTTGAGTCCATGGGTTTTCTCCTTTAAATTATTTATGATTGGCATAGCAGCCACTTCGTTCTCGTTTGGGTTGTTAATGTCAGGAATTTTCGTTGCGTCACTATCTTTTTCATCGAACCATACAGCATCATCTTTATACTCTAAACAAAGAATGTCTCTGGCACGTCTAGCAGCAATTCTATGAGGACTAATCTTCACGATGGGCAAAACTTCTTGTTGTTTCGTATGTAATTGCTTGTGTTGATTAGTGACATTATATGATGCAAAATATAGACCACAGATACCACATGATCGCTTAAACGGGTATGCCTCGAGACTGGGGCAATAGCTATCACAAGGATACGTGTTTTACTTAACACTTAGATTAAAATAGATTTTGAAATGTGACGTCACGAAATTTAGGACTCCTCCCACCCCCTTGTCACACAAAGTCACACTTCGTTTTTTTTTTTTTTTTTGTATAGTATGCAGGTGTTACAATAGAGGTGTTACTTTCGGATATGTTTCCAGTACATTCTGCCTGTTGGCATACAAAAATATAGTGGTTAAGTTACAGATAATTTATAAACTTAGTACTTATATCAGCTAAGTCTAAAATTATTAACATATTAATGAGATAGTGAAGCAAATATTACAATTCATCATTTATAAAATCGGTAACAGAGTAATAACATTTATCTATCAGCAACGACGTCAGGAGTTTCTTGAATTTTATTAAACGCTGATCCTTTATGCAATTAGGCAATTTGTTAAATATAATAGGTGCCATACCAATGTTTTTTTTAAGCAAAGCAGTGTTATATCTACCAGTACACAATAGACTCTGATATTTTGATCTCAAGGCAGTAGTTCGCATTCTCGTATCATTTAATGCCGGAAATAGATGTTTGTTATTTTTAACGAATATAGAAACTTCGAGTATGTATATACTACATAGATAGGATACACTTTTGCAATTTCGTTGCGAACAGACGTGTCAAAGATTTATTAAAATAAATAAATAATTACTTGCTGAATCGTGACCTAGTTTCAGCAAATAGCCGGTAGTAACGCAAACTGTGTCATATGTAAGCATAATATGTTAGATATGTGTAAATGATTAATGTGAAAATGTGTATAAGTTTATAACAAGAAATAACTTATATTGTAATGGCAACCAGTCCCTTCAGCCGGGGCGGCAGATGTGCTCGGAGCCCACCTCCTACACCCGTGCCCGTGCCCGCACCTGCACCTGCACCCGAGCCGCACCCGCTTCTCCCCCTAAACCGCCCAGCCAAAGAGTCGATGACGGGATTGAAGTGATAGCTACGCCAGAAATCCAGAACTGGATGTCGTCCATTGAGCAATGCCTCAATGAAGTATGCTCTATTACATCAGAGGGTAAATTGAACATGGAGCAAAAACTGCGGATAAGTACCCTATGCCGAAAAGTTAGTCACGGCACATCGCAGATGGCAGTCCAGTATCAGTCCCTCAAAATGAGAGCCGTCCGGGCCCACTCCACCGTCCAAACACTCGAGGACTAAATTGATCTGTCTCAACAACTACAAGACCTGAAGCAGAAAATCGGAGCCTCAATTAAACCAGTTACGGAATTTTCCTTTGCCGACATGGTAAAAAAAGGTACCAACAATTTTATAGAGCCGATAAATTTAAGCTCAGTGGCTATATACCCTAACGATAAACTGAAGTCTAGTGAAGAGACCAAAACCCTTGTCCAAAAAATTATTTGCCCCGAGCAAATGAAACTCCAAATAAGAGGACTACGTAAGACAAAAAATGGCGGTGTTCTTATCAGCACAGAATCAAAAGACGACATTGAGAAGGTGAAAAAAACGATGGAATTAGCAAATTCAGGCCTTACAGTAGACGAGCCCCCAAAAAGGAAGCCAAGAGTAGTGGTTATCGGAGTGCCCTGATATGCAAGAGAACGAAGTTTTTATTTGTTTATTCCACCAAAATCTAGCCGAGAACCTTCACAACTGCAGCCTCGAGACATTTCTGCCCTCCATTAAGTTAAGCCATAAGTCAGGTAAGAAGGACGCTGAAACCTGCAATTATATAATTGAAGTATCTGCAGAGATACGTAAAGCCCAGATAAATAAAGGCAGAGTGTTTGTGAATTGGTCATCATGCCCCGTCAGAGACTTTACACTTGTTACACGCTGTTATAACTGCCAGCAGTACGGACATGCGGCCAAATCATGTCGGGAGACCACCAATACCTGTGGCCATTGTGGTGATCAGGCTCACTCAATCAAAGATTGTACAAAGAAGGCTGAGACACCTAAATGCGCTACTTGCTTAAAATTCAAAAAGCCGAGCAACCACAAGACCAGTGCTGATGATTGTCCAGCGAAAATAATGGCAGAAAAAAGGTACATAAATTCTATCGATTATGTTGGCGCCTAAGAGCGCCGTTAATTATTTATCTAGCCCTTGTTATTGGTATTTTATAATTATGATTAGTAATTTAATAAATGACATAGATAAATTCTCTGTAGCTGAATCCCATACTTGTGACGTTGAACATTGTAAACAATATCTCTCCTCCTGCTTTAGTCCGCTAACCATACTAACCCAAAATATTCGGAGTATTTCTAAGAATTACGACAGTTTTTGCATTTTCCTACAACGTCTAGATATAAACTGTGACGTTATTGTCTTAACCGAATGTTGGCTTTCAAAACAATATAACATACCACAAATTCCGGGATATAATATGTACAAAAGTAACATAACCTACAATCAGAACGATGGAGTGATAGTTTATGCAAGAAACCATCTCAATGTGTCTGTCGAGAAACCGAATATGCACGACTGTAGCAGATTGTTAATTAAAATTGGTTCAGAATTCGCGATACTAGCCTTATATCGATCCCCCTCTTTTAAAAATATAAGCAATTTCACTGTCTCTCTAAATGAAGCCTTTCAGAATCTATCATTTTTCAAAAATACCATTTTGATTGCAGATATTAATATCAACATTCGTCCAGAAAGTGCTGACGCATCCGCTGAGGAATACCTTAACCTGTGCGCTTTCCATGGTTTGCTTCCCACTCACACGCTTCCTACCCATCAAAGTGCTTGGACCACATAATACTCAAATCGAATTTCCCTGCTCTTGCCCTTGTAATTAATTCAACAATAACCGATCACAGTGCTTCCCTATTCATATTAAATTGTAAATTGCCTAAAGTAGTCACTCGCACGATTACTAGATTAAACGTAAATAAACTTGAAGAAGACTTACACAATATCGACTTTGACCCGGTCTACGATTCCGCTGATCCGCAGTTTTGTACAATGTACCTAATAAAAAATGTGCAACATACAATTCAGAAAAACACTATCAAAACTCGGCTAAATAGCAAAAACTACAATATAAAACCATGGGTCACGGCAGGACTCATACGTTGTATGAAACATAGAGATAAATTCCATATGAAAGCTAAAACTAACCCAGATAATTTAATTCTACAACAGTCGTATAAACGATATCGTAACTTTTGTAATGATCTCCTAAAAAAAGTAAAATGCACCTACGATAAAATTGCACTTGAAAAGGCTGGTAAGAGTAGCAAAAAAATCTGGAATTTTATTAAAAGTGTAACATACAATTCAAAACAAAAGCAGCCATCTTCCGGTTTGTTACAAGCACACTCATCACAGTTAACATCTGCCAACATTACAAATAATTTCTTTGTAAATGTTGGAAAGTGTTTAGCTGAAAAAGTTCAGGGCCAATCACAATATCTAACCAGCACACCATTTCCATGTAGCACTATTTTATCATCCTTTGCGTTGTTAGACACTGACGAGGCTGAGGTAGAGACTATAATTATGAGTTTGAAAGATGACTCTGCAGTAGGCTGGGATAACATACCAAATAAGATTATTAAACAGTTTAGACACATTTTGATACCACCACTTACATATGTCTTCCAAAAATGTTTATCTACAGGTATTTTTCCTGAGTGCCTAAAAAAAATCTGTTGTTGTACCTGTTTATAAATCAGGCAATAAAGAACAAGTGACAAATTATAGACCTATTTCCTTACTGCCTTCTATGTCTAAAATATTAGAAAAAATTCTAAATAAAAGGCTTTACAAATACTTGGAGGATAAATTAATTTTATCGAAACGGCAGTTTGGATTTAGGCCAAAAATGTCAACAGACGATGCCGTACATCATCTGACTGACTATTTATCCAAAGAACTTGATAATGGTAACCATACAGTAGGAATTGACACGGAAGCATTTGACACGGTTTCTATTTCTATTCTGTTGCGCAAGCTTAAAGCCATAGGTATAAGAGGGACCCAGCTGAAATTATTTAAGAGCTATTTAGAAGACCGTACCCAATGTGTAAGGATTGGTAATGTTCTCAGTGATGATCAAAAAAACACGTCCTTTGGAATTCCCCAAAGAAGTATTTTGGGACCTACACTTTTTTTGATTTATATAAACGATCTTTGTAATCTAAACTTAGAGCACGGCCAAATTATTTCTTATGCTGACGATACTGCCCTACTATTTTCAGCTGACTCAGAAAACAATGTCTACAAATTTGCGCAACACGGTTTTAATGTTGTTAATAAATGACTTCAATATAATTCACTCACACTAAATGCAGACAAAACAAATTACATTAAGTTTTCGATGCGCAAGCAAACATCAACTTGCCCTACCTCGACAATATTTATGCTCATTATTGCGCTATGCCTACAGATAACCAATGTGTTTGTCCCGTCATCAAAATGACAAATACAACGAAATACCTTGGTGTTATAATGGATGAATCACTTTCGTTCAAAAAACACATAGAAGCCTTAAATAGCAGAATTCGCAAGTTGATATTTGTTTTTAAAATGTTACGCCATATTGCTGACCCAAAAATAATTAGACAAGTTTACTTTGCTCTATGTCAATCGATATTAACTTACTGTATTACCACATGGGGTGGAGCGGGTAAAACATTGTTATTAACTATCGAGAGAGCTCAGAGAGCGATACTCAAAGTGTCTACTTCCCGCCCTTTCCTTTTCCCTACTAACCTACTATACAAATCTTGTGAAGTATTAACAGTTCGACAGCTATTTATAATGGGCATTGTATTAAAACAACACGCAGCTCTACCCTACAGCACTGAATTAACTAATAAAAGACGTAAAGTTAAAGTCTGTCCACAAAATAGAACAAAACATGCTTTTATATCCAAATTTTATCTGTACCTCGGCCCTCTCCTCTATAATAGATTAAACTCTCTAGCAAAATTTTTTTCACTTAACTATACAAATTGTAAGAGAACTCTCAATGACGCTCTCCAAAGTATGTCTTACGAAGAAACAGAGAATTTACTAACTGTGTTAAAGTAAGTGTTCACCTACGTTAAGTATTTAATTCTATAAAATTTTAGAAACTATTTTATGGGCTACTCAACATTTATACAATAATTTGTCTATTCACAACTTTTGGTTATTTATTTATTTTATAAGACTATTTAGGCTCTTCTTGCCTGAAACACAGGATTACCTAGTTCAGGCACGTAAATATTAGAATATAATTTACATATTATAAGCAAACTGTACATATTTTTAAGCCTTTTATTTTTTGAATAAATATTATGTTATGTTACTAGGGAAGGTTAGTATCCTGTGTTTCTTGAAAAAAGGAATGCAACTATCTGTAACCTTGAGATTAAAAATGGATCGTATGCACCGTTTTTGGGCTTTAAATATAGACTCCCTTTCGGAACAATTACTCCAGAATACTACACCAAAACTTAGGACAGAGACCACCAAACCGTGATATGCAACCATTAATGTATCGACGTTAACTTTCTTGGACAGGCTCAGACGTGCTTAATCTTTTGCAAACTTCTTCAGCCTGCGGTTTCCAAGTTAATTGACTGTCGTTGACCCCCTCCCTCCCCCTTAACGTGTCACGTAATTTATGGATGGCCCCTAAGCAGTGCAATGAATATCCAGTGCGCGAAAAAATCCCGTCGTGATTTTATTACATCCGTGTGAACGACTTACAAAATGTTAAAAGCCTATATACCTAATTCTGCAGTAGGCCGGTTCACACCGGCGCTACGTCATAATTCCGTTGCATAATACCTAATCAAACCTTATCTTTGCTGGATTGATAATTTCTGTGCTAAATACAACGGTACAACTTAACTATTTTTAACCAACTTCAAAAAGGAGGAGGTTATGTATTCGACACAATTTTCTTTTACGTAGGTATTTTATCTACCCAAGTTTTTTGTGAACACTAGGCCAATTTATGTGATTCTTATTTCATTTGGTAGAGGAAGTTTGTGCAGTGGTCCTTTATACATTTTTTTAACTTTGGGAAGTTATTGAGTTAGCTTCAATAATACCTACACATATAATCCACTTGATGTATGTTAATGATGTTTTAAAACTGTTGTTTGTTACAAACACAAACTGTAACGGCACTGTTGTTTAAAAATAGAAAATTAGCAACTTAAAAAGATTTGGGAGAATATTTCAAACTTACTAATTCGACCTTTTTATGTTAACCTATCTGCTACGAATTTTAAACTCATCCATTCCAACAGTACAATATCTGCGATCCCTTACGCAATCTGAAGTACCGGCGGAGGCTATCGACCTTCCCACAGTTACTTGAAATAACTGTTAGGTTGCTGGAAATAACTCGGTGTTAAGCAGTGAGCAGGGCAACCGGTGGCTCAGGCCAGTCGCGCATGACCACGGGACTCGATCGCAATTCCTACTTCATCGTCCACTCGCGTACAATAAAATATCCAAAATGTGTAAATTAATAACCCTCGCCATGACTTTGTGCTCTGTTTTAGTTGGCACGACAGATTGTACTTCAAGTTTTGATCAGAGACAAACGGGAGAGTTAAATGTGCAAATTGGTTTAAAAAACATAAATATTATTGCTTTATTAAAAGGAGGAAAAGAAGAATATGTGGTACGTATCTATCTACCTATTTGGAAAAGTTAATTGGTTTAGGTCCCGTTAACTAACGTTCGGGCAGGAATGTTTATTACCAGTTGCCTACTTAAGTTGATATTATTTGTATGTTCGTACGAGTTGCCTTTATCTTTGATATACCTATTACGGCAACAGTTCATTTCATGGTGCTATATTTGTTAATTTTGCAGGATTACGATTACGCTTATGATTACTCAGAAATGACGATAAAACCGCCGAACGGTACAACTCCAAAACCGTTAAACGCAACGACCACAACTATAAACAATGAGACGCAACACAATGCGACTACTGCTGCACCACTATTACTAGAGCAGTCTACAGAAGTTATAAGTAGCACTGCTGTTGCTGTAGAAGTAACAGAAGTGTCCGTGAATCAGACTGCTAACAATTATGTTACTACACTTCAGACGGCACCGGACGCTCCAACAACAATATCTCCAGATTCTTCAAATAACGCAAATGCCACAGCTCTACCAATAACAAATAAATGCAGAAGAGGATTTGCTCAAAATACTCAAGGAAAATGTGAATATAAGGTTCATGGGACTACGAACGCGTAAGTTGGAAATTCACATTGTAGTTGCCGTTTTCCTCTGATAATGTGAGCACAAAATAAAACTTCTAAAACTCCGCAGTCGATCGGGTTTTTATCGGATAATTGTTTACGAAATAATCTCGCTCTAATAGCGGTGATCTTATAGTACGCAAAATACGCGCTCAGACGTGGAGTTGCGGATACCAGTCCGCTCTACCTAATATCGCTGATCGTATGTTGTTATTTAATATACCTAATGAATTTGTTAGATAATCAGCTTTACAAAAATTGAGAAATATTATGTTGAGCTGGTAACGACAACTATACTTACTCAGAGTATTATGCCGCTTTGTATATTAGGTAGGTATTGGAAAAATATAGGGAACGAAAAGCTAGGTACCTAAATGCATGAACTGACTACTAGAACCTAATACCTACCTAGGGCTAGCAGATCGATACCAGTGATGTTGAGTTTTTATCTGTAAAAAATTTCGAAATTTGTACCTACCACATATTTAATGTAGGTACCTAATTATATATATATTTTTTTTTATAAAATCGCCAAATTATGGATTACGTGAATACCTACCCTAGCTGGGATGAGACTCTCCCTGTTCCTTTAATAATTTCTTTGTTTTCTGATCACAAGTTGTGAATTAATTATACAATTATTTTCTTACAGATTACGTAGAATTGTAAAACTTGCTCAAAAAATCAAAATAGGCAGAGAGTATGGCGGATCATAATACTGTTTGGAGATCATTGAAAAGAAATTAACATCTGCCATTTCCATTAGTAAATTGAATGATGCAAGTTGTATTTGAGGGCTATTAGACAAACATTCCCGAAGTGTGAGGTAAAATCGGTTGACGATTTAACTAGAATAGACATGTGAGTCTGTCTGAAATAAAATTGTGTTCATTTGTTTGAGGTGTATTTTTTTTCATGTATTTCAGACCTTTAAACGCTTACCCAGGGTTTTTAAAATAATTATTGTAAAGGTGTTGTGAACATTATTGAAAAAGTCTTATATTGGACTAATACATAATGTGATATTAGAAATAAAGTACAGAGAAGACAATTTAGTGTTGTTTAAAATTCAGATGCTATTGGGATAGTTAATATGGAAGATATAAGGTGGTTGTGAAAGATGAAGAAAAAGATGTATTTTAAAATAAACTCAAGTTATTTATTTACATAAAGTGCATCTGATCAGCACATAATGTGTGCGCATAGTGTAGAATTTAATTAATATTTCAACATGGGACGGGCACTAGTCATTTTGCATTTGTTGGCTTTGTACTATCACCATTGAGCTTTGATATTAAGTGCTTGAAAGTAATGTCAATATGATTTATTCAAGTAAAATTATCATTACTCACAATAAATAAAAACATACTAAACAGCGTACAATCACACAAAACAATATAAGAAGTATAATCATGCAGAGATTATAGCTTACAGAGACAGAACAAAAGTGGAATGAAAGCACCTATAGTTATAAACACCGGGACTAGCACAGAGCTCTCGTCCATAGAGTATGGGTCTGGCTGTTTGGGCCCACTGGAACGCCGTGACTTAGAACTCTTCTCTTCAACTTCATCTCTAGGTTCTTCCGTTTCATTTTCTGGCCACACTAATGGGGGCAGTTTAGGCACTTCATCAATAGTGCCTCTCATTACATATAAAGCATTGATTTTTGGATTATCTCTGTAACCTTTAATGAATTCTACCTTTATTTTACCACCTCTTATATCAGACTCTTCCTCATTGTAATACAGTTTTCCATTTTTGATTGAATAAGGTATATACTCATCATGGGCTACACCACGGCTTACTTTGTCAAAAATGTCCAAGTCAGCTACGATGGTATGGTCTCCATTTAAAACTACATCAAACACTTTCATGTTAGGTGCATTGAAGTACACTTCACTGAACTTCAACACTAGCACGTAGTCCCCGTCCCTGTTCGCTGGGATGTCGTAACCGAACGTACTGTGGTGGTATCTCTCAGTTTGATACAGTATTTCGTCTTTTGGGTTCACTCTACCGATCATAACCAATTGTTTACCATAATCAGAAGCGGTACCGATTCTTCCTTGTAATGGATCCTTTTCGTAATGTATGCCATAAATATCAGTATGGGCTGGTCCGCCGGCGTTTATGGCATAAATTATTTCACCCAAGCCGGTAGCAGTTTTTAGAACAGAAATTAATGTAACAACGATACAAAATATCAACTGACACATTTTGTAGGACTATATCCCCGTTCGAGTTATGAATATTTAATCACTTGTGACACAAGTTATTTAAATGTCACTTGTTTTACTGAGGTAATTGATACATTATTATTTTATTGTAACTTTCCTTTTACAGGTGAAAATTGACACAGTAACCATCAGCCGGCAATCGGCAAACCATGCCATGCCATTGCCAAATTTTAATTCTTGTAAATCGATTTTTTTATTATGTTTGTAACGAATGGAAGCCAAGGCATTTCAGCCAAAACAAAGTAGCTTTACTCTAAAGAGTTCAAAAATTGACAGCGACAGTAGCGCCACCCTGAATAAAGGTAGATGGAATAAGGTTTTTGGCGTATTGTTTGAGTAGCACAAGTTTCCAAGACATTTTATGATGAAATAATAATTGAACACCATTATCGTCTACGTAAAAACTTTAATGTTCTAATGGTGCGTGGCCAAAATCGAAACGAACGCCCCTATCTTGTCTTGTCGTTAAGATATCCATGGAATTAGTATATACTATATGGTGCAATAAATCCGCGTCTAGAAATCCGCACTGGGCCCGCATGGTGGATTACGACCCGCTCCCACTCATAAAGAGGAGGCCTGTGTCCCAGCAGTGGCAGGATGATTATGTTGATATGGTAAAACTGAATGCTTACAAGCACCAAAAACACGAACTTATAAAAGAAAACAAACCGTAGTGTGCTCTTTGCTTACAAAGTGACAATACATTTACTGATAAAGCAGGACACGATAGAAAGGTTAACTATATTATATTATTGATGGTATGTATACAGGATGTAAGGGTAAACACCGTTGTCACTTAACCCATGGGTAGTTTGACTTAAATATAAAATAATAGAACAAGTTACAAAAAAACAAAAAATAAAAATTCCTAAAAAGGTTTAGAACGGACTTTATCCCACATCGCCCGCAAATTCATGGATATGCGCATGAGTGACGTAATCACTACAACGATCGCCGGCCGTCCTGTCACCGACACAACACATAAATACACATTACCTGTGATGTAACTTTCCCTTCATACTTTTCCTGGCTTAGGACAGGCACAAATACCTACCTTAGGTTTTGCGTGACGAGTCTAAATGTAAATTTGATTCGAAATGGCTTTGGATTTTAAATGATTTGAATACATTTTTTTATTATCTTCGTCCGTAGACAAAATGGAAATGTTATCGAGGTTTAAGTCACTGCGAAAATACCATCCGTGGTATCATGGTATGCGATCGTTATCATTTAGTTCTTGTGTGGGCACGTAGCCACTACGTTCCGTAGGTACGTAGCCTTTGTGTCGCCGCCAACTTCGTTTCACGGTTTGGCACAGGTTGTCCAGGGAACAATTCTGCGTACATCCTATGCGCCCCGTTCAGATTGTTACCCGCAATGGCGTAAAGCCGAACCATTTCGGTCCACTGTTCATTTGTGTAAGACATTGTAAAACAATTTACGCGCGAGAGACGCGGCGCGGGCGTTACGTGCGCTCGCTATCGAGACTAACAGCTGACTGGGTGGGGTCGCGAACCGCGACCCGTGCGTCGGGCAACGCGGGCGGCGAAGTTTGTTGCCCTCGCGCCTAGGGTGAAATATTCTTGTGGAAAAATACAGATTTTCCTTCAAAAAAAAAAGCTTGTTTTTTTTCATTGGTTTTACGTTCTATTAACGAAACCAAATCACTGGTTTCAAGGATAACGGTGTTTACCCTAACATCCTGTATATTAGTAAATAATGCTTGAAAATAATATATTATTAAGAAAGCAAGTTTATAGGAAATATAGTAATAACGCAGCATGAAGAACTTTCACAACTGTTTTGGAAAAAAAAATCCACAATTTAATTTAAAAATAAACCTATGTGAAATGATTCCCATAACCCAACCAGTGAAGTTTCTGTGCATCTATTTTTGGTAAAATTCTCATAAAATAGGTTTGTGAATGGCAACATCGGAGGTTGTCGGCTACTTAACCGGACTTAACTGTGGGTGCCTAAATAAATTAGGGCTTCCAGGCCAATGCCTAAAAATGCATGCATCTACCGCGGTTGGTCCGTGGATCACCCATTAACGGATCAACCGCAGTTAGTGTAGATCCATGTTTATATCCCAAGACCTCTTCGTGCCTTGAAAAGCACGTTATGCCGTTGGTCCTGACTGGCTGGTCATTGCTTTTTTATTATAAAGCTTACATACTCATTCCATGGAAAACAAGATGGGGTGTTCGTTCCGATTTTAACCGCGCGCCAAAAAACCTTGCAACTTGTACTCTGTGGACAGGCTGTGGTCCGAATTAAAAGTGTATCACTGGCAGACACGCGTAGCTAGGGGGAGGGTTTTGGGGGTTCAACCCCCCGCCTCCCCGAGAAGTTAAGATATTAGCAATAATAATATTAAAATAAGGACCGGCGAGCGGCACAACTTATTACTAATTGTTACACTAATATGTATTTTGGATTCGCCCTCTCTACCACCCGCCGCCGCCGCGCTGTCGCGTTCAGTCAACTTGTCCGTTGCCAGTCGTCACCGATTACCGAGTGCACATTAACCCATATATGCCCACAGGGTCGATAACGACCCAAAATTCCTTCACGACTCTCCTTCTACTTTCTTTCCTTGTAATTTGCGGTTTTCAGTTCGGAAAGTAGGTTTTTTTCAGTGGGAATTTCGACCCACTGAAAAAAAACCTACTTCCCGAACTGAAAACCGCAAATTACAATTACAGCCCTTATTTCTAATAATTTATTACCAACATAGTCAAAAATCTTTAAAATTCATTTAAAAAAAGTTCTGGGCAAATATTGGTTAAGGCTGGAAACAGTGCTTGACCGACGGTCAGCGCTGACCGTCGATCGGCGTAGCTATATCTATGCAAGTCTATGAACGCGCACATAGCTACGCTGACGGTACGCGCGTTATTCGGTCGAGCCGTCGCGTCGGTCCGGCTCGTCAGTCGCGCGTATGTCGGTTGACCGACGAGTTATGATATTCTAAGAATGCGTTCAGTGCTCCGCTGACGGAGCAACCGACCGTACGCACATATTAGAGCATTCAGTAAAAGGATTCATTTTTCTTGTGAACTGTACACACGCGTCGCAGTTCGCCGTCAGCGTAGCACTGAATGCATTTTCGCAACCGACGGTCAGCGCTGAGGTTCAGAACGTACGGTCAGGACGTACCGTCGGACGAGCACTGTAACCGGCCTTATGCTCTACTAGCGAGAAGAATAACGACTGCGCGCCATCTAGTGGCACCCCAGAACAACTAAAGGACGCGAATAGAGCGGGAAATTTGAAATAAAGTAAATTATGCGTCATCAAAACTGAATTTTTCTTTCTTGTTGTGCAATAGGAATGGTTAATTATCTCAAATTAGCATTAATGACGTACGTAATATATTATGCTAATTTGACATAACTTTTTATTTCTATTGCACAACCAGAAAAAAAAATGTAACTTCGTTTATTTCTTCATTTGCTCTACTAAACATTAGCAAAAAAAAAAAAAACTCAGTATTTATAATAAATTTCTTTATTTGTAAGTAACAAAACAATTTTTTTATTTTATTTGTGTTTTAAAATATCAATTTTTCTTTTTAAGGAAGCTTTCAAAGCTTTCTCTACGAACTGACGATTTTTTAAGGTACAGTGCCTCTTTACGCAAATATATGATGTATTTTCTATAAAATAATTTAATTTTTTTTCCCAATGTGCTGGACACGCCTTTTTTTTTCTGTATGGGAAATCATCAAATGACTTCTCCCGCTCTGGGCGGAGCGGGAGGGCGTGTCAGACTTTTACTGACTATAACCCACCCGTGTTCCTTCAGTTGCCCATGTGCCAGGGTCACGGTATCTCTTTCGAACAATCTCGCGACCCTGGCAGGCGTCGGTCCTAGCAGACCCCTTCAGTGCTCCTGGCATCTCTTTGAGGCGCGCGTGGAACACTACGCGCCGTCGACCCGAGCCTGCACCCTAATTGCGAAACGCACTATTTATCAGAATCTGAATGGGATTAAAGATTATTTGTAAACCATTGCGTCATTTGTTCGAATAAATTGTCGGCTCAGCAACGTAAATAACGCAATGAATGTTGTTTAACTATCAATATGAAACCAATTCCTACTGATAGCAAGTTACGCAATTACCCCTCTGGTCCTTACCGGGCGGCGAGCTACCTATTGCTCGCCGCCCGCAAGCTCATGGATACGCCTTTAAAAACTCATGATCGACTGATTCTATAATTTTTTCTTTAACTCTTTTAAGTACATGCTTTTCGTGTCCTCTAGCTTCAAAAATTTTGTTTGCCACCGAAGCACGGGATAGCACATAATTTATATTATTTATGAGGATAATTTTAAGCTCTGCTTTTCTGAATTGTATTCTTTAAATTGAATAAATAAATGTTCTGACCATTTTTCTTTCGAAATTAAAATGTTATGACAACTTGTGCAGGTACAATTAAATCTTTTAATTAATAATCGACAAACATATGCACATGCCTGAGCTTCACCAGTTGATGGTCCAGCATTATATACAGGGTGTCCAAGAACCTGGCGTCCAACTGGATTCCCACGATGCCCCAAGTTCTAACAGTACTCAGAAAAATATTTTAAAAAATCCACCCCATGTACTTACAGAATTATACTGATTTCAAAAAAAAAGGGGAAATGAGCACCCTGTGACATACTTTTGAATGCTGTGACTGCTAATGCTGATAATTTCGATATTTCTTGGAGGTTTTGTAATCTAGGGTATTGCTGTGTCTAAATAGAATGTAAAAATAATGTACTTATTGTACCATTTTAAAATAAAATATTATTTTAACTAAAGGTGATATGGAAAACTATTGAATTTCGCAACTTTGACCGACTGTAGTGTAAAAAAAATGTACCAAAATAGTATGGCAAGTGACGTCAAATTTTGACGCGTTTATTCCTCTTTTTAAAAAGGTATAATACTTACACATTAATTTGAAAAAAAAAAATTTGATAATATTTTTACTCAACAACCCAATTTTTACGAAGTGCCTACCTACTAACGGTAACTGTCGGACCCTTTCTTATCTTAGAAACTGTTATGTTACTACTATTATTTACTTCGGTTCCAAGAGTGAGCAAGAAGGAAATACACACAGGTAGATGGGTTCCCAGTAGAATAAAAGCAAAGAATGTTAGTTTAAAGATATTTTATTACAATAAATGTTCAAAATGTTGACCACCCGCGGCAATACAAGCTCTCACTCTCCTTAAAAAGGACCGCTTTATGTTTCGCGAGTAACTTTTTTGACGTATCACCTGCACTGCTTGTGTTATCTTCTCACGAAGGTCAGCGATGTCATTAATGGGCTTCGCATAAAAGAGCTCCTTCATAGTTCCCCAGAAAAAAAAATCCAGCGGATTTAAGTCAGGTGAGCGGGCTGGCCACGGGATTGTTCCTGATCGCCCAATCCACCTGTTCGGGTATTGCTCGTCCAAAAACTCTCTAACGGATACGCGAAAATGTGCTGGACAGCCGTCGTGTTTCTTCTAGTAAGTTTGGCAAATCATTTTGAAGAAAATTTAAATATGATTCGCCAGTCAAATTCTCGGGCATCTCAAATGGACCAAAAATATTCCCACAGAGAATACCGGTCCACATGTTCACTTTGAACCGGTACTGGGATCTATCTTCTCGCATCAAGTGCGGATTTTCCACATGCCACTCGTGCAAGTTGTGTAGGTTCATGTAGCCATCCTTCTTAAATGTTGATTCATCTGACCACAAAATTTTGTCGATAAAGTTTTCGTCTTCTCGATGTTTTTGCAGGATTGTTTCACAAAACGCGACTCGGCTCGGATAGTCTCGAGGTAAAAGACTTTGCACTCGCTGTACGTGGTACGGATGATATTCTTCTTTTTGGAGAATACTGTGTGCTGTGCTCTTCGGTATCCCCGTATCAGCTTCTATTCCTCGCACAGAGATGCTTGGATTTGCCGACACCGCCTCTAAAACTTCATCGCGTATGAAGTCATTTACGGGTCGTCCTTCACCAGCTACTTGATTGGGGAACCGCCCGTCACATAGTGATCTGTGCACATTAATGAAAACTCGATGGTCGGGATATCGCGTAGCCCTCGGATACCTTTCTCTGTAAAGTCTCGCTGCAGCTCGTCCATTACCTCTACATTCTCCATAAATGTAGTGCATATTTGCGTATTCTTGCGGAGTGTAGGTCGCCATGGTAGCACACACAAAACACAAACTGTCCAAACACAGGCAAAGGTCGTCGTAAAGAGTTCGTTTCAAAGTCCAGAGCACAAAGAGTAATCGAGTCCAATAAACAAAGCTTTAAATCGTAGTACGTGATCAATGGTAACAATAAGAGAGAGGTGCGTAGTAACGGCAGGAGGCAGTGACGCGTACTGACCGTACTGTTATCCTAAATAGCACGATCCCAGATAGCGTCACTATCTATCTCACTCGCACCTCTAACCTTTTTCTCCCTCACTCTTACCTGAATAATGGGGTACCATAAAGAAGAACCAGCAAATCGCAAAGATAGTTTCTGTCTTGCTCCCTCCTGTTGTAATAACGAATCACTATGGTGAGATGCATGCACATACCGTCCCTTACGGTCTAACCTGTTTTTTGAGAGGCCTGTTGTTATTTTTATGAGCATACAATAGTAATAATTCTTTAGAGGTTAGATTCAATTCGTCGTAAATTTTTCTTTCTAAGAATTCTGTAAGACATCGTAAAAATTGGGTTGTTGAGTAAAAATATTATCAAATTTTTTTTTTTTTCAAATTAATGTGTAAGTATTATACCTTTTTAAAAAGAGGAATAAACGCGTCAAAATTTGACGTCACTTGCCATACTATTTTGGTACATTTTTTTACACTACAGTCGGTCAAAGTTGCGAAATTCAATAGTTTTCCATATCACCTTTAGTTAAAATAATATTTTATTTTAAAATGGTACAATAAGTACTTTATTTTTACATTCTATTTAGACACAGCAATACCCTAGATTACAAAACCTCCAAGAAATATCGAAATTATCAGCATTAGCAGTCACAGCATTCAAAAGTATGTCACAGGGTGCTCATTTCCCCTTTTTTTTTGAAATCAGTATAATTCTGTAAGTACATGGGGTGGATTTTTTAAAATATTTTTCTGAGTACTGTTAGAACTTGGGGCATCGTGGGAATCCAGTTGGACGCCAGGTTCTTGGACACCCTGTATATATTTTCAAGTTCAATATGAATAATTATGAAATCTTGATAGTGTATTATTTATGTTTGTGGATTTCGTAAATACCTCTTTATAATTATCAATTATACTTTCGCAGTAATCGCTTTCACAGTTTCCTGTGCTTAGGTGAGCTAGGTTGCTCAACATAGAAATTTTTAAGGCTGCAACAACTTGTCCAGCAGTGGGATTGTAATTCGCACCACAATTACCCCGAATGCAGCCAAAAAGGTTTTCCAGTGGGTCCTGCTGTAGTCTGCGGGTGGCAAGATTGCATTCAGAGTCCACACCCATCCTTCTTTTGAAGGCGGTGTGCGTGTGCAGCCTAAGAATTTTAAAGTATTAAAAAATAATTTAGTCGTTTTATTTTTTTGATCCCCCCCCCCCGCCCGTGCTGGCACAATTGCTTTTCCAAACCAAAAGCAGGGGGCACTATCTACCTTTACTGGACAATGCTAGAGACGTCAAATTCTAAGTATAAAATAGAGTTAGCAGACTTATAGAACACACTAAAATACAATTGATTAGCGTTTTATACTTTGGTTTTTACTTATACCTATGAGACGCCGATTTTGTCACTGACTTGCACACTCATCAAAACCTCTAGGGCCCTTCCCGAGGTCCTAGAAACCTGAATCCAAAGCGTAAACCCTTGGTTTATACCTACATTCAATTTAATTAATACCTGTGATACGTCGTTTTCGTCACTGATAGACTCACTCACTTCTTGAGGTCCTATAAAGTTTAATTTGGTATACAACATGAATTTGCATACAAAAAAAAAACTGTATCTTTCACCTTTCAACTCCCTTAAAGGGTGTGATCCGAATGACAGACCTGTTGGTATAGTGGTTAGCGACCCTGACTGCTATGCCGGAGGTCGTGTGTTCGATTCCCACCCAGGATAAATGTTTGTGTGATGAGCACGATCATTTGTTCTGTGTCTGGGTGTAATTTATCTATAATATGTATGTATTTAGATATATATAAGTATGTTTATCAGTTGTCTAGTACCCATAACACAAGCTCCGCTTAGCTTGGGACTAGATGGCGTTGTGTGATAGTTGTGGAATCCTACTAATATTATAAACGCGAAAGTTTGTATGGATGGATGGATGGATGTTTGTTACTCTTTCACGCAAAAACTACTGAATGGATTTTAATGAAACTTTACAATAATATAGCTTATACATCAGAATAACACATAGGCTACAATTTATAAACATATTGTTCGAAATACTAATCCTGCGCAGACGAAGTCGCGGGCACCAGCTAGTATTATTATATTATTATCCAGTACAGAGCCAGATACAGAACTAATGTATTGTAGAGCCAAGCTTAGGGTTCGCTTGGTTAGGTTTACAGGTTTGGTCAAAATGCATGGCTTGGTCGTCCCATTGAATTATTGCATGACACAAAAGAGTGAGTTTTTCTTACCATAAACCATTGGGAGTGTGTGTGCGACGGCCGCGAAACGGGTGACCGTAGGGTTGCTTACTTTTTTTTACAAAAAAAAAAAAAAAAAACGTATAAACTAGTTTGGATAGGAAAAAAATAAAGTATTAGAGACAAAAAGAAGTATTTTTAAAATTTTATGTTTTTATTGTTTTAAAAACGTATTTTTGTGTGCTATTAGCACATGCTAACAAATTTTTTTTATCTTTAAATGTTACAAAGCTGGTTTGACAATCAACATTTAAATTTAAATAAATAAACAATTAGTTTTTAATTAAATTTATTGATGCTCTATTTCTCTCTTCTCGCCACTTTAGATTCATTACTGAAAAAACTCTTTTAGTGAAAGCTGAAGTGGCGGGAATGGAGAGTAGGTAAGAAATATTTTTTCTAAATGGTAAGCTATCAGATGCATTTTTAAGTATATTATATTTTTCATCTGACATTTCGCTCAGTAATTATAAATCGTTTCCATTATCCGTTTTAAATAGTTCGTTCAGCAATTGTAAATCGTTAAGTGTCCATAATGAGTATTTTGTTTTACGCATCACAGTAAAGGTTGAAAATAAAGTATTTTTGCATACTTTATTTGTATGTAAAAGTATAAAGTATAGTTATCAAAAATAAAGTAGGATACGTTATTATAAAGTATGGTTGACAACCCTAGGTGAGCGGTACATTTTGGTTTAGGTAAGGTTTTCAAGTCAAGCAATGTAGAGTTATGGGCTCGGTTCTACATAAGTTCTGATAACTTTTTTCTGTGAAAACTTTATGTCAGTCTGGTACATGAAATGTTTTGCTGGGAAACATATAAATGAACCTACCTTTCAAATAATTACATTTTGTAGGATATGACACTCCAACAAGATGGCGCTCCACAACACAACAGCCGCCATAGGCGTTCTAATCTGTACTCTACTTGCGTAACACATTGTCGATCACAATCTGAATCATTTTGAAGAATACTGCTAATCGATTTCCTCTAATGTTTGTGAAATTTGTCAGCTCAGTAATGCTAAATAATGCAGTCAATGTTGTTGAAGTGTCAAAATTAAAGCCATTCCTATGGTTAGTCTGTTACGCAATTACCCCTTTAAGTGAATTTGAATCTGAAACAAAAATCCACCCCAAACACCTGGTCTTTTCCAGTTAATATATGTAGTTCCCTCGTCAATATTTCAAGTGCTATTTCGACGGTGAGTTACAGATTAGGTAGGTATAACTTACATTAATGTTAAATCATACCTGAATTAATTGAGTACATTCAGCCTCTCATACCTACGTCAACTAAATAAGTACGAGTGCGACGTCATTGGAACACACAAATGTCCATAATCCACATTGTACGTAATCTCTGCTTTACCTGTGTCACTTCATTTCCCCTCGTAATTATTATCATCATTTCAGCCGTAAGACGTCCACTGCTGGACTTAGGCCTCCCCCAATTTGGGGGGCTGTGCCATAATCGCCACGCTTGGCAGGCGGGTTGGCGATCGCAGTATGGTGGTAAAATTCATAGAGAACGCTGCTGCCCATTCTCTAGTAAGTCCCTTAGTCGCCTTTTACGACACCCACGGGAAGAAATGGGGTGGTGTTATTCTTTACGTCCGGCACCACACGGTACCGTAATTATTATACAAATATATAATCAACCTATAATGTTCCCACTGCTGGGAAACAGGCCTCCTCTCTGTGAGAAGAAGTGGGCCGTAATCCACCACGCGGGCCCAGTGTGGGGTGCTAGATGTCACATGTCTTTGCATTGTTGGTTCTAGGACGTGCTTGTTTCCTCACGATGTTTTCCTTTGCCGTTTTGAGAGCAGTGGTGATGGCTTTACACCCAGTAAAGCGCCTGTCTGGTTTCGAACCTCTGACCCACAACTTGTAAGTTGCAGCCGTTACTACTGCTTACAGTTACGGTTAATGTTCCCACTCCTCATAATTATTACCACTGTAGTATTCATAGTGCACAATAGTCATGTGAAACAATTATGTCACTAACTATAATAATTCAATTGATTGTTTTGCATTCAACGCATACAGACGTGCTCATAAATGCACAATATCAGTAAAATAAATTAACGCTTATGTAAGCAGTGACCCACTTTAGGTGTTATAGCGTGTTATTCAATAAATATTACAGTAATAAGTTACAATAATGAACTGACGATAATATAATCCTAAAAATTTGTATATGGACGGCAGCCCCTTTACTCGCAGCGCCATGATACGACGTAGTCCGCCACCGACTCCGACCCCAGTACCAATACCGGCAAGGACACCGCCCCAAGAACCAAGACAAGACCAAGATGACGCAGTTGAAGTTGTATCCACTCCGGAGATTCAGAACTGGATGACGTCTATTGAGCAGTGCCTGAATGAGGTAGTTGCTATAGCTTCTAAGGGAAAGCTAAACGCTGATCAGAAGCTGAAAATAAGCAATCTTTGTCGGAAAGTTGGACATGGAGCTTCACAAATGGCTGTGCAATACCAGTCACTAAAACAAAAAGCAATCCAAACACATGCCACCATTAAAACCATGACCGAAGCTTGAGACCTATCAGATTGTCTAATAGAGATGAACTGGACGATTATTTTTTTTGGATGGGAAATCATCAAATGACTTCTCCCGCTCTGGGCGGAGCGGGAGGGCGTGTCAGACTTTTACTGACCCACCCGTGTTCCTTCAGTTGCCCATGTGCCGGGGCCACGGTATCTCTTTCGAACAATCACGCGACCCCGGCAGGCACCGGTCCTAGCAGACCCCTTCAGTGCTGCTGACATCTCTTTGAGGCAACCGGACGATTCAGGAGTCCTGTACGAAGCGAGAAGCAACTTCATCGTCATTTGCAGATATGGTCAAGAAGGGGTCCAACACCTTTGTTCGTCCTAATACTTTAGCTCCGTTGCCATTTACCCCAGTGACAACTCAAAGACCAGTTACGAAACCAAGAACATGGTCCAACAAATCATATGCCATGGAGAAATGAAGCTAAAAGTGCGAGGCGTACGCAAAATTGGAAAAGGAGGCCTTATAATAAGCACGGAGACTAAAGATGACCTAGATAGGCTCAAACAAACAGTCCAATTTGCTTCGTCAGGGCTTACCGTCGACGAACCTAAAAAACGCAAACCTCGCATAATAGTTATAGGAGTGTCTTCATCGATGGCTGAAAATGAGGTTTATAAATGTATTTATGAACAAAACCTGACCGACAAACTGCCCACTTTATCCTTAGATACATTTTTGGCCTCAATAAAACTTAGCCACAAATCAGGCAGGAAAGATGCTGAGAACTGTAACTATATTCTAGAAGTTCGAGCCGTCGTACGCAATGCCCTCATTACACAAGACCGAGTTTTCATAAATTATACGTCCTGCCCGTTACGAGACTTCACACTAGTAACGAGATGTTACAAGTGCCAGCAGTACGGTCATGCAGCCAAAACCTGTAAAATTGCTGTTCCTACATGTGGACATTGCGGTGAAGAAGGACACGCAATACAGGACTGTGCCAAAAAATCCGAAACGCCTAAATGTGCTACCTGTTTGCGCTTTAAAAAAAAAGCCAACCACAAGACGGGAGACGCAGATTGTCCGGCCAAAAAAGCTGCCGAAAACAGGTACATAAACTCAATTGATTATGTAGGCGCCTATGAGCGCCACTTTTTGTTTATATTATAGACCTAATTTTTATTGTTATTTTCTTTAGTTTTAGTATGGATCCTAACTTATTTACCGATATAGATAACTCATTTTTAACTGTGTCAAAAATATGTGACGTTGAGGATTGCAGACAATATCTTTCCGATCATGAAAACTCACTAACTATACTAAGCCAAAACATTCGTAGTATTGTTAAGAACATAGATAGCTTAAAAAAAAATCTGCATAGACTTAATTTTGATTGCGATGTACTAACTGAGTGTTGGCTAGCTGGCCGCTTTGATCATCTCCCATTAATAGCTGGGTATAACTTATTGTATATCACAATAAACAGCAATCAAAATGGTGGTGTGGTCGTTTTTGCTAAAGAATGTTTAAAGGCAACAATCGAGGAACCTACTCTACAAGACTGTATGAGTAATTGTTTACTTATTAAAATCGGTGTGACTACAGCAATAATCGCTATGTATAGTCACCCTCCACGAGTTTTGATTTCTTTCATAATTCCTTAAACTAGATATTTCTAGCGTTAAGCTCGTTTAAGAATGTTATCCTAACAGGGGATTTAAATATAAATATTGCTTCCGAAAACTGCGATGCAGGGACCCAAAATTACCTTAATATCTACTCATACCATGGTTTTCTCCCCGCTTACACATTGCCTACTCATCTAACCGGTTCCTGTCTCGATCATATGATGATCAAAACCAGCTTATCACAATAATTATATTACGCTTGTTACTAACACAACAATTACTGACCATCACGCTGTCCTACTTTCCGTAAATTTAACGCTGCCTAAGGTAACTCGTCCCTTGACTAAAACCAAATTAAACACAAATAAACTTGAATATGACTTATGCAACCTCGATTTATATTTTGTTTATAATACCGCTGACGCTAATTTGGCTTTATCGTACTTAATAAAACATGTCCAACAAGCAATATTACGTAACACCACTGTTTCTATAGTGGATAAGAAAAGTTATAATATTAAGCCATGGATTACTCCTGGACTAATTCGATGTATAAGACACAGAGATAAACTTCATCAGAGAACAAAAAGATTCCCTGATAATTTAATCATTCATACCACCTATAAAAGATACAGGAATTTCTGCAATAATCTGCTAAAGAATTTAAAAAATAATTACGATAAAAACGAATTAAGCAGAGCAGGTAACAATAGCAAGCAACTTTGGAAACATATTAAAAACGTGACCAATATGTCTAAACCGCGTGAATAAAATTCGAGTTTACTGCTTACTAATCCTTCACCAATTCTGTCAGCTAACAATGTTAATAACTTTTTTGTCAATGTTGGGAAAACTCTTGCCGAACAGATTCCGAAACATTGTTGCGACCAACGTCTCCAAAAATCAAGCAAAATGTGTAACTTGAAATCTTTTGCTATGCTCGACACCGACGAAGACGAAATAACCCGAATTATTTCTGGTTTAAAAAATGATTGTGCTGTTGGATGGGATAATATAAGCAATAAGATCCTTAAGCTCTTTAGGCATATTTTAGCACCTCCCCTAACGCACATTTTTTGAATCTGTCTTTCCAATGGAATTTTCCCTAGATGCCTAAAGAAGGCAGTTGTAATCCCTGTGTTTAAATCTGGAAATAAGGACTTAGTTAATAATTATAGGCCAATATCGTTACTACCCTCAATATCAAAAATATTAGAGAAAATTATAAACAATAGACTTGTGAACTATCTCGAACACAATAACTTCTTATCCCCTTCGCAATTTGGTTTTAGAGCTAAATTATCCACAGCCGATGCGGTACATAGTTTGACCGATTACATTTCAAAAGAACTTGACAAAGGGAACCAGACCCTGGGTGTCTTCCAGGATTTAGCCAAGGCCTTTGACACAGTGTCTGTTTCTGTTCTTCTGGATAAATAACATACTATAAGAATAAGGGAAACGCCACTAAAACTATTCACTGACTACTTACATGACCGATACCAATGCGTCAGAATAGGTACAACCTTGAGCGATGAGCAGAAATGTGCAGGTTTTGGTGTTCCTCAGGGAAGTATTCTGGCCTCACGCTCTTCCTGATTTATATTAACGACCTGTGTAACCTTAATATTAAAGCCGGCAAAATTATATCATATGCAGACGACACGGCGTTAATATTTAGCGCTAAAACCAGTACCGAACTCTTCGAAATCGCACAACTAGGTTTTAGTACTGTGACAAATTGGCTTCAAACAAATTTACTAACATTAAATGCTGACAAAACAAAATTTATTCACTTCTCCATGCGCAAGCCCCAACTCAACTTTACTAACCCTCACCTATATGCCCATCAATGTGGTAACCCCTCAGTCAACATGTGTAATTGTCCTGTTATCCTCAAAACAAGCAATATAAAATACCTCGGCGTAATAATACACGACACTCTGTCCTTCAGAAAACATATTGAAAGTCTCGTTAAAAGAGTGCGCAAATTAATATATGTTTTAAAAAAATTACGTACAGTCGCCGATTCAAAATTAATCACACAAGTTTATTTGGCCCTCTGTCAATCAATAATTCAATACTGCATCACATCATGGGGTGGCGCACCAAAAACGAATCTAATTCCTTTTGAAAAAGCTCAGAGAGCTATTTTAAATGTAGCAAACTTCCATCCCTTTTTCTTTCCTACAGATCTGCTATACAAATTCTGCAACGTGCTGACTGTTCGCCAACTTTTCATAATGCACTTAGTATTAAAACAGCACACCATGCTTACCTAAACTGCTGATAATACTAACAAAAGACGGAATGATATAGTATGCCCATCAAACGCAATCTCAAAACATGCTTTAGTAGAAAGGTTTTTTTACATTCTTAGGCCCATATCTGTACAATAGGTTAAATAGAAAACCAAGTATCTTTAAACTAAATTACTTTAGCTGTAAACAAATTATACTTAAATATTTACTAACCATCGATTATACACAGATGGAAGATCTACTTGTTGTCTGCAAATAGACCGACTAACATAAAATGCTATTTCACTTTTATTTTCCTAATTTTTATTTGGTTTTTACTTTTTACTCATTGTTAATTTATTTTATTAAGTATTAATGCACTTACTAGCCTGAAACACAGGCAATACTTTCTGAATGGCCTGGTACATATGCTTTGGTTAAACTAACATTATTATAAATCGTTTATTTATAAAAATGGGCACATTTACAATATTAATTAAAAATCAAAATAGAGCACAGTTGCTCATTTGCCTGAACTAGGTTAACCTAGTTCAGGTTCAGGACTTCTTGAACAGCACGCTGGTCAAACTTCTGGGTCACCCTCCTTACAGCCCTAACCTAGCACCGTGTGACTTCTTTTTATCCCCAAAAATTTTAAATCAGCTCATAAGGATACAATTTTCGTCGGCAGAAGATGCGCTGTCAGCGTTCGAGCAGGCTGTAAACGATATGTCTGCGGTGGACTGGAAAATGTGTTTCGAAAACTGGTTCAGACGCATGAAACTTTGCAGAGAGACTGGTGGAGAGTATTTTGTAAAGATTTAATAAAAAATATTTACATATAGAACACTTTTTTTATTTTCGCAAAACTTTCTGAGTGTCCCACGTATTAGGTAATCAACGTTCCTACTGGATTGCAAACACAGGATGCACGAGAATCCTCCTATTGTAATGGTCTGAGGTCGATACTTGCTTACGTCGAACTATCGACTGTGGACGTTGATTGATGTCAGATCAAACTGCTCACACATGAGTTCATACTCATTATATCTATGATCCATCCCTTGGGATACCTACCTGTATCTACCTAAGTACGTGGGTACTTATATCCTACTTTACTCGTTGGTGTACGTACAATCTACAATTTCATAGCTTAGTAATGGTAGTCGAGGGTTAGCAGAAAAGCTTGTCCAGAGAAACTTTCTAAAAATATACCTACTGTTTAATACTTTTTTGCAGTCTATCATCATAAGAGAGGTATGGCGCTATATGCCAATATACAGATTTCTTACCTAGTTCGGCAGCAAATGCTCCCATGTTGCATGATTTTCAATATAGCCTGCAAAGGGAACCTGATGTCCCGATGTCACAGACATTTGAGTAAAATAACTGTGACTGCACTGTGCGGAAGGATATTGGAAAGAAGGTGTATTATTCTATTCTATTTCTATTATACAAAGGCGAAGGCGTATTTTTTGCACCGCTGAACAAAGTGTAAAGAAATTTCGAAAAAAAAATTTGGCGTGGGGCTCATGATACATGTCACGACGAAAAAAAGCAAACATTTCAAAGCGCATTTGTGGGAATATGTTACCATAAAATTTCGTAAAACTAAGGTAATTAATACAAAATTTCGGTTGCTACCTACATTAAATTTACACAAAAATACGTGGGACACTCAGAAAGTTTTGCGAAAATAAAAAGAAGTGTTCTATAGGTAAATATTTTTTTATTAAATCATTTCAAAATATTCTCCACTAGCCTCTATGCAAAGTTTCATGCGTCTGAACCAGTTTTTGAAACACTTTTTCCAGTCCGCCGCAGACACTTCGTTTACAGCCTGCTCGAACGCTGACAGCGCATCTTCTGGCGACGAAAATTGTATCCCTATAAGCTGATTTTAAATTTTTGGGAATAAAAAGAAGTAACACGGTGCTAGGTTAGGGCTGTAAGGAGGGTGACCCAGAAGTTTCACCAGCGTGCTGTTCAAGAAGTCCCTCGTTTTGACCGCGGTGTGCGTGGGCGCGTTGTCGTGGTGGAGCAGTAGCCCGCGGAGCCCTGTGTTTGGTCGGTTGTTGCTCTTTGGTTCCGTAAAGGGATTGTGACACCAAGTAGTAAGTCAAATTGAGAAAGCTCGCGATCAAAATCTTCCCCCCGCTTCTAGATCGCTCCACTTTGGTAGGCGTTGATTCGTTTTGAAACACCCAAACCATTGACTGGCGCTTCGTTTCTGGTTCGTATTGATAAATCCAGGACTCGTCACCAGTAATAATGTCGTAAACACGCCGAGACGAGCCTGCTTCAAATTTGTTTATCATATCACGGCACCATTCCACCCGGGCCTGCTTCTGAGCATCGGTGAGGTTGTGCGGCACCCAGCGTGAAACTATCCTCCTCACGCGAAGATACACGTGTAGAATCTCGTGAAGGCTTCCCGATCCAATCTGCAGTATGTGTTGAATCTCCTGATACGTAATTGGATTAAATTTTTCACTGCTAGCACGTTTTCCTCCGTAACAGCCGTCAAAGGGCGACCACTTCTTTCTTCATCCCCTAAAGTTAGTGGACCACGTTTGAATTCGTTATACCAACGATACACCGTTGCCTTGGAAGGGCTTTCATCCATGAATGCAATTTGAAGTCTATCGTATTATTCATCCGGATTCAGGCGATACTTGAAATCGTAAAAAATCATAGCGCGAAAATGTTCCCGGCGCAAATCCATTGTCAAAATGAGACACGATAATTTAATTAGCTCGCGAAAAATGTAGAGGGAAATTTTGAAATTGGAACGTACCTATTTTTACTTATAAATAATCATTATTTTTATAATAGTTTATAACTGGCCAGTCTCTCATACCAAAAACTTTTATTCGTAATACTTTCTGAGTGGGCTGGTATTTTTTAAATAGTTGTCTATCTGACTGTTTTGTTCCGGTTAATGTAAAAAACAGCTGGACTGGTTTACTACTGTAGGAGTAAGTTTTTGTCCGATAGCACGTTCCCGTGGGTCCATTTCCGAAATCGACGTGGGCGAAGCCGCGGTCACAGCTCGCATTATCATCATCTGCCTAGCATTTGTACAACTACGTTGGGGTCGGCTTCCAGTTTAACCAGATTCAGCTGAATACCCGTATTTTACATGGAGCGACTGCCTGCACAGCAAGCATTATACAGGATAAGTTTTTAACCAGTGCGCAAATTTTAACAAATTATAGTTAAACAAGTTATAATAACCATGCAATTTTTATTTTGATATATCTTAATAAAAAAACAAAGTTATCATAAACGACAGATGTTTATTTTAAAACTGGTTTTTATGGTAACTTGCGCGCGGCGCGGCGCGGTGGCGAAGGTGAACGACCGAGCGTAGCTACAAGTACCTACCAGCTGTTTGATCGGTCAAAATTCTAAGAAGTTCGAAGTACCTACGGCACGTGGTTACTGACCTATTCCTATTGTCGATATCATATTACGGAATATGTAGGGCGTCCACAGTTTGCTGATTTAAGGTCGAATAAAAATTAAAAACAAGTATTGAAAAAGTAGTTGAAATGTATTCTATTACTGATACTGAACCACCAAAAAAAAAATTTGAGCACTGGTAAAAAAAAACCTGTATAATAATAAAAGGAGAAACTGACTGACTGACATATCCACGCGCACCGAAACTACTGGGATAGGGATCTTTTTCCTTGTTAATAAACTTGTGGCATGGTAGGATTACTTGCTGAAGTAAAATGTTCATTATTATTAGATTTTGGAAACTAGAGGGGCTTTTAGCAAATTGATTGAAGAATATGAAGGTTTCTATATTCCAAAATTTTAATATGTTTGCATGTTGTAGAAAGGAGTCCGTGTAAACATAAAAAAGCTGACTATCCTTTAGGTACCTATACCCAATCGAATTTCTGCCGACATTTGCGTTTCAGTAAATCGATACCAAAATGATATCCTACAAAGTTTTAATTAAAAGGTATAAAGATTCAACCGTTTAGACTCTGCAAACAGTCGACAACAGACTTTTGGGGATCCTGATTGTTTCCTAAAAGTTAATCAACGTTTTTTAATTTTTCATTCATTATAACATCATATTTTAAATACTTCGATAGGTAATATTTATTCGACTTATGAACGGAATTTTAATAATTGACATTACAGATTAATTTTATGTCTTGTCTCTCAATTATTATATTAAAGAAAATACAGCTCTTAGGTATTGCATAAAGGCACACTTAATACAGGCTATATTTTATTGAGTCCATATAAACGTTATATTATATTATACAGGATAAGTTTTTATCCAGTGTGTAAATTGTAACCATGAATTCAGCATATCATTCTAGAACCCCTTGTGCAAACATTTTTCGTCGGTTTTACAAAAAAAAAAATCAGCTGTTTCATAGAAAAATGCAATACCTGCGGACTCAAAATTTATGGAACAGCTGATTTTTTTTGTATAACCGACGAAAATTTTCTACGCTGGGGGGTCTAGAATGATATGCTCAATTCATGGTTACAGTTTGCGCACTGGATAAAAACTTATCCTGTATAAAGGCATCGCGGCAACGGTACATAAACATGAATAATAGTGAATCTACCAAGCAAAACCATGATTAATGTGTAATTATAGTTTTGGACAGACATAATATTATATATGTAGTTGCAGAGGTAGCGGACTTGCGGTGTCCAAGCCAACTATGTATTCTAGTCCTACATACAGGAGTAGGTACCCGACTCACTGGTTTGGGTTTGACACGTGTCCTAACTACTAAATACATTTAGCTTGATACTATTCCGAAAACTATATACCGGGTGACATTTTATATCGTCTTGAAAAAAATGGGTGTAATAGGTGAACGGAGTAGAAGCCTTTGGCATAGAAATTTTTATTTTTGAATAACATGTAATGAAATTGATCTAGCAATAAATACTACACATTTAAAGTAACATTTTCATACTAGAACAACAAAAATAGAAATATGGAAAAAAAAGAAAAAAAAACAATTAAAATCTATCGAAACTCAAACAATACGCACCCTACTCAATGCGCGGCATGTATCAATGATTTCGTAGTGCTGTCCTACCCTTTGAAGTCGGCCGATAGGCGGCCTCATTGATCTTTCGCAGGCGCACGAGCCGCACACGCATTCCCGTCTGCCCGCGTCCCGCGCTCCTTTAGTCACCTGCGATGAATCTGAAGGCCTTCCTGCCTTCTATTCTAGTTACACAACACACCATATGAAGGTCGAGACGGTAAAAAATGTCATCCGGTATAAGGCTTCATTGACTATCAAAGTTTGAAACTATAGGGAGGTAGAAGTTAAAGGCCCCATGCATTACACAGCGCGGCTGCGCGTTTTGCTTGGAAACAAACCAAAATTTATAGTGTATGGATTTGACGTGCATCAAAATTATTATTATTATCGCTGCTGGGCTTGCTGGATATAATTGTCGTCCATCCAAGGTCACTGGGTTATCCCCTCCATCAACACGCCCAAACGCTCGGCAGTGTATTGCATTGCTATGCTGTTCTGTTCGTCATTCCGCCCGCCAAGCAAGCTTGTAAATTTGTTGTGTTTCTGTGCAGCGAACGATCATTCCTCGGCTCGCACGTGCTGTAGATGGTTGTTGAAAATGGAGAAGGACGTTTTAACTGAATTCATAGAATGCTACAAAATCAATTCGTCTTTGTGGGATACAAGCACAAATGATTATAGTACCACGTTTTTTGAATAATTCTTCCATCCAGACTCGTTTTCTCTTTTTTTTAACTTGCGAAAGCAAAAGTAAAGCCATTCCGATTCTTGGATAAAACAGGTGGCATAGCAAACGTGCACTCTCATTCACCACCAAACTGAAAACGAGGTTCGTCCATCTGCTTGGTAATCTGTGGAAAAGGTCGCTACAGCAGTTCGCCCAGCCGCGCTGTGTAATGAATGGGGCCTTTTACAGTTGTTGATGAAAATCTATTGACCTACTTAACATTAGATTACAAAAGTTAGACAGTACTATTTTCTATGTTCAGTTATGTGGTTTCGAATTCCAATGTTGTGGGAGATTAGAATTATTTACTAGGCGATTTAATGGTCTCGACTTTTCCCCTTCACTGCGCTCCCACTCAGCAAAATTTTCAATAACGCTCACTTGACAGGATTTGATAAATGTTTCGTGGAAGTTACAGGTGACTATGCTAGCTGACAAGTTACACGTTTAAGTTTATGCTAGTACGGCAGGTATCACTTGAAAATGTAATGTGTATTTGTATTCTAAGGAAAACTGTAGGTCAGTGGTAAGCATCAGTAGATAGTTTATTATTTTAATGAAATATCGTATTATACGTAGTCGAATCCGACTCGACGTGGCAGCGTTCTGGAAGCTACGCAATATCTTTTCGTCTCACATACCGCAGTGTCTCAAGACGAACGTTATTGACCAGTGCCTGTTGACCTATGGCACTGAAACGACGTCGCTCACAATGACCCTCATAACAAGACTGAAAGTTATCCACAGCAGAAAGGAGACAGTTATGCTTGGAGTTTCTAAATGAAGAGCCGTAGGAGAACCAAAGTAACCGACATAGACCAAAGAATTATCAAAATTTAAGTGGCAGTGGGCAAGGTACTACCAGGGTCGGGAAATTTGTTCGAAAGGGTTACCGTGACCCTGGCATATAGGCAACTGAAGAAACGCGGCTGGGTTTTAGTCCATAAAAGTCTGATCCGCTCTCCCGCTCCGCCCAGAGCGGAAGACGCTATCTGACGATTTCCCACATAAAAAAAGTGGGCAGGGTAAATTGCTCGCGAATAGATGGCCGATGGGGCCGAAAAGTTCTAGACTAGCGACCGCGAACTAGAAGACGTAGCGTTGTAAGACCTTCCACTAGGTGGACATATAACGATTCGAGAAACCGGTCAAGCTGGCGGTGCTTCAGGGAAGGCCTATGTCTAGCAGAAGACATATTTTGGCTGTAGGCATCTTTTAGCTGAAATGTTGATGATGCGTAATATGCTAGGCCAGCTCAAGGTTAAATTAGTAACATTAAGGACGTGCGGTCGACTCGACATTCTTATTTTACAACTGCAGCGTATATTTTTAGGCGGTTTTAGCAACTGCTTGGATTAGATGCTTTTAGGCATCCGTAAGTGAGCCTCGGGGGCCTCGGGAGATGAGAAGCACGTAGTGGTCACGTGAGGGCTGTGAGGTAGGTAAACGATTGTTTCCCCTGGGATGTGCCAAAGTAGTCGTACGTACAGGAGGTACAAATGGGAGCTCCCGTTCAAATCCCGGTCCAAGGACAGTCAGCGGCAAAAGTCTGTCAACGCTCAGTTTTTTTTTATTGAGCTAAATATTAAATTAAATTTAGGTATGTAATACTTACTGAAATACATTAAACAATTTGCATTATAAGTTTCAAGTATCATAACAGCAGCGGGTGGTGCTGACCGTACGTATGTATGTACGGAAACTGGCGTTATGGTTATTCCAAATCCTCGTTACGCGTCTGTCATTATAATCGTCATGAGGCATTATTGATCAAGATGTTTTTTTTTTTTTGTGAAAACTGATTATTTTCCAGCTGTGGTACCCCCCAAATTCGTATACAACTACTTCTTATGTAAATAAGTGGAAAGGATACGTATCATTGAAGCTAAATCATAAGTAGCTATGAGTTAGCTTGTTCGGATAGCCAAGCCGAGTAATATGGGACCACCGAACAAATTTCTCCTATCAAATTTCGACTTTTCAAAATTGTTCAACAAATGAAGAAAATATTGATGTACATTAAAAAAAAAATATATACAAAAGTACTTTGGTACGGTACGATCCGGAATTACAGATTAATTGAACCTACTCCTTTTGTGAGAAGTCGGTTGAAAAGGTGTACAATGGTTTCTTAAGACATTTCAAGAGCTTCCCACCCCATATTCAAGAAAAAGCTGACGAGTTAGATATTGGACAATATTGTTTTTAAGTCGTTGGCGAATTAATGGAATACTAGCTTTTACTCGCGGCTTTGCTCGCGTCTATGTCGTATTATACCCATTGGGAACGTACTATCGGGATTAAATTACCCAGTTTCTACACGAATCCGGATTAGGTATACATCCAGACAAACAAACAGAAAGACAATCTAAAACTATTTAATTTTTTTGTTTAATGTTGGTTATATCGAAAGACTTAGGATTAGGCTGCCAATGGAATAGAAATGCAGACCATTTTTAAGTAATATTTAGTGACGAATTCTGAGCAATTTTAAAAAACATTACATACATATAATTGTGCATTTTTGAATCCCATGTATTTTCGCCTGGGTCATATGGAGTGCTCAATTGATGCAAATGTGTTACATCATCACGTCCTGAAAGGAATACGTCTTACAAGTCACCCTGTTATAGATCAAAAACCTAATATGCTTCCGGATGACCTAGAAAGTTGTAATTTGTCGTCCAGCCGGGTAATTGCATGTTCACAATGAAAAAAGTCAGAAAACAGTGAATTTATCCGATTTGAAATATTTTCCAAGCAATTGATTTTATTAACAACTAGCGCCTTTCGAATTTATAATAGCTACAAAACTTGTTCTTTCGCTGGAGTATGGAATCCATGATGAAAGGTCGCTTTTATTGTTTTATATTCAAGATTGTTTATAATTTATTAACCTTTGACAACCAATAATAACATAAACTGTAACTGGCAGCGCCGCCACAGGTTCAGTGATCTGATATTATTACGAACAATTGTGGTATTAAAGAAATACATTCTTACATAATCTTGCTATTTATATTTCCAAATAGTAAACGTTTGTGATTTACAAGAAACCTGATTCGATTGCTTTTGTCTATGAACATTTGATAGACACTATAAAAATGTACATAATCATTACAAAAATATAGGCATACGTGCGGAATATTCATCAGCATATGCTTTGTGTAAATAATTCGACTGTTCAAGAAGTTATTCTTTTTTATTTCAACATTGTGGTAGCCGAAAAAAGAGAAATTGTGTTTAAATTTATTTTAGAATCTAAATATTAAAAAGCTGAAGAGTTTGTTTGTTTGAACACGGTAATCTCAGAAACGACTGGTTTTGGGAATTTTTCAATTCGGAAAAATTCTTTTTGAGTGTTGGATAGCTTATCAATTCAGGAAGGCTATATAACATCACGCTACAGTCATTAGGAGCGGAGCAACAAGGAAAAATGTGCGAAAGCTGACAGGCAATTCGATGCAACGGGAAGGGTCAGAGGAGCAAAAATTTGACGCGGACGAAGTCGCGGGCAGAAGCTATCCTTACTAATATTATAAATGGGAAAGTGTGTGTGTCTGTTTGTCTGTCTTTCACGGCAAAACGGAGCGACGAATTGACGTGATTTTTTAAGTGGAGATAGTTGAAGGGATGGAGAGTGACATAGGCTACTAGGACTACTTTTTGTCTCTTTCTAACCCCCTACTTCCCTAAAATGGGGGGTGAAAGTTAGTATGGAGCAAAAAAATATTGAGTAGGGGATGGAAGTTTGTGTGAGACTCTCCGCAAAATTAGTACAAGTTTTCTATGATACAAACGAATAATAAGCTGAAGAGTTTGTTTGTTTGTTTAGTACTTTAGTTGAACGCGCTAATCTCAGGAAATACTGGTCCGAATTGAAAAATCATTTTGTGTTGAGTAGCCTTTTTATTGAGGAAGGCTATAGGCTATATAAAATCACGCTACAATCAAAAGGAGTGCAGCAGCAACGAAAACACCATCGAAAACTGGCAGACAATTCGGTGCGACGGGAAGGGTCAGGGGAGCAGAAACTTGACGCGGACGAAGTCGCGGGCAGAAGCTACGTTCATATAAATAAATAAAATAAATAAATAAATATCTTAGGACAACCAACACACCGTTATCTGATCCCAAACTAGGCAGAGCCTGTACTATGGCAACCAGACAACTGATAAACATACTTATATATTTCTAAATACATACATATGTAGATAAATTACACCCAGACACAGAACAAATGATCGTGCTCATCACACAAAGATTTGTCCTGGGTGGGAATCGAACCCACGACCTCAGTCTCAGCAGTCAGGGTCACTAACCACTAGATAAATGTTAAGATTATGTACCCTTTTAACAACATGGATATTCTTAATATTGAACTTGGCTTCTACTTTCTTATTTTTTGTTTTTGGATTGGTACTTCACCTACTAACACCATGATGTCCATAATATGACCATATTTTGTAGTAGAATTTACAATATTCATAAAATTGTTACCATCATACGTAGGTAAAGCTACGTTCTTACAAATGAATAAATTCTGATTCAGATGGGTTTTCTACCGAAATCACCGTCGCTTTGCTTTAAGACTGTAGTTTCAGTTGTCTCACATTGTTTCGAGCACCACATAAGTCGTTCCCTTTAACGAAATCTAATTTTGAAAGCACTGTATTCTCTTTCCTCTACCATTTTGGAAGTTTCTGGTGGTTTCGGCTAGACTAGGGATAACCTGATTGTGGTGTAAATTTGCTCATTAAATATATTATAATGCTTTTTCGATAGTTAGGTACATACTTCTACTAAACAATCAAGAGATATCGTTTTTAAAACAAGATCAGCGTTTATTAAAGTAGGTAGATGATGTAAAAATATTTTATGAATTTTCAGTTAGCTACCGAACATAAACTTCATCAAGATTCCCTAAACATAAATATCGATAAGCGAATTTCTCCTTAAAGTTGATTATATGCGGCTTCTTTCATTGGTCGCTCAGTCATGTTCTTTCGTTGTTGACCGTCAGTTTCTGTACACCTACCTCAGAAATACAAAGCCTATTGATGTCGTCGGGACAATAAGAACGTAATACAGTTTAATGTATGTTATTGTACGAAAATACAGATCAAGGTGAACGCGTTACTTAGGTGTAGATATGGCGTAAAATCATAATATCACGCACCCCTCTCATAGGAGGGTAAAATATTGGCAGTTTGAAACCAATCGTCTCTTTGGTTAAGTGATGGCGCAGCTGGTGAGCGTGACAATCGATTCTTTTACTGCAGTATTTTTCGGGTAGACGTCCCTGGCGTGTTTGTTGACACAGATTGGAACCATTACGTATGTACTCATCCAGAATCTAGAATTCATGATGAATTCTATATCTTGTATCCAACTTGCTTCATAATCATAAAATAAATAAGTACCTACAATAAAATCGTCTCAAACTTATAACAATGTTCCTTTCCTTCATAGAAAGATGTTGGAATAACAAAGTGCATTACATTCCTAAGTGCTGGACGTAATACTTTTACAAGATATCAGGCCAGCGTAATGCGCCGGGCTTGTGGCTCAAACAAACTCACTCTGCTTTGTTTGATATACGTAATTCGCAAATGGAGATCCCAATAACTTGGAATTTCGATGAAACGTAACAAAGGGAAGTCAGTTACAAAGAATTGAAAGCAGAAATAGGGTTCTTTCGAATTCAGGAAGGAACGAACAGTGATTTAGAGCGATAGGAAATGTGGAGCCAAGTTTAAGAGAATTATAGGTTGGTGCTTAACTGTTATGTAGAGCCACTTAGGTACGTACTTAGGTAACTAGAAAAAAAAAAAACGGTGGCTCAGTTATTGCTTTTCATTTTATAAACACTGAAACCTGAAAATATTAAATTAATTGTCAGATGATAACTAAAAGCTTCGTGGTGGATAAATAATAAAAGTGAGTAGGTAATTGTTACGGTTCTTTTTGAAGGATTTACAGATCATGGAGAAAAATCACTGACGATTCAAGTTTAATGGAAATAATCCTGAGTTATCCGTTTCAACAGCGAGGCACCGCTGGTTTTGATAAATTATTGAAGCTTTTTGTGACTTGACCATAGTTATGCGGATTACGGTCTGAGACGCCGCGACGTGCGACGCGACGAGAACGCTAAGGGAGCCAAAGTCCGAATATAACAATGTATGGGATTATGACGACCCTTGAAAGCCTGACACCAATAAAAATTAATTCCGGCGTTCCATTTTTCAGCATTTTATTTTCGAACATATGGTCCCTGTGGGTACATATACAGGATCAGTTTTTATCCAGTGCGCAAACTGTAACCATGAATACAGCATATCATTCTAGACCCCCCAGCGTAGAAAATTTTCGCCAGTTATACAAAAAAAAAAAATCAGCTGTTCAATACATTTTGACCCCGTCGGTATTGCATTTTTCTATGAAACAGCTGATATTCTTTTGTAAAACCATCGAAAATTTTCTGCGCAAGGGGGTCTAGAATGATATGCTGAATTCATGGTTACAATTTACGCACTGGATAAAACTTATCATGTATAACAGGTGTGCATGTATGACAGGATGCATGGAAAAACACGAAGAAAAGGAGTATGTAATGTTGTGTTATTTTCAGCCTACCCCGATGGGAGTTTATGTATACTATGGTTCCGGTCCCTCTTTTGTAATTAATGGGTCCTGTATTTAATTTGTTTATTATTGTTCAGCTTTTGCTTACAAGTAGGCAAACGGGCATTTGCTGAATTTTGTATCCGTCTTGAGTTTTTACTGAAGTCTATCAAGGGCATTCTCATTGTACAAACCTTTTTTGTGACTCGTATTTCTGAAATAGCAGATTTCCCTGCGGATCCTCATTAAGATACCTTTCTGTGAAATATTTGTAATAAGAACGAATTTCATGGAAATGTTTGCATATAAAAACGTCTTAGGCACGGCAGTTTTAAACATCTTATAATTTAAAACTTAACACAGGTACGGTAAGTACTTTAACAGCTTAATTTAATACCTAAATACCTTTTCTTTCAGGAGCATTCCATAGGTCGCTCATAAGTTACTCTGTTTTATGCCCTAAAGGTAATTTACATTCTGCTCACAACAGAACGTTTTATTTCAAATTCCTGCGGCAAACGGATATCAATTAGGCGAAACACTTAGGAGGAACATTTTAGGGGTAAAAATCTAAAACAAAAAATCATTTGTTGGAAAGAATTTGAAAACCTTTTAAACTATGGTACTGATGTACGAAGTAATTTACAAAAGAGTTTTATGGTTATTAATGGATATGTTCCCGGCCAAACCCGATTTTTTAAGATAAACTAGTTTCGCCTTTTTTTATTTGATCTCGAGGTGGAAATCCTCATGAATGTCCTCCGCCCTGGGGTGGGCGGAGGGGTCTGTCAGACTCTTACTGAATAAAACCACCCCGGTGTTCCGTCCCACACCTACGTCGGGGACCACGGGAACAGATGCGTCTTCCGCGATCCCCAACTGGTGCCGGCCCGCCTCTGCGGGCCTCCTCACAAACTAGTTTCGCCAAGACAAACCAGTTCTCCCTATACGCGATAGGACAAACCAGCATAGACCTATACAGAAAAGACAAAAGAAACAGCATGTATAGGCTACTAAATTAAAAACAAGTAGCGATATAGTGTCACGGTATCATTCTAATGTGAAACTTTAGCCGTTGTAAACTGTTACGCATAAACATGTAGAGTTATTATGTTGATGAGAAGAGAGAACTTGTAACAGATATATTATTATCTAATGGTGATGACAAGCAATATTGGTTGCCGCAGAGCATGAGGTCGGTCAAAGTGTTATTGGATTATTCTATCTGGATTTCTCAGTAGCAGCCCGGGGTCTGTAGTGCCCGATTGATGGCAATAGGCTAGCCACTTAATACATGGCGAAATATGGGTATACTAAAGGTACATCTCTGCTCAAGCCTTCGGGGAAACAAGGGGGTGATGTTATGTTACAGTGGATGCATATAGGCCATATTATGGAGAAGATGATGGTGATGATAACTCCAAGTACTGACATATTGTACGGAATGTAGGTCACGGAACATCGAATGTGTGTCTTTCGGTTTTCAAATTAAACCTTAAACATATTTTATTCTGTCGTTCATTATGTACAACACAAAATAAAGTATTTCGACAATAAAATATCAATGCTCATTGAGAAAATAACATTGTACAACTGTTAAGTAAATGGTTTCTTTCGAAATAATTAAGTACTTGTGAAGAAAAAATGAATGTCGAAATCGGAATATCGGAAATAGTTTTTTTTTTGTATGGGAAATCATCTGACATCTCCCGCTCTGAGTGGAGCGGATGGACGTGTCAGACTTTTACTGACTAAACCCCACCCGTGTTTTTTCAGTTGCCCATATGCCAGGGCCACGGTAACTTTTTCGAACAGATCTCGCGACCCTGGCAGGAAATCGGAACTATAACGACATACCGAAAAAATTGTCAACTATATTTATACATACATTATAAAAAACAAAGTCGCGTATCGTGTCAGTCTGTGTGTACGCTTATAATGTTCTAAGCTGGACGATGGATTTAAATGTGGTTTTCACCACCATTGAGCTCATTCGTTCCAGTGTGATGTATAAATAATTGGCATAATTTTATTTAGTTTAGATATTTCTAAACTATATAAAATTATGCCATTATGTGTTGACATATCGCCATGGAACACATACGATACAGGGATAGGTCGCTAGTACATCAAAAATAAGCAGATTACTTACAAAAAATATATAAATAAGTTTAGTTTACAATGTACATTAAAATTTTGATTGGGTACATATTTGCTGGCTGAGTTTCTATGCCATTGGATATATACTTTACATTAGGTTCTCACATCGATGCTGTGAACGCAATCCATTCGCAAACGAAGCTTAGGTAAATGTTTACGCTTTTTTCTATCAAAGAATCTAGTGATTTGTTTAATTCAAGTACTTGTTTGTGCATAGCACGGGAACATTTAAAACGTTCGCTGTCTGAAAACTTCTGAAAGAATGGTAGTTTTTAAGAACACTTGGTTGGAAAGTGCTGACACGTTGCTGCGTCGTCGGTCTCGGCGCCCGGTGGTCGTTGTACCGCGTGCATTACCTACAGCAGACACGCTGCAATCGACAAATCTATTGTCTCCTGTCGCTTTAAGAAAATACCCATTTTCTAGGAGTATGCGTTTCTAAATATAGATTTGAAGTGGTTTTTCTGGAGAACTCTGTTATTTCAGTGAAAATATTGTTTAACCCTTTCATGGGCGGTGGCGTGTATATACGTTCCAAGACAGCTACGAGTGGTGACAGAACGTACTACCACGTCTATTTTGATTTACTTGTTTTAAGCAGACCGTATACTCACGTTGACTCGCCATACAAAATTGTACTAGCTACGTCTTTCCGCCACAATGCAAGAAAATTTCAAAATTGTTCTGTTTTTTTTTTTTCGACTCGACTTCAATAAACGTCTAACCATTTTGTACGAAGAATTGATGTGTCATTCTACATATACCACGTGATCGAGTACCGTCCGCGAAAGGGTTAAAAAAAACTAAAGAATGGTTACGTAAGTCTACTAGACTAGAGATTTACTTCAGAAGTGTAATCGGAATAGCTTGTAGAAGCCCTACGTAGGTGCAGAGGGAAGCCAAATAATGAGTCACTGATTTTTCGGGTATACGTGTATTGTTCCACACACATAATAAACACAGAAACAGTCAAGATACAAGCACAGCAGATTAGCAAGCTGCTTTATTACGACCGTACGGAAGTAGATTAAAGCTTAGGCGTGAGAGGGCCTGCCAGGGTCGCGAGATCTGTTCGAAAGAGTTACCGTGGCCCTGGCATATAGGCAACTGAAGGAACACGGGTGGGTTTTAGTCAGTAAAAGTCTGACACGCCCTCCCACTCCACCCTACAGCGGGAGACGTCATTTGATCATTTCGAACCCACAAAAAAAGGCGCGAGAGTATTAAATATACATTTAACAAATGTGTGGGGCCACCACAAGCTAATCAGCTGTTAATTTAGTAAAAGTTTTGAAGTGTTTTTATAATTTAAAAACTACATCGTTTATCAGGATATTCTGTTAATTTCACTATGTAGGTACATGTACTACATGACAAGAAACAAGAGATTTCTCTAAATATTACTTAGAAAATGGATAAACAACTTCGCAACCGATGTTACGAAGTCGAAATTAACCGGAGTTATTCGGGTATTAATACTAACACCTACACGATTACTCACGTGCTACTGCACAACAGGAAGTTGGGCCAAACTTACATAATACGACCACGAGTACCGATATGAACACGCTCCAGTTAAATTGAGTTGTACACGATACGTCTTCGAGTGGCAGGCGACTGTGTGAACCACCCCGAGTCACCTCGAGCAACCACGAGCCAAGATTCAGACGTGAATTCATACTTCATGAATACTGTATGACATACCAAGCCGTCGACATAGGAATGGTATACGTATGTAAATCGATTTCTACGTACAATGTTGATTACGATAAACAGTTACAACTGTTCAGTTTCAATTCGCATCCTACTACGGTTAATCCAATTCGCGACAAGCAATGCTCACAAGACCACTTTCGTAAGTGATACCTAGAGTTTTGTTAACTGTATGCTAAGTTATGTTAAATTCTAGTAATGTTACGGAACACCAGTTAGGGCTCGAATGTACTCCGACATGAGTATAGAACTGGTTACACCAGCATCGCAAATTCGTACTACACATTATACCTATGTGTAAAAAGCGTTTGAATATGTTGCTACCCCACACAATATTCTGCTAATTATAGCCTGAAGTTGACATGACGGCTTAAAAATAAAGGAGACGTAGAACGTGTATGTAAACCATAACATACCTACGTATATAATTGTTTTAGGGACTTAATTCCACAAAAACGTCGCACAAATTATAAGTCACACTCAAGCTTGCTTGATTCATGATAGTAAATGATGCTAATTGTGTCGCTGATTGCTCAGGGAACAAAGCTCGGAGCTAAGTAATGCGTCAGACTCTGCGCCGGACATTACGATCTCTGTGTTTATTCTTTTGTCGGCAACAGTACCTTCGAATGCCACTAGGCAGACAAAAACAGCTGAAGCTAGCTTTTACGTCTTTTATTCAGTAGATAATGGACGGTTGTGACTGAAGCTCGGTTAAATGTATCTACCCTCACGCCTGCACGTTATGAGCTGGCAACCTGTCTCTATTGTATAATCCGACACTTACAGCTAAACGTAGCTTACCTCCAGTGTTTACACCTCCATCTCGAAAGCTTTCAGAATACAAGCTCAGTTTAATTTGAAACGAAAATGAAATAAATAAGCTTACCCACTCATGTTTCTATATTGACTCCCACTGCGTCGAGAAAACTGAAATGAAATGTTTGAAGATGATTGATATCTGTGAAAAATCTAGCGGCTATGGTGTGACTTTGATTCGTTTTATAAATAAAAATAAAAATAGATTAGACTAGATAGACATGCAAACTTTTATGTGAGTCGAGTAGGAATAGGTCGTTTGTAATTTTCATTTTTTTCCAATAAGGTGTTCTGTAGACCAATTAATTAAGTTGGTAGAAACAATTCTGCCGTAATTATTAAAAAGGGCACAACTAGCATTTTGTAAAAGTTGAGAAAATCATGTAAAATATTTTTTGAATTATGTTAAAATAAACACGACTAAATATGTTTTTCGAAATTACGTGAATCTAAATAGTTGCACTTATATTGTACATATAAGACTAAAGTAATATTTTTTATTATTTTTAATGCTTATAATAAATAATCAGCTTATTTTTTTTCAACTTAACGTAAAAAATTACATAACAGGAGCAATATTACGGTTAAAAGGGATGTAATTGTACAACCAAATGTGCCTTTTCAATGAAAGTTTTAAAATGTTACAATGAAAAGGCACTTTTATTAAATTGTGTCTTTTTCCTGTATATTATTAAAATATTAGAATATATTATATTTTATACTTCTTGATGATTAAAAACAATCTTATTGTGCACTTTCTTGTGTCCCTGCAGAGGGACGTGTAAATAACCTTGACCCCTCACTTCATCTCCGTTCAGAGATGTTTAGTAGTAAAGGCAAAACCGCCAGTGTGCCTTTTTTTGTAAAAAATTAAGGCATGGTGTAAATAGTAAAGACATAACTGCTAGTTGTGACTTTTCTTCTTCAATAATTGCTAAGGTGTTGGTATAAAAAAGCACAATTGCCACATAAGTCTTTTATATTTGACTTGAGCCAATTACGCCTTTTCAATTAAATATATTAAAAATATAAAGGTGAAATAAGAGTCATATCCCACAATGCGCCCTTTTCCTGGTTAAAAACTTTAAAAATGTTGCAGTTGTGCCCTTTAAGCTAATGGTATCTCTGTTAAATTTTTAGCAAAAAATAAAAAAATAAAAAATTGGCAGGTAGGCTTTTTTTTTCCTGATTCTGGTTATATATATAACTCAATTTCATGAAAAATGTTAGTTGTGCCCTTTTTTATTAAAGCGGCAGAATTCTGATCACACAGCTTACAAATCATCATGAAAATACCCGACCAAAATGACCGGGCAAGTCAGCACTGGCCAAAATGATATTGGTGTAAAGTTGACCCAAATCATATTTGCTGGAACCTACTGAGAAACCTGGATTTTGATGATTACAAATGCTTTAAAGGTAAATAATGAATAGTTGTGATATTTTGACTTACTAGCTTTTACATCGGATTCGCCCCTGTGAAGGTCGGAAATTATCCCAATGGAACGAATAGGTGCAGTTTTTATCCCGGAACGTACTAAACGTTCCATCGCGCATCGGTGATATTAACTGCACCTATCTGTGTGCCAAATTTCATCCGTTCGGACATTTTTGTATGCTTGAGTAATAAACAAATACTATATTAGGAAGAAGAATAGCAATGACTTTGAAATAAACAGCTAGGCTATCTTCTTTTACACTGTTTTAAACTTTAAGTAACGGCTAGGTAACTTGTATCAATTAAGTGTGGCAGACATGTGGGTGAACTCAGCGACGCTATCGGGCCGAGAGTGGCCGGCACGACGGATATTAAGGTGTATATTTCACGTTTTACAGCTCCGGATACTGGAATCGCTCCGGACACAGGTTGGCAGGTTAACAAACACCCCTTAAGCTTCACAATATAGGAAGAAATTTAACCCACTTTAACTATAACATCATTTTCTTTGAGGGTGAAAAACAAAGCGGAAACGTCTACAGTTCGTTAACCCCTTCACAGATTCATTTCTGTCAGTTTATTTATGCTTTTTATTTTATGTTCTGCTCGGAAAGATTTTCCGAGATTCACCCTATTTATTTATTTAAACTTCTCGCACACAAAAAAAAGGTACAAAGGCGGACTTTATGCCTTAGGTTCCCTATAACCGACGCACCTACCTTTTTTAACAAAATATAAACATGCGTACAATAAGTAATTTGCATGGAAGGCGAACTCTAATCAAAATTGATCATTAAAAAAACTTTGAAGTGTACTAAACAGGAACATATTATTGCACAATTTTATCTCACTATAATGTAATGGACAATTTGCCAATATTTTAAAGTCAATAAAATAAAAATATCCTGGTAATTAAAAACTTATCTGAACTTAAACGACTTGAAAGCTATAGTATAAGTATAACCCAATTAAAGCGTACTCTGACATTTCTGATTATTTCAAAGTCAATAAAGCCTAGGATTGAGATGCTCGCTCAGCTAAGCCTCGTGATGAAACCATGAAACTTTATGTTAATTTTAGTTATTATACAAAATCATTAGTATTAGAACGATATGCTGTTATTATTGTTGATTTATAGATAGATATTGTTTATTACAATTTATTGTGAATGTTAGGAATATGGGTTTTCTGTTCTTTTTTCTTTCTCAGTTAGTTTTAATGATGGTCTGGCAGTTTGAGTACTTTATGCGGCCTACCCAAGTGCCCTTTCTTTGGTATTGTTTGTCGAGTCGTTATGCTTCTTAAGTTCTGTGTTGAAATACTCGATTACTGAGAAATGTTTCCACTGTCTGGAAGTTAAAAGACACTTTGACCCCTCGTTTCGCCGTTTCTTCTGAGGGGGGAGGTCAGATAAGAAATGTCGAGTCCCATTAGCTTGGTTTTTAATATTACGTGTAAAAGTGATACCAATATTCCATTTACAGAATAAACAATTTTATTTTATTGCGCGGTACAAAGCGTGTCTGCTCAGCTGCTGCAGGGTTTGGGTTCGATTACCAGGCCGGGAAAAGTATTTATTAATTAGAATTTTTCCTGAAATTACCAACCCGTTTAAATTTTGATTTTGTATTTATTAATATAATTTCATTTATATGTATCGATTTATCAAACGTGGTTACAACTTATCCATCATAAACGAAAACACAACGCACAAAGATTTGGATATTAAAAAGATAGAGTAAATGACGATGTTTGTGCTAGTACTAACTGTATGACAGGCACCTTTCTCCTTCCTCCTACAGCCATAGGTAACAAGTTAAACAGAGACATAATGATTTGTAAATAGAAACCTTTCTGGTACTTTTATAGGTACATATTTAAAACATAAATGATGTCGATGATGAGTTGATGGCATGTTTTGGCAGTCGTTGCACGTTAGTTTTCCAGGGTACATGGTTTCCTCTCTGCTGCTGCTAAGTGACAAGAAAAAAATTGGATATGGCACTCAGCGTCAGTCAACACTGTTGCCTTTATCAAACTATTCGTATGTATTTTGGTATAAGATTTTAGTCTAACTAGAATATTTTGAACGTTATGAAATTCTGAGGAGTAATGCTGTCAAAACATAATTTGAATTCACTTTGATCACATATATGTATGTATATGGAAAAAAATAGCTCGAGGTACATTTTAGTAGAACAACTAAGAATAATATTGTCTTCAAGATCTAGGGTACGTAATAAATGTTTTTGAAAATATACAGCGTTGTTCATGTTCATACTATTGTTTTAGCAAACTTTGCTCTTTGGGATTGTTCCTCTGCTTGCTTTGTATAAGAAACTTACACATTACATGTTGCCAATTTGTTTAATTAGTTAGTAACACAAAATTAAAATTATATAGACTTGATTATAACAATCTCAAAGAACTTTTGTAGAGTCGCTTAAGTAAGTTATTATTTCAGCTTAATTTTTTAAAAGGCTTCTATTTACTTTAGATTGGAATCTTCTATGGCCACAGAGTAGATGTAGATATAGAAAGGGCATCTACTTCTGTTTTTTTTTTAATGGTCACTATTTTTATGCCTCATAGCAAAACATAGATGACCTATCTAATATATTGCTAACTAGCACTTTGCCCGCGATTTCACCTACGTGGAATTTATAGCTCATATTGCTCCGGAATAATGTAACTTTACATGAGTGAAAAAAAACTTAAAATCGCTTAATCGACTATTTGAGTTTATCCATTACAAACAATTTTACAAACAATCAAATCTTACCTCTATATATTATTAGTGTAGAAATCTCACATATTGCAACTCTACCTATGATTGCAACAAAGTACTCTGATTCTGTGAACCTGTTTGAGGTAAATCTCCATAATATGAGCCAAAATTAAAAAAAAAAAAAAAAAATTGGAAAACGGGTGGGTAGCAAGTGACAAGTGAAGCGTTCGGTAATTCGGTATGTATCGAGAGATTGAGAGCCGTGCAGCCGCTACATTGGTCCCAGTGAGCGTACGCTCGCCTCCACGCTCCGTCCAACCAGTCAGTATGAGGCGCGCCGAGCGGTAGCACGCGGTACCTGACTCGCCTTTTCGCTTTCCGCTAAACAGACACGATATCAACGCTCCGTAAAAAGTTATGATGAATTATTTTCATGCAATTATAATTATTACAGTGACTCTGTTGAAGTTGAAACTAGGTTATCAGAACAAATATTAAGAGATGAAGTTTATTCAATGGTAAATCTGTAATGTTTTTTTAATCACCGTGATGATGAGAGATCCAATTTTGTGATGTTAAAATAACAATTGAAGAATACCACGTAAGTATTGTTTTCCTCGTAATTTGTGTATATACTGTACAAAATCCATTTTTAATTTTTTTGAAGATTTCGGAGACATTTTTAGTTATGTTTTCCCACAATCCAGCGGCGAGATCCTCATGAATTCTTTAATTTGATTCACTTTATTTAATAAAATTGATGTTATGTAATGTCTCTATATTTAGACAATATCAATTAATTCATATCTTCTATAATACCATAAGCACTCAGCTGTCTGTGAAACAAATTGAATTAACTGTACTTCTAAGAGACGTCTAAAGTTTCACATTTATAGGTCCAAGGGCATAATATTGGGACATCGACACAGCCTGTTATCGTGAATTCAGAACACGATTCTGAACCTTGTGTAGTTACATTATTCGGAGATTATTAAAAAAAAAAAAAGCTCTGCAATACATTTTGCCTGCGTAGGCATTGCACTATTCTATGCAAAACGTTTTTTTTTATAACTGGCGAAAAATATTTTAAGCTAGGAGGTCTAGAATCATGTACTGAATTCATGATTTCAGTTTGCGCGTCGACGTGCCACCTAGTATGATGTAGGAAGTGACTGAATAGAAAACAGAATTTTATAAGTATGGAGAACTTCAACATTACCCAAGCATGTATACCATCCCTTATTGTAAGAGAATGTTAATGGCTCTCTAAGGGTCACTGAGAGTACTTCACTATCCACCTTTTCACGTATTTCGCTGGATAACCCTTTCAAATAGGGTGAATTGAATACCTGCTTATTTAGGATCACAATACGTTGAACTTATTATATGGTACGTGTAAGGTATTATGATATATAAATGTGGCTTGGACTTGTTTCCTAAAGATTCGTTTTATTTATGAAGCTTAAAGTTTACCGGATCGTGGGGCTTTCGGGATCGGGCCGATAAATACAATAATTATTTTCAGAAGTATTTTGAGACCACAAATAAAATAAATAAAGTTATTTCTTGCAAAAGTATGGTCAACCAAAAAATTTTGAAGTTAGGCAAGTAAAACTATTTTTGTGAATTATATTTCTTTTTTTTTTTAATGGCATTAATTAATTTTATTAGAATTAAACCTAAAAATAATTATAAATATTTTAATAAATATAATACCGGTCGCTTTTTTCCAAACATTATTGTACATAATTTGTAGTAACCTTTTCTTTCTTATCGGTTTCAAATATTTTGTTCAAAAATTAGGTATAAGCAAGAAAAAATATATTGATAAAAATTTGCTTTTATAGAAAATAATTTGAGAACCCTTATTTAACGTTTCATGTTATAACAGAGTGTTTGCAAAGTGGTGGTATCACTTTAATATTGTTTAATCTTAAGTGCAAGTATGTTGCTTGCTACTAAACTTGTTTCTAACCCGACAAACCCATGTGGACTTCGTTAGGCTTTCAAATTCACACATTTTCCGAGTTTTGAGGCACTAACGTTCGTCGAAAGCGGTAATATTCCGGACTCTAATTCTTCGATCACATATTCGACAATTCTATTACAAATTGAAAGGCTTGTTGACAAACTAGATTAAAAGAACCTTTTCATTACGTTTAAATTAAGGATTTTGGATCCTTTTTATGTTAGATCTAAATAATCTGATTAAGTGATGAATAAGTATTAATTACTTATTCATCACTCACTTAATCAGGTTATTTAGTACGTAGATACATTTTCAATACCCAATCTGTTCTTTTCAAACCAAAGCTGTCATTTGAGAACAACATGGTTTCATTAACAGGGTTTTCAAAGCACCTACCTAACTAATTCCTTTACCAAGTGATGTTAAATAACCATAGAAAACAACTTAAAAGTATACATAGTAGTTATTACGAAAACGCATTCCTGTTTCATTATGTAACTTAAGATGAATAGAACTTCGAGATAAATTGCTAACAAATGCAAATAAGCTGATAGGAAATTGTGTAAACAACGTCCGATATTTTTATCTCAAGTAAACATAAGAAGTTTATCTGTTGTTTTCCTGAATTTTATTTTAGAATGCGAGTGCTTGTATGGAGGACCTCTCTTCTATCGTTGCGGGCTCCTTACCGTGCTCTACGCCATTGATAAGCTGTCGTCATCGATCTTAGCAGTGTAAGGATTTCCTCGTCTTTTGTGAAGGTGCAGTTCCCCACAACAGCAATTGAATTCCGCCGTTTGTAGTCTACTCGTGGTGTTACACTGGAATAAGTAGATGAAAATCGAACTGAAAGTGACTTTTATAAAGGGAATATTGTGCTTCAAATGAATAACTTCGAGAGTACCTACAGCTATGTAGATAATTTTTTTCTTAGCCAAAATTTGCGAAAAATGAAACGGTACAGGCAAGAAAAAGTTCTTGCCGCTAGCGTTTCATAGTTCTCAATTTTTTTGTCGGGTAGTTTGAAATAGAATAAACATAAACGACGCCCGCATCCACTTCTAAAAAAAAAAAAAGAATTCTAAAAAAAGCAACAATTAAGATTTTATCCAAATTTTAGTAGGTCTGCAACTAAATGCAGATACGGGTACACTAGTTGTACCTCATCAACTTATTCGAAGCAAAAAATTTTACTTTTGTGTCGAAACCAGCGTAGTATGAAAATAAGCTTGTTTACATCATCACAATAATGATTCTTTAATGTAAAGGCTCCGCAGCCAGGCGCGACGTGACTCTAAAAGAACTTTTTCTATGAAAGTTTCATGGGAACTGCTCTACCAGAATCGCGTTGCAACGTCGCGTAGTGCCTGCTTGCGGGAGTCTTATAGCAAAACGGACAGCACATAATGTTAAGAATTTTATTTCTACGAAGCTATAATAGCTCACAGTTTTTTCTATGCATCTTTGCATTTCTTTCTCCACTTTTGACATCCCTCCGTTGAAATCCTTCTACAATCTGTCATTTAGTCTTTCGTTTGTGATCGTTGTCTAGGTCCTTTCTAAGTAGACTATTTTTCTATTCCAAACTGTCAAAATCACACTGACAATTGACAGTTGTCTACGGTTGTCAATTTGATTTTGTAATCGCCATGCTAAAGACAGTTCTACTGTTTTTCTTCTCGATGGTCACAGAGTATATTTATACGGTTATCGACAAAATTATGATTTTACAAGAGTGTTTTAATCGCAAAACTGTGTTAATTAATAGAAGAACAAAGCTATCTTCTATAGGATATTACCAAGGAAATGGTTAAGGCCAATACTACTGTTATATTTTTTGTCCAAAATATACTACTATGTACATACTTCGACAAAAAATGTTGCAGTTGTCTTAAAAATTCAGTTTTAAATGTTCAGTAAAAATTGAGAATCAAACAGATCAAAAGTACGATGCCAAAACAAAGAATTCCGAGTTAAATTATGTAAAAGAGTGAATTTCGTGAAAAGTGCAGAAGACTCTTTCTACTTTGTTACCGTCGTACTGTCTGCATGGAACGGCATTTTTGTCTATTTTCCCGTCGATAAAACGGTGCTCGTACTAAGCTTGGTCACAACTTCGCATCATGGTATTCCGCTGGAGGGTTTGACTGGAAGCCAACCCCAACGTAGCTGAGAAAACGCTAGGCAGATGGCGGATAACGGATGATTCATCATAACAGAACCGACAAATAGATTTTATAACTAAAACGTTAGTAGATTGTTTTCGATCCAAATATTGTTTTTTTTTTTTAATAATCGAATTACTTTACCTTTTTAAAAGAGGTTCTTCTTTGTATATATACAATATCTTACAATATTTACATTTAAAATCTAAGTTTAAATCCAAAGAAAAAAAAATATGTACATGTATATATAAAAATAAATAATTACAAAGCATCAAAAAATTCTTCTGCATCGTTGTCAACAGGAAACGTGCCCAAAAGGCTGGCAGCATTGCCACGTTGTATGGCAATGCTGATTCTTTGCCCAAAAAATAGGCCAGCCCTCTGGTCACGTGAAGAGTCGACCAGCCGCTTGGCAATGTCTCGGTATATTATGCGGGCACTCGGACCCCATGGCCCTAGAGTTTCAACCCCAAACGACTCGAACATGTAATTTCCAATTAGATTGGAATATTTGCGCCGTTTGAGATTTTCCGCACCTGCAGCAGCCGCTCCAGCACAGCCCGCCGTGCTAAGAAGATGGGATGGCGCAAGGGTGTCGACACATGTTGCATCCCACACCAAAGGCCGACCTAACTTCCAGGGCATTATAGTCATTCCATCTGGTCTCTTCCCATCGTCACGTGCCAAGCCATTGGGTTCTAGAACAGCTGGCACCCCGGCAACGACAAGAGCACGACGGATGATGTCATTGATGCTAGCGTGCCGTGCTATCCACCCTGCGCTTCTACTGCAGGATAGGCCATGGTGACCGAGGCAGTCGACACCTTCACCGCATTGGCAGCGATGCAGAGCCACGCAAAGTGCATCCAGACGCAGACTAGTAGCTAGCCGAAAAGTGGTGTCACTAAACAAAGTTCCAATGTTGGGTGACGGTAGTGCCTGAAGCCAGAGGCCCGACTCCCACTCGCCCACAGCCAGAAGGCGGGCATGCTCAGCAGTATTGGTGGACGTATTTATAAGATTATTTCGTACCAACCTGCAGAGCGGCTCATCCCACTGTCTCTGGGAGTATGGGTTCACGGGCCGATCTGTATCCGGGCAAGTCATTTTCCAGGCATTCACTGCATCGGTGAACTACGGCACTTCAGAGTCAACCAGGGAAGGAGCTAAAATTTTCCTGGTCAACTTTTCAGTGGCGTGGACAGAGGACAGGAACGCCGGTAAACTAATACTAGTAATTTTACGGATGCCGAGCCCACCAAAGCGGATGGGTAGAGTGGCTTGAAGCCACGCTCGGTCGTCCAAGGCCACATTTAAAGTGGATGTTAGTGTGCTGCGAATAATTTGGTCAATTTTGTCCAAGAGCTGTGGCTTCTTCCATAAAGGAGAAGAGCGAAGAAAATATATAAAATTTGGGCCAAAACAACAGTATCTGATCAGGGTGAAAGCTGAGTGTAAATTTATTTTGGAAAGCCTGTCCGAAATGTCGTTGAAATTTTTAATTTTATCCTCAATGAATTGAGAAAAGCTGTCTTCGAAAATTGGGGAACCTAGGAGGTGCAGTGAACTTTTTTCTATAATTTTGATTTGTGGGGCTATTGCATTAAATTTATCAAGTGTCAGTTGTCTGTCGGTAATGTCAGAAAGGTAGATTTCACACTTTGATGGGTTAAGGTCCAAGCCAATAGATTTAAATTGCTGTTTTAACAGATGTAGGTCTTTCAAAACGGTGTCTGCATCACCTCCTAGTGTTCCATCATCTAAGTACCATACGTTAAATTTTGAATTTAGTTTCTGAATGATTGGATGAATAGCTAAATATTAAATTGAATTTTTGCAAGCAAAAACGATTTTACCACCTTACGTAGGTAGCAGCTACAAATTCTTGTTTTAAGGCACCTGTCCCCACTTGCTACATTATTGGAAAATAATTTTCTGCATTAGGTACCCCTCGAGTCGAGCCAAGGTTGTCGTACGTGATCAATACATTTTTTTCTTTTTGAAATCATTTCACATTGTACAGACAGGGCAAACATTAATCAGATATGTCTTACTAAAGTGCACTCAAGCGACTAATACTGTTTGATTCAGCACGTGATAGCTTTTGGAGCAAACTATCGAGAAAAACGTAAAACATTCCTTTTTTAAATCTAGTTTTAGGTACTTATATTACGTAAATGATCTCTAAGACGTCAGCTGAAGTCTATAAGTGTGAAGTGAGAAGACTAGAGGTCTATGAAATCAGCCCAGATAGTAATTACGCCTTGGAGATAGACTTCCCTATGTCTAAGGTGTTATTATAATTTAAAACTGAAACCCTCTTAATAGTTTAATATTACACTCATCACTATGAACCACTTTTGTTACGGGACAAACCCTGAAATCGCGAAATCAGCAGATCATCAGCTCCGACTACACAAAGGAGAAGGTTCTCAATTTTTTTAAATGTTTTTACCTAAGAACTTCGTTACTTATAAAACGATCTGACTAATGCTTTTTTGGTTTGAGCATGGTTTGAACCGAGTGGTCCCATATTCGTCAAGTTCTGATTAGTGGTTTTTGTAATCGTAAAAACCAATAATACGGATTTTTTTCCACTTGGTTTATGCTAATGACGTTTTTAATAATTTCCTGTCACTGTTATTTTATTAGTAAATGAAGGTATACCAATTTGTGTGGGGTAAGAACAACTACTAAAGAAAAATAACAAGTTTTTTTTTAAACAAACGACTTCAATAAAAAATACACTACAAAATTAAAAATAACTTTTATCGAAAGTCGGTTTTTTTTGTAATAACCCTTTTTCACGTTTTCAGGGGAGGTATCATAGAAAACGTGGTTCATTATAATGAGTACAATGACCACATAATACTATCTCAGTGATTTCAATTTCTAGTTTCGAAGCAATTTATAGCATCTTAGTGACCTCTAGCCTCGAAAGCAGTTCAATCCTTAACATTAAATTAATGGAACTCAATTAATTAAAATGTAACTATGGTAACAAGAGATTAGTTTCTTAAGACGCAGGACCCAGTGTCTCTGGACCAATTCTTGTAGAAAGTTATTGCATTTAAATCCTTTGTAAGTTGGTGGAAGAAACTAGATGGGATTGAATTGATAGTGTGCGTAAAACTTTGTCTGAATTATATCTTTAAATTACCTTCTGAATTCAATTTCGAATAAGACTAATAAACTACTTAGGTAATATAAATAGTTAGTTGTAAAATAGTTATATATAAGCATAGCATATTATTAAATAAGATTAAGTGTTTTTTAGCTTAATAATAAGGACGATAGAAAAAAAAATAAAAAAAAAATGAAGGTGTTTATTGAAATTCTGTTGGTTCTTCTCGTTGAACCAGTGACACCATGAGTTTATGCCAATGTTAAATACGTCTATGCCAAAATAGGATAACCTAGCATGGACCAGATACTTCCGATTTCAGAGGACAAAATGTTGAAACGCAACATATTTCATTGTGACCCAAACAAGTATTGTGAAGAGATAGATTTGATTTTTTGTGTTTGTTTATTATGCTTTCGCGCTAAAACGGCTCAACAGATTTGGATGAAAGGCACAAAGGAAGACCATGACTTAGATTAGAACATATAATTTTTTCTCCGATTTTCCTACGGGATCAAGACTTATGCGGAGCGAAACTGGTATATCATGATTCAGCAATTAATAATATGGAGAATATAATATCTTAAAGTAAGTGCCATTGTATTCAAGATTATTCTTCTTAAAGTCCCGAAATATCGCATATCGAGCAATGCGGTCAAATCTCTGTAAAATAAAGTTGGCTAAGCTTTGTTATTCGATATGTAATTAAAAGTTTATGGTAAGACGTGGGAGGAGTGAATTTTCAGACTCATAAACAAACATCAACAGAGCCCTAAAACAAACTGTGAGATAACCTGAAAAATATTTACTGCGATAGAAGATATAATTATATTTTCGTATTAAATTACTTTTTTCAAGTCTGTAAGTCTTGCTCTGAAGTTCAAAATTACAATTTCGTAAACTTCATTTGGAACCTCAAAAAACTTTCAGTACTCACTTTATTATTTGCATGTGCCCAAAACACATCGTCAGTAATCTTAAAAGAATATTAACTGATGACGTCTTGTTTAGAAGATGTTACTTGAATTATTTCGAATTCTCGGATTAGTCGGGTTGCAAACTTCAGACGGCTGCCTCCCAGAGTAAGGTCAGACAAATTGGCCATAATATAAGACGGATGACCAATTTACTTTAAACCACGAACAATTCATATTATCTGAAGGTACCTATAACTTCGAAACCAATTCAAATCTTGAAATATGGAATGGATAATAGACCGAAGATCTTAGCGAAGTTTATTCAGGCGACTAATTCTCTATGATTCAGCATTCCGTAGGATTTGGAGCGAATTCGAACAGACTATTGTAAAAAATATCTTTGACCGTTTTCTGGTTTAGATTCTAGATCTAGAAATAAAACTGTTTAAGATTCATATCCGTTCTTGGGGCTTGTGGCTAAGTAATAGCAGCTGCAAGGATCGATCGATTAGGTTAAGCTGCGCTTGCCGCAGTTGGTTCGTAGATGGGTCACCATATTTACATAATAAGATCCCGTCCATGCCTCGGAAAGTACGTTAAGCAGTTGGTCCCGGCTGTCATTTGTGGATCTTTGACAGTCGTCACGGGTCGTCAGAAGCCCGAAAGTCTGACTACCAGTCTTACCAAAGGGTATCGTATTACCTAGTAACTGGGTTGTAGAGGTCAGACAGGCGACGCCCTTTAAAATACTGGTTTTCTATTGCATTCGTTTGTACACGCTTTATTACCTTCACTTGTATGTTTGTATGTTACTATGTTTGTATGTTTGTTTGTAACCGACTCCTTATAGCGCGATTTGACCCACTTTTAAACGACCAGATTTCATTTAAACTCTGTAGACTTATCGAGGACCGATGACAATACTATAATTTCATAAATTTTTGCCATTATCCTTGCCAGGGTTACCAGGACAGCAAAAAAACTCTTCGAAAACTACGCTGACATACGTCACAAACTACGCTGACATACGTCTCAAAATTCGAAACACCCTAAAAATAGAAAATAAATAATAGTTTAAAAAAACTGAAAAACACGCTTCCATAAAAACCAAACTAAAAAAAACTAGTAAATAATGGAAAAAAAGCCTGGGGTGCCTGATATCAATACAAAAATACCTTAAAAAGCACCCCACGCTTTATTCCATTATTTTCTACTTTTTAGTTTGGTTTTCTATGGAAGCGTGTTTTTTAGTTTTTTTTTATATCTTTAGCCGTCTAATGTTGGTGAAAATGAATATTTTTTGCTAAAATAACAAATTCATGAAGTTATATTCTTGTTTGGGGTGAGAAACAGAAAAGAATATGCAGATAGGCACGCAAATTCCCAAAACTCGTTATAACACGGATTATGTTGGTTTTAAATGTCTCTTAGAAATTGGATTATTTAATCATATCCATTTAAATTTTACGGTTTGGATGAAAGCTAATTGGAATACGGATGCACGTCTAAGATAAACCAGCTCGGCTTTAGGTCGGAGACATATTCGCTTCAAATAATGAAGAAGAGAGTAAAAAATCTTTTTACTCTGTTCTATTTGCTTGACTTTTAAATAGATTAAGATAAATGTTCTTTTAGTTTTATTAGTGTCTGTAATTATACTCATGTGTCATCTGTCTGTGTGTCTGTAATTATATTTGACTCTAGAGATTTTAGTTAGCAAAAAGCTAAACATCTAGCTGGTTTTCAGGACGATAAGTCTAGAAAAAAAATATAACGAAATAAATAAGATTTTTTTTTTGTTAACTTTCTTGAGGTATGGAGTGGATCTTATTACTCATTATTTTGATAATTACGTAGACAGAAACAGCAATTACTGAGGCATTTAATATCAATTAGTGTGTCTAGGTGAACTTAGTATTAATTAATTATTTCGGGGAAAAAACATGTCGCCTAATTCTAGAATTTGTTGGACTTATAACTCCACAAGTCGTATAATACACAAATTAGAAAAATCATTCTTGAACAGTGAGGAATACCTTAGTATAGAATGAGGTTAGTTAGTGGACCCTTTTATGGAAAAAAATCGTTTAACACGTTAACTGTCATGTCGGACTATGTGTCCGACACTTTTTGTTCCATTCAGTTCTTGTCGGATTATATGACTGACAACACATCGCACCCCTTGATCTAAAGGGTACTAACTCAAAATTCCTAATTTTTGAGTCATGCACACCTTCGAGTCTGTCATTTCAATATCTATCAACCAATAAACCAGATTTAGCAACTATTTCCAATATTCGACTCCGAATATTGGAAATAGTTTTGAATTTGGTTTATTGGTCGATAGGTATTGAAATAACAGACTCGAAGGTGTGCATGACTCAAAAATTAAGAATTTTGAGTTAGTTCCCTTTAGATCTAGGGGTGCGACATACCAAATCTGAACATGTCGTTGCTGCCTGGCGGCCATGTTTGTTACTCTTTCAGCTATATTAAGTGACCCACGCGACCCAAAAATCATTGTGTCAATATAACTTTTGTTTACTATTACTCTCAAACACTTTGTGGAAAGTATGAAGTCAAAATAAAAGTAAGGAAGTAAATTATAAAAATAGGCTGTATATAATAATGTAATAAATATGATATATATGTATTTATGGAATAAATAATCAATTTAAAGTGAAATAATACTAAGTAAATTTTTTGACTTTTTCTGATTTTCACCATGGCAGTTAACGTGTTAAAATATACCTACTAGTAAATACATATGGGTAGGTACCGCATGGAATCGCTTGACTCTACATAATAATGCCATTAAATGTTAATGCCTCTGTGGGAATCAACGGGGACGTATCTAAATAATCGGCCTATAATGTCCCCACTGCTGGGACACAGGCCTGCTATCAGTAAGAGGGAGCGAGCCCAGTGCGGGTTGGTAGATGTCACGTGTCTTCGAATTTTTGGTTCTAAAACATGCCGGTGTCCTCATGATGTTTTATTTCATCGTTTGGAGAGCAGTGGTGCTGAAATAATGTACACTAAGTAATGCGCCAGTCTGGGTTCGTACTTAGGGGCCATCCATAAATTACGTTACACAAATTTCACGATTTTTTTACCCCACCCCCGTCCTTGTCACAGCTGGTCACATTTGTGAGACCCCCTCTCCTCCCTAGTGTGACGTCACATATTTTGCAATTTTACATCTAGACATTGAAATTAAAAAAAACATTCTTTCTTAGTTCATATTTCGTGTTTTAATTAATAGTAACCCCCTTGTCACCCTGCCAGGGAGACCCTGACCCTGGCACATGGGCAACTGAAGGAACACGGGTGGGTTTTAGTCAGTAAAAGTCTGACATGCTCTCCCGCTCCACTCAGAGCGGGAGAAGACATTTAGATGATTTCCCATCCCAAAAAAAAAACCCCTTGTCACACAATGTCACAATTCGTCGACCGCTTCCCCCCCCCTTTAACGTGTGACGTAATTTATCGATGGCCCCTTATGAACTACAACTCGAAAGTCACAGCCTAAACTGGGCCACTACTCCTCTAGGTACCTATTTAAAAACGTGTAACATGTAAATAACATCAGTACATAGCTTGCTAATGTTCTTGAAAAGAAAATAACTTGGAGATATGTATCTACTCGTACAATGAAATGATAAGTATAACGACGAGGGTGTAATTACGTTATCCAAGTGTGGTATCTCCAAATGTTTCGAGTTATTAAGTTATTACTAACACGTGGTGCTCAGCGATGTCAACGCACCTATTGGGACTTACTTCGGAATGTTACTAATACTAGAAATGCTTTTGTACAATTCGCGACTTAGTAAGGCCGGGTTAAGGTGCAATGTAGATGTGGCACATTGAATATTTGTACAATAACACAATTTTAGAAAGTTTTTACTGAGGCTGGACAGGCAATAAAAACCCGACTCCTAAAAATTACGCTCTAAAAAGTATGAAACAAAAAATATTCTTATCTGATCTGTTTCATACTTTCTAGAGCGTGATTTTTCTGTATATCGGGGTTTTGTTTCGAAACTTACTTTTCATTAAAATTATTTGTTTTAGAAATATGCTTATGTCTTTCATTTACCAGATACTCAACCTGGTATAATTGAAAATTGATTTTTTTTTATTCGCCATACATTGTCGTTCAGAGGGCGCCATATTCATATGACGTCACATATCCGGACATTCAAGACGCTTCCAACGATACCCCACTAGTCAAATAATGATAAATAGTTTAAAAGTTAAGGGGGAACCGATGATCATAGATGATCATAGGTCTACACATCCATACATACCGGTCAAAATCATAACCTCCCTTAGCAGTAGTAGGGTAAAAAAATGGATCCAAAATTGTATAAAATTCGGTATCTGCCGGACAGTATCGAACTTATTTAAAGTTTCATTTATTTTTATTCCCTTAATTATTCCCTAAAAAGGGCACATTTTTTGGTTTATAAGTGTCATACTCGTAAGTATCAGCAAAATGACATTTGTAAGAGCTGGAGTCCATACTGCATTCAGGAGCTGGATGACAGATCTCCAGAGGTGGCACAGCAGGCCATAAATATTCCTACAGAATATTTTTATCAGACGCGGATAGATATGTATGAATATCATTTGGAGCCTCTTGGCGGCTGATGAATGTAGTTTGGTGATAAACTCATAAATATGCAATGAGGTTAGTTAAGGTCTAACTTGGGGCAGCTCGGAGACTGCGGATATGGCGTGCCATTTAGGAAATTGAGTAAATGCTACTAAAAGCGAAAGCTGTAAAATGGATCAGATTTTTAAGGCACAAATGAGTAAGACCAATATTATTATTATTCTTGATAACGGCTTATTGAAAACGGTTTCACTAATATAAGCTTCCGTTTCTTCGCGAAGATGCCGATTGACAGCTTCTATCAAGAAAACTTTGGAGTAATTAATCTTAATTTTTTTCTTGTGAAGGGTTAAAAAGATATAATTTTTCTTTGAGGTATTTTAGAAGTTACTCAACCAATGAACCTCTTTGAGAATCCTCAAGTCTTGACACAAAAGTCAAGACTTAAGATTCTCAAACATGCATCAAAAATCCCAAGACGTGAAAGTTGTTTGTAAGCGAATATCATTACAAAGTAAAAATGTTTTGAGAACAAGCTTTCAACGTCGCAACTTCAAATTTTTAAGGGTTCTCAAGTAAACAGGCTCTTATATTTATACATGTATATATTTTAAAACAGCAAAGGGAATATGCAAATGTTGTTTGTTTGAGACAAGGAACAATTGGCTCCATGTTGATCTAAGTTGTTACAGTTTTCTATACAGCGATACTACGAGGTTGTTGAGTGTTGACTCCTTCAGTGTTTGCCGTGTCGTGTGGCAGGTTTAACTTGCCTTAGTAGCGGATAGCGCAACACGTGACAGGAATACACTAAAGGTCTTCCTTCCACAGTTCTGACCTCCTGAACCTACCTACCCGCCATCTACATAGTTCGCGTCGTGAATATGCCGTACTTAGGGATGATGGTCCACTTGAGTCTATGAATACTTGGGACATTTTTCCTGTGGAAATATGTCAAGTCCCGCCTTCCGAACAAAGTGGTCAATGTTCCAGTATTATGTATAGCACATATACATATATATTGAAGTAATAGCAAAATAATTTTGTAGATGTTATCAATCATAACAATCAATCGTTCCTTTAACCGGTCCTCTCAAAAGCTGACACAGTCTATAGAAATAAACATAAAATCCTAAATATTTTTGTCGCCAAAAGTCATAATGTGCCTAGTCTTTTCCCATCTATTTTGGGGTTGGCTTCCATTCTAACTGGATGCAGCTGAATACTACTATATTACATGGAGTGAGTGCCTATCTGACCTCCTCGGTAATAAGATACCCTACATAAGACTCGTTGTCAGATTTTCAGGCTTCTGGCGACCTGTAACGACTGCCAATAAGATCCACGAATCAGATGAGACCAACGGCTTAACGTGCTTTTTGAGAAGGGTCTTGGTATGTAAAGATGGACCCATCCACGGACCAACCGCGGCAAGCATAGCTTAATCTGATCGATCGACCCGTACGGCTGTTATAATTTAGGCACAAGGCCCTTAAAGCCTTGACCCTTAAAATCTTTTTATTTTATAGTATTAGGACGAATAAATCGAATGCTTTTGCACTAACTCTAGACCAAAGAATCGGACGCTATTATCTTTACGCAAAACGATAGAAATGATAAAACTTAGTTTAAACAAAATGGTTTCAACCTTTATCGAACAACAACAACAATATAACTAACAATAATCATGACACTTATTGGTATAACCTTTTAAAGTTTATGTAGCAATTGGATATGAGAGACTGAACTTGTTTACACGCGGACCTTGAATCTGTAAAATGTAGGGCAGAAGGGCGTAACTTTCATTAGCTGGCGTTTCCTTTACTGTTGTATTCTCTTTGTAAGCAACTATTAAACCTACAACACATACATAATTATGAGTAATTAAGAGTAATTGTGTGTAATTAACCTTTCAGGGATGAGATTTCTTTTTTGGAGGGTAAAATTCTGTCACGGAATAAATGACGTTCCAGCGAATATAATTCCAGTAATAGAATCTAACCACCCATGACCTTGATTGCTTCATAAAAACTTCCTTGAGTACGGCTTTGACCCCAAGGTTTGTTTGGAGTTGACAATAGGTACTTAGTACAGATTTGTGCTCGGACGGATCCATGGGGTCAGATAGTGAAATCTGTTCTATAGAGATGAAGGACGAGTTAGTTGTAGTTTAATTTCGATTTGACGAGGATCAAGTGACTATTATATTTCTTGTACAATCGCAACAGTGAGGTAAGTAATTATATAAGAATAAAGCAATAAAGAATTTGAATTTGAAGAATGTAAGAAAAAAACCCGATGCGAAGAATTTATGTAGTTCGCCACAGGGATTGAGAACTGGTACGAATTTGAGTTCCGTTTCTTCTTTTCGGTACGATTCCAGTTCTGGTTCGAAAGACGGGTTCTCTAAGGAAAAAGCGGTATGTTTGACGTGTACTTAGTGTAGTTTTTATTTCAAGTCACCTCCGAAATATTGGCGACTACAAGTCTGTAGTATTAGTAGTGTCCGCAAATTAATACTGTCATTAATAATTATTATGACTAGTTTGATTAATCTATACTTACTTTAGCACGGTATGAACTTGTTCCGACTCGCTTTGAAGAAGATCCGGTAAAATAAAGGCTCTAATTTAGGTTTCTGTTCTGTTTCGGGTTCTAGTAACGGAACCACTAAATACTGGTTCTTTACCAGTACTTGAGGAACCTTTTCAACCCCTGGTTGTTCGATTAGAAAGTATTTAAGGATCGTAACACGTTGAATTTGGATGTTTCTACCAAAAACCAATATGGGTTCCGAGAAAACATTATACGTCTAGTCTGTGTATCCATATTGTGTAGGATGCTTCGCTGGTAGATAAAGCACTCGACAGTACTAACTCTGCGACGCCTGCAACTGAATCAAGAGGCACTCACGACTGACTGATGGCGGCACAAACAATAACTAAATGTCTGGACCAAATATCCCATGTGACAAGCATTGTATTTAAACATAATCAAGTTGGTAATATTAATGTAAAAGAAAGAACTCAGTAATTATTTGTAGGTACCTAAAAGATAGAACAGTGGTGCTGGTGCCCCATTGGTAATGGCCGTGACTCACAGATGGATCTGAGTTCGAACCCAGACAGCCACTATACTTATTGTAAATTATTTCATCATCGCAAAACGGTGAAGGAAAACATTGTTAGGAAACCGGCATGGCACGGCACCACCCCACACTGGGCTCGCTCGGCCCTGGCATATGTGCAACTGAAGGAACATGGGTGGGTTTTAGTCAGTAAAGGTCTGGCACGTCTTACCGCTCCGCCCAGAGCGGGAGAAGTCATTGTCCCGAACACTTCACACATTCGTGTCAACGTTTTCTAATCCCAAGGGCAAGAGATTATTATCACGTGTGTGAAGTAATAGGATCAGTATGCGAGCCACGATACAGCCTCTCTTAATTAGTTGTAAAATGAATGGCTCGTCTGGAGTCTGAGATTCAGCGTCAGTTTTGCATACTATGAATTAATTTGTTGGCTTACGTACAGCTGGAGTCATGAATTTGTTTCCATTAAATTTTACTTTTATGTTAGTCGGTTCTCAGTATCTTTCGCTATTTAATTAAAATTGTAGAGTATGCAGCTCCACAATGAGTAATTAATTAAGTGCGTACAACAACTACAGGATTTACTTATTTATTAAATCTGTTATTTGCATGCACATATAAAGAGACAAGAAGAAAGGAACATAGTAAAATTAAGTTCAAATGTGTGCTTATTTCAAAAGAATCTCTTCCAGCATAGCTGTATAATTAGCCTATAATGTTCCCACTGCTAGTACTCTGGCCACCTCTCTGTGAGAGGGAGGGGAGTGGGCTGTAACCTAACCCCAGTTCGGGTTAGTGTATGTTACATATCATCGAATTTTTGGCTCTAGAAAGTTTTGATGAAATTAAATGCACAAAAAAAAATGCCTACGTTTTTTTTACTAATGCCTGCCTCGGCCAGGGTCACGAGATTTGTTCGAAAGAGATACTGTGACCCTTGCACATGGGCAACTGAAGGAACACGGGTGGGATTTGTCAATAAAAGTCTGACACGCCCTCCCGCTCCGCCCAAGAGCGGGAGGCGTCATTTGATGATTTCCCCAACCAAAAAATAATGCCTGCCTGTGTTCTAACTCACGACGTATAACTCGGTAAATTGGGACCGATACTACTGGACCACTGCTCAAATACCTGACCCAAGTGGTTTCATAAATTCGAGGCTTTAACTGTCCTTGTTGAATTTAGAATGTGTGTGTCCTACCAACACTATAGACACGTGGCGTGGTGCGGGCGTGAGGGAAACCGCAGCTCCACTAAAATGCTCATTTAGTTCGGAATAGTGAAAGGAATGTTTAGAAAATTAGGCCACACATTAGGTGTGGGTTTCGTGTTACTGTATGATACCACATGCACGATCTACGTTCAAGTTGCTAACATAGCTAAGCCTTTTAAAGAGTTTATTGGATGCCAGAGAACTAACCATGCTTAGAAATGACAATGTGATTGAGTGAAGACTTAAATTAAGGGGTTATTCGTTATGCTTTGTTCTATAAACCCAAAAACGAATTTTTCGTTAAATTTTTGGTTAGGGAACGAAATATATATTTTTAAAGTAGGTAATATAATAAAGGTACTTTAATTTCATTTTTATAAAATAATGCTAGTTTGATAAATTATATTCTTAGGGTACTTTGAAACGAATGTTTTATAAATGGGGATAAAAAACTTTTTTTTTGCAAATTGAGCAACAAACAAACTAGTCAGGCTTTGTGAAATTGTTTTTGATTAACATTATCCGTTTCAAAGCTGAATAATCTAAATGGAACTGTATTATAGACACGTCGACGTACATAGGTAGGTCCATAGATGACCAGAGCTTGTATACCTATTTTGAAATACATGTAGACGGTCTTAACAGGGGTTTTGAACTGCAGCAATGCGAGTGGTGAACAAGAAATTCTCATCTGATCAAATTGAGAGACCGCTGTCGGTTTCCTTTACTGGGTATTTTGCTGTAGCAGCTATTTTACTTTAATCAAAGCTATACTAGAGCTACAGTAGCTGCTACTACTATATTATTAAGTTTACAGAATATTTGAGTTGATTGAAGGGTAAAGCTACAGAGTGCGGAGCTGCGTATGAAATATTTATATTTTTATTTTAACTTCCAAAAAATACAACCCTTTGGGTGAAAGGCGGGAAAATTTGCTTTAGTAACAAGCCCTGGGAGGCACTCAGCAATTTCATGGCTGTGCGCAGATAAATATTGGTTATTGCGGTTGCATAATCAAGAGGAGGTAGATATTCGTATGTTCAGTCGGATGAGTTACCTTGGTATTGGTTGATTAGGTTTACCGAGACTATTCCTTTCCAAAGCTTAACGTTCTAGCGCACTTTAATTAAACTTCATCAGTCACATACTTCTGTAGCAAAGAGCGATCTCCGCCGATTGATCAGTGAGCCGATTCATCTCTACATAAACGCGGGTTTCTTTACTAATGAAACGCCGTCGTTTGCCTCGAATAAATAAATAGTCATATACTAAAGGTATATAAGTATATTAAGCGTGATTTATTAGGATTGGATTCGATATGTCCACTTATATGTTTACGTGTGCGTGTATTAAAATTTCGTGACGGGAAAGAATCGTGCGAACTGTGTGTTTCGCCTAATTGGCTTCTAATCGATAAGAAATTTATATGGTTCCGAAAAAAGAATATACCGACTATCTAAAATGATAAAGAACTTAAGATTTTAGGTATAATCGGTAAAAGTTACGTAGTTAACCAACCTGAGGCAACGAAGTTACTCAGACAGATAATTTTATGAAAATATTATGTCCACAGAGGCTTTTTCAAATAGGGCTTGAAGTTAGAGAAATATTGTAAAGAAGAAAAACTAAAAAAACTGTTATAATATGTCTTTTACTTCTTTCACACTACATATTTGCAGTGGAAAAACAACATAATATTCTTTTAGAGAAACACCTACTTACGTATTCTAAAATCGTTAGAAATATTATAGTATACCAGACGAAGCTGAAAATATAATACCAAAACAAGTTTTTTTTTGAACATCGATAGTAGCTTTCAATGAAAATTGATACTTTTGCATTTATATATTTACTTCTGTATTCTCTCCAATAAAGTACTGAATATGTATTATAGTGTTCCCACGTTGTGAACGGAACAATAAAATAAATATAGTTTTAGGTGTCACTTGAGGTTTTAAGGCTGTCACAGACAGGCGTCGCGCTACTCTAGTATAACAATTTTTATTATTACTTCATGGAATGTTATCTGCCAGAATCACGTAGCACCGTCGCGTTGCGGATGTCTGTGAGCCTTCATACTTGTGTGAATGAAGCATAATGTAGGGTAGATACGTAAAACAGAATAGAGTATACCTACATAATAATGTATGTGTCGCCGCTTCACCTTGAAAAGTTTCTAAGTGATTAACAAACTTGGTTTAACTACTCTTGTAAATTAACTTTGAAATAATTTTTAATTGGTATACACTTTAGCAATGCATGTATGTGCAATGTGTCCTGCTTTGCCCATATCACGTTTTATAAAAGAAATTAAGAAAGAAACATAATGATATTGATATTAAAACTCTTTTTTACACGAGCAACCATAGATAATGGTGCCGATTCTGTTGTACACCGAACTAAACTATCTCTAAAATTCCTTACTTTTGGCTATGAGAATTTTAACGCTATTCTGCAAGAAAAAATCTCTAAATTTAAAAATTATTTTGACACGACTAAAAACGAATTTGACAATCAACGTGGTTTTTTTTTTCTTTTGGTTTCGCAACGTGGTACTTGTGTGCGCTACGCAATTAATTTTTTAGAGACGAAGGCGCGCGCAAGGGAGCAGCCTGGACGTGTTTTATATGGAATTTTTCACTTTTTGTTGGAAAAATAAAAAAAAATATTACCCACGTGTTGAGATTTAAATGTTCTGGGGTTTCATAAAGGGGGTCGAAAATTTCATTATTTTTGCGATAGGACACGCCATTTTCGAGATATAAGCAAAAAAATAAAAATAAAAAATACAGCACTGTTTTTGCACGTGAAGGCGAGGCGTTGGTGTGAATTTTTGTTCATGACCACTAGTTTTATTCCACACCTTTTTAATCGCGATTAAAAATAGTCAGATTTAGTCAAAATAAATTATTATAGTCTAAATTTTTGGTGAAAACCGGCAAACTCAGAATAGCAAAATTGTCATTTTCACTAAACTAATAACTCAATGCAATCTTAGTGCTGTCAAACTAAAATATAGTTAAGTTGTGTCACTTTAGTCTATTTAAGAATAGGAAATCGTCGTTTGACAGGAATAAACCAAATTTTAGTGATTTTTAGTTTAGTTTAGAGAATTTTGTACAACAGAATCGGCACCAATATAACTCTAGATGCGAGCTACCTAGTACATACTTGTAAACCTAATAAAACTCTTTGTTTACCTAGGTATGTACCTACACCCACTTTAATAATGGCTTTTGGTAGAGGCTCGTAAAAAAGGGGAAACAGAATCCTTGTGTGTGACGTGATTTAATTTATCACCCCTGCGTATCTCCCGAATCATTTAGGCTTGTTTCGGTACATGTATTTTTGCCAGAAGGGAAGTTTCACACAAGTTGGCAGTCTTAGGAAGTGCTATTATCATTATAAGTAATGATGGGTGACTTTGAAGATAGAATATAATATATTTATGTTTGAGCACTGTGTGCTGAGAACTACCTAATGTAAGTTGACCTTTTTCTTTAACTATACAATTACACACATCTATACAAATAAATAAAATTGGAGTGTCTGTTTTTAATATTAAGATAACCACTTTTTACTAAGTGTATATGGATGTATACACGATACATATACCAAAACAACATTTTTTACAATTTTTGTCTGTCTGTCTGTCTGTCTGTCTGTCTGTCTGTCTGTCTGTCTGTTTGTTCCCGCTAATCTCTGAAATGGCTGGACCGATTTTGACGGGACTTTCACTGGCGAATAGCTGGTGTAACAAGGAGTAACTTAGGCTACTTTAATTTTAGAAAGATTCTTTTATTTTAGAAAAAAATAACTTTCTTTGAAAACTACGCTGACATACGTCTCAAAATTCGAAAAACCCTGGCTGAATCCTACGAAATAGATCAAAATAATGTACTACAGTATTGTACACCTTAAAAAGGCCTACAAAAATGTCCTCAATGGTATATGTCTATCTCTTAGGGATAACCCACAATAACCATTTTTTATCTTTTACTTTTTACGAGAAATAAGGGTTTATTTACGAAGCGATTTTAAGCAATACAGCATTAATCCTTATCCAATTAAGTACTTTAAATACATTGTGCATTTAATATAGATCAATTTGGCCCTTTACAGCATGTAATTTAAATGAATATCTTAGAAGATATTAGAGATTTAAAAAGCGGGCGCAGAGCGCGTTGGCAGCGGCCGGGTAATAGTACAGGATAAGTAGGATTGTAATTCATATTACTTTGGCTTCATAGTAATTGCGAATATCATGTGTGCTCATTATACTCAAAATAAACCTAATAGTATTATTCCAAGTAAGAGACCGCGAAATGGCTTAGATGTTTAGAATTTTGGATGTTTGTTTCTCAATGATGCAAAGACGGCCAAACGGATTTAGATCGAATTTGGCACAAAGATATAATATTATATCATGGATACGTAACAGATAGGATACCTACTTTATCCCGGTAGTAGGTTCCCGGGTGATATCTTCCGACAGCTATACGGGCCAAGCCACTGGCAAAAGTACTATTCCTATAATTATGTTCGGTGTCTGGTAAATGATTGAGTGTATAGGTAAAATAGGAGCGTTAAGCAAAACCAGGAAGACTTATATTCAACGAAACCAAGCCCTATGTCGCAGTCTTCTTACTCTGAATACTATTACTTTTATTTTTAAAACACCAACACACATGATGTTCTCATAAACTATGAATCCTAAGTAATATGAGTTATAATCCTACTACTAATAATATTATATATATGATGAAAGCTTTTTTTTTATTCTTTTTTTTTGTATTTCTTTTTTTTTATGTGAAACTATGTATGATTGGGTGTTTGTTTCTCAGTCACGCAAAAATGGCTGAATGGATCTGGATCGAAAATAGCACACAGAGTCTATATTACCTATATAACCTGGAATAACACATTCTTATCGCGGTAGTACGTCCTCTTGCATTAATTTCCGACATCCACGCGGGCGAAGCCGCGGGCAAAAGCTAGTTTTAAATATAAGACGCTTTTCGTGTGTTTCTGTGACCAGCTTGTTAATTTAAAGTAAACTAAGTTAAGGGACAGAACACACATATACATTTCGATGTTTGACATGACGTCACATCAGTATATTGTGCCCGAGTGAAGCATGGGTAGAAAATAAAAAAAAACAAAGAAAAATGTTATTTCAATTTTGTTTCAGTTTCCATAAATTATTGTATAACTGCATCATGTGACAGCCATTTAGTTTTTGTTTTGCAAAAGTATCCTGCAGTTGACCTGTATATAAGAAAATTGGAATAAGAATCCTTTCAGTGGCAGGTCTTTATAGAAATTGTCAATATTCCGTAAGTTTAACTAGAATTCTAAAATTTAAGCAAGTTAGTTCGGTGTAGTCGAATCGAATTAGTTCTCAAGCAAATGAACTTATTTTGGGAAAGTTTTCGGGTACTAAAAAGTACATACCCGTGTGTCGCGTCACGTACAAGTGAAGAATTTATAGCTGCCTGCTACCTTTTTGTTTCAATATAAATCAATCAAAACTTGTCCTAATATATTCATCTGGGTTTGAAACGAATTGAAAGCAAGCAATTAAAAAACACTACAAAGTTAAAAATAACTTAAATTTTGGAAGTCGGTGTCTTAGGATCTGTATTTAAGGTTTTTTGCCACCGACTTCCAAATAAAAGTTACGTTTGACTTTGTAGTGTTTTTTTAAGGAAGTCGGTTGTTATTTTTTTGTAAAAAGTTTTATTTTTTACTTTTTAGTTATAGTAGAAACCCTGCACTAATCTAATCGCGTTATTCGTTCATTTGTCGCGCAAATACTTAATGCAACTTTAAGACTTATATGGTTTGCACATAGATTCCATTGTCCGAATGAAACCAAATTAAAATGAGACCATTTGAAAAGCACCAGCTTTCTAATAAAAAAAGAATCTTCAAAATCGGTTCACCCCGTCAAAAGTTATGAGTTAACAAACATAAAAACATATATACAGTCGAATTGATAACCTCTTCCTTTTTTTGAAGTCGGTTAAAAATACCTAACTTGCGTGATAAACGTCCTCTTAGATACAAAGTGAAGTAGGTACCTACTACTCCTGCTATTAACTGGTTAATTATAGGCACATTAAAACGTCTATTGTGTTATGTCTCGTGTAGATAGCACAAAACGAGGTAATAAAAATATGCTAAGGAGATACGTTTTGTTAAAGAAAAAAAAAAAAATGTCATATAACAGTGAATGTGTAGTAACTACCTATTATGAGATGGATGAAAAATATTACAACTTACGGATGCAAGAAAAATTTCCATAATAGTAGCGAAGTTTAAAATCTGACTTTAAATCTCTAGCGTCTTAGGGAAATTCACGTTCTTGCATTAATATGCAGAGCGCCGGCGGAACGGCTATCAACGTGGATGCGGCTTGCGACTATGCACGTCTTCTGCGTTGTATCCACTCTAGTGTTACTCATACTGACTAAACCGGATAGATAATGTAGAATATTATATATTGGTAAAAACAACGCAGTTATCCGCATAGTTTACTTTGATTTTTAAATTAATTCTGCTCTGTATTTATTTAGGTTTCATCGCTTTGTTAACCTCCATCGTCCGTTATGCTATATGTTGTGTAACTTTAGTTCAAAAGTGCTTCCTAAAAATAACATAAAATCTTATATAAATGCTTGTACGATATATGCAAGGAAGTCATTCTGTTTATGGCCGGAACTCGATAGACATGAGCACACAATAATGCTCATCTGCGGGTTCAGAGCTGCTCAATCTAAGTTAATTGTTTATATAGCGACTCACGACAGATTATGCCCACATGTCTGTATAGATAAGGGTGAAATACGGATTAATTAAACTTTAGCCTCTCTCTGCCTTTATTGTACACACAGAGACGTCAAATTGTTAATTACGACACGAGTGCGTAAAGAACAAACTAATTTTCGCTCTTATTCCAACTTTTATTAGTGTGTTCTTTGTTTTTTAGGTTAGGACGCTCTGGTTGTGTTCACGAAGTCATTACTGTAAGTCGCCTCCCCAAATGAACTAGTATTTCAGAGAAGCAGGGTGTTATCATTTCATAGTTTCGTTTCATGCATTATATTTTATGCACATTCCACACAAAGACGGCAACTAATATGTAGTGCTCATCGTTTTATGAAAAATGTGGAAAGATAAATAACATTATGGACTAGGAAAATAATAATTGGATATCATTAATTTATTTTCAAAAGCTCGGAAAATGATACGATCTATCATTTTTCGTGCTTCTTTATAACATCTTTATTATTTCTGAACATACTTTTTCAAAGTCTTAGTCATTTTTATTTATAAAAAAAGCAAATTGCTGGAAATGTCAACTGTATCTATCAAACTCGTCACAATTAGGTAGTAAATAAAATAGTTAAGTAAGCCACTAGCAGAATTGTATGTTATTGATAAGTTTAGTGAGTTTTAACATTAATAAAAAAATATGATCTTACTTTTAACCACCCGGTATTAACGCAAATAGCATACCAACACCTCTCCTATTTTTGACAAGTAAAAGTAAACAAAAGGTTGTAATTTTTCGTTTGTAACTTTGGCGTCGACTCTGTGTTTGGTGCGGGCGCGGCGCGGCGGTATTATTTCACTCTTTTGTGTTTATTGTACTCTACATAATGTGAAGTAAAAAATGTCTTTCATTTATAATATGGGTACTACGTAACTCCAAAAAGCATTTAGCGCAAATATAAAAAAAAAAACATATTTTAATAGTTTAAAAATATATTGAAGTTTACTAAGTTATTAATAAATAGGCTTACTGACACTATCGTCAAGTTACGTTTCGCAAGATATTTCTTGTCCCAGCATGCGAGGAGGTTGGCCATGTTCGTTTCAGTTTGATTTTCACAGCAAGTATATGTAGTCGTTTAATATTGTACGAATATTGATGAAATAATGGAAGGTTAAAATAGAATTATTTTGAATATATAATCAAAATTTTACTTTGAGAAAGAGGTCAATTGTCGAATCCGACTCGGCTGGGCATCGTTCGGGAAGCTACGCAATATCTTCTCGTCCCACATATCGCAGTGTCTCAAGACAAGTCTTTGACCAGTGTGTGTTGCCAGTGATGACATATGGCACTGAGACGTGGTCGCTCACAATGGGCCTCATAAGAAGGCTCAAAGTCATCCAAAGAGCAATGGAGAGGGCTATGCTTGGGGTTTCCCTACGCGATCGAATCAGAAATGAAGTGATCTGTAGGAAAACCAAGGTAACCGACATAGCCCGAAGAATTGCCAAACTTAAGTGGCAGTGGGCAGTGCACATTGCTCGCAGAACGGATGACCGATGGGGTCGGAAGGTTCTGGAGTGGCGACCGTTTACTGGAAGACGGAGCGTTGGAAGGCCTTCCCACAAGATGGACCGATGACCTGGTGAAGGCTGCAGGAATACGTTAGATGCGAGAAGCACAGAACAGGTCGAAGTGGCGGTGCTTGGGGGAGGCCTATGTCCAGCAGTGGACGTCTTTCGGTTGAAATGATGATGATGATGAATCAAAATTTTTAGTTCCTTAACGTCCAGTCCTTACCTAGTTGTATGTGGAATTTAGTTTAACTGTACTTGTTGTGAATTCCGTTGAGGTTTCTCACAGTAATCAAGAAGTGGCCGGTAGATTAACTAACGTATCTACTACATACTTCGACCTCCAACCAGAGCGCCCACTCTACTGTTTGGGCAACAAGAGAGGAATTCGACGGAAACCCTTAACACAAATCTTTTGAAAATTGATTTAAGAAAACATTCTTCGACAAATTGTTCTTTCGACAAGTTCGGTCTAGCGAGTCGTTTGTTGGTGAACCCTCTACCAAATTCAATACAAACATTTTTGCTAAATCATTATCGATTTTATATCGTTAGGTATAGGTTCGCTCATTGTTAGTTGTATTTCTTAACATGTGAAATTTATAATTATCGTTATTATTTTAGAATTGTTTGCTTTTGTGGATTTTTACTTACATATCGTGTTTGGTAAACAAACGCGTAGGTGGAAAAAGTAAGTTCAAAACTAAAACCTGACTACTGAAAATTCACGCTGTAAATACTATGAGACAACCAAATATTCTCATCTGAAAATCGCGGTCGTATGCCACTTTACTATGAAGCTTATAATAGCTACTGTTAGAATGTATTGTTTTGTAAAGGTACCTACATAGATGGCATACGACCACAGCTTTCAGATTCAAGACTATGTTTTTTTTTGTTGTGAGTAGAGAGAGAGAGAATATTTTTGTTGAGTGTATACAGGTTTTTTGTACATATAATAAATAATAACAATAATGAATCCTGGAAAGGAACTTCGTTCTAGTCCCTTGACACTTCTCAAGTTTTTTTTTTCTGTAAGTAGGTTTGTACAAACACTTTTACACGTCATTGTTTTTTTTTTAAATAGATGAGGTCGGCGTCTCCTATCTTACTACTCTGAGAAGAAAGGCCGAAACAAACTCAGAGGTCACAGTCTCTTTTAAAGTCCAGACATAATCTTAGTCACATCATGACTAAGATACCTGTCTAAAATGGTCTTTATTATAATTACTTAGTTAAGAACTTATGAGGGAACAGATGAACATACATAGGTACAGACATCTCCTTATTTTTGCTTTGGCGTAGTCGGATAATAATCATGACATTAAGTGTCAACTTATTGTAATGTGTGTTCTAAAAGTATCTCATGAAAGTATAAACAAACCCTGTTCAGGTTAAACGTGTAATCACTCACTGAAGGCATATGTTACACATTTTCGTTATTAAGTAGTTTTCATCTTTATATTCCTCTACTTTTGCCAAAAATATTGTTTGATGAACATTATTAATCAAATTATAAACAGTAATTGGAAAATCAGCGACAAAAATTACGGTAAAAATTAAATTGAAAAACTTCGTTCTTCTTTAAATGTGATTTACCAACGTTTGACCTTTTCTCGAAGTTCGAGCTACCTAACTGGACAGTTTGTCCTACGTAAACATACTCGTCAACCACTTCGAGTGTAGCGTCTTTGGTCTTCATGAGAGTAGGTGTTACATGGGTGTTTCATGTGACTTTTGTCTTGTGTATGCTTATTTAAAGACCCACGCTTATGGAAGCTCTACTGAGGTCAGCGAGCATTATACTGAGGTCCTCCACAGTCTCAGCCATGACAACTATATCTTCTGCAGACCGAAGGTGATTGATGTATTCGCCATTGATGTTGATGTCAACGCCTTTCCAGGCTTGTTCGGAAAGTACCGATGCACTGGAGAATGTCTTCAAGGTTCCAGCACCTTGAAGACATCCTCCGGTGCAGCTGTCACGGAATAGATCCGGATAACGTCTCACTGTCGCACACGTCGCTGCTATAGGATAAGTGTCGTGGTTAGAGATGGGCAATGTGTTTCTGCCCGGCAGGAAAATAAGCCACTAAATAAGCCAAATATAACTTTTTGTTTGAAAAATAAAATAAAATATTACCCACGTGTTGAGATTATGTTCCGGTAAGGGTAAGGGGGGGGGGGGGGGTTCGTGGTAAGGGGGTCGAAAATTTCATTATTTTTGCGACAGGACACGCCATTTTCGAGATATAAACAAAAGAAAAAATAAAAACTGGCCAAGTGCGAGTCGCGCACTCGCGCACCGAGGGTTCCGTACAAACCAGCAGGTGTTCACGGTTTATGCATAAGGTTTATGTTTATGAAATTATTAATATTTTTTAATTTTTATATTTGAGTTGACTGAATGAAAGGTAAATTGTGGTTTACGATTTATGAAGTATTAAAAAAAAAAAAACTACTTACTAGATCTCGTTCAAACCAATTTTCGGTGGAAGTTTACATGGTAATGTACATCATATATTTTTTTTTAGTTTTATCATTCCCTTATTTTAAAAGTTACGGGGGGGGGGGACACAATTTACCACTTTGGAAGTGTCTCTCGCGCAAACTATTCAGTTTAGAAAAAAATGATATTAGAAACCTCAATATCATTTTTGAAGACCTATCCATAAATACCCCACACGTATGGGTTTGATGAAAAATTTTTTTTTGAGTTTCAGTTCTATGTATGGGAAACCCCAAATATTATTGTTTTTTTTTTCTATTTTTGTGTGAAAATCTTAATGCGGTTCACAGAATACATCTACTTACCAAGTTTCAACAGCATAGCAAAAATGGCTGTGACATACTCGGACAGACAGGCAGACAGACATGACGAATCTATAAGGGTTCGATTTTTTGCCATTTGGCAACGGAACCCTAAAAATACAGCACTGTTTTTGCACGTGAAGGCGAGGCGTTGGTGTGAATTTTTGTTCATGACCACTAGTTTTATTCCACACCTTTTTAATCGCGATTAAAAATAGTCAGATTTAGTCAAAATAAATTATTATAGTCTAAATTTTTGGTGAAAACCGGCAAACCCAGAGTAGCAAAATTGTCATTTTCACTAAACTAATAATTCAGTGCAAACTTAGTGCTGTCAAACTAAAATATAGTTAAGTTGTGTCACTTTAGTCTATTTCAGAATAGGAAATCGTCGTTTGACAGGAATAAACCAAATTTTAGTGATTTTTAGTTTAGTTTAGAGAATTTTGTACAACAGAATCGGCACCAATATCAATTTCGTAAATTAATTTTGAGACAAAAATTATATGCCCCGATAAATGCCCAAGGACAGAAATTTATGGGCACTTATTAGGAATTTTCCCAATTTGCCAAAAATGCCCGGGCATTTGCCCATCTCTAGTCGTGGTCCGGTCCTGGAGTACTACTGAAATCTGATAGTGGCGTTTTCGTACAGGTACACCTCTACGTATTAGTCGATCTGGCATCGTTGAATAGACTCTAATACAGCCCATGTCTCGATCGAAGGCTTTTTCGTTGTTCACAAACGCGAAACAGAGACGTAGGTTATATTATTTGGCCTTCTGTATAACAGATTATATATCGCCGTTATATATCGCCTTTATGGAGCCCGGGTTTTTTGCTAGGGTGGAAGTCTTCAAACCTGCGCGCGAGACGGAAAGCAATGACTCTTGAAAAGATTTGTAAACCTGGTTAAAGTTTGTAATCGTAAAAAAATAGTAAATTATGTGATAAAACTACAAACTTACAATTTTAGGACTCTTTCCTTTACTTGTGCTGGATCTTGCTTCTTGCCAATGGCATGATTTCAGGTCAACGAAAGTAACCAATAGGTTTATATTTATTTGCGAGTATCAAGATATGTCGCATCATTGGCTGTATTTTCATTGCGTTGGCTGAAAAGCTTGATTTTTAGATGTCTAAGAGACCGTACGTGCATATTTCATAGAAATTTCAACTTGATACCTCCACGCGTTCCTGACAAATGGGCCTTGATACAGTGACGGACAGACCCACGGACAAAAAAGTGATCTTAAAAAGGTTCCGTTTTAACTCTTGAGGTACGGAACCCGAAAAATACACTGAAATCAGGAATGGTAATAAACTAACAACCTTTAATAGGTTTTCCCATTTAAATTAGGAAAATTAATACAGGATAGGTAGCTACGCATTACCCCAGTACTACGGACCTACTTAGTGAAACTGTTTAGTAGGTACGTACTGGGTACATAGCGATTAGACACCGCTACACAGATTCATTATAATTATTTGCCGCTTATACCTATATACATACAAACTATTCTGAGTAGTTTTCGCAGTAATTAATTAAAGTACCTACAAAATACTCATATTAGAGAGAATTCAATTATTAGCAATTTAGCCCCCAGCCATATTATTATATTGTTATGCGGTGAGAATATTATATTTCGGTTTCTCCCACGTGGTTATCGGAAATTATTACTCGGGAATGTGCTAACGGGGACGAAAAATTATGTTAGTCCTCAAAACATCAAATACTGAATTGTAATGTTTATTAATAGCTTAAGACTAAATGATATGAAACTGAAAACTTGTAAATATTGTGGTGAGGAAATAAATAAAATTTTATTGTTGTATTGTTGAAAGTCTCGTCAAAATCCGTCCAGCCTTTTCAGTGAGTAGCAGGAACATACAGACAAAAATTTAAAAATCTTTTTTTTTGTTTTAAGTTCTGTAAGTACTTTCATATGCATTTAGCAAATTTTAACTTTAAAAACACTTGAATTTTATTTATATGTATATTTATGTATGGAATCAGATAGTCAAATTCTCGTCTTATCCGATCATTTATGTTGTATCTCGTCTCGTTATAAATAATGATTCACTCCATCGCAATTTATCAATAAATTGCTTAAGAATACTTAATAAAATAAAAACTAACGCAATTAAAGAAGTCTTCCTGAGTCTCACAATATAAAAGAAATTCCTCCCGGTAGCAGAGAAAAGTCCATTAATGAACAATTACAGATTGCCGCCGTTTTCTTTATCGCTACAGTAAAAGTACTAGAATATTTATTTAATTATTAAATAGGGAAGTAGGCGTACCTACAGGAAATACACCTACTTACCCACTTACTATCATTACTTATTACTGCTATACGTTTTTTACCAGTGAACATTTAGGGGCTTAGATATTTATGAATACCAAACAGATATGAATTCATGGGCAAAGCTAATAATGTAGCTCTAACGCTTCGGTCATAAATATACCCTGATGCTTATTAAACAACATCAATTTCCTAAGGGGATTATTCCATTACACTTTTTTGTTCATTTGCATAAAGTAGATTACTTAATTCCACAGATGTAGATAAAAGTAAAAGAATGTTTATTAGAACGTGTTCAAAGTGAGTTCATAATTGAAGGAGCTATATATGTATATAAGAGAAATACCGAGAGCAGTGGTGGCACGGTGGTATCGGGCCCGACTTACGAGTTCGAACACAGGTAGGTACTTTACTTGTAAATTATTTCATCACCACTGCTCTCAAATGGTGAAGGAAAACATCGTGAAGAAACCGGCATGCCGTACAACCAAAAATTCGAAGACATGTGAGATCTACCAGTACTGGGCCCGCGTTAGGTTATGATGGCCCATGCCCTCTCACCGAGAGGAGGCCTGTGTCCCAGCAGTGGGAACAGAATTGGTTGATTATGATAATATATAAGAAGCACATACATATTTGTGATAATGACCCTAAGGTGAAGTTTATCAACAATCTTGGCCTTACCCACGAAAAACGTAGTCGAACTTTCTGATTAATAAGCAAATTCATTTTTTTTTCTTTATTTATTTAAAGAGGGTTTTAATCTAGACAGATTATGCCACCCTCATCGTTACAAATCGACTTAACATAAATAACTTAAAATTATTTAAAACTAGCTTTTGCCCGCGGCTTCGCCTGCGTGGATGTCGGAAATTGACGCAGGAGGACGTACTACCGCGGTAGGATGTGTTAATTCAGGTTATATTATAGGTAATAGCTGTTACCCGCGACTTCGTCCGCGTGGTTTTTAACAAAAAGTTTTTCATAAAAACTGTCTATGAAAACTACGCTGACATACGTCACAAACTACGCTGACATACGTCTCAAAATTCAGCGTGTTTTTAGTTTTTTTTTAACTTTATTTATTTTTTCTAAAATAAAAGTAGCCTAAGTTACTCCTTGTTACATCAGCTATCTGCCAGTGAAAGTTCCGTCAAAATCGGTCCAGCCATTTCAGAGATTAGCCGGAACAAACAGACAGACACACAAAAATTGTAAAAAATGTTGTTTTGGTATATGTACCGTGTATACATTCATATACACTGAGTAAAAAGTGGTTATCTTAATATTAAAAATAGACACTCCAATTTTATTTATTTTTATTTATTAGATATTTATAGATTATCTTAGACAACTCTGCGATTAATACCTATGTTTACGAGTCTGTACAGCATCCTTGCTGCTTCCGAAGCAGGAGCAGCAAGGACGCTGTTACATACCCCAGTCTCACACATACTGTTATACATTATCAACAAATCTCGTCTTTCCGGTTCGTTCCGGACATATTCCATGATGATATGATACACGTCTTCAATCATGTCGCATTCCACACAATTTGGTGAATTAACTTTACCCATTAGAAATGCAAATTTATTTAAGGGTATGTGTCCGGAGCGAAGTCGCAGTGCTGTTATGATTGTCTGCCTTCCTATATTGGCACTGTCTATCCAGGTACTTTTAAAGACGCTCGGTTGTATAGTGGCATACCATATACCTTTACTGCGGCTCCTTTCATTGAAATATTCCTGCCAGCTGTCATAGCAAAGGTGTTTTAGTCTACCGTAAAGTTCGGTGTCATACGGGATACAGGAATACTTTTCACCTTCGGTTGATAAGCAAATTCATTCTTAATTACTCTGTTTTTTTTGCGACTCTATTTTATTTTTTACTAGCTTTTGCCAGCGGCTTCGCCCGCGTGGAGGTCGGAAAATATCCCGCGGGAACGTACTACCAGGATAAAAAGTACCCTATGTGTTATTCCAGGTTATAAACTATCTGTGTGCCAAATTTCACCTAAATCGGGTCAGTAATTTTTGCATGAAAGAGGAACAAACATCCACACATCCATACATCCATATTTACAAACTTTCGCGTTTATAATATTAGTAGGATAGTAGGAAGGATTTTTATTAATCAATAATGTCTCAACTTAGCAACTTAACGGTTATCTGGCGTCTTTGTTGTCAATGTTGTGTTTATCTGCAATTGGCATATAAATTAGAATAATGCCGTTTGATTTACTCATCATCATCATCATCATCATCATTTCAGCCGAAAGACGTCCACTGCTGGACATAGGCCTTCCCCAAGCTCCGCCACTTCGACCGGTTTTGTGCTTCCCGCATCCAGCGGATTCCTGCGGCCTTCACAAGTCATCAGTCCACCTTGTTGGAGGCCTTTCAACTCTACGTCTTCCGGTAAGCGGTCGCCACTCCAGGGTGCTTACTCTGGAATATAATTCCAATAGATCGACATTGGTCAAACGTCAGTTGGTAAAGTTAAATGTCAGGGATTGGCCGGACTCACTGAGTCTAGCCAATCCCTGACGTTTGACTGACAATTCCAATGTCAATCTATCGGAGTTAAATTCGAGAGTAAGCACCCTGAACCTTTCGGCCCCATCGGCCATCTATTCTGCGAGCAATGTGCTCTGCCCACTGCCACTTCAGTTTAGCAGTTCTTCGGGCTATGTCGGTTACCTTGGTTCTCCTACGGATCTCTTCATTTCTGATTCGATCGCGTAGGGAAACTCCAAGCATAACCCTCTCCATCGCTCTTTTGGTGACTTTCAGCCTTCTAATAAGGCTCATTTGATTTACTATTAGTATGTATATGTATGTGCTGTGGGTGAACCTTTTAATAAATAATTATTTCGCTATGCGCACAGTCGCGTGGCTGCACGCACGCCGAAATAAAAGACAGTTGTCCGCGGTTACGGTGCAAATGACCCTTCACAGAATCTAAATGTGAAGGTTCTCAAGGGTAACCATGAGTTTTATGGAGCTTTACGAAGCATTAGTATTATATTCGTCGCATATTTTATGATAATTTCTTGGCATTCATATTGAATAACATTCACTTAAGCACTTTAGATAACTGTCTTTTAGGAATCTTTATTTTGGATGGCTATTTCAGACATAGTTAAATTATTTTTATTCAAATAGAAAACACCTTTTTAAAAATATTAGGTTAATTATTTTTAGCACCCTGCGTAGGTGCGGTCGCTAAGAAAACATGGATTCCGAGAGCGTCTCGTCGTTGTCAATAAATGTGTGTTTTCAAAGTACAGGCTGACGAACTGTAAACTTGATTAATCTAATCAGTGCTTTAAGAGCGCTGTTTATGTGGTATCGGCGTAAACTCTCTGCATTTTATAGCTTTTAGATCGGGGACACGCTTCAGTTTATTCACTTTATCTAAAGCGTAAATACCTACGTACCTACTAATGCCAACGAACCGTGTTTGAGTACAGAAACACGGCGCGAGAAACATTATTTTGCTCTTTTTAAATATTGGTTGAATCGTTTGATTTTGGTAATTAAACAGCCTTCTCGATGTGTTATTTTTAACGGCCAAGCATGTAAAGAATTATTTGTATATTTTATTCATAAATATACAAATAATTAACACTTCCCGTGTGCGTCGTTTGGAAGATGTTCTCCACAGGAGTTTCCTTCATAGTTAGGCTGCCAAGTCTAGTAGAATAGAATCAAGTAGAATCTATACTAATATTATAAAACTGCAGCATTTGTTTGTTTGGTTGAACACGGTAATCTTAGGAACTACAGGTCCGAATTGAAAAAATATTTTTGTGTTGGGTAGCCTATTTATTGAGAAAGGCTACAAGCTATATAACACCATGCCATGATCAAAAAGAGAGGAGCAGCAACGAAAAATGGACGAAAACTGGCAGGTAATTCGATGCGACGCGAAGGGTCAGGGGAGCAAAAATTTGACGCGGACGAAGTCACGGGCTGAAGCTAGTGTGTTATCAAACATCAATAAACTATTATGAGGAAGTGCATTCATCCAGAGGAAAGGTTATCAGTAACACTACGTTAAGTAAATAAAAAAGAAAGGCCGTCTGTCGGTGAGTAGTGTGGTGCGTTACGAACGTTCCATTTTTCAACGATAATCGAATCGGTCTGGATTCACCGATTTTATTTCTTACCGACTTTTTGTAGGACTTGTGCGTTTCCCTATTGCAATTAGTACGTTGCATTTTTGCCCTACAAACATCGGTCACCGACTGTCCAATTTCTGCATTTTCCTACATTAAATAGTACATTTTTATTTAGAAAGTATAAGGCAAAATGTTCTTCTAGACTACGAAATGCATTTTCATATGATTTTTCATATTTAGAATAAGGACGGTAATAACTCTCATAAAAGTTAAACTGATAAATAAAAATCTACAACACATTCAAATATAAGTAATTCAAAGTCTGTTACACAATTATTCCTCTATTACATTCACTTTAATTGACTTGTCAGTATTTGTGAATAAATAAGAAAAACAAAAACTAGAAACGTACGATTTTGCAAGACGTAATCCGTCGCTAACAAACGGTGTTTCGCTCTGCGTCATTAGGCCATCTAAGCCCAAGTGATTGTCCACTATATTGATGGTAATAGTAACAATTTTTTACGCCAACTCACGTCCGAACAGGGCACAAAATTTCCTGTTGAGAAGACAGAGTGCTAGATTTATTTATTTCGAACTATCATTCTGTTAAATGACCTACATACTTAACGAGGGACAGTTCTTTGATGGAGAGATCACAGAGCTTTGACTACTCGTGTGGGTGGCAAGATCAAATGACTGGAAGTGACATAGGTGATGCTACATCTTATTATATCACTTTTAATTATATTCACGAAATTTCCCTAAAAGGCAAAAGTTTGACTTTGACTTGTTTAGCAAAAAGAACGGGCATGGAAAGTTAATTAATTAAGTATTTTGTTAAAGTGGTGGTTTAAATAACCGTAGAAGGTACTATAATTTGGTTCTATAATTTTCACAGACGGTACTTCACCTGTTGTAAGTACATACTTGTTAAAAAGGCATACCAACGAAACTTTAGATGGGTCTGTTTCATTATAAAATTTTATAAAATTACAATTCTGGAAATTATGTATAGTCTAGAAGTCTAAACACTGGAAGATTTGTTTTCAAACTAGAGTAATTTTAAATCGCTTTAGTGACTCTTAATTGGCAACCTAAAATGTCAGAAAAATGAATTAATTAGCTCTTTTCAAGTTTCAGAGCTGAGTTGAGTTGTTGGCTATGGAACAGCGAAATTAAATTTCTTTTTTGCATTTGTCTTTTTATTCAAACACACTCCGTACTGTTTAATTGAAATGTGCCGATCGGGAACTTCTCGAAACGAATAGGACGCGAACTGTGTCCAACTACAGTTAGTTGTTAAACAGCGACACACCTTTTCCTGTAGCTTTTTGCGTACCATACGGACGTGCCGTCCCCGGAGTGCCTTTGAATAGTAATTGCGATAAGGTTGAACGTGTCACAAAAGAGGAATATTTTTCGGCACGCGTTGTGCCCTGCCCCGGGCGATATTAAGGTGACTGATCTTAAGGCAATGATGGGTCACGCATGATCATATTTTACGTGAAAATCTTTTATCATTACAAAAGGTGCATCCACCGTAAAGGTAGATTAGAGTGTGGGTTGTGTGTATCAGTGTCAGATGGTGCGTATTTGGCACGGTAATACAATTAGCCCGTTACTACAACGTTACACGTACACGGCTACACTTAATTGTCAGTATTCAGTAAAGTGAGCTGAGGACTTGTGGAGCACCCCTCGACATCAGCACGCACTAAACTAGTTTACTCACTCGGGATTACTCAATAAACCAACTTTGTCTGTAAGCCGGAGTTATCCTGGAGAATAACTTCGGGTGTGAGGGTTGCGGGAGCACTAAGGATATAATATTGACATTAGTATTGTTGTATAAGTTTCATTTGTTGTATAAAACAGACAAGTTTCAAGCTAATTTCATTAGTATTAAAAATACTAACATGCCTTCGCGGTATTCTAAAATGTTGGACTTGATTCAGTAAAAACGCAGGTTATATAGAGAACTTTTTGTAAAATTAATATTCAGTTCATATTTTAGAATAAAATACGAGTATCATTCATTATTTTGTAGGTAAGTAGGCGAAGTCGCGTACCTATGTCAAAGCTATATAATGTTTACATTTAAAAAAAACAAGGGTCTTTCAAGCATGTAACTACTACCTATAAAATTCATGACTCAAGAAAATTTCAGTTATTCAAATAAGAAGAGATGTTTATCTCTTCTTAAGTAGTTGAAGAACAGTAATTTTACAATAGAACTGCTAGGTTATTGTTCGTTAAGAAGATATTAAATGCTACTAACTTGGTAAGCTCGCACACGTAGTATCCGGATTATGGTTTGTTGAGCGACTGAGGACTTCATACATATTTATGTGCATATTGTAAGCACAATGTGCTTTGTGTGGCTTAAATAATTCAATATTATGTTACGTCTAATACATAACTATCTGATCATAAAAGATATTACCAGTGTTTAATAGGATTCAGGCTAATTTAACAATAGGGGTTCCAGGAACGAGATTTTTTATGATCAATTAATGTAGTGTTTTTTTTTATTAGGTATATATTACTCAGCTATTACAGTAATATAAATGAGAAACAAAGAATAGTGAAATAGGCACAGAGGTCAGGCTTATATTTATATGATTTTATTTCTGTAGGTAGATTTGTCCCAACACTTTTACACGTCCATCAATTTTTTTTTAAACTAGATGAGGTCGGCGTAAAGAAGTCTCTTCCAGCATACCTTCCTATGTTTCTAAAGGGTTTGTTTCAAAGTTGATGTTTTTATACCTAACAAGTGAGTATCACCGTAAAACTCTCCATTTATTGAGATGGCATAATTCAACTACTTTAATCTTTGAATAATCAGTTTGCAATTCAAGTTTATAGTTAATAGTGCTTTTCAAAGTTTGTCGGGACTCTGAGGCACTTATCCGATAGGGAAGAAAATGCGAACTCCTTCCTTTCAGTCGCTGTGGACAATCGGAGAAAGTGGCGCCAACCCGGAGGTCGTCGCGCTCCTTTATTTATGACTATTCCATTACACAGCCGCTGCAGGCACCGACATAAATAACCGACAACATGCGGATAACACACAACCAACTGGCAAAACTTGTGCCTAGATATTTTTATATCTTTATCATAAGCTTTGATATATTCTTTGAGTGACAGCGGTCCGGTTTCCCAAGCATTTCTATTACATTCTCTGAATATATGCCGCGTTACATGTACCTATTACCCTGAAATAAGCGTTATAATAAATTATCTTTTTTTTATTTACAGACAATGCACGCCGTTCATAGATAGTTTTCCATGAATCTGTGGCTGGCACATAGCAAGATAGAAAAGTAATAGCTGTTGAGTATGGAAGGCGACAACGTGGCATACTGCGTGCCCGAGGGGCAGGTGTTCCAGCGGGCGTATGTTCGGATCCATGGGTACATCGCGCTACTCATCTGCCTACTGGGCTGTGCTGCCAACTCCGTTAACATTGCTGTACTCAGTCGAAAAGAAATGATCTCGTCGACCAACTCCATCCTCACCGGACTCGCAGTCGCCGACTTGCTCGTCATGATCGACTACATTCCCCTGGCGTTACATATTTATACAGATATATGCGCAGAACTCAATAGAAATTCATATGCGTGGGCTGTTTACGTTTATTTTCACTCCATATTCAGTCAAACTTTTCATACAATATCTATTTGGTTGACAATCACGCTTGCCGTTTGGAGGTTCATAGCAATAAAGTTTCCAGCAAAAAATAGAACGCTGTGTAACAAGAAGAACACAAATATTGCTATAGCAGTGGCATATGCCGTATGTCCAATACTGTGTCTTCCCATATACTTTGCAATGAAAATTCAAGAAATTCCTTCATCTACGAAAAATGGACTTCAAAATGCTACATTAAATGATACGGATACGATAGGGAACGCAACAGAGAGCACGGAGCGAGACTACGCCATAGTGATGACCGATAACAACGAACTGCTCACGGCTATATTTTGGATTTACAGTGTATTTATTAAACTCATACCGTGTGTAGTGCTATCGATATTAAGTGTATTGCTAATTCTTAAAATGAAGTCGAGTGATCGGAGAAGACAGAAATTATTGAAAAAATCTGCAATCAGCACTAACGAGGTACGGGTAGTTTTATTTTTATTTAGTATTCCAATTCAGTTCAATTGAGTTTCTGATTTGAACAACCAGGTCATGCGATTATCGATTGTACGTTATAACTAGTCTATACGTTTGCATATTCTACGAGCAATTGCAGTGGAGCTCGGAAATTCTTCTGTACTCCAAAAAGCTGTGAAAATAATATCTATCTATATTTATAGCCTTTTGTGTTCGTGAAGAATTTATTTAACAACTTCCATTACATGCTAAATTTAGTTTTGAGTTGAGTGAGATGTATATTTACTTAAGTGGCTTCTCAAAGGATCTAAGCTTTCATAATATATGTTTGAATAGAAACAATACGTGTACTAACGACGTACAAGATAACAATGAAAAGAAAATGTTAGTTCTTTTTCTTTGTTGTGTAGCCTCAATGCTTTTAGACAAACATGTGACAATAAGGTGGATTATAATCAGTTACAGAAAAGCTTGTTGAATGCGCATTAAGTATTTTCTTTAGACCGTGTTGTTCTCCCGCATCACAGCAGCCCTGCTGTGATGTGAAAATATGCCTCGCAATGACCGCGACATTGACCGGTTAAAATGGAGTTTATAAGCACTTAGTTATTTTGTGCAGGGTGAGAAAGCTCGCTTGAACGAGGATGGTGTGAAGCGAGGCGGCGGCGGCGGAGGCCGCACCGACCGCACTACTCGGATGCTGGTCGCCCTGCTCGGCCTCTTCTTAGCCACAGAACTGCCTCAAGCTCTCTTCGGCCTACTCACTGCCATAGCTCCGCATCTCTTTCAAATCTGTTACTATGCCTTCGGTAAGTTTTTCTTCGTAACTTCTGGTTTTCTTACTCGATCGTAGCTTAATTGCTACGACCCAGATCCATCGATCTACGAGGTGTCAAAGTGTTGAATGGTAAAGCTGTTTATACATCAAGATTGCTCTGTGTATCGGAGAGCGGTATAATTGATGAACTGATGCTACAGCCGTGTAGTGTGTGTGAATGTCATTATGTTATAGACGGCAAAGCTGCTTGTGACACGTTTGTCGCGTATCACGAGTCGCCTGCCTTCCACAACGCTTATCCTATATAAATAAATTAGTAAGCTATCTAAATTCGTATAATATAAAGAGTAATTGGCAATCGAAGAAAGAAATAAATGTACTGTATAAAGAAAATTACACCACCACACTTATTATGGTCTGACATTTTCATACTGAACATATTTCCAGATTTTTTTAACGAAAATGTACGCATGGTCGTTAATAACTTAACAAGTAGCTACATATGGATAGTGTAGGTACTCTAATCTGGCCAGATGTAGCTGTCGAGAGTCGGCCTTACATTATTAACAGATAAACTTAGCAGGGTAAGGTTGGATGGTCCTCTAATCTCTTCATCTTATTTTATGGGTACTTTTGGCAAGAGCAGACCACCCGTATACTCTACATTATTAACACAAATTGGAATATAAAAACAATTAGGACGAGAGGATTTTCCTGCACCAGTTTTTTTAAGGCTATCTTATGTTGTGGTGCGTTATAGTGAAAACAATGATGTACTTAGTTTTATTTTCTTTAACCCGGTAAGTGATGCTATTATCTTAGACGTTTTAAGTGTTGGTTTAGGAAATGGTACTATCACAATGTGGCTTTGGCTAAATTAGGGTCGTTTAACCGCGCCCTTATATAGAGGGCAGATATAACTAAACGGTACTGTCAGCCAATGTATACCAAAGTGTAGTTTGGGTCACGCTACCGTAATTAATTCCACGATACAATACTCTTTCATTCGTTTCCTTTCTTTTATCTTAGAAGGAAATCTATTTACTCGTTTAGTTCTTTCACAATGATGGATGTAACTTGATTCTTTATTACATTTTAAGAACCTCTAGCCCTATATCTATAGTTTGGGTTTATGTACCAATTACTAAAATATTGATTAATAATTTTGGATAAGTCTGTGACGACCGGTATGATAAAAAATTTGGTGATGCCATAAATTCATTAAAAAAATAACAAATAAATAGTCCGTCTTATAGTTTCACCCTCAAGATAAATATTGGTAGTTGTTTTTTAGATAATACTGAATGCCGCTGAATGTTGAAATTTTAAAATATTTTAAACGACTACTTCAGATTAAACATATTAAAATACTTGTTATTTTGATAAATATTCTGTCAGGAAAATTGATTAGCGGTTTCAGCCGCAAGAATTTTTTTCTTTTATAAGAGTTTTTAATGAAAAATTGTATGTGAGTTTAAGCTGAAAAGCCGCGAAGTCGGCTTAACAATGATGGTCGGCTAATAGCTATATAATTCACGTTAATGTGGCAGAAGGCGGTAGTATTTATAACTTATTCGTAAACCTCCACGGTGAACCGTTACAAAACGGTATTTACAAACCGAATATTTAAAAGTTTCACAAGGGAAGATTAAGCTGTGACCGAAATATTTTATGATTTAAAGGTCCATGTTTAACGATTAATGATTTTATTTTTGAAAAGTTAGTAACACGTAAGTTTGTAAGTTTACAGTAACACTTTATAAGTCGATCATGTTTTTAAAACTAGATGATGTCGGCGTTTCTTATTTGACTACTCTAAGAAGAAAGGCCAGGAGAAGGAGAGACTTTAAACAAACTCAGAGGTTACAGTCTCTTTTAAAGTCCATAGGTACCATGTAGATTGATATGTGAAATGGTTTTTCGAGGATAGAAACGCATTTGTCAGTAATCATGCACCTCAACTCAAAATTTAAGGAGCTCAAAGTACGTTTAACTCAAAAAATCCAGCCAAGTGCGAATCGGACTCGCGCACCTAGGGTTCCGTACAAACCTGTAGGTATAAAGTTTTAAAAAATAATTTTATAATATGATGTAAGTAAAGATTTACGGTTTTCGCAATTTTTCCTTTATCTGTGCTATAAGACGTTGCTTCGTACCAAATTTCAAAATTCTAGATCGACTGGAAGTACCCTTTAGGTTTTGATTACCTTGCAAGTTTCGAAAATTTGCGGAAATTTGCGGCATAAACGGCTATATCTTTTGATTGCGTTAGCTTAGAAGTTTGATTTTTTCACAGCTCTAAGGAACAGTAGATTTAAGTATTTGATGTAAATTTCAGCTTGATACCTCCACGCGTTCTTGAGAAAAAGGTTCTTGACAGACAGACAGTCGGACAACAAAGTGATCCTATAAGGGTTCCGCTTTTTTCTTTTGAGGTGCGGAACCCTAAAAATACGTGTTGTTTGTACAAAGTATAAGGAATATTTTGAAGTAATAGATACCTGAAGTTATATGATAGTTGTTGTTGGAGGACTGCATAATATACAAACGTGTCTAACTTTTAATGAAGCATGGCGCCTCTGGGCACCGGAGAGTGGAAATAGACTGTTTGAGAACTATGTATTTGAATTGCATTGTTTGTGTATTTTACAAACAACTACTATTCAACAAGATACAATCATAATTTTGCTCAACCCGAAAGACGTTAGAATAATTATAAATAACTGTATTATGTAATATTGTGTAAGCATACACATACGTTCGTATTTTCTTTCTTTTTAGGGTTCCGTTGGCATGGCATGGCAAAAAACGGAACCCTTATAGATTCGTCATGTCTGTCTGTCTGTTTGTCTGTCTGTCCGAGTATGTCACAGCCACTTTTTTAGGGTTCCGTTGCCAAATGGCAAAAAACGGAACCCTTATAGATTCGCCATGTCTGTCTGTCTGTCTGTCTGTCTGTCTGTCTGTCCGAGTATGTCACAGCCACTTTTCTCCGAAACTATAAGAGCTGTGCTATTGAAACTTGGTAAGTGGATGTATTCAGTGAACTGCATTAAGGTTTTCACACAAAAATAGAAAAAAAGCAATAACATTTGGGGTTCCCCATACATAGAATTGAAACTCAAAAATTTTTTTTTCATCAAACCCGTACGTGTGGGGTATCTATGGATAGGTCTTCAAAAATGATATTGAGGTTTCTAATATCATTTTTTATTAAAACAATAATATTTGGGGTTCCCCATACATAGAACTGAAACACAAAAAAAAAATTTAATCAAACCCTTACGTGTGGGGTATCTATGGATAGGTCTTTAAAAATGAAATTGAGGTTTCTAATATCATTTTTTTCTAAACTGAATAGTTTGCGCGAGAGACACTTCCAAAGTGGTAAAATGTGTGTCCCCCCCCCATAACTTCTAAAATAAGGGAATGATAAAACTAAAAAAAATATATGATGTACATTACTATGTAAACTACCAACGAAAATTGGTTTGAACGAGATCTAGCAAGTAGTTTTTTTTTAATACGTCATAAATCGTAAACCACAATTTACCTTTCATTTAGTCAACTCAAATATAAAAATTTAAAAAAAAAAACATTTAATTTCATAAACGATGATGACGAATGATGATGATGATGACCTGCAGGTTTGTACGGAACCCTCGGTGCGCGAGTCCGACTCGCACTTGGCCGGTTTTTTCCGAAACTATAAGAGCTATGCTATTGAAACTTGGTAAGTAGATGTATTCTGTAAACCGCATTAATATTTTCACACAAAAATAGAAAAAAAACAATAATATTTGGGGTTCCCTATACATAGAACTGAAATTAAAAGAAAAAAATGTTTCAGCAAATCCATACGTGTTGGGTATCTATAGATAGGTCTTCAAAAATGATATTGAGGTTTCTAATGTCATTTTTTTCTAAACTGAATAGTTTGCGCGAGAGACACTTCCAAAGTAGTAAAATGTGTGTCCCCCTCCCCGTAACTTCTAAAATAAGAGTATGATAAAACTAAAAAAAATATATGATGTACATTACCATGTAAACTTCCACCGAAAATTAGTTTGAACGAGATCTAGTAAGTAGTTTTTTTTTAATACGTCATAAATCGTAAACCACAATTTACCTTTCATTCAATCAACTGAAATATAAAAATTAAAAAAAAAAAAACATTTAATTTCATAAACATAAACCTTATGCATAAACCGTGAATACCTGAAGGTTTGTACGGAACCTTCGGTGCGCGAGTCCGACTCGCACTTGGCCGGTTTTTTCTTATACACATAAACACACGCCTTCTTCCCCTGGGTGTAAGCAGAAACTGCAGAACGTCACCTGCTGCGATCTTCACATACTTCTTTTGCCTCGATTACGTTTTTACATCTATTTGATCATGTACGTACCTACGCCGAATTGCGAGTACTACGCACCTGTCCTTTCCAAAGAACATCAAATCAAAAATCAAATCAAATCGAAATATTTTGATTTCACATAAACCAACATGGGCACTTATGAAACGTCAGAAGCTAGGTGCACGGTTCCAAGAGCGAAGAGCCGGCAAGAAACTTCACGGTTACTCTTTTAAAAATAATTGGCTTTTACAATGGTTTTAAATTACAGTATTAACAGGTATAGGAGAACAGTGTAGGACTGTCAACAAGTACCAAGTATGTACTTAATAAAATGGGGTAGGTATATAATGTCAAAAATGAGTAGATGTCAAAGAAGATTGTTATCACCAATAAGATCACTTATGTTCTCTTAGGGTGTCCCCTCCCAGCGTTTCCACTCACATCATTGTTCACATCACAAAATTGTTCATTACATATATCTTTTCGTGGTACTCAAACTTGCAATATTCGACTAAAATGAACTGAAGACAAACAGTGACCGCTGCCAAGTGGATCTGAGACATTATTGCTGCTCATCTCTTTAAATTTTCATTCCGTCTGAAATTACTTTCAGAAATATTTCGTAGAGGCAGTTTTATTGTAAATAATAATAACAGTAATAAAGAAATAAAATAGTTACAATATGGTTAGCATTAGCAATATTGTTTGCATTTGTTTTCCTGCTTTGCTTGCTGACATGACTACTTATTTGTGTAATTTTAAAGTATAGATACGATGGTAAACTCAAAGATGGCTTGCATACCCTCAAACATACCGAATAATGAAGTTACGAAGCTGCTGGACAGCTAGAGAAAATCAAGCGGTCCTGATGCTGTTTAGTCAGCTAAAGTTCACTAGATCTTAATGAAATTGACGGAACTCTTGGTGCGTTAAAACGAATTAGTACTCAATGGCAGGGCCACTAGTGCTTACTTAGTAGACCAGGTCACTGGGTAATAGAGTAACACTGTATTTCCGCACTATAATGTTATTAAGGCCCATTTTTGTACAGACAATTCATGAATAGGAAGCTAAATACTCTAAATTATTAATAGTATTAGTATGCAGAGACATTAATATACAGGAAAATTATTTAAACATAAAGACCAGTTTCAAAATAAACATCTTTCGTTAACGATAACTTAATTTTTTTGTACTAAGATATATCAAAATAAAAATTGCATGTTTATTATTTACTCGTTTAAGTTTAGGTTGTTAAAATTTTCGCACTAGTTAAAAACTTACCTGTTGTTACCTGACTGGCCTGTTAGTCTAGTGGTTAGTGACCCTGACTGCTAAGACTGAAGTCGTGGGTTCGATACCTACCCAGGACAAATCTTTTTGTGATGAGCACAATCATTTGTTCCGTGTCTGGGTGTAACTTATCTTTAATATGTAGGTATGTATTTAGAAATATATAAGTATGTCTATCAGGTATCTGGTTGCACCGTACAGGTGCAAAGTACAGGCTCTGCCTAGTTTGGGATCAGATAACGTTGTGTTGGTTGTCCTTAGATATTATTATTATTATCTATACTAATATTATAAAGCTGAAGAGTTTGTTTGTTTGTATGTTTGAACGCGCTAATCTCAGGAACTACTGGTCCGAATTAAAAAATTCAACAACAACAAACAAGAAATTTAACGCGGACGAAGTCGCGGGCAGAAGCTAGTTCTGTATGTAATGTCACTGATACTCACAATTTCATAGGAATCGTATTTGATGGAATTGTGGGCTATGATCACTGAATTACAATAATGTATTAATATCGGTTAATGTAGCTAAATACCTATACTAAACTAGCTTCTGCCCGCGACTTCATCCGCGTCAAATTTTTGCTCCCCTGACCCTTCCCGTCGCATCGAATTGCCTGCCAGTTTTCAAACATTTTTCGTTGCTGCTTCGCTCCTTTTGATTGTAGCCTATAGCCTTCCTCAATAAATAGGCTACCCAACACATAAAGAATTTTTCAATTTAGACCAGTAGTTCCTGAGATTAGTGTGTTCAAACAAACAAACTCTTTAGCTTTATAATATTAGTATAGATAAGTACATTATTATGGATAAGCTAATATTTATGCAGCTACTAGGTAAATTGGTTCTGATCAGGATATTAATAGTTTTCACTCAAAAGGTAAACAGCCTCATTTGGGCTTTGTCGATTCAATGATTCGAATAGGTACCTAATTACGTGAATTCCTATAGTAAAACGGTAATGTCAGTGTGGTGTTTATGTGGTATGCGTTAATGAGTGCTTAAAGTCAATCAGAGATTTATTTATGGGGGATATAAAAGCTACAGATGGCTGTTGATTATTTTAATCCATCTATGGCGTGACTAACGATCGCAAAGATACGAGGCTAGCTAAGCTATGCTACGGTTTCTAAGAAGAAGTATCCGTCATTTAATATAACGGCTGTCATACAAATCTGTAATTTTATAATATCTTGGGACAACTAACATACCATTATCTGATCCCAAACTAGGCAGAGCCTGTACTATGGTAACCAGGCAACTGATAAATATACATATATATATTTCTAAATAATAGGTTGGGGAAAAAGTTTCTTCGCATTTTTTAAGAAAATTCAAAACATTTTTTAATAAAGTTTATTTACATTTAACTAAAGTATGTAGGTACCATTTTGTTCGATAACTTTTTGCCATCCTGTAGGTAGGGACATGATCCCATTGCTATAGAAATTTTGGGACTTCTGGTCAAAATACCGGGACAAGTGGTTTTGGCAGTCCTCTCGTGATGTTAACCTGACACTGCCTAAAGAATTCTGAAGAGACCGAAACAGGTGGAAATCTGAAGGTGCAAGGTCAGGACTATACGGCGGATGCATTAACACCTCCCAGCCAAACTCTCTTAATTTTTGTTGGGTGGCTAAAGATGTGTTAGGTCTAGCGTTATCATGATGAAAAACCACACCCCTTCTGTTGATTAATTCCGGCCGCTTTCTCTCAACTTCTTGCTTTAATCTCATCAGTTGTTCGCAGTAGAGTTCAAAATCGATGGTCCTGCCTGGTGGTAACAGCTCATAATGAATAATGCCTTTCCAATCCCACCACACACACAGCATCACCTTGTTGCGAGTTAACCCGGGTTTCGCCACAGTCTGTGAAGCCTGACTGGCCTTTGACCACGACCTTTTTCGCACGTTCTTGTCATACGTGATCCACTTTTCATCACCAGTTATCAGCTTCTTCAAAAATGGTTCGGTTTCATTACGTCGTAACAAAGAATCACAAATGAGTACACAGTTCATTAGGTTTCTTTCAGTGATCTCGTGAGGTACCCAAATGTCGAGCTTTTTTGTGTACCCAGTTTTTTTCAAATGCGCCAAAACTGTTTTATGGTCAATTTCCAGTTCTTCAGCTACGTCGTAACTAGTGGTATGCCGATCTTGCTCCACTTTTTCAAAAATGGCATCCATTTTATCCGTAATAGGGCGACCAGAGCGACATGCATCTTTGACATCAAAATTACCGGATTGAAAACGCTTAAACCAAATTTGTGCTACTCTCACAGACACTACACTAGGTCCATAAACATCGTAAATTTTTTTCGCGGCTTGTGTTGCATTTTTACCTTTTTTGTAGTAAAATTTTAAAATGTATCGAATTTCTTCATTAGATTCACTCATCTTGACGGTACGAAAAACAAATGCAAATCACACATTTTCTTAATTTGAATTTGGAATTATGTTCTTTAAAATTTAAACTTTCAATGATACCAAAACCAGCCAGATACAAATAGTATAGCCAAAGAGATTTTATTACAAGTTCATACATACTAGGGCTTTCGAATACCGGAATTTTTCAATACCGGTATTACTACCGAATATTTTTTTCTAAATACCGGGATTCCGGGATACCGGTATTGAAAAAAAATAAACCTTATTTTTTTTCAGACTTTTAATTTTATTCTTTTTTGGAAGTACTTATTTAGAAGGTAAAATTAATAAACAAAAGTTTTAATGTCAAATCATATATTATTTACATGTAGGTACAATTATCTTTTTATATAACAATAATATTAAGTGTCAGTTAGATCAGTCTTTTTTTTACGATAATTCGCGTTAGGAAAATTATGACTAATCACATTTATTATTATAGAATTTCACAAAACTTGTCAAAACATTTCTGTAAATAATAAGAATCTCAACGATATTTGGGTTTTAACATCTAAGATAGACAATAACAGTGAAAATAAAAACTTTTACATACTCCGTAATCAACACATAATATCTAGCCAACAAAAGATATCTTAATAATATAATTTTATACCTATTTACTTTGATTAACATTTACAAAAATATAAACATAATAAAAAATCTAATGATTAAAAAAAGCTTAAATCACAATTTTACTGTCACATCAAGCACGATATCATTGGGCTGCGGCTCTTTCTTCCTGAAATTGCGTTCTAAGGAAAGAAAGAGCATCTAGGCTATTATCAGAGAGCGAACTTCTTAATCGATTGCATAAATATGTGACCGAGGAAAACGCTCTTTCCGCTTCTACACTTGTTGGCGGAATGCATAACAAATAATTATAAGCCATATCAAGATACATTTCTCGGCCACCTCCAGTACTATCATAAACACCCATTTCAACGCGTACAATAGAATCAATATCAATATCAGTGCTAGAAGAATCTTGCCGTTTAGCCGTCTTCTTTTGAGTTTTAGCTTGTATTTCTGCTTCTAGTTGCTTTTCAATCGGCAATTCTACATAAGTGGGCATGCTCAAACTCAATGAAGGAATGTCGTCGCTACTGTCACTGTCTATTGAAACAGTGGAGTGAGGTTCATGTCTTGACTCTGCATTCGAAAATTTGACGCGCTTTAATAAGTTCACAACGACGCGGTAGATCTCATTTGAGGTTGGTTTTGAAAACACATCATCCTCTTCTTCGGAAAAGAAAGCCTCGGCATCATGCAAGTATTGAATAACACCTGATATTATTAGGCGTCTCTGTTTTATACGCATTCTGAGGGCAGAGGCAAGATTTCGGCTTATGGTATTGTCTGCTTCGTCTAATTTTCGCAGCATGAATTTGAGACAAGCATCAGCCGATAAAAGAGTGGCATCACGACGGCACAGTGCAGAGACAGTTGCCTTGATTACGCTGAGGCTTTGGTGAATGTCATTTAATAAGGTGATATCTTCATCATCAAATTTAATATTCGATTTCAGATCAATCAGTGCTTTAGTGATGCTATCTTTTAGCTTCAAAAATCGACCGACCATGTCGGCCATACTGCTCCAACGGGTTTTTACGTCTAGCATCAATTTAATCTCTTTGCCATGCGCTTTGGTAACGTAGCTTTGTAATAGATCGTTTCTCGTAGGCGATTTTCTGAAGTATTTTGCTAGTTTTCGCACCTTTTCGATGACATTTTTGTATAAAAATTTTGGTGGAGTAGTAACTTGTGGACGTTCAACAACGAAAGCCCCGTTTGAATTGTCGTCATCTGCGCTATTTTCACTTTCGTCACAACTTGAGTCATCTTCAGAAGTTGTTGTAGCTATAGGTGCAGGTGCAGGCGCGCATTCCTCTGTTTTTTTGTATAAAACGTCAATTACTGCTAACTGTACACCGTGAGCTAAACAGAGCTGATGATGACCACTGAAAGATTTTCCCATTTTGGTCATAATACTAGCACCGTCTGTACATAGAGCAATCACATCTTCGGACAGGTCAATGTTAAATTCTTGCAAACGTTCTTTGAGATAATTTAAACTATCTGCAGCTGACATAGATCCATGTATGCGAACAAGACCAAGGTTTTTGAATTTAGCTGCTGATATTTCATGGTTGTGTAGATTCACATTCATGTATCTTTTATTTTTCAAAGACGTATACTCATCCAAAGTAACGGAAAACTTTTTGTTGTTGTCTTTCATTTCTCTGATTTTTTTATTCAAATTATTTTTCATTACTTCTTTTTGGTTTAAAATTATATTGGTAATGGTTGAAGGTGAATTTGGCAGGTTATGTCCACATTTCTTAAAAAGTTTCCGCAAATCCTCCGAGGTGCAAAATTTGCTTATTGGCAGACCATCTAAGGCTACTAATCTGCTTACTATCATTTCCATTGAATCAGAGCTTTTAAAGTAATCGCTGAGTTTTGATTTCTTTACCGGCGGTGGCAGCTCATCTTGTGTCAGTGATGCAGCAGTTGCAGCAGCAGTTGATGTTGAAGCTTTACTTGCAGTCTTCTTGGAACCAACAAGGTGCACTGTTCGCATATGAGTATGGAGTCCACTCGTTGAGCCTCCACTAGTTTTAATGATCTTTTGACAAAGTTTGCATTTAGCCGTCTGTCTATCTTCAGAGGCTGTAAAGTTATCCCAAACAACAGTGTTAGGTCGTTTGTTTAAAAACTCTTTATACTGAGTCTTTTCGGATGTTGACCTGTAATAAGAAAAAAAGAGGTGATTCAAGTTGTTTATGCGAGTTCGTATCGTACACCAAACATAATATAAAGATCTTGTAACATACATAAAACTAAAGATAAGAAAGTATCTTTAAATGAAATCCAACGCCAGCACGTGGTATTTTAGCCAATTTAGTTAAAATATGTTACAAATATAATTATATCTTTTAAAGAAATGGAATTCACGTACTAAAACAGTAACCTACTATTTATACCCTCAAAACATTAAACAAAACTATTGAGTTTATAAGTAACGAAATTTAAAAGTAAATTTCAAAAAATCATAACGTAACACTTACTAATACTAAGCAAGTTTGTTAATAATACTTATATTTTAAAAAAAAAAACGGATTTTAACTACATATATTTTAATTACATAAAATATGATGGGTGATTTAGTGTAACATTGAACAAATAAAGATAATTAGCTTTAGTAACTTACATTTTTACTTCGTATCCATCAAGCGTTTAGCACGAACAATTATGTCACACACAAATTCAAATCACTGATAATGCGTGCAATTCCACTGCTCACTGTTTCACGTCTATAACGGCGGGGACGGGACGCGGTAATAGGTTTCAGAAGGGGTACGGGTGGTGTAGCGGGAGGGCGAGCGAGCACGACGCGTGCGGATCACCATTCCGCTACACCGCCGGCACCCCCTCTGAGACCTATTACCGCGTCCCTGTACCCCTAGGGAACGGTAAGCACGACGTTGACTATAACAGCTTCGCGTTGCATGCACCTGAGGGGAGGCGGAGCGGGCGGGGCGTATAGGGAATTTCCCCTCACCCCTGGCGGGCGCCGCCGCCTTCCGCACTGTACTCAAACCTTAGAGCAACGCGGGACTTCCGGGAAGTCCGTGTTGCTCTAAGACTGAGAATGACTTAAATTTATTGCGTTGCGTGCGTGTAACTGCCATGTCGTGAAATCATTGATATTATACCGATTTAAAATAATCCAAAATAAAATAAATGGATAAAAATGTCTATGTGCGGTAGTGATAGTTTATTATTTTGTGTTTTGTACTAAAATTAAAATAAATCACTAATACCGGGATCCCGGTTATGAATATTTCAATACCGGTATTAAAAAACCCGAAAAATTTCCGGGATCCCGGTATTGGGTGATACCGGGATCCCGGTATTGGAAGCCCTAATACATACTATAATGCGAAAAGACTATTTCCCCAACCTAATACATACATATTATAGATAAATTACACCCAGACACAGAACAAATGATTGTGCTCATCACACAAAGATTTGTCCTGGGTGGGAATCGAACCCACGACTTCAGTCTTAGCAGTCAGGGTCACTAACCACTAGACTAACAGGCCAGTCAAGTTTAGTTCATCAGTATCTGACATTATTCGGGGAGCGCCACGGTAGCCCGCGAAATGCAAATTTTTGTACGTTTTTTTGCAATTTGTAGGTCAATTTCAGGTTGTATGTTGATTAATATTTGATTCACGACCATAATTAATATGGCTTTACAGAATTATATTAAATAAAATTATCAATACAGTTTGTATTTTTCATGAAATAGTCATTCGATTCTAGGATTATTTAAACTTGAGCCAGACATGCAAATTGCAAAAAAACGAAAGAAAATTTGAATTTCCCGGGCTATCGTGGCGTTTCCCTCGAAGGGTCAGTTCAGTTAGAACGGAAAAATGCCCAAATAGTTTACTGGTTCTATTGAAAATAGGACCGTATTACCATAGCCAAAAGAAGAAGAAAAAGAGCAACCGAGTCGCGAGCATGCGTGAGCCGACTGTGTGCCTACAATTGTCTACTTAAGGCTATCGTGAAACGGTCCTATTTTCAATGGAATCAGTAAATTTCTCGGGAATTTTTCTGTCCATTTTGAACTGACTCTTAACGTATCAAAAAAACGCTGTGTACTGGGTGGAGGATTTATTGTGTTACCCTTCACCGCTTTCTTGAGAAACCATAGTTTCATTAAGACACCAGCTACTTATATTTTCCGGTTTCTGAAATGTTCATTTTCATTATAATGTAAACAATATCTAACGTAATTTGGTAGAACCGAAATAAATTTACCTAAACGTGATGTTTAGTCTAATTAATGAAGTATGCCTTTAATAAATTAAAGTGGTGTTAATGCGGTGATTTTGCTACATAATTAACAAAGTACTATCATTATGCGGTGATTAACTCATTAGAGGCTTTCGGCACCTATATTTTTATGTATTTGAGTAATGAAATGGCTTTTAAAATGACGTTAACTCATCATGATGACAACATGAGGACGTTTTGACTGACTTCGAAAGTCTCCACATTGCTGTTTAACGCTTGATCTTAGAATTAATCATGGTTAAATTATGACCACGCCATAATTTACAAGAGGGCAGGATTGGCAGGAACATCGATGAATAACTTGTTACCATGAATTCAGCACATGATTTTCTGTTTCTATTCTTTCCAATTGTTAATAAAAAGAAAATGCTGTTTCATGCTTTAAGTTTTGCACTTTTGTAGTAAACAGTATTCTTTTTTTTGTGTGTAACATCTTTCCTCTCGATTTCCTGAAATATGTGAGAGTAATTTCGTGAAAAGGGACGGAATCGTGTTACAGGAAGTCGAGGAAGCGCGCGCTATTTGATTTGACCAGTGTTTTCGCGCGGTAAGAGTTGTCCGTTACATGGTATAACCCGCGCAGATAGAAAATAGATCTGAAAATGGCGTCCGCTCGCATGCGTTCTCGCTCACTCTCTATCGCTGTCTATACTCACACAGTGAAATACGCGCTACAAAAAAATAGTCAGTCAGGATTCGCTTTCCACGCTACTTGACGCACTCCGAGTTATTGTTAAATTCGTTCCGTTATTTTGTTATTTTCGTTGATATTCATTGTTGTTTTTGTTGAGTTGATTGTTATTTGTTTGCGTTACGTTTGAAAAACAGAAAAACTAATACCAAATTTGCCTGAAAACTCCTCGTCATGGATAATGCATCCTACCACAGTATGCAGTATCCTACCACAAATCCAGTGTCATATGTACCCTTGCTCCTTATTTATTTTATTAATATTTTTTGACATTATTTCTACTATTATTAATTAATAATATTAAAAAAGAATAATTTATAACAATAAAAGTAAATAAAAAATAAAATTCGATGTTTGAGAACTTGTTTTGCCAACCGTACCATGCGTACTTGCCGCCATTTTCAGATCTATTCTCTATCTGCGCGGCTTATACTAACCCATTTTCCGAGAGATTGGTAGTGTCAGCCAACTATGTAGTATCTACAGTAGTACTAGTACTACTGATTCAGTTGAAATTTGCGTTACCCCTAGCTATAATTAAATGAAATACAATTTTCTTTAAAAATATACCTGATTTAAAAAAAAAATAGTATATGATGTTAACGTTGCTCAAAGTGCTGCACCAAAGTGAGATGTCAGATGTTACACATCGTATGCTACTACTGTAAGGCTCAGTCGTTTTTTATTAACCCACAAGAAATTACAGAATATTGTACCATGTCCATGGTTACAGGTACCGTGTAAACGAATATAATATTTACAGTAAATATAGCTGTATTATGTCTTTGGTCTAAATTGAAAGCACTCTATGGCGTATAGATAAGTCATGGTTGATTGTTTCGCATCACTAGGCGTTTTCGGTCGTTTGATAGAACCTCTCCATTAATTAACCACATATACATATTATAGGACAATTATATTAATCAGAGTGTACACAATCCACCGTGTACATCTCTTAATGATCAAACCTTAACCATTAGGCGGTGTTTAACTCATAAGAGGCATTCGTCTTGTATTTTTTATGTATTTTGGTAATGAAATGGCTTTTAAAATGACGACACCTACTTAATAGCTAAGAATACGTTTTGGACTGATTACGTTAGCACAACCACATTAGTGTTTTGCACTTGTTCACTGCATTAATTATAGTAAAATTACGGTAATGCCATAGCAACTTAATAATACTGCGAATAATATAGCTGTATTATGTCTTTTTCTTAAATTGAAAGCGCTCTATGGTGTGTAGATAAGTCATGGCCGATTATTTCGCATCACTAGCGTTTTCGGCTATTGAGTAGATCATATCAATTGTAATATCGGTTTTACTACTTAAAAGTAGTTATGTTAATTCCCGAGAATATTCTCGTTGCGAGAACTTTGCTGTTAAGTTCTCGAGAATATTCTTTTGGAAGGGAATTTACGAGAATTTAAAAATTGGATGACTGTATTGAATCGGTCTATTTTTAGAGTAATAGTTTTGAGTGCATTTGAACGATTTACGAAGATTACGTTAACATAAACTACTCTACAACTTAAATTGTCAGTAAATTCTCCTGAGCGAGAATATTCCCGAGAATATTCCCGAGAAAATTCTCATAAATTCTCTTAAACTTCGTTTGGTATAAATGTAAAATTAGGATTTCTGTATTAAAACAAACTTTATGAGTTACTTATTTACAACTATTTATTTACAAATAATTAAAAACAAAATAACAATCACAATCCGAACAATTCTTGAAATAAAATTACTTATACTATTCGTTCATTGACAACAGTTGATCCATGTCATCTAAGTTGATATGGTCTGTTTCCGTCAAGATTACTGGCTCATCGTCTGCCTCTTCTTCAAATGTGTTCTCTTCTGATTCTAAATTGAGTGTAGGCTCTTCTATTTCTCTTGTGGCAGATGTACTTGGTTGTGGTTCTTCGGACTTTTTGTTTATTGGTTTTTGTTTATTTATGATTTTCCAATTGTGAGCAACCAGGCAAATTTTGGCTGCTCTTTCGGTATTTAATTTATTACGTTTTTTTTAATCTATATTTAAAAATGTGGAAAAAGACCGGTCCAGAGAATCAGAAGTTCCTGGAGCAGTCAACATTTTCAGGGCCATTACTCCTAATTCTGTTTTAGGATATAATGTTTGTAACCACGCAACGGGCTTAACTTTTTCAGCAATTTCCACTCTGAAATCTCATACAGTAACCTTTTTCGAGTAAAGTATAAAATAACAAAAGAAGTTGACTTTAGACCCTGAAATCAACATACATATCTAAACTTAATATTATAAAGCTGAAGAGTTTGTTTGTATGTTTGTTTATTTGGTTGAACGCGCTAATCTCAGGAACTACAGGTCCGAATTGAAAAAATATTTTTGTGCTGGGTAGTCTATTTATTGGGGAAGGCTATAGGCTATATAACATCGCGCTACGATCCAAAGGAGCGGAGTAGCAATGAAAAATGGACGAAAACTGACAGGCAATTAGATGCGATGGGAAGGGTCACGGGAGGCAAAAATTTGTCGCAGACAAAATCGCGGGCAAAAGCTAGTATTGTATAAAAATTTAGCAATTTTACTTCCAACTTTAAATTCTCGTAAATTCTCTGTCAAAAAGAATATTGCAGAATGTTGCAGAATATTCTCGATCCGAGAATATTCTCGGATCATTACTACTTACAAGTAACCACATTGTTGTTTTGCTCTTGTTCTTAGCATAAGTCAAAGTAAAATTAATTAATAATGCTATACTTAATACTGTGAAGAATATAGCTGTATTCTGTTTTTTTGCCCAAATTAAAGAACTCTATGGCGCGTAGATAAGTCATGGCCAATTGTTTCGCATCACTAGCGTTTTCGGTCGTTGAGTAGATCATATAAATTATCTACATAATCTACATATAGATATTATTGGACAATTATAGGATTTGGTTCAGAGCGCGGTAATCATGCACACGATCCGCGTCGTACATGTCTTAATGATCGAACCTTAATTATACCTATTAAGTAGGACGAATGATTGGCATCCTAATTAGAGGCAGAGTAACGTAATTACGTGAAAATGTAATTTAGTGTTGGTTACTAAGCTGAAAATTATGTGTCCTACCCTAATATAATGTGGGTAGGACATTAAGAGCTAAGTGGCCTTGCTGACGGAGGAGGCCTAGGAATTTTCGCTATTCAGTTACCACGGTGTCCCTGGATTCATGCCTAAGTGTTATAATCTAGTCTGACTCAGTTTAGTCTACATTTCTGTTGCTAAAATGCTTAGAAATCACGTCAGGTTTTTGGAGAACAGTAACAGACGTTTGTTTAATGACCACGTGGCACAGTGTGATGCAATCTCAGAGATTGGTCGTTTTAAAAATAAAATAATACGCAGCTCGCGTGACTCACGATCTGAGCTACGATACAGGCTTGTTACTAACTGGATTTGACGTTACTTTATTTTATGTACTTAATTATAAATTGGTTTTGACAGACCAAGTACCTTGACCTACTCAGTAGTAAAATAATTTCGATAAGCTGCTCTGTAATACCCATTTGTAGTTTTTACAATAAACTACATGTTGTAGTGTTTCTGGGAGTTTCACGTTTCAAACGAAATTCATAAATTGGCAATATATTTGAAGAAAAATAGTATTAGCTTACTACGGAGTTTCATATCTGTTTCCTTGAACCATCATAAAAATAAACGCTAAGAGAGATAACACACATTTAAGAAACCACCAATACCTTTGCCAAGTTTTGCAGCACAAACCTAAGTGCTCGCTAAGCCCTCTAATTGTCAAGTCTACAACACGGTTATATAAAATCCATTTGTCAGACGAAAGCTTAATCACTAGTCACCTAGTCAGATAAAAGGAAAAAAAAATTTTTTTACTTACAAGGTTCTTACAATTAATACTAATCGAAGTTAAGACGTCCATTTAAATTAATTAACTCAGCCTAATACGAAAAAGCAAAAAATGCTTACCAATGCTTAAAGCACCACCACATTTCTTCCCGTGGGTTTCGTAAAAGGCGTCTAAAAGACAAGAGAATGGGCAGCAGCGTTCTCTATGCTTTGTACCACCATACTGAGATCGCCAATCCGCCTACCAAGCGAAGCGATTACGGCAAAGCCCCCCAAATTGGGATGTCCAGCAGTGGACGTCTTTTTTTTTGTGTGGTAAGTAGGTTACCGACCGAGGCGTAGATAATCCTTTTTTTTTGTGGGTGGAGTGCGTTTCCCGGTGGCCGGAAGTCCGCTATCGACTCCCGACGCCCGGGGCGTCTCCTCCTGCGGCGGCTAGGGACGTGTGGGCGCAGAGACTGCCTCTCCCTCACGCGCCCCACCTCCTCCTTTGCGAGCATTACGGCTTCCCATGCCTTCTCGCTCTGTACCATGGCTTGCACCAGGGCCGGACGCAAGTGGTCGCTGCCGCTGATCGCCTCCACAGCAGTGGACGTCTTACGGCTGAAACGACAATGATTATGAATACGAAAAAAAGCCCTTTCAGTAACTGAAGAACTTCCGAAGTTGTATTTAATAAAATTTACTTGCAGTCTGTGGATACGACGGACAATATCTCAGATCAGACTTCCCACTATTTCCAACCCAGTCTGTAAAAATGTCAAAGTGAAAAAATAGGTGAAGTGAGCAGTGAATCCCTAGCGAATCATAGCGTCTGGTGGGATGATAGTTCACTTCAAGCACTCCACATTCTTTCCATTTGATTTCACGGTGATATTTTCACAGAATAGATTGGTCTATGTAACACGTTTACATAGGCCCGTCCCTGGCTATTATTGCAGAAACTTTTACTTAGTTGTTCTATGTTTTCCAACGAATTACGACTGCGGAACCCAGATTGATTTCCAAAATCAATCTGGAGCAGCAACTCGTTCGTAACGAATTGAACAAGCCAATAAAAGTTGCTATACTTTTACTGAAGCATTCCCTTTACATTGCGGGGCACGCAGCTGACCTGAGAGATACAATTCAAATTGTTCTTTATTTCCTGAAAATCCTGAAACTGTAAAGAAATTAAATGTAATTGAAGTTATTAGTGAGGCTCTATTCTTATTTGGAAATTGAAATTTGATTTCGATTAACGTTATGTAGGTATACGTTTTTAAAGTGATCTTATTATGAAATTGGTTTAAACAATCTGAAATTTGTTTTAAAAGGTGACCACTGAAAATCATTAAACTAATTATTTTGGAAAGCTGAAATAATGTGACTACAAAGTCAAATGTATACATACCTTCTTTAGAACTCTATCAAAGAGCTAGTCGGATACAATTTCAAACCTGCTTCGTAATTTGATTGACAGTGATTGTATTCAAAGCCTTTGACATTTCGATCAATTTGCATCCAACGGAAATTGTACGGAAAATTAATGGTACATTTTCATATCATGTCCGGTGCAATCACATAAAGACATGACAATAAGGAATGACAGTAAGGCAATAAGTTGACACCAACAACGTTACATACCAATAAAGTTGTTAAGTGACTGCTTATAACATGTGATATATTTAGAGGTACTTTTTCAAAAGTAAAAAAATACTAGGATTATATTTTTTTTCTGGTTATCTTTATTATGATACAAAAGAATCATTCCCTAAATTTATTATTTTATGATTATTTATTTTAAATGTTGGACGTAACGTTCTGCGGTTAACATGGGCCATTCTGAAGTTCCAATTTTCTATGATGAGGACGAGCATTGCGGGTGGTATATAGTGAATAACGCGAGGAATGTTGACTTCCAATTCCTTAATCGTACTCGGCTCATCCATGTAGACTTCGGATTTTACACAACCTCAAAGGAATAAGTCGAGAAGAGATGTGATATCACATGATCTACGCGGCTAATGCACCCGTCTAAAGAGAAAAATTAAATGTGCACCAAGTTGTTCTCGCAACAAAGCCATGATCTCGCGGACTGCATGACACGTAGTAATAATAATAATAATATCTTAGGACAACCAACACAACGTTGTCTGATCCCAAACTAGGCAGAGCCTGTACTATGGCAACCAGACAACTGATAAACATACTTATATATTTCTAAATACATACATATTATAGATAAATTACACCCAGACACAGAACAAATGATTGTGCTCATCACACAAAGATTTGTCCTGGGTGGGAATCGAACCCACGACCTCAGTCTTTGCAGTCAGGGTCACTAACTACTAGACTAACAGGCCAGGTTAACTAGTGCTGTCTTGTTGATGCCAAACCGTTATAATGACGCGATAATGGATTGGAAATTCAGAATGGACCATGTAAACCACAGTTATTGTCAACATTTGAAAGAAATAATCCTTAAAGAATGGCCGCAAAAATATTCAACAAGCTGCCTGACCCATTAAAATTGCTAAACCTGGACAATTTCAAAAGAGTATTAGTAAAAGTATTAATCGATAAATGTTACTACTCGTTATAAGACTATTTGAATGACAATTCTATAATTCCTCCTCCTAAACATTGAGTCACCCGACCTGTTTTTTTGACATTCTTATATACATATTTATTTAATTTTTTTATTTATGATATTTAGCATCTGATCTGTCCACTTCGTTGACATTTTATTGTAGACATTCTGGAAAAATATTGATTTGTTACTTACTATAACTTAATTTAATTTTGATTTTGTAAGTTGATTTAGTACTTGACTGTAAATTTATAACAATATTTGTACGCCTAAGGTAAACGACCCAATAACCGTGAAGTTTCGAACTTCATAGAGTTTGCAAGTCCACTATGCTATAACTGCTAGACTTGCAAATACATTTTTTGCATGACTAGATAGATAATTTAATAAAGTTTTAATGTTATATGCTTTTTTTAAATTAGTGCCAATTTTATTTAACAATAATACAAAAACAATACATAAAGGACCAATTGTACCAGTACCCGGTAGATTTGTACTAGTAAACGTTAAATTGTCCCAGAATCCGGTAATTTTCATAGCGAATTTGAACTCTATTGCTTTACGTTAAAGTTCACAGAAATACTATTTTTAAATTTCTATTTAAGTTACATAAGAAAGGGTCCGGTCAAGTCATGGGGTCTATAACTACATATTCAAAGAAAAGACGTTATTAGTTATGATTTTTTTTAAATATATTTTATACAAATGATAGGTAATACTTGACATTAGTTATTTCAGACATTTGTTAAAACTTTAGTTTTCAGTTAGTTTACCTAAAAAAAAAACAGATAAAATAAAACAATCAACTACGAAATGCTTAAAATGAAACATAAATCTACTGGTTTACTTACAAATTAGTCGAAAAAAAATACTTATCTCTTAGTCTCAATTAAAAAATGTTACTAGCTATCTAGACAATCAGTCATTATAAAGTAAATAGGTATAATCAAGTACTATATAACTATTATTGTACTTGGCTTTCAAATATCACAATTTATTCCCTAAATACTTAACAAATTCTTAGGTTATGTTTTACCTACCAAGGAAAACATGAGCAGTCTTATAAAAAGTCAAGTCTTTAAAAAAATACAAATCTGGTCATTTTTTAAAAATACTATAAAAATGTTTAAATTAAAATTACACCATGCAAAACAACTTTACAGCTAATATTTGGAAGAATGTAATGAGATCACTAGGAAAAATGAGAAGAATTAACCTCGTGTCAGCTTGAAATATTCAAGCAAATCTACACAATATCTCGTACATAAAAACGAGTATCATTTAATTCAATTCGAAATTAGTTATAATGGATACCGGATCACAGTTAAACAATATTTTTAATTAAAATTAGGTACCCAGCTTAAAAGCCTCATCTTAGTGTAAGAAAATAATGAACGAGAAAACTTAGAGCTTTGTTATTATTTAAATCAGGTTTACGAATAATTGACAAGGCAATCAAACCCAACGCTTCACATTACTTATTCATCGAACGACACTTTACAATACAAACAAGTAAACGTTACTTCGTCTTCTGCACAAATCGTATGGTACCAGGTCCTACAAGTCACACATTGTATCATGTCCAATTTCGTACTTCTTTGGCATAACCGACAAAACCAATCTTCATTTGTGATGTCAGTGTCTACTGATTTCTTCTTACGTTTCTTGTTATCAACTCCAAGCTCAGATCTTTTAATTTTCTTTTGTTTTGCTTTAACTTTATTTTCCTCTTTTTTTGTCTTTGCTTCTAGTTTTTTTCTGTACAAAGATTTGCCATCTATCAGATGTTATAACGCTGGGTAATTTAACTTTACTTTTTGTGCTGCTACTAGGAGTTTCTGGCCAAAATAAAGCGTCTTTAAATGGTGTCGGTACAACTAAATCTCCATAATATTTAGTTTTTTAACCGACTTCAAAAAAAGGAGGAGGTTATATGTTCGACTGTATGTATTTTTTTTTTTTTTTTTATGTATGTTCACCGATTTCTCCGCCAATTGTCAACCGATTTTGAAAATTCTTTTTTTATTCGTAAGGGTATACTCCTGAGGTGGTCCCATATTAATTTTGTGAAGATTTGATGTATACTTTGGGAGATAAACGAAGGAACTCCTCAAAAACAAACAGTACACGTAATGTGATTTGGATATTGTACTAAAGATCAATAAAAACTTTTTTGCAAAAAAAAACAACCGACTTCCTTAAAAACACTACAAAGTGAAAAATAACTTTAATTTCGGTAGTCGGTGTCTTAGGATCTGTATTTATGGTTTTTTTGCCACCGACTTCCGAAATTAAAGTTATTTTTCACTTTGTAGTGTTTTTAAGGAAGTCGGTTGTTTTTTTTTGCAAAAAAGTTTTTATTTTAAAATTTTTAGTTGTGGTATTCACCCTGCACTAATTCCAAACAAACAATGCATATTTATGCGATAGCAGAAATCGCGGTTGATTTCCTGTCATTTTTTAAAGAGTTCCGGTGTCTGTCTCCCGAACTCATCATCAGATCTATATGAAAATGATATGGGACCATTTCGGAATAAACCCCTTTCGAACAAAAAAAGAATTTTGCAAATCCGTCTATATATGACGGAGTTATGGCGGAACATACATAAAAAAAAAAAAAAAAAAAAAAAAAACATATAAACATCCGAATTGATAACCTCCTCCTTTTTGAAGTCGGTTAAAAATAATTGCTGGTTCTATCTATCCATCCGTGGTGAACTAATTATAGTCTTCGAAGATACCGCATGGAACTCCTCATCGGTGAACAGAACTTACAGTGAAAGGTTAGAAGGTTAGGGGATAATTCTTTGAATATTATAGGCACGTTTAGACCGTTACTTGTATTCTTATATTCCGTTGAGCTGATGATGGAAGGTACAACTCCTTATCGATCAGGAGTTAGAAGATATCTTGTCCTAGATAGACATACTCGTTGACATCGAGAATTGATTCCTCAGCAGACACTAGAGTGGGCTCTTACCCACTCTACTGTCTGCTTAATAAAAAAAAAGCAGCCTTAATCATTTTGGCCTGGCCATTTATTATATTTTTAACCGACTTCAAAAAGGAGGTTCTCAATTCGGATGTTTATATGTTTTTTTTTTTTTTTCCTGTATGGCTTTCATTGTCAGTCACTATGTCACTGAACTCATTTGAGGTAATATTCACACACAAAGACAAGTCTGACTGACATCTTGGACTCAACTCCAAGACTTCAGTCAGGCCTGTGAAGTTTCCTATATCTCCGGATAGCAATTCGTTATTATACGACGTTTCTTGAGCACACGATTGTGTTAAAGTTGAAGAACCATTATTTTTTGTGTCTGGTATATTATTTTGAACATGCATTTGCCTCCGGACATTGAATAATCCTTCTAAGGATTTATCCCCTTTCCAAGTTAGACTTCTAGTACCGTAAAAAGCTGCGAGGTTTTCAGGACTTATTTGTGATTCAAAAAATTTGAAATGGCTAACGGCATCTGGTTGTATTTGGTTATCTGGTTTGGCTGGTATTTTAGGGTGACTTGTTACACACTTGGAACAATCTACGCCATTTGCATCAAAAGGTGACAACCCACATTTGCGAAATCCATTTTTGATCGAGTTGGGATCCAATTGCATAAGAGATGTATGTAGCAGCGGGCAGAAATTCTCTTTTCGTAGTTTTATAAAGTGGTTTTCATTTCGCCAGTCATAAACCGATCTCTTCCAAATACTCTTAAGAGGGCGAAAAACAGCCACATCCATGGATTGGATAAGATGAGTCGAGTCGCATTGGGGTTTAGTGCAATCAATTGCATGTTTTTCTCCCGACAGAAATTGCTCAACGGTAGCGTGGTGTGTGAGCAATGGTCATCTAAGAAAAATGTTATTGGGAATTTAATATTGGTTTTTGAAACCCAGGGATAGAACACGTTAGCCATGTACTCATAAAAGGACTCTTCTGTCATCCAACCCTTTGGCGTAAATCCCAAACCCCAGTCCTTCGGTGCTGTTTTCGAAATTTTATGTGGTATTGACTTAAGCTTGAATAATACCATTGGAGGTGCCAATTCACCTGCCGCGTTTGCCGTAACTAAAATGGTTACGCACTCTTTTTCACCGCTGGGAATAATGTTGTAAACGTTTTTTGTGCCCCATTTAGCTAAGACTTTGTTATCAGACGGTGATAAAAAGAAAGCGCTTTCATTGCAATTGAATATCCTACGTGGATCTCTAACTGCTTCTTCTAAATGAGTCATTATAAAGTAATCTTCCACTTCTTTAAACCAAGCCCTTAGATTACTTTCTTTGACTAAGACACGGGTTTGCGTCAAATTTTGAGCCACTCGTTGGCCTACTTCGGGGTGTCGTTTTATAAACGATTCAAACCAATGCCGACCTGGTCGGTCATTTTGAAATGGGTTTTCTCGCTTCATCTGTTTTACTAGTAAGCTGACGCTATCCAATAACTGCGCCTTAGTTATGGGAAACCCACTATCAGCCATAAAAATAATCCACCTTTTCAAATACTCTTCTTCATCTCTTGTGAGTATTGTAGACGGTCCCTTGGAGCATTCAACAGAATAGCGGCCCCGTATCTTATCATCCAATGTCGACCGTGGGATACTGAACTGCCTGGCAGCAGCTGAAACTGAGGCCCCTTTTCTGACTGCCTCCATGGCCTTTAATATAGCCTTCTGCCTATCAGTCATGGCTAGCTGAAAAAAAAATAACACGGCTCTTACAAGTTTCTGAATTCGTATCAAATAATGTATATACTATTAAAATATCTTATGAAACTAACTATAAAAACATGGTGGTTCAAATTATTTAAAAATACACAAAACCCTAAGGTTAAAATTTCCCCTTTGCCTCCGTGCCTCCGGTACAAGAACAAGTGCCCCCACATCGCATCATGAAAGTTTGTAGCTCTGAAGTTTGCCTTAGTCAAAAGCGCGCCATAAAATGTGCATAGAAAAGCCTGATTTCAGAACAGCAGATTAGTAAAGTAAAATGTGCAAAATATAAAAATCATACAGAAAAAACGAAAAACGTTGAGTAAAGGAAAATAAGACTTAACTCAAGGTATTAAGAACGATGCCGGGTTTAAATGCAACTGTTAATTCATGCCCCAATAACCGGCAGAAATGTATTCTACAATTTTAATGGAAAATGTGACCTATTTCAAGGCAATAAGTGTACAATAACGGGTTTCGGTGTAATTGTATAATCGGGTTGATCGTGTACCAATATCCGGTAAAAAATAATACGACTTTAACGGGTAATGGGTCAACTAGGGATTTTTGAGTACCAATAGATGTGATGTGTAAAAATATTTACTTTACAATAAGATTCACCCCAATTTATATGTTATATCGATAAAGAATAAACTCAAATATTTTAGAAAATTAACACTCTTACCTTTACGTTTCTCGTCGCAGCGTGGCTAGTTGATCAACGCGACGTGGTGGTTTGCTAGTTCACTGTCAGAACTTAGAATTTACATATTTTTTTTTAATACTAAACTTTTTTGATTGAATAGTTTTGACACCATTAAACTTTTCGGTCAGTGTTGTCATTTAAATTGTGCAAAATATTACCAAGAATATGTTGTCATTCGCAAACTTTAACTTATTATTAGTAGAAAAGTGTAATGATAAAAAATCTGACATGTTAACGGGTACTGGGACACTAACGGGAATACGTACTTCTACCTTAATGGCAAAACATAATACATTGTTTTACCTTTGAAAAAAGGACCTCTAAATGAATCACGCATTATCTTTACTTTCATTCAAAGAAGTTGAAAGACAAAGAAATGTTGTATATTTCGATAATTTGTCAAATTAAGTGATGAATTCGTCCCAAGTGACTAGCTGGTTAGAAAGAAAATTACATTTTTATCACGTATCCATTTAACTCACATTAATCAATCCATAAGATGCAGCGTTGGCAGTCTAGTCAAGCTGCGAAGGGCGATTCAAAATATATTAAAATTTAGATTGATTTGCTCATGAAATTAAGCGGTCGTAGCATAAATACATAAAGATATGTATATGTTGTGTTCTGTGGGCGTGAGCAAACATTCTTGCAAAGGTTTAATTAAGTGGGTATATCAAGATGATTGACAGTTGACGCACACCGTGGCAAGCATTACCAAGAGGGGTTAAGGCCTCACTTGGCAGTAAAATGTTGCTATACCTCTTATTTTACAATGTACTCTGCGAAATAACTGATTTTATATTGAACAAGAAAAAGTTTCAAATCAGTAAATCAAATGTTTTCGTTATTGTTGTATTATGTTCCTATTCATTAGGTAAACCTGAAAGTGGGTAGATACATAGTTCTTCGTACTCTCAAGTTTACTGAGGGTAAACCTGTTTTGCAGGAGTGTTGAACTTTGTCTTAAAGTTATCTTATCAGTAGATTTAAATAAGGTAAAGTAAACACACCGAGATTCCGAAAGTCGTAGAACAAAACTTAGTCAATATTCTGACTAAAACAGCATAACTTCTCCACAAGATTCTTTTAGCATCTAATAAAGGTATCTGTTAGATATTCATGACACGATCCTTGCAAAAACATGAAATAGTTTCGTTACTAAAATTTAAATCTGTAATGGATAGGTAATTGATACTTTAACAGACTTTAACTAAAATAGGGTACACTACTTTGGGTGTTTACAAATCTTTCACTCACCTTGGAAATTTACTAAACTTAGATATATTAATACAGTGACATTTTACACGCCTATTTCCTACGGAACTAAAATAAGTAAGTGTTTGGTATTATCTACGTTGCCAAACCCTGGTGTCTGTACCGGATAGTTAGGGCGTGTCAATATAATGTCGATAGTATTGGTTTGATAAATTGCTATTACCCAGATATATCAATAGCGAGCCTCGACCCTTTTGTGTATTTGTTCCATGAAATAATATTATCGAAAATCTACTATTGAAACGTATAATATTGAATTAATTGGAATTATAGTTAAGTCAACAAAAGACTTCAGTCTGGGCTTGCCATTTTAAATCAAATTGTGCGTGTGCTCAATTGTAAATTTTTTATTTAAGTTTTCATTTGAGTGTCTCTTGAGTTAAGTGAATTAGCATGTACTGATAATTGTTATATTGTGCCTACCAAATATAAATCGTGTCATTACCTACTTGGCTTATCTCTCTTTGTTAATTACCTACCTCGTTAATAATCTCTATTACTGACTTTGTTAAACGGCAAATACGGTCAGTTAACATGGAATGAATTAAATAGTTCAGTTCTAAATTAGTTTTCCATTTGCGCAGGCGAGGTGATGGACTTGATGGCGCTGGTGGGGTCTGCGGTGAACTTCGTGCTGTACTGCAGCATGAGCCGGCAGTTCCGCTCCACGTTTACGAGGCTGGCCCGGAAGGTGCTGCCTCTGGGCACGCGAGGCGACCCCGTGCCTGCGAGCAAGGCGTAGCACTCGCGTACCGCGACCACCTCGGTCGCGCACCTTTAAATCATTCACAAGGTTCAATCATTCGGATAGCGATTCGAAATTCGAACTTTCAAGTACGACTCATTGAACCCTCTGATGGTTTAAATAACACAATGAATATGACATTCAAGTTTATTTCGGACTTATTAAAGTGAATAAAGTGTGGAGGTGGATTTTCTCTATTATAATGAAACGAACTTTTTTAATTTTGTAAGTAAAAGTTAAAGCGGTGCTTACTGTTCGACATGTTATTGTAATTAGTGACTAGAGATTAAAGCTACGAACCAAATCGTTTAGTATTTATGATTATGTATTTATAAGTATTATTGTATATTATGTAAATTCAATGTTACAAAAAAGTTAGTATTTAACCATCTATTGTGAAAATTTTGTGGATTTGTGTCCTTTGTTTTAGCTCCAACACATGTTCTGTGGTAATGTTGGGCCAAATTTAAAGGTAGGTTTATACATCGAATGTGATTGTTGCGAGTACATGTAACCTCGTTTCGAAAGTATCCAGACAGTTTTTATTGTTTTATTCTGCGTAGTTTGGTCTGACTAAGTGAAATCTGACCGCAAACACAATTAATAAAAAACATTTGTTATTCAAAGTTAAACACCAATTAAATGGTTCCCAGAAACGATAAAGTTCGAGAGCTTATGTACATATTGGTACAGTTGTAATAATGGCCATCAAATTCCCGACTTTGCGCTGAGGTAACCACCAAATTTTCAAATGTCCCTCATCATCATCATCTGTCTTGCCTTTTTCTATGTTGGAGTCGGCTTCCAGTCTAGTCAGATGCTGCTGAATACCAGTATTTTACGTGGACCGACTGCCTATCTGACCTTCATAACTCTGTTACCGGGTAATTCGATTGGTAGACTTACAGGCTTTTACACGACTCGTAACAACTGTTAAAAGATTCACTAATTACAGCCGAGACCAATGGCTTAAATTTTTAAATGTACCTATGATGGATTTATCTAATCATAAACATGATAGGAAATGACAGTTTGCTGAACCTGAAACACGATAATTGTAATGATGTAAGGGTGGGTAATCTTACCCAGATAAATTTAAATACAATTACATTAATAAGCCCTTTATAAATTATACTACATGTCAATCTTGTCCTGAGAGACCAATAAACTTAAGCAGTTAAGTGGTAGTTACGATTATCATGAATAAGGGAGTTACACTAGTCATTTTTGATAAATAAGTACTTATCTCAATACGAAAGTTGTTTTATAATTTGCCATTGTTAAATAGATTTTACAGCCTTAAGTTTACTGGCTTTATTTCTATCTGTTGTAGGCTACACCTGACATGAAACTAGTTAGTCACGTTCGTTGCAAATTGTAAACAAGTTCTAAAAGGTTAACGTATAACACTACAAATTGGAAACTAATTTAATTAAGTACATGTACGTGGTAAAAGTTTCTTGCCTTGAACTAAGGTGTGAAAGAAAAGCTCACGTATCTGCTTTTGTTGAGCTTGAAACTTTAACTTACTATTGCCGAAGAAGTATAAAAGTATTTAAGTATAAATATATTTTCTTTATACTTGCTTTGATTCTACTATAGTTTTTTACAGTCGTATTTACTTTCTGTTGAAATTTGAAAGATAGAGTCTCCTATATGGTTCGGTACATGCTATTGTGATTTCTAAAGCAAAAAGAGGATGTAACTAGAGCTTAGTTGGCACTTTGTTGCACGGAACAACAACTGGAAAACTAGACTAACCCGAACGGATGAGTTTTTACTTTTCTTATTAGCTGTGAGTGGGAACTGAAATTAGGTTCTTTCAATTCAGAGTAGGAATCTATTGTATCTGATTTCAGCAGGGCGATTCTCGTAATTTTTAGAACGTTCACGGTCTGAACTCAGTCTCAATCTGTCAAAAAATACCTCGAGTTTCCATACATTTTTGACTAGTTTTTGACATTCGATTGTCGCTGAAATGAGACTGCGACTACATTTTGAACGTTTTTAATTACGAGAATTGGACTTCAGTTCTAAAGTTCACGCTGATTTTAGTGGAAATGTGTAACTGTTGAAGTGTAGTGAAATTTGAATTGATCAACTAGGTAGGACATTGATTTTTTGTTCCAATGTTGCACCTGTATGATTATTTCATGAAATATTGTAGGTATAAATGTATCGAAGGTTATACGGAAATAATGTAATAAAAATAAAAAATAAACGCATTAATCATAAATACATTTCTAAGTAAAGCTAAATAAATTACTTAGGACAAACGTAATTACCTTCGGATTGTTCCTTCCATGTTTTCTGGTCACGTCTCCTGCGCCTCGGAAACTCTAATGAAATAGACCCCAAAAGTTTACGCAATTAATATCATATTACCTATATACATCAAAATGGTAGGTACCTATTCTTATCATCATCACCTTCATATTCTTGCCCTTATGCCAACTTTCCACAAGAATACACCATATAACCTTCCTCAAGAATTAGATTATCAAATGCAAAAACAATTTTCCAAATCCGGCTGGATATTCCAGAGATTACTTCCTACTTACAAACTTTACCTCTTTATAATACTGGTATAGATAAAAAAAAAAATATGTTATCCAAATTTTATCTAAAATTTTGCAGGACGTGAGTTAAGGCAAAGTATTTTATCTGCAATTCTATGATACAAAGTCGAAACCTTTTGTTTTGAATAAAAATATTTTACGTGAACATGTTTAGTTAAGGACGTGATGCCGGTAAAAGCAGCTTAGTAATGTGAACACTTATTTCCACGAGTAATATTGTTTTCTGCAGACCTCAGCAACGCACTATACTCTCCGTAAACGAATCTGTGTGCTTTTGTGTTATGAACGTTCGCGAAATTCACAAAAGAATACCCAGAAACTTTGTGAAAACATTTGTTTCTCTGAAAATAACAACGTCCGTTTCCGTGTGGTATATGTTTAAGTCCATTATTGTGACTAAGCTATGTATAACAACTTTTTCAAAGACGGGTTTCCATTGTAAACAGCCTTGGGCTGGGTATATTCGCCCTTCGTTCTCGTGGTAGGATTCCAGAATGAATTAATAAGGGCTCGGCTTACTGTTTGAGTTCACGGGGAGACCCCAAAAAGGTACTTTAGCCGATACATTGTTCGAACACATCTAATCGAGTGCGATCTAAAGGGTTGACCCAATTGTCTACGGAAAAACCTATTTGATGAGACCTATCCCGGTATTACTTTTATTGAGGAAGTTGTTACAGTTACTGCGTCTATCGTGTCTTACTATAATGCCGCGACAATACTTACTTATTATTTTGAAAAATCTTTTCTCAATCTTATTAAATTTTGTATCGGATATTTTCGTCCGCGTTCTTAACTATTACTTATTTGCGAAAGATGTTTTCAAAATTAGTTTCATAAGAAGTTGCTACCTGAACTAAACGTGGATCAAATTCAGCTGAAGTTTAATTAATTATTAGCTTCAAGTTTTAAGTTCAGAGGCTTCCATAGTTTAACTTTCGTACCTCTATTTTTATTCTGCGATTAAAGGCACATATTTAACATAAGAGTAAAATGTGCTTTCATTTGAAAAAAATTGCTGATTGTTATGTTATTTTTAAGGAGTACTATATAAAATGTGTAGGTATGTGCGTAACAGATACCTAAAGTCTTAGAGGCTTTGTCTTCGAATGAACAAGAAAATTGTGATGGATAGGGTTCAATTGTCAATTTAAACTAACTCCGTATCTGTTCAAGAATGATGAGTACCTAAACTCTAACCTAGCGATCTTCACCCATTGTTTTAGGTCGAAATATATCTCATCAAATAAATGTAAGTACGTAACGTTCACGCGTAGAACATTATATTTGATGCAATCATATTCTAATTTAGGCGAGTAGGGTAAGCCCATTGTTCTCATGTAGTCAATTCCTAATCAAAAAAGTTGTACATACTTTTTATATGTGAAAGAGACGTATTAGTGAAATATATTAGAAAGTAGACAGTAATCTATGTGTAAGTATAAGTTTTTTTTTACCAAACCTTGTACTTCAATTGTATAGACCCTTAGATAGTAATATGACTTTTGTGTTTGTTACCGTTGTTTATTAATTATAACACAGAGTGGTAGGGATAACGACGCGCAATCTTTGTATGATTTTGATCAGTCAGCACATGATTGTGAACGCCTCTCCATTGAAAAATTTCGTCAATAATTTAGAATAAACACCGTAGGTATTGCACTTTTCTATGAAATAGCAAATATTTTTTAGATAAACGATGAAAATTTTTTACGCGTGTCATGTGCTGCATTCATTGTTTCAGTTTCCTCACCGTTGTCCTTGCCACCACGCATAGGTAAGATCTCTCGACTTTCTCAGCTGTACCTTCTTACTGTGTATAACTCTAGTACCTATATGTTAGAAAAGCCTCCTGTATACGTGTAAATGACTCAAACCGATTCATGTAACCGTCGATAAGTTTTAACGGAGCTCCCCGAGGGCATCTGTCCCGAATTTCAACAGTTTGTTATCCGCATTTAATATAGCAATATATCTAAATATATTCTACACATAATCGTACGCTGGAAAATTGAGACTCTGTAATACAAAATCAATGCCTTCTGTATATCTATCGCGATGGAGAACGTAAGAAGATTACTTTTAGAAAATTGGATTTCTTAACTTGTCAATATTCATGTCATAAACATTATGAATCGAGGCGTGAAATTTTTCAGATATTATCTTTAGCTGATACACCAAACATATACATCTTGGTTAGTACATAAAAACAAAATCCATCAAAGTTTGGAATGTGCCCAACTTTCCCATTATTTGATATTTTGTTTTTCTTATTCTTGTTTACTTATACTTATCTTTCAAGATTTGTTTAAGGAAACATTTTTGGAAGACACTCAGGAACTTTAAACCGTGATACGTTTATAATCAAATACAAAGTTGATATTATTTATCGTTTCTAGATCAAGAAGGCATTATACTTGCGCCAGATTTCATCTGAATAACTGTAGGATGTCACAGCTGTGAGCAATTCACGAAATCATTGAAAGTTGTTTTCAGTTACTTTGTCCCAAAATGCTTCAATTGACAACATCTTTATTTGATATTTACATGAAACTTTATGCCATTTTCATTGACTAAAGGAATGTATAAGTATCTGACAGACTGTAATGCCAGATCAGAGAGGCAATTCTCGTGATTTTAGGAACGTTCACAGTCTGATCTCAGTCTCAATCTGTGAATAATTCCTCGAGTTTCCATACATTTTTGATAAGGTTTTGAAATTTGGATGTCGTCGAGATGAGACATCGACTAGATTTTGATCGTTTTTAATTTAGAGAATTGCACTTGCATTGTCATTTTGTTTAGTTCTCCTTAACATTACAAATGTAATAATAAAGTTCCAAAGCGTTCTGGCGAGTTGTCGCTTTATTTGGAAGGTTGAACAAAACACTTGAATAAATCATAAATATTCTATATCACATTTCTTCTACACATCTGTAAATAATTTTGTATAAGTCTGACTCTGTATGAATTTGTACAAATAAACTATTTATGCGCACATTCACACCTTCTTTAAAGTGTAGATATCACAAAATAGCATTACCTATTACTCACTTATGTAAAACTACTTGTATTTGTAAAACTTTAAACATAATGAACCGTTTTTTGTGGATGGTCATGAAATAGTAATAGACAATGTATTTAAATAGAATTTTCCTTGAAATCATGTTAGTAAGTAAGTAAATCATTGTAAAAAGTTCGAATCCTTCTATTTGGTTCTATTATTGAATGGTTTGATAGCCCTCTGGGACTCCAATCCTCTAACGGTAGTTGCACAAAGTACCTAAAGACCGAAATGTATATGGAGGGTCTCGCGACGCCATTTTCTGCGATGTTAATCTTGGTAAACCGTCTCTCATGTAGAAATATATTGTAGTAGCTAGGTACCAATTTTGTGTAAATGACTGTTAAATCTGTACTGTATGTAGTTATAAAATATATGAATATAAGTGATGTTGTAAATAAAGATTATACATATTTTTTAATACACGCCTTGTCTTGCTTACCCCACACTGGAATAGTCCTTTATTTATGTTTTTATGCTACCGTCTTTCCATGATTATTTACTCAGAAAACGTGAAGAATATACTGACTGTCGTTTCACAAAAAGCGATTGCATTAAACAGTTAACGTATTTCGAACCTTGATGTTATGAGATAAGGTCGAAATTGCATACCGACATTTTTGCTTTTTGTTCGGTTCTCGGGGGCCTCAGCACAAATTTCGCGTTTCAGAAAACAATGATATATCATAATCATATTTTTTATTTGCTGGCCTCGCATAGTTTCATCTGTTGTTTTCCCGCGGTTCTTAAATCTGTGTGTATTTATAAACTGAAAAATTTGATCAACGTTATACAGTGGATGAGTAGACTACATTACGATTTGTTCATGAAAGTGATAGTTAAAAACATTTTTTCGCTTTTGTTTCTGTTAGAAACGTTATCTACCTACTATTTACCCACAATAGACGGCTTTATAGTCTGTATAGTAGTCTGTATAACTAATTAGATACGCAGCTTATACCTACGTATAAGCTGCGTATCTAATTAGTTATGAATATTATAGGAACTTCATTTCCAAATATAATTATAGTTTTAGTATTCATCTCGTGTATACGCACTTAGGTACACATCTTGAGTTTACAACGAAGCCACGTGTGACACGTTTAAGCAGAACTTAATAAAATATTTATTCGCCTTTCGGCTTAATTAAATAGGGAGTATAAATCTTTAGAATCTAAAACATTTATATGGTTGGAGGGTTGTGAAAGCGTGTGAGGACCCATTATGCCGCTTATAATTCATCAAGTGAAGATGTCGGGAAACAAAACCATTTGAGAAAACATTGTATGCCTATGTTTTCTCAACACACAAACATTTTGAAACGGGGACCTGCGTATTCATTTATAAAAGACGAAAATTATTTTATATGGACTACACTCACATCTAAGTCCTAAAAATATATGTATACTTATATAGGTTCCATGTTCTTCCATGATTGATAAAATAGGTATTATGAGCGAGGAGTAGATATGTGAATCAATTCAAGCAATGATACTTTAATGCCAGACCAAGGTCTTTATGAAGCAGCGGCGCAAGGCCACGGCCAGCTCTTCAGGTCGTCGATCCGACTGTATCAGCGCCACACTCTTGCCAACTCGCAGTCTCCACACAACGACTTGTTTGCTCCAATACCCAATGAATTTACATAAAATAATACAAGCAGTGATTCTTATGCTAACAATAACATCTGTTTCAATGACTTTCAGTTATTAGATTAACATTTCTCGTCTGAGTGAAGTCATGAAAACAATGTTCGGAAATTTTCGTAGAATCTTGAATTAAGCATCAGTAGATTGCCGGACAAACAAATTCCACATCATTGTTTCAAACACTAAGATATCCTCATTACTACGTACAGGTAATATGATCACGAATGCCACATCAATCGAGACTATTTCTGTACGAGTAACAAAAAAAAAAAAAAAAAGAATCAGAAACTTCTTTAAATGACGGGCGATGAGTTCAGCTCTCACTGGATGATGTTATTACTCCCGATAAACTTGGGTACGGAATAAGATCTGTGGGCGTTACGACTGAAGTGAAAATGTTTCTTTTAAGCATCAATTACATTGAATGTATGCCGACTTGCCGAGTCGTGGAGTTCGCCAAATACTTGATGGATTTCGGGTAAGTACGATGTTAAAATATAGGTACCTATGTGTTCAAGTGGGAGATTACGTGTGCATGGAAACATGATTCGTGTCGTATAGATAGGATATCGACCGTGATGCCGGCCGGTCAACCCTGTCATTTAAATACGCACCTTATCTTCCGGTACTGTATAATTATTTTACTTTCAAATTCAAAAAAATAAAAGTCATTTCAAAATCAGAAGTTACAGCCAAATTACAGCTGTCTTAGTTGATGTAATCCGATTACAGCCATATTACAGCTCTTACGTTCAATAATCTTAACAGAGTCGAGAAAAGTACGTACTAAGTACCTATTTATAACTTTTTATAAAAAATATATTTTATTTCATGTTCGTTCGCGTTTTCATCCACGAGTATTGGAAAAGTGTTAGGTACTGTCTCCGTCAAATACAATAGCGTCTGTTGTACGGTACAAATTCTAGCAATTAGATTCTTTTCTTTTCCGCAGCCACCGAGATTAAACTGGGGGCAGATTAATCCGGAAATTATCCTCAACAATTTTCTACAAGTCGCATGTCTTCCCAAGCGCCATTTCTCACTTTATCCTGCGAGATGTCAGACATTTATTTTTAGGACAAAGTGAGAGTTAATTATAGTATAACTCTCATTGCAATCTAACGGAGATTGCAATCCGAGTTATTTTAGTAAAAATGTATGAAAGGTTGCTTTTTATCAAATGATTTTTATCGCTCTATCATGCCAGATCAAATTGAAGCTCACATATTCAAAGGGCAAGATAACTTCTGCCTGTCATAATTTTCATGAGAAATGAATACGTTGGTAGGTACTTTGAAAAGCCTTTTTATAATTTATTTGAATCTTATGTAATCGCAGGGTATTTTTTTGGACCTAGTCTTCACTGCTCTTTCTGAGTAATAAAATATGTCGTTTTCGGAGTTTGAAGAACGCAATAAAAAATTGTTTCTAAAGGCGTCTGTTGACTTAATAAAGCTTATTCTGTTAAAAATGTCACGAAGAAGGCAAACTGAGCAATTACATTATTTCGTTTCAGTTTTGATGACGTAGTAACTGTATACCGAATTCGCTAAAAGGCCCCTCATTTGCTTAAGAAAACAATAGATGGGTCCTCGTCATGTCGTGTAGACGAAGCTTGAGTGAATAGCCACTTTAGTTATGCTCAGGTTATTTTAGATACACACCGAACCACCTATTATTGTGAACTCAGCGTGTTCCCAACATCATTAAGTATTATGTAAACTGTTAATTGATGTTACTAAACAACGAACAACATAAATATTAAATTGTTCACAGTAAAAGCTTAGTTGGAAGCAATTAGCGGAATTAAATTCAACCTTTTAATACAGTTAAGTAATTCTAGAAACATGCTATAGGTAAGTATTTTTTGTACGTGCTCCTTCTGAATCTATATCCATTTAATATTTGATTAATAGATAAACCGCAAACTGTTCAGTGTTTGGGGAAAATAAGGTTCCCACGGGAATACAATGTGATCGACTGTTTTGTTATGCGATGTTATTTGTCAATGTCAGCGAACAGTAATCATTAGCTATTTAATCTTTTCTCTATTGTATAGATTCACGGTTGACCACCTGATGCCTAGCTAATGTGTGGTCGACGTTGGTATGGATTCTTTAAGTTAGTCAACCTTTTACACCCATATTTTCAACATATAAAGCTGCGCAACGAACTATTTCTCATTTAGGCCCGTTTTGTGCACATTTTCCTTAAGTTAGGCAATTAAGAAGGAAAATATCGGCCTCTTTTATTTGTGTTCCCCAATGGAAAACTTTAGCTGAAGACCTTCAAGTTTCGGATGCTGAAACTTGTTTTAAATAATTACGTCCAAAACTTATACAACACATTATAAAGTCCTGGTATGTTCTACAAAGAGGGTTGCAGAATAAGTACCTTCCTGGCATTATTGTTAAGAAAAAGGCGATAAACATTATGACATAGAAGCTAAGGTACAATTTTCAAAATTAAACAAACAGTGTTCTCAAATGATTAAGCAATCAATAGTACACAAGGACTTGAAGAGCGTCTAGGTTGCGCAGAGGAGGGTCTACCTAACCATTTTGAAGCTTCTGGACAAGTAGAACGTACAGTGGAATTTTGGTAGCTGATAAGTACTACCGAAAGGTGCTTATGTATTTATGGGAGTCCCTGAACATTATGAAGGGCAATGCTAAACTTTTGGTCAGCCATATGTCATTACCACTGGGGCCTAATTATGCGAGGCTGGGTATTCCGGTCAGTGCTCCCTTACGGCCGCCACCAGTAATTGCTATTTTAGGGTGAGACACCCATAAATCTGTCAAGTTTCATAATAGTGATGACCCAAGTTTGAGTTAAGGGTTAAATGGTAGAAGACAACATAGATAAGGTGATCTATTGCTATGTGAAAACGAAAACATTCTTAGGGTATTATTGTATTTTCAAATCATAATAAACGCAACATAAGTATATCTCACTGTTTTCGAGAGGCTCCGTCTACATATTCCACTATGAATCGGATGAGACCTTCATAAATTCAACTTTTTGGACTAACAAATGTTTCATTTTCAGAATTGATGCGCCCTTCTCCCGAGTGCTCGAAAACTAAAGCGAAAGTGTCCTTGTTTATTATTAAATGGACTGTATTATACGGAAATTACGGTGGTTTTGCCACAACAACACAAAAATACTACTTCTTGTATATTTTGAATGTTTTCTTGCACTTCACCAGGGCCTTGACCTTTGGATACGGTGATGAAGCAATAAACTCTTGTTATTACAGATCGTAATCCAAACCCGGCAGGATTTACTCGATTATAGGATTTAGGGTGCAATAAGGCATCAAATTATACGAGCATGAGGGAGCTTTGAGCTTAGGGACCTTTAATGCTACAGCTGTTGAGCGTAAAATACATTTACTGGAGTAAAAAATGTGACGTTAACTTATCTCAATGCAGTCTAGCCATAGAAGCTTACAGCTTAGTGAGGGCTTTTCTTTTGAAGGTGATAATTTATTTTTATTACAATATCATCAGAAGCTCAGGGCTCTCCCTCCTTAAATTTAAATTACCTGCTTTCAAATGGGATCTTTAAGATTTCTTGGGAAATAAAGTTAAGGTGCTATTTTATGGTGCCAAAGGAAAATCTCGCCATCAATTTTAGATAATTAAAAAAAAGCTGAATTGTTCAGAAGATAGGTAGTATAGCGTTAATCCGCCACGGTAAAACCTTTTTTATTTATATTCCAACATGTTTGAGAAAAATCTCCAAAATTTTTGGTTAAATTTTAAAATCCGATTCACGAAAAAACATTTTTCAGCAAATCGCTAAGCAGACTTGGGAGCTATGGATGCTTCAGATAACTGAATTGACAATCAAATTTATATGTAGTAGTTCAAAAATATAATCCTGCCGTGACCTACGCTGAAACGGGTTTGTTGTGATCTTTTAGAAGACCTGACGTAGAAACGACTGTCTCTATACTCGGCGGTACCCACTTTATTTACTCGTCTGGAGCGCGGCGACGGTTACATGGACAATTCGTATTAATACAGCTTATTTCGCTTGTCCGAGTACTATACAGTATAGAAAATAGATTACTATTACTTTGTTTTCAATTTTAACTGTAATAAATTCTTTTTCAAGAAACATTTTATTGACCCACGGTTTAACTAAGTCAGTGTTCTTTACCGTAAAGGGAACGTATCTTTTAGCGTATATAAACCTGTATTTATTCGATTACAATCGCTTAAAAATTTACGTTTTCAAGTGGCAGTGTTTCCTTATACCTATTTGTTATACAAATACCTATTCTATTTTTTCATTACGCACGTGTGAACTCTTATTTACGAGAAAATGTCGTGATAAACTCGAAGTATAAGTAGGTACCTATTGTTTAGACATCACTTCAACTGTTATCTTCAGCAAATTCAGAGTGAAAGCGATCGTGAAAGATAAACATTAGTTCAGAGTTTCAATTAAGGCATGGTTTTGAAATTACATGGCGGGTTAATTGTCCTACATGATTACGTAATTAACACACCTACTTGAAGATTAAGGTAAGTTTCAGAAATTTCGTTTTGTCTAAATGTGCCAAACACGAAGAGACTGGTGATGATGGCTAGAGATACTGAAAGAATAAACATCTAAGGTTATCATTAGATATAGGTAGTAGTCAAGTTAACAAAGGGAATCAAATTGTGACCTTTTCACTAAGACAAGTTTGGAACAGAATGAGTTTCCTTTTAGGTCACATAGGATAAGCCTACAGAAGTTCAACATTATGACGATCAAATGTCAACGGGTGAGCTTAAACGTATAATGGTTATTTTATGTAAATTTTATCATAGCAATGAATCCTTAGAAGCAGAATATTTCCAAGTATATAACGTTTATGTAGTCTTAAGGAGAAATCAAAAATAGCACTCGTCTTGAGATTATGAAGAGCTATTTTTATTAGATTAATGGCAAACATATATGAGGATTTTAGGTCGTAAAGACCCTCTCCCGACACATAACAATATCATCGCCATAATATTCTGCCGTTACACGCGTCATCATATTTTTACGACAGGCTTCTGATGTTCGATTAAAATTTATAGATTCAATAATATTGCGATGGGTAATCTGTATGTAAAAAGGCGTTATTACGATGCGAATAGGTACATTTTAGAGAATACTTATTGTAAATGACGCACCCATTTCCCCGAAAATAATAGTGAGTAGCTAATCGTCACGTAATATGTTCGGTCTTTATGGGTGTTCGCCTCAATCTCATCTCAATCTTTGCTATAAAATTCTCGAAATAATGTAAATGACTATTCATAATGGAACATAGAAACGGATTATAATGGTAATGTATGAGCTGTGAATGTCACAATAATGACGTAATAAGATAGGGAACATGCTGGATGGATAGATAGATAGATAGGGGCATAATACGGGCATCGTGCCAAGATGTGGATCCAAGCTTATACTAAAGTGATTGTGATTATTGACAATTTGTTCATCACCTGTATACTTGGGGAGCGTGGGCTGTGTGCAATAAGTGTAATGTTTCATCATTAATCTATTTGTTACCGCCTTCAGTATTATCCCAGGCTTAGTTACCAGCGTTCATTTTGTAGGACTATGGTACATGTGGCTCCAGCCAGTGTGGGCGGGCTCAAATGAAAGTTACAGTATTCAACTTCGCCCACGTCGTAGATTTTGTTTGTTACGCTGGATATCATTCTAGTGCTATTTGTAGAATGAAATTTCTAGAAAAACAAAGTGTTTGTTTGTCAAAACGTAAAATTGAATTGTTTAGAAATCAACTCAAAAACAAGCGAGGATGAAAACGAGGATGGAGAAATTATTTATGAGATGAACTTTGTAGGCAAATATGTTTCCATTTAGAAACATATCTGTTTACCAATTATTATAATTTTCATATTGAAAAAAAAAAAACACATTATAATGCAAATAATGATGTTCTTTGCATCATTATTTTAGAGGCAGGTTTATCAAATAATTGACACTTTGACACTGGAAGTAACATGTTTGTTGTGAAAACGAGAAAAGCAAACAATTTACAAGAGCAGATGTTGATGGTGTCACTACCTACTATAAATTTCATAGAAAATGTACATGAATTTTGCGTTGATGTTTTGGTACAAAGGGAATTTGCAAAGGGTGTCAAGCGAGATTAGATTTTTAATGAGAAGCTATTATTCTTGCTTCATTGCTTTGCACACAACATTAATTTTCGACTTCGTCAAACGATGTGTCATCAATGATTTAAAAACAAAATTGTACGCTAATTAGTTTCAATAATGTCCTTTACTGAATATTCACGGCTCACTGACGCTACTATATAGCAAATATATAATTCGTGGAACTAATTTCTTAACGCTCTGAAGTAAATGAATTGTTCGTCGCGCTAAGCTGGTTTGAAGGCTAGTCTTTGAACTACAGCAATGCGCTTAGGCATGTAACTATTTTATTAATAGACATATTTATAACAGAGTCAGCCATAAGTCTGCCAAAACATCTTAAGTTTTTCAAATAGAAAATTGATTTATAATCCACCGTTCATTCTATATGCATGAATCATGGGAAAGTCTGTATCATGCATATATAACCGAAAATGTAAACGGCACGGATTGATGTCAAGGATCATATTTTTTCAATCATTCAAATCCTTCACAATTCAAAGGTTTCTTTGGGAGGGTATATGTTTTTAAAAGGTTTCCCGTTTCAAGGGTGACTTGTAAGGGATGCAAAGTACTAAAAGTCGGCTAATCAAATCGAGAGCCTTTCAGTCAAGTCACGTCCGCTTTTGTCAGCCGCCGTCGACGGCAGTAAATTATTATTATGACGTCACATAATTTGACTATCCAGAGGATTTATTACCCGTATCGCAGTTTGTGCCGTATTTAGGCCGAAAGAGTTTAATCACTTCGTAGCGAAACACGTAGCTTTCTGCTATTTCGTTTTGAATTAATTTTATCTGTTGAGATAGCGCAGATTGCTCGATGCTGTTTTGGCGAAAACTTAATTTAAATATTTGTGGGAAAAGATACTGTGTCCTGTTTATGTTTATATTTTAAATAAAGAAATATAAGTACTTACGTTACGAACTCTATTACGATTTATGTTTAATAGATACCTTTATACCCCATAAATAAATCTTAATAGAGTTTTTGTTTAAATGCTGTATTTACTGCATTTAAACAAAAGTGTAAAGTAAAACCATCATCATTTCAGCCGAAAGACGTCCACTGCTGGACATAGGCCTCCCCCAAGCACCGCCACTTCGACCTGTTCTGTGCTTCTCGCATCCAACGTATTCCATTAGTAAAACCATACTGGGCAGCTTTTATAAGATCATTTTAACAAAAAGTTTAAAACAAAAGGTTAATATTTGTAATTAGTAGATACTTAGTATTGAATTTTCAATAGTACATCCTTTTCATAAAACTTCACACTGACGCTGAAACTGCGATCTGCGATCCAGTGTCGTACACAGACTATTATGAAATACCATCTAAGAATAGAACATTGTTTAGTGTTCGTTCATTTTTCTTTACATTCAATGCGAGCGATTCTTATGCAGGACAGTAAATTATCCTCTTTGTCAATACACGTTGCAGAAACATGTTCGTTCAGTGGATTCAGAGATAAAGAAAGGGTGAACAGTCAATAAATTATTATCGGGTTCCTATCGAAGTTCGATAAGGCATACAACATTTCGTATAATATTTGAATATCTACCGGAAAATGCGAGGAAGGAAAAAGTGTCACTTACCAGCCGTTTGTTGATTTGTGTTGTTGTACTTTCAACTTTCGTTTCTTTCTCTCAACCTACTTTGTTATCATGAAACATAATAATAGCAAACGAGAGTTTAGCAAGAACTGGTAATTTTATTTAAACAAGACATCATAACTTCTAATTAAACTAATAATTAGATAAGTGAATTTAGCTTCTTTTGTTTCGAGTTAAGATATCCCATTGTGACGTCTTGTCAAAATGAAAATCAAAAGTTATCTATTGAAACTAGGCTGAGAGTCAGCACTTTTTGAACGTCAAAGTTACATAAGACAAAACGCCCGCCCTTCATCACTTCCTAGTGCTTTAGCTGGGAAGAAGAAGTGGCGCAAGAAACTCTCCAGCAGCACAGCTGTCTGTTAAGTTAGAAGAATTTGATTCTATACAATAATATATAAATAATTAATATTATGAAAACAAAACACACATTAAATTATTTGCCATATGTCAGCTAGCTACCAACAAAACATTGAAAACTAAACTCAAGCTGAAATAATAAAATCGGAAATAGAACTTAAAAAAAACTTGTGTTCCATAAAACGATCACTATAGGTTTACTTTTAAAATTGCTTTCTAAATTGTTTGATATGAGAGTATTGGAATGACCTCTACACCTTTTCCCTAGAATGCCGGAAAGGTTCTGAATCGGAAAAAAGAAGTTAACAACAGAGGGGTTAAGCAGCTTTTGAATAAGGGTCAGGTCCATCAATGTGAAGAGGAATACATTTATTTTACGATGGCACTTATATCCGTAAACTTAATAGGATTGAATGATGGAAAAATAGGTTTGGTTGGATTTTCCTTATACCAACGAATGTTTTTAGGTATGTATGAAGATACTTCATCGTTATGAAGTATCTTCATACATACCTAAAAACATTCGTTCTCCCCGTTCGTTCCGTTCGTAACGTTCGTTCGTTTCGTTCGATCCCTTTGGATATTATTCAGGTAGCAAACGTGAAATCTTAGGAAAGAGCCAATTATTTTGAATGACATTTCGCAGGTTAACCCATGAGGTTGTCGGCTGCTTAACCGGACTTGCCTCAATCAGCCAGGGCTTAAAAACTTAAAACTAGAGCGACTACTCGCTAAGGGTATCTCCTGTGGGGTACGGACCTCGTCTTAGGGCATCGCTAGTAGAGGGCAGCAAGGAGCGAGCTGGATTGGAATGATTGAAAAAGCCAATACTATCTCTTCCGCTTTTATCTAACTGTAGCATTTAACGCTCAGATGTACCTAACTCGTAAGGGTGGTAGATTAAGCTCACCGCCCGGCAAGGACCAGGCTCGTGTCGTCAGCGCGTTGTGTTCTACGCGCGCCTCAAAGAGATGTCAGCAAAATTTAAGGGATCTAGAATTGATGCCTGTGAAGGTCGCGTTATTTATTCTAAAGAAGCTGCCGTTGTCCTAGCATATAGGCAACTGAAGGAACACGGGTGGGTTTTAGTCAGTAAAAGTCTGACACGCCCTCCCGCTCCGCCCAGAGCGGGAGACGTTATTTGATCATTTCCCTCCCACAAAAAAAAAGAGTGGTTGGTTAATAAGATGAAGTGTTTGTGCCCAAGTTATCCCCGCTGTGAATCCCCGGCGATTCCTAGTAGGTATCCAGCGGAACGCCAGCTCAGTTCACCTAAGTTTTCACGGTGTGTTTTTTACAGAATAGATCGGCAGATCAAGTAGGTAATATGAACAGTTGTCAGCAGAATTTAGCACGTGTCACCTTTTTACATAGTTTTTTTTTTCCTGTGTTTAATACGAACATTTTTATACGCATTATGGAACGTGAACGCTTGTACGCTTTCAATATAGCTGCTAAAATACTAACACGTGACGATATCTAGTTGCAATAGACTTAGGTAAAGCCACGAAGAGTGACGTGCATACACAATATCTTATCTCGCAGTAAATTTGTATTCAATAGTTTCGAGTACACGTTCATTGAATTGTTTAAAGTTATTTGCCTGAAGTGTCGAAGTCTTTGAGGTATTTGCGAAAATTATAAGTTACGCGTCAGTTCATCCCGAAAATTCTCATCTTGCAGAGCTTGAAACATTTGTGATGCTATATATTTCAACGATTAGTAAACAATGCAGAAATGTAGGCTACACACATGTTTGGGTCGGCATGATTCGGCACAGCCGGGCGGCAACATCGAATATATGTAGATATACATATGCAGAACCATCACGATCTGATTTAAATCATTATACATGTGCCTATTTTTTATACAACTTTTTCAAGCAAAGTATTCATTCATTCATCATGAATCCCTGAAAAGATTCTGCTTACAGAAATTAATCCATACTCATATCTTGAAGAGCGAGTAACGAACAAAATACTGAAAATATAAGAACACTGTTACGTACCTACCCCATATCCATAAATGTACGTATAACTTGGTAGTCAAGCACCAATCGCAGTGGTTCTTTATACTGTTGATCTGTGGGAATCAATACCCCAGTGATTGTTATGCCATAAAACTTCATGACTGCCGTTTAGATTTCTTGCTAACTTCATTCTTTTGTATCTTCTGACTATGTTGTTACTTATAAAATCAATACAATCTCTACTGTAGCCAAATGTTTCATAGTAAGCATAGTATTCTTTGATTTTATTTTTGTTACTTGAACATGAACTACTCAACAATAACAAAAACATCAGATCTATAATCCTCGGAGAGTTAGGTAGAGGTGAGTTAATACTTATAAAAAAGGTTTTCTTTTTATTTCAGTAATACGTAGTTTTCTTGGAGAAATACGTAAATTTCGTAGTTTTTTGTCAATAGAATATGGTACAATCTATAGGTACTGGAATATCTAAAAAGTAACTCGTTCATCCCTGAAAATAATGAATTACAAAGGTAACCAAGTTACACTTCCGTATAACTACGCTAACTATGTATACAACTTACTAACTTATAGGTAGGTACTTATGCCACTATTTCGGCGACAGATAATGAGTTTAACCGACTTCCTGATCCCTTTCAGAAGTTTATCAAGTTGATTATAAATACCAACTATCTGCCGCAACTTTGAACCCTATTAGTTGAATTAGGTATAAATACATTTCCAAAGCCAAAATATGGTCACCTTTCCACGTTTTAAACCAACGTGTGGTATTTTAACTTGGTAATTTTTAGTGTGTGTATTTTGATTTTAAATTTGAAAGCTAATCCTGTTGGTGTTTAGGTTGGCCCCAATTACGGGATCATAGGATTAAAGGACTGTAGAATTATATCAGGCAAAAGTAAACTGTAATGTACGGCATTTAAGCTTGACGTTAGCTAATTTATACTTACCTACTTAATTATTAATTATCGCACCACGTGTAAGCTAATTGTAAACCTTATTTGCACATGGTGGAACTGGCCGATGATTGACGAGGCTTTGCCAATACCCGTGCCAGATGGTTGCCAGATTTAAATTATTCCCAGGCTAGTGAAGATCAGTAAATTTATCAATACGAAGGCATCTGTGGTCAGTAATCAACTTTATCGGAATTACGTAAGTTCAGTTATTCCAATGTAATGCTCCATGTATGGTTCCCTAACGAGCCTGCTGCCATCAATCGGGTATTAATTCAGACTACGAGCTGGTAACTGAAAAAATCTTTACGGAATAAAAACTTTTTTACAAAAAAAAAAAAAACCACCGACTTCTTTAAAAACACTACAAAGTGAAAAATAACTTTAATTTCGGTAGTCGGTGTCTTAGGATCTGTATTTACGGTTTTTTTGCCACCGACTTCCGAAATTAAAGTTATTTTTCACTTTGTAGTGTTTTTAAGGAAGTCGGTGGTTTTTTTTTTGTAAAAAAGTTTTTATTTTTAAATTTTTAGTTGTGGTATTCACCCTGCACTAATTCCAAACAAACAATGCATATTTATGCGATAGCAGAACTCGCGGTTGATTTCCTGTCATTTTTTAAAGAGTTCCGGTGTCTGTCTCCCGAACTCATCATCAGATCTATATGAAAATTATATGGAACCATTTCGGAATAAACCCCTTTCGAACAAAAAAAGAATTTTGCAAATCCATCTATATATGACGGAGTTATGCCCGAACATACATAAAAAAAAAAACCAAGCATGGCCAGGCCAAAATGATTAAGGCTGCTTTTTTTTTTATTAAGCAGACAGTAGAGTGGGTAAGAGCCCACTCTAGTGTCTGCTGAGGAATCAATTCTCGATGTCAACGAGTATGTCTATCTAGGACAAGATATCTTCTAACTCCTGATCGATAAGGAGTTGTACCTTCCATCATCAGCTCAACGGAATATAAGAATACAAGTAACGGTCTAAACGTGCCTATAATATTCAAAAAATTATCCCCTAACCTTCTAACCTTTCACTGTAAGTTCCTATATGTACTGTTCACCGATGAGGACTTCCATGCGGTATCTTCGAAGACTATAATTAGTTCACCACGGATGGATAGATAGAACCAGCAATTATTTTTGATCTTTAGTACAATATCCAAATCACATTACGTGTACTGTTTGTTTTTGAGGAGTTCCTTCGTTTATCTCCCAAAGTATACATCAAATCTTCACAAAATTAATATGGGACCACTTCAGGAGTATACCCTTACGAATAAAAAAAGAATTTTCAAAATCGGTTGACAATTGGCGGAGAAATCGGTGAACATACATAAAAAAAAAAAAAAAAAAAAAAAAAATACATACAGTCGAACATATAACCTCCTCCTTTTTTTGAAGTCGGTTAAAAATCCAATAACACTTTACTCGACCTGGGAATTGGACTCAGGACCTCAGGTACAGCGGTTCTACTTGCGACTACCAGACCAACGTAGCAGTTGCATAAATTATTATCGCTCTGATTACTCACAAGACTGCCCGTAGTTCCGATCGAGTGGTGAATCAAATATTGACTACTGTTCGAGGGAGATAAGGCAAGAAGGAAATTGAGATAAACGACCAACTTCCAAGTTCAATCCGGTCAACTTATGTATTATTAAGTAGATCGGTACATTTTAAGTGGTTTACCGCTCCCGCCTCCTACCAACAGAATAGGCCTTGTTTTAACGATCTAGTTGAGTAACTATAGTGAAGAACCAACATGTACCCACTTGTATTCAAGGGTCATAAATCACATCATTCTTATAAATTGAATTTAGACTGGTAAATAAACAAATAATAGAAACAAACATCTTCAAACTCCGGAGATTACTAAAACTTTTTAAGGGTGAAATGAAGAGGAATATTAATTTAACTGGGACTTGACTAACGCAGCGAGGGGAGGGTAGTTCAGGCGCCGGTCATTTATAGCTGTCCGAAGGCTCAGAGGTCGGAGGGCACTGCGGCGCTTGTATGAAACATTTCAAAAATAGCATGTTTTTTATTAAACCATTTGCTATAAATCAACGCCATTGTTGGGGTCAGCACTTCAGCAGAATGACCTTAAGTAGTTATTGAATTAAAACGCCGCGTAACTTCAGCGAGAAGTTAAATTCCGTGATAAATGATTCTGTGTTCAGTTTTGAATTTCGGTCAACGCGCGAGTAATTAACATACTTTATAAAAGTTGGAATTTGCTGTTGAAGTTTTCGATCAGTTACTTTAAAGCATGTACATTCATAAGTACATACTTATCTTCATAGATTTAGCCATTTAATATAATTTTAGTAGGGATTCTGCAAGCAGTTTATAAATAACCCCTATAAATAATTAATCATTTCTATTATAAGTTTAAATGTTTTCAATTTAGGAGAAAGATAATAAATTAATTAGTTTTATACTTCAGAATGTAGAGATTCAAGAAAGCGTAACTTTGTATGAACTTCCGAAGAAATTAAAGTGTCGAAGAAAGGATCAGTTACAAATGAAGCCTTTGCCAAACATTAATTTATAATGGATTCTTTAAGACATCGGGAATTAATTTTGTGGTGTGTTTCATACTGAAACTCTCTTGGTTCTAACAAGGCTCATGGAGAAATAAATTTTGAAGTCCCATGAAAATCGATAAATGTAATTAAGTATTGTAATCACCATCATCATTATTCTCCTGCCGACGCAATATGTCTTTTTCTTCCACACTTCTCCATTAGTCATCACCTCTGTAGTCACCCCTATTCATATCAACATTCACACAGTCCATCCATCGTTTCTTGGTCACTCTTATAGCCATCGACATTTTTACTCAAAACTTCCCTCGCGACATTTTTTTACTATGACAACCAATTTTCACACAACCTTTTAGTTACCGGTGCCACTTTTAGACTGTGTAATTAGGTATTGTAATATTGATAATAATATAGAACACCAGATCCAATAAGCTGATATTACGTAAGTAGTACCTACTCAAACTTAGGAGGTTTCTAGACTATAGTGAGAGAGCGCCGTATCTGACAAATTATAACTGAAGTTTATAATTTTATTAGATGAACCAGGCGGTTGGTAACATTGGCAGTAACTGGATTATATTCATAATGAACGATGGCTTGTATCTTTCTTACAAAACACGTTTACTTTAGCCGGGTTGCGGTAATTGTCACGCGACATGAGGAAATTCAATTACGTCCCGTATTATTCTTGTTTCTGAACATTATTAATGTCATGACACTTTATTTTGGGGTCACACATTTTACAACGCATTTGACCTGACATTGTTTCGTGCCTTTGATTTTGTTAGATGCTTTTTCCCTTGCTTGACATTAAGATCTAAACTGGCACATCTGTATAACTTTACGATTTTTTCGTCAGTTGCCTGATAGTGTGGTATTCTTTGTATTTTTTCCAATTTTAAAGAGTTAAAAATCTTACTAATTGAAGACTTCAACTGAGAAAGCATGCAGCTGTTCGATTTGTCAATTATAGTGTTCCTATGTTGCAACTGACGCAGAGCTAAAACTGCATTGTGATGTTGTGCGCAAATTTTCAATTTCATTGTTTCAGTTTGTACATCTTTTGCGACACCTTTTATTTCGGTATCCGTGCTGCGATCAAAACATTCTGCAGGCTGGATACTCGTAGATTTATGTCTTTTACCGAGTCTTACTGAGTTCCGAGACTGGATTCTTTCGTGACTACATCCGTCCAATCCAGTTCCAGCTTGAACACCTATCGAATGAGATTCCGGTCGCTTGTCTTCCCTCATGTTACAAAGACTGTAAGTAGAGCATGCAGCATCGGATACTTGGATAGTTTTGATATCGACGCGAGCATTGGTTGATGTTGTTGAAACCGCTGTGTCTTCTTCAGAATCATGTGGTTTGTTAAATATGCGCAGTCGTAATTCGTGAAATAGAGCCGTAGAAGGGTCATTCACTAGGTTACCTAAATTCCAAAGTAACTGCGACATGTAGTTTTTGGAATTCGTTACACTACATAAAATAATAATTCATAAATATTTGACAATTTAGCAGCTATCTATGCGGCACAGACTACATACGAATGCGGTTATGCTACCATAGATAACTATAATATCTGTATAGGTATTAGTTTTCTCTTTATGGTACGTACTCATTCCTCGGTATTATTAAACACGATTTTTTAGTCATTTTCGTAACGTAAAAGATTTGTTTTGTTTACTGCTAAATAATTAAAATACATGTAAAGTCAGGGAAATTAAATGTGTAGCTTTAATAGCAACTTTAATTGTCTGTAGGTATATTCAAATAACATTGAATGAAATGGCTTTACCACGGCAAATTGACTTAGGTTGTCAATTTGTTTAATAATTGATTTACCTGACCGTACCTAACTAGCTAAACATAAGGCAGAATATAAACCTACTTCAACTGTTGTTAATTCTCAGAATTGAATGTTGAAGAAAATCAGTCTTTATAAAGCTCCACTGGAACGCAGGTTTTGATTTATCCAAGTGGTGAGGAAAATATTGGAATTATTGCAGTCCACTGATTTGGAATACTCAATTTATTATTTCGCAGCCAGCTACTTAATACAAGTATATAGGTATATTTTGAGAAAGACTTTCCTTAGTTATGTTATCCTTTTTTATAAGTATTTGAGTCAATTGGAATGTAAGGAAATTCGAAGATAATGTGGGTGGAATAGTCCGGAGATTGTGCGGAGTTGTGCCCGGTAATGGGCAATAGGTTTGTTACTTTCAGGAAATAATGGCGTTATGGTATTTTGTTTGTGTGTAACGAACTTATGAGCAGCACTTATCATCATCATTTCAGCTAAAAGACGTCCAGTGTTGGACATAGGCCTCCCCCAATTTGGAAGAGTTTGGCTTAATCGCCACGCTTGCCACGCAGGGTGGTGATCGAAGTTTGGTGGTAAAATGCATAGAGAACGCCAATGCTCAGTCTCTAGTAAGCATTCCCTTAATGGCTTCCTACGACACCCACGGGGAGAAATAGGATGGTGCTATTCTTCAGGTCCAGCACCACACGGAACATATGAGCAGTACGATTAGCTCCTGATTACCATGAAACAGGATACCTCAGTTTAAACAAGAAGTTTACAGGTTAGCCTACTTGGGTCCACCCTTTATGGCAGAATTTTTTTCGTCATAATATTATTTTGCATAACAGCGGATAGCATAAACTTCATTTCGCAGAAAATAGTTTGGCATACACTCATTTATCATACATTCACAACGCATAATTTTATAACTCAGAATCATCTTTAGGCATACATTTTATATCCATAATAATGAAAAAACTGGCCAAGTGCGAGTCGGACTCGCGCACCTAGGGTTCCTTATGTTTATGAAATTATTTTTTTTTTTTAAATTTTTATATTTGAGTTGACTGAATGAAAGATAAATTGTGGTTAACGATTTATGACGTATTAAAAAAAAACTACTTACTAGATCTCGTTCAAACCAATTTTCGGTGGAAGTTTACACGGTAATGTACATCATATATTTTTTTAGTTTTATCATTCCCTTATTTTAGAAGTTACGGGGGGGGGACGGGACACATTTTACCACTTTGGAAGTGTCTCTCGCGCAAACTGTTCAGTTTAGAAAAAAATGATATTAGAAACCTCAATATCATTTTTGAAGACCTATCCATAAATACCCCACACGTATGGGTTCGATGAAAAAAAAATTTTTGAGTTTCAGTTCTATGTATGGGGAACCCCAAATATTATTGTTTTTTTTTTTCTATTTTTGTGTGAAAATCTTAATGCGGTTCACAGAATACATCTACTTACCAAGTTTAAACAGCATAGCTCTTATAGTTTCGGAAAAAAATGGCTGTGACATACTCGGACAGACAGACAGACAGACAGACATGACGAATCTATAAGGGTTCCGTTTTTTGCCATTTGGCAACGGAACCCTAAAAAGGAGAACCATCATATCGCAGAAAGTTCGCAGTCAGAATCGTCTCTTGGCATTATTTCATATCGATAGTCTTTAAAAGACAGAACTATCATATCTCAGAAACTTTACAGTTAGAATCATCTTTTGGCATACATTTCATATCCAAAATAATTGAAACGCTCATCTATTACGTAACAGAAAAATCATAGTAAGCACGCTGCATGCAGACATGCAAACAAGCATACACCATGCATGCAGCATGCAAGCAAGCATGCAGCATGCAAGTAAGCATGCAGCATGCAAACAAGCAAGCAACATGCAAGCAAGCATGCATCATGCAAGCAAGGTCACAGCATGCAGGCGAGCATGCAACATGCAGCATGCATGCTTTCTGTCACGGCTCCGGCGCTGCGTGGCTCCGGCGGTCCCATGCGAGCTCATCGTCGCAGATGGTTTTACGCTCACCACCGCAGCTTCGGCTTGCTGGCCGGCTCCGCCGACGAGTGTCATCTTACCGGTGACTGTTGACTGCAGCTGCCTACCAAAAGTGTCACATTCGACAGTTAAGTCGATGACGACTGCCACCGCCGACTGCGACAGCTGCAGTTACTTCTGTTGGCGACAAAATGCCGGTCACCTATCTATAAATCAAGGTTGCTTAGAGGTTCTTTTGAAAATAGTCCGCTTGGCACACAAAATTTACGCCGGATATTGTTCTCAAGTCGAAGAACTTCGGATTTGAATGGCAAAAAGGGTTCAGTTGTCTGTGAACGTTTTCCAAATACATATTTCCGATGTGGAATATTGACATCTTGCGGAATCAGGTATCTTATTTGTTTCTTTCCGTTCCAAATGTTTCTATTCACTTCACTGCAATAGTTCTTAAATGTAAAAGATATTTTTCAGGGTTTTTGTATCAGAGTTTATCTTACCTTTTTTCTGCCTCATGTCAAAAATGTAACAAAAATCAGGATACAACTTAAAAACTCGTACTCGTTAAGTAGTCTAGAGGGTGAGGCGGGTAAGAGGCAGTAAAGATATTTATAAGTACCAGAAAGATCTTTCGTCATAACCCCTTACAATATAGGTAATGCAGGACTAACCATTATCTTAATGATTTGATTTCATTTGAAAAATGTTCCTTAAATCTTTGAAAACATCTAAATAGTTTAAACGTTACGTTGTCTTCAGCCTCCTCGCCGATTCTGTTTATCGAGTAACGGGCATTTTAGAGTTGCTCACTTTCTGGGACGTTATATATTACCCATTACATGTATAAATGTATGTGAGTAAAAACACCCTTGACGACATACACCTAAGTACGTAAGATAATCCCGATAATCCGTTTTGTGCACCAGAATATTCCAAATACGTAGGTAAATGATTTCGATACGAGGAGCTTTCGATTATAGGAGATGGATATTACTTACTTACAGGGCCGGATTTGGGGGAGGGCGACCGGGGCTACAGCCCTGGGGCCTCCACAAGTGAGGGGCGCCCACAAAGAAATTTCAAAAAAAAAAAAAGAAATATGTTACCACTAACTACTAAGAATGATATATTCTTATTATTTAATTATATTGTTGTTAAATATTTTAAAAAAATAAGTACATAAAAAAAACAACCGACTTAAAAAAATACTACAAAGTCAAAAATAACTTTAATTTCGAAAGTCAGTGTCTCAGGATCTGTATTTAAGGTTTTATGCCACTGACTTCCGAAATTAAAGCTATTTTTGACTTTGTAGTGTTTTTTTAAAGGAAAACATATGTTATTATTTGGAAAAAGTTTTTATTTTAAACTTTTTAGTTATGGTAGATACCCCGCACTAATCTAATCGCGTTATTCGTTCATTTGTCGCACAAATATATAATGCAAATTTAAGACTTATATGGTTTTCACATGGACCCCAATGTCCGAATGGAACCAAATTAAAATGGGATCATTTGGAAAGCACCAGCTTTCAAATAAAAAAATAATCATCAAAATCGTTTCACCCATTCAAAAGTTATGAGGTAACAAACATTTAAAAAAATACAGTCGAATTGATAACCTCCTCCTTTTTTAAAGTCTGTTAAAAAACAATTTAACCATATTCGTTCACGTCAATCTATCAAACACCAATATATCACACAGCCCTGATAAATGTGTACCATTTTCCATAATTATTCGGTTAAGTACGCCCGTGACGGAATGGGGTAATGCTTACCTATAGGCTCAAAGGTTCAGTGTTTGATTCCTCGTCGTAGCATTTTTGTTTCTTATAAAACATATGTTGAATATAAATTGATAATTACATGTGAACAATTGATATTCTCAGATTTTTCAACAATTCAATAGTTTTTCATATTTCTTTTATGTAGTGCGGTATGTAGTTTGGAACGCAAATAACTTTTTCTTTAACAATTGAACCAACGAACCACGAACCTTACTACACGAAAGAAATCTAAAAAAAAAAAAAAAAATACTCAACAATAAATCATTTGATATGTAACTGAAGACTGACAATTGGTATGAAAAAAAAAAAAGAGACGAAAAAAAAAAACAAATAGTCGCGACGAGGAATGAAACGCTAATGTTAATTTGTCTTGTAATAAATTATTGAAACACTACAATTTAAAAAATTTGATTCATCAATTTGGAAAATTATTAGGGGCCTCCACTCCTTTGTTGCCCCAGGAACTCCAGACCTCTAAATCCGGCCCTGTTTACTTACCTTCCTGTCCTTCCTGTTTAATTCAAATGATTACTGGTCGAGGAAGTGGTGCCTATTTGCGAACCAAATTATACAGGAATTACTTGGTGTGGTTAATAATAATTCTAAAATCTATTAAAGTTGGCGATGACAACGATGAAAAATCCAAACCAAATTCAAGCTATGATTCTATTATCGTATATCGAAGAATACTATTTTTTTATTATATTAAAGTTCGCAATTTCAATGTGATATTGATTAATCAACAAACAAACGATTGAAAATCCAAACCAAATTAAACTTTTCATTTTCTTATCGGTATATCATTCAGTAAAATGAAATGTACTGTACTAGACTGATGCCGACTGTACGGGCGTGGAACTAGCTTTTCGTGAACTTTTCAATCTTTTGATTGATGTTTTTATGCGAACGAATGTCACCTGTTCTTCAGTGCCGACTGAACTGGTGGCCACATCTGTTTCCATTCCTTCAGTTCCAGTTGTCAGTGTCAAATCCATAAACTGTCAAAACTCAGTTTTAAGGCTCGTACAGACAGGCGCGACATGTCGCGCGACCTGTCGCGGAGGCGATTCTGCGATAAATCGCGACGCAACACCTTTCACACTGGCGCGACCACTCATGCGCGAATCGCCCGCGATTCGCGCGCGACGAGCAGCGCGACAGCTTTTAGTACATTTTGTATGGCGTCGCCGCGTCGCAGCGATTTCGCGGCGATATCGCCGCGACACCACACAAATGGTATAAATGGCGGTGCAATCCGGGCTGAGCTCAGTAGTAAGCGATTTTAATCAGAGGACGCCGGCAGGTATGTGGGTGTTGGCGAGTCGTAGGTTCGATTCCCTGGTCGGTCGACATAGGTACCTACTTAAGTTAGGTAATGTCACATAACTCAATCCAACTAGGGGTACCTAAGCTTGAAGTACTTTTACGTAGTAGTTGTTTAAAAACTGGCCAAGTGCGAGTCGGACTCGCGCACCGAGGGTTCCGTACAAACCTGCAGGTATTCATGGTTTATGCATAAGGTTTATGTTTATGAAATTAAATGGTTTTTTTTTAATTTTTATATTTGAGTTGACTGATGAAAGGTAAATTGTGGTTTACGATTTATGAAGTATTAAAAAAAAACTACTTACTAGATCTCGTTCAAACCAATTTTCGGTGGAAGTTTACATGGTAATGTACATCATACCTATATTTTTTTAGTTTTATCATTCCCTTATTTTAGAAGTTACGGGGGGGGGGGGGGGACACTCATTTTACCACTTTGGAAGTGTCTCTCGTGCAAACTATTCAGTTTAGAAAAAAATGTTATTTGAAACCTCAATATCATTTTTGAAGACCTATTCATAGATACCCCACATGCATGGGTTTGATGATTTTTTTTTTTTCAAATCTTAATGCGGTTCACAGAATACATCTACTTACCAAGTTTCAACAGCATAGCTCTTATAGTTTCTGAAAAAAGTGGCTGTGACATACACGGACAGACAGACAGACAGACAGACATGACGAATCTATAAGGGTTCCGTTTTTTGCCATTTGGCAACGGAGCCCTAAAAATCAAGATTTTAAGTCTAGGTGTGAATCGTTGATTTTTGACGTACTTTTTAGTTTCCAATTCATGTGATTTCGGAAAAATGACTTTGTTTTCTACATGTTAAGTGTATTTTCCGATACAACAATTTTTATGAGGAGATTACATAGTGTGATTTTGAAATCTTAATTTACACTCTCGTAAAATACGCATAACTGGCATAATGTAGGTGTAGGTACTATACGTACCGTTACCTCTGTGTAACCCTTTGGGGAATGCAGGGGCGATGTTATGTGTGTGTTTAAGAAATATTCAGTAATAACTTAATATGTCCAATGAGTAGTGGTGGCCCAGGTGGTAACGGCCGCGACTTACGAGTAGGTCGTGAGTTCAAACCCAAGCAGGCGCATTACTTTGTGTAAATTATTTCATCGCCACTGCTCTCAAAACGGTGAAGGAAAACATCGTGAGGAAACCGGCATGTCTTAGAACTAAAAATTCGAAGACATGTGACATCTACCAACCCGCACTGGGCCCGCGTGGTGGATCATGGCCCACTCCCTCTTACCGAGAGGAGGCCTGTGTCCCAGCAGTGGAAACATTATAGTCTGATGATGATAATGATGTCCAATGAGTGATCTAATTGTAAATATAGTAACTTCTAACAAACTGCTTCGTTGGTCTAGCGGTCACACGTACAACAGCGCGTGCGGTCCTGGGGCTTGTAATATGCACACACAGTCGTTCGCTCGCATTCACACGTTAACGTTTGAACTCGAACTGACCCTCGCACAGCTGACATCACGCACTTGACTGCTAGCGGAGACCTAGCGCTCTTACTATGAATCGGGCGCACGCTCCGCCGCGAGCCATTTCAACTCGAGGTGCACCAACCCATTTAGAGGTATTAAGGAGGTATTATTATTAGTGATATATAATAAGTTGTGTGTTCGGGGTAGGTTTATCTACGTAATTAAACACTACTTTAAAATATGTATTATAAAATTATTATTATCACTATTATGTAACATACACGGCGCAATCTAGGAATGGCATGCATTCACGGCTGAGGTTTCTAGATTTAGTGGACTGGCGAAGGCGTCCGAAGGGCGCGGGCCGTGCATGGGAGACGCGGCGGCCGGGCGGCCGGAGCGACTCAACGCGATGGTCCGATGGTCCTCGCGGTTCGGTAATGTTCGGTCGGTAGGGAAGAAGCGGCCTACGGCCGAGCGAATGCTGCGGCTCCGCTGGCGGCCCGCGGTATTTTGCTAGGTGCATACATACTGCATAGTAAGAGGATGTACAACACGTGCTTAGCCTACATACAAAGTATTAATTTGACAAACAAATTACTTATATTGATAAAAAATTTACAGGGGTTGGAGGCAGACTGCTGACTGTAATATTGAAGAGCACCATTTAAATTATTGAACAACTAAACTCGCTGCAGATACGAATAAAAATGTTGGACAAAGTATTATCTTGTAATCATTGAATAATGCCAAAGCATAATTGCAAAAATGAAAATAAAAGGCGCTATATTCTCACGGACGCCACGCCTGCCGTTCGCATCTATTTCAAAGAGAAGTCTCCGCCGCATTTGCAGCGCCGCGCAGCCCCGATACGCGTGCGCTCTCCTAATCCACTACCAGATTAAAAAGTTTTTAAGCAAAATACAACCGTCTTTGAATTAAGTTCACACTTACATAACTTTTATCCCACGAAGCAACGCATTTTGGTAACCAAGTGAACAAACACGTTGTGAGTGTGTGCGGGAAGACGAGTAGTGTCAGCACATAACACATACACGAACACAAACACACATTGGTTATGTCTCGGACAAGTCGGAAGTCGGAAGTCGGACGATACCACGGTAGGACGGTACCGTCAGCTCCCGCACTTATACTCACAACTGTCTTTTGACACGCTTTATATTAGCTTCACTTGTATGTTTGTTTGTATGTTTGTTTGTAACCGACTCCTTATAGCGCGATTTTGACCCACTTTAAACGACCAGATTTCATTCAAACTTTGCACACCTGTCAAGGACCGATGACAATGCAATAATTTCATAAATGTGTGCCATTATCCTTGCCAGGGTTACCAGAACAGCAAAAAAACTGTCTTCGAAAACTACGCTGACATACGTCACAAATTACGCTGACATACGACAGAAACTACACTGACATACGTCACAAACTACACTGACATACGTCACAAACTCCGCTGACATACGTCACAAACTACGCTGACATACGTCACAAACTACGCTGACATACGTCTCAAAATTCAAAACACCCTAAAAAATAGAACATAAATAATAGTTTAAAAAACGCTTCCATTGAAAACCAAACTAAAAAGTACAAAATAATGGAAAAAAAGCGTGGGATGCCTGATATCAATAAACAAAATACCTTAAAAAGCACCCCACGCTTTTTTATACTTTTATTTTGTACTTTTTAGTTTGGTTTTCAATGGAAGCGTGTTTTTTAGTTTTTTTTATTGTAAATTATTTCCTCACCACTTCTCTCAAACCGGTGTCAAACTGTGTTAGAACCAAAAAATTCGACAACATGTAACATCTATGAACCCGCAGGGTCCGCGTGGTGGATTAAGGCCCACTCCATCTCTGCGAGAGGAGACCTGTGTCCGGTAGTGGGAATATTATAGACTGATGATGAGATATACATAATATGTAATGTGGATGTTTAAAGGCAAAAATATTTCCAAACTATACTGCCATTGCAACCTATACTATTTCGGTATTGTAGCAGAATCAGTCAGTTTGAATTTACTCATACTAACATATTATATTAAATTCAATGATTTTAGATTACAATGATCGAAATCGAAAATAGAGACCGTAAACTGAGAAATGTAGGGTAACTACCTATTTGGTAACCACCAAATAGGTAACTACCCTACATTTCTCAGTTTCCCTGTACCTCATCGACGGTATAACCACAGCTCTCAAATGACGATGAGACCAGTGGTGGTTCAGTGGTAACGGCCGCGACTTACGAGTTACTTAGGTCGTGAGTTCGGGTCACGGGTCGTGGGGCTTTTGGGACCGGGACCGCGGTCCCGGATTCTACCTAAAAAACAATAATCATTTTGCAGCAGTTTTTTGAGACCACAAGAAAATTGAAATTAAAGTACTGTTACCAAAAAAATTACGAGAATAAAAGATAATAATTCACTTTCTCATACATTTGGTGTGTCACCTACAAAACGCGTTATGCCTTTAAAGTACCAGGTTGTCATAACTTAGTAGGAGCTTAGGAATAGGTAGAACGGGCTGGTGCCCGCAACTCCACGTCTGAGCGCGTATTTTGCGTACGGTTGTAGGAGCTTACCAAACTTAGGAGTGTCAGCTAGAAATCGCTTTATGCCTTCAAAGTACCAGGTTGTTATAACTTGGTAGGAGCCTAATAAGTCAACACATCACTTATTGACTCTGAGTCGGTACTTTCGCTGGGTCAGCTAGTATTATTATGATAGCATTTTTTGAATGTCAGTTGATTATGTTTAATTTACAAAAATCACACACACTCACTTCAGCCGTAAGACGTCCACTGCTGAACTTAGGCCTCCCCCAATTTGGGGGGCTTTGCCATAATCGCCACGCTTGGCAGGCGGGTTGGCGATCGCAGTATGGTGGTAAAATGCATAGAGAACGCTGCTGCCCATTCTCTAGTAATTCCCTTAATCGCCTTTTACGACACCCACAGGAAGAAATGGGGTGGTGTTATTCTTTACGTCCGGCACCACACGGTAATCTCAAAAACTACTGATCCGAATTGAAAAAATCTTTTTGTGTTGGGTAGCCTAGTTTACAAAAATAATGATATTCAATAATTGTAATGATTATGACTGCTACTGATGTGTCAAATTAAAGTTGTGAAGTTTTTTAAAAGTTTATTGTTACGTTTTGGTGGGTGATTAAGGGGACGATAGGTGATTTAAACACTCAAGATTACTTTTTTTTAAATATTATTGTGTATTCTTTTAAGGTTTAATTCTTATAAAAGGCTGCCATAGTAAAAAAAGTATTATATCGTTTTATAAAAATAATTTTATTTGTATAAATTCAAAATTTTTTGGTTGACCGTACTTTCCCAAGACATAACTTTGTTTATTTTACTTGTGGTCCCAAAGTACTACTAAAAATATTTATTTTATTAATAGGTGGATTCTGGAACCGCGGTCCCGGTCCCTAAAGCCCCACGACCCGTGAGTTCAAACCCAAGCAGGCGCATTACTTTGTGTAAATTATTTCATCGCCACTGCTCTCAAAACGGTGAAGGAAAACATCGTGAGGAAACCGGCATGTCTTAGAACTAAAATTCGAAGACATGTGACATCTACCAACCCGTACTGGGCCCGCGTGGTGGATCATGGCCCACTCCCTCTCACCGAGAGGAGGCCTGTGTCCCAGCAGTGGGAACGTTATAGGCTGCTGATGAAACGACGATGTACATTTTTTATTTTATTTTTTTTACATATACCTATCACATAATCTAGGTACTCTTTATTTGACACTAGCTTCTGCCCGCGACTTCGTCCGCGTTAAATTTCTTGTTCCTCCTACCCTTCCCGTCGCGTCGAATCGCCTACCCGTGTGATTTCCCCCGTTTTTGCAACATTTTTCATTACTGCTCCGCTCCTCTTGGTTGAAGCGTAATGTTATATAGCCTATAGCCTTCCTCGATAAATAGGCTACCCAACACAAAAAGATTTTTTCAATTCGGATCAGTAGTTTTTGAGATTACCGCGTTCAAACAAACAAACAAACTCTTCAGCTTTATAATATTAAAGTATAGATTCTAGACCTACAACTATGTAGTTTGAACCCAGTATTATTGGTTGTCATGGCCATAATGACATTTGTTTTAAATAGGTTATTATATTTTATTTATGACATACCTACTATCATTAAAATAGATTCAAATAGATTCGAATGTGAGAAGGTTGTAGGCCTTATAGGACAGTACGCAATTTTCTATTTTATTAAGTACCTGGTACCTACTTGTTGACAGCCCACTTACGAGGACAGTTCCTCCCATAGCTATTAAAACTAACACCTAACCTAAGTAGCTACAAATGTCGATCGACCAGGGTATCGAACCTCGGACCCCAAGCTAAGCAAACACGCACCGACCTGCCTTCGTCCTATGACGAAGATCGTCTACTACTGAGCTCAGCTTGGATTGCACCGTCTTTTATACTCTCATGTCGCGTCGCGTCGCGGCCGCGAATTCGCGGCGATATCGCCGCGAAATCGCCGCGACGCCATAAAAAATGTACTAATAAGCTGTCGCGCTACTCGACGCGGCGCGACCGTGTCGCGGCGCGACAGGTCGCCCCTGTGTGAACGGTCGCGCGCGTTTTCATAGAAATTGTTCTACGGATATAAATCGCCGATTCGCGCGCGACCGTCGCGTCGCGCTAGTCTGAACGAGCCTTTATATTGGATTTATGAGCAAGACACTTTATACTGACTTTATGAGATTTTGCAGAATGACACTCCTTGCGTTCTAAATTCAGTTTCCATTTCTGGTTATTATTATAATACTTCGCTATTTTTAGTAACTTCGTCACCATAAAAAAAACCTTAACGCGAAAGTGCGGAATTAATAAAAAAAAATTGGCCATTAATAGACTCTCATATTCATTAGTTCCAAATAAATTGCGAATTCCATATTTGATTAAATTAAATGTTTCATGGGCTAAAACCAGGATAAATTATCGAGAGAAAAGTATTTTTAGTAAAGAATCGTTTTATTATCGTAAGTTGATGAATCTGTTTTAATATTTAATGTTAAAATTTTGAACAAAATGTAAAAATCTTTTTGTAGAATATTTAATTAAGGGTTCTGATGTAGGGTCCGCATGCTCTGCTTCTGACACAGGCTTTAATTATAGAACTCAATTTGACGAGTGATGTTTTTGTGATAAAAATTAAAAAGTATAATCTGATTCGGTCATTTCCAGCGCAGTCTTACAAGAAATAAAATATTTATGTGGGAATGAACATACAGTAGGTAGGTACCTGAAGGTCTGTTCTGTGTAAATCTGAACGTTGAAACTTCGGTGAAGAGTGCTTGAAGGGTGCTGTCATCAGACAGTTCACTTCAAGCTAAGGATTGACACATTTCTAGCTCACTTCAAGGAAGTTTTTACGGTTATTTTTTTTACAGAATAGATTGGCCCGAAATAAAACAGGCACATTGAGCGTTCGAAGGAAACTATATGTAGGTGGCTGAGACGACGCCCTACAATACGTAATTGGTGAATATTTTTCTCATGTCTAATACTCCACTTATGCAATTAGACGACTTATGTTTTTTTATTGGTAGAAGTTGCGTGACAAGTTGTGCCACGTGGAGAGCAGTTCGTGATAAAGCTTAGTTATACAATTCAATTGAGTGATGGATGGACGCCACTGATGCCAACGTCGTCGTAGTAGTCAAATTGTGGACTATCTGCTTATATAGATTGCTATCGACACTATAAATAAGAAGAATGCAATGACCAACTCAAAAATTGTCGTCTGTGCTAGACATTATTCCTGCTTAATTTTTATTTGTTGAAACTAGCAGGTAGATATTACCTCGCCATATTTACAGGTGTCGTGACGAAGAGATGTAACATAATCTTTAGAAAGGTCGGATATCTCGAGAGCTCATAAAATTTGGGCTCCCTGAAAGGTTCGCTGACTTTTCTAGCAGGTTTTGATATCGCAACGACGTCGGAATATTTTTATTATTTTCGATTATGAATTTCTTTACACAGCCTTCAAAAAGATAGTGTTTACACACACCTCAAATCTCTTTTAATTTAAGATGTTCACTCTGGTCACCTGTTCGAATTCACAGGAATACTGTCCACACTTTTACTTCTGATAAGGTTTAGTTTTCTCTTTCAAATTGCAGTTTCTTTCATTTTCTACGTGCTACATCAATGGGTAGGCGACTGTTGCTTACAAAATATTCGCTTATTGATCTAGAATAAATTGTAGACACTATTCGAGTCAGCGCTGTACAAGCCAGCAGAACTACGTGCTGATTCCGCTTAATATAGCTTTCTGTTTGAATAAGTCACAAAGTTTCATGTTTAAGTAAACTAGCAGCTGTTACCGAAATGTCTTTCTCTAGCATACAAGATGTGTGAGAGTTTATTTACTGGACTCATGCCAATTTTTCTACATACTAAAGGAAATGCATTTTAAAATACGCCAGATACAATAAATACAAGGATTGTTTGTTAAAATATAGCTACAGATACTTGCGGCTATATAAGTAACATCACACGTGTACGAGAGCCTATTTTTCAAAAGCGATTGATGCGTTCTGTGTTTTCCTTGTAAACACATTCGGTTCAGTAAATAAAATGGCCAACCAATTTGTTTTGAACTTTTTTTATCAACGGAACTTGAAAGAAGTGCGTATTGTGAATGAAATGGAAAAAAATTGGAAGAATTGTGTTAAATGGTGGAAAAGAAGGCGTTGTTCAATTACCAAACTAATTGAGGGTGAAAAACAAAATATTGATTGTGCGATCAGAGCGAGGCCATGTGATGCCAAAAGTTTGGTTATAAACAATTTCGGATCAAATTACGTTCACAGTTAGTTTCTGACTAATTGCTAAAGTTGACATTGTTTTGCAGGAACACAATAGCGATACGAGAATAGACTAATTTCAATTTTAGACAACCTATCACATTACGATGGCAGTTTTGTTTCATAGTTAATTAGTAGATGTTAAATATAAAGTAGGGGCAAAATCCCCTAGAGTTTCGCCGTCTGGTGAGATTTATGAAAATTCTATAGCTTTAGAAAACTCATGCTTCACGGTTTACTACCGTGAAACATGAAAAGAGTTTGATTAGAAAGCTTTTCCTATTCATTGCTCGATGACGTAAACGTAGTCTTTTTTTTTTTGGATGGGAAATCATCAAAATCATCAAATGACTTCTCCCGCTCTGGGCGGAGCGGGAGGGTATGTCAGACTTTTACTGACTTAAACCCACCCGTGTTCCTTCAGTTGCCCATGTGCCAGGGTCACGGTATCTCTTTCGAACAATCTCGCGACCCTGGCAGGCATCGGTCCTAGCAGACCCCTTCAGTTTTGCTGACATCTCTTTGAGGCGCGCGTGGAACACTACGCGCCGTCGACCCGAGCCTGGTCCTTACCGGGCGGCGAGCTACCCATTGCTCACCGCCCGCAAGCTCGCGACGTAAACGTAGTCTGGATAGACATGCGGTGGCAGTCTAATCTATCATTACTCATGCACAATCATGCGCTCACGGTGTCAGGTCCTTAAGCTTTGTTACTGCGGGCGCGGGCACTGGGAACTTTCTCGATTTTACCTCCAGATTGGAAGGTCCGCAATAGAATTAAACCGGAAAACTGATAAAACCTCACAATTAAGGAGTATCTACCGAGGTATTAAAAATATCCGTTCTCGTAAAGTATAAGTAAGGATAGAATATCGGCTGTGATAATGTCACATTATCGTTTTCTTTAGCGTTGAGTTAATGTGTGTGGGTGGCTCTCGATCCAAGCTCAGATATTACTTGACACTTTACTATGCAATAAACTCAGTTACTGTGTACCTTGTTAATGCGTGCAACATGAGTCCGCAATCAACGATTTATAATATTTCTTATCTTTTTTTCCAACGTTAGGGAATATTAGATTACCTATATACATTTCACATAGGTAGGTACGTTTTGTTTTTGAAACGTGAGATTATATTTTACTCTTCATGAGTTTTTGTGAATGGCGAAGAATTATTCCGAATCAAAGATTAAAGGATCCTAAGAGATGGTTACAAAACCGCGTCAGGATTTTTTTTACGACGAAATTATTTTCATTCTGAAATACTGAAAGCAGCGATTTTTTCTTTCGTACCTATAAATAGAAGATCAACAAACCTTGCCAACCTATCTTACTGATTTCCATTAAAAACTCTTATCATTAGGAAGAGTTTATCTATTTCTTTTGGTATAAAAGATTTCACTTTAAGATTTTAAATAAAACCGTTACGATAAAAGATTCCATGGATCTACATTTTTGCTTCAAAATCCAGACCAAGCTAGAAAAAATATATCGACATTTAGTTCGGTATTTATAAAGCGTGTGAGTTGGGTCGTATTCCATTTTGCGTCGGTCCTTTGTCGGTGCCCTAGGGCGCACTTCCCTGGCAGCCAACATGTGTACCATTTTATTGTCCTGTGTCAGACACGAAGTTAATAAATTACGTCTGAGCTGTACATTACTTTAGGTTTGACTTTTACTGCTCGTAAAATTTTACTACAATGGAAGGAATCATAAGATACGTGTGTAATATCCTACGTATTCCAATTAAACTTTTGCGATTCGTTTAAAATGACTTCGGCCCCTTTTTATCTGAAAAGAACAACACTACAAACAGAATTATTTCGGATTACATTTTCTTTTACTGTAATAAACACCGTTGTAGTCTATAAGTGGAATTTCATCGATCGGAGCACCGCAACACACGGAACACGAAACGTATCAGAAAATCTTTTTTTGTTAACCTTGTTATACCGGTGTTCTTAACTTTTAGATTAGATCTTATACACTATTTCCCATTCCACTGGATATTGGCAATTACCTTACGACGGAAGTTGTAGCGAATATTTCGTTTCGGTGTGTTCCAAACAGTTCGTACGATTTTAATTTGCAATTTGATTACAACACGTAGTGTGGATTATGCCACAATCCGCCGGTTTCATTTCTTAGATACTGTTCTGGTAGGTACTGGTAGTACTAGTTAGTGGTAATAGTGGTTCTGTGTATTAATGTATTTATAAGTGAAGCAAACACTTTGTATCTCTTTCTACGAAAATTACGCTGATGGAGGAGTTGTAATTTGGCACAATTAAAGTGTATATGGAGAAGGGTGTAAGAAAACTAATATTATTGTATTATATAAAATATTAGAAATACGTTAAGTTTAAAATGAATTATGGACGAAAATCGACCACTGGCCTACTAATTTAATCTAATCTAAATTGTCACACTGCAGAGCAAAGGCCTCTCCCTCTCCCTTTTCGACGACTGCTAATAAAAATAAATGTACAAATAAGTGCGGCCCATAGATAACGACGTTTTTTATTTCTGAATGTGCTACCATTACGTTTTTGATCATTTAAGAAACATAGTTTGAAGCTCGAAGTGCAATGGAGGATTCGACCAACAATCATTGCTTTTTAAGTGAAGGAAAGTAGCTCTTCTGTACCTACTTTTTAGAATTCAAGATAGGTCTTCGCTTATAAGTATGACAAAACACATGAAAAAAAAAGGCAATAAAATATCACAAATACAATCTGTTTAAAAAAATATCAAGTTAACTCTATATTTTAATATTTAAAATATAGATTTGGTACCTTATTCTGCTTGAGCCGAAATTGGGGTGTTTACCACCGTGCGAAAAATGTAAAATTCCGGCACAGATGTGAGACCCCAGTATTGAAATGCAGCACACGTGCGCTCACCGCAAATCGGATAGGTAGCTTCCAATCTTTGAAATGAGCATGTCGCGTTCTTTACGAATCACTTAAAATTATTTCTTATAAACGAGAAGTTTTTTTAGAAAATAGCAAGAGTTCTATGTCTCGTTAAAAAAAAATATAAGGTAAGGTATTAAATCCTCATTTATTAAAAATCATATATTTTCGCGAGATTGTTCAAACGAGATACCGTGGCCCTGGCATATGGGTAACTGAAGGATCACGGGTGGGTTTTAGTCAGTAATAGTCTGTCACTGCCCTCCCGCTCCGCCCAGAGCGGGAGAAGTCATTTGATGATTTTCCGTCCAAAAAAAAAACATATATTTTCCTACTTACCTACCTACTTTATAAACATAAGATAGCATCTTAATAATGTTCCTAATGCTGTGACACAGGCCTCCTCTTGAGAAGGAATTCCTGATCGATTAAATAGGTAAACTCTAAGCATAGTCCTCTCCATTTCCCTTTGGGGTAATGTGGCGCGACCGCGTTCCAGTACCACAGGTACTCGTAGTTTCACTGGTGACATGCACTGATCAAAGACTTTCGTCTTTAGACACTGCGGTATATGGGACGAGAAGATATAGCGTACCTTCCCGAACATTGCCCAGCGGAGTTGGATTCGACGATTTACCTCTTTCTCGAAGTTGCAACAACCTAACTGGACAGTCTATCCGACGTAAACATACTCGTCCACAACTTCGAGCGTAATGCCTCTCGTCTTCTTGAGAGTGGACGTTACATGAGCATTTGACGTGACCTTTGTTTTGTCTATGTTCACTTTAAGACCCACTTTTTCGGGAGCTCTACTCAGCTCATCGAGCATTGTACTGAGGTCCTCCATAGTCTCAGCGATGACAACTTTATCATCAGCAAACTGAAGGTGAGCGATTACCGTGCCATTGATGTTGATGTTAGTCTCTTTCTAGTCCAGAACCTTGAAAACATAATCCAGTACAGCGGTGAATAGTTTCGGAGATATAGTCTCCCTGCCTCGAACCTAGCTGCAGAAGGACAGGTTTCGAGGTCTGGACCTCGACATAGTATAGGGCCACCACTATTACAATACAATATTCTACTCATTTAAGACCAAAACTTTTTTACAATGTTGATTTCAACATAATATTATAAAAAAGGTTTCGTCTAAAATGAGTAAAATATTGTATCACGCTTTGTTCATTTCCATGCCTACGAATGTATTTTGAGATGTTTTCCGCCGGGAGTGAAATATTTTACACGTGGAAAGTCAGAAAATAAAACGAAGTCACGTCATGATATTATGATACTTATTATTTTGCCATTATTAATTTACATGAAATGGATATTTGGCCGCAGATATCAGTTTTAAAACCACGCATATTTTCCGCCCCTCATCGAAGGTAGGTAAGTATATATTTACGATATGACTAAATGTGCGTCCAATTATACCCAGTTTGGGTCCCGATCCCGAGTCTTTCAGGTCGAGACTCAAGACATTGGCCACCACAGCTTACAGTTGGATTATTTTACTTCGAATATGAGTAAATCCACACTTCCACACTAATATTATAAATGCAAAAGTAACTCTGGCTGTCTGTCTGTCTGTCTTGGTACACAGATAGTTTAGAGCCTGAGAAAGGACATAGGCTACTTTTTATTGCGAAAAAGGGGTTTTAAGGGGTTGAAAGGGGGGATGAAAGGTTGTAGGGAAGTATTGTCATTTTTAAAGCTAGAGTGATGAAACTTTTTTATTTGGCTTTTATTACATGATATATATTTATGAATTATATTTAAAGTTTGTTAAATTTTTACCCTTAAGGGGGTAAAATAACTATAGGGAATAGGGGATGAAAGTTTGTTACATATAGTCACTTTGCTGTCTGTATGTCCCTATGTATGCTTATATCTTTAAAACTACGCAACGGATTTTGACGTAATTTTTTTTAATAGATAGAGTAATTCAAGAGGAAGGTTTATATGTGTATAACATGCATAATATAGTAAAGAAACGCTGATAATTTTAGAAATTTATAATGTGATGTCACAAATAAACTCATGTTTTTGCGCTTAAATTGCGAACGCTGGCTGAACCCTACAAAATTGATCAAAACAATGTACTACAGTATTGTACACCTTAAAAAGGTCTACAAAAAAATCTGCGATGGTATATGTCCATCTCTTAGGGATAACCCACAATAACCATTTTTTATCCTTTACTTTTTACGAGAAATAATGGCTTATTTACGAAGTGATTTTAAGCAATATAGCATTAATCCTTATCCAATTAAGTACCTTAAATATATTGTGCATTTAATATAGATCAATATGGCTCTTGACAGCATGTAATTTAAATGAATGTCTTAGAACATATCAGAGATTTAAAAAGCGGGGGCTGAGCGGCTGGCGGGTCGGGTAGTGCAGGATTAGTAGGATTGTAATTCATATTACTTAGGCTTCATAGTAAATGCGAATATCATGTGTGTTTGTTATACTCAAAATAAACCTAATAGTATTATTCCAAGTAAGTGTGGCTTAGACGTTTAGATTTTGGGATGGATTTGAATTTTTGGTTATCCTGGATACTTACCATATAGGATACTTGATCCCGGTAGTAGGTACCCAGGTGATATTTTCCGACAGCTATACGGGCGAAGCCACTGGTAAAAGTACTGTTCCTATAATTCCTATGATCGATTTGGTGTCCGGTAAATGATTGAGTGTCTGTATAGGTAGAATACGAGCGTTAAGATAAAAACTTTTTAACAAAAAATTAAACCGCCGAAAAAACTGAAAAGCAAAAAATAATAAACCTTAAAATTATGAGTTGGCGCTTTGAGTGATATTTGTTCATTGGTTTTTTAGCGCCGACTCAAAATTTTAAGGTTTATTATTTTTTGCTTTTCAGTTTATTCGGCGGTTTAATTTTTTGTTAAAAATTTTTTATTTTACAATTTTTTATGGTTTTAATGTATTAATAATACTTGACAAGGTATACCCTATCCAATGAAAAAAGAATGATCAAAAACGGACTACTCTGTATAAAGTTATGCGTGGTAATACATTACAATCACTGAATGAACAATCAATCATCCCCTGTTTTCTGACCCTTAGGGTTTGATTTTGTTTTCCAAATTTATATGGGACCACCCTCGGAGTATACTCTTTCCAATAAAAAAAGAATTATTACAATCGGACTACTATGTAAAAAGTTATGCGTGGTCATACATAAAAAAAAAAAAAAAAAAAAAAAATCGCGTCGAATTGATAACCTCCTCCGTTTTTTTTTCGTCGGTTAAAAAACCAGGAAGACTTATATTCAACTAAACCAATCCCTATGCCGCAGTCTTCTTACTCTGAATACTATTAGTTTTATTTGCACACATGATAATATTCTCATAAACTATGAATCCAAAGTAATATGAATTATAATCCTACTTACTACTAATACTATAAATTATGTGAAAATATTTATGAATGGGTGATTGTTTCTCAATCACGCAAAACACGCAAAAATGGCTGAATGGATCTGGATCGAAAATGGCACACAGAGTATATATTACCTATATAACCTGGATGAATATGAAGGCAGAGAGTCATATTGTAAAATAAAAGAGGTTCTTTCAATATTAAGGAATTATTTAATCAATAGACCTTACACGAAACTGCACTTAATCAGTTTCCATTATTATTAATTTAACACCTTATTAAAATAGTCATGACGCCCAGTAATACAGTTACAGTATTACAGTTCATATAAAAGAGTATCAATGTACAGTGAGGCAGAGTTATAATAATTGAGAGCAATACGACCTGTGCACCGGGCCACGCCTGAACTTAGAATGCCAATTCGCCGCCGTGCGGCGTCTTTTATACGGAAGTATTGGAGGTGGGGCTACGACGTAGCGTGCTCTAACTCCGCCCACCAGTAATGAGGTGGGAGAATGGCGTAGCGTGCTACGACGCTACGGCGCTATCGCGTAGCCCAATGCACGAGCCGCTCACAATATGACGCCGACACGGCCATACTGACGTGCGGACGTCCTCGTACGCTCAGCTGATAATGTCTCATCTAGAACTTGAAAAACTGATTAAGTACCGTTTGGTCATCCTGATTGTTTCTGGTCCGGTCTAGACCCTTCAGATATTTAACCACTTGGTCCAGTCTATTATGACTCTTCAAGGGTTATTTCTTGGTCCGGTCAACTTTTGACCCTACAAGATCAGCCCCCTGGTCCGGCAATTGTTTTGCCCTTCAGGTGTATCCCTTCAGTTAAACTGGACCGGATCTAGCCAGGCCGAACAAGTATCGTTCCTCTAGCTTAATTAATAAATAGCTCAATACTTTGGTTGATTTACAAGTGCTTCTGTTACAATATTAACTGATTCAGGGCCAATAGATTCTACTGAAACAACACGTTAACCACGGTTTCTACAACTTGCATTATAGTGTCACTTTTGGCAGACATGGTATCATTATTGGCAGAGATAGTACCACCATTAGGAGACTGAATATCATCATTGATAATCTGTTCTCTAGTCTCGTGGACAAGAACATCTATGTTATTCTTCGCCGACACGTCATCCTCATCATAACATTCTGCGAATTCCAGAAAGAATGACTGAGACTATTCTTTCCATTAATGTGTTACAATTCGTACCTATCGTTTTCTTCCAAAATAGCGGTGATTTTAAAGGGGCCTTTGTATTTACGGTTCTGTTTCATTTGGTGTCTTTTTTCGAATTTAACAAAGGCAAAATCACGTACTGCATTTTACCATAGCTTTATCCTTGTTAAATGATAAATGACTTTATTTTTGCAATTAGGTTTGTACAAACACTTTTACACGTCAATCATATTTTTTTTTTTTTTTAACTAGATGTGGTCGGCGTTTCCTATCTGACTACTCTGAGAAGAAAGGCCGAAACAAACTCAGAGGTCACAGTCTCTTTTGAAGTCCAGACATAATCTTAGTCAGGTCATGTGAAGACCATGTGGATTGGTGTCTGAAGTGGTCTTTTAAGGAAAGAACCACTCAGATTGAGTGGACATGTGCCTTTCAGTGCACGCATTTGTCAGTAAATCGACTTGTGTCGTATTGGGCCAGCTTTTTTATACAAGCAGAAGAATTGGATCGAATGGTTTTGACATTTAAACTATCTTGAATGAACTCTAATGAACCCTTAATATCAAATATTAATTCCAAGGGTGTGAACCCTGTTACTCTATAACGAGTACTATTGAGACCTAATTGGATATCACCTACATGATCTTACCATAAGCTATCCGAATCTATAGTGAGCATACTTTTTTAAGGTCCTCATGACGCGCTTGACCTGACCATTGGCCAGACGAACCAGTGGATATTAAATGTAAATCGATACGATTTTCTTTACAAAAATTCTTAAATTTAGTATTGTCATATGATCTACCACGATGTGCAACTATGTTTTTTTTTTTTTTAGCAGCGCCAAACGAATTCACAGCATTTTTTTTTTTTGTGATTTAATAGTATCGGATGCATTTAGTGTTAAGGTATGTTCTAACACGACATTTTTTTTTTGTAAGACATCAATTATCACAAAAAAATACTCCTTGCGCTCGCTTTTTAACACGCTTTTTCCTGTGAGTTTACCAGTTAAATCTAAATGAATTATATGCCATGAAACGGCAAATTTAGGGATTGGATGTTGACCGACCTGCTGGGCATACGGGGGACCTTTGGAAGCCTTACAAGCGACGCACGAACCTCCATAGGTTTTGACAAGTATTGACATATTTTGAAACCAATAAAGATTGTATAATTTATCGAAGGTTTTTTTTTATAACCAAGGTGTGTTATTTCGCTGTGTACTCGATTAATCATTTACCATGTTAAAGGGTGTGGCAATATCGGTGACCATTTAGTGGTTTTATAACATTCGATTTTACGATGCCCTGTCTAATATCGATAATGTGCGTGATATTTCAGACAGCAAGTCATTTGAGCGTAATTTGGATATAATGTGTCATATTTCGGAATCACGTTATCTACAGATAACCAAATCCTCTCCAGTTCAGACAAATTTACAATTTTAGCTGCCTTATGAATAAAATATGTGTCAGCATGATTACGTGAAAGGAAGTCTAGATGTGCCATATTTTTCCCCTCTTTATAGATGATATCAAAGTCATATGACTGCAAAATTGTCCACCTATGTACTCAGGGGTTAGGTCCTTTTTGTACTGAGAGGCCTTTAAGGCGTTACAGTCAATAAAAACCGTAAGTTTACGCCCATATAGGTTATATTGAAAATATGTGGCTAGGCCATATAAATTGTTGGTACTGAGCAGCAGTGCTTGGAGGAGGGATATTTTTAATCTTATGGGGATTTGGTCTAATTTTTCCAGGGGATATTCCGAAACCCAGATATTCAATTTTCGGCTTTATATATGAACATTTTTTTTAAAGTTATGTCTAGCAATCTATTTAAACGAGACAACTTTTTTGAACGGTCTCTAATGCAGAAAGTACGTCATCCATGTAGATCAGTATTTTATCGTCATTTAGAGGTTTAAGTCCAATATTTATAGCTCTTTGAAAAACCTGTGAAGCATTTCATAAACCAAATGGCATAGTGAGGTACTCAGACTGACCCGTTATGGACGCAAATTTGGTGATCGATTCGATCACTAACTAGTAGTAAAGAATAGCTGTCTAGTCGAGTATTGCTATTGAGTTCCCGGTAATCAACGCACATACGATCGGTACCGACCCTTTTTTTTTAATTAATGATGTAGGACTCGCGAAAGGCGAAGAACTTTCACGAATTATGTTAGCATCTAGTAATTCTTGTACTTTGTCATTAACGATTCGTAACTCGAGATATGAGGAGTATTTAGTGAGTATTTCAATCAAAACTTCATTTTCTTTACCGGTAAGATCTGTGTCAATAGAATTAATGTCAAGAGGCATTTCTAATATAGAGCTAAGATTTGCTTTTTTTAAGTTAAGGCAGCTTTATTATCCACAACGGATATTGTTTGTCTAAAATGTCGTGACCTATTAATAAGGTAACGTTTTCATTGAAACATTCGTCAGACAATACTTGATATGTAACGTCGAGAAGAAAGTTTTGTAACACGGTTGGGCATTGTATTTTGATTGAGCAATTAACATCATCATCAGGAGAGTCTCGTCTGAGTGACTATCGGGAGATACCAGCCTGACGGTACATTTAAATGACCATCAACTTAGATCAGCTTGACGAGAACTGACTTCTCTCGAGAACATTGGACCAATTAACATTATTACAATCAATCCCCTTTAAAGGTTCATGAAACTTTTCACCAGTAAGAAGACCACAGTTACCTTCATGAAGATACACTCAGACCCAGAGTCAAATATGAAAGGAATTGCATACCACTTATTTCCAAAACACCACGTGCTGCTCTGCACGCAGGTTCACTTGTTTGCTGGTGTTGCTGGGTGTGGGGATCTCTTTTCTTTTTCCAGCGTTTAAGGCAAGTGGTGACCACGTGGCTAGCCTCACCACACTTGAAGCAGGTTATTCCAGAGTTCGTCTGTGGAGTTTTTGCTAAAACAGGTACCTTTTGAAGCAACGTGCCGACATTCCTGCCCTCGTTGACCGACCTTCCCGCAGAAATTGCAGTTTCCCCGAAATTGAGTAGATGGACAGGACTTTTTCGTGTCTGATTCGGACGTGCCCGGTTCTTCGTTTCTTTCACGGTGAATTTTGTCATCGCACCATAATAGGACAGATAGCAGAACTGGTTATTACATTGTCCGGTAAATTTGCATCACGAAACTTTTCAACAAGTTTTCCTAACTCGGCTGGGGTTTCTTTGTTATCAATTTATGATTGTGATTAAATTCAAATTATCCTGCATTGTCATGGGTTTGGAAAATTTAGAGACCAGCATTTTCTTAATAGTATCTCATGAAATATTATCTGGATTAATTCTTGTAAAACACATGGCGGCGCGAGCCTTTAGAGAGTGAGCGAGGGCTAAAATAAGGTCTACACCTTCTGGCTTCTAACTGTCGATTACAATCTCACTTAATGCACACCAGTTGATAATGTCGGTTTCAGTTACATCAGGATCGAAAGGAACCAACATCGATTGCATACTGGGTGTCATGTGGCAAGGTGTCAAATTATCTGCACTTATTAGTCCCAGATAAAGGTGGGAGTGGGTTTCATCCCACTTCTGATGAAGGCAGAGAGTCATATTGTAAAATAAAAGAGGTTCTTTCAATATTAAGGAATTATTTAATCAATAGACCTTACACGAAACTGCACTTAATCAGTTTCCATTATTATTAATTTAACACCTTATTAAAATAGTCATGACGCCCAGTAATACAGTTACAGTATTACAGTTCATATAAAAGAGTATCAATGTACAGTGAGGCAGAGTTATAATAATTGAGAGCAATACGACCTGTGCACCGGGCCACGCCTGAACTTAGAATGCCAATTCGCCGCCGTGCGGCGTCTTTTATACGGAAGTATTGGAGGTGGGGCTACGACGTAGCGTGCTCTAACTCCGCCCACCAGTAATGAGGTGGGAGAATGGCGTAGCGTGCTACGACGCTACGGCGCTATCGCGTAGCCCAATGCACGAGCCGCTCACAATATGACGCCGACAAATACATTCTTACCACAGTAGTACGTCCTCCTGCGTTAATTTCCGACATCCACGCGGGCGAAGCCGCGAGCAAAAGCTAGTACAAGTAATCTAGCACCATGTAATAACTACCAACCCGCACTGGGCCCGCGTGGTAGAATACGGCCCACTCCCTTTCAACAAGAGGCCTGTGTCCTAGCAGTGGGAACAATAAAGGCTACCTGCAGATCTAAAATATACACAAAGAAAGCGAGAGTGCTTTCAAAGAAAAAAAAATGTAGCTGAAATTCTTGCAAAAATAAAGAGCAACATTATAAAGGGAGTTCTAGTTGTTTTGAGTAGCCGGAAAACGTTCTGAAAGTTTGGAACTTCTTTGCAGAGTTTTAAACGTAATAAAACCGCCATCTGTTGAAAATGAGAGTGTTTCCCTTGTCTGGTGGCATTATTACAAAAAGTACATAGAAATTATTTTATGATGGTACATCTAGCCCTAAATGAACTGGATTCTAATTTTATTTTGTGAAGTCTCGAAATCTCGGAACGTCGTGGGGCTTTGATCGCTGTTTGTCTCGTGTTCCGAGACTTTGAGACTAGACCCTAAATTGTACCTACTGTCTTTTAATTAGGTACTAAATGCTATACTGACATCGACAAAGGAGTGTGATTTGTTTTCTGCAAGATGGCTAAACATTCGCTGTGCATGTTTAAGATTCTGAGAGAAGACGAACGAAATATGAGTAATTTTTATGGGTATATTAATTGATTGTTATTTGTTAATTTTATTTGTTTTGACACTTATGGTTGTGTAATAGTACTTATTGTTATTTTATTCTTATTGTAAATATGTCTAGGACAATTGAAATCTAATTGTGTTACTTGAATCTATGACTGTAATTATGTGCATGTTTTTTCCATATTCATCTTGTTTTTTATTACAGTTTTCTATGCAATTACTACCCTCATATATGTCTAATACGTATGGTGTACGCAATAAAGAGTATTATTTTAATTCGAAAGTTAAATTTGACTATTCAACCATCCTGATAAACAATAGAACCGTATAGAATAAGGATCTTTGTTCTAAAATGTTTGCCGTTAGTACCCTCATATAAAATGTAGGCCAGCAAACAAAACTTTTAATCCTACGCCATTAATCTCGTTTTATCATATTAACAAACAATATTATGATGAATGTTTCGCTGCATATTTGTTGGTAAAAAAGTGTATTTATTTACGGACGGATTACCAAAGTCGCAATATTGTATCAAAAAGTTATGAGTTTTCAGAAATTCTGGATATGAATCAATTTGAAATTCCAGAGCTAGTAGAATTAAATGTGTCGGTATGTAATCGACGCATTTTCAATCAGTATCCACATATTTTTACTGGTTTCTCCAGTATTCCAACAGAAACATAAAAAAAACGCGGAAATTGCAGAGTTATTTTCATAACAAATAGCGTAGAGTCATCTCAACACTTCTCTACCTTGAATTTATATCTGTCGATTTATATATATATAAATATATATAGTAAGTATATGTATTATAGCAAATATGTATGTGTATAATTAGTTTATAACCTATTATTGTATTAGTGTTTCCCTCTTATTTATAATTAATTATTATACATTTTTAATTATTGTTCCTCTCAATCAAAGCACCTGCCATCTAATCTCTTCACCAACCTTGGTTGACTTGTAGAGAATGCCTAAGTCATTAAGTCCGCCTTTGTACCTTTTTTGTGTGCGAGAAGTTTAAATAAATAAACATCCTTTTTTCAGTTCCGAAATAACAATTTGTGAGTTAAGCTGTAGTTTATTTAGTCCAAACGAAGACATCCTTTCAACTGTAATATTACTTTTTCTAAATATACACTCAACAGCATTGTGTCTATAAGTGGGATTTGATAAAGAAAATCTTTTTGCTTAGAAGTTTCAAAATCTTTTTGTGGTGCGCTTTATCCCGTCTAATTCCGAGCTTTCCGTACCAAATAAATCTCTAACACTGAGATTTTCGACTATTAAGCCGGTCTTTGGTGAATAAATACCTCTTTTTGTTTTGTTGGTCCGTAAAGACTGTTACTGTTTTAGTTTGAAGGTCGCCTGCGCTAGATCAGCGCCGGGATACTGCCTCGATGTATGAATGGACGCTGCCTTCTCACTCTGTAGATAATATCTGTCATGATGTAACTAAAACAACGTATGGTTTTTGTATACGCTATCTCGAATTTATTTTAGTATTTACGTGGAAGACAAAATAATACACTGTTTGTATCGATTTATTGCACCACGTGTATACTCCGCTGAATTGAAAAATACAGAGGTATGCATTCTGATGCTTAGTTACATCACCCACACACGAATTAATTGCTGTAAGTGTAAATAATGGTGGCAGATTTGTTTAAAGTAAATGCAATAATTCTTTGCTATTTTAAAAACTAACGGGGTACTGTAAATTAAGTAAGATTTACCTACTTGTTCAATTTTTAATAGTTTCCCATTGAAGTATAAAGTTTACACAAAAAAAAAGCCTTTTTAGCGTAAACTTTATACGTAGGGTCGATTAATTCAAAGCAATTTTTTCTTATTTATTGGTTTCACACGTACCGATATAACGTGTATTATGATAAAGTTTGTTTATGTTTATTTATAGGTTAGCTACTAGCGTGATTCATGTTCCAGTTGTAGTACGACAGTCGTGAAAAGAAATCGATTTTCAAGATGTGTACACTATTTATTTTTCGAAAGCTCCCTCTTTTTAAATCTAAAATCATTGAATACACACATTGAAACATGAAACATTCATTGAGTTGAGTTTTATTTGGCTTATCTACTGGTCAGATGTAAAAGTAGGTACAAGGGGTTATTTGACATGTTTTAAGGGTTTGATAGATAACGTTTTTCATATTGTGAGAGTCGCAGAAGGCTTCGACCCGATCAATCTACTCAACGCAAAGTTCGGTCGCGGCTCTAGTAAAATGCTAATGTTTTTTGTTGTTCTTTTACTTCGTTTAAAATTATTTGTAAAGGTAAAGTTTCAGTCATGTGTTTTGATGGATTGAAATTAACATACTATGTAAATTATTTGTTTGATGTTTGGATTAGTTGCTTGTGTAAAATATTTTGTTAATTAAATAAAATTTTATTCAGATTAATGACCGTCTGTAGACCACTGATTGTTTGCGTATAGTTTTATAATTTTACTGTTTTGGATAATAATTGATGAGTCTCTCGTATTTTTGTGATTTATTTTAAACGAAATATGCAACTTTGTTAATAATGAAGCACGATTCGAGCATATACGATGTCAGAGGCGCGCGGGAGCTCGTGTGAATGTAATAACAAGAAATTTACCGACGATAGATGCATGCCGTACGTGCCTTTATAAGCAAGCGAGTGATTGTGAAACAATTATGATTGCTCCACTACACGGTACGGTAGTGTATTGATAAATTTTACTTGTAGGTGTATGGTATTGACTGTTTGAGTAGAATCTGGCCATTGCGATCCCAGAATAACTGCGTTAACATAATTTATCATAACATCAAGTCGATTAGATCCTAAAAGCTTTTAAAATCCGGAAAACGTGAATTTGTACAAATTTTTATATTTTTCTTTTTAACTCGTTCTTCTGAAAAAGTCTAATTGTGTTACGGCATGAAGATGGAAAATAGAAAAGGTCAAAACAGCGTTACACAAAGCTGTTTAGAAAAAGGCCCGGCCGGAACAATTAGGAGAAGAACCTTAATGCTCTTTAAGTCTTTGTTATACTCATGTTCGGTAAATTGAACAATTGATTTACAATCGGAAAAATTGGAACCTGCTGTTCATTTACATTATGACTATTGACTCGTGTTCCCAGCGGCACTCATTCAAATTCCCGGAAGTTCCAATCAAATGAAAACAGAATGGACCTCTGCGAAGTTCGTTTGAGTCAATAAATTATTGTTGATTTTTCTTCCTCTGTTTAATGTCGCGTCATATTAGGCTCGTTATTCGAAATTCGAAACAAAGTTGCTGAGAGGAATTTGAAGATTGTTTTGAGATCGTCTATTCGAATACGACTATTTTGAAGACATTGAGCAATCATGTATAAAATGTAAACATCGTTTTTTTTTTTAAATCGCTGTATATTATGGAAGTATTTAGCGTTAGTATTTATGTTTGTTCTTGTACTAAATGGGCAACGATTTGTGTTCACGTAACATACAGGTGCTTATTCCTAATCAATTGTATTGCTTAGGATTAAGGTGCTACGGAGTCATAAGATAATTACTACATTATAAATAGGTGCTGGCATTAAACCTTGTACGGCTGTAAGTGCTCAGTGTTGACCTAGTGCGGAACTACGTTTGTGGCGCAGAAAAGCCGATAATTAAAGTTCTACATTTAATTAAGTGCGGCGCACAACGTGCTCTTAATTTTTTAGCTACGTTTGTGCTGCATCAACATCCGCTTGCAATGTAATTAAATTCTATTAACATTGATTTTGTTTTAAAAGAAGCTTTTGCAAACATTGTAGTTAAAACTTTATTTGTAAATCGTTTTCGTTCCTGTATGTTTCTTTACTTAAAAACGTTTGTTATTTTAAAGCCATATCGTCATGAGATATTTCTCAGTGGAAGCCTGCACCCTAATTGCGAAACGCACAATTTATCAGAATCTGAATGGGATTAAAGATTATTTCTAAACCATTGCGTCATTTGTTCGAATAAATTGGCGGCTCAGCAACGTAAATAACGCAATGAATGTTGTTTAACTATGAATATTAAACCAATTCCTACCGATAAAAAGTTCCGCCATCACCCCTCTGGATTGTGCCCAGTTATTTGCACTTCGCTTGCTCCTAGTGCGTAGTGCTAGTTCGTTTAAAAACTAAAACCCGTCTACTGAAAAATCACGGTCTAAAAAGTATGACACAAGAAAATATTCTCATCTCAATAAAATCAAAAGTCATTTATTCAATTTAGGCTGAGGATCAGCACTTTTTGGACGTCTAAATTACATAAGACATTCCCCTTAAACGCACGCCCTTCACCACTTCCTAGTGCTTGAGCTGGGAAGAAGTCATGTCATGAGTTTGATGGAAATGCCCCAGAAATCACCGTGTTTTTAGACTAAAGTGCGTTAAAGACATTAACTACATCATGAGGCGTTACTTGTTCGAAACTGAATAGGCGGCTACTTTTAGGCACACTACTATCAAATCAAATCAAATCAAATTTATTTCGGATTAAAAGATCCACAGTTGTTAGTAAGAATAAACTTAATATTAGTTACAATTTATTAAATTAATTTAAGCATGCACCGGACTGAGCGCCTTTTGCATGAACACTCATCCACTGCTTCAACAGTGGAGAAGCCCACCTGTTTGCCAGCGTATCCAGGATGCTGTTTGCGGTGCCCCGCGCGTGTCTCAGCAGCGAAACCCTTCGCTTGCGAATGAGTGTATATAAGCAATCAGTGTACGCCTCAGCAAACATAGTCGAAGCGCTGCAAAAACGAGGCAGCCAAAACAACACCCTCAACGCGTTGTTGTATTGTACACGCAGAGTCCCGTACACAAAAGGTTAAAAAGGTTTTCAGCTTTAGACGAGGACAAATTAACCGACATCTGAAAGCCGTCGCTGTATGTGACGTCACATAGCCCATAACCAGCGATGATCAAGACGTTTCCAACGCGATACCTCATATGCCAAATTACGATGGACGAGGAGTTTAGAAGTTATATGGGAACAGATAAACACACCTCCATACATACATACGGTCAAAATCATAATCCTGCCATTTGCTTCACCATAGTCCGGTAAAAATGGATGATGGTGGGGTATAGCTTCAGCTCTGCCCAGATATGTACATACTTGTTTGGGTACTACGGGCATGAAAAGCATTATTCTACAAACTACATAACAATAATAATGTGACAAGAAATAATTATATCGACAATGAATCAAATACTACGGCACGCTTCACCGCGATAGAGTCTTTGTATATTTTTCCATCGTTAAAAGTGCGTTGTGTTGACATTTATCGATGAGGGTAACATGTGGCCTGGTGTGGCAAGTGGACACGAAAGGGAAAATGTTAGACATCGTATTTAATTTAATTCTATTTCTTGTTTATGTTGCTGTAAAACCTTTGGAATTAATTCTAAATTATAAAATGTTATTTTTCGTGTGGTGCCGGACGTAAAGAAAGCACTATTCCATTTATTTCTGTGGGTGTCGTAAGAGGGGACTCAGGAATTTACTAGAGAACGTACAGCATCGATCTCTATGCATTTAACCACCGTACTGCGATCGCCAACCCGCCTGCCAAGCGTGCCCCAAATGTAGGATGCCAAAGTTTAACAATGGACGTCTTTCTGCTAAAATGATGATAACGATGATGATATTTTTTAAAATGAAGTAGTTTGGAAATAGCTTAATTTAGAATATCTAATAAACAACTCGGATATTACGAAGTATTACAAATACAATCAACATTTCAACAAAGCAGCATGTTTTTAATTAACCCCTTCTTGAAATATAAATGATAAAAGCTACATTATAATGAACAGCTATTAATATAACGATGAGAACTTAGTTATTAACGGAACTCTTCAATCACAAGCTTTTCAAAGGCAATCGAGTAAAAGCCGCTGGGGGGAAATTAAACAGGTATTACCTACAAGAAGCTTTTAGTGAATGGGCTTTCCGATGAGGCATGTCTTTAATATTTACAATAGTATTACTTAAGTAGATAGAATTGCTATTTCTACCAAAAAACGATTAAATGCTTTCCACGAATTAATTGTGACGTGGCTTCCATATTATTTTACACGATGGGAGAGAAATCGACGCGCAAACTGTAACAATGAACTCAGCTCATGATTCTAAGCTCCCTAGTGTAGAAATTTTCCGGTGGTTATCAATAAAATGTCTGCTGTTTCATAGAAAACTGGTACTAGCCTACGCGGGAAAAATGTATGGAACAGCATTTTTTGTATAACCGACGAAATATGTTAACTCAGGGGGGATGAGGGCTGCCAGGGTCGCGAGATTTGTTCAAAAGAGTTACCGTGGCCCTGGAATATAGGCAACTGAAGCAACACGGGTGGGTTTTAGTTAGTACCTATAAGTCAGACACGCCATCCCGCTCCGCCCAGAGCGGGAGACGTCATTTGATGACTTCCCACAAACAATAAAAAAATGGGGGGAGGGTTCAGATTCAGATTCAGATAACTTTATTTGCTCAAACACGTGTTTACATACAATTACTTCAAGAAAATGCATGCATGGTGTTAAACGTACATAGATTTGTGCAACATGTTTACCTAGTCATGGTGTGCAAATATTAATTAAACAAATTAAATGAATTAAATTATTAAAAATTAAAATATAATAACAACTTTAATGAAAATGGACAATACTGACATAAGTAAATTAATTAAATTAAACTGATTGATTACATAATTAATTAGAAAGGGGGTAAGCAGAATCATGGACTGAATCCATAGTAACAAGTTGCACGTCCCAGCCACCCTGTACATAAATTATAGGCTGTTTTACTTTGAATGGCTCTATAATGTGAAGCTGACGAAAGGAAGTCGGAAGGAATAAATATCGTAACTGGGTATCTAAACCAAGGTGTTAAAGAAGACCACCACCTGGTCAAAAAACAGCACCTGGAAATTTAATTGGTAAGTAGAACTTGCCGCGACAAATCGCGACACGGCGGACAGAGCTCCGGCAGGATCTCATGGTGTCATGGCAGGTCCGATTGTCGCAACCCAGCGCTGGGCACGCCACAATTGCGGTGGTAAGTCCCCTCTTTGAGGAGTGGATAGAGAGACGCCACGGCGTTCTCTCCTCGAAGGCACGGCCAGGTATTGGTATGTTCAGACGGTCACCTATCCATGGACCAACCCTTGCAAGCGTAGCTTAACCTGATTGATCGAGCCGTGCGGCTGTTATAACTTTCATTACTTAGTTATAAGCCCTCCTAAAGTTTAATAAATGAAATCCAAGTAAAAGTGCTTATTAATTATCCTTAATATATGAGGTAAGTGTTGAGGTAAGTGTGAGATAACTACGTTTAATTATTCGACTAAGTTAACATTACTATGCTAAATAAATTTTCATAAATTAATTTAGAAAAATCGTTTTGTAGATTTACCGTAGTCACGAGAAGATGACAGGTTTTGTGTCAGTAGGTACTTACCATTATAAGACGGACTCATCATTACTTAATTGTCACATAAAAACTTTTTTTTTGTATTACATCTCGCAGGTCAACCTATGAGGTTGTCGGCTGCTTAACCGTATTTGCCTGCGGCTACCTTAATAAATTAGGGCCTCCAGCCAGGGCTTAATAAAACTTAAAACTAGAGCGACTACTCGCTAAGGGTACGGACTCGGCTCCTGTAGGGTACGGACCTTGGCTCAGGGTATCGCTGGTCATCCGTCGCCCCCTATATCTTAAGACCCGAGATGGTGGCGCGTAGTGATCCACGCGCGCCTCTCTGTGATGTACGGGGGGGAGTTAAACACCTCACTCCCCCCTAACGTGAGGAGGCCCGCAAAGGCGGGCCCCAGTCGGGGATCGCGGAAGACATGTTGGTTCCCGTGGTCCCCGATGTAGGTGTGGGACGGAACACCAGGTTGGTTTTAGTCAGTAAGAGTCTGACAGACCCCTCCGCCCATCCCAGGGCGGAGGACATCCTAGAGGATTTCCACCTCGAGATAAAAAAAAAGGGTATCGCTGGTAGATGGCAGTAAGGGACGGGCTGGATCGGAATGAACATAAAAGCTGTGAATGACATAGTTTTTATGTAACTTAGTTTAGACTGCTCACGATTTTCAATTCTTTGGAAGTGCCCCTAGTATCATTAAAATATTCAACAAAGCCATCATCATCATCATCATCATTTCAGCCGAAAGACGTCCACTGCTGGACATAGGCCTCCCCAAGCTCCGCCACTTCGACCGGTTTTGTGCTTCCCGCATCCAGCGGGTTCCTGCGGCCTTCACAAGGTCATCGGTCCACCTTGTTGGAGGCCTTCCAACTCTACGTCTTCCGGTACGCGGTCGCCACTCCAGAACCTTTCGGCCCCATCGGCCATCTGTTCTGCGAACAATGTGCCCTGCCCACTGCCACTTCAGTTTAGCAATTCTTCGGGCTATGTCGGTTACCTTGGTGCTCCTACGGATCTCTTCATTTCTGATTCGATCGCGTAGGGAAACTCCAAGCATAGCCCTCTCCATCGCCCTTTGGGTGACTTTCAGCCTTCTAATAAGGCCCATTGTGAGCGACCACGAGAAGATATTGCGTAGCTTCCCAAACGCTGCCCAGCCGAGTCGGATTCGAAGATTGACCTCTTTCTCGAAGTTGGACCTACCTAACTGGACAGTCTGTCCTAGGTACACATATTCGTCCACAACTTCAAGTGTATCGCCTCCGATCTTCACTGGAGCAAAGCCATATAGGAATAGAAATAACTACACGCCTTGAACTTTACCATTATGCACTAAACAGTTGCAAGTATCTAGATCTCAGTTTATATCATAACATCAACAGCACTCCTTCTTTTAATGATTCACTCCTAAAAAGATAATGTGTTTTTTATTACTGTCGTGGAAAAGCTTTATTTTCGCATTTGGTTAATTTCAAGTGGCGCTCTGGGTGGGAGAGCGACCAATTTTTTCATGAAAAATATTTGTATCAGCAGATATTTTTTTCAATTTATTTATTATGGATCTTGTCGTTTTATTTAATTATTATTTATTTAATTATTGTTAGTCAGCACGGCCACACATCAAGCTATACCTACATTTCCAGTATAAGCTGACATCTCATTGTACGATAAGCCTATACATTGCGCGGTCAGCTAAAACTAGAAATGACCTGTAGCCGTATGTACTAAACATTCGCGGTCAAATTATGTAACACACCAGTAGAAATGGTTTTAATTTTGATAGTTCTAAAACTATCATTGCGTTGTTTACGCTGTTGAGCAGAAACATTTTAAGGACGTAAGAAGAAGTGAATAATTCCAATTCTATTTAATAGTGTGTTACGCAATAAAAGTGCTTGAAATTTATATTTATTAAGTTCACCTATATACGAATAGCCCCCATTTGGGTCTCGAAAACATGACAGTAAACATTATTATAGTTAATATTATTTTATTGAACACATAAAAGAATAGACAAGTAGCTAATATAAATGTAACTACTGCAGTATCGTGCAGAGATGACACTGGCCGTGAGCGGGTATATCAATAAGACTGTGCACCTATAACCCACTTTACCCTGATTGCCATACACGGCGAGGGCAGCCGGCTACTAAACACTAACAAGCTTATCAATTACCTATACTGTAGTGTTACCGTAATTGGACACATGCAGGCTTAATATCGTGCCTAGGATTACTAAAACGCGGTTACGTACAAAGCACCCCTCCCGCAGACAGGCGCAACGCGAGAGCCCACGTGACCTTAATAACACAATATAAATGAAAACAATTTATATTAGAATCCGATACGGGTATTATCTATCAACAGAATCACAGAACGTTGCACTAACTATGGTACATAGAACGGCTATGTTGAAAGAAATGTTGTTACATTTAATGGGCATAACTTTGTATATCAGATTCAGGTGGCCTTCGCAAACGGCGTCAAAGCTTGTCATTAGATTTTGTTTTACGTGGGCCGGGGTTTTAAATTGCCGGCGCGTAAATGCCTTTTTTTTACATTTACGCTTGTTTTACATTGCAGAATTTTCTAGGGCGTCGCTTTTGATACAATACTGCTTCATGGAAGTGGAAATGTGGTCTACAAATTAGTAAAAGGTAAATAGTACGGCAGGTGTGCTTCAAATGCAAAGACATTATGTACAACAGTTTCCAGAACTTAAATACTGAAATAGTGTCGAACTTCATTGGAGGATGCACCTTTCTAGATTTATTGATTTAAATGGGAATTAGGAATGGACACAGCTGCCCCAATTTAGGTGCTTAGAATTCGGCGCTGACTGTAAATCTCATAAGCTCTTATTTGTTTCTATCTTGAAAGAAAAAAAAAATACAGACCTAAGGTAGAATAATCCTAAGACATTAATGCCCTAGGATTTTCAACAGCTGCTGGAAATAATTACAATAGAACACTTTGTGCGTAAACAAACTAAGAAGTAATTAAAAATAATGCTTTAGTAAGTAGCCAGGTATTAAGTAAAAAAACGGCAAGCTTATGTAGGCATCCATATGAAACTAAGTGCTGTTCATTTTCGATTTACTATGTTTTTTTTTTTCATACTTTATCGTGTTCCACTGCTGGGAAAAGCCAACCCTGTTTTTTTCCTCCAAACCTCCCTATATTGTGCGTTCGCTGGTTACGTCGGCCCTGTTAAGGTTTTCAAATGGACACTACCTTTGCCTTCTAAAAGTTGATAATTGATTGTAATGAATACCAACATGACGGAAGGCAATAATGAGCAATTGGAGAAATTCCTCTTTTTTGAAACGCAGTATTTCTGCGTTCACTTTTCGAAGTAGTAGCGATCTACAAGGAGTGTTTTCATTTCACAAATCATGGGTGAGCAAGCGTGAGAAATAAGACTAAATCCTTATAGGTACTAAAAAAAGGCTTTTACTCAGATAAACTCACTCACACACATACATAAGTACAAAAACTTGTAGGTACCAATTACTTTGGCTAAAAGACGAAAATTTGATTTGCGTTTCGCGTTCAAGTTGATTCGTTACTCCAGTTAAAGACACGCCTGAGCCGACCCATTACTTGGATAAGCTACTGATTTACTGCCCTGCGACTGAAAATGGTTCCGTTTGATTAATTAGATTTTTCATATTAACATAGGAATCCAGTTTACATGTAAAATCGAGATTTATTTTCCTCAATTTAGGTGGAAACAACCGTAATTGCGATTAAATTATTGCTCGGATTTGGGCATGAACTTGTTTACCTATGTACTTACCTTAATCATATATGGATATCGGCTGGTAAATATTATATCAAATAGAGATAGAAAAAACTTTAGAGGTGTCAAGGGACACCCGGATGGAACGAAGTTCCTTTCCATGATTCATTATTGTTATTATTTTTTTATTATTTATTATGTACAAAAAACCTGCATACACTCAACAAAAATATTCTCTCTCTCTCTCTCTCTTTCTCTCGCTCTCTCTTTCTCTCTCTCTTTCCCTCTCTCCCTCTCTCTCTCTCCCTCCCTCTCCCTCTCTCTCTACTCACAACAAAAAAAAAAAAACAACAACATACAAAACAAATACAAACAACAAAATATATACGGTGGAATTGAGAAAAATTGAGAAACCTCCTCCTTTTTTTGAAGTCGGTTAAAAGTGTCGTTACAACTTTTTCTCTTAATTTCCGCCTAGCCCCCTTTCGCAACGCGCACTTCGTTCCAATAATTGTATTTACAAGCTTAGCTTAGGAACAATTTTATTGTAACGGCTAGCGACTTACCAAATAGAAACCGAAATACTTTTTGTTCAATCTTTATGAGCCTTTGAAGTCAACACCGAATATTAGGAAAAAAATATTTTTTTGACCTTACAAGACAATACAGTTGATTATAGTTGCCCTTTTCAAAAGCTAGTTTCATATGAGAAGAATAGGAGAGAAACACTGCTTATTGTTTCAAAATGTTTTACAGCCATCGAACATTAGTTGTGTCAGTTTAGAATGATGTGTCACTCTACTGAGATTAGAAATACTTATTATTTTAACTGATAACTGAACAGAGCATAACTGAGCAGAGCTGAACTTAGCAATTACTTTAGATTTATTTTTATCGATACCTAAAGTGGCTACATAAAAATCTGGTTTAGTTCACTACTTTATGTCCTCTAGAGGGCGTCATATTTAATTGAATGACGTCGCATAGCCTATAACCACCGAACGATTAAGACTTTTTCAATGATACCTCATTTCTTGCAATATGATAAGAAATTTAAAAATTATGAGGGCACAGATGAACATACATACATAAGTATCTACTTACGCCTCCAGCCGAAGGCTCTACACGGGGGTCGTGCGGTCCATGGTCCTCTACGGGGCACCGGTGTAGGCGCCCTCATTGAGGCTGCGCCCAGCGCACCGGTTGAGTGCGGCCCAGAGGGTCATGGCCATCCGGCTAATCCGGGGATACCGTACGGTCTCGTACGAGGCGGCGAGCTCAACGCCGGGGCGAAACTCTGCTGCCGCGACAAATCGCGGCACGGCGGACAGAGCTCCGGCAGGATCTCATGGCGACATGGCGAGTACGATTGTCGCAACCCAGCGCTGGGCACGCCACAATTGCGGCGGTAAGTCTCCTCTTTGAGGAGTGGATAGAGAGGCGCCACGGCGTTCTCACCTTCCGCCTGACGCAGGTCCTCACCGGACATGGGTGCTTCGGTGGGTTCCTGTTCAGGATAAAGTGGGAGGAAACGCCCAGGTGTTTCCATTGCGAGGATCGTCTGGAGGACACGGCGGAGCATACGGTGGAGGTGTGCCCTGCCTAGGCGGAGCACCACCATGTCCTCGTGGAGGCGATCGGCGGTGGCGACCTCTCGCGTCCGGCCTTGTTGCGAGCCATGGTACAGAGCGAGAGGGCATGGGAAGCCGTCACCTTCTTCTGTGAAGCAGTAATGCTTGCGAAGGAGGAGGCGGGGCGCGTGAGGGAGTGGCAGTCTCTGCGCTCTCACGTCCCTAGCTGCCCCAGGAGGAGACGCCCCGGGCGTTGCGAGTCTATAGCGGACTCCCGGCCACCGTAGGCACGAGCTTGCGGGCGGCGAGCAATGGGTAGCTCGCCGCCCGGTAAGGACCAGGCTCGGGTCGACGGCGCGTAGTGTTCCACGCGCGCCTCAAAGAGATGTCAGCAGCACTGAAGGGGTCTGCTAGGACCAATGCCTGCCAGGGTTGCGAGATTGTTCGAAAGAGATACCGTGACCCTGGCACATGGGCAACTGAAGGAACACGGGTGGGTTTTAGTCAGTAAAAGACTGACACGCCCTCCCGCTCCGCCCAGAGCGGGAGAAGTCATTTAATGATTTTCCATCCAGAAAAAAAAGTGCCCACACATACCGGTCAAAATCATAAATGCCCATTTTGCTTTACCGTTTTCGGATAAAATACCTATACATGAAAAAGTAAGAATAAACTGGGAAGTAAAAGAAAGTAACCGTAGGTGTAAGTGTGCTGTGTTGGTTGCGTTGTGTAAGTTTATTGTGTACGGTTGTTGTGTGTTGTGTGGCGTGAGTAAGTTAGTGTAGTGAGTGTGTGTGCGACTGTGTATGAGTGAATAGATTTCACTGTAGAACTACATATTCAGGAGCCTTGTTCTATAGGTGAGAGAGGAATGTTTGTACAAAATTGATTAAAGGACAAAGAGCTAAAAGTGTGCATTCGTTTCTTATACATACATAACCGTTAAGACAGCTCACTGTGTTTTTTCAATTTTTAGAAACGTCGCGTCGACGAAGAAGCCAAGCAAAACCACCCCACGCTAAGATTCAGTATGAGAGAAGGAGCTGTGGATTCAGGGTGGAATCAAAGAAGACACCAAGGTACTTGACGTTGTTTCCCCCTTTCAAGGCATGGTCAATTGCAGGACTGTGTATTTGTGCCCAGACAACTATGAGCCTTAAGAAAGAACCAATTACTTGCAAGTTGGGATTGAGTGGATGGTGTGAATGGGACATAATTAGATTTAGTAACATTTGCAGCGAGCAAATTATTGTTCGACCACCTCATGATAATTCTGAGAGCATTCTCTGTATCACTTCGAGCATCTTCCTAGGTTTTGCAATATACAAGTACGGCGTCGTTTGCATAGACAAATATAAAAAAAAATAGGCACTGGGGCACTCCAAAGCTAAACTACTGAGGTCAATCTTATAATTTTATGAGGTTTGTATTTTCTCAACATAGCTCCGTGATGCAAGGTAGCCTTACAAAATGCTCAGAGCCACGCCTCTTAATTCGTTCCATTTTTTCATTAGGTTAGTGACAGAGATGCTGTCAAAAGCTTTGGACAGATCTAGAAACAGGCCTAGTGTTTTGGGTATATTATCTAGGGCATGTATTATGGTATTCATTAATTAATTTTCTGAACCCATACTGGTTTAGCGCAAGTATATTATTCTTTTTAAGGTAATTATTGTAGTAAAGCATGAATTTAAGGCTTTTTCGAAGATGTTAGATAATTAAGTAAGAACTCGATTATTATGACTCTGTAGTGCTATTGCTTCTGTCACCTCATGCTTCTAACCTCGTCATCTCATTTATAAGAGAAATGAGCTGTACCAGTGCTTATTTAAAACCAGTAGGAAATACACCTCGATATAGACAAATATTGATTAAGTGTTTCAGTGGAACATTAAGAAGCATTTTGCTTAGCTTTCATAAACGCCGTAAGTATTTATTAGTGGTACTTCCGTTGTATAGGCCTATATTGATCAAGTTTAATTCAGCTTCGTAATGATAATAAAACTGGTAGGTAATGGGGCCATCGAGTTTAGAGGATAATTGCATGAGTACGCAGAATAGAATTTATTTATCTTACTGTCGAGAACGGTGAATGATCCGGGAATTGCGTAATTATAGAGTTGGTACCAAATCACATCCCTCTTTATAATACATCAAGTTGACTGTACTTTGACAGGATATCGGATGTGTGTAGAAAAAAGAATCGAAAAGAAAGATTTATCTTCGATATATTTTTCTTCCCACCTTGCTTTCCTCAATTATATCGGGGCCGACAGCTATTTCCGAAGGTGCGACATCAGGATCTGATAATAATTTCTACTTTTTGTGTAGCAGAATGAAGCAATTTGGTCGTCACAAAAATAAACCAATTAGTGTTTATATTTGGGTTTTATTATCGCCTAGCGTGTCAGTATTTAGTTTCTGAGAAAGAAAAGGTGTGTATCGTAATTTTTGAAATCTAAATCAACCAATAGAGTAAACAACATTGTCTTTTTATTTGCTATATTAAAATAGCAATATAATTGACGTGAATGTAAATCCGTTCGTAGCCACTAATATTAATTTAAGCTCACAGTTTATAAACACAATGCAACCCTATGACCATTTCTGTAAGGGGCCTGAAATGCATAGTAAATTACAACAGTTTTGTGCCTACCCACGAAAATATCAGATAGGTAAGGATAGCCATAGGTATAAGTTAGGTATAGGTAATAACAGTACTAACATAATTTTAAGTCTAATTTTTGTTATTAACACACTAACTTTTTTCTGATTGTTACTTTATTTTTTATTTTTTATTGTGTACAATGTACTTTTATGGAGATTTTCTCTGACATAAATAAATTGAATTGAATTGAATTGAATAATCTGTTTCGTTGACACTTCGCGCAAGCTGCGACACACGCGAATTGTAGGTACTTTTGTGTCGACAATATTTGAGGCAATAAATCGTGCAACCAGGTTTGATAAAACTACGGAATCCCCTCACTTTTCACGGGCTCACGCGCCAGAGATGGCACAACGATAAGCAGTTAATCAAGAATCGTTTTTATTTTCCACAAAACCTGATATTTGTTTTCTTAATTACGTCACTTTGTCAATGAGGTTAAATTCTAGTAAGGTGTGGCATAGGTGTGGACGAAAATGTTACTAAGTAAGGTAGCCACGGTTATACTTCGTTCATTTAAAACTGTGTTGTAGTAAGTAATCAGTTGTCAGCCATGCCATCATAACGGTATTTTTGCTTGTCACATCGGATTGCGGTTAGAATTTCCAGTTTTCAACCCACTGAACAATTTTGATATTTGCTTTTAAGCTAAATGCGAATAAAAGCCTTGCTGTTTATTTGCGTATTGTTGAGTTATTTATATTTGATTACATGTATATGGTTGTATGTATGTTTTGTCACGACCTTTGTGCGTGAGCAGAACTGCAAGTAGTCACGAATATGTGGCACATTCATATGGCTTGTACACAAAGTATAAATAAATATATTTGTATTAGTAGATATATGTATTTTATGTAGGGAACTTAGACCACATCTTCTTTTACGGGACCTTTAAGCGTGTTTAAAAACCATAAGATTGAGTAACTACATATATTATGCAATTCACATAAAGGAAGGCATAATTTATACAATGGGTCATGAACAATAACAAACAAAAAAAAAAAAAATGTACTATGCATTTTAATCATCGAGTCTCACCATTCACAGTAATGCTTTCTGTGTAATAAATTGTCAAGGTAAGTTAATTGAGTCGATATAATATCTCTCATTCCGAAATTAGATCTACTCAATCATGTGACTCATTGTCTCTCTCTACATCTATTTACTGAGACTAAGCTAACATAATTACAAGACGCTAAGCCATGGCTTAATTTGATACCTACCTATTATTAACTAATAATTAGCTTTGTTGATGTTACAAGTTTACAACTCTTGTTATAATTTGACGTTAATTAGTCAGGTACAGTAGGTCGCAAGTCAGTGGTAATGTAAGGTATAAGCTGGCCTCTTATTCTATAGAAACTTCGTACTACGCTAGGCCAGGAAAATGTCTAAGAATTCCACTGACTTGTGGTCGACTGTATCTGTATTTTCTGAAAGGTAAAAGACTGGTAGATATAGGATATACATAGAAGACATGAAAAAAAACTATTTTTTTCCGCTCCGGCTATTTGTTTCCGACTTCCTGATTCAATTGAGATGAAAAAATACCAGATATTTATTTCGTACAACCTTCATACCTACTTGTCTCAGTTTCAGGTAGAGAAAACACCAAAGAAGGGAAACGAATTAAAATACAATTTTTTTTGTTTAGATTGGTGTTACATAGTTAATTGTGGCTGAGAGGTACCTCAGTACCTATTAGTACCTATAGAAAGTGATGGGCGATCCGTTGCTTCAATAAACTTAATGCCAACTTAATAATAGCTCCTTATTACCATACCAACTTAATAAGATTCTACGTACTTAAATAGAATCTTAGTTAAGAAGTTCTACCTAATTGGTATATGCTTGAAGAAATTTATTCAAGAAATACTTGTTTATGATAAATATGTACCTAGCTAATACAAATATCTATCTACCTATCTATAGATAGGTTCTAATATTTATATTTTTTCATAAAATGGTTGGTAATTTTCCTCTCGTTGTAATTTTAATTAACTTTTACAAATTTAATTGTTCATGAAAGGGTTTTTTTTTTAATAGGGCCTGAGTTCCTCGTGGGCCTTCAGAGGAATTTTGTGCTTTAAAATTCTGGAAAAAAATTACTCCAGGCTAAATCATGTTTAGAGATAGATAGAAATATTTTTAAAAGCAACAGACTCTGATAGACCTTATAAATGTGCCATGAATCGACATCGATACGAAATATAACATGTTGCGCGGTTAGTAAAAGAAAATATATGCAGGAAACTACCCTTTTTGGGTTTGTTAGAGTTAGCGTTTTTTGAGTTACCAGTTCACAGCATTGATCGTCCAAACGTGTCCTATTATAAGAAAGAAAAGTTATTGTCTTCTTTGCGAAGTGAACAAAAAGTGACTCTCTTTGAAATATTGTAAAGTCTGTAAAATGATTGAAAATATACCTAGAAAGATTAGCGAAATCTAATATGATCCAGACATGGCTGTAATATAGAAAAACGTTCGCTGGTCTTTATGAAATAAAATAATTTTAATAAAATTACGAGCCGGCGATGATTAAAGATATATTCGCTGTCTTCTGTATATTAACTTGGGTCGGGAGGTATCACTTGCTTTCGATGACGTACCTAATAAATAAAACCTATAGAAAATAAATTTTATGAAATCTTGCTATAAACGTTCTTCCATTTGCTCATCGTTATTGCTCGCAGTTACGAGCTCAACTTTATTAGCTGTTTTTATTGACCTGAATTTTTTTAACAAGTTATCATTCGATGAAAAAGATGGGTGACTTTAAAAGTCGTAAGTAACGAGTTCTACATATGTATTTATAAAGTGCACGATCCCCTTTACAGCTGATCAAACCCTTCGAAATCCGGTCCATTATAAAAGGTTAGAAGAGTTATAAGGGGTTTCGAGATTAACTTTTTGTGCGGTAGACGTTGACAACATTTGGACCTACTTAATACTTAGATTTGACGTTAACTCTTACCGCAGACATAAACCTTGTTATGTAAATGTATTCCTGCGTTTAAAATAAAACGATAATATCTGAATGTTTGATATTTAATTTTATCTAGTTACTAAAAATCGCGTCCGTGTAGGTGCCGGACGTAAAGAATAGCATCACCCCATTTCTTCCCGTGGGTGTCGTAAGAGGCGACTAAGGGACATACTAGAGAATGGGCAGCAGCGTTCTCTATGCATTGTAGAGTACCATACTGCGATCGCCAACCCGCCTGCCAGGCGTGGCGATTATGGCAAACCCCCCCCAAATAATGACAAGCACATACAAAAAACGGCCCCTAGTTCCCGGCGGCCCACCTACCCTTGGCTATGGTAGCGGTCAAGGTCACGGTGAGGCAAGGGGTGCTAAGAATCCCCGGAAGAGATCCAGCTACCACAATCACCGACAACTGGACCTGGCAACATACAACACGCGTACACTCCGGACCGACGAGAAGATCGCCGAGCTCGAGGAAGAATTGAGCAGGTTACGATGGAGTATAGTAGGCTTATCTGAAGTCCGAAGAGAGGGGGAGGACTCGATAATCCTGAATTCCGGAAACCTGCTCTATTTCCGGGAGGGCGACCAGCAGTCCCAAGGTGGTGTCGGGTTCATCGTCCATAAGTCCCTTGTGAGCAACGTTGTGAAGATCGAGAGTGTGTCGACCAGGGTGGCGTTCCTTATACTCAGAATATCCGCAAGGTATTCGCTGAAGGTCATACAGGTGTACGCCCCGACCTCGACACACCCCGACGATGAGGTGGAGACCATGTATGAGGATATTTCTAGAGCCATGCATGGTTCCAAAACTCACTTCACCGTTGTTATGGGGGACTTCAACGCGAAACTGGGCAAGCGAAGCGATGATGAGTTGAGAGTGGGGCAATTTGGAGTTGGACGTCGGAACCACCGGGGTCACCTACTGGCTAGTTTTATGGAGAAGGAAGGCCTCTTTATGATGAATTCCTTCTTCAGAAAACGTGAGCACAGGAAGTGGACCTGGCAGAGTCCTGACGGTGCAACTAAGAATGAGATTGACTTCATTATGTCGACGAAGAAGCAAATATTCAATGATGTCTCTGTGATCAACGCGGTGAAAACCGGGAGTGATCACCGCATGGTAAGAGGCACATTGAATATCAATATCAAGCTGGAAAGATCTCGGCTGATGAAGTCAACGCTCCGACCAGCACCGATCCAACTTCAGAACCCCGAGAGCTTTCAGCTCGAACTCCAGAATCGTTTTGAGTGCCTAGGGAGCTCCGTGGACGATTATAACGATGGGTTTGTGGAAACTGTCCATACGGTTGGGTCTAAGTTCTTCAAGACCCGCCGTACAAATAGAAAAAAGAAACTCTCAGATCCAACATTACAGCTCATGGAACAGAGGCGCGGAATGATCCTGCAGTCTTCAGAAGCTGCACTCGAGTACCGGCAACTCAATAGACGGATCTCTAAGTCCTTGAAAAGCGACCTACGCCTCTTTAATACGGAACGTATTAAAGACGCGATAGAGCGAAACAAGGGCTCCAAAGTCTTTGCAAGAGATCTGTCTATTGGGCAGAGTCAGCTTGCGAAACTGAAGACCGACGATGGCAGAATCGTGTCCGCCAAACCTGAGCTGTTTAAGGAGATTGAGAGGTTCTACGGACAGTTATACACGTCCACCAGAAACCCCGTTATGAATCTAGCTAACGACCCGAGAGCTAGGTTGACTCGACACTACACTGAAGATATCCCGGACGTCAGCTTGTACGAGATTAGGATGGCTCTGAAGCAGCTCAAAAACAACAAGGCGCCGGGTGATGACGGAATTACAGCCGAACTCCTGAAGGCCGGCGGAAAACCCGTTCTAAAGGCCCTTCAGAAGCTGTTTGATTCCGTCATACTCGAGGGCAAAACGCCACAGGCATGGAACAGAGGTGTGGTGGTACTTTTCTTTAAGAAGGGTGACAATACCCTGCTTAAGAATTATAGGCCCATCTCACTTCTGAGCCATGTCTACAAGCTGTTTTCAAGAGTCATCACGAATCGTCTCGCGCGCAGGTTTGACGACTTCCAGCCTCCCGAACAAGCTGGATTCCGTAAAGGCTTTAGCACCGTAGACCACATACATACGCTGCGGCAGGTTATACAGAAGACCGAAGAGTATAACCTGCCTCTCTGCTTAGCGTTTGTGGACTACGAAAAAGCCTTCGATTCGATCGAGACCTGGGCTGTACTGCAGTCTCTTCAACGGTGCCAGATTGACTATCGGTACATCGAGGTGCTGAAGTGTTTGTATGAAAACGCCACTATGTCAGTCCGGCTCCAGGACAAAGCCTCGAAACCTATCCTTCTGCAGCGAGGGGTGAGACAGGGAGACGTAATCTCTCCGAAACTGTTCACCGCTGCACTGGAGGATGTCTTCAAGGTTCTGGACTGGAAAGGGGCTGGCATCAACATCAATGGCGAGTACATCACTCACCTTCGATTTGCCGACGATATAGTAGTCATGGCTGAGACTATGGAGGACCTCAGTACAATGCTCGATGACCTCAGTAGAGCTTCCGAAAGAGTGGGTCTTAGGATGAACATGGACAAGACAAAGGTCATGTCCAATGCTCGTGTGATACCCACTCCAATGAAGATCGGAGGCGCTACACTCGAAGTTGTGGACGAATACGTGTACCTAGGACAGACTGTCCAGTTAGGTAGATCCAACTTCGAGAAAGAGGTCAATCGTCGAATCCGACTCGGCTGGGCAGCGTTCGGGAAGCTACGCAATATCTTCTCGTCCCAAATACCGCAGTGTCTCAAGACAAAAGTCTTTGACCAGTGTGTGTTGCCAGTGATGACATATGGCACTGAGACGTGGTCGCTCACAATGGGCCTCATAAGAAGGCTCAAAGTCACCCAAAGAGCAATGGAGAGGGCTATGCTTGGAGTTTCCCTACGCGATCGAATCAGAAATGAAGAGATCCGTAGGAAAACCAAGGTAACCGATATAGCCCGAAGAATTGCCAAACTTAAGTGGCAGTGGGCAGGGCACATTGCTCGCAGAACTGATGGCCGATGGGGTCGGAAGGTTCTGGAGTGGCGACCGCGTACTGGAAGACGGAGCGTTGGAAGGCCTCCCACAAGATGGACCGATGACCTGGTGAAGGCCGCAGGAATACGTTGGATGCGAGAAGCACAGAATAGGTCGAAGTGGCGGTGCTTGGGGGAGGCCTATGTCCAGCAGTGGACGTCTTTCGGCTGAAATGATGATGATGATGATGACTAAAAATAATAAAGGCACTAATTTAGTATTAAGGTTCCGTACCAAAATGGTAAAAAGGAACTCTTATGGCGCGACACAGTCTGTTTGTCCGTCTGTCTGACACAGCTCGATATCTCATGTACTATGCTAACTAATGCTCTTAACTTGAAATAGTTTTAGATATCGGTGGTCCAATTATTTTGAAAATAAGAAACATTTTTTTTACAACAGGTACTGAACGGGCGTCTTAAAAAATCGAAGTAGTAGCCCTTAATACTATGTGCAATAATATATATAATACTATAAAAAAATTATATACACGGAACCCTCGGTGCGCGAGACCGACTCGCGCCGGTCAAAATTAAAACCGGTCAAGACGGTTTTTATTTTAATCAATGGTATTTAACTTTTTATAAGTAATTAACCATTGCAATTGCTTCCACCGTTAATTAGTTAAAATGAGTAACATAAACATATGTAACATTACATCTTTTTCATATCATCCATGCTTATTAAATATGCGAAACGCGCTTGTCATCCCTGCCTGAAGGTTTAATATAAATGGTGGAAACTCTTTTTGGAGCCATGCGCGGCATTTTGGTTTTGCAGTTGATTAAATTTTATACTGTATAAATTAGGTTACCAACAGTGGCGTAGCAAATCCTATAGGTGCCCTGTATCAAAACATGTTGAGGACCACTTTTCTGATTATGACGAAGCTTAAAAAGAGAGTTCTGTTATTTTATTATGGAGCTACCAATAAAAATCTGAGATTTCGGATAATATATTACACACGTGAGCCACGGGGCTCCTGTAGCTTGGGAGGCCTCTATCACTGATGCGGCTGACACGGCTAGCTACGCCCCTGGTTACCAACCTTTCATTCCAAGTATTGGAGCAGTAACCACACATTTATTTTGAGAGATAAACCTATTATCAGATCATTTTCAGGGAGCATTAGTAAGTAGGTATATGTAACATACAGTGGTGTGGTGTCTGCTAATGTTAAAACGACCATCGTAGTTTGTGTGGTCGGGTTCCGGACAGGGAATAAATGCCCCAAAATTCATCTAAACCTTAGGGATATATTTTACGAGCAGGGCTGGGCGCCAATATAGGGCTCGCACTATGACTTGCCGCTTTTGGGGGCAGAATTGGTACTTGTAAAACTTGGGGTTGATTTATTGAAGGATAGTTTTTGTTGTATCGCTATAAATCAATCTAGTTTTACATGTGTCTTATGCTACAGAGATTGCCATCCTCGTAGAATGTCTTTGAAAGTGATTCGGCTTTTTTCTTCACATAAAGCTCGCTTACGTAGCTTTAAAGTAACTATACTTTGTACTAAACTTTCAGTAGATTAGCTTGGCAAGCAGTACGTCTTGTCATTGGTTACAGAATAGAAGCTATGGTTTAAATAATTTGAATGATTGCATTTGACGTTTATCTTTATACTGATTAGTGAAACAAAAACTTTGTACCTCCTTTTACGAAAATTACGACTAGAAGGAGTGCAAAAGTTAATATTTTTATATTTAGTTTTGGTTGAATTTCGACCACATTATCCGAATTTTAGTTTCTGTAAGCTTTATGTTTCGATATTGATGAATGATGATAAAATATATTGGTGATATACTGGTACGTTTATCCGGGATTTCATTTATACCATGTGTTACGAACGGTTACGTAGGTACGTGTGACATGAATTATTAAAACATTCTCCCACACTTTTCGCGAAGTACTGGATTGTATTTTACGTCCCACTTCTGGTAAGTGATCGAATATTGAATACGATAGGTCCCGAACAACGCACCGATACAATTAGAGCATGACTTGCTTTATTATACCTCCGTTAAACGAAATCCATAATAGAAAACGAGGGAAAAATACGAACTTAATGGAAAGCAGTTAAAAGCTACCTTGTTTGGGAGGCAGATATTTTTATTCAAAACAGTTTATAGATATTATTTGCACGCTTCCTTTCAAATAACCTTAATCTTCAGATTTGTCCATAAATCATTAATAGAGCCAACTTTTTTCTACTCTCCTCCCCCGGGTCTTCTTCATTATGCCGGTAATGACTTGAAAGGTTTTACACCGTTCAATTTTATAATACAATTGATTCACGTTTTATCGATCTATGTTCCGAAGGCGAGCACAAATAGAAATAATCGCGGCCACCTTACCCCATGATGTATAGTCACGATCCGTCATAGCCCTTACACCAGCTTATAAATCAAGACAATTTCTATTAAACTGATTTATCTATAAACTCGACCCCTCGAAACCGAAGCTTCGAAACAACAGCTGTGTTTTTAGAAATTTAGTTTTAAATAAGAAATTTTGCATGTAAATAGGCAAGCAAGTATTTATTGTTTTTGTACTCCAAAACTTTTTTGTTGAAACAGGTAAAATGTAAAGACTCTGTACATAATTATGGGGATAAATAAAAACACGACGCATATAAAGAATAATAAAAGTATGATATTTTCCGGGAACATGATCGAGACGTAAATAAAAGGGGTAATCGGTCCCTTTGTTGGCACTGAAATAAATACCAAACGCAAAAATTTAGGTCACAGACGTAAAATAAACCCAAACCCACTTTTCATCTACATCTACAAAAATAAACATTATTTCCAGCTAAATAGTAGGCACGCGGCAGGGGACCGTGTATCATGTCCTTTTTGAGTGGAGCCTTGGCATAACAAGTGACGAATGAAAGTCTTATGTAAATTCCGTCTACATCCTTCAAAAGAAACGGTTTACATAACTTCTGGGCACTATTTTGGGTAAGAAAAAAACTTAAGTCTGAATAGTAAAATACTTGTGGAAGAAATCCATTGGTTTTCGTTTCCCCAAGCGGAAGGTAGGGCGTTATTTAATCGTGTAAAAACTTACCCTTATTTATAATCTGGGGCTGACCCCTCGCGTTTCCAAATATACACGGAGGTTGTTTCGAATTATGATATTACATTTGTCTCATGCCCGGTACATGATTGGGCCATTAATTAAGGATATCGATGTTAAATTACATTTTTGTGTCCTCTTTTTTGTTTGTCGTTTGAGCCAAATTAATTTGTCAACGGTGCTTCAATTGATCAGAGGATAATAAATTAATGGCAATCGATAATGAAAATGAAAAAGCCCGAACGAAATATGATAACTATAGATCAATCGCTATAACCTGCATACTGTTTAAAGTTATGGAAAGGTTACTTAACAATAAGCTCAAAAGGTCAAATTAAGTGCTCTGAAAACACAGGCGTGTTTTATTATTCGCAAAGCTAAAGTGTGGAACTCTCTGCCAGCGTCTGTGCTTCCTCCCATGTTTAACCCGATCACCTTTAAAGCAAGACTGAACAGGCATCTTCTGAGCAGGTTTGTTAACCCACAGATCTCACCCGTCACTTTCCATGAGGCGTAATTGAGATGAAGAATAGGTTCCTTCAGCAAAAAAAAATAATAGTAGTACGTATAAATGCGTCTACAAGTGAATTCAATAATACCGACGTTTAATTTCGTTGAAAGGGCCAAATGGCAAAATGATTTTAAGTTAAAAGCTTAGTTTTGGGTATATAAATTTTCTAACTTTACTGTAACTGGAAAAATAGATGCTCTATTTATGGTGGATCAAGACCAATATTTTCTATTGTAAATGTTAACCTGGCTGTATTAAATGCATCCACATTTTGCCTACGAAAACAACTTTGGTTTGAATTTTATTGAAGGGTGTTTCGTATTTTTATTAAAATAACCTACGACGGAAATAGGAAGTGAAGGCAATCTAATTTAAAACTGCATACCCCTCCACTGTTTGTTGCACACTCATTTCAAATGTTTGTGAGTATAGAATTTTTACTGGAGGGGCGTGTAGGTTTATTTATTTATTTATGGAATAACAAACAGTTACACATTAAATCTTATAAACTATCTTATAGAATAAGTTCAAAATACAAATGTGCAACTCACACCGTTATCCACAGTATAAAAAAAAGATTTTTTGTTCACGAGTAGAACGAGTTTAAGAAAATTAAAACAAACGACAACTGCTTTAATTCTTTTAAGTTTTTAATCATTTTGGTAAGAGAATTACGAAACTTACTAGTAGGCTTTGCAAATATGTCCAATTCTGTGGATATTTTATTAAAATTATTACTAGGTAGACGATGTCTATCAATACGTAATGTGCTGGTACAAGTCCTTGCTCGTTGTATTAATAAATTGAGGCTTTGTTAACACTGTCCCAAATGTTGGCGACGCAACAACCAACCCCATTAGTGCTATACCTAGGTGTCTTTAGCCAGCGGTAACCAATTTCAATCAGTTGGGCGTTGCCTTGTTTGCCAACCTATTACTTACGTAAAAACGTATCTACTTATATTAATTTTATCGAACAACACCAAATGAACGATTTACAAAGAATTTCCTATTAAATGGTTCCAATTAGTTAGTAGTTGGCAAATTAGCAGACTGTCAGGACCGTCCTCAGAGCCATCTTCGTAGAACTGTTACCAACTAACTTCGTCCGTAATGACTTATTAATAAGCTGCTAATATATACGCTTACTGTCGAAGTTTAGTACATTTGATTAATATATCTCTATGTTAGCGTTGATTTCAGCAAAGCACTCAGCAAAATTAACTGTCAATGTATAACACTATATCGTCGGCTTTCACGACATATTTGTTTAAATGAGGAAATTAAAAGCGCCAATTGAAAGACTAATGGAGTAGACGCATTAACGTATTGAGTTGTAGGCATTACAGTAACACAAGCACCCATTGCTATTAATGAACTTTTACATTTACAAGGACAAAAATTAAAAAAGCAAATCGGGGTTTTTAAGGTCAGGAAATTAAATTAAAACACCTTTCAGATTACGATAATGCCGTGTATAGTCAGAGGCTCAGGAGACTTGCGATTGTGAACACAAAAAGGGTTGACGAAAATACCTTTTCTTATTTCTACAGGGGTCGATGTTATCTGCAAGGCTTATACACCTAGTCGTATAATAAAGTTGTATCTAGAATGAGATTGCGTCTCGAACATTCACAGTATACTGCTAAATGTTAGTACTGTTGTACCTAAAGCGAGAATCGTTGTTAGATTGTCATGTTCCTCGCTGTTCCATTTGTTGAAATTTCTCTTTTTATGTCTGATCCGTCATTTGGTTAGACGTAGGTTTGAAATCTGCATATTAGTGTTGGTAATTGGAATACACAATGATTTTATGCGTAATTTTCAGCAGAGCTTAGTAACAGTGTCGTCATCAGATAATGTATTAAAGATTGATTTGACGGGGGTGCTCTGCTGACACGTTAAATCGCGTTCTAATACCTTCCAACCGTTCCCTGAAACCTGCGGTGTATCTATGAATATCTAATAAGTATACACAAATCATAGCCTCATTTTGTGTCATTTGATGGCGTCGGTATATGTCCCCATGTAGGTACCTAACTATCTAAGTTCATAATTTATGTATGTAACTGATATTATGTTTGTTCGCGTATTCCTTTGTCTCCAGCAAGTAGGTATATATGTCATAGCTGTTACACTATGCTTTTCATGATTCAAAATTTAATAAAAAGTACTTTGAGTCTCCAATTAAGTTGGTTTTCTCGCATTTGGGTTGAAGGATCTATGATAATGTTTAGTAATAACGTGCTCATTACAAAACATTATCATTACCATGGTAAGCATTTTCTTTTGAAAATGCTGATTCCACTGTGTGTAATAATCTGGAAATATTGCGATAAAAAAAGTTATATACGACCATGGTGGACTGTCGGTCATAATTATTTTTTTCATTCGTTCTGCGAAAAAACAGATTTTAATACGCAAAATATACTGCTGTAGTCCTTTGACTGCGACTGACACAAATACTCGGCATAACAACAGTTGTATTTTACGCTTATGCCAGTCATTATTTGCCTGTGAATGGTAGGTAGCTACTTAATAAAAAATCACCTACATACCTTTAAATACGCTACTATTTACGAATGTTTAAAACTTTACTGACCACAGTTTTCATTTGGCGTTATTTTACTGTTCGTGGTATCTACCATTTAATTAAAATGTGGCTTTGTTATGCATCATTATTTATAAGACCATGAGTACAATGCATAACTAATCAATTTGTGTAATTTTATCCTCTAGTTCGAAAACGGATTGAAACACATTGTGAAAAAACAATATTAGATACGACACAAATAAAACCATTTCTATGGAAATCGATTTACTGGAGTCGAGTCGCACTGCCGCGTCACGCCAGTTTGTGGGAGCCTTAATGCGAAGCAGAGCAACCATTGTTGACCCAGGCTGGTCCAGAAAATTCTCGATTTTTGATCTACGACACGAAATAGAAAAGTCACCATCTTCTTTAGAGAGATGATCCTTTCCGATGATTTTGCCACGGGCCTCAAACGATGTATTTACGCACTGTTAGGTGTTAGGTGTAACAATTGCACCATTCTTCCTTTAAAAAGCTACAAGACAGGTGCTGCTGTTACTGCGTCGGAAATTGCAATAAATAGTGTGGTTAGTTTTCACATCAATCAGTTAGATCTTGAAAAGACGTGGTTCCAACAAAATGGAGCCAGAAACTATGCAGTCCGTAACATAATTGAAACTTTGAGAAGAATGTTTCGGAACCAATAAATTTCAACAATTTTTTTACATTAATTGACCCCGAATTCACCAGATTCTTTAAAGTCCTACTTTTTTCTGTAGGATTATCTAAACTCATAAGGGTTGTGTCATTGTCAATGTGTGTCAACACTAAAAGCAGTATATTTGTGACTCTAATTGTGAAATGTATAATAAATTCTGCGAAAGTTTTATGGAAAACACGAGGAAAAGCGATCGCATTTTACACCAGCAAAAATATGGAGATTTGGCGGATCTTATATTTCACACAAAATTGCCCAGCCTAAAATATAGGTACTATGGGAAAATATCTTCTTTTCCTTTGAACAATCGTCGACACAAGAGAAGAAGAACCAAACCAGATTTATCTTTGTAATATGATTATTTATGTAGGCACCTTATCACCTATATTATAAATGTAAATCACCTATATTGTAAAAGTATAAAAGCCGTCTAAAAAGCTTTTCTTATGTCGTACACGTGACCGTAACATGAAACACATGATGGGCGGGGTTAAGCAAGCAAAGCCCCCTGTAGTTATTTTCCTGTTAGGCTGACATGATATTATATTAACATTGTATTCAAAAGTTACTTAGATGGCGCCCCACTGCGATATATCTATCTCCATATACTTTATATTGCATAGTTACCTATTAAATATTTATATGAAGTTAACACGTAGGGGGTATTTTAATAAGTGTTCCTTTTGTACAAAAAATTTGCAAGCAAATAAATTAACAAGCCTATGCAGCCTAGCCTGCTAGTCTATGTAGCACAAGTAGGGCCGCTTTCGATATGACCTGACCTCCAACTACTTACTACTACCTACTAAATTACTTGCTATCAGTAGGAATTGGTTTAATTTTGATAGTTAAACAACATTCATTGCGTTATTTACGTTGTTGTTCCGACAATTTATTCGAACAAATAACGCAATGGATTAGAAATAATTTTCAATGCGATTCAGATTCTGATAGATAGTGCGTTACGCAATTAGGGCGCAGGTCATATTATATAAGGCGGTCTTATTCAGTTAAATAATGTGATTAAGTGTCATAAACCTACGCGTACATAGCACTGTTCACTTTTTTTACCAGGTCGACGAATATAAGTACATTACTAGCTATTGACCTCAAAAATTATCCCTCGGGACACACAGGCCGCCATCTTAACAGAATGTACTACCAGAATAAAAGACCTCCAAAATAAGTATCCTGTGGAATATAGGCTATCTGTGTGCCAAATTCTAATTCTTGAAATAAACATACAGACATTAATGTACGCATGGTGACAAATAAAGCTATACATTTCCAATAAAAGCTGACTTCTCAATGTACATACGAAACCCTATACAATGCGAGGTTAACTAAAACTGGACCTGTGTACCTTGATATGTAGTTACTTACCCTGTGAAAAAATATCGTAGATGAGAAAGCTGAAATCAGATCTACAACATGTTTTTTTAAAACGTTATTATCATAACTTTCTTTTTAAATTCACATCAAAATGCAATCGCTACTGGCCACTTGAAGTCAAATTAATTAAGAAAATGCCATTAGATTTTTCTCTTTTGATTATTTTTTCATCAAGACGAATGGTTTCCACTATATTCTTTTTTGTTTTAAAAAGTGCCTGTATTAATTTAGTTATTTTACAAAGTAACCTCTTTATCTAAATATGTTCTTATAATAGAACATATTTTTAGCTAAAATCGGGATCAATCTACATTCAGGATTGCAGGAATTTTTGGGTCCTCGATATTTACAATAGCATTTTACTCGACCTAAAAATTAAATTAAAAATTTAAAAAACCCCCGACACAAAAACCTAAAATCCCTTTAAAAAGTAAAAAATAATAAAAAAACTCAATCTTGAAGTACCCAAGTATGTATAAATAATTCAAAAAAAAAAATACGTCGCGTTGGGGGACCGCTCCAAACCTAAAAATTTACTTACAAATAGTCTATTACCTAACCGAAGAAAACTTTTTAAAATGACTTTTAAATATTGCATTTAGGATACGACCGTCAACGACGTCTGCCCTCGCAGAGCGGTCACCCCCAACGCGACGTATTTTTTTTTTTGAATTATTTATACATACTTGGGTACTTCAAGATTGAGTTTTTTTATTATTTTTTACTTTTTAAAGGGATTTTAGGTTTTTGTGTCGGGGGTTTTTTAAATTTTTTATTTAATTTTTTATTTTATACTTTTTATAGGTATAATTATTATAATGTAGATTTTGTTAAGTTGTAAATACATAGAACTTCGCCGTGGCCAACAGGAAGATGGGAAGCTTCCAAAAACAATATCAATTCAATTTGATGATGCCACTATCGGCCGGAGTTGTGTTGACGAGAAAAGATGGATTCTGATAAGGCCACATAATGTAACTTTTCAAGGTCTTAGAGGATATGGAAATATTGAAAGAACAATGTTTCCTATCATTTTATGTTGGGCGATTACGGCATATAAGTTGCAAGGCACGACAGTTGAAAAAGCTGTGATTTACTTAGGTAAAAGTACTTTCGCAAAAGGCCAAGCCTATGTAGCCTTAAGTAGAGTATTTTTACTCTGCTTCAGGCTACATAGGCTTGGCCTTTTCCTTGGATGGTGTAGCAGTTTGTGAGCTCGACCAAAGAAAACTATTTAATAACCCACATGACAAATCATCTTTAGCAGAATTGCAAAGACTGAGATGTAGTCATTGATACTCTCACGTGACAATCGGATTTCCATGTCCCAATTTTCCCACCACCAATTTTCCCACCACCAATTTTCTCATCAAGCGAAGCTAAGAACATCATTCTCTTTCAGTGCGCTTTCATTTGAGACCCCACTCGAGTATATTTGTAGACATTCGGTTATTCTTCCCCACTTTCACCCCCCACAACTTTTAAACGGCTTAACCGATTTTCATCAAACATATCTAAGAACACTCGCACATAAGTCACCTTTAATACAAAAAAATAATAATTGAAATCGCTTCATCCGTTCGGGAGCTATGATGCCACAGACAGACAGACACACAGACAGACCGACACACAGACAGACAGACAGACAGACAGACAGACAGACAGACACGTCAAACTTATAACACCCCTCTTTTTCCGTCGGGGGTTAAAAATCGAAAAGAAGCACTCACTTTTACAATTCGCTACGCAGGATCAACCTTCTGAAAAAGTACTCAAAAGTCAATCACCGTCACAGATTATTGACATTATACGAAATTCTTCTACGATAACGTTTGATAACCAAAGAGATTAAAAACTTTTCGTATTTCACGAATAGCAATATTAAATCAAACGATTATTTCGATGTAGTTGTTACAATACTTATAGCGGCCATGTTCACGCGATGTTGCCATTAAAAGTGTCGTAAAATAAACAGTTGTTCTGTGAACTAGTGACTAACTGGAAAACTTTTTCTTTAGTCCCACCGGATGACGGGGAATAGTTTGATGAGATAAACTGAACTGGTAACACTTGTCTATTATAGGGAGGAAAAAACTCTAGTAACATTTATTTGAGTTTAGCCACAATTTTATCTATGGGGTATAGATAAAATTGTGGCTCGCTAATCAAATACTAGCTGTGTGTAGTCCTACAATTATTCAAGTAATTTGTATCATTTGCAATATTTCTGTAGGGATAAAATTAAGAATTATCTGAGAAAAATTACTACTAGTTACCGTCATGTCTGCCTGCTATTAGCTGACATAAGGAAGTGCGTGTTGAAGCTCTCTTGCATCGAAAACAGGGGACTAGAAAAGGGATCATTTGAATACTGAATTGTTAGGAGTTCCTAACAATTCAGTATCCAAAAGAACTTTCACTATGAAGCACTCGAGTCACCCTAACGAGAACCTCTTCTGATGTCGGACGTAAGGGTGTTTACACACTTAAGCCTGGCATTCCAAGCCAGGCTTAGCAGCCAGGCTTATTTTAAACAAAAGTTGTCCGACTTACAACGTTTTGAAGATTATCGTTCCGGAGACGAGCCGGCTTTGATTTGTAGACACCTTAAGACGTCAAGGTACTAATGGTACAATGACCGGTGAGTCCATATCTATACAAATAAATAAAATTGGAGTGTCTGTTTTTAATATTAAGATAACCACTTTTTACTAGGTAAGTGTATATGGATGTGTACAACATTTTTTACAATTTTTGTCTGTCTGTCTGTCTGTTTGTTCCGGCTAATCTCTGAAATGGCTGGACCGATTTTGACGGAACTTTCACTGACAGATAGCTGATGTAACAAGGAGTAAATTAGGTTACTTTTATTTTAGAAAAAATAAATAATAGTTTAAAAAAACAAAAAACACGCTGAATTTTGAGACGTATGTCAGCGTAGTTTGTGACGTATTTCAGCGTAGTTTTCAAAGACAGTTTTTATGAAAAACTTTTTGTTAAATACCACGCGGAAGAAGTCGCGGGTAACAGCTATTCATCATTTCATTTCAGCCGTAAGATCTCCACTGCTGGACTTAGGCCTCCCCCAATTTGGGGGGCTTTGCCATAATCGCCACGCTTGGCAGGCGGGTTGGCGATCGCAGTATAGTGGTAAAATGCATAGAGAACGCTGCTGCCCATTCTCTAGTAAGTCCCTTAGTCGCCTCTTACGACACCCACGGGAAGAAATGGGGTGGTGTTATTCTTTACGTCCGGCACCACACGGTAACAGCCTATAATATAATCTGAATTAACACATCTTACCGCGGTAGTACGTCCTCCTGCGTTAATTTCCGACATCCACGCGGGCGAAGCCGCGGGCAAAAGCTAGTCCTACATAATTATAAGTATGTATCTACCTATAGTATACATACACTATAAACAAGGTGTGGAGTCATGTGCCAAGTCACATAAATAGTCGTGACATAGGTATCCAATAAGCAATGATGACATAATAACATCGCCGATATTTTTCTGAGCAGGAATATAGAAATCAAAATACGTCTTATAAGATGCCTCACCCCCCAGGGAAATATGAGCGAGATAATAGTTAACCTTATTAATTTCGTTTGGTGATAGTACAGTTAATAACTAGTAGGTACATTGATTAATAAATATTTAGTATCTCTAAAGTTGACCAAGAAAGTAGTCAGGGAAACTTATGGTTGAGTACCTAAATTTGCACCCTATATCAGTTATGCATGTAAGAGCCGTTCTATATAACTATCAAAGAAATACGGTTATGACTTTAATATATGGAAAATTTAAATTATAAGTCAATTTCTTCAATATTTAACGTTCCCAACTTTACCTTAGGACCTCCATTATGTTACCTATTACAGTTCGTATAGGTTCCAGTTCCTTTCACATAATTAGGTAAGCCTAGGTACTACATGACCATTACCATAAGTAGGTAGGCACAAAAAAAAAAAACAAAACCAAAAGAGTATTTTACTGGGGAATACTGGAAAAATAGTAGAAAACTGAATTTTTTTTGGTTCTTATTTCAAAAGATTTGTCTCGATAACAAAACAAAAATATCCTAGTATATGTCTTTCGAAATTAATCCTCTTATTTATCTTGCTGTTTATTTCTAGATTTTTTTTTTTTTTCAGCAATCTTTGATGGTTTGTTTGTGGTACAAGTGGTGCCATTTTGTAGTAAATGAACACTTCAAATACGAAGCTGGCTGCTGACCGATTATTATAGTTCTTTACGTAAGCGCTAGATGGCGTTTAGTTAAGCTTTATGTTTCTCTCCTAGGAAAGTAGATGTCGCTACTTGTAACGTAATTGAAACGTAACCTCGTGGGAGATGTAAATTCTGAAATGATCAAAGAGTGGAGATTGCCACCGCAATCAAGTTTATTGTATTTGTTTTATAGTGAAATCAACATTTTTAAATAAATGCTCCAAGTGTTTATTTTAACATGTTAGACCTGCCTATCTATAGTTAAGTTTTGCCATTATGGACTATTATGCCATGAGGTCAGACTAAAAACGATTAAGGTATCAATTATGTTGTAAGCTTCCTCCTCTAAGGCATCCTTCTTCCTTTAAGTCTCTAAGTACTCACTTTAACATCTACCTGAACTCTTTCTTGAAATTGTATTGTACACACGCTATTAACTTTCCTTATTTACCAGGCACATCTTGCAGGTTTGTTCGTTTGTAAACTTTTATTTTTCCAGATTGAAAAGTACTTAAATTTGTGTTCCAGTAGCACGCCCAACTATAAGTTCTTTGACAAACTTTAAAGTTTCTTGGGAAGTTTTAACAGTGAAAATGTCGGTAGGGTCTTGCAGGCAAAGTTAAAGACACACTTTCGTTTAGCAAGAAATTAATAAAGGTAAATATATATAAATAAATATTAAATAGTCCCATTACTCACCGTGGGTGTCGTAAGAGGCGACTAAGAGACTTACTAAAGAATGGGCAGCAGTGTTCGCTATGCATTTTACCACCATACTGAGATCGCCAACCAGCCTGCCAATCGTGGAGATTTTGGCAAACCCTCCCAAAATTGTGGGAGGCCTATGTACAGTAGTGGACGTCTTTTGGCTGAAATGATGATGATGACGATATCAAATAGTAAAAGTTATCATTTTAATTTTCTTGTCATCAGTGGAATTCTTAGTAATTGTTCTAGAGAGAATACTCATAAAAGCTATGTTTAAAAAAAAATACCATTTACTAGAAACATAACTGTCTCCTTCAGAATAAAAATAAATATAAAGGAGCTTAAGAGACATTTTAATCGTTGCTCTCTGCACTACTCCGCCTCTGGCTGTTTCTGTACGAATCTCTCCGACGTTCCTCATTTCAATTCCGTAAAAACCGTTTTGCAAATCCTTTTCTTTTCGCGATGAATAAAATACCTTTTGTGTCTTTGTACAAGATGGGTAAAACCGTAATAGAATAAAATGTACGTTTATTTTGATGTATTTTTGTACTAAACTTTAATTTTGTTTTGACTCTAGAGGTTGCGGTTCGCTTACTGATCTAAATATACATTAATCGAAGAAAACTATGAATCATTTCACAGGCGATCGTTCAACCAAAACTGTTTTTATTTTGCAGGTTTAATTTTCATTTTTATTTCATTTTTGTGTACCAACTCTATCTAAACAAGATCGCGTCGAGCTGAATAAACGTCACACATGACTCCTCTTCGATGTTATTCATGTCACTGTTGAAAAATGCATGCTGTGATGTTGGTACATGCAAATGAAACGAGTCAGGAAAGATTGACGGAATAAAACGGACTTTTTTCAAGGATTTTGGCATATTCAGGTCTCGGAAAGCGTTGCAGGAATCTCTCTTTCCTTGGCTTCTACGCTTCAATCAAATCTGAAATAAAAAGTAATTTCAGAAACTAAAAGCCGACTACTGAAAAAATTAGAATAGATTCTCATTTTAAATCCGTGGTCTTGTACCATCTACCATAACAAAACAATACAATCTAACAGTAGTAATTTTGTTTAGTTCACGACTTTATGTCCTCTAGAGGGCGCCATATTTAATACAACCTACAACCAGCGGATGATCAAGAAGTTTCCACCGATACCTAAAAAGTATTATTGGTTATTGACTTGGTATCGTATTGTTATATGACTATTTACGAGTCTTATAACAACCTCCTGAAATGTTTTGCAGGTTCAAAACTGCATATTGTATTGTATTTCTCTACATTGCTTATGAATCGAACCCAGTGGGAAACAAAAACCAAACTAAAAAGTACAAAATAATGGAAAAAAAGCGTGGGGTGCTTTTTAAGGTATTTTTTTATTGATATCAGGCACCCCACGCTTTTTTTATCCATTATTTTGTACTTTTTAGTTTGGTTTTCAATGGAAGCGTGTTTTTTAGTGTTTTTAAATTATTATTTATTTTCTATTTTTTAGGGTGTTTCGAATTTTGAGACATATGTCAGCGTAGTTTGTGACGTATGTCAGCGTAGTTTTCGAAGACTTTTTTTTTTGCTGTCCTGGTAACCCTGGCAAGGATAATGGCACAAATTTATGAAATTATTGCATTGTCATCGGTCCTTGACAGGTGTGCAAAGTTTGAATGAAATCTGGTCGTTTAAAGTAGGTCAAAACCGCGCTATAAGGAGTCGGTTACAAACAAACATACAAATATACAAACATACAGACAAATATACAAACAAACATACAAGTGAAGCTAATATAAAGCGTGTAAAAATCGTGAAAGTCGTGTCCTCGTTTCATTGGGCTGGCCATCTCATCGTTAAGTCAGATTAACTTGATGAGAATGTGGCCAGCGACGTAAGTTTGTTTAGCGTTACGGGTGACACGAAGGAAAATGTGCTTTACCTTTGTTTATTTTAACTGAACGCTTTCGTTATTCAACAAACTGCACGTATCGGAAATCTATTCTACTTGACTCTTTGCTTGTATCAACTTGGTGAACAATATCTACACTTGTTTAGTTGTTCCGATTGGAACTGAACTGAAGACAAATAGTTATGTTGTATTGTATCAATAGTAAGTAGATTGAGGGTAAGACTAAGTGTGAAATCTTCTTCATACAAACTTCCAATTATTGTTTCACCAGATTGATAAATTTCGTATCTACATTTACAATCACGTCTTGTTTCCCCGACCCGGGCAGAGGTGTACCTATTATTGTACACCGACTTTTCGTCATTTTTAGGGTTCCGTTGCCAAATGGCAAAAAACGGAACCCTTATGGATTCGTCATGTCTGTCTGTCCGTCCGTATGTCACAGCCACTTTTTTCGAAACTAGAAGAGCTATGCTGTTGAAACTTGGTAAGTAGATGTATTCTGTGAACCGCATTAAGATTTTCACACAAAAATAGAAAAAAAAACAGAACTGAAACTCAAAAAAAATTTTTCATCAAACCCATACGTGTGAGGTATCTATGGATAGGTCTTCAAAAATGATATTGAGGTTTCTAATATCATTTTTTTTCTAAACTGAATGGTTTGCGCGAGAGATATTTCCAAAGTGGTAAGACCCGTAACTTCTAAAATAAGAGAATAATAAAACTAAAAAAAATACATGATGTACATTACCATGTAAACTTCCACCGAAAATTGGTTTGAACGAGATCTAGTGAGTAGTTTTTTTTTAATACGTCATAAATCGTAAACCGCAATTTACCTTTCATTCAATCAACTCAAATATAAAATTTTTAAACCATTTCATTTCATAAACATAAAACTTATGCATAAACCGTGAATACCTACAGGTTTATACGGAACCCTCGGTGCGCGAGTCAGACTCGCACTTGGCCGGTTTTTTATTTAAGTTTCATGTTACAGGAGCCGAGCCTATAGCCATCGGGTTCCCTCTATCTGGCAGAAACTTGATGCTCCGAATTTTATTTGGCATAACACACTTGGCATAATTTTCTTTAAACGAATATTTGTAAGGCATAAAAAATGTTTAGCATAATCAGTGTTTGGCCGAATATTTATAAGTCCGACTTTACGCTGGCATACTTTTAAGATGGCAGAATTTTATTAAGCATAATTACCTTTGGCAGACTTAACATTCCGCAGAATTTCGTTTAGCATAACATTTATTTAGAGCGACGATTATTTGGTACAATTTCACTTGGCATACTATGAAGATGGCAGAATTTCATTTAGAATAATTTTGTTAGGCATATTGTCATTTCTATAATATTGCATTTTAACCTTAAATTAAAATTAAAATCGTGTCTCAAAAACTCAATATATGTTGTGCTACAAAAGTTATTGACAGAAACGAATCGCTGCAGAACCGACTCCACGTAGTCTTGTCTGCCCTACCCCTAGAGTGTAATTTAAGCCCGCGTAGGCGCGGAGGGGCGAGGCGGCCCGCGAGCTGAGGAGCAGGTGATTTTGACGCTCGCCACCGTGACTGAGGCTGGCCGGCGGAGCCGGCCAGCAAGCTGAAGCTGCGGTGGTGAGCGTAAAACCATCTGCGACGATGAGCTCGCGTGGGACCGCCGGAGCCACGCAGCGCCGGAGCCGTGACAGAAAGCATGCATTTTGCATGTTGCATGCTCGCCTGCATGCTGTGAGCTTGCTTGCATGCTGAAAGAAAGAAAGAAAAAGTTTTTTTTTTTTTTTTGCTGCATGCTTGCTTGCATGCTGCATGCTTACTTGCATGCTGCATGCTTACTTGCATGCTTGCTTGCATGCTGCATGCATGGTGTATGCTTGTTTGCATGTCTGCATGCAGCGTCATCATCATCATCATCATTTCAGCCGAAAGACGTCCACTGCTGGACATAGGCCTCCCCCAAGCTCCGCACTTCGACCGGTTTTGTGCTTCCCGCATCCAGCGGGTTCCTGCGGCCTTCACAAGGTCATCGGTCCACCTTGTTGGAGGCCTTCCAACTTTACGTCTTCCGGTACGCGGTCGCCACTCCAGAACCTTTCGGCCCCATCGGCCATCTGTTCTGCGAGCAATGTGCCCTGCCCACCGCCACTTCAGTTTAGCAATTCTTCGGGCTATGTCGGTTACCTTGGTTCTCCTACGGATCTCTTCATTTCTGATTCGATCACGTAGGGAAACTCCAAGCATAGCCCTCTCCATCGCCCTTTGGGTGACTTTCAGCCTTCTAATAAGGCCCATTGTGAGCGACCACGTTTCGGTTCCATATGTCATCACTGGCAACACACACTGGTCAAAGACTTTCGTCTTGAGACACTGCGGTATGTGGGACGAGAAGATATTGCGTAGCTTCCCAAACGCTGCCCAGCCGAGTCGGATTCGACGATTGACCTCTTTCTCGAAGTTGGACCTACCTAACTGGACAGTCTGTCCTAGGTACACATATTCGTCCACAACTTCGAGTGTAGCGCCTCCGATCTTCACTGGAGTGGGTATCACACGAGCATTGGACATGACCTTTCTCTTGTCCATGTTCATCCTGAGACCCACTCTTTCGGAAGCTCTACTGAGGTCATCGAGCATTGTACTGAGGCCCTCCATAGTCTCAGCCATGACTACTATATCATCGGCAAACCGAAGGTGAGTGATGTACTCGCCATTGATGTTGATGCCAGCCCCTTTCCAGTCCAGAACCTTGAAGACATCCTCCAGTGCAGCGGTGAACAGTTTCGGAGAAATAACGTCTCCCTGTCTCATCCCTCGCTGCAGAAGGATAGGTTTTGAGGTCTGGTCCTGAAGTCGGACTGACACAGTGGCGTTTTCGTACAGACACTTCAGCACCTCGATGTACCGATAGTCGATCTGGCACCGTTGAAGAGACTGCAGTACAGCCCAGGTTTCGACCGAATCGAAGGCTTTTTCGTAGTCCACAAACGCTAAACAAAGAGGCAGGTTATACTCTTCGGTCTTCTGTATAACCTGCCGCAGCGTATGTATGTGGTCCACGGTGCTAAAGCCTTTACGGAATCCGGCTTGTTCGGGAGGCTGGAAGTCGTCAAACCTGCGCGCTAGACGGTTCGTGATGACTCTTGAAAACAGCTTGTAGACATGGCTCAGAAGTGAGATGGGCCTATAATTCTTAAGTAGGGCATTGTCACCCTTCTTAAAGAAAAGTACCACCACACCTCTGTTCCATGCCTGTGGCGTTTTGCCCTCGAGTATGACGGAATCAAACAGCTTCTGAAGGGCCTTGAGAACGGGTTTCCCACCAGCCTTCAGGAGTTCAGCCGTAATTCCGTCATCACCCGGCGCCTTGTTGTTTTTAAGCTGCTTCAGAGCCATCCGAATCTCGTACAAGCTGATGTCCGGGATGTCTTCGGTGTAATGTCGGGTCAACCTAGCTCTTGGGTCATTTGCCAGATATTTAACGGGGTTACTTGTTGACATGTATAACTGTCCATAGAACCTCTCAATCTCCTTAAACAGCTCAGGTTTGGCGGATACGACTCTGCCATCATCGGTCTTCAGTTTTGTAAGCTGGCTCTGCCCAATAGACAGATCCCCAGTAAATACCTTGGAGCCCTTATTCCGCTCTATCGCGTCCTTGATCCGCTCTGTGTTATAGCGGCGAAGGTCGCTTTTCAAGGACTTAGAGATCTGTCTATTGAGCTGCCGGTACTCGAGCGCAGCTTCTGAAGACTGCAGGATCATTCCGCGCCTCTGTTCCATGAGCTGAAATGTAGGATGTGAGAGTTTCTTTTTCCTATTAGTACGGCGGGTCTTGAAGCACTTAGACCAGACCGTATGGGCAGTTTCCACGAACCCATCGTTAAAATCGTCCACGGAGCTCCCTAGGCACTCAAAACGATTCTGGAGTTCGAGCTGAAAGCTCTCGGGGTTTTGAAGTTGGATCGGTGCTGGACGGAGCATTGACTTCATCAGCCGACATCTTTCCAGCTTGATATTGATATTCAATGTGCCTCTTACCATGCGGTGATCGCTCCCGGTTTTCACCGCGTTGATCACAGAGACATCATTGAATATTTGCCTCTTCGTCGACATAATGAAGTCAATCTCTTTTTTTGTTGCACCATCAGGACTCTGCCAGGTCCACTTCCTGTGCTCACGTTTTCTGAAGAAGGAATTCATCATAAAGAGGCCTTCCTTCTCCATAAAACTAGCCAGTAGGTGACCCCGGTGGTTGCGACGTCCAACTCCAAATTGCCCCACTCTCAACTCATCATCGCCTCGCTTGCCCAGTTTCGCGTTGAAGTCCCCCATGTCAACGGTGAAGTGAGTTTTGGAACCATGTATGGCTCTGGAAATATCCTCATACATGGTCTCCACCTCATCGTCGGGGTGTGACGAGGTCGGAGCGTAAACCTGTATGACCTTCAACGAATACCTTGCGGATATTCTGAGTATAAAATCAAAATCAAAATCAAAAGTCATTTATTCAAATTAGGCTGAGGATCAGCACTTTTCGAACGTCAAAATTACAAAAGACAGTCCCCCCAAAACGCCCACCCGTCGCGCACTTCCTAGTGCTTTAGCTGGGAAGAAGAAGTGGCCAACAAACTCCCCAGCAGCACAGCTGTCTGTCCAGTTAGAAGAACTTGATTCTATACAATGGTATATAGTAAAACATTAAGAGACACAAATTAAATTAAATGATTTGCTATATGCCAGCTAGCCAACCCAATATACCAACAAATAAAATGAAAACTATACTCAAGCATAAGCAAAAAAAAATATGTATATAGAAACATGGCTGCAAAAATAAAAAACTGGCATAAAGGGCGTGACAGCTTACATATGCAATGCTGAATGTTCACATAGCTGTTACGACCTGAGTTACAACTCGAGGCCACATAAGGTACGCTACCCTGGTCGACACACTCTCGATCTTCACCACGTTGCTCATAAGGGACTTATGGACGATAAACCCGACGCCACCTTGGGACTGCTGGTCGCCCTCCCGGAAATAGAGCAGGTTTCTGGATTTGAGGATTATCGAGTCCTCCCCCTCTCTTCGGACTTCAGATAACCCTACTATATCCCATCGTAACCTGCTCAATTCTTCCTCCAGTTCGGCGATCTTCTCGTCGGTCCAAAGTGTACGCGTGTTATATGTTGCCAGGTCCAATTGTCGGTGTTTGTGGTAGCCGGATCTCCTCCGGGGATTCTTTGCACCCCTTGCCTCACCGTGGCCTTGACCGCTACCGTAGCCATGGTTAGGTGGGCCGCCGGGCACTAGGGGCCATTTATTTTTGGTGCTTGTCATTTTAGGGGGGGGGGGGGGGGTTGCCATAATCGCCACGCTTGGCAGGCGGGTTGGCGATCGCAGTATGATAGTCTGCAATGCATAGAGAACGCTGCTGCCCATTCTCTAGTATATCCCTTAGTCGCCTCTTACGACACCCACGGGAAGAAATGGGGTGATGCTATTCTTTACGTCCGGCACCTACACGGCCGCGCAGCGTGCTAAATATGATTTTTCTGTAATGTCATAGATGAGCGTTTCAATTATTATGGATATGAAGTATGCCAAAAGATGATTCTAACTGTATAGTTTCTGAGATATGATAGTTCTGCCTTTTAAGGACTATCGATATGAAATAATGCCAAGAGACGATTCTGACTGCGAACTTTCTGCGATATGATGGTTCTCCTTTTTCATTATTATGGATATAAAATTTATGCTAAAGATGATTCTGACTTATAAAATTATGAGATGTGAATGTATGATAAATGAGTGTATGCCAAACGAGTGTTAAAATCACCCCCCTAAAAAGTAACAAACCAGAAAAGTGTTGCTGATTTTATGTCCTCTAGAGAGCGCCACATGCGCCATTATGTTTATGAAATATTTTTTTTTTTTTAATTTTATATTTGAGTTGATTGAATGAAACGTAAATTGCGGTTTGCGGTTTACGATTTATGACGTATTAAAAAAAAAAACTACTCACTAGATCTCGTTTAAACCAATTTTCGGTGGAAGTTTACAAGGTAATGTACATCATATATTTTTTTTAGTTTTATCATTCCCTTATTTAAAAGCTACGGGGGGGGGGGGGGGAGGACACATTTTACCACTTTGGAAGTGTCTCTCGCGCAAACCATTCAGTTTCGAAAAAAGTGATATTAGAAACCTCAATATCATTTTTGAAGACCTATCCATAAATACCCCACACGTATAGGTTTGATGAAAAATTTGTTTTTGAGTTTCAGTTCTAAGTATGGGGAACCCCAAAATTTAGTGTTTTTTTTTTATTTTTGTGAAAAAATCTTAATGCGGTTCACAGAATACATCTACTTACCAAGTTTCACCAGCATAGCTCTTATAGTTTCGGAAAAAAGTGGCTGTGGCATACGAACGGACAGACAGACAGACAGACAAACAAACAGACAGACAGACATGACGAATCTATAAGGGTTCCTTTTTTTGCCATTTGGCAACGGAACCCTAAAAAGTCAGAGAGAACCTAAGCAAAAGGAAGCAATAGCAACACGGGCGGGAGATGGGATATGACGCAGTTGGAGTTGGGAACGGCATTTCACGCGGAAAAACTTGGGCACAGAAGCTAGTTGTTAAAATAACAGATCCGATACCATTTCCGCAACTGAACAAAAACAAACAACTGAACATCCCAACTAATTTGTGATCCCTCGTAAAACTTTAAAACTATTTTGTACGTTCGTTTTACGATGTTGATTTCAGAAGTAGTTGTTAAAAACTTTTCCAATATTTATTCATATCTTTTTACTCAGATTTTCAGAAATACTTTATTATTTTATAGCTATTTAATAACACTTATTAAACAAAAGTGTTGTTCATGTTCATGAGCATATATAAGAGAGTTTATTATTAGCTAAGTTCTTACTAAATCTATTGTACATATTGTAGTGTACTAAACTTTATGTAGGTACAAGTAAAAATGTTTCTGTTTTAATTTACTTTACATTCCCTCAGACACGTGCAAGTTATTGTAGAAATGTAATACAAAATAAATACACTGTTATGAGCGTCTAATCCTTACGCCCACGCAGTGCATCTTCACAAATATTGTATTTCATACACGTTATTAAAAGGAATGTTTAGATCCACTAGTTAACTGGCACAGTCCAGTGTGTAGTCCACTGTTAAGTCCAGCGTCTGATCAAGAAAGAAAAGTCATGAGTAGCAATACGATTTCATTCAAAAACTTGGTAGTTTGTAAATTATTATTACAAACTGCCAAGTTTTGAATGAAGTCGTATATTATTTAAAATTTATATTAAAACTAGCTAGGGCTAGCGGCTTCGCCCACGTATTATACATATACACCTTCTTGAAACACTGTCTTTTAATGAAAACCGCATTAAAATCCGTTGCGTAATTTATAAGATCTAAGCGTACGCAGGAAGCTTATTGTTTTTTTTTAATATATGAAGTAGATAGGAAAGGAGAGGAAGTAGAAGAAAATCATAGAGTTACTATTGTTTTTTTAATAGGAATTTATGTATTGGAATAGAATTTCAAGTTATTTAATAGATAACATACTCCTTAACACCCAAAAATACTTGTGAATGGTTTAGTTGAAATAAGTAGATGCTTTGAGTTCAGAAAACACACCATCTAAACCTACTAAGTGTATTTGTCTAAATGCAGTATTAAATTGAATAGATGCTTAGAAAACGTTATGTTTCTTATTCCCAGTAGGTATTCAGTTATTCGCTCAATGCATACTAATTCAAACGAGCGATATATTTTTCTCCTACCTTGAATGGTAATCGATTTCATTTGTTTTCGTTCGAATGCAGATACACGTTGCTGTGTGGGATCAAATGATACAACGCATCTTATGGCTATATAGAATCTAGTATTTAACAAGTTAACTGCCATGTCGGATTATGTGTCCGACACTTTTTTTCCATTCAGGCCTTGTCGGCAACCTGACCTACAATACATACAAAATCTAAACATGTCGTTGCTGCCTGGCGGCCATGTTTTTAGAATAAATAATGTATATATGGAATAAATAATGAATTTAAAGTGAACACCTAAGTATATTTTTTTAACTTGTTCTGGTTATAACCATGGCAGTTAACGTGACGTCATATACGTAATATATAAAGAGAGGGGAATAAAATTGTTTTCGTAGACAAGTCAATACAAAACATTAACTAGACCTCGATTGTACATAAATGGTATTATTAAAAATGTAATAGGATTATAAGGCTACGAAGTTCCAATTAACAGTTTTGATTTTATTTGATAATGTATGTATTAATGACGTTATTCGGAAAAGAACTGGAGTTAGCGACATAGCCTGCAAAGTAAACAGGTTGAAGTGGCAGTGGGCTAGCCATGTTTACCAAAGGACCAATGGCCGATGGAGCAGACGAGTCCTGGAATGGAGACTGTATATCGGCAAGCGTAGTGTGGGACGCCCCCAGCTAGGTGGACCGACGACCTCATAAAAGATGGCTAGGACGGAATGGATGCGGAAGGTGTTGGACAGGGTGTTGTGACGTAGCATGGGAGAAACCTATGTCCAACAGTGGACTGCGATAGGCTGAGTTGTTACGAATGTAGACATTAGGACTGTTTTCTATCTGTCATCCCAACCTACCAGCTGAAAAGTGTCCTATTTTCAGCAGAAATGTATAGCAAGGCAATTTTCTTCCTTATTGTCTGAGTACAAATAAGGGCTCTTCAAAGTATTAGTTACGTGTTTATTTTGAGGAATAAATACGCAAATTATTCAAAGGGGTCCAAAAGATATGTAAGTTTAAAAGTGAAGTATCTTCTGATGAACGACTTTTTAGAGCACTCTTCAATACGCTTGTATGTTACATACTTCAAAAAATAACTCATACTAAAAGTTACTGAAATTTATTTAGCAGTCAATTAAGTACATATACTAGGTGTAACAGAATAAATGCAAGACTTTCAGGTCTTGCATTTATTCTGTTACACCTAGTATATGTACTTTGTTACTTACATAAAGCTGTGTTTGTTTTATGATGTAATAATCATAGTAAGTTGTCGTAAACAGTGACATTAAGCTGATCTTATTATAGGATATTATATACTAACATTACTTCACAATATTTCTACCAAAATAAGTGGATCACAATGTGTTCTAGAGCTTTTGTAGAAATCTTTTACCGTAAAACATACACCATGACATTTTGATCGTCTTACAACGGCCACTACCCACTCACGTATCCAAAGATACACATCCATACGAAAAAAAATAACATTTGATTAACTAAAAATACTAAGATACCAAAATGTGGAAAAGCATTATAGCTGAGCAAAGACTGTTGTTTGTTAACTGTATTCTTTCAATTTATATTTCCATATAATTTTCTTTACTGCCACAATTAGCAATTCAACATCAATTTCGTCACTGGATTCATTTTACTAATTCGCAACGCGTGCAATCTCTTGAACTATTTGCATTCGACTAAGAAAATGGCGGACGTGGCACGCTATAACTGCAAGTGTCACTATTGGTCGACGGCAGCCGTCCACTCTGCCGTTGGCAACATGCCGCATCTGTGTAAGAGCTCTTTCAAGTCATAATTGGATGATATTCATAATTATGTTCTTGGAAATCCGTGGACGAAAGTAATAAAAGAAAGAAAATACTCAATGAGTCAAGAAACACTTAAAAACTCGTGACACCACAGTCGTATTTTTTAATGAACCAAGGTATAAATATTATCTACCTACCTAATTCCACTTCTTTGGTACACAGTGCCGTGTGACCTCTGCGGTTGTAGCCTTTGCTTTTCTAGTTCGTGTAACAGACTGGTCATTAATTTAGATACTTAATTTGTCTTTTTTTTAAATTGGACTAAGACGTTAATCTGTTATAAAAAGCCTTCAGTTGTTGAAAGAGATGAATTGAATCCAGGCGTTTTTGCCTGAGCCAAGTAAATATTGATTCTTCTGTACTTTAATTCTTAATCAAGTTTCAAGTTATTGTGTCGTGTTATTTGCAGTCAACCAAGTTATACTGTTGAGTTCTGCATAAATTGTGTAAGATATACTTCAAATTTGGTATGTGCATTCCTTTATTTGCTCTCTCTGCGGAAGTATTGGCCTTTTCTTTGGTGTAATATCCCATTTTATTTGTTGTGAGTTAAAAGGCTGGTTCCGGACTTTTTTCCGGGTACCAGACTATTCACTAAAGTTGTGTTCTTTTGGGTTGTTTTTACCAGCCGCATAGAGTCTGTGGAGTTCGAGACCGACAAGATCGTTTTGGTCCGCAACACATAATCATCGAATCACCTGCGATTCCGTAGAGGCGTGCTACGCTTTGAGGTTGCCACTCGCCTGGATCGATAGTTATATAGTTTTTTAAGCCATAGTGATAAATACCTACATTCAGTTGACATTTCAATACTAGTTGATCTTTAACTAGGACCGCTTGTATTGAGATAGCGTAGGTTTACGTAATTTAGTGGTCACGAACCTAAAACCGATTGCAATTGATTCTTTAGTTCAAAACCCAAATGCTTAACGAAGATTTGCGATCCGATTTACTTTAAGCTTTTTCCTAACCTCGTTTCATTTAACCCAAATTACCTGTTTCGCAACTATTTTTAATGATATTTAAGCTTCTTATATTTTTGAAACGTTTCTATTTTTAAATATTAAGCAATTATACGTAAATAAAGTGGTGAATCTGAAGTTATATTTCGCTGCAATAGGTATCAAATCATTATGCTGCTTCACACACAAAGCTATTATAATAATATTCAACCAGCTTCTACACTGTAGAGCACAAGAAATAATTATCATCAACGAATGCCTTTCACGCAAGTGTAGCTATTCAAGTACTTCTAAAATAATTAACAGTTCCTATTTCACAGCCCGTCTTTAGAATATCAAGCAGAGGCATCAGGGATGTAAAATGTCAGATTGCCGTCACTCATACGTCTGCTCACTGAAACATGCCTCGGTTGAGTTGAGCGCTAGCAGAATGACGGCGTCACTGATGAACTAGAAATGCTTTGATATTCCACACGAAAATTATCTGATGAAACAATGTAAAATTTAAACTCTAAAGCAAATTTCATGTACCTAGTAATTACAAAGTTGACTCAATTGATGATCACATCGCAATTCCCCAGTTATTCGTCACAACTCTTGTATTTACAAACCAAATAATGTTGTACATCAAGGCTCATGCTATGAAAAGACTTTGTTTTCCGCGTTATGGCTCCAGAAGACACGTGACAGAGAAACGATTTCTATGACGATGTAACGATCTCTATGAAAACTTTGTGTAATTTATTCTGCCAGAATCGTATTGCACCATACCTATCTTCGTGCCCGTCTGTGGGAGCCTTTAATGTCACTTACAAACATTGACATATTATATTACTGAAATCAATGCTTACAAAGGAAAAAAATTTAACCAGTGCGCAAATTTTTTTTGGTGATTCAGTATCAGTACTAGAACACATTTCAACAATTTTTTCAATACTTAAAAAAAAGGGTCCACCCTTTATGGCAGAATTTTTTTCGTCATAATATTATTTTGCATGACAGCGGATAGCATAAACTTCATTTCGCAGAAAATCGTTTGGCATACACTCATTTATCATACATTCACATCGCATATTTTTTTAAGCCAGAATCATCTTTAGGCATAAATTCTATATCCGTAATAATGAAAAAGGAGAACCATCATATCGCAGAAAGTTCGCAGTCAGAATCGTCTCTTGGCATTATTTCATATCGATAGTCCTTAAAAGGCAGAACTATCATATCTCAGAAACTTTACAGTTAGAATCATCTTTTGGCATACATTTCATATCCATAATAATTGAAAAGCATGCAAGCAAGCATGCAGCATGCAAGTAAGCATGCAGCATGCAAGCAAGCATGCAGCATGCAAGCAAGCTCCAGCATGCAGACGAGCATGCAACATGCAGCGTGCATACTTTCTGTCACGACTTCGGCGCTGCGTGGCTCCGGCGGTCCCACGCGAGCTCATCGTCGCAGATGGTTTTACGCTCACCACCGCAGCTTCGGCTTGCTGGCCGGCCGGTGGCGAGCGTCAAAATCACCTGCTCCTCAGCTCGCGGGCCGCCTCGCCCCTCCGCGCCTACGCGGGCTTAAATTACACTCTAGGGGTAGGGCAGACAAGACTACGTGGAGTCGGTTCTGCAGCGATTCGTTTCTGTCAATAACTTTTGAAGCACAACATATATTGACTTTTTGAGACACGATTTTAATTTTAATTTAAGGTTAAAATGCAATTTTATAGAAATGACACTATGCCTAAAAAAATTATTCTAAATGAAATTCTGCCATCTTCTTAGTATGCCAAGTGAAATTGTACCAAATAATCGTCGCTATAAATAAATGTTATGCTAAACGAAATTCTGCGGAATGTTAAGTCTGCCAAAGGTAATTATGCTTAATAAAATTCTGCCATCTTAAAATTATGCCAGCGTTAAGTCGGACATATAAACATTCGGCCAAACAATGATTATGCTAAACATTTTTTATGCCTTACAAATATTCGTTTAAAGAAGATTATGCCAAGTGTGTTATGCCAAATAAAATTCGGAGCATCAAGTTTCTGCCAGATAGAGGGAACCCTAAAAAAAATTATCCGAACTTAAATCAGTAAACTGTGGACACCCTACATATTTCGTAATATCATATCGACAATAGGAATAGGTCAGTAACCGCACGCCGGCGTAGGTACTTCGAACTTCTTAGAATTTTGACCGATCGAACAGCTGGTCGGTCACCTTCGCCACCGCGCCGACGCTGGTAGGTACTTGTAGCTCCGCTCGTTCGTTCATCTTTGCCGCCGGCGCCGCGCGCAAGTTACCATAAAAACCAGTTTCAAAATAAACATCTTTCGTTAACGATAACTTAATTTGTTTGTACTACGATATATCAAAATAAAAATTGCATGGTTTGAGTTTAAGTTTAATTTGTTAAAATTTGCGCACTGGTTAAAACTTATCCTGTATAAGTATTTACTTACGTAGAAAGCAAACTGTTACCAGCATTTTCAGAATCCACTGTGACTAATCGAATAAATAAAATACGTGCAAAAAACTATATCCTTTGCATACACAGTAATGTCCCATATACTATTTTCTGATGTTCCGGTGTCGGGAATGAAAGTGCCGCTAGAGCCATTTTTGTCTCGCCTTTTATTATAAGTATTTCCGTTTATAGAAACAGGCATACAACTTTCAGTCATCGTGAAAAACATTTTAGTACCGGAATAAATTGCTGATCAAGATTTTGTCCAAACGTCCTCTTACGGTTATATGATAGTGACAAATGATTTACTTTTTGTTAATAGGTTCGTACAAAATTAGTTACACGTCTATCATATTTTTTAAACTGGATGAGGTTGACGTTTCCTGTCTGACTACTCCGAGAAGAAAGGCCGAAACCAACTCAGAAGTCACAGTCACTTTTAAAGTTCAGACATAAACTTGATCAGATCCTGTGAAGACCATGTAGGTCGATTACTGAATTATTTTAAGGAAAGAACCCCACTATTTCTTCTACTTTTGAGTTAAAGTTCATAGGGTAACTCATAACAAAATAATATCTCTTTACCTAGCTGAGTATAATATAATTGAAACAGACGAGGATAACTTTATAAGTGAATAATTAAATTATTCTGGCAAAGTTAACGGAACTGTGTTTGTACCAAGGACGACAGTTTTACTGTAAATATAGAAAACACGTATTGTTATTGTCGAATGGAAATTATCTCCGGAAAGTTAGCCGAGTCAGATAGAAAGCTGAAGTGACGCATTCCCAACAAACTGTGAAGATTAATAACGGTGAAGTTAATTACTTTTGGGCAATAGAACACGGAGTTGCGCAGAGCAGCCATTAATGGAATAAATTATAGAAACTGCTGCCCTTTCCATCACTCCGTTGCGCTCGAATAGGTTCTAGGAAAATACGAAATTCACCATTCTTACTTCCTTTAAAAAGGCGCATCAATGGAATGTTGAACGAGGCAAACGAAAGGATATGAATGAATTAAAAGGCTAAGAAGTAGTTCCACATAGGAGTCGTTTCGTAGCATGTAGAAAGAGGCAGACGGGTGTACGGCTACACGAGAATCGTAGCACGTAGCGACTTGTAGTACTAATGCCATCATGAATATTATGTGCATTTGAAAGAAAACGTATTTTGTAAATGTCTTACTTAACAAAATGCTTAAAAGACCGAATAACACTTGTTAAAATACACGCTTATCTGTTCCACATGGTGTCGTCGCCATTTCGTTAATTTAGCGTTATTTTACGGCCCATTAGCGTTTATTAGCTTGCAAGCAGCAAGCATGACACGTATTTTTCTCTTAGCCGTCAGTCGTATGTAGTACGTACCTAAGTACCTTTTATTTATGCCAGGGGACGTTTCGATAACCCGCAACGGCAACACCCAACCCCTTTATGTAATTGGAAAAAAGTGATGAATGGGTTAATACCATTTCATTTGTAAAACGAGTAATTTATGGGATTATGAGGTGTTTCTGTTTTTTTTTCGTGGGCGCGTGTATTTGTGTCACGGTTAACGCAATGGTTTTTTTACACATTTCATTTTAAATTGTTGGGAAATTTATCAAAACGTGTCATACGTATAATAGAGCGTTTAAAAATAATGCTTAGGTAGTTTAGGCATTTAAAATTATTTTGCGTAGAAACTCAAGTAGGTATTAATTTTATCACAAAAGATAAACTTTATTCTGTACTTCTCTAACTACAGCTTCAAGAGGCAAAATATTTTGAACAAAAGTTTGAAAAAAAATATGTCTATGATCAAAGGAAAGGAGGCCATGAAGCGCTTGAAGAGCAAAACTCAACCCCTTTTATTACAAATCAAGGTTTTTATTTAGATTACGTTTAAATCATCCATCCCAAGGGGTAATTGCGTAGTACACTATCAGTAGGAATCGCTTTCATTTTGACAGTTCCGCAACATTCATGTCGTTGTTTACGCAGGTAGGCAAACATTTTTTTCAAACATATGAAACGATGGATGACAAATAAGGTTCAAAATGATTCAGATTCTGATTAATAGTGTGTTACGTAACTAGGGTTCAGGTTTTGAATTAAGAACCCAATAATTCTAGAAATGTTGTTCTTTTTACAAAACTGACAACTTAGTACTGTGTTAAGTTTTGTCATTTTTGTATACAGAACTTTACCCAAATCGAAATAAAGTTGCAAATGCAAAAACTGGCTCAGACCTTTAGACTAGAACTAAAGATAGATGGCATTTTGTAATAAGACAGAATAAGTTATTTCAGTGTTTAACACATTGATGGATGTGACGTCTAAACTTTACAACGGTCTTAATACCTACCTCTCTACAGTGATCGATATTTGATGGAATTTACATATATTATGTCGTTATTTGCGATAAGATGATTGATACTAAAAATATATCTATTTTTATTCCCCTAGACTATCAGGTTTTGACACTCGTATCTACATAAGCTCTGCAAAAAAGCATATAAAAAAGTTAAAAAAAAACATCTAAAAAGTTAAAAATAATTCGTATTAAGTTTAATAAGTTGAAGGTAAAATTTGATCAAAGAATCGTCGTGTCGAAATGGCTAAACCAATTTAGATAAAACATATCGAAGAAACGCCGATAGAAAGCCTACGTTTAGATAAAAAGAACCACACCCAAATCGGTTTACGTGTTTAAGAGCTACGGTGCAATAGACGGACACACATTTTTGCGTCGGGGGTTTAAAAGTGTTACTAAGTTTTTGTTATTTCAGTAAGTATCACAAAGAAATTTGCAATTTCCTTATAAAAAATTCTATAGGCAGTAATATTTCTTCAGCGTTTCGATTGTGAATCAATCTATTTGAATGATTTAACTGGGTTCGGCGAATCCGGGAGTGAATGGAGAGTTATTACTCGAAGAATATTTCTTAATCGTCGTTTCTTTTGAATTATGTCAATGTCAAAGATATCGAGATATTAAAAGTAGATTGGACCAAGACTCCAGGACATTTGCGTTAATAGAAAGATTACGTAATCACTTCAAACTTAAAATAGATTCCTACTCTAAGAAACATAATGGCTTCTTCTTGGTATTGTATTTCTAGAATGTATTGTTTATTTTGCTAGGCTATTCTATTACTTTTGTTTGTGTTGCCAAAACCTTAGGTAACTTAGTATAGCTGTATAACCATGAATGAATGACCGTTAGTTAATGAAATGATTGCTTATGTATTATTTCATTGAGTTTTACTGCAAAATAATGTTAGAAATATAAATCTCAAATGGAGAAATCTTACTTTTTTTGAGCAGACATGAGGTGATAGCAGGTAAAAAGAGGGAGGATATAACGCGAAACTTCTTCAAACCGTTCCCGCCACAGTCCGCTCTTCTGATAAGAGCGCAGCTTCTAGAATGTCCAGGAAGCCGTGTGACTTTGATTATATACCTATATAATCAAAGCCATGTGAAAAACATACGACGTGTACCCGTCTTTTGTCTGACGTCCGTCAATTAGGCTGTGCACGAAAAAAAATCTTTATTAACCCTTCTTTCGTAAAATTTGAATGAAAAACTTCAAAACGAGTTTATTTTATAATGAAATACTTTTTGCCGAAATTTTAAAATTAGAATTGTGGTGGATCGCTTTTTCCCTAAAAAAATTATGTCATAAAACAATGTTAACACACTTGTTTGTAAAGTGACTCTTATGGCAACGCGTTTAATTTAATAATTCAGCTTACCACTAGTGTTAGTTGATTTTGTTTTCAATTTCCGCAAACCATTTTTTTTTTGTAGGTTGTTCAGCGATTTTCCAAATGCCAGTGCACCATTTTTCATAAATATTTGTGAATGTTTTCGTTGTATGGTTGATTATTATCAAAATGTCCACTTCGCGTAGGTTAGAAGAGCAATTAACAATACAAGTCGGTTTTCCTCTTCGCAAGTTTGTTGAAAACGTCGTAAGAAAACCACGTGTGCATTGATCATTACATACTCGGCTCCCTTATCGCACTCTCCTACGGCTCATCAAAATAATACCGCAGCGGGTGGTACTAACCGTGATAGCACACTTGTATCCTAATGTACTATTTTTACTAAGACGTTAATACATCCCAGGAGTTTCCATATATTTATTATGCGGGCGGCGAGCAATGGGTAGTTCGCGCCCGGTAAGGACCAGGCTCGGGTCGACGGCGCGTAGTGTTCCACGCGCGCCTCAAAGAGGTGTCAGCAGCACTGAAGGGGTCTGCTAGGACCGATGCCTGCCAGGGTCGCGAGATTGTTCGAAAGAGATACTGTAACCCTGGCACATGGGCAACTGAAGGGACACGGGTGGGTTTTAGTCAGTAAAAGTCTGACACGCCCTCCTGCTCCGCCCAGAGCGGGAGAAGTCATTTGATGATTTCCCATCCATAAAAAAAACGAGTTTCCATCATTTTCTTTTTCTATGGAACGCATATCAGGGGCGCGCCGTTTATATAGCCATATAAAACTATTTCTTACTCTCCTCTTCGCTACTGCGGAGCTCGAATTCTGGGGTTTGTTTCCCATGTCGGGAGAAATGTTATTGAGTTTTTCGTATCTGAATTTTTTCAGTAGCAGCCCGGAATTTTAATTTGTGCCCGGTTGATGGCAATAGGCTCGCCCTATAAATTCTGGGATAAAAACATAACTGGTGAAATGTGGGATTAGTATAGATACACGTCTGCCCAACCCTTCGAGGAAACAAGACGTGATTTTACGGTTTTCTTTGATTTTTCATTTAGTACGTGGAATCCTAATGTATGTGAGTAGATTAAGTACTGTATGAAACTGCAGATAGCTAGGTGTTAAAACAATCGTGTTATATTATTAAAAACCTCGCATAGCACACTCGTATGTAACAATAACACTAATTATGCAACAGTTTCATAAACTAATATTATCTTACTATTAACAAAGCTTGTTTCTTCGCTCGTAACCCTATTGTTTTTAACCGACGAAAAAAACGGAGGAGGTTATCAATTCGACGAGTATATATTTTTTTTTGTTTTTTTTTTTTATGTATGACCACGCATAACTTTTTACATAGTAGTCCGATTGTGATAATTCTTTTTTTATTGAAAAGGGTATACTCCGAGAGTGGTCCCATATAAATTTGGAAAACAAAATCAAACCCTAAGGGTCGGAAAACAGGGGATGATTGATTGTTCATTCATTGATTGTGATGTATAACCACGCATAACTTTGTACAGAGTAGTCCAATTTTGATAATTCTTTTTTCATTGGATAGGGTCTACCTTGCCAAGTATTATTAGTACATTAAAGCCACAAAAAATTACAAAATAATAAAATTTAACAAAAAATTAAACCGCCGAAAAAACAGAAAAGCAAAAAAAAACCTTAAAATTTTGAGTCAGCGCTGAAAAATCAATGAACAAAGATCACTCAAAGCGCCGCGCCGACTCAAAATTTTAAGGTTTATTATTTTTTGCTTTTCTGTTTTTTCGGTGGTTTAATTTTTTGTTAAAAAGTTTTTATTATATTCATTAAGTTACTGCAAATAATGTTCATGTTCCGTGTGTTGACAGATGTTAAGATTAGTACCACCCATTTGTTCATTTGTTCCCATGCGTGTCGTAAAAGGCGACTAAGGGACTTACTAGAGAATGGGCAGCAGCATTCTCTATGTATTTTACCACTATACTGCCAAGCGTGGCGATTACGGCAAACCCCCTACATTTTTTGGGGTAGGCCTAAGTCCAGCAGTGGATGTTATTCGGCCGTAATGATGACGACGACGATGACTGCAAATAAAGCATTTACAAAACAATGTGTGTAGGTATGTTAAAGTTTGAGTGATAACTAAGGCCCGTCAGGCATCCTGCAAATTCAGTGAAACGTAGGTTCGAGAATGACAGCACCATTATCCGCTCTAATGGCAGAATTCCGCAATGTAGGGCCAAAACTTTAGGTACACCGGTGTGTAGATATTCCTGTCTTGTATTACATAATCATTCCTGCAATTATGTATCCATTTATGGGTTCGTATAAACGCGTGTCACTCTCTTATTTTTACCCGAATCCAAGAAAAAAATATGCATTTAGCGAGTATTTTTATATTTATTTATCATCTGTTAATTAATTTTGCTGGAACGCTGATAATAAGAACTTCACCAGTCAATATAGGCTTGACAGGCGGATTTTTGTATCGCTCGTTTACTTTTGATTACATTATTAATAGAGACTGAAATATATATTTGTAAGTATCCAATTAATATAAGACGTGAAATTTAATTAGCTCCAATAATTGACTTGATATTATAAAACCATCAGTCTAGACTACCCTTTGTACTTTTTGATTTCTTATGTTTTTACCCCACTTATGTTTTTGTTTTTCTATAATTTCAAATCTAAGATAGAAGTAGGTCAAAGAGTCGAAATATTTTATTAATCACATTCTTCAAGAAGTAATTCATTACTCTCTAAACTTTATCAAATTAAAAGTTGTCAAGACAGTGTGTTAAGAGGTCGAACACGATTTTTTTACGGATTTTGCTGATTTACGTGATTATAAAGACGTGACATGACAGTAAAAATACTGTACTTATTTCTAGAAGTTTAAATGCACCATATGAAAGATCATTTCAATTGTGATCGAATGAATGAGCAATTTTTTAATCATTTCATTTTGTTTAATCGACTTCGAGCCAGCGACTGTTTTGAAAATTTTGCGGTAAGAAGTTTAGAATAACACATATCTACGAATCGTTTTAATAACGTCCACACGATATGTAAAAATTGAAATGTATTGTTGTGAAAGTTGTCTATACAATGAATGCATCGTTTTTTATCATTTTCATGTTAGAAAAAAACTTAGTCAAATTTGAGAGAAAATGGGCAATAAATTGGTTTTGATTTCGGCTACTCAGATCTCACCTTGGTATAATTAAAACAACAGAAATAAACTTCGTTTCATTTTTTTCTTTTTTCTTTTTTTTTTATTTCCCTAAAAACAAATTAAAAAGAATTGACAGTAAATAATGTTTAAGAATAACCTAAATCTCGAATTATAATTCTCGACAAAAGCAAAACGGAGGTTATTCATTAGATTTTAACTGAAATGATCCTTCATGTTGTGCATTCAAACTTATAGGAATGCAATATTTTAGCTGTAATAGTATGTCTGTAAAATCAAGGACTAGAGAATGGGCAGCAGCGTTCTCTATGCGTTTTACCATCAGACTGCGATCACCAGCCCGACTGCCAAGCGTGGCGATTATGGCAAACTCCCTCTAATCAGGAAAGGCCTATGTCCAGCAGTGGACATCTTTCAGCTGAAATGATGATAAAAATTATGACAATCAACTTGATTGTCATAATTTTTTCGGATTCGCTGATTTACTTGATTGAATCAAGTAAATCAGCGAATCCGACAAAATTTCGTGTACGGCCTCTTAAAGAATAAGAGATCTGTTGAACATTTTGTTAAGACATTAAAAAAAAGTACTAAGTTACAATATTGGTTTATTTAAAAGTACGTTTAGCTTTACCTGCGCTACCTATCATCAAAGTGTCTAGCAAAAATAGGACTAAAAGTCCTATGAATAAAAGCTAAGTAGGCACTTAAAAATACAATTTTTAAGTGCCTACGTAGCTTTTACTATTTGACTGAACAATTATAAGTTAAAACTAAAATGATCTATAGGTACCTTATTCATAGGTCAAAGCTGAGCGTTGAATTAAAAAAAGGAAAGTATGCGAAGTCTGGGAACGAATTAGAATGTTTGTCTATGTATGTTCCAACATCACGAAAAATCTACCGGATAATTTTATTCAAATTTTGCAAAGATATTCCTTATGAGTGTAGTCAGTCAGTAGGCTATACATTATCACGCTTCTTGCTATGTGGGATTAGCCATTCCGAAATGTTCGTATTCGTCAATAGTTTACCGCAAATTGTAAAAAATACAAGCTAATGCTTACAGATGTTTATTGTTTGAATGATTTATCAACACATTGCTTATAACTTTATGCCGCTAAGTAACTACTTAGCGCCATAAAGTTATAAGCAATTTGTTGAAAAAAACAGCCCTGTATCACAACATAATATAATACATATAGGGCTGTTTTTTTGGGTGGGAAATCATCAAATGACGTCCTCTGCTCTGGGTGGAGCGGAAAGGCGTGTTAGACTTTTACTGAGTAAAACCCTCCCGTGTTCCTTCAGTTGTCTATGCAGGGCCTACAGGGTGAATGTTTGAGATGGGAAATTACTAGTGAAGGCTGCGAGTGTCGACATCAGAATGAGCTGCTTTTCACACGGACAACTGTATGCCATTTGTTCCCGTCACCAGTTTTATAAAATTTGGATATTATTTTAATAAATTGTAAGGTTTTTTCCTAAGTCGAGGTCCGTCCCCCATAGGTAAGGGTAGGCTCTCAGCGATAAGCTGCTCTAGTTTTAAGTTTTTAGCTTTTGGTGGGGCTTGGGGGCCTTAATTTGTTAAGGTAGCCACAGGTAAGTCCGGTTCACCAGCCGACAACCTCATAAATGCCCTGTAAGATGACATTCCTAAAAAAAAAAACAATACTTTCACGCGAAGAAGTCATCGGCAGAAGCTAGTCTCGTTTAAGACAAAATAAATTGCTTTTACTTTTGGCATAAAGTTATACAGATTTTTAGCTTAAAATTCTAAAAAACAAGATTTAGATAAGTAATACATTGTATAAGATTTATGAAAAGAGTTTTATTTCACAAAGAACAGTCTAAAATGGGTTGGAATCTGTTATTTCTCAACGCTCCCAGATGTCTCTCTCCCTGGGCTCTATTTTTTACAAGTTGTAAAATTTTCCAACTGCGACAGTTTTAAATAAATACCAATTCTATAATTTTCAAGTCATATTTTCAGCATCAATAGTAAAACAATCTATTCCTCCAGTAAGTACCTATTTAGAATTTATTGATTATGTACGACGAACATGTAAGTATGTATTTATTACCTTGTAGCTGCTGCTTCCGTTTCCTGCAAGTATAATTATATAATAATGGTGTAATTTTACATTGGCTTCGTTTCTCATCCTGTAGGATTCAATTTACATATCCCGTAAATAGAATCAATCATTCCAAGAAATATTTATTTAACTTCCTCTCGGAAACAAAAGAATTGTTTTCAGAAAATATTTTTCAGAAATCTGTTTGTTTTGCGAGGAAAATTCTTTCGTAACTTTTTGATTGGTCTGATTGGATATTCCTTTCACTATTTTTGATGATTTCATCATCATCATTAATTATTTCAGCCGACAGGCCACTGCTGAACATAGGCGTTCCAGTTCCTCGCCAAGGAGGGGTTTGTCTTATTCGCCACGCATGGCAGGTGGGTTGGCGATAGCAGTATTGTGGTAAAATTCATAGAAAACGCTGGTGCTCATTTTCTATCAAGTTCCTTAGTCGCCTTTTACGACATCCACGGGAAAAAATAGAATAGATGGTGCTATTCTTTAAGCCTGGTACCACACGATGCTGATTTAAATCATTATAATTAGTTATCCTTTGTTTCCTCATTGCTTGTTATTGTTTCAGTATATCAATGACTGTAAATTTACTTTAATTTACATTTGTGCCCGGTTAATGGCAATAGGCTCGCCCCCTAATACATGGAGCTTAAACATAACTGGCGAAAGTGGATGTTCGATTGGTACATCTGTATCCAAGCCTTCTTGGAAAATAGGCGTGATGTTATGAATGTACGTATAAAGCCTACCAAGGTTATACTCGAGAATCTTTTACTTTACGTCTTGTTATCATAGTGATTAATTTATTTATATATATAGTTATTATAGTGATTAACATATATTTATACTAGCTGGCTGTACAGACGTTGTCCTGTTTCCTAGAACTCGATAGCAGCGCCACCTACCGGGTCCAATAGTGAATCTAAACTATCCAGGGTGCCACCCAGGGTACAAAAAAACCGGCCAAGTGCGAGTCGGACTCGCGCACCGAGGGTTCCGTACAAACCTGCAGATATTCACGGTTTATGCATAAGGTTTATGTTTATGAAATTAAGGTTTTTTTTTTTAATTTTTATACTTGAGTTGATTTGAATGAAAGGTAAATTGTGGTTTACGATTTATGACGTATTAAAAAAAATTACTTACTAGATCTCGTTCAAACCAATTTTCGGTGGAAGTTTACATGGTAATGTACATCATATATTTTTTTTAGTTTTATCATTCCCTTATTTTAGAAGTTACGGGGGGGGGACACATTTTACCACTTTGGAAGTGTCTCTCGCGTAAACTATTCAGTTTAGAAAAAAATGATATGAGAAACCTCAATATCATTTTTGAAGACCTATCCATAGATAGATACCCCACACGTATGGGTTTGATGAAAAAAAAAATTTTGAGTTTCAGTTCCATATATGGGAAACCCCAAATATTATTGTTTTTTTTTTCTATTTTTTGCGAAAATCTTACTGCGGTTCCCAGAATACATCTACTAACCAAGTTTCAACAGCATAGCTCTTAAAGTTTCGGAAAAAAGTGTCTGCGACATACTTGGACAGACATGACGAATCTATAAGGGTTCCGTTTTTTGCCATTTGGCAACGGAACCCTAAAAATGCATTCAAATCGGTCCAGCCGTTTACGAGGAGTTCAGTGACACACACACGTACAGTAGAATTATATATATAAAGATATTAATCACTATAATAACTAGACGTATACTAAAAGATCCTCGAGTATAACCTAGATAGATACTTTATACGTACATTCATAACATCACGCCTATTTTCTTCTAAGGGATGGGCAGAGGTGTGCCTTTAGTGCACCCACATTTTGCTAGTTATGTTTAAGTCCCATGTAACAAGGTGGCGAGCCTATTGCCATTAACCGGGCACAAATTCAAACATCGGGCTGCTACTGAGAAATTCCAGAAAGAAAAATCCAATAACACTATTACCAACCTGCACCCTAATTGCGAAACGCACAATTTATCAGAATCTGAATGGGATTGAAGATTATTTCAAAACCATTGCGTCATTTGTTCGAATAAATTGTCGGCTCAGCAACGTAAATAACGCAATGAATGTTGTTTAACTATGAATATTAAACCAATTGCTACCGATAAAAAGTTCCGCAATTAGGGTCCCTGGGTATCAAACCTCATGCTCAGCTGTAACTCTTGCGACCATTAAACTAACCAGGTAGTCAGGTACTATTAGTCTGTAAATTATATATATATATATAACTAAAGTATATGCCAGCAATAAGAAAGCATTACTAATATCTACCCGTCTATGCAATATGTTCCTTTGTAAGTTACATAGGTACAGACAAATTTCGGGTATTATTAACATCGTATGTTATTTGCAGCAATTAATATTCATCTACGATTTAATAATGTACTCATTGTGCTTTACCTTGGTTGGTATGTTCTCTCTTATATCTATGATTAGTAGGTAATGAAAAAGATAGGTTGTACCCATAGTTCTGTTTGTATATTTTCCTACTATCATACTTTATTTTTGTTTTGCAAATATGATACTTAGGTGCATCATACATGTTAAAATCATAACATTACCTGGGAGTTATTGAAAACCGGCCAAGTGCGAGTCGTACTCGCACACGAAGGGTTATGTATAACAAGGCAAAAATGCCGCTTGTATCGAGAGTTCTTACAATTTTTAAGTTTATACATATAATAGAATTACACACTCTGTGAAACCTCTACCGATATCAACTGTCTACCTATTACAGTTCATGAGATACGGCCTGCTGACAGACAGACTGACGGACGGACGGCCAACGGAGGCTAATCAATAGAGTCTCGTTGGCACCTTTAGGGTGCGGCACCCTAAAAAGGGTTGTTAACATTAGTTTTCATAACTCAAACAATAGGTACCTCATTAATAATTTCTTACTGTTTCAATGTTTTCATGTTTTAGAATAAATAAACAAGGCGTTTAACAAATCCGATGTGTTTTTGATGTCTGGCCCCTATATAACAGAGCAAGCTTTGCAACTAACAAACATTTGCGAATATAAATGTCTGTTACCAGTTTTGTGGATTTTAAAATGGAAACACTCGTTTATCTGGTTGTTTGTGGCGCAGATATAATAAAACGAAGTTTACATCCCTAGCTGTTGTTTTCATTTCATTTATGACGCGTCATCACACTAAGAGAGTGCAGTAAACCTCTGATATAACTCGTAAAAACTATCGCTGCGTTTATTACAGTTATCAAGTAGGAACACAGTTTAGTTCTTCTTTATCATCATCATAATAAGGCCATTATCCAGACCATAGGCCTCCCCAAATTTGGGGGGTTTGTCATAATCGCCACGCTTGGCAAGTGGGTGCAATCGCAGTGTGGTGGCTAAATAAATGCATAGAGAATGCTGCTGCCCATTCTCCATAAGTCCCTTACTCGCCTTTTAAGACAGCCACGTGAAGAAATGAGATGATGCTGTTCTGTACGTACGACATCACACGGAACCACCGGCACCACACGCCACTCTTCTTTACATAGGTAGTCATATATTAAGTTCTTTATCTGCCCAGCCTTTTCGCATCGACGACTTTGGTGTCGGCTTATAGACAAACTCAGTGTAGTTGGATTACAGTAGGTAGTTTACATCGAGCGACTGATTATCTGACCTCCGCATCCCAGTTAATAAGTAATACGATATCCCTTGGTAAGACTGGTTATCAGACTTGAGATAGCTCTATCCTCAACATTTGTAGGATTTGATTCGTTTTCTGTTAACTCTGTGTCGTGTTTTGTTGTTGTCATAGATATAATATTTTCTCTGTTGTCTTGTATGGTTAGGCAGAGATCTGCACTGATAAACCTATACATATATAACTCGCTTATTTAGAGCATTAGCTAAGAGGTGGTTCTATGTTACCATTCACCAAAGTAAATTCCAATCTCTAAAGTGAAACTGAGAATTTCCGTCTAGGAAATTCATTACGCGTATTTGGCGTTAAACAATGCAAGTATATAATTTTGCTTCATGAAAACTTTAGCGTTGTTAAAAACTGTCATTGGGTTAAAACGGTTAAATAGTTCTATAATAATTTCACCCCGGTAACTTGCAAAATATTAAAGCGTCAACAAAAGTCGCTATGACGTAATAACTAAGTGGTAAAGCGAGCGACTTTAAAGCTCAGTTAAGCAGATTGAAAACTGTTGGTACTTTGAAATTCCAAAGGAAATAACCGGGGTTGGCGCACTCGGAGTAAAACGACTTCCTCGACGGATACACCAGTATTTAAATGCCTTCACCGGAAACAAACGATTCCGGTACATTGACGCAAACATTTTTGTTCTTGTTTACATAATTACACAGTTTTTGTCGGGTATTGTGCTAAAGAGTTCACAGACGTTTATTTCAGCTTCTATTTTTAGGGTAATTAAACTGGACAGCTCCATTAGATAGCTAGTAATCTTTTTGCACATATATTTTTTTAATTCGTTTACTTAAAAACCAGTTGAAGCTCTTGACTTTAGCCATTAGCGAGATGAATTACAGCAAAAAAATCTAATGAGACCTACAGCGAAACGTCTTTAGATCTTTAACTTAACATTTCGGCGGCCGGTTTTGTAATCGTTAATCACGTAGCAATTAACTTATCACATTGATAATCGTCACGTTTTACACGTGACGAAGTTAGCGGCAGCCATGATCGATCATTCGAGTATTTGTCTATAATTTACTTACGTTCGGAAATGTTGAACAATAATCAAGTTTAATAACAGGCTTCTTATTCATATAACATAAGTTAGGGTTAATGGATTGGAGAGCGTAAGAGAACCTCAGATTATGTCGAATAGGTCTTGGAATGTAGGGCGTATGAGCTAGGTTTCTGTAATGCCTTGAATGATTTTAAATTTTAGGCGTTCAGCCGACCTTTGAAATTCGAACAGTGTTCTTTTATTTTTAAATACAATTAGGTGTCACCTAGTGTTACTGAATAAGGGATCGAGTCTCATATGTGGTACCTCGTCAACGTTTAGGGATGGGGGGGATCTACAGTTCATTCAAATCAAATCAAAATATTTTTATTTCAAATAAACCTACATAGGTCAGGAAACCTACACATGAAACATCAGAAACTAGGTGCACGGTCATTATTACAGGGTTTTTTTTAAAATTTTTTGGGTGGGAAATCATCAAATGACGTCTCCTGCTCTAGGGTGGAAAGGAAGGGCGCGTCAGACTTTTACTGACTAAAACCCACCCGTGTCCCTTCAGTTGCCCATATGCCAGGGCCACGATAACTCTTTCGAACGAATCTTGCGTCCCTGGCAGGATTATAGGGGTCTTAATATAAACTCAAATGAAAAAAACTCGACAAATTAAGAATCGAGTTGTCACAGAAACGTATACTTAAAAAGCCTTGTAAAAGTGATAATTTCATTAGCCATATTATTAGTTTAAAATTTCATTGTTGTTGTCATAGCAGGTTAATTTCTAAACCATTGTCTATTACTAGACAGCGGTATCATACAACTTAGTGTTGAATACAATATACAGGGTTATTTGTAAAACACCGGCAACCTCTCAGGTCTATGTTACTAACATCATAATCAACAACTTTTGTTCTATGACTTTTAAAAATTCATCATATTTTAGTGCATCAGATTTTCATACAAAAATCGGCTGCCTGTAAATAGGTCAAGTTCAAGCGCCCCCACCGCCCTAACCCCGCTCCCCTTGCTAATATACTATCGCTTTCTTTTGCTTCGCATAGACTCCGTAACATTTAGAGCGTTCAATTTAAATATTTTTATTTTTGTTTGAAAATCTGATGCACTAAAATATGATGAATTTTTAAAAGTCACAGAAGAAAAGTTGTTGATTATGATGTTAGTAATAGAGTCCTGAGAGGTTGCCGGTGTTTTACAAATAACCCTGTATACACAATATTTAGGTAGCGTAAGGAAATTCAGTTTCGGTGGCTTCCGCCAATTTGTGGTTTGCGATTGGGGCATGATTTATGGATTCCTCAGGGCAAAAGGTCCGGTTAACCAATCACTGGGATCAATTCGGCGAAAATAGGGGTTCGGCTGTGACTGATTACACTTTGATAACCAAAACAAACTGGTTCAGGCCGTTGTATACGGAATATTTTGAGGAAACCTTCTTTAAGAAGTTTCTCTAACCTTTTGTGAAACAAAGAAATTGTTTCATCCAAAAATAAAGCTTGTTCACAGGCCTGTTAGTCTAGTGGTTAGTGACCCTGACTGCTAAGACTGAGGTCGTGGGTTCGATTCCCACCCAGGACAAATCTTTGTGTGATGAGCACAATCACTTGTTCCGTGTCTGGGTGCAATTTATCTATAATATGTATTTATTTAGAAATATACCGGATGACATTTTTTACCGTCTCGACCTTCATATGGTGTGTTGTGTAACTAGAATAGAAGGCAGGAAGGCCTTCAGATTCATCGTAGGTGACTAAAGGAGCGCGGGACGCGGGTGGACAGGGATGCGTGTGCGGCTCTTGCGCCTACGAAAGATCAATGAGGCCGCTATCGGCCGGCTTCAAAGGGTAGGACCGCGCTCCGAAATCAATGATACATGCCGCGCATTGAGTAGGGTGCGTATGATTTGAGTTTCGATAGATTTTAATTTTTGTTTTTTTGATTTTTTTTTTTCCAAATTTCTGTTTTTGTGGTTCTAGTATGAAAATGTTACTTTAAATGTGTAGTATTTATTACTAGATCAATTTAATTACATGTTATTCAAAAATAAAAATTATAAAAGTTTCTATGCCAAAAGCTTCTATTCCGTTCACCTATTACCCCCATTTTTTTTCAAGACGCTAAAAAAAGTCACCCAGTATAAGTATATTTATTAGTTGTCTGGTTACCATAGTACAGGCTTTGCCTAGTTTGGGATCAGATAACGGTGTGTTGGTTGTCCTAAGATATTTATTTATTTATTTTATTCGTACTTCTTCTTCTTCGGTACTTACTTCGTAAATAATAACAATAAATGATTTTATTTCTGTAATTTTTTGTTTCTATAAGTAGGTTTGTATTAACAGTTACACGTCAATTAAATTTTTAAAACTACACTGGCCTTCTAAATTTGGTAACACACTTTTAAAATTGTAATTTCTCCTAAACTTTAGAAGTCCGACTTTTGAAATATAAATCGTTTTATAGCAAATTCCATTTACTTTTAAAAAAATTGTTTAATATACAGTAGTAACATTTTTGACCTAAAAAGATAAAAGAAAAAAAAAATAACTTACTGGTAAAAAATTCAAACAATTTTTATAAGTATGTTTTACGCATTATTTACCCTTCAATATCTGGTGTTGTCTCCTCGAGCTCTGGTTACATTTTCGACTTGGTTGGGCATACTGAAGAGACGAGGTTTCGTAGTCGATGTAGAGGGAGATTCTCCCATTCTTCTCTTAGGGCCTGGTGTAGGTCCCTGAGGGTGACAGGAGGTTGTGCTCGATCAGGTTGAGATCATAACTTCTGGAAAGCCAAGTTTTCAAGTTGATCAGAATCGATTCATCACCCATTTTATTTACTTACTAAAAAAAATTGAGCATTTCTTTCCCGAGTTCTATGGCCACTAGCTATGTGCGACCGTCGGAAGAGATGCTAGCCCATACGTGTACAGTCTCCAACGTATTAGCCTCTTCTGTGAAGCAGGCTTGAATGTATCGCTCATCAGGTAGCCTGTACCCTCTTAGCATTCCATCGGAAGAGAATAATGAGAGTCGAGACTCATCAGTGACCAAAATTCTTGTTCATTCATCTTCACTCCACTGTATGTGTTTACGGACGTAGCGCAGTCTTGTTGCTCGATGCCCTTTCTCGAGGTTGGGGCCACTGACTCGCCTTTGGGGCTTCAGTCTCTTCGGGTCTGATGAAGCTATTGCTGAAATGCAACTGCATTCAATTAAATTTTACTAAATAAAAAAAACCATTTAATTCAATGGTGGCAATTCGCTATACCTACAGGATCGTTATTTATGTTACATCCACCGTTTTTGCATTATGACGCATACTAATGTCTAGTTCCAGAAAAATAAAACGTGATTCTTGGACATTCTTCAGCTGAAAGAGGCATGATAAGTAAAGTTTATGTGCTATAGACACCTTGGATTTTGAAACACAATTCATTGAACCTGAAATAAATGTGAAAACAGAAACAAGAAAGTCAAAAGTGAGACAGCAATTACAAAACGAGCGTTTTTGTTTATAAAGTTCTGTTTTAGCCATACCTTAAAAGAAGCTATTATATAAACTATATTTTTTTATTAATCCTTTTTATTTCGAAACTTTTTCTTGTGTACTTTAAAAGTTATTGCAATTTTAAAAGTGGGGTACTAATTTCCCTTTCTGAGTACCTACTCTGAGAAGAAAATTCGAAAAAAGTGCAGAGGTCTCTTTTGTCAGCAATCGTGCAGCTCAATGCAGAACTTAAGGTGCTCAACGGTTCAAGGAACAATACCAAAGAATAAATAATATTACTATATACGTAGTGTCGCAATATTCCGTCGATCAATTATTCTGTAAGAAAATCACCATGAAAACTGACGTGATTGATTTACTTAGGTTTTCACTATGAGATTTTTATAGAATAAACCAGCTGAAGTTTCGTTTACTCTTGAACGAATTCAACGCGTGTTGGAACATATACATAAGTGTAAGACTTACAATCGTTCGGAAGTGTCACCTACGTCAGCTGTTACTGACGTGACGTAGGGTAGACCACTTGGGACAGGACCACTTCCCTACTTCAATGTTAGTTACTTACTAATTGATTTCGTCATCTGGTTTTGACAAGCCACTCATTCATCTATTGATGTAGCTTAGGGAAATACGTGAGTCTGTTGACAAGTGAATTATGGAATCTATACCGTTCGATAACTTAAGCTTTGGTTTCTTAAGAATGTGGTCTATTTAGCGTATCGATGGCCAAAAGTTAAAACATCTTTGGCCTAAAATTAAGATACGCTAACTCCGCTCACTGACGCAGTTATATGATCATAAATTGTCCGTCGGTAGGTGCCGCATACGCACTTTGAGTGATGATACACAATTTGAGCTCCCGATCTGTGGAGATTGTCTTTGCCAGTTTGCCTTAAGGGCTCGGCGACGGACAGTCTGTCCATACAAACGTAATACCAAAATCATTTGCAATTTGAGCATATTTCCACCAGTTTAAGATGATATTCGGCTTTAGACAGTATTTATCTAGGTTATGGTGACGTTTTTTTTTTAAAAAAAAACTAAGCCAAAACAAAGTTTGAGCGAATTGCATTTCGCACATTTTTACAACATAAATGACATATTTTCTTTTTGTTTTTTCTGCATTAAAAACAACAATATCTGTAATAATGTTTTATCCATAACACAGATTATATTATCAAGATACTAAATAACAAAAAACAATTGAAAAATCATTAAGTTTTCATTCATCATTTTTGGTATTACGGAACACATCCAAATTTATCATAATTTTCAATAGCTGGTAGTGCTATCGCGTCTCACAAAAATTTCAATGTGTGCACACTCGTACGACTCGCGGTAGGTGTGTTGTGTACCGCTTGGACATGCATTCACACTAGCGTAACATGCATTTGGGGCGTACTTTTATTTGTTTATTCAATTGTATTGTGATATTTCTGACACTATTATTGACCTATGCTATAGAACTTGGTTTTTGATTTTTCTTCTGATCTGGTATCGAGTACAGAGACTGAATGACTGATGAGAATGCAATGATGATGAACTTTGCTTTTTTTTTGGATGGGAAATCATCAAATGACTTCTTCCGCTCTGGGCGGAGCAAGAGGGCGTGTCAGACTTTTACTGACCAAAACCCACCCGTTAGTTAGTTCCATCAGGTGCCCATATGCCAGGGCCATGGTAACTCTTTCAAACGAATCTCGCGACCCTGGCAGGAACTTTGTTTACGGACCTGGATTTATTGTTTACGATTCGGTTTGGTTGCCAACATGGACTCCCAACGTTGGGATGTGTCTCACAGTAAGTGAGAACCTATTCTATTACCCAATGATATATTATAAGTTACCTGCCTAATATTGCTTGACTACTAATTGTTTACTTACATATTTTTAAACTCAGCCCAATAAAATAAAGTTTTTTTTTTCGTGGTTCGAGTTTAATAGTAGTAAGTATGTCGGCAGCAATATTATTTAACAACTGCGAGAGACGGCGACTAGATGGCGCTAGTGGAACGTGCACCGGAAGCATCATAGACAAACCTTCACTCTTTCGATCATTTGACGTAATGTACAGTTCAGTAAAATATCGTAACTACCCTCGGCCACTAGCGACCGCCTTTATAAGGAGCTGCGCTGTTGAGACGGCACGCATTTCAAACGGATGCGTCTTGGTGCACGGACCACTGTCTCTCGACAGTCAGTACTGCCCGGTTATTGGATGTGGAACACTGTGTACACAGTTAGTACTATCCTTATTGCGGTGGGTGCATGGACCACTGTCCCTGACAGTCAGTACTGCCCTATGTGACCGCCCTCACTGCCTTTATTCGTTATTTAATTCAGTTTTATTTCATTTCTACATTTCCTAGATTTAAGATAACTGATTGTTCAATTAAATTAAAATTAGTGTATTGTATTGCCATAACTGAGTTTTACTTCTGATGTCTGGACCAAACCCGACATCAGAAGTGGGATCGGATTTTCCGCCCACCTCTGGCACTTCATCATCACAAAATATGCAGGAAGATATTCCGCTACCCACAAATAGTTTAGAAGCATTTCTTTCAAAATTAACTGATGCTCTACTACCCCGGTCCAATTCAGCACCACAACCTTTCATAGCGTTAGTACCTTTTGATCCTGACGACCCCAATTCAGACATAGGGGGCTGGTGTCGGCTGTCAGACACTATAATTAAAAGCAAAAATTTGAAAGGTGTCGATTTAATCATGACATTGACCCATTGTCTTCGAGGCCGCGCAGCTACATTACTGACCAAGATACCTCCCAGTCAATATCAATGGGACGATATACAGGAGACTTTAAAAGCTCAGTTCTCTCGCCCTATGCTTATTCAGGATCACTTTGACAGTATCCTCAAATTTCAACTTAATTCTAATGAGACCCCTGCTCAGGCATGTTTACGTCTTTGGCAATTGATTGAAAATATCCCGGACGCAAGATTATCTGAAAAGGTTGTGACAGGCTTTGCCATTTCTATATTATCTCAGTGTGATGTTCAAATACGTCGTGAACTAAACTCAACTGTGGTAAATGACATTTCCCTTTATTTTTGATTCCGGTTCAGAGTGTAGTTTAATTAGGAAAAGTTTTTCACACCTTGTTGTTGGACAAGGATCGCATGACTTTATCAACATGACTGGTATTGGAAAGAGTATCATTAGTAGCACAGAGCAAATCATTTGTAACATAAAAATTCAAAGCGTTGAAATTAGCGTCACTCTTCATGTAGTTCCAGATGATTGCTTGCGTGATGCTATTTTATTAGGTAGAGATATACTTGAGCGCGATATTCTTGTTGAAATTTCAGAGAGCGGTTTAACATTCAAACGGTGTGTCGAGACTAATATGTGTACCAAAACCAAACCTATTTTTGACATTGATTCAATTAATACTGACTTGACAGGATCTGACCGAATAAAACTTTTTAACATATTAACGCAATATGCAGATAATTTTATTGAAAATTTTCCAACAACTAGAATTAAAACAGGACAGTTGAAAATCGATTTAATTGATCCTCATAAAGTGGTACATAGGAGACCGTATAGGTTATCCCCTCAGGAATCTAAGATAGTTGACGAAAAAATCGAGCAATTGTTGGCGGCAAATATTATTAGGGAAAGTTCATCCCCGTTTGCAAGCCCCATCATTCTTGTAGAGAAAAAGGACGGTAGTACACGCATGTGTGTTGACTATAGGGAATTAAATAGTAATACTCAACCTAATCATTATCCTTTACCTCTGATCAGTGAACAAATTGATAAACTTAATGGTGCTCATTATTTTAGTAGTATTGATATGGCCTCTGGGTTTCACCAGCTGCCTGTACATGAAAGTTCCATAGAAAAAACTGCATTTGTTACCCCAAAAGGGCAGTTCGAATATTTGGCTATGCCCTTCGGTTTGCGCAATGCACCTTCCATTTTTCAAAAGGCTATTAATACTGCTCTACAGCCTATGAATGATGAAAGAATTCTAGTTTTCATGGATGATGTCCTTTCAATTTCCACAGATATTAATGAGGGGCTTGACCGTTTAGACAAATTACTTAAAACTCTGTCCAATGCTGGTTTCTCGTTTAATTTAAAGAAATGTTCGTTTCTGAAAGTTCAAACTGAGTACCTTGGGTATGTAGTTTCAGCTGGGGAGATTAGACCAAATCCAAAAAAAATACAAGCCTTAATTAATGTTCCAACGCCAAAAACTGTCACTCATGTTAGGCAGCTCATAGGGCTGGCAACGTATTTTAGACAGTTTATTCCTAACTTTTCCCAAATAATTCGCCCTTTATATCCCTTGACAAAAGGAAAAGGCAATGTTAAGTGGACCCCTGAGCATGACCAAATACACAAAAAACTTATCCACATTTTGACGTCTGAACCAGTTTTAAAAGTTTTTGACCCTTCCTTGCCCATTGAACTCTATACCGATGCAAGTAGTGCGGGATATGGTGCAATTCTTATCCAAAAACATAATGATACCCCTCATGTAGTAGCATATTATAGTAGGAAGACCATAGATGCAGAAACGCGATATCACTCTTACGAGTTAGAGACTCTTGCGGTAGTAAAAGCAATCGAACATTTTCGTCATTATTTGCATGGACGAAAATTCACCGTATTTACCGATTGTAACTCCCTTAAAGCTTCTCACTCTAAACGTGATTTGACTCCAAGGGTTCACCGTTGGTGGGCTATATTGCAAGCTTATGATTTTGATATCGTGTACAAAGAAGGTCGAAAGATGGCTCATGCAGATTTCTTGTCTCGCAATTTGTCAAACACAAATTATTCTGAGCCCCGCAAAGTAAATTTCCTTGAATTAGATAAAGGTTGGTTAATTGTAGAACAAGAACGCGATTCAGAACTTTCTGAAATAATAGCAAAAATCCGTAATAATCAATTACCTGAAGAGATATCGCATACGTATGATTTAAGACAAGGAATATTGTATAGGAAGATAGAACGTAGAGGAGTTTCTAGTTGGCTACCTATTGTACCACGTTCTTTGGTTTGGTCCCTTATTAACCACGTTCATAATGAAATAAAACATTTAGGTTTTGACAAGACTTTAGACAAACTTTACGAATTTTATTGGTTTTCTGATATGGCTAAATTAGTCAAAAAGTTTATTAATTGCTGCGTAGTATGTAAAACTGCTAAAGGCCCTTCAGGTGCACAGCAAATGCAGTTGCATTCAATTCCTAAACATCCAGTCCCTTGGCACACAATTCACTTGGATTTAACCGGAAAACTTTCGGGCAAAAGTGATAAAAAAGAATATTGCTCAGTTTTAATAGACGCCTTTACAAAGTTTGTACTGCTGGAATATACACCGGCCTTAAGCTCTTCATACGCTGTGAGAGCAATTAAGAATGCTGTAAACTTATTTGGTGCTCCGAAGCGCATTATCGCAGATAGAGGACGTTGTTATGACTGCAATGAGTTTAAAAACTTTTGTAATAATAATGGAATAGAGCTCCATTTAATAGCAACTGGTTCTAGTAGAGCTAACGGGCAGGTTGAGAGAGTCATGCGAACTTTGAAGAGTATTCTTACTGTTATAGAATGTAATTCTAATAATGCTTGGAAGGATGAACTAGGAGAGATCCAACTTGCTCTTAATAGTACTCGTTCCAGGACCACAGGTTTTACGCCTATGGAACTGATGTTTGGCATTCAAGGTTCCTCACTTAGTCTAGCTAAAATAACTCCTAGTTCTTCTGAACCACCTATAATTAATGTTGAAACGGCTCGTTCATCCGCATCAGAAAATATTCAAAGAGTAGCTAACGCTGACACTATACGGTTTAATAAGGGAAAAGCTCGGATTAAACCTTTTGCAGTAGGTGAATTTGTTTTCGCAAAATGCGAAGCAAGACATCAAACAAAGTTAGATAATAAATTTAAGGGGCCTTATAAAATAGTCACCGTATTAGATAATGACCGTTATGAACTTAAACATATTAACGGTTCTAACAGAATTTATAAATATGCACATGAAAATTTAAGGGAAGTACCTAAAGGGCAAGAAAGTTATTTAGAAATTTGCGAAAATTATAGTGATGAAAATGATGAACGGACCGTGACGGCAGAAGATGAGCTCAGTACGTCTTTTGTGCCAGTAAATAATGATATGATCTCAGACTCGGAGGAAACTCTTACTGTAAGCTCTCGTACATTGACTGCACATGATTCAGAGGAAACACTTTCTGTAAGCTCTGGCACATTGACTGCAGATGATGCAGAGGAAACACTTTCTGTAAGTTCTCGCACCTTAAGTGTAGATAATTCCGATGCTATAATGGAATCTTTGGAATGATCAATTACTATGTGGTCTCTTCTACTTTTGTGGAAGATGGTTGTTTTAGCAAATAGAATATAAAGATCTTTCCTGTTGTTGTGGGAGATGATCTGTGATGCTCTGCAGGAATCTCACCTGCTTTAGTGGGTGACGATTCAGACCAGAATGTTTGAACTGTATTGGTGTTCTAATAAGATCTCTTGCTGTTATGAGCAATGATGTGTGAGATGCTGCAGGAATCTCGCCTGCTTTAGTGGGTGACGATTTAGACCAGCTTGTTTGAACTGTAGGGGTTTTCTGTTGTAAAGAAATACCTAGACCAGTGATATTTGCTATTAAGCTATGTAACGATGATGATGATGTGAATTAATTAGTATTATTATTATTTTTAGATGAATAAATGCACTCGAGGACGAGTGATTTGTCAGAATGGCCGTGTCGGCAGCAATATTATTTAACAACTGCGAGAGACGGCGACTAGATGGCGCTAGTGGAACGTGCACCGGAAGCATCATAGACAAACCTTCACTCTTTCGATCATTTGACGTAATGTACAGTTCAGTAAAATATCGTAACTACCCTCGGCCACTAGCGACCGCCTTTATAAGGAGCTGCGCTGTTGAGACGGCACGCATTTCAAACGGATGCGTCTTGGTGCACGGACCACTGTCTCTCGACAGTCAGTACTGCCCGGTTATTGGATGTGGAACACTGTGTACACAGTTAGTACTATCCTTATTGCGGTGGGTGCATGGACCACTGTCCCTGACAGTCAGTACTGCCCTATGTGACCGCCCTCACTGCCTTTATTCGTTATTTAATTCAGTTTTATTTCATTTCTACATTTCCTAGATTTAAGATAACTGATTGTTCAATTAAATTAAAATTAGTGTATTGTATTGCCATAACTGAGTTTTACTTCTGATGTCTGGACCAAACCCGACAAGTACCTAAGTATATTTTGTATAAGTTGGTATTTACCTACCTATCTGTATCTATACGTTAATTATGTTATGACTACGTTAATTATTTTATGACTTAACACATGTTCCCACGGACGTAATAAAATCGCGGCTGGTTATTTTCGTGCACTGGATTTTCAAGATACTACTCAGCGCCAAGAGGTGAAAATTCAACTGTGCTTCGACGCGCTGAGACTCTCCCGCGCTGCACTCTGTTGTATTCTCAATGCTCGGCTCAACACCGACAGTTGAAAATACAGTGCGCGAAAATAGCCAGCCGCGATCTTATTACGTCCGTGGGAACGTGAGTTTGATCATAATTAATGTAGTTTTAATTATTTCTGGGATAAACAATTGCCAGTATAGAAAATAACAGAAATCGATTCTGTAAACGATTCTGAACAATTTATAATCATAATGTTCATTTATTGTGTTACACACACACACACTATTTAAACCTACTACTTTGTATATTTTTTACTTCACCAGTTTTTATTTATTTGTTGGTATATTGGCATAGTTAGCTGACATATGGCAAATACATAATCAGTCTATAACGTTCCCACTGCTGGGATACAAGCCTCCTTTCTGAGAGGGAATGGGCCGTAATCTACCACACGGGCCCAGTGCGGTTTCCTCACGATGTTTTTCTTTACCGGTGTGAGAGCAATTGTGATGACATTATTTATACATAGTAAAGCGCTTGCCTGGGTTCGAACCCGCTACCTATAACTCGTAACTCGGGGCCATTACCACTGGGCCACCAGACCACTGCTCTCGAAGATATGGTCAACAATGTATTGTAATATTCTGTGTCTCGTAATTACTTTGCTTACCTACTATTGTATAGAATCAAGTTTATGTAACTAAACAGTGCCGCTGGGGAGTTGGTGTCGGGCGGGCGGTTTGTGGGACTGTTTTATGTAATTTTGAGGTTCGAAAAGTGCTGATTCTAAACCTACCTTGAATAAATTACTTTTGATTTTTATTTTATAAGGTTTTTCGTCAGGAGAGTAACGTGTAAGAACATTACAAATAAATTTTAATTAAAAAATAATAGTTTAAAAAAACTAAAAACACGCTTCCATTGAAAACCAAACTAAAAAGTACAAAATAATGGAAAAAAGCGTGGGTTGCCTGATATCAATAAAAAATACCTTAAAAAGCACCCCACGCTATTTTTATTATTTATTTTCTATTTTTTAGGGTGTTTCGAATTTTGAGACACACGTCTCAAAATTCGAAACAGCGTAGTCAGTCAGCGTAGTTTGTGACGTATGTCAGCGTAGTTTGTGACGTATGTCAGCGTAGTTTGTGACGTATGTCAGCGTAGTTTATGTCGTATGTCAGCGTAGTTTGTGACGTATGTCAGCGTAGTTTTCGAAGACAGTTGTTTTGCTATCCTGGCAAGGATAATGGCACAAATTTATGAAATTATTGCATTGTCATCGGTCCTTGACAGGTGTGCAAAGTTTGAATGAAATCTGGTCGTTTGAAGTGGGTCAAAATCGCGCTATAAGGAGTCGGTTACAAACAAACATAAAAGTGAAGCTAATATAAAGCGTATAAAAAAACCTTGTTTTTTATTAATCCTCTTTTATCGCGTAAATATGTATAAATTATTGGAATATTTGTCTGTTACTAATATTTTGCGTAACACTTTTAGTAGCATTTATTCATTATCTATTTATAAGTAGGTAGCTTTTGCCGGCGGCTTCGCCCGCGTGGAGGTTGGACAATGCATCTAAACCTTCATAAATCACTCTGTCTATTGGTAATAACCGCATGAAAATCCGTTCAACATTTTTTGAGTTCTTCGCAAGTAGACAGACAGACGCAGCGGTGGACTTTGTTTTATAATATGTAGTGATAACAATTTTTAAAATTAGTAAAAAGAATACTTACTTATACATAAATATGACAGAAAAAGCCTTCGTTTTCAGGGTTCCGTTGCCAAATGGCAAAAAACGGAACCCTTATAGATTCGTCACGTCTCTCTGTCCGAGTATGTCACAGCCACTTTATTCCGAAACTATAAGAGCTATGCTGTTGAAACTTGGTAAGTAGATGTATTCTGTGAACCGCATTAAGATTTTTACACAAAAATAGAAAAAAAAAACAATAATATTTGGGGTTCCCCATACACAGAACTAAAACTCAAAAAAAAAAGTCATCAAACCCATACGTGTGGGGTATCTATGGATAGGTCTTTAAAAATGATATTGAGGTTTCTAATATCATTTTTTCTAAACTGAATAGTTTGCACGAGAGACACTTCCAAAGTGGTAAAAAGTGTGTGTCCCCCCCGTAACTTCTCATCATCATCATCATTTCAGCCGTAAGACGTCCACTGCTGGACTTAGGTCTCCCCCAATTTGGGGGGCTTTGCCATAATCGCCACGCTTGGCAGGCGGGTTGGCGATCGCAGTATGGTGGTAAAATGCATAGAGAACGCTGCTGCCCATTCTCTAGTAAGTCCCTTAGTCGCCTTTTACGACACCCACGGGAAGAAATGGGGTGGTGTTATTCTTTACGTCCGGCACCACACGGTAATCAAAACCTACAGTGTACTTCCCGTGAACTCAGAATCTTGAAATTTGGTACGAAGCAACGTCTTATAGCACAGATAAAGGAAAAAAACCGTAACTTCTAAAATAAGGGAATGATAGAACTAAAAAAAATATATGATGTACATTACCGTGTAAACTTCCACAGAAAATTGGTTTGAACGAGATCTAGTAAGTAGTTTTTTTTAAATACGTCATAAATCGTAAACCACAATTTACCTTTCATTCAGTCAACTCAAATATAAAAATAATAATAATCATTTCATAAACATAAACCTTATGCATAAACCGTGAATACCTGCAGGTTTGTACGGAACCCTCGGTGCGCGAGTCCGACTCGCACTTTGCCAGTTTTTTAAAGTTGAGACCATTCCATAGGGAATGAACAAACATAAATAGGCTTAAAATTAGTTTACAAGTACCAAGTTAGGAAAGGTATGTAAGACTCTCTACAAAAGGCCTAGATGTCGAGATAAATTGTAATAATTTGAGATACGGACATTGTAAAGAAATTTCCACAAAACGCATTACTAGTCTATACATTTACTAACGATTCCCCGAAGTAGTCAACAAAAATAAAGCAAATAACGAACATACCTAATTACAAGTAAATAAAAATGTCTTCGAGTCGTTATGAATAAAGGGTAGATCTATACTCCATTTGTTTAGGTAGTTAACTAAAGGTAAACAATCTTGATATGTCTTTTTATATAAAATAAATCGTATAAAAGACCAACAAATATTATTTAAATTAAGTTACTTACCTAACATCGGTTTAAGTAAATACCTAATTGTAAACATTTTTAGATTCAATTTTTAGACAGTTTTTTAGATAAAAGACATGTTAAGATTGTTTACATTTAGTTAACTACCTAAACAAATGGAGTATAGAGATACTACTACTCACTCACACACGGCTGCGCACCGCGTCACCGTTGGCCTTCTATTGTCAAACAGAGATAGCAATATTCCGACCGAATTTTGCCCTTGCGTCGGCTCGTGGTTTGCGAGTTTAGGGCGCCACGTTCTTAAGCGAATGGGGTTCGAAGTCTATTTAGAGAACTGAAGGTCAACCTCAGTAACGTGAGCCCAGGCGGAAGGTTCTCAGATGATTCGATAAAATTGTCATGGGGTTTATACAGCTCCCGACATAGATAACATCCTGCTGTGAAGGCGTTACTATTGGCTGATCAGATGGACCCATAGATCCTAAAAAACGTTGTCGGCACTTCAGCTTCTGGGGCACTGAGACGTAGCTGTGCATTAGGTGACGTGAGTCAGCATGAAGCTTCGATCGCTCAATGCGAAGCGAAGTAGTGAATGTTCATAATTATGCTATATCAAATATCAGTAAAAATTACAGATTTTCGTGACAAGCGTTATAATATGCAGGGGCCATTTTTCTAGAGCATAAGCCACATTTAAGTGTTTACTTTCCCTTTATTTCAGAGTTATAGATTGCTTCAATTAGTTACCGAAATAAGGACAAACCACGCCTGAAAACACCGTGGCTAGAGGTTCACAGGCATGTTTAATGTACCTACTAATTATTTTTTTAGTAGCAATAATTTCTTTTAAAACTCTGGCTTAATTTTTTACTACGCAGAGAAAATTCAAAGGCTTTCAACATCACAAAAGGTAGAGGTTCTACTTAAAATTGTATCTTGAATAGTTTCGTAAGATTTTATCTGGTGTTTTTTAAAACAGACATGTTTATACTGCGATTGAACAGAAATTTATTTTCAAAAGAAATTCGAGATTATAGTATTTAGAAATTTCTTAGAAACTTTTTAGTAATATCGAGGTACCTGCTGTAACCTTGTTAACAGAACTATATTAAAATATTCTTAAAATAAACTAAGAAAACTAATTTAAATTTACAACTAATTAAAACAAATTTAGAGTATTTTCGGGATGGCTGGATTGCGCTTTTTCGTTTATTCAATTAGATATCGTTCAAAAAAGTTATCGCTCATTTGAATACATTTTCGATTCTAAAACCAGTTTCTAAGGCTTGTTTGATAACTTTTATCGTCCTATAAATGAGACTATCACGCCACTCCACAGTAATTTTCTTAATTATATATTTAAAAAAAATCTAAATTGTACATTAAAATAAATATTTTTACTGGCTCACTCTGAAAATGACTCACTATCTAATTAGGCTGCATAAAGGGTTAGCCACATTTCACGACTTAAATGTCTTGTCACGTTGGTTTATAACAAGCCTGCAGGGAGCGAGAATATCCTGATTAGGTGAATAGAAACGTTATGTGGCAGAGAGGCGCGAACTATTTTACTCAACAGGAGTGTAGTGTGCGTCTAATCAGACAACGCGACTGCACCGAAATATTAATATCTACGTTGTGTCTTTGTATTTCTGCTAGCGGTTTGGGAACCAGAAACTAACTGTCAGTTTGATGAGTAAGGACTCCATCTATATGGTAACATTACGTTACTAGTTCGGATATTCATCCGTAGATGATTAACTTGTCAGTGTCAGATTAATAATTACTAGTGGTAGCCCCGTGGTGGAATTTCTACTATTATACGTTTTTATACTTTCACCATCATCATCATTTCAGCTGTAAGACATTCACTGTTACTGTTCACTGTTGTTGTCCATTTACTGTCATAAGCCTCCCCCAATTTGGGGGGGTTTCTCATTGGAGGACACGGTGGAGCATACGGTGGAGGTGTGCCCTGCCTGGGCGGAGCACCGCCGTGTCCTCGTGGAGGCGATCAGCGGCGGCGACCTCTCGCGTCCGGCCCTGGTGCGAGCCATGGTACGGAGCGAGAGGGCATGGGAAGCCGTCACCTCCTTCTGCGAAGCAGTAATGCTCGTGAAGGAGGAGGCGGAGCGCGTGAGGGAGTGGCAGTCTCTGCGCCCTCACGTCCCTAGCCGCCGCAGGAGGAGACGCCCCGGGCGTCGGGAGTCGATTGCGGACTCCCGGCCACCGTAGGCGCGAGCTTGCGAGCGGCGAGCAATGGGTAGCTCGCCGCCCGGTAAGGACCAAGCTCGGTTCGACGGCGCGTAGTGTTCCACGCGCGCCTCAAAGAGATGTCAGCAGCAGTGAAGGGGTCTGCTAGGACCGGTGCCTGCCGGGGTCGCGTGATTGTTCGAAAGAGATACCGTGGCCCCGGCACTGGGCAACTGAAGGAACACGGGTGGGTTTTAGTCAGTAAAAGTCTGACACGCCCTCCCGCTCCGCCCAGAGCGGGAGAAGTCATTTGACGATTTCCCATCCAAAAAAAAAAAAAAGGGGGGTTTCCCATAATCGCCACGCTTGGCAGGCGGGTTGGAGATAACAGTATGGTGATAATATGCACAGAGAACGCTGCTGCCCATTCTCAAGTCCGTTCGTCGCCTTTTACGACACCCACGTTATGAAATGGTATGGAAGGATTCTTTACGTTCGACACTACACGGAACTTATATTTTAATCAACAATAATCAAAAATGTTAACTTTAACTGTGCCAAATTTCATATTCCTCCGTCCGTGTAATTTTCGTAAAAAGTGGTAGGTACAAAGTTTTTACTTCACCTATTAATACATTGATTTTGACTTCGACTCTGAAAAAGTAGAATTTTTGCTTTGATTGTTCAATTCAGTAGTAAATAAAAATAAAAAAACGGAAGTACTGGAAAAAATCGCCATCCGTTACTCTGTTCAGAACAATGTCGTTTTCTGGAACACTTCCAGCCAGTTCCAGTGAATGGATTGGCGTTTTTATCTGCAATTTACAGTGGTGGAAATAAAAGAAATTGTTCGGTGAGAATTAATTCCTTACGAATGGGAAGTGGCTTCGACCAATAGGAAACTTGTATTAGGTTTTTCAGTGAAGTTATTTATAATATGTAGCTCGTAAAGTTTACAATATTGGGCTGCATAATACCTCTGTATCTATATATGGAGACCAGTCACTGTCAGTCATTTGTTTCTAGTTCATCATGCGCCGAAAACAATGAAGGACATACATTTATGCTACTACCTAGGTACGTACTACTTATCACATAAAACATACCATCATGCCTACATTCCCTGAGGGGTTAGCAGAGGTGTATAGTACACCTTAATTTCACCAGTAATGTTTAAATCTTGGATATTAGGAGGCGAGCTAAATGCCATTAACCAGGCACTAATCCAGACACCGGGTTCATACTGAGAAATGCCAGATGGAAAAACCCAGTGACACTCTGCCCGGGAATCAAGCCCAGGACCACAGAAGTATTGCTTGCAACCACTAGACCAACGAGGCACTTTACTTACCCTCTTGGCAAAATCCCATAATCACTTTTCTCCTAATCCATTCCGAAAGAATTGTTTCCTCCTAACGACTAATTAATTATGCCTATTGATAACTGAAAATGGGATAAATTGTATCTAAGGAAAATTAATTGGTAATCAGATTTTCAAGATTTATTAGAGATTAGAGATTTACCTTAAGGATTTTAGAAGTTCAAGGAACTTGTGTAGAGCCTTAAAAGAAAGGAAATTCTTAGTCATAATGTTTGTGGCAAAATAATATAAAATAAAAAAATTGGCTATATTTTATAATCATGCATATACTGCCAGGGTCGCGAGATTTGTTCGAAAGAGACACCGTGGCCCTGGCATATGGGCAACCGAAGGAACACGGGTGGGTTTTAGTCAGTAAAAGTCTGACACGCCCTCCCGCTCCGCCCAAGAGCGGGATACGACATTTAGAGACTTTCCACAAAAAAAAGGCATGCATATAATTGGATGTTTATACATACCTATAGAGAATTTAGAGACTTCATACTGAATTATAGTCTTCCATCGCGCTTTTAATAAAGCTTAATGTTCCGTAACCAGTGACAGTAAACATAAAAAAGCTTTTCAAAAGTTGAGTGTTTGGAACACCATATTTTAAACGTGAACAGTGTAGGTACAATCAACAGCAAATCCATGGTTTAGTCGGTTTCATTTTAACAGTATATTTCGTAGCAGTAAGGGCTTTTTTCGTATCTCAAGTTACTAGTAACATGCAGTTGATTGTAGGTGCCATCACTCTAAAATATTTCACGGGGTATTCGCTAGTCCTTCTATTATGCAAGTAAGTAGTTTCGCACGCAAGCTAGCGGAACGGCAACAATATTTTACAGCAAGTTCCTGCAAATTCGTGACTTTGAGTAATGTTGTGCTGTGCAGGTGTGACGTTTCCTCGCGTGCAAATTACTTGCACCACGAAAATATGGTGTTAGCCCACGTTCGCACGAACGTAAATTTATCGTCACGGGGTTTTATACCGAACTAAATTGAAAAAAAAAAAATCTAGTGGTAGCAAGCGCTACTGCTGAGCATGAGGTTCTGGGTTCGATTCCCAGGTCGGGTAAAGTGTTATTAGGTTTTTCCATCTGGAATTTCTCCGTAGCAGCCCGGAGTCTGGATTTGTGCCCGGTTGATGGCAATAGGCTCGCCACCTATTGACTTAAACATAACAGGTGAAATGTGGGTGTACTATAGGTACACTTCTGCCCAATCCTACGGGGAAACAAGGCGTGATGTTATGTAATTTTAAACTCTCGGTATTGGGTCGAGCATTGAAATTGCAGCAGAGTGCATCACAGTTAGAGATGGGCAAATGCCCGGGCATTTTTGGCAAATTGGGAAAATTACTAATAAGTGCCCATAAATTTCTGTCCTTGGGCATTTATCGGGGCATATAATTTTTGTTTCAAAATTAATTTACGAAATTGATATTAGCTTTGAAAGGTGACTTCATTTGTTGAGTTGCTTCTTCTTCTTCTTCGTAACACTCTTGTCAGAGCGGTCGTGATCCTTATGAAATTTGTTAACTAGGGGCTGATGTGATTCGCCTCACGATTTCTCACCATCCAATGCGATTTTTGGAATTGTGGGTGCACTTATACAATGGATCGCCCACTGCGGATTTTATTTGGTGAGTCCATCTCATGGGTGACTGTCCACGTGGTCTAGTGTCCTCAGTCCTCCACCCTACCCTGCAAGACAAGGCGTTCTAAAGAGTCACCGTCTCGCCTCGAGACGTGTCCGAAGTATTTTAGTATGCGCGTTTGGACCAGATCAGATAGACGCTTTTTGATATTGAGCTCTTGGCGTATCAAGGTGTTGGTACGAAACTCGTTCCACGATACCCCAAGCATTTTTCTCCAGCACCACATTTCCAGAGTGTCTATCTTTTACTTCTCAATATCGCGAACCGTCCACGTCTCAGCCGCGTAAAGGAAAATAGGGAAAACCAGTGTTTGAACAAGCCGGACCTTGGTGGGTTTTGTTAGATCTCTGTTCCTCCAGACCTTTTTCAGAGTGTCCATTGATGATTTGGTTATTGCCATACGTCGCATAATTTCGTCAATGCACCCACCTCCGTTCGAGATTAACGCTCCAAGATAAATATAGGACTGGACCACGTCGCAATTCGGAATTTTAGAGACTTCGGGCGAGTTTTTGTTTCCGCGGTCCACGACCATTACTTTTGTTTTTTTGCGGTTAATCTTTAGTCCGAATGCGATGCTCACGCTCTCCATTCTACGAAGTAGTTTTTCTAGATATTTGCGGTAGTCGCAAATAGCGTGGTGTCATCAGCGTAACGCAGATTTGCAATTCTGTAGCCACCGATTGAGACACCGTCTGTCCAATCCTCCAGAACAATGCGCATGATGAGTTCGGTGTAAACATTGAAAAGGAGTGGTAATATTATGCAACCTTGACGTACACCTGCACTAGGATGGAAATTGTTCGACAAGATTCTATCGGTTCAACCTGAATCTGTACCTGTTTCGTATAGCATAGCACAACATTGGCCATTTTACTGAATCGAACGCCTTGGAGAAATCCACAAAGCAGATATAGGTCGGCTTGTTGAATTCTCGGGCTTTCTCAACAACCTGACGAACAGTTAATATTTGTTCGCGGGTGCCTTTCTCTTTCACGAATCCAGCTTGTTCCAGCGCAATCTCTTTGGATAAGTAAGCCTTTAGACGTTCGTCAAGAAATGAAGCAGTATTTTGCTAGCGTGTGAGATGAGTGCAATAAGGCGGTAATACATACATATCTTAGTGGAGCCCTTTTTATGCAACGGTGTAAAGACTGTATGGGTCCAATCAGTATGCCAAATTCCAGTCCTCCATACCTCGTTACATATTTCAAAGAAGATATCAACTCCCTGCTCTCCTTAGGCTTTAATAGTCTCATTGGGAACTGCATCTCTATCAGTAGCTTTGCCGTTCTTCAGGTGCTTAATTGCTGTTCTAACTTCCGACTTCAGTATGTTTGGTTCCAGTTCATTGGGCACGGTTGTAGGGTAATTTTGTGATTGGGGATCGTGGAATAAAGACTGACAGTAATTCTTCCAGGTCTCAGAAATTTGGTAAAGTTCTGTCACGATGACACCATTGTTGTCTTCAACTGCCCAAGCTTTAGATGTCAGTGGTTTGGTTAGGGAACGGATCTTCTGGTAGAGGTCTCGCGATTCACAGCGGCCGGAGTGTACTTCTATTTCCTGACATATAATCTGATAGTAGGCGTTTTGGTCTTTACGGCATGCAGTCTGAATTTGGGCAGACATACCATTTAAAGCCCGGATGTTTGCTCCTTTCGCCTTCATATCCCGTCTTTTCTCAACCAAAGCAAGAGTCAGTCATCCAGAGATCCATTAATTTTCACATGGAAAAGTAAATTAATGTTATTATCTATACATCTATACAAATAAATAAAATTGGAGTGTCTGTTTTTAATATTAAGATAACCACTTTTTACTAAGTGTATATGGATGTATACACGATACATCTACCAAAACAACATTTTTTTTTTAATTTTGTCTGTCTGTCTGTTTGTTCCGACAAATCTCTGAAATGGCTGGACCGATTTTGACGGGACTTTCACTGGCAGATAGCTGATGTAACAAGGAGTAACTTAGGCTACTTTTATTTTAGAAAGATTCTTTTATTTTAGAAAAAAATAACTAACTTCGAAAACTACGCTGACATACGTCTCAAAATTCGAAAAACCCTGGCTGAAATTGTCGGCTCAGCAACGTAAATAACGCAATGAATGTTGTTTTTCAGGGCATTACATTGCCCAATGACCTTGAGCATGCTGCCCCGTACTAACTTACGACGAAACGACGAGAGAGAGAGGGACGAGTGCGGGAGTGACATAGTGCTTTACGCGAAATTTCGGGTTTTTATACGATACTAAAATCGTAACAAATAGGTCCTTTTTCAACCTAAATTGGAAATTTTCTCTATGACGGCTCAATAACTCGGCATGAATTTTATACCAAAAAATACGTAATGACGTATTTAACAATTTGTATTGATTTTTTTCTCTTATTTCTTTTAATATTTTATAAAAACCCGAAATTTCGCGTAAAGCACTATGTCACTCCCGCACTCGTCCCTCTCTCTCTCGTCGTTTCGTCGTAAGTTAGTACGGGGCAGCATGCTCAAGGTCATTGGGCAATGTAATGCCCTTAAACAACATTCATTGCGTTATTTACGTTGCTGAGCCGACAATTTATTCGAACAAATGACGCAATGGTTTAGAAATAATCTTCAATCCCATTCAGATTCTGATAAATTGAGCGTTTCGCAATTAGGGTGCAGGATAAGTAGGATTGTAATTCATAGTACTTTGGCTTCATAGTAATTACAAATATCATGTGTGTTCATAATATTATACTCAAAATAAACCTAATTATTATTATTCCAAGTAAGAGACCGCGAAATGGCTTAGATGTTTAGATTTTTGGATGTTTGTTTCTCAATGATGCAAAGACGGCCAAACGGATTTAGATTGAATTTGGCACAAAGATATATTATATCATGGATACATAACAGATAGGATACCTACTTTATCCCGGTAGTAGATTCCCGGGTGATATTTTCCGACAGCTATACGGGCCAAGCCACTGGCAAAAGTACTATTCCTATAATTATGTTCGGTGTCTGGTAAATGATTGAGTGTCTGAATAGGTAAAATAAGTGCCGTGTGCCGTGTGGTGCCGGACGTAAAGAATAACAACACCCCATTTCTTCCTGTGGGTGTCGTAAAAGGCGACTAAGGGACTTACTAGAGAATGGGCAGCAGCGTTCTCTATGCATTTTACCACTATACTGCGATCGCCAACCCGCCTGCCAAGCGTGGCGATTATGGCAAAGCCCCCCAAATTGGGGGAGGCCTAAGTCCAGCAGTGGACATCTTACGGCTGAAATGATGATGATGATGATGATAGGTAAAATAGGAGCGTTAAGAAAAACCAGGAAGACTTTTCAACTAAACCAAGCCCTATGTCGCAGTCTTCTTACGCTGAATACTATTACTCTTATTTTAAAAACACCAACACACATGATGTTCTCATAAACTATGAATCCTAAGTAATATGAATTATAATCCTACTACTATTAATATTATAAATGTGAAAAAATGTATGATTGGGTGTTTGTTTCTCAATCACGCAAAAATGGTTGAATGCATCTGGATCGAAAATAGCACACAATTACCTATATAACCTGGAATAAAACATTCTTATCACGGTAGTACGTCCTCTTTCATTAATTTCCGACATCCACGCGGGCGAAGCCGCGGGCAAAAGCTAGTTTTATAATAAAAATGTGATCAATCATTAAAATTTCTTCTTTTATTTCTTTAATAAGTACTATTTTACATGAAAAACTAAATTAAGGCGCGGACTGACTACGATTTGAAATGCTACAACTACATGCTACAGCTCCAACAAATAAGGTTGAAAATTGAATAAATATTTGGATTGACGATGTGACTAAGCTGCGAATTGGCATTTATTTTACGGTTTTATTTAGATTATTCGGACTACACACATTAAATTAAATAATTGTCCGGTTAAAGTTTTAAAGTAATGTTTATTCTATTGAACTCGCTGAAAATACAGAGATGTTCGACGTCAAAGTTTTTTTTGTGAAACAATTTTTATTGGGAATATCAAACAATTTTTCACTATTCTATTCGGTTAGAATTTTTCTTTAAACCCTTCTCTGTCCACTGTATTTTTTGTGTCGTATATTTTCATTGCGTTACGTCATACTCGATTGTCAAAGACACCAGTGTTTTGTGAATATTGAGGTAACACCGCGCCTTAAATCACTTTTAATGACCCCATATTTTTATACCCTGCGATTGGGCATTTATTGGGCAGTTATAAATTTATACCTAAAATGCCGGATTTTTTCCTTATTTTCCTGCCGGGCAGAAACACATTGCCCATCTCTAATCACAGTGCGTCAAAAAAAAAAAAACACAATGTTGGATTTTCAACCTTCGGTGCTAAACAGAACAGTGATTCACTTCTATAGGATGAAATTAATTTACCCACGTGTTCGGTAGCGATATCAAAAACATTTTCGTAATTTTTTGTTTCATTACAAACAAAAAAACAATTGTCAATCGCAGGTCAATCTGGTCAACCCGTAATCGTTCAGCGAATCGCGTCATAACAGCTGTTTTAATATTTTTTCTTGGTATTAGAGATATGTTTTATGAATTTAAAAAAATCATAACATACTTAACAGTCGTTTGGTTACCTTAATGTACAGGTCACTATGTCATTCATAAATTAGGACAACACTGTAATGTTGAAAAAAATTAGATATATATTTGTTTTTTTTTTTTGTTTCATTAGTGGACACCGTATTGCTAGCTAATTTAATTTGACCCTGTAAGACCCCACGGTTAAATATATTGGTGTGTGTTTCTTAACTGTTAAAAAACAGTGTTAGTTATCTATATATATAAAATTCAAAGTCCTGAGTGACTGACTGACTGACTGACTGACTGACTGATATATCAACGCACAGCCTAAACCGCTGGTCCTAGAGACATGAAATTTGGAGGGTGTAACCTTTGTGAAGAGTAGGTATCCACTAAGGAAGGGTTTTTTGAAATTCCATCCCTAAGAGGGTGAATTGGGGGGTTGAATTTTCACGCGGGCGAAGCCGCTGGCGGAAGCTAGTTTTGAATACAATTTCTCCCCTATTATGACCAGTACGCAAATAACCATAAGCCAATGTGATTTTCATGACTTCGCAAGGACACGGGAAACTACATACATATATTTGCCCGCCTAAGTATACATTTCCAGTTAAATTCAAATGTAAATATAGACATTAATATCCTCATTGTTCTAACAGAATACGGCGTCTTTAAAGTTTAATAAATAGAGGTACTTACCCGGCTTTTAATGCCCTGGGACCATTACCAGTACCTCTGTTGAACTAAAGGATTTTCATACCTTTAATGCTCTTAAATATGAACTATAAACAAGGCTATTTGAACACTTGTATACTTGGGTTAGATTTTATTACATATGAAATCTAACTGAATACCTTTTTGTACAAAAATTGATCCCGAAGGAACTAAAATACTATATTCTATAAAAGGATACTGAACTACAAAGTACAATTTAGGATATTTTTTTAGTGGATTTTTCTACAAATAATATTAATGAGTTATTATTACCGAAAAATACACTAGTTTATAAAAAAAAAATGCGGTACACAGACAGGTGGACCAGCCAGTCAACGGATAGAGCGGAGTGCAGATGAACAATTGAATATTATGATATTTCGAGCAATATAAAGAGACTGACAGACAGACGACGTTCAACAAATCTAAAATTATTGCCATGCTAGCGTTTAACCGTGGCTTTGCCCGCGTGAATCTCATAAATTATCCCACGGAAATATGCTACCAAGATAACCCAGGTCATGGTCCACCCATTTGTCAAATTTAATGCAAATCTGTTCAGCCGTTTTAGAGTGCAAACGTAACAAACTCACTTTCGCATTTATAATATTACTTAGGATTTACGGCCTCGTACCTACATAAATATAATTGTAATTTTATGGTACTTACCAACCGGCCGCATTAGCCTATAGGTAGCCTAACTCAGTCCGTAATCCTTCTCTCGCCGCAAAGCAGCTCTCGGCGTTTAACCCGTAAAGATTTCAATTTAGATTAAGAGGGCCTTTGTGACTAACGATAGGTGCTTGAGGACGTCAGGCGCAGTTCTAGTACTAAGCCTTATGACTATGACTAACTCACTGTCGGGGAAATCTTTTCACCGCAGAATAGCTAAGCTGTAAAAACATGCAGGAACCGCGTGGATGTTGAAGGAGGACGAAAGGGTTTTGTGGCGTGACATAGGAGAGGCCTATGTCCAGCGATGGATTGGCATATAAGTTACTAGCGCCCTATCTGTTTCACTCGTTATATACAGCTTGCCAAAACATGGAAATGTATTTATTATGTGTAAGTTTGTTATACGAGTACATTTATGTATCGGAAGAGTCATTCATACGGGATGTCAATTGCAACGAAACGCAAGTGTGAAGGTGGCGCGCTTCGAAAGAGTCTAACCTGAAGTCCGTGCGAGTCGACGAGAGTTCCACAACGGCGTGCTTCAGCTCTCTTGATCACCTGACATCGTGAGGGCCACAAATGTCTAGAAACTGTCCAACGGCAATGTTTCGTTTTATAAATTTTGGCAAGTTCAAATGTTACCTAAAAATCAATCAGACGTTTTCTTTTCGCTCGCAACACAATATCTACATCATTTGACTCCAATCGGCCTCTTGTCCCGACATAATATGTATTAATAAAGAAATTCTCTAAATATAACCGTAATCAAATCCGTTGCGTGGCTTAGAAGAAGTAACCGGAGAACAGACAAACGGAACCGGCCATTTTATACTATTTAGAAAAGTTGATTTTGATATTATACTCGGGCATACAAACGCAAACTTAGAGTCATACATTCCAAAGGACGCTTATGAAGTGTTAGTGAGTGTGCAGAGTTTCTTTCTCATTTGCTCAACTATATTATTGTTATCGACATGATGGTTAATGACTTTAACTTTACGTGTCTAGTGGCCCTTGTATAATATTTTTATCTACAACGCACGTGTTATATTAAGCAGTATATAACTAAAAGTGTATATATATTTACCAATTTTCAAGCTTTGAATGTCAGAATGGTAACGGCTTATTTATATATAGTCCTCCAGACCGAATTTCGGCCACGGCGGCCAATCTCAACGGAGACTAGCCATCGGCGCGGGAGATATTATAGTGCTCAAGTGTATGCGCAGACACAGGAGCACTCACTCTTCCCTCACTCTCATAGTCCGATGGGACGGCAATCCGACACGACCGGAGAGAGATCAGGCGTAGGACCAACTGCTTAACGTGCTTTCCGAGGCACGGGGGTATCACACCGCCAACTTCCAAACTCCGGGCTGCTACTAAGAAATTCCTAATGGAAAAACCCAGTAACACTTTGCCCGACCCGGGAATCGAACCCAGGACCCCACGCTCAGCAGTCGCGCTTGCGACCACGAGACCAACGGGGCAGTTACGGCAACGGCTTATTTACTGTGTATAGGAAAGGGTTTCAATAAGTAAAGCACAGAAAGACAAGGATAACACATATATTTCAATTAGACTTGTCAGCAATGAATCAGAAAGCTAGTCGTCCGTTCCAAAACTAGGTCTTCATGGAGAAGAAGGACAAGGAACTCCACGGAAACAGTACTGAAATATTATATCAACACATTTCTTACATTGCCATACATTATCATTATCTGAAAGACATTAATACTATCTCTTGGACCATTGTCCAAGAGAACTCAGAATAATATCAACACAATCACAATAATAACAATATCTAGGTAAAGAATACGAATATTCCATTTATACGATTTAAAACATTAGCAATATTGGCAACACTATAAACAGTACAACAACATTGTCATAATAGGCAATAATTAGGATATAAAATCATTTACTTATCTTACGTGACCTCTGGTAGATCCTTTCCACACAATAACAGCACTCTAGAACTAACCAACTGAACATCCACCAAGCAACTGACTGTTTCACTGTGGCTGTACCCGTTAACAAAAAACTATGATTCAAAACTGACAGTTGAGTCAAATCAGTGTTTGATTTAAGAAAAATAAGTTTGTTATAAAAATCATTTAGTAAGTTCAACCATTAAATATTAGACACATAATAATTACATGTATATATCACACGCATTACTTGTGGTTACTAAGTATACAGACTCGCTGCGTATGTGTGTGTAAGCGCATTAGCTGTCGGTACTGTCTGAGACGTGCGAGGTTGGAAGTGTGCGTGTATATGCTGACGTTACTCCTCTTCACAAACACATTCACAGCGTGTTTGCACACTTGGTACACACACTTTGGGAAATAAAGTACTACCTATATCAGATATTATGACACGGAAGTAAAGACTTTGCTGAGCTTTATTCTTTATAAGAATGTATAGCAGCTTATATTTTCTTTTCTTAGGTACCGTGTACAATCATCAAAAGAGATAAGAAACTAGGGACGTCGGGTATAGTTGAAGATTAGTAAGGAAGCGATGGAGGTTCTAAACCTTGCATTATCTTGAACATTGGTGACTGTACCTTCTCGGTACAATTTTTATTTGACTCTCTTGCTTTTACCAACAATAGACGTTACTGTTCAAGCACACGATTAAAAGCGATCGAAATATTCTGATTTTAGGGAAAATATTTATTTGATATTTTAATGAGCTTGTGGAAATTATATTTTATTATATCACAAACTCTAGTCAAGAGATTTATATTTAAAGCTGGTTGTTTACAATATTCCTAATAGCTGTAAACGAGAAGGGCTCTCCAGTATAATATCCGTTAATTTTATTATAATCAAGAGCCTTCCCACGTGCCGGCGGCCATTGTACCTACTCTCATACATTTATCAAATAACGCTGACCTTGGCTAATAACCATGTTATCTCAACTACACAATAGGAAAAATTCTATAAATGTCCGTTGATCATACATTTCAGTTACGTGATTTTATTTTATTATACTTTTAATGTGTGTATCGGGTCTACATTTAATTTTAATATAAATAAAACATATGAAGAGATTACGTATGTTATTGTTTTATATTTTTAGTACTGTCAATGTTCGGGTTTGACATCAAAAGCTATTAGAAAATAATAATCATTATAAAGAAAGTCCGTGTCTAACTATGAAGAACAAGCCAAACTGTTTTCACTTAAAAGTAAAGTTTCAAACAAAATACAAGAGAAACGGAAGAAGTTCACAAGTGTAGAAACTGTTACCTTTAATTTATACAAAGTGTTGAAAGTTCCTAGAAAATAATTATTTTCAAAAGTCATTTATCAAAATTACATGTCATAGTCAAATAGTTCCACAAAACGTAAACTACACGGGGGCGAGTCTATTGCCATCAATCAGTCGCAGATCCAGGCTCTGGGCCCGACCTGAGATCCGAGCCCAAGACCTCATGTTGAGCAGTAGTGTTTGCGACCACTAGAAATAATTTTTGTATGATAAAATTAAGAGTTTTAGCATTTTCACAAAGCATTTTCAAAGCAAGGGTTACTGAGTACTTTTTTTCCATAAAAAGAATCGTATTTTTTTTTCTGGCCGGCCAATTTAATTTTTCGGTACAAAATGTTTGAAACCTTCAATTATGGCCTTTGTAAGGTAAATATAATAAAGCTTATTAAATTTGTTTTAGTATGAGAACACATTATTCCACCATTGAGTGGTTTGCAAGATCGATTGACAGCGACGTCAACGGGTTAAGGGAGGAATCCAGCAAACGAGATCTTTTGAAATGACAGTGAACGGGGATCGTGAGAACGAAACCATGTGTTTCAAATAACAAATTCATTCATAGATTTCTCGAGAAATAATAAATTTGTTAATTGCTTCATTGTGAATGGTGAATTAATCGTACGTAATTAAGATGAGACTGTTGAGAGATTAGACTGAATTACAGTAACTTTGTCTGTGGCTGTAGGATTGGGATGAATGAGTGCTGTTACGAAGAAGACCTGCTAAACCTACCGGCTTTACCTGTATGTTTAAGGTTTTGTTTCACAGTGTTCGGATATACACCGTGACATTTAGTCGTGTTACAACGGGAGCCCACTTCATGTAACCAATGACTACAACACATCCATAAGAAAAAAATCTTTTTACAAAAAAATAACAAACGACTTCCTTAAAAAAAAAAAACACTACAAAGTCAAAAATAACTTTAATTTTGGAAGTCGGTGTCTTAGGATCTGGATTTAAGGTTTTTTTGCCACCGACTTCCGAAATTAAAGTTTTTTTTGACTTTGTAGTGTTTTTTTTAAGGAAGTTGGTTGTTATTTTTTTGTAAAACTTTATATTTTTAAGTTTTTAGTAATGGTAGATACCCCGCACTAATCTAATCGGTTATTCGTTCATTTGTCGCGCAAATACTTAATGTAAATTTAAGACTTATATTTTTCATATGAATCCCATTGTCCGAATGTAACCAAATTAAAATGGGACCGTTCAGAAAGCACCAGCTTTCAAATAAAAGAAGAATCATCAAAATCGGTTCACCCAGTCAAAAGAAATGAGGTAACAAACATAAAAATAATAATTCAAAAAAAACAGTCGAATTGATAACCTCCTCCTTTTTTTGAAGTCGGTTAAAAAAATGAACATTTGTATAAATAAAAATATTATGTTGACGCATGACGTGGTTAAAATTTGATATTTTTTCTGATAGAAAATGGAGATGGAATGATCTAGCCGACTCTTGCACTGGGTAGGAATGTTCTGTACCGTATGATACGTAAACATTATTAACAGGATGTTTCATAATTCTAATCCATTGTTTATTTTTCTTAATATCTATTATCTTCATTAATAGTTACAATTTTTAATCACGCCTAGAGGTATATTATGTCGGATACATTGAGTGGACAATCTTTGTAAGACGACTAAAATGTCACGGTGTATACTTGTTGTCTTGTACGCTCGGCTACACATCAAGCTATGCATTTCCAGTATAAATTAATCTCACATTGTATGGGATTTCCGTATATTGAGAGGTCAGCTTAAACTGGAAATTCATAGTTTGTGAGTACACACTTACCTGCTGGCATGATATCGACGCGTAAACAGCAACTAAGAATTTAGCACTATTTTGAAAAGTAATTTAAAAAAAAAACTATTCCATACATTTTGACCGCGTATATATTACAGTTTTCGGGGTCTACAGTTATATGCTGAACTCATATTTACAGTTTGCGCAATATTATGAAGCCACAAAACATATTTCACATTGAGCAATTACGTATGTTATATATGGCTACTCATTTTAACAGTATTATGGAATACAAATTATAGGCCATCAAATGATGTAATCGTATTAATCTTTTTGAGGCTGACTGTATAATCATAATTAAAAGAATAGTTTTGTATTCCAGTACCTAGTAGATAATTATACCATATCTTGAGAGCATGTCCGTGGTGTCTGCTGGTACACTCCATAGCACTCGATTCTCACAACTTATCTCCAGCTCTGTGCTAATGACAGTTGTGCACCATTAGCATATCACAACAGTTAAATCGATAGTCTGAGTGGATTCTGTCTGTTTACACATTAGTCTGTCTCTGTCACTGTTTGTTTACAAATGATTTATGGAAGTACTCGACTGTTAATATGGCACATGGTCATGTGGAAGAAAAGAGGATTGAGTGCTCGGGTCGATAGATTGGTTAAGCTAGGCTTGCCGCGGTTGGTCCGTGAGTAGGTGACCATCTAATCACACCAACACTTCGTGCCTCGGAAAGCACATTAAGCTGTTGGTCCCGGTTATCTTTCGTGGATCTTTGACATTCGTTATGGGTCGTCACAAGCCCGAAAGTCCGACAGCCAGTTTTATCAAAGGATATTGTTTTACCCAATAACTGGGTTGAGGAGGTCGGATAGGCAGTCGGTACATGTACTGGTACTTAGGTGCATCCGGTTTGACTGGAAGCCAACCTCGTTATAGTTGAGAAAAGGCTAGGTAGATGATGATGGTCTCCTAGAAAAACTTCAAATTTTGCGGAGCGTCTTTTTTGTCATTACCCAGACTTGTGACGATCTCTGCCAATAACTCTATGTGCCTCATAAACTGCTGCAAACAGTATTTTTTTATAGTCAATCGTTGGTTTATGCGGTGACAAACACTGGTAGGTGCAATTAATTTGAGGAATAAATATTTTAAATAGAAACGCATAAACCTAATTAAACTGTAAATATAATATATATACCTGCCTATATATAAATATACATAAATAAACAAATTTACTAAAAACAAATCAGACAAACAATGAGCAAACTACTGTTGTACTGATACTGTCAACTTTTTGCGAAAGTCCTCGTGAACTATAACTTTGAAGATAAATCGGTTGTTTGGCATTCCACAGAGAGATTGAATGGACGAAGACAAAATAGTGAAAGAGTGAAAAAAGTCTGTGAGGTGAGTGGGACATTCAGGATGCGATGTGCGATGAGCGTTGATTTTTATTGTGGTTGGCTCAAATGAACAGAAGGTGGTAGGGAAAATTAAGGATTGTCCAAGCATTATCTTCGTACTCGTTGGTAATTAAAAAAAATATTGATACCGAGCCCGCAGCGTTTCAGTAACCTTCTGGCTTTCCCTTGCGACTTGAGTATACCAGTTCAGGGTATCAATATGCAAGCCTACTATCAATATGTAAACCTCAGTCCTTCACGTTGGTGCTAAACAGAACGATCGTACCATTGAAGGGAACTGGTTTCTAGATTGTACCACCCACTTTGCTAATACTACAAGGGCTGCCAATGATGATCGCCAGACGCTTTGTAGGTTTTACAGTCACACCAAATCTATCAGCGTAGGTTTTGATGGCTAGTGTGCGTATCATCTATGTGCAGATGATATGTACAGAGAAGTTCGGAAGTTATAAGATTAATAGAAATAGAAAACAGAAGTGGAGAAAGTATACCACCTTGAGCAAGTCAGTTTTGAAATCACACCAGTAGGAAGAAAAACCTCCAATATTAATGGACTGCTGACGTTCCTGAAGGAAAGAAGAAAACCATTCTAGTGCTTCGGGATATACCATAACATATGACTGGATGGCTAACAGGATGTCGTGACTGACGGTATTAAAGGCATTCGAGAAATCAACCAAAACTAGAGTAGTAACTTTGGTGTCTTCCTTAATATCGCCATTACTTTCAAGGAGGGCGAAAACATTGCTGTGCCTAGGGCTAAATCCAAATTGGAGAGGACTAATTATTGAGGTGAACTTACAAATTGTATCAATAAACATTTAGAGCTTGGTACTTTTCCCGACAACCTCAAAACTGCCAAAGTCAGCCCCATCTACAAAAGTGGAAGTAAATCTGATCCAGGAAATTATCGTCCAATTTCAGTCTTGCCGGTTCTTTCTAAAATTTTTGAACGTGTTTTGTACAACCGCCTTGATGAACATCTAACAACGCAAAACTTCCTTTTTAATAAACAATACGGTTTTAGGCCAAAATCTAACACACTTTCGGCAACAGTAGATCTAATAACAAAAATTAAACTAAGTATTGACAAAAAGCAAATAGCATTAGGTATTTTCATTGACCTGAAAAAAGCATTTGACACAATAAGTCACAAACTGTTAATAAAAAAACTAAATGACATTGGTGTCACTGGTAGTGCCCTTGATATCTTTAAATCTTACCTGGCAAATCGTTCTCAAGTGGTTAAGATTAACGATACCCAAAGCAGTCCTAAAACCGTGAGTTTTGGCATTCCGCAGGGATCAATTTTGGGACCCTTATTATTCTTAATCTACATAAACAATATTCATGAAGTTGGACTTAAGGGCGATGTATCGTTGTACGCCGACGATACAGCTTTATTTTATTTTGGACACTCTATAGACGCTGTTGTGAGTGACGCTCAGGGTGATCTACATCTTTTAAATGTGTGGTTTCAGTGCAATCTACTCACAATAAATGTAGCCAAAACCAACTACATAATTTTTGCGGCAAAAAATAAAAAACTACCACACCACCCACAATTAACCATTAATAACCAACCTATAAAGAAAGTTGACCACGAAAAGTACCTGGGATTAATTTTAGATAACCACCTGAACTGGAAGCCACACATGGAGAGGGTTAGGTCTAAGCTGACTTCGCTCACGGGAGCCCTACGGAGTGTTGTCCGATGTCTTCCACGGCAAGTTCGCTACACTATATATAACACTCTTATAAAACCTCACCTGGACTATCTAATAGAAGTATGGGGCACAGCGGCTAAAACCAATATTGAAAAACTACAAAGAGCACAAAATAAGTTAATAAAGACACTCTTCCATTATGACTACAGTACATCAACACAAAAAATATACAATGAAACGAAGTTAATGAACATATCACAAACATACATATATAATACTTGCATCTTGATAAGAAAAATACTTAATAAAAGCATTCATACACAAATACATTTCACAAAGAAACATCAAATACACAAAATTAGGCTCAGAAATGCAAATGACATACAATTACACTCACCACGAACTAGCTATGGCAAAAAAAATGTGATGTACGAAGGTGCTGAATTGTATAATAAACTACCAAATAACATAAAAAATGTAAAGACGATGTCAATATTTAAAAAACACTTAAAATTACATATACTTAATCAAAATAAAGCGAGCGCACCTTAGTACATTCCATACCACATCCAGTTGCGCGCGTTCCGTGTATGTTTACATTTTGGTTGTGTTCAAATTATTAGCGATTACCCTACACTTTTTGATTATTTCTGTTTTGTTTTAATTGTGTTATTTTTTTATTTTTTTTTTCTTCTTACCAAAACTGTACGTTGTAAAACAATGTTTTTTCGATTATGTAAATATTTCTCATGTAAGTGAAATTTCTTTCTTATGGGAAATAAAGATATCTCTAACCCGAGGTAACAAATTTGGAGAATTATTTGTGGGCACAGGCCTCAAGCACTTCGGAAAAGAAAAGAAGGATAGAAATCGGATTTCGGTAGGAAGAGAAAGAGGAGAAGAGATACTGAGTACAATCTGGGAAATTAATTGTTTAATAAATTGACAGTATCCGTCAAATTGTCATGCTACTAGTAATATTATACACTTATAAAAAAAATCCGTGTTGTGATTTGAGTATAGAGACAATGTAGGTCAATGAATTTCCGTAACTTGACTTTCAGAGAAAAATATAATTTAATCACGCCGCTACGGATGTTTTCGTTATCTACTTATCTCTGAGCTGATAACAAAGAATTTGTTTACATTAACTAGTTTTCACCAGAAGGAACCATATTTAGTTTTGCTAATATTATTACAGAGTTATATCATAGTTATAAAAGTTCTTCATTAATATATTATTCTGCCTTTACTCTGTAACATAATTTTCAGGGTTTTCGTTAGTGTGTCATAATTGAGTAAATTATGATGCTATGTTATTAACACCTTCCGGCTGTTATAGCCGTTTATGACGGCTATAACACTTTTATTATCATATCGTTATATGGTGTGTCCGTCACATGGTTTAGTTGATTTTTTCTTTTGTCATTACATGATTATTATATCAGCTGTAGTAGGAGTAGAAATGTTATTCGCTATAGATAAAGTCATGGGTACGTAATTATTATTATAGCTTTATAAATTTGCTTTTTCTAACCAATAATGTGAACCGGGACTGGAATGTACTCATGCCTGGTTTAAATTATTTCAGTAGCATTACAGTTCTGTAATCGGACCAGCTCTGGCCCGCCACTGGATAATTATGAACGGGCACTGGAATACACTGGACTACCCATTCCAGTGAGTGAGGGATTCCTTTCCATTTCAGCTCGCCCATTCCAGTGCTACTGGAATGGTATAGACCGATAACCCAATGTTGGATTAAATGTTAACATAAACTGTGAACACGGCTTGTTCTTTTTGTTTAACTGACTGAATGCCTGGAACAAAGTTGACGGTATGATCCAGACTGACACTGGAATCGCTGGATTTCTAGACTGGAATAATGTGCATAAGTTTGTAAGAGGCGGACTGAAATCTTCAAATATTCCAAAAAACTATTTATGCATAGAATTCATACGTTATTTGAACCCGGTCTAGTTCAGCATAATATAGGTAAATAAATCCTGTATCTTTTGGATGATTAATGCAATTTGGGCCCGCTCATAATCCTTTGATGGGGTTATGGGGTCTATGTGATCCGAGTAATTAATCATCGCGAAACCGTCATATACACATTAAAATGAAGAGAGTTTCAAACCCATGTGACCTGTTAGGTGTCACTATAATTATTCAACCAAAACGACATACAGCCAATCACACCGATGATCTGCATAATGACACATAACAAACCAAACTCAAGTTAGGATCAGAACATCTGTAAAAGATGTAGATTTCTAGAAGCAGTGCCTGGGTGATGTTGTAATTTCATCACGGATAATGTTATTATGTACTTTCTTAATTAGGTTTTGTCTGCTGAAATACAGAGAGTCTCGTAATTTGATGTATTCCTTCCACCACTCTAATTGCGTAGCACGCTTCACAATAGGAATAGTTTCGAAGGATCATCCATTGTTTCATATACCTATTCAAAAAATTTGTCTGTTTGTAAATAATCTTCTTAACCTGCCAAAATGAAAGCTGTTGCTACTGTTAATGAGTTTCGCACTTAATTTGCCGGACGTTTAGAGTTTCGAGAAAAGTGTCATTTAGTGATTTTGGGAAATTTTCTAAAATACATAAACATTGAATTTTCCAGAATCCCATCCATTTTTGATTAGGGTTTATGTGGTGCAGGGCACGCCACAATTGCGGCGGTAAGTCCCCTCTTTGAGGAGTGGATAGAGAGGCGCCACGGCGTCCTCACCTTCCGCCTGACGCAGGTTTTCACCGGGCATGGGTGCTTCGGTGGGTTCCTGTTCAGGATAAAGCGGGAGGAAACGCCCGGGTGCTTCCATTGTGAGGATCGTCTAGAGGACACGGTGGAGCATACGGTGGAAGTGTGCCCTGCCTGGGCGGAGCACCGCCGTGTCCTCGTGGAGGCGATCGGCGGCGGCGACCTCTTGCGTCCGGCCCTGGTGCGAGCCATGGTACGGAGCGAGAGGGCATGGGATGCCGTCGCCTGCGAAGCAGTAATGCTCGCGAAGGAAGAGGCGGGGTGCGTGAGGGAGTGGCAGTCTCTGCGCCCTCACGTCTTTAGCCGCCGCAGGAGGAGACGCCCCGGGCGCCGGTAGTCGATTGCGGACTTCCGGCCACCGTAGGCGCGAGCTTGCAGGTGGCGAGCAATGGGTAGCTCGCCTCCCGGTAAGGACCAAGCTCGGGTCGACGGCGCGTAGTGTTCCACGCGCGCCTCAAAGAGATGTCAGCAGTACTGAAAGGGGTCTGCTAGGACCGATGCCTGCCGGGGTCGCGTGATTGTTCGAAAGAGATACCGTGACCCTGGCACATGGGCAACTGAAGGAACACGGGTGGGTTTTAGTCAGTAAAAGTCTGACACGCCCTCCCGCTCCGCCCAGAGCGGGAGAAGTCATTTGATGATTTCCCATCCAAAAAAAAAAAAAAATGTGGTGCTAAATTGTTGCAAATGGGTCACACTATCACGTCCTTGAAGGAATACGTCAAATAACAAGTCACCCTCTAAGAAGGTGTACTTGTATAGGTATATAAATGAATAGTTACCATTCATAAATTGTCTCCAATCAGGTTCACCTTTGTTCTTAAGTCAACGTTAAATTAAGCTTCGGTATTTAAGATGGCGGCTATCCATTAGTGAAATAAATATACTTTGGCTCCTCGTGAATCCATAGTAAAGGACACTACTTCCAATAAAGTCCGGTCCGCTGAATGTATTGAAGGATAAAATATTATTTGGAGATATCTAAACTAGTCGAAAAATATTGTAATGTTTTTTTTTAAACTTGATGCTGCCATGTATAGCTTTCTGTCTTCGTGAAAAAACATTGAAACAAACTCAAAGATCACGATCTCTTTTCAAAGAAGAGAAATTAGGACAGAATAATGTGTGTTACAAATTAATTTATCTAAACATGGTGTTAGTGTGATAAGGTCAAAGGAAAATGTAGAATAATGTAGGTAACCTTTATCTTTTTTCAGTAGTAGTATAAAAAAGCTATTTTCGTAGGCTCACCCACGACCCACATATAGATTACGTTTTTTTGGTTTCGTTTTTTTCGAGTTCAACCACTTTCGACGGGTTTTGGTATATTATATATTTGATATATTATTTGTTATTTCATACTAGAAACCCACCCCTGTCAACACAGTTTTTACGAGTTAAAAAACTTTGAGATTGCTTTATTATTTGAACGTTTAATATGTTGTACCTATAAACGTTCCGGAATAAATTCTCCAAATAATGGTGAAAACAGCATCAAAATTTGATGCATATTTTGGAAGAACAACGCGGCCACACAGACAGATAAGAAAAAGACTTTAAGCAACTATTCAAATGAAACAGTTGAATGTAGTGTAGTTTTTCTTTAATTAAAATCTTCACACTCAAAATAAAACCAAGATAAAAGAAAACTAAAACAAGTGTTCATCAGTCCATTTCTAATAGTCATCGTTTCTTTGTGTAAGGGCTTAGTTGAAGAAAGAGCTTTTTAAACCCCATTAAAATGGAAGGCTATTAACGAAGCAATCTATTTGGTATTTAGTCTGCATAGAACTTAGTTTCGGCCAGACACAACTAAGCTAAACTTTAATTATCTTTCTTCCCATGGACCATAAAGACAGCTTTGTGAAAATAGGTGCTTGAATAGCGTTGCTTTCATTTATTGAACTGGTTATCTCCCACTATCTGTCCCGTTTAATTAAATTGTGCATAATGAAAATATTCGTTTGAATTTAACTTCATACTCTAGTCGGTTTAAAGCTGCCTGTGACATAGCAGATACCGCACGTGGTATAGGCTTGTAATTCTAGATATATAATCTTACAGGTATCTATGGTCCGTAGGTATCCACGGACCCAACAAAGCTGTCAGTAATTAATATTGTTTACTAATTTGACACACAACGTCAATTTGTCGCGTTATACCCATTTCATCCAACTGCAAAAGAATAACAGATGTAATTTAAATATGCGGACCATTTAACCTGTTTATTTTTTATATTCGGTTTCAACTTATAGCGTAACAATATAATAAGATTAATAAGTATTACTTGTAAATATTCAGTCAGGTCAAACTAATTTATTTTCACGTGTTCAGTTTGTGCTCTCAAAGTATGGTAGGTTTGAGACTTTCTTTTTGCCATTAAGGTACAGAATTTTCTACGAATCAAATACCTATTCATCGTAAAATTATTTTTGTTTAGGTGTTATATTGAGCACAAAACTCACCTTCAAGTAGGTAATTGATTGATGAAGTGAAAAACATTTTTTCACCACAATATTGACGTGAAAGGGCTGTAGCAAAAAGTTATTGACGTGTCGATGAATGTTCGTTGTGCTGGGTCAAGACAGATCGGTGTACCTTTAACACTAAGATATTATTTTGTTTTTAGGGATTAGAGTAAACTATAAAGAGAAGGTCTGGGCTTAAGTGAGTATGGGTGAGTGAGCAGTGGTAAGCCTTTTTTAAGTAAAGCTGTGTATCATTCATTGCTACATGGCATTACCAAAATTAAAAAAAGAGCATATTGACCATTTTTAAGTCAAAATAATATACTACAACAGCAGTAGCAATTACTTCTAATTTATAAATCTCGAACGGATTTAATATACCTAAAGTACCTCGTTCCAAAGAGTAATACAACCAAGTATCGTCAACGGATGCCTTAATAAAAATCAACTACACGAATAAAATTTCATGGCCTTTACTTATCTGATGGGCTTGAACGCGCACTTGACCAATATTTTATCGATCTATTTGTATGGATACGGGCGAGACAGGACAAGCTATCACAGAAATAGGACTGCAAATAAAGGGGGCCTCGAACTGGGACGCTGTTAAGCGGGTCATATTTTCACAGACAACACTACAGTTGGCATGTTCGAATTAACAATGCGAATAACTTGACTATATTTCAATAATGTGGATGTTAGTGAATTGTTTTGTTAATGGGCTGGGTATTTCTGTGTAATAATAATAATAAGATGGTGAAAGTGTTAGCATAAAATGTATGTACTAGAAGAGCTCGTTCAGCAGGAGTTTCCAGTGGATAGGTAGTAGGTACGATCCTAAAATGTTTTTTGCCAGATAGCATTGCAATGTTCTGGTTCACAAAAAACAAAAAACTTGGGAATTTTCTTCGTTCCATATCGCAGAATTTCAATTCTATCCAATAAACCTATCACTATGCTATATCCATATTTATACCACACAGTTAAAAAGTAAATAATTTTATTGTTGTTGAAAATGATTGATATCTTTATTTATTGAATCAAAATAAAGCTCGGGCTGTTAAATGTAAAGGATTACACGACACTGATTTCAAACCGACATGTACTCCATCGAATTACCAATTTCCCTAAAAGCCTTAACAAAGAGCTCGGATTTACATTCATAAAAATGCAGCAGGATTTTATTTGATATCCCTGTTTTCTTCCAAATTGGTATTTTCTGTTTGTGAATTGTTGATTTTACTCCATAAAAGATCGGCACTGAATGGGCTACGATGTCAAAGTTGCTCGAATTGACTTATGGTATGCCATAAATGGTGAAATGAAAGTGCATTTGAGTTGGACCATAATAAATTAAAAAATAAATCTAAAAGCTAGAGCTACAACAGTTCGGAAGCAGTAAACCATGTTACATTGTATTGTTGCTTGTTACTAGATAAAGGTGCGTTTTGACTATGCAGGTCACTTTTACACGGGTATCGCGTATCACTCGATCTTGGGACTCAATTGGATCTCAATCAATGTGTCCCTTCCTAATATCGCGGTGATCGATTAGAATGTGGCACATGTTGGTACTATATTCAGAGAACTTTGAGGAAGTCGAGAAAGATAAGGAAACCAAGTGTCTTGACTTTGCTCATGAAGTGACATGTAAGAGGTTTACTCAGCCTTCATTACACTGAAACGAGTTGTAACACCCAATAAAAATGAGGAGTGGTTGGAGAGGCGCTACGACATCCTCACCTTCCGCCTGACGCAGGTTCTCACCGGGCATGGGTGCTTCAGGGGGTTCCTGTTCAGGATAAAGCGGGAGGAAACGTCCGGATGTTTCCATTGCGGGGATCGTCTGGCGGACACGGTGAAGCATACGGTGGAGGTGTGCCCTGCCTGGGCGGAGCACCGCCGTGTCCTCGTGGAGGCGATCGGCGGCGGCGACCTCTCGCGTCCGGCCCTGGTGCGAGCCATGGTACGGAGCGCGCGCGCGCCCCAAAAAGATATCAGCAAACTGAAGGGGTCTGCTAGGACTGATGCCTGACAGGGTCGCGATATTCGTTCGAAAGAGGTACCGTGGCCTTGGCATATGGGCAACTGAAGGAATACGGGTGAGTTTTAGTCAGTAAAAGTCTGACACGCCCTCCCGCTCTGCCCAGAGCGGGAGAAGCCATTTGATGATATACCATCCAAAAAAAAAAAAAAAACACCCAATAAAATATTCGGCTTCGAACAACTTTCGAGGACGCTCTCGCTGGGCACTTGTATCATTAAACGGTACTTCTGGATCAGGAAACGGTGCAAAACCTTTTTCTGGGCAGTGCAGCTTGGACCCTGTTCTCAATAACAGGGTGATATTGTTTATATAATATTAGACTAGCTTTTGGCAGCGGCTATGCTCGCATGAAGGCTGGAAATTATCCCGCGGAAATATACTACCGGAATAAAAAGTATCATCTGTGTTAATCCAGGTTATACATTATCTGTGTGCCAAATTTCATCCAAATCCGTTCAGATGTTTTTGCGTGAAAGAGTAACAAACATCGAAAAATTCACACAAACTTTCACATTTATAATATTAAATAGGATTGAGAAATTGAAATCGGAAACATGGTAAATGGCTAATTTAATAAGAGCCAAACATCGACAGCTCATGTTTCCAAACTAATTACGTAAGTATCCAAGCTATTAAACTTCATGCACAATTTTTTTTGGCGTAGGTAATGGAAACGCACTATAAAAATTAAGTACGTTGATTGTCGCAGAATAATTACAGTAATTACTTTGCATGAGCCAAAAGAGCTTAATGTAAATCCTGTAACAAAGTTTGAAAATATTAAAAGCCATGATTTTATACGCAATATTTCATGAGTACGAAATTGCTGGCTTCCAAAAATGAAGCAATTTATTTTCAGGTCGGTGGCATATTTCCAAAAACTGCCCGCACTTCACTGCACCCGTAACTATGCAAATTGTCTTCGATTTACAAGAATACGTGAAAGTGGGCATACCACTTTATTTCTACCTGGTTTTGTTATTCAAAATAAGCAATGTTCTAGTTTTGGCACCAGACTAAACTACTTAAGTGGATTATTCACGTGACGTTGTGCTGTAGACTAAGCCTAGTCTATCGATTAAAAGTGTTTACAATCAAAAACTGCTAGAGCTCTTCGATTTTAAAGAAAAAAATAAATACAAATAACGTGTTTCTTGCTACTTTCAATTATTTTAATAAAAACACTCAGGTTTTAAGATTTATAAAGTAACTATGAATGACGTCTAACAAACAGACAGGCTGATACAAATTTTTCAAAAGAATCAAAATTTACAAGAACCTGTTAATTTTGAGTGACGGCTAGAATTTGGCTTGCTGTTCTATTATTTTCTTACTGAATAATTTGGCAATATAATAACATTTTTTAAGACACGTGGCAATGAAACGTCTAAGCGATAGCATCTATTACCTTAGACTATAAAAAATACTATTGTAATGCAAATAAGGTCTTACACAACGATAGTCATATTTTACGACACCAAAAGCAAAGGTCAGAATCAAATCTTGACCATTGTCAAACACGTGATTACGTCGTCGACTGCCTCCGATAAGGGCGAGTTATTCAGGGCCATACTTTTAACGATCTCACACCTTTTGCTGCCCTCGTGCCAAACTCGTGATTCCAAGCTCACCCACGCGAATCCAATCATGAAAAGTAATGTACCTATAGGAACAGCCTGGCAAATTGTGATACAACTAGGTTAAAATAAACCTTTTTCTATAGCAATTTTGTATCAGAATTGAACAATATCGCTGCGATTATTTTAATAGATACTTATTCTAAACGTTGTATAGAAGCTATTTTCACTAGTCTAATAAAATTCCGATCTGTCGGCGGTAAATGCTTTATCGGAACATTTTCAAGTCTCATATTTTAAGCATGTATTTTGTTTTTTCTTTGTTTTTATCAAAACACTTGGCTTTTTGATATATCTGTGAAGTCCTACCTTTTACCTGCGTTGTACATTAGAAAACTTTTCGGTAGGTAAGGTAGGTTATTATATGTCTATTCTGATAGATTCTTTCCCAAATGTAAAATAAAATAGTTCTAAAACTAAAACCTGACTAGGTTCTAGACAAATGAATGTGCGAATAACACTTGTGCGACAAAACTGTACCGCGACTCACAATAGTTCGAATGCACCCTTGTGTGGCACACTCAAGCTCACATAGTACACTAGGTTAGATTAGGTTAAAACCGTGACCTCCTACGCACAAGCCGAGCGAGCGAAGCGAGCGGTGCTTCGGCAGCGGCCGGCGAGTGCTAGAAACGACGAGATTCAGTGTGTCGCACAAGCGTGCATTCGAACTATGGTGAGTCGCAGTACAGTTTTGTCGCACAAGTGTTATTCGCACATCCATTTGCCGAGCTCACGTAGTACACTCCTTTACTTCACTACCTTTACAAAGCTAATGATCGGTTAGTACTGACACAATGTATTGTTTAATTGTCGTCAGTGTAACTTCAAGGCTATTACCACAGTACATAATATTTTAAACACACAGTCTGTTGGTGTGCCTTACCTTATATAAATAAATGTGAATATTTTATTGGGTTTGAGTTTTCGAACTTACTTTTATTTACATTATTTTGGGAATCGTTCACAGCTATTCATATGATACTCAAGATCCATCACTTTATGTCCTCTAGAGGCAGCTATATTCATTTAATGTGGCGAAACATAGCCTATAATAAGCCCGTGTTTGTCAAACTATGATAAGAATTTTAGAAGTTATAAGCATAAACATATGAATATACATACCTACATAAATCCCGGTCAAAATCATAACCCTTCTATTTGCTTCGCCGTAGTCGAATAAAAAGTGATTAATCGACAAATGTCATGTAGCCCCTACAAAACACATCTTTACGCAATAAAAGTAATGTGGTCGACCCAACATCCGGAGGCGCGGCGTTCTGAACACGTATATAAGTATGCGCCGGCGGCGTCACACAATAAAATACAATAAAAAATCGTGTCGTTTCACACGCCCCAATATCTGCCAACTGAATGTTTCAGCGATACACTAGTCAGTCTTTACATACCTACACACTATATTGAAATGGGGTTATTCCGCTGTCAGACATGTCTCCAGACCTTGAGAATAAAAATGATTTATTGGAATAGACTCGATTTCTGTTAACATTTTCGGCGTACAGGGTCGCTTAGAATTGTATTATGATGATGGCAAAAAACGTTTAAATGTTTCTTGTGGGCGAACTACTTTTCGTACAAATTCTGCTCCCGTGTCGAAATATTTAGCGTTTACAACGATACTTTATGTCAAATTGTACTTTTATTTCCTACCCTCATTGGGAAATGGCGTGTGAATAATGATGTATCTAGATGCAGTACCGGCGCTCAATATTGTCAAGATAAATTGCAAGGTGAGCTTTGGTGGCCCAGTGGTATCGACCCCGATTTACGTGTTGTAGGTTATGAGTTCAAACCCAGGCAGGTACTTAACTTTTTTACACGCTTTATATTAGCTTCACTTGTATGTTTATATATTTGTATGTTTGTTTGTAACCGACTCCTTATAGCGCGATTTTGACCCACTTTAAACGACCCGATTTCATTCAAACTTTGCACACCTGTCAAGGACCGATGACAATGCAATAATTTCATAAATTTGTGCCATTATCCTTGCCAGGTTACCAGGACAGCAAAAAAACTGTCACAAACTACGCTGACATACGTCTCAAAATTCGAAACACCCTAAAAAATAGAAAATAAACAATAGTTTAAAAAAACTAAAAAACACGCTAATAATGATTACGAAGACCTGTTTTTTGAATGTAAAATGCTGCCAGTTCATGAGAGGGTAGTGTTGTCCCTAGCTATAGAACAACATGGTAGTGATACATATAAAAGCGACATTATACGAACAAGATCCCAAAGAACCCATAATGTAAAAAGATTTATGGTGCCCACATATAATAATTATTACGGTCAAAGGTGTAGACATTTTCTAGTTCCCACAATTTTTAATAGCCTTCCAGAAGATGTTAACAGCTGTAATTCAAAAACTGTTTTTAAAAGTAAAATGAATAAGTACCTATTAGATATGTTTTTCCAAAGCCTTACTTTAAAGAATATTTAAAAAACTTGTGTATTGTATGTCTCTGTTTATTTTTTATATGTTTAAAAGAAAAGGTGTCGATATAATATTATTTAAAAAATATTGGAAAAAAGGAGCTACATCTGCCAACAAACTGCCTTGCAGTTTGGCAGAAGTAATATATTTTGTAAAAATTTAAAACATTGTGAATAAACACTTTTTCATTTCATTTCATTTTTTTTTTCATTGAAAATCAAACTAAAAAGTACAAAATAATGGAAAAAAAGCGTGGGGGCAACCAGTGATATCAATAAAAAATACCTTAAAAAGCACCCCACGCTTTTTTTCCATTATTTTGTACTTTTTAGTTTGGTTTTCAATGGAAGCGTGTTTTTTAGTTTTTTTAAACTATTATTTATTTGTAAATAATTTCATCAACACTACCCTCAAAATGGTGAAGGAAAATATCGTCGTCAGGAAACCGGCATGTCCTATAACCAAAATTTGGAAGACATGTGACATTTAACAACACACACTGCGCCCGCGTGGCAGATTATGGCCCACGCCCCCACCAAAAGGAGGCCTGTGTCCCAGCAGTGGAAATGGTTTGGCTGATTATGCTATTCTTATTCTAAATTCAAGGTAATTGCCTGAAGTCACGTACCATACAGCAGTACAACATGCAGCAGCGAGTGACATAACTAAATATATATGTTCATCACTTTCTAACAGCAGGAATCGGCATGAGTCATTCCTGTTATTCGCGCACTGTTTGATTGTATGTACGAGTGAGTAGCTATAATAACTTATGCTGTTTTCAATGCACTAAAGTTCGTGTAAAGCGTGTCTATTTATAGTACGCCATTGTGAATATGTATGTTATTGGGAGAAATTATAACGTAATTACAATTTCTCTAACAATACAAGCTGTCTAGGCCACAAGTTTGCTGTCGCTACATGCATCAACAGTCGCCCACAAACGTCTATTGCCGAGCTTGTCCTGATGCATGTCAACATGCACTAATGTAATTTCACAAACGATTACCCTACCAGCGCCTCGTTCACGTCTATCAAGCGTTTGTTGTCATTGAATTAACAGTTACTACTGACTGAACTAATTAACATTATGTGGGTGTATGCATATATGAGAGTCTAATTTGTCTACCAACTCATTTGATTGAGATCAACTGCTGTATACGCTTGCAATGTTTCGATTGTGAAATTCGGTGTTATATTTTATCAGGTTTAAATTGTTTGTATTACAGGCTAACCGACAAATTCTACGAAGGTACCTACTATGTTCTGTTTTCAAGGGTTTGATTTTTGGATTTCGATCTCCTGTTGGAATTAAAAAAGGGTACTTACTTATTTACCTCACGATACATAACCAAATATAAATCCTTCCAGTTTAATATCCACATTTAAAATATAACAAATAAAAATAATATCGTTTTTTTAATGGTTTATAATTTTGATTAAGATTTGCTTACCAGTATTTTATCTACAATATTCCAGTCGAAAACATTGCGTTTTGGGCTATAAATCTTTCAAGACATTTCCAGTAGTTCTAGATTTTTCTGTTTAATAAATGACTCGACACCAGATTTGATTTTACGAAACGTGTTTTATGTAATTCTATTTATTTCTAACACTTTTATTTTACGCATCAACATAATTTATTTGAAAGTTACAAGAAACATCGATGGATTGATACCACTTTTAATAATTCAAATAATAAATTCAGCTTTCATAAAAGTAGCGAGATGAGTGATTCACGCACTACGTTATTTAGTTCTACTGCTTCTGTATACAAAGTGTCTTTCTTCAAAGAATTGATAATTCGGAATTTTTATTTTCATCTCCGTACTTACTTAATTTTTTTTTGGTAGAGATCACAGCTGTTTTCCTATTCCTAAGACGGGGTTTCAATTTGCCAGAAAACTGCCGCTTTTCCAAGTATTAATTATTTGTCGGGGGAAACTTAATGTTTAAAAAACGTTGGAAAACTCCTAATTTTTCCTCTCCCTTTGAAAAACATGCAGACCAAACTCCCAGCCCCTCCGTTTCCCGGGCCCCGGTTGTTAAATATCTAGGCCTACAGGGTTGATGCCGGCCTATCTTGGCCCTATCACCTTGAGACTCTGTCCGCGCGGGTTAGAAAACTTATTTATATCTTCAAAAAACTTAGACTGTCCGCCCACAGGGAAGTTCTAAATATGGCTTACTGTGCTCTTTGTGAGTCCATCTTAACATATTGCATTGCAGCCTGGGGAGGAGCAGCGAAGACTGCGTTTATACAGGTGGAGCGGGCACAAAGAGCGGTAATTAAAGTGCTTCTTGGTAGGCCTTTTAGATTTCCCACGCAACAACTTTATATGGAGTACAAAGTTTTAACAGTCCGACAAATTTTCATCTACCGCGCACTTATCTGCAAACACTCAAACACACCATTAAACACAAGCCATGCCTCCACAGTAAGAAGAAGACCAGTACCCCCGTGTCCTACAAAAAGCACGAACACGACTTTTGCTAAACGACACTACTCATTCCTAAGTGCCCTCACTTATAACAAATTGCACCCGATTTTGAATATACATTCCCTTAACAAATTTCATTGTAAATCTAAAATTAAAGAATATCTTTTAACTCTTGACTATAGTAAAACAGAAGAACTATTGAAATCGCAATATACATGACCAACAACTATATATACACCCACACAAACTCACTCATACTCACACACACAAATTCACTCACTCATACACACACACACACACACGAACACACACAAACTCACTCACTCATGCCCACACACACACACGCACGCACACTCTCTTACCACATCTTTTTCACACTAGAATTAAAAACATGATTGTATCCCTTAAAAATAAATACTACTTACTTACCTGTAATTTGGTATAATGGACGGATGGATGACCCCTGTAACACAGGTTCCACCTAGCATGGGGGTCATTGATCAAATATCTGTGCACCTGTAAGTCCTAAGCTGCAAATGCTGCGCATAACTACTTTGTAATTTACTTTTGGAAATAAATGATTTTATTATTTATTATAGTGACCCTCCAACTTCCTAGATTTGGTTGAAAGATATGTTCAGGATTTGTTCGCTATGCATTAGATACAACAGCGCCTGTACATACTCACATAATAGGGAGCCATAACGATTTCGTTTATATTTTTCGCACAAAGTATGGTGATATTCGTAGATTTAAGTAAGTAACTAGCATTTTTATTTTCCGCCTATCTTGTTGGAGGAATCGTGTCAGGTGTTAGTTTCTCAGACAGCGCTCGACGGAACGAATTGTGGAAGATATTAGATCCAATGTGACTCAGATATTACGTAAAGGAAATGTTCCAAACATGGGAATATTCCGGTTAAAAACCAGGATTTACTAATAAGAAAGTCGCTGAATTTGTTCCATTGTTGTCGAAAAAAACATGTAAGTATATTTTGACGACTTTTTAGGGTTCCGTTGCCAAATGGCAAAAAACGGAACCTTGAGCGGAAGATTCGTCATGTCTGTCTGACTGTCTGTCTGTCCGAGTATGTCACAGCCACTTTTTTCCGAAACTATAAGAGCTATGCTTTTGAAACTTGGTAAGTAGATGTATTCTTTAAACCGCATTAAGATTCTTACACAAAAATAGAAAAAAAAAACATAAATTTTGGGGTTCCCCATACTTAGAACTGAAACACAAAAAAAAAAAACATCAAAACTATACGTGTGGGGTATCTATGGATAGGTCTTCAAAAATGATATTGAGGTTTCTAATATCACATTTTTCTAAACTGAATGGTTTGCGCGAGAGACACTTCCAAAGTGGTAAAATGTGTCCCCCCCCCCGTAACTTCTAAAATATGGGAATGATATAACTAAAAAAAATATATGATGTACATTACCATGTAAACATCCACTGAAAATTGGTTTGAACGAGATCTAGTAAGTAGTTCTTTTTTAATACGTCATAAATCGTAAACCGCAATTTACTTTTCATTCAATCTACTCAAATATAAAAATTAAAAAAAGAAAACATTTAATTTCATAAACATAAAACTTATGCATAAACCGTGAATACCTACAGGTTTGTACAGAACCCTCGGTGCGCGAGTCCGACTCGCACTTGGCCGGTTTTTGTATTTTCTATATAAAGAGATGATGATTTGCTTTTGGAAAAGCGAAAGGAAAAATGAAAGACATACAGGACTTTAAGATACCAAAGTAATATGTGCTGTCTTTACGAATACGAAAAAAAGTTCAACAGACTGAATACAAGTCATGATGATTATGACCTATATAATCATCATTATCTGCTTAGCCTTTTCCCATCTACGTTGGGGTTAGCTTCCCGCCTTACCTGTTGCATCTGTTTACTGGTATTTTACATGGAGCGACTGCCTCTCTGACCTTCACAACCTAGCTACTGGGTAATACAATACCCCTTGGTGAGACTGGTCTGTTGAACATAAATATTGATCGAAATTATTGAGTGGTTCACAAGGAATGAATGGCCTTTCTTGACATTAATGTCACAAGGTGAATAGCATTAGAAGCTATTGAGAAGCAGCTGTTTCATACTAAACATTAGTGCCAATGCACTTTGCGCTCTGTTGTTTGTTACTGGTAACTCATATGACTTTCCTTTTAAAGAGAACAAGTCATCGCATCAAAGATATTTGTTTATGCTAACATAAAATGTTTATGTTTCAATGAATACTTTTTCTTTGTTGGATATGATGTTACATTTCACTTTAGCTATAAACATGTCATTTGAAACACATCAATTTTATTCAACATTCAAATTCGAAATATTTATTACAGATCACGTCCATATAGTATGAACTTAGCGTATGTTAGTAAACTCAGTAACTTAAAAATTATTGTATTTGGCTACATGAACACGTGCACGTACATGTCTGCCAGTCCAGAGCTTGATAAATGGTCTATAAACCTTAACCGCCAGTGTAGCTAAAATACTGTTAGACCTACCTCTGAATCGCTGCAACATCAATGCATACCGTTTGCGTATGATGACATGAGTCATCTATTCGCGCTTCCGTAAACATGCCCGATGCCCTGCTAAATTGAGGCAGCCGCGACCCTATCCTTAGCGCATTATTTATTATACTGCACACATAGAGTATTGTAAGCTCTCTGCGTATACCTATCACATAAGCTGCATGAGTAAAACGACTCGCAGTAGGCTCTGAAGAGCCACAGTTTTAACACAGCACCGCATAAATGAGGGCAAGTATCCGGGTGACCTATGAGAGAACCCGTGACGACATGACCGAAGCATGTAAATTAAGTGATGACTTTTAATGGTGTTAAAAAAAATAATTGACAAAATATATAACCGACTTTGTGCTGATAATTTGGGAAGCCAGAATATAACGACCTATTTTTAACGGTACTTAAAATCACTTTAATCACCATTGCAGGTTTGAACAACTTGATTTATTAGAGAAGCGTTATTTAAAATCATCTGGACTTTCAAACTTAAATCTTCGAAAATATTGAAATTATACTAAAAAAGGCCGAATAAATGAAATTGGGCGTACTTCGAGTTGTGATACATAAAACTTTGGTACATTACATATATCTTTGCTGTTAGTTTCGATAGTAATTCAATCCACGTTCTTACGATAAAATGATATTTACTATCGGTCAGGTGGAGATCAATCTCGGCCATCGCTTACTCGGTTGACGCTCTTTTTGTAGTGTTTACCTAAGAATACCTACTTTTATCTTATATGTGTGGACATTTGAATGTTTTGTGTACATAGATAAGGTACATTTTTGTTGAACATAAGACGTGGACATACATAGATAACTATGATGATGAAGGCTTAGAATTGTTATGATTTTTATTATGAAATTGAAAATACTTATTTTAGACCAAGCAAACAGTAATTGATTCAAGTCCATATGATGCTTGCTATATATGCTAACATACCTAATGTTATAAGCTATGTAAGTAAAATATAAAATAATTATTATTTTGGATTTGCATGAGCGACCAATGCCTCAGGATTTGGCTGTCCACTCTGTCCCACACCACGCTCAGAAGCGTGTTGGTGCAACTCTTTATCCAAGACTACAATGTGGCTGTTCTTTTGTGGCGCACCGCCTGGAAGCCGTCCGTGCGTGATTATTTCTTTGGTTTGTTTTATTTCACTTTCACTTATTTTATAGAAGTACTAGTTTTTGCCCGCAGCTTCGCTCGCGTTAAAAATAACAATAAATATAGTTTTTTTTTTTTTCATGAAAGGTATCCTGCGTTACTTCTAATACTTACAAGAATATGTGTACAAAGTTTCATGATGATCAGTTAAGTAGTTTTCGCGTAAAAGCGTAACCAACAAACTTAAGTACATTCACATTTATAATATTAGTAGGATGCTGAAGATCGTTATTACGTAGGGTTCTGAAGTTTCTGCCAACGCCTATAGGAAAAGGTCGTAAATTGATTCGATAATTAGTCTACCTATTTAATATATAATTTTCTAGTAACTCGATGTCCAAATATTTATGTGAAGGAAATATAAGTAGGTACTTACTTAATCAATGAGCTATTAACATAATTGAAATATAAATTTTTCCAAGGTAATTTTGCTCGTTTATAAATTTTATTTAGTTCCACGCAACCCTTTTAGTTATATTAAACATGGTTGATTACATTTAACGAAGCGGCCATCAAGTTTATCTATTCTAACTACTTACATATCTAGGCAATGGTGAATTTATATTAGTTTTGATGAACGACGATTATAAATAGATTGATTAAGTTTTCCATTTTTTAAGTCCCAAGTGGCATGTGCTGTTGTTTACCTTGGCAAATGAAGAAATTATTGTAGTTATTAAATTACGATTATTACACCATCCCACCGCCAGTGTCACCCTATGTTAAATTTCTAAGTACATTTATATGTGTAACTCGATTCGATCAATGTTTTCGAATTTTGAATTTAGTAGAAAGAAAACAATCAGTTCAATTACCAAATAAAATTTCATTCGAAAACATACATCGGCTTCTTACTTAACTTCAACCATATCCGATGTTCCTGGTTACTTATCGCTTTTGGTGACTTTACATACTAAAAAATATTCCAGTATATTCTATTCCACAATCTTTTAAATAGGTGAAACTGTAGAGCTCTCATTAAGCACATAATATTTATTTTTGCCAATTTAACTTACAAATATTTCACATATTCCTCACCTATACTGATATTATAAAGCTGAAGAGTTTGTTTGTTTGTTATTTGTTTGAACGCAGTAATCTCAGGAACTACTGGTCCGAATTGAAAAAATATTTTTGTGTTGGGTAGCCTATTTATTGAGGAAGGCTATAGGCTATATAATATTACGTTACGATCAAAAGGATTGGAGCAGCAACGAAAAATGGACGAAAACTGGCAGGCAATTCGAAGCAACGGGAAGGGTCAGGGGAGCAAAAATTTGACGCGGACAAAGCTAGTTAATCATAAAAAGTCTTCCAAATCAGGCACAATGCATAAAAAGAAAATTAATCATAGAACACAAATCACCTGCTCAGATTAGAAGCGTAATAAGCAGGCTGAATGAAACGTACCAGTCGTAGCGTCGTAGCGCGTAGCAGGGGTGTGGAATTAACAATAAAAACATGTTTATAGCCTCGTTTTAAAATTGAATTAAAAAGATCCTAATGATATTCGTGGTCTCTGGCTAAATGAAACATTTTTACTATGGAAATAAAAAAGAGACGAGTGTCTGTTAAAAAAATATGAAGGTTTTTACATTGTAAATACATATTTTGTTGTATAAAAGCGCCCTTAGTTATGTCATGTATCGTAGCCCAATAAATCCAACTAAAGCCGCTTCAGCAAATGTGATTTACGATATAAACCTAAAATAAGATAAACAACCTAACATAAGAACCTAATGGCGTTTGTCCACCCGCAGCGGTTACCTAGAAACGAATGCAAAAACTATTCAAAACTTCCCTGGCCGGGATGACGGCTCTCGGGTGCAGGGTGTGCGGTGGACACGTGGCCATAGTAAATGCATGTAATGATTTGTGGGCGCAGCCTTAAAAAAAAAACATATATTTACCATTTCATACATAACACCCTAACAGCTATAATGCGCCAATGCGATGTTACTACTAGATAGATACAAAAAAGAAAACAAAAATTATACTTAATTTAAAAAAATCACCTTCTCGGTGACGTCTCGGTGACGACGGTGGTGGACAAACGAACTAAGATGACCAACTCTATGTCGAAGACCAATTTAAAATAGATAAACCACAACCTATCTGTGTATATGTTTTCCAGATTTTATGTTTGCGATAAAACTTCCGCAATATTTTCAGCTACCATAGGAGTCTATTATTTATAGCGATCTCCGTCGGTGTGAATGATTGGCTGGATTATCTCGGAAACAGTTGAGCCGATAGTTGATTGTCTTATAAATATCAAGGTTGTTATTTATACCGATCGGAATATTTACGAATAAATCACGTAACTATCCAATTTACGTCGGTAACGTCGACTAAATCTCTGAAGAATTGATAGTAAAAAAAAATCATGTTTGTTGATTTATTAACAAAACGTTTATGCCCGTGGCGTCGCCCGCTTGGAAGTCGGGAAATATCCCACTGGGACGTAATTCCGGGATAAAAGGCCTAACCCAGGTCATGGTCTATTCGTGTTCCAAATTTGATATAAATCCGCTGAGTGAGATAAAATTTTAGTTTTATATTAGTAACAAGCTTCTCCCACGACTTCGCCCGCATGAAATTTCTTGTTCCCGGATTTTCTGTTTCCCGTCACATCGCCGCGTTAGTTCGTTTTTGCTATGAGTTCTTTCTCTCTTTTTCACTGGTTTTAGCATAAAGTTTAATAGCAAATAGCTTTCTTCAAGAATTGGGCAACCTTATAAGTAAAAAGTTTTTTCAAAATGCGATTGGCGTTTCCAGAGATTAGCGCAATCAAACAAACACTTCAGCATTATTTAATTTACATAGATAGTATGAAATACTACAGGTTTTCCTGTTGTACTTACTAATTCCATGAGTTTTTCATAATAAAGTTTTAAATAACGGTGATTGTAAATCGTAAAACCACTTTATTTTAACAATCTTTACTATGACCGTTTAGATTTAGATGGCTATGCTATTATTATGAGTTATAATATTTTGGTCGATTTATGAAAGCATTATAAACTAACGTTAGCAAAACCAAAGTTTTAATATTAACTCATATAGCTTACTGTTCAATGGACTTTTAAATCGTAGTTTTATGCATGAATCGCATGATCCTTGGGTGTTTTTGCTTAATATTTAAGTCTGATAAGCGGTCGCAAAAAGTAATTTAGCTTAGGTTCTATTCACGAACTAAATATTATCTGCCATGGCCTTTGATGACTATTTGTCACAACATGTTTTTTTTACGTTTGACATTTTTTAAAGTTAATTTTAAACGTGAATTAGGTATAATTATACAGACAGCTGTATCATCAGCCGTTATTGTTCCCACAGCTGGGACAGAAGCCTCCTCTCGGTGAGAGGAAGTGGACCGTAATCAACTACGCGGGCCCTGTGCGGTGGGTAGATGTCACATGTCTTAGAATTTTTGATTCTAGCAATCGACGGTTTCGTCACGATGTTTTCCTTCACTGTTTTGGGAGCAGTGGTGATGAAACAATATACAGAAAGTAAAGTCCGTTGTTTGGGTTAGAACCTATGTTGCAACGCGTACTTAATTTGTGGCCGTTACAACTGGGCCACCACTGTGCGTGTGCGCACAAACAGGCACCGGTTTAGTTACTGCAAATAGAACAAATCTGATAATATTTTGACTACCTCGTTATTATAGTCTAGTGGTCGCAGCGCTACTGCTAAGCACAAGGTCCTGGGTTTGATTCCCAGATCGGGTAAAGTGATATTGAGTTTTTCTATCTGGGATAGAAAATAGATGGAATGGAAATGGATTCGTGCAGAACAAACAGGCTCGCGCCCAAAAACATGACACTTTTTAACTGGAAAAGTGTGTGTTCCCCTTTGGGAGAACAATGGCGTGATGTTATGGATGCTATCAAACTTTTGGGCTTCTGACGACCTGTAACGACTTTCAAAAATCTACAAATGACAACCGGGACCAACGGCTTAACATGCTTTCCGAGGCACGAAGGAGTTTTCTTATGTAGTCCCATTCTCGTATCAATAGCGACAACCGTAGCTTAACTTGTTCGATCAACCTGTGCCGCTGTTATTATATAATATTATATTATTTAACCAAAACTCCCCTCAATTTACCAGATAAGCATAAACAGACAAACCATTTTTTTATTGAATTTCCTGTTTTCGCAATACTTTAAAACCACAAAAAGAAATAGGAAGTTTCTGACAGAAAGGCGATATTCTAGAAACGAAAACTTTTGTTGTCGATACGTTTCTGAAAGAATTTGTTGTAAGACACGCTTTATTTGTGTAACCATTTATATTTTCTAAGTACAATCTTTTTCTATCAGAGAGAATATTTGGAATAAAGATATGCTTGGTACAATGCGTTCTCTAATGGCGCTTTATGATTCTTTTTTATATTTTCTAGGCGTATTGCCACGAGGTCTGTCATCTAACGTCGGTAACGTATAACTGATAGGATTAAGACGCAACAAAGATCTTTGTTGCGAATTGAAATAATAAAACTGGCTCAAGAAAAACACTTATCGGTCTTTCTGTGTTGTTGTAAAATAATAATAAATATAATATAATAATAAATATCTTAGGACAGAAGTATAGAAGACATTATAATTTGGCAGATTTAATTCTTTATTAGTTTTACGTGAAACAGTTCTTTCTCAAAAGAAAAAATATGAAGGCAGCGTATCCAAACATTAGTGTGTCTTGGCACGAAATGAAAGATAATTTCTTGAAATTATTTTTAGTAGATAATTACGATGTTTTGTCCCAGTCTCCGGTGTTGCGTGGGTTAATGTATGCGTTGATTTGGTGATGTAAAACTACAAATACGATTACCGTGTTTTTGTAACCAGTGTATCTTGACACACACAAAAATAAGAAACAATCTCCTCATCTACATTTTCGTTTGATAGTAACACCGCCATGATGTGTCAAGATATATTGGGCACCTTGAACTAAAAGTTTATAAACCGTATATTGTTGTCCCTTATGTCGTAAACACAGCTGTTCCGTTCATATATTATCTACAAATAACTATTTTTGATTATACCTCATCGGTGTAGCGGTAGAAAGCGCTGCTCCCGAGAATTAAGGCCATGACTTTGATTCCAAAATGAGGCAAAGTAGGTTATTTCCATGGCTCGGTAACAGCTGTTTGCTTCGGGCTGGAATTGTACCGGCTAATTGGCTCGACCTTATTACCGTAAACCTAAATATCACTAACGAAAAATGTGGGCGTGCAATATTATGCCTACCTCATTGGTTTTAACAGGTAATTATTTAGTTATTATAATTAATAATATCTGTGTAAACATATTATAAATTAAAGTCATTGTTCGTATCTGCCTGCGTGACCGCGTTCTTTTAAAATACGCAAGCGACTTTGTTGCGGTTTTCATGATCATTAAAAAAAAATATTCCTTGAAGTTTATATGTAGGTATAACATATGCATATTAAAGATGCACAAACTAGAGAAAAAGGTGTAAGGCAGAGGAGGGGCGAGAGCTCATAAAATATGATTGAGCAAGTTACAAGACCACCTTATTTAATCATAGGGAATTTCTAGCTCTGCTGTTATTGAATATCTGCCCCTGACGCTACGCATAGTTACCGGAGCGGAGACGTACTAATACAGCCATACAGTGGCCTTATAGAATCCTAGACATTCCATCTCAGGAAGCAGTGACTCGTCATGCTTGCTTCAAACACAACAAACATACGTTAGGAATTGAACGGAGCTCAAGATTCAAATAAAGACAGTTGCTCCGTCGGTCAGTTTAGTCGCTTTTAGAATATGGACTCTAGACTTCACATGGCTCAACATGTAATATATTTGTTATTGCATCTCTCAAAAACGTATATCGCCTATCTGACATTTTTTTAAATTCATAAGTAATATGGTGACCTATTCAAAGAATAGACAGGTTTACGATGGATATTTTTCGGATAAAAAAGTCTTCTAGAAGAAAGAGTTTGCGTTGCCAAAAATATAACAAATTGGCAAGTGAAATGAGGCGTTACTAGACAAGGAAACCAGGCCATCAGCCTTACGCATAATCTAAAGTTAATTGAAATATCTTTATGGTATAACTTGTAACACTAGAGGCAATATTTGCATGTTCTAATTAAAATTTTCTCTTGTCAGATCAACGTTTTGTGTTATCGCCTTTTCATTTTTCCAGTTTATCGCTGTACCTAAACATGGGCTTAATAGCGCATAAAAAAGAGTCATTATTTGTATTTCTTTCAAAGATAAAAATGAATGTCATTTTCATTTTCTTTGTTTGTTTTATCCTCTGCATATAACATTTATTCTGTAAGAATTATCAAATCGGATGACACTGATACGCGCTCAGACGTGGAGTTGCGGACACCAGCCCGTTCTACCTATTACCTATTATGACTCTGATAAAAATTATGCATCGTAATTTTTGAAAATATTTGCGTTGAATGTGAACTTCCTTCTTTTTTTCATCTTTTAATAATGTCAACCCCTATTGGATGGCATGAGGTGGAATGATATCTCACTTGACCTAAGTTTTCAGGGTAAGATCTTTACAAAATAGATCAGATGTTGTTAATTTTTATTTTTTCACTTATTCAAATCGTTCTCGTGGAGGTCATGTAGATGTGAGAATTAAATTTTTATTAGTGTAGACTGGACTATGTCCCGCAGGTAATAAAACATTCACAATTTTACAAGGGCTTACTACAAAAACAGTGTCTAGGTGTACTCGGACTATTAATCAATGAGTAGATACCTAAAAGATAGGTACGCACCTAGCTCTCCATTTAGACCTAACAGTAAGACAAAGATTAAGCTAGTTTTTTTAAAGTACTCAGACAGAGTAGTGAAGTTATGTTTTTTTTTCTGTGGCGTAATTATTCTTGGATTTCCTCCGTGTGACTACAACCTCACTCTCCGTTCTACTGCCATAATGTCCCCGACATTTAGCCGCCCAAGAGATATATTTTGTACATTCGTAGTCTATCGTCGTTCGTTGTTATTTTAATTCTTAGCATTGACTACATAATTAACCAACCGTGTGTACCGTGTGGTGCCGGACGTAAAGAATAACGCCACCCCATTTCTTCCCGTGGGTGTCGTAAGAGGCGACTAAGGGACTTACTAGAGAATGGGCAGCAGCGTTCTCTATGCATTTTACCACCATACTGCGATCGCCAATCCGCCTGCCAAGCGTGGCGATTATGGCAAAGCCCCCCAAATTGGGGGAGGCCTAAGTCCAGCAGTGGACGTCTTACGGCTGAAATGATGATTGACTACATTCTCACGCATTTCATTACAGATATTCAATACAAACGTTTTGAATGGAAATTATTGTATTAATTAGTTGTCACAAGGTCACTAATTACGTTCGTCATACTAACTGGTTTTATGGACACATGTCAGTCTTACTTTTTACGATAAGTGTTTCTTATCGTCCAGATACAGTATAAGTATTAATTATATGGAAAAAAATTGTTTCAACTGCATCCTGATTCTATACAAAAAAAAAAAACAATGGCGGTGACGCCGTACGTGGTCAATAACTTGCAGATAGAATAGTGGTGTGATTCAGTGTTTGAGTCCATGTAATAGTGATGTGTGATAAAGGAGGCTGGTTACTAAGATGATTGTTGCGGATCAACGCGCGACTGGTCGGGCAGTGAGCGCCCATCAGTGCGACTCTCGTGCCCGCAGCCGCCACACGCACCGCGCGGTCACACTTTCAGTGTTTCACATTTTCCGACGCGACGCGCTCGCTAACGCTCCTGTAACGCGCGCCTAATATTGTGAATGAACCAACAACCATGAAATTGTGTATTATCGAGTACAACACTCGGTAAGTCGTTTTAGTAGTACTTTAACAGATTTATTATAAACAACTTGTTGAATACTTACGTGTAGTTTTGTTTTAATTTATGTGGTTACGAATGTTTGTTTGGAGATTTTCGATGATTATTCTTGTAAGTAAACTATTAACTGATATAATTGATATGTTAAATGTGAGAACGATGTGTTATTAGGAACATAAATTAAGTCATTATGTACCACTTGAAATTAAGTTTCTTGGAACTTGGTGTAAGACCCATGATATTATAGAGTGGGCACTCTACTTTATAGCCCTATAATTACTAAAGTCGTTAATGGTTCATTATTTGTTTCTCACAGTTATCAATCCAAACCAACAATAGGTACACCAGGTTAAGTGGCCCTCTACGTTTTGTTGAATAAATTTTCAAATGCGTGTTTAGAAACAATTACGATCGTTGATAAAGTAACTTAAGTAATTGATCGTTTAGGGACTTAATAGAATTAGTTGATTCCAATTAATAAAGTAAAAGTCCAAGTTTGTCTTTAATGAACTTACATTCAAAATTCAAGTTAAACATAATATAGTAATGACTACTTTGTATTTTAAATTACTTATTATTTTTAAAACTCAAATCGCTAAACGTCTAGGTATGACGTGAAAAAGATCACGTACGTTTTATTTCCCAATTTTTCCTCTTATTTGGTGAAGCGCGTCTTTTTTACGGTACAATATCCACTGATCCGATATCAGATTAGATTTTCTAAGATCTGCCAATGAAGACCGGCATCGTAAAATATATCATGTACCGTGGTTTCACATTTATTTTCACCTACAGTCTGACCCGGTCTGGTGTTTGTTATATTGACGTATCTTTACATAATACTATTTTAACTGTATGTTTTTAATGTCCGTAGTTACAATAATTTATTACAAACAATAAACAACGGTTTACATGTAAGCGTAAGAATAGACAATTTTTATCTTCTTGGACAGGAAGATTTGTTTCAAACGCTGTTCTGTACTGGGAATATTGGCTTCTGATTTGCAAAACAAATTCACTTGAGACAATTAAACAAGTAATCTGTTTGTTATGTACTTTTAACAGCATACACATACGCACATATACTCTTTATACCCACACTACATTCCCAACGTTTATAAATTTTGGTTAATCAAAATGCTTTTTAATCAGTACTAGTGTCATTAACGCACTTAGCGTTGATAACATTAGGTTAGGCCCTTTAAGGTGCGATGGCAATTACCCACAACTCCGGAAAGTTACCCAAAATTATGTTCCCAAAACACAACAGAAATTAGCGCACATGTTCGCCAGAAAACATAATTTGTTATGCCTGTGTTACAATTAATGTTATCTTATCATTAATTTTTATCACGCAAACTGCCACATTTTATTACTAAACTAAGATACGTATAGGTAAATACAGTAACTACCTACTTTATTTTAAAAATAAATATAATAAAGCAACTTTACGACGTTATTGGGAAATCGTAAACTATAAAATATTGTCAATACTAAGTATAAGATAAAACAGCATAGGCTGATCAATATGAACTATTTAGAATATAATATTAATATTCGTTGCTCATATTCAGCTAGGTCATATTGAGCTTGAGGGTAGTAATGAAATGCTGTCGAATGTTCGCGAGGTCTGCAGAACTAATTAAGTTGGTTAATTATTTCTGCAGACCTCGCCTTGCCTATTTAATTTAGGTCTTGCGGTTGACGGATTGCAATTTTAATTATTGAGACATGTACATATATGCATTAACTTATATCTAGTATCAGGTTCCTGGTAGCAGGAATTAATTTAACCTACTTGCGCAAAGAGGAAGGGAATGGCTTCTCGTGTGCGAGATTGCGATTTTGAACCAAGCAATACCACAGCGAAAATTAATAATAAGAGAACACTACTACGTGTAAACAATTAACGCTAGACCTCATACACTCACTCATTAAAGTATTGAGTCACAAGCATTTTTTTTATTTTGGATGGGAGTTCATCAAATGACTTCTCCCGCTCTGGGCGGAGCGGTAGGGCGTGTCAGACTTTTACTGACTAAAACCCACCCGTGTTCCTTCATTTGCCCATATGCCAGGGCCACGGTATCTCGTTTGATCAATCTCGCGACCCTGGCAGGCATCGGTCCTAGCAGAACCCTTCAGTGCTGCTGTGCCCTCATACACTTCAATTACAGTATTGAGTTAAAAGCATAATACAATGACTAAAACTATGTCTTTTTAAGCTAATGTTATGATTTAGAAAGTGCTGTTAACCCTAGCATTACTTTATGCATTTCCAATTAAGTCTTATCATCATCATTTCAGCCGAAAGACGTCCACTGCTGGACATAGGCCTCCCCCAAGCACCGCCACTTCGACCTATTCTGTGCTTCTCGCATCCAACGTACTGGAAGACGGAGCGTTGGAAGGCCTCCCACAAGATGGACCGATGACCTGGTGAAGGCCGCAGGAATACGTTGGATGCGAAGTCTTATCACTTAGTAATTATTTTCGGTCAAAATTCAGTCGGCGGTAGGCATCGGAAAGAAAATATTTTTAGAAAAATATACCTATGTTAAAAATGACTGCAATCAATTCAGTAAACAATTATGAACAAATTACTTCCAGGATTTACATCTATTCTGTTACACCTTATATAACTGACGGTGAGGAAACCAGAGGGGTAATTGCGTAACTTGTTATCAATAGGAATCGGCTTCATTTTGATAGTTCCACAACATTCATTGCATTATTTACGTTGCTGAGCCGACAATTTATTCGAACAAATGACGCAATGAATTAGAAATAATGTTCAATACGATTCAGATTCTGATTAATAGTGCGGTCCGCAATTACGGTGCAGGTCTTCTGATGTTTTGCAATCGCCAGTCAACACTGCGTGACCGACAAACGACACGTACTAGTTATTACTACAGCCGGCCTATTCTGAAAAAAATAAGTGTAGGAAGTGTGAAGTCAGCTGTCATTCCATCTGGTGACATAATTGACAGTTCACTTCACATTAGTAACTTTTCACGGTGAGATTTTTACAAAATAGCAGTACAGGTTAAGCTATCTCTCTTACACTTTTCTTGAACGATGAAACAGGAGAAAATAATAATACATTTGAGCGTTTTTATTTTTACGAGTGAGTGATTTCGTACATTTTATTTACCTATATGACCTAGGTTTCACACTTTTCAATGTTAGTAGGTCACATTCAAGAAACGTGTGCTTTGTAATACTTTGTTTTATTAAACTTGAATGATATGATTCTATAATAATTAATTATTCCATATTTAAAATAATTAAAACTTGACACAATATTAATTCGCCTAATAATTCTTCCGCATTCTTACTCGTTGCCTGAGATGACAGCCACTTTATGCCCACGACTAACCTTCGAATAATTAAGTATCGTTTGTTAGTTTTGCAAATTTTAGTGGCATTTTATAATAGTCCTATAAACACATACCTACTTAATTCTTATTTACAAACAGCTGTATCAAATTACTTCCTTTTGGCTTAAAACTAGTTGGAACTTAGAATATAAACAATAACTTAGGTTATAACTTGGTTTATAAACAAAAAATGCTTTATTACTTTCCTTGTTTAAATAATAGATAGCCAAATGTATACCACATTGTTACTGCTCAGATGTTAGCTGCAAACTCACGTTTTATAAACGAAAATGTAAAGATTTATACATTCTGGTTTTTACATTAACGTTGTTAACAGACAGGGCTTCATTACGGCTGACTGAACATTACAAAGAAATTCTCGGTAATGGCTACGAGTACAATGGAAATGTCATATATTATGCTGTATATTTTCTGTTTGATATTTAGGGAGAATTTTTGAGACGGTGAGGTGAAAACTACATACCTAGCTACAATGAACCGTGCACAAAGTTATCATGACGTCATTTTCGGAATCTATTTCTGTTATTCACGGAAGCACTTGGATTTGTCCCAATTAAAAACCTTCGGCTCTGGTAATCGAATAACCAGTTGTTTGAAAAATATTGGTAATTAGTTTTAACCGTGGCTTTGCCCTTATGGAGGTCGGAAACTTACTACCGGGATAAAAAGTATCCTGTGATAATCAAGGTCATAAACTATCAGTGTTCCAATTTTATCCAAATTAGTTAAACCGTTTCTGCGTGATTGAGTACACATTAAAACTTTCACATGTATACTATTAGTAGGATTTTTGTATTCTCTAAAATGGATCATATGATTTCATAGGTGTTTTTTTTCTATTGCTCTACTTTTGGTTTTCCAAGCGAACCGTCGGCCATTTCCATCCGGAAAATTCATCCTAACTGATCACAATGTGGGTTTTGTTTTCGTTGATAAATGTCGTGTTTTTCTATGAAACATTTCGTGGTACGCCGGGGGCCGCAGGCAGTACCTACATGTTTTTCTATCCAGGTGGCGTGTAATATATAACAGACGTAGTTGTTTGTTTTCGTCCACGGCAAAGGCCTCATATTTTTCCACCCATAACGAAAAGGTAACATAGGAACGTGGTTACATCTAAATAACGTATTCCTATATGAAGTTTTGGCTTCTTTTTATGGTTCCGTACCCAAAGGATAAAACGGGATCCTATTACTAAGACTCCGCTGTCCGTCCGTCTGTCACCACCCGGTATCTCATGAACCGTGATAGTTAGACAATTGAAATTTTCACAGATGATGTATTTCTGTTGCCGCTATAACAACAAATACTAAAAAACAGAATAAAATAATTTAAAGGGGAATATTTAAGGGGGTCCCATACAACAAACGTGATGTTTTTGCCGTTTTTATAGATAATGGTACGGAAACCGTCGCGCGCGAGTCCGACTTGTACATGGCCAGTTTTCTTATCTTGTATTATTCTTTTATATCTGTTCGTTCATAGAAAAGTGAATCTACGCGATCAAAATGTATGTAATAGCTAGTTTCTTTTTAACTGGCAAAATATTTCTACGCTGGTGCGTTCAGTATCATTTACTGAATCCATGATAACTAGTTGCACGCCAATGTTCCTGCCATCAAGTATGTATGTAAAATAAATATGAAAATTGCTCATCCCACGGTAAAAATCTTTGCCACTCAGGAATGTAGTCGGTGTATGAAAACTATCTTGTTAAAGCGCTTATTCCACTACACGATTTATCGAGCCCTTGAAATCGTGTTCCCTGCCTTAGTTAGGGCGCGACTTATTCCACTACCGCTCGGACGCCCGATTTAGGGACCCTAACTCACTGTTTGCGATTACACTACCCTGTCCATGCCGGCAGGGCCCGATAAATCGTGTAGTAGAAATAAGCGCTTTACACTAAACCTACATTTAAGGAGGTAGGTAATTCGCAAAAATAAAAAAGAATTCTTGCGTTATTAGCAATTTGCAGGTCAGTGTCCGGTTGAGACTGACCTGCAAATTATAAAAAAAACTTAACGTAAGAAGAAATTTAGTTTTGTTTTAGTTGAATTGAAATTGAAACAAATTATTTATTTGAACAAAACTACACAGACACAGAACAGATTCTACTTTCTGGAGAAAAAAATTACTAGCCTATTATAGAGCTTGCAACCTTCTCTCACATACACAAAATACTCACATCACACACACTCACCACCACATTAAACTCAATATCCTTTTGGCTTTTGCTTACTTCTCGTTGTTTTTTTTTTTTTTTGTTATTATTATAATATTATTATGTTTAAGGAATATCCAGGTATTTTTTTTTTTTTGTTTAAACCTTTAAATGCTTTTTTCGTTCTTTGCAATGCCTTAGAATATGTGAACCAAGGGTTGGGACTTGTACCCTTAATACAAGTTATCTTCATAACTTAGCAAGGGTGCTAGTTACGACAACATTCAGTGTGCTTTTACATTTAAGTTTTATGTATGTAATGTTAAATAGCTGTCTTGTTGATGTGAATAAATACTTATATTATATTATTTAAGTGGCGTATACTTAAGAAGTACCATCTTTCCTCTTAAGTATTCACCACTCATGGAAGCCTCTTTAGAAAAAAAAGGAACGTGCACTAAAACGATGTTAGACATAACTTCCTATTGCTTTTAAATTAGCATATAAAATACGGATGCACGTAAGTAGGTCGAACGGTATTCTTACACTCGAGTCTACGGTAAATAAATGAACTATTGTGTCAAATGAGTTGAGCCACGCGAACTGCAGCATACTTAACAATGATAATAGCCTGCTTCAGGATTTCGTATATATTAAACCACCTTTTACCCGTGGCTTCGCTCGCGTTAAATTCGGGGTAACACGGTTATCCTTTCCTGATTTAGAACACAGAAGAGAACTCGGAACAGAATGTTATTTTAAGACGCTACTGTAGACGATATTATATGTATTTCCATTTAGGGATAGAATGTAAAAATTCTGGGCATTGGACACATGCGAACATGCTACGTACAATTGTCCATGGGAAAAGCACGGCATTTCTTTCCAGCCACATAAAAAAAAAACCGAAAAGTAGCCTATGTCACTCTCCATCCCTGCAACTATCTCCACTTAAAAAATCACGTCAATTCGTCGTTTGCCGTGAAAGATGGACATACAGACACACACTTAATTTCCCTTTTATAATATTAGTATGGATTTAGATTTTGATATTTAGTATTGACAATTTTCACTACGGAATTTTCGGGACTGAGGAAGTTGTTTTAACTATACATATATTATTGGTCAACGCTATTTCCTTCCGCGTCATATTACCACCTACACTAGGTATGTCATCGTTCGTTGAACCTGAATAATTGTGCAAAGGGTCGTGACCCTACATGTGTCCAATTATAGTTGCCTATATCCGGAAGTTGTCGGTTTTCCAAATATTATTACATCGAGAATTCCCCTGCCATCTTTCTCTTCCTTCCTTAATCTAATTATTTCTCAAATAATTATTATTGTTTATTTAGGAAAATTTCTAGAATAGTTAAAGTACTAGAGTAAATTATTTATTACAAAATTATATAACATAATGAATGGATTGTTATTGTAAATATATTATATATCACATTACCATATGATAATTTTGTTCACACGCTTTTATTAGCTTCTCCTGTATCTATCTATTCATGTAACGATATCTTTGAACGCAATTTTGTACCACTTGAAAACGTCAGATTAACTTGATATTTAGCACGCTTATCAAGGAGACCTTGCCAACATGTTGTAAATCAATAGTATTTTCAAAACCGGGTTTCTACTACGCGCATATTGTCACTTATCCACAAAAAGGGTGACAAAATAGAAATAAACAAAATCTGGTTTCGCATTACACTTTTTTACGATACAAAACCGTGTATTTTAGTACTATTATATAAACTAGATGAGATCGGTGATATTGCTAACCACGTAACCTCTCAACTATGAAACAGTCATCAAATATATCACCAACATCATCGCCATTTTTCTTCTGACATTATCCCAATTTATTTGGGGTCAACTCAACACGTCTATTTCTCCGTACCCACTAGTAATTGGAAATGAAGAAATATATATGTTACGTGTAAGTCGTCATGTCCGTTCGTTGTGTGAAATGGTATTTTGTGGTAAGAACCACACCGATTGAGTGGAGCTGTCCAGTCAGTGCACGCATTTGTCAGTACTCGTTCAGTTCAACTCAACACGATTTGATGAACAACACCAAAGAAAGGACATTTAGGTAGGCCGCATAAATTACTCAAAGTGCCATTCATCTTCATCAGCCTAGCTTTTTCCCAACTATGTTGGGGTCGGCTTCCAGTCTTATCGGATGCAGCTGAGTACCAGTATTTTACATGGAGCGACTGCCTATCTGACCTCCACAACCCAGTTACTGGGTAATACGATACACCTTGGTTACACTGGTTGTCAGTCTGTCGGGCTTCTGACGACCCGTAACGACTGAAATTGCCAGTCCATATCATAATTAAAAGTAACTGAAAAAAAAAATGCAGCATAGTTCTCACATTCACAATACCGAATAATATAATACTTGACAAAGTAAATATTTACATCATTATAAAATGATTATATAATATTCATAAATCAAGTCAATCAGTTAACGCGTATAAAATCATCTTTCACACAGTCCATACATCGTTTTGGTCTTCCCCTACTCTTGTATATTCATAAAATATGTATTCTGCAGACACACGTTACTACAGATAATATTATATAATAGAAAATCAGTGAGCAAGCAAGTTTTCTGACCTATAACATAAAAGTTGTAAGTACGAGCAAGAAAAGTTACACATAGTGACACTTAACGACGCGAACATAGATCTTTAGTATCCATTAACTTTCGATGTCGAATATTTTCAGAGCTTATTTAAGGATTTATTTTACTGAACAACGAACAAATTCTTTTTTTTTTCAACTGTCGCTTTGTGCTACTGCCACTGCTATGGGCACGCCACAATTGCGACGCTTAGTCTCCTCATTGAGTAGTGGATAGACAGGCGCTACGGCCTCCTCACCTTCCGCCTGATGCAGGTTCTCACCGGGCATGGGTGCTTCGGGGGGTTTCTGTTCAGGTTAAGGCGGGAGGAAACGCCCGGGTGTTTCCATTGCGTGGATCGTCTAGAGGACACGGTGGAGCATACGGTGGAGCATACGGTGGAGGTGTGCCCTGCCTGAGCGGAGCACCGCCTTGTCCTCGTGTAGGCGATCGGCAGCGGCGACCCCTCGCGTCCGGCCCTGGTGCGAGCCATGGTACGGAGCGAGAGGGCGAGAGGGCCGGGCGGGAAGCCGTCACCTTCTTCTGCGAAGCAGTAATGCTCGCGAAGGAGGAGGCGGGGCGCGTGAGAGAGTGGCAGTCTCTGCACCCTCACGTCCCTAGCCGCCGCAGGAGGAGACTCCCCGGGCGTCGGGAGTCGATAGCGGACTCCCGGCCACCGTAGGCGCAGGCTTGCGGGTGGCGTCTCAAAGAGATGTCAGCAGTATTGAAGGGGTCCGCTAGGACCGATGCCTACCAGGGCTGCGAGATTTCTTCGAAAGAGATACCGTGGCCCTGGCACATGGGCAACTGAAGGAACGCGGGTGGGTTTTAGTCAGTAAAAGTCTGACAAGCCCTTCCGCTCCACCCTAGAGCGGGAGAAGTCATTTGATGATTTCCCACCCACAAAAAAAAGGCACTGTTATAGCGACTGACTACCACCGACTACATACATTATTATATGTGGCTAGCACCGACAATAATAATGAAAAGTGTTAAAATTGGTGTAGTAGTCATGCGCAAGGGCAATATTCAAATTTTCCGCCACACAAACTTTTAGGATCATGGCAGGCAGTAAAGGAACAGCCCACAATTGATTAAGTTTACAAAGCTAATATGCCCAAAGTGTTATGTTGGGAACATTAAGTGGGTTCTTGTTTGGATATAGGAGCAGGAACAAATATTGCTTTCACTTAAGAAAACTTAAGGGTCTTAAGGGCTTCGTAGTTTCCACTGACGTTGAACTATGTTGCCGTAATAATAATTAAGGGTTTTTTTTTAATTTAAGGCATGTATTTAATCGAATATTTCATTTTGCACTTCGAAAACTAACATTCGCAATTCATGTAGAGATTGTGCTTCTTCTTAAGAACCTCAAATCATTCCTATAATGGTGTCCTAAATGACTAAATAGTCAAGTAACTGCGACCAACTAGAATGCCGCGCTCGCCGGCCGCTCACTTCTCTCGCTCAGCTCACACATACCTAGTTGGTCACCGTCCTAAACTTTTTTATTTTGTTCCAGCGTGTAAAAATTTTCAGGGATGTCCTCCGCCCTGGAGTGAGTGGAGGGGTCTATTTACTCTAACTGGCTGAAAACCAACCCAGTGTTCTTTTCCCACCCTTGGATCGAAGAACATAGGAACTTGTGCGCCTTCCACAATCCCCAGCTGGACCGGGCCACCACAGGCCCGGTCGGCTCCAAATCTGATACGTGATCACTTTTCTGACCTATTCTATTCCGATTGGTCGGGGTACCCTAGCTTAGTTTCTTCAATCAGCGAGAAAAGGTAAAAAGTTTAAAAAATGGGCTCAGTTATCCAAAAAGTGTGCATGTTTGTAAGGTCAAAAAGTTTCTAGAGGATCAGTTAGTATTTCTCTTTTAAATACCAAATTTCGGGTTTTTAACAAAACTTTATTATGGTGCCTTAGAAACTCACTTATGGTTAGCGTGCGAAAGAAGGATAAATGAATATTACAATAAGAGGGTCGAGAAGAGTCGGATGTCAAAATCCGGCCATCTTGGAAGTTATTTGAACTTTGTGAGGAATTCCTGCCAAACCAAGGGTACCAAGATAAAGTAACTTACAAAGAAGAAATACTTTAGCGATATTCAATTTGATCCTTCGATAATGTCTCAGTTCTGTGAAATTTATCTTTTCGAGGCTCAGTTGGCACCAGCGATATCTTTTGTAATACTTGAAGTATTCCATTATATTTCAGAGAAACCTTTTAGCACTCTACTGTTCTCATCTGAAATATATGTGTGTGTTCTTGTAAATTTTTCAATTGAATAACTCTCATGTACTTTACTGCTTGTGTAATGTTTCAATGAAAGTTATTCAATATTAAATATTTACTTTCAGAAACAATCAAAAAGACTAATGGTTCTCATCATTATGTGTACCTACTATTAAATGAATAATGTGAGCTTCCCTACGTCAGTATTCTCAAGCGGATTCTCAGTTTCCAAATTGTAATATGAAACAATCATTGTATACATTCACTTTTTGTTTATTAAAATATTTGAGCAAAGGTGTGAGTTCATGTTTTTGTATATATATCATTTTTCATTGCTTTTACAAAAAAACTTTTTTTGTTTCTTTACGGATCATGTGATCTGCAATAAAGGTTTGTATTCATTATTTATTTTACTTAATAAAACAGCAGTAGTACACAATATCCCTCTAATAGGACCAGCAACATTAGATAATTATGTGTATTTTCGAGTCCGAAATAGTTTTTCATGGAATAACAAACAATTTAAAAAAAAATGGATCGTGTGGTCTACAATAAAGATTTGTATTAATTAATTATTTAACTTAATAAAACAGCAGTAGTTTACAATATACCTCCTAAAGAACCAACAGCACTGGATATGTATATTTGCGCATCGAAAATAGTCTCATAATCTTCCAGAAGCTGCATTCCAGTGTTAATACTGTTATGACTAAAAACTGCAAAGGCTCAGTACATTTCATAACTCATTGCTAACCATAACACAGTTTTCAGATTTATGATGTACATTGCACAAACAATTATATTTTCAACTGCTTTTTATCCTCCAAGGCCGATAAACATTGAAGAGAAATTTGTGTGCAGACCGAGAAGCATTAAACATATAAGTACATACATTATACTTAGATAATATAACTACTGACTTTCAAGCCACACTACAAACATTGGATTATAAATATTGATAACAAATGACGCACGAAAGTGCAAACAGAAAAAGACATAACGGTTAGGAATACTGATTGAAATGCAAGGTAAAATATGTGAATATGGAATGGATAAAAGATTTTGCTCCTTTCTGCCGTTGTTTGTGCCAAGAAAATGCATTTGAGCATAAACTTATTATTCAGGCTAAGTGTGCTTAGCCAGCAGATCGTGTATCTTGCGGCTAACGAGGGGATTGTTCGGGTAAACAACAGTACCTTCAACATACCTGGGCCTTGTTATCCCCGTCATATCTCACCGTCTTCTATATTTCACTATGAAGTAAAGTGAATTTTTACTTTAACAAAAGATTCTGTTCTGTACGCGTTTGTTGTCAAGAGGCAGACATTATTTGTCAAAACTTTTGGAAATAATGATCATAAACTCGAGCATCTTTCGTGTTTGCATAGTTTGGATACTTGGTTAAAGACAGCGAGTATGACATAGCGATCTACTATATTTTCTGATACTATATATATATATGTATTTTAATGTTAATCACTCTATTATAATTTTAAACATATTGAAGATTTTTTCTACTTTTTACATTGGTTTTCTTTTAAAGCGTGGTTTTTTGAACTATTATTTATTTTTGGCTTCACAGTTTGATTGACCGATAAAGTGTTTTGTTTTGTTAGAATAGTCAGGAGTGCATAATTTGCGTCCCTGCTACCTTCTATGGATGTGGTAGCAGTTTTTTCGGAAAATTTAATAAGAAATCGTTAATCATGAACATCTTGATCAGGACAATACGAAAAAGATATAAAATATTGTAAAAAAACAACTTTATTGTTCAAGAATTGCTGTGTACAAATTGAAATAGCCTCATTCCTCCTTCCTTAGTCTCCTTCATCTTATACTATTACAGCATAGTTGATAGTAGGAAGGCATATAATTTAATGTTGGTCGGAACAATAACAATAACCAAATGCTAATCCTAAACAATAAATTAGCAAAGTTATTTTTGTAACGATGAAATGGTCACACTTAATTATGTTTACTCAAAAATGTGTATAAGACAATAATAGTCATTTATTTTTAACACTAGAAGAATACACACATTTTTTAATTATTTTCTACTTAACATTGATTTGATGAGACATGATTTCAGAACGAATGAAGTCTGTAAGCAAACGAATCGCCATATTGAATAAAACTTTGCAATAATTGAAAAACTATTATTTTTTGTACACAACAAATCAGGCTCAAATTCACCAGAGAATATTTTTCCCCAATTTGTGGTATTTTTTCCTCTTTTTCGATAAATGTACATCTGATGGCCGAAAATGAAACATCTCCTTTCGAACAAATATTGATAACAGACTCAAACATTATGTGGCCATTACTTCTTATAAAGAGTTTCCTTAAATAAACTGGTTTGTAATAGTTGGCTTATTCCCTAGAATTTGTTGAGTCATGTACCCCTATATGTGTATTGGAGGATTTAGCGTCGTCACTTGTGTCTAATCCCGCCAATAGAATTTCTGAATAGCTTAATTCAAATACAGGTTCCTTATTGAGTTTGCAATGGAATATATGGTTGCATTGCAATTTCTGCACAAGATGTGAACAGAGATACGAGTTCGGTTGAGTAATAAAGCACAAAGCTACTAGACAGAGATGTTAATTAGCTATACGCTTTATTGCTGAATACTTTTGTTTGATAGATATTTATGGGCAACATTATTTGTTTTTTGAGGTTGGTTTAAAAGTCTGGTAACTTAAATTTCGTTACGCCATTAATATGCATGACTTTATTAGCATCGTTACAGTTTCACCATTGATTTAAGTAATAAGTAGGTATATTCTTACAAATACATAGCACGCCAACCCATGTTCTAAATCATGCTTGCAAAATAGATGGCCTGATCCCGCTGTTCTAGGGAGCAAATTGACCGTAATTTTGAGCCGAGGCCAAGTATTGGGGGCTAAGCGCCAGTATTGGGAATTTGTAATTCCATCAGGTTTTAATAAAACCTTTATCGAACCTTCGACGATAAAGTGTTCAACAATTAATATCACACTGCGAATTTTATTAAAAAACCAACGGCTAATAACGAATGGATTACGAAGAAAATCTGATAATAGAATCTCATCATTTTTTAATTATTATTTTATAATGAAAATTAAAATGGGATTGCGTTGTTCAATAACAGGTACTTGAAATTATCTATTCTAATATAATCCACTTATCCGACTATCTCCCAAACAAGCCACCGCCCGACGCCCGTTTAATACTTAGGCTAATAAAATGGCGTCGAATGTCACAAAATGTCGATAAATAAATAGTTATAACCGTCTATTTGTTCTGTAAGCGACACCTATTGAAACTAATGGCTTGAATAACAAACAGAGCATGAGCTAAGTTCAACCATGGATGATTTATTGTTTAAACTAGATGCTAGTGCAAATTGTTCTTTAGTAACGATCTGTCATGGCTGAAGCTAGCCCTACAAATGCGTCTGCGGTGATGAAGTTAATTTGCAGTTTGTCCGTGGCTTTGGCAACTGCAGTCGAAATGCTGAAAGCGGTTGCATCCAAAATGAGGTCGAGAATTGCAATCTTGGAGCTATGCGGGTATTAAGTAAATTGCGGCACTCTCAATTAGGTGGATTTCGAGGGAGATAAGTGCAAAGTTTTTATTCGAGGATTGTTAAAACTGAAAATATACTTTCCAGAAAAACACGAACATGAAACCCACTGCAGTAGAATATGTATTATGCACTTATACATAACATAAGGTGATTTACCGTAATATGTAAATTTCGCGGATAGCCGCTAGTCGAGCGTTGTCTGAGCCACATTAGCATGGTTCGCCTCCGTAATATTCTTACTTGTGCTTACACGGCGATTTCCACTCAACTTTATATAATGCGGCGACAGTTTTCAGCTTCCGACGATTCAAGAACAATTTTATGCGGGAAGTTGTACGGTTTTTAAATCGATACTGTTGATCAAACTTAGTAAACTGGAACCAGTTAGGTACTTGTTGTTAGTCTATAGTGTTTGACTTTTAGAAGGTCGAGATTTTTCTTTTCCTAGAACGCTGTAGTCTGAAACTTGATACTGCAGAAACATAATAACATCAGGCCTTTATTCGCTGATGAGTAAGGTAGAGGTTGACCCATAAAACAGTCACATTTCGTCAGTTATCTTTAAGTCCCATGAATTTAGCTCCCTACTGCCATCAACGGGGCACAAGAACAAATTCTGGACAGCCACTGAGAAAAATGCTTAATTGATAGTTTCTGTTATTGTATTTTACTATAGAAGGCAATAAAAACTATAATGTGCGTTAATCTTACCATCCATAACGCACACATTTATTTTGAAGTGGAGAAGGAATCAAATTTCATTACCATCACTTGCTAACTGCATGCTGATGATTTTAAAACCATTAAAAATACACCACACCTGATTAGGTTAGTAGGTACCTATAGTATAACAACATTTTCCCACTTATGTTTAACCATTAATTGTACAGGGCAATTTGTGGTGGTGGTATCCGATGTGTTAAACCGTAATCATATTGAAGTAGTGTAGGTATGAATGTACTGTTAGCATTGTCCGGATAAATAAAACGCCTGTTTATAAATATCGCGAAATCATTGGGATCTTGGAATTTGTTCAATCATTACATATTTTCATATCCTGGCATCCGTTTGTCAGCTAATTTGACCCCCGGAAGGAGTAAAATTTTAGAAATAATCACGTTACGAAAAAAGCGTTACGTAACGAAAAAGCGTTGTCCCCTGTATTGGACTTTTTATTCTATATAATAGACAAACACAGAGCGAGTGAGTGAGATAGTTTTCATTGCTTTCGAGGTTGTCGAAGGAGATAGTGAGGGCAAAATGAAAATTCAAAATGGCAGCGGCGAAATTTTCAAACTTCTCGTTTTGGGTGTCGTTTTTATGGTTTTCAAATGTGCCAAAGATGATACAATAAATTTGAGTATTTTAAAGATTGTGTAAGAGACGATACAGTAAATTCGGGGTTAAGGAAAAAGCGTAAATAACTCCGTTCCAGCGAGGGTTCCCTCGACCTCACTATTGTTTTTTCTTCTATTCTTAATTCATATTATTCACATAATGTGATACCATTATTCTATAATTACTAGAAACGGTTGCATGATACACACTAAGCATACTCATAATCTCTACAGTACTAAAACGTAAGCATTTATTAGTACGTTAAGCATGTATTTAATTTATTTGAGATAATGGTAGGTGAATACATCTTGAACTTGACCGAAATTTTCACTCCAAGAATTTTCGTAATAAGAAATGAGTAGGGTCGTCTAAAAAATTAGATAAGTGATATCCGACGCGTTAAAGAATGCCTGAATAGACTATTCATGCGGAAAATTTGTCATACCAATATGTTTCTGAGAACATTTCGGTGGGAGAACAATCCACTTGATTTTTTCTTCCTTTAAATTTTTTTACACGCTTTATCACGTAAGGAAAGGTAAAATAATCTTCTATACTATTTAAAAATAAATTATTTTTACGAAGATTCTTTTCAAAAGTTTCCTTAACAAGTTTCCTTCGTAATTGGATCGATACGTTAACGAATAACTGTTAACGATCGTTATTCATAATACTTTCGATATCTACGTTACATAATCGCAATGAGAAAACAAGACAATAGTACTCGTAAATTAGATTGAGACAAAGACAACACACGTAGACGTTAATGTGTTGAGCTCAAAGTAAAATCATTAAACGTAGTTAATTGTTCTGCCTCAAGTATCTGCACGAGCGTGCGAGTAGTGTAGGTACTCAGAATTTATTTATTTGCGGTAATAATTTATTTAGCGATTGTTTTTTCTAGAAAAACTTTCACTGTATCTCGTGTCGGCACGTGCTAGAAAAGTTTACGCCCTTAGTTGGAAAGTTAGTAGAAAGGTTTTTTTTGTCTGTACATATCATCTTTCTTGAGTGCCTTTTTATAAAATAACAATATCGATGTCAATAAGATACGTAACATACATACATTATCAGCCTATATAATGTTCCCCTCTGCTTCGACACAGGCCTCTTCTCTGTGTGAAAGAATGGGCCCTAATTCACGAGGGCCCAGTGCGGGTTGGTAGCTATCACATGCCTTAATGTTTTTCATTCTAGGACTGGTTTTCTCACGATTATTTCCGTCATTGTTTTTTTAAAGCAGTGATGATGAAATAATTTACAAAAAATAAAGCGCCTGTCTGGGTGCAAACCTACGAGCTACGACCGGGCCACCACTGCTCTAAACAAGATACAGTAAACACAAACAAACGAAAACAACGACAAATAGCTCCATTCGGATAACAAATAGTTTAAATAATTCATCTTAAAACCAAGCGTTGGTGGTTTCAGCCGCTGAACATCGCAAATACTGAAACTATGTACCTATATATATGCCGCTCTCTCGTTTTTTACGCATTACTCATACCACAAATCTGTTAACGGCTTAAAATACTGAATCAATCGTTTGTTTGAAAGTGTTTTGTGATGACTGACTGACAGATTCGCGCAAACAGAGTGAAAACTCAAAGTCTTTTTATGCTCGGTATGAAAAATGTTTGACGAAGCAACAACGGGAGTTGTACTTTAAGTGGACTGTTTTGATTTATATATTTTTAGATGTATAGTCCATTACTCATATTGAATGTGTATATGGTCCACATACCTATTTAATGGAAAAGTCTTATTTTTTTGATCGTTTTCAAATTTGATTCAGATTGATTGCAGTCATTTAAATGGTAGCCAAAATTAATACGCTTTTTAGAGCTTAAAATATTTTGTAACTGAGTGATTTTTTCACAGATTCTGCTGTTGGTTTGGATTTACCCGTAGCTCCTAAATAAAAACCGATCGGAAACATTTAGGTCCTGCCAGGGTCGCGAGATTGTTCGAAAGAGACACCGTGACCCTGGCACATGGGCAACTGAAGAAACACGGGTGAGATTTAGTCAGTAAAAGTCTGACACGCCCTCCCGCTCCGCCCAGAGTGGGAGGAGTAATTTGATGAATTCCCATCCAAAAAAAAATATTTAGGTCCGTTTCTAGAACAATGCAGGTCAAGACAGAATCACGATTTAAAACAGATATCTTGTACTTTTTACTGAAAACTAATTTAAATCTAAACACAATCACTTGCTTGAGCAATAAGTACCGATCATCATCATCATTTGCTAAGCCTTTTCCCAACTATGTTGAAGACAAGATATAAGATATTTTTATATCTTATCTTCTAGGTATACGGTGTTATTGGTTGTTTTGCTTAAGACTAAAGCGTGCAAACTTACTTACTAAAAATACATTATGACATTGAAATACATTATATTGATTACATATTTAAAAAATCATTAATACTATAAAAAATATAATTATTTAGCCATTTATATAATTGGATCTTAAATAACGTACAATTTAACGTTTTAAACATTTTTGGTAATTTATTATAGAGGCGTACACACATAGCCAGAGAGTTTTTATTATATTTCACCGATCGAGGCAGTACATCCAGCTCAAGTCTGTATTGGTCTCACCTACTTCGAGAACTTGAAGTCGGGTTCCAGTCAAACTTAACGCAGCTGAATACTCGTATTTTACATAGAGCGACTGTCCATCTTACCTCTACACCCTAGTTACTGGGGTAATACCTCTTGGTAAGATTGATTTAGGATTATAGAATCATCAACATCTGCCTAACCGATAGCCAGGACCAACGGGTCCAATGTTTTTTCCGAGGCACTGAAGGGATCATGGTCGCCACGAACCTACCTTAAACGTAGATTAACCTAATCGATAGACCCATGCGCCTGTAATTATGTAACCACAAGTCCTTAGTAAGTATTACAGAATACAGGGCTTAAATGAAAACTGTACCTAATTATCTAGCTCATCTTCATTATTTCCCTGCCCTTAACTCAATTTGTTTGGGGTCTGCGCAATACGGTATGCTTTATATCTTTTATTCAATTATTATTTGCTCATTTGAGCGTACACCTGCGCGAGTTGATAGGCAAAAGTTGAAATGTATTATGTAAGTTCATCAACTAAATATCTCATAATTTCAGCTGAAAGACGTCCACTTCTATCTTCGCCCATAGGTTCCCCAATTTGGGGGGTTTGCTATAATCACCACGCTTGGCAAGCGCGTTGGCGATCGCAGTATAGTGATAAAATGCATAGAGAACGCTGCTGCCCATTCTCTGGTCTTAGTCGCCACTTACGACACCCACGGGAAGAACTGGGACAGTGATATTATTTACGTCCGGTACAACACGAACAATTTACAGTAGTAAAATTAATTACAAATTCTTTAAATGGGTTGTGACGTTTAATATTTCAGCAAATAATAATGTTTTTCTGTTTCCTCATTGTTTCTCAGAATATTTCCACAGTATTACTTTCCATTGACAGCTACCATTGTTCAATCTTCAAGACAGTTCTTACCAGTGAAGATACATTCCGTAATATTGGAGGCTCAGCAAAGTTACTTGCTTATTAAATTTTCTGAACAAAGAATGTTGTTAATTAAGCGTGCTTTGTTTGTTGGAAAGGACAGTCGATACTTTAGCGATAATAATCTCTTATTAAAGTATAAGTAAGTCTGTGTCTTTTGTGTTGTGAACATTTTAGCAAGTTTGCAAAGTTGGCAGGGTATTCAATATCGTCTGCTCTTAAAGGCTCTTTTAAAACATCTTGTTGGGAGTTAAAATCACGTACTCCAATGTTTTATAACGTGTATAAATTTACTGATTCCTTCATAAATAAATAAGGAAGACCAAGCGAATAATGATAATGACCCAGAAAACGGAACGGAAAAGCTGGCCAGCATACGCGGTTCATTTGACAGACGTCAGGATGACAGTTGATATCGATGTCATAGACAGCATCAAATTGGCGAGCTACGGTGCCAACACATCCCAAATACTTATTATTTTTGATTGACATGTCGCTGGTCAACCCATGTGGTGGTCGGCGGCATAACCGGACTTGCCTGTGGCTACCTTAATAAATTAAGGCCTCCAGGGCCAGGGCCAGCCAGGGCTTAAATAACTTTAAACTAGAGTGACTATTCGCTAAGGGCACCTCCTGTGGTGTATGGGACGGCTTAAGGCATCGCTACTAGAGGACAGCAAGGGACGCCGGACGGACTGGATTGCAATGAGCATGCCAAATACGTAATACGTTATTAATTTAAGGTGAGGTTGCAGTACTTTTTAACTTTTTTAAACCTCTGTAAATCTAGCAAAATGGCTAGTTTCCGTGAAAAAAAAAATATATTTAGGAAAATTGAACATACTGTTAAGCGCTGTGTGAAGATAAAAACGTGAATTAAAACAATTGGCTCGATAAAAAATAATCATAAAGATGACACTAAATCGCTATTTAAAACGTGTATCTTGAAGAGATTCCATCATTAAACCATGTAAAACTCATACCAAAAGATAGGTTTTATTGTTTTTTAGGGCATGCTGAGAAAATATTATATAATTTCGGTATCATTTTGTCTCCACGAAACAATTATACACAAAATCTAGCAGCTCAAGCGCTCGCAACGACCGGCCAGTGTTCGCCGAAACGTCTTCAACTACAAGAGGGCCTTAAGTATAATATGCAAGATTATGATCCTACTTTTATGCTTATACAAAATTCTAACTACTATATAGTTAGAATTTCGTTTTGACAGCCGCATGACTAATTGGTAGATTATTCACTAAGGGGACCGAGCAGTGTTTTTTGTCACGGACACTATTTTAAATACCACAATCACTAACGTTCCTACGGTTCTCGACGCGAAGGAATAAAGACTGAATCTTGCGTGTACCGATCGTTCCAAGGAACCCAAAAGGAAAACAAATTTATTCCCGATGAGAGTATTCCTTATTTGTACCCACTGCGAGCTACTAAAACCAATTTGATTTTCGAATTAGTAGCTTAAAACTGTCAAAATCCGAGGAATTCCTATTTTTGTGCAGTTCCGTACGCTGTTTAATACTCTCGTAGTTTCAAGAAAAATACAATAATATTATTTTCGTAAATAAAACACTTGAGATATACAGGATTATAAGTAATACCCTTCAAACTCTCGAATTGTCTTTGAAGGAGTATTAACCTTTGGGACGAACGCCTTATATTTTGCCTGTAGCATAACAAGACTTAATGAAGCAAGAAGATTAGCAATACAATTTCATACAATACCAATATTAATTTAGCAGTATTTAATTAATATTAGTCTGTATTTTATTGCCAAAGAGACTTTATTAAGCTCCAAATCGCTATAGAGATAGCGCGCCTTTTTTTACTGAAGTATCTACTATGGTCGTTTAAGAATAGTAATATTTCAATTTTATTGTTTCAAAAGACTTTTATAGGTAATTGCTTTAGGTAGCTAGGCGTACTTAGTGTCCAAATTTTGGAAGTGAAACAAGAACTTTTTACGGCAGTTTTTGTACCTCACTTTTAAATTAATTTTTAGGTTAAGTACGCCATTCAAAACTTATTTTAATTTCACAAAAGCTGTCCCTATAAAACATCCCATTTCCCCAAAAAGTTTAGAAGAACAACGCGGTCACAAAGACGTACTCGAAAAGCGAATTTAATCTCTAACACTGATGTAATTATAGATCATAATAGCAAGGCATAAAGTTTGACTCTTGTCGCTAAAATTAGATCATATTGCCAACAGCTTTAGTGCAAGCATTTTATTTTATTTATAAAAGTTATGAATTGAGAGTAAATTTATATAGTGCGCGAGGCTCACAAAATATGAAAAATTGAAGTATGCATTACTTCAATTTTTCATATTTTATATGCTATTTTATATTTTAAAACTCATAAAATGTTAAATAATAGAGACCTATATAAAAATGTTTTCGATATTTTTATGTAATACCATGTGAGTAATTATATAATAATTTAAAAAAAACCCAAGATCTTATAACTTATTTCTTAATTTCTTAGTAGGCAAACTTATGTACTCCTATAAATAGTGTACAATGATTTAAAAAGCTCCTTAATACGTTTCATGAAAAATAAAGTTAAATAAGTAACTCCATTCCTGAAACTTGAAACAATTCCTTTTCATATCAAGTAAAAAGGAACACCTACACGAAAATTACGTACTTCCAAAGTAGATAAGTACCCTTCTTACAAGAAAATGACGTACCTACGTCGAGTGTGAGTAAAATGACGTAGCATATACTCAACCTGTTCAGTAGAAGTAAAGTGGGATCTGATTGTGTCACCCCCCGGCTTCATATAAAAGACTTTAACTTACCTGCAGCAGAGAACATTTCTTGTTGCATAATATTAAGAGACATATAGGTATTCTTAAAAGATTCTATGCTCGCTGGAGATTCTTACATAAATGTTGGTCTCGATCCTTGGCTGCCACGTACGTTTAAAGTGCATTTTAGCAGCATGACTGAGATTGCAAGCGTCGTTTTGCATATTCATAGAATGCTGGAGCAAGGACTATAAAATTCTATAAACTTTAATCCAATAAATATGAACGCGATGTATTCACTGCTCTTACGTGCTTGGCAGTTTGTTAAAAAGTCTTTCTTTTTTTTTATTTTTTTTATTTACTCTTATCTTCCTACTATACGAACGGATTTAGATGAAATGAAAAGGGTCACAGATAGTTTATAACCTGAATTAACTATAGGATACTATTTTTTACGGTAGTTCGTTCTCTTGGAATAATTTTTGACCTCCACGCGGATGTACTCGCTGACAAAAGCTAGTAAAAAGCTAAAAATGTTGGTGTTGGTATTGCTTCCCAAAATAATACTTATGTAGTCACATCTACAAACAATTGCACAATTTTGAACAAGATCATAACAAAAAACATATTACCAAGCGTCCGTTGTTCAATAATGCATTAGGCTCTTATCGCCAGATTGATATGTATTCGAGTTTTTGCGGTCCCGGACCGAACATTATGTAAATCACATTCAAATGTATTACGATACCTCTCAGGCCCTCTTATGGGTGGGATAACTTGGGACGTAAGCCATTATTAACCAACTAAGGTAAAGGGATTGGTGGTAACAACAGTTTCTGCGTAATATTATAGATACCTTTCCGCCATAATGGTAGGTAAATCGATTTCCCCAAATGAAGTGTTCAATGGATTTCACTAACAAGATCTACGTACAATTATTAATTGATAGCTACATTTATAAAATGATTGTGGCTGATTAATATTAACAATGCAAATAAATTAATTGAGCTGTTTCGCTGTTTCCTGTACAAATACATTTTCAATTGGCTCCAACATCAGGCACGTATTTTGTAGGCAGGTATTGTGAATTGTGCTCGAATAAATAGTTAAAGTAAATTCGATCCAATTCGCAAAAAAAAAATACACCGACAATTTGGTGTATTGTATTTCACAAACTGAAATGTGCTTCTGAATATTGGGTACCATAAAACTTTTAGAAGTATTTGCGAATTGCAGCAGTACATTGAAAATAATGTGTGCTAATCTGTTCTAGGTTCATAATGTTTACGTCGTGATTAACAGCAGTCCAACAAACATTTTTATCAAAAGTGACGTTAGATCACACACGTATGACGCACATGATAGGTGGACACATATAGATGGACCACCAAACATAAACAATATTCGGTCTTCGATCATCGAGCACGGCCATGACCTTGACGCTATTGTATACTATTTACCAACTCCACGAAAATTGTTTTCTAACACAACGGGCTTCTCACATACGTAGAATACATGTGATGACTCCTAAACTCTTGTTGACTTTAGTTACACAACAAACGATCGATACAATGTCGCCTTTGTTAAAGTTGGACGTCATTTGTTTCAGGTTATGACGACAAAGTACGTAACGAGGTAGTTGGAGTTGTTCGAGGTGAGGCTATAGCCTGCAGTGCCGATGACCAGCCGGTGCGGGCCGCGAGCGCACCGCGAGCATGTCGAACGCGACCGACGCGTACTGCGTGCCTGGCGCCACCAACTTCAACAAGGCGTACAGCCGCATGCACGGCTACATCGCGCTGGTGATATGCATCGTCGGCTCGGCCACCAACTCCATCAACATCGCGGTACTCAGCCGCCGCGAGATGACCAGCTCCACCAACTCTATCCTCACCGGCCTCGCCGTCGCAGACCTGCTCGTCATGTTAGAATACATCCCCTATGCGCTACACATGAACATCAAAATAGGACCTCAAGTTAACAAGAACACTTACGCTTGGGCGGTTTTTGTTTACTTCCATTCAATATTCAGTCAGACGTTTCATACTATTTCCATTTGGTTGGCGGTAACACTCGCTGTATGGAGATACGTCGCCATCGCGTTTCCTCAGCGAAATAGTACCTGGTGTAATAAGAAAAATACAACTCTCGCTATAGTAAGCGCTTATGTGATATGCCCTTTCTTGTGTCTTCCTATTTATTTCGCGATGAACATAGTGCCCAGTGAAGTGACAGCTCAAAACAATTCACAATTCGCAGAGGATCTCTCCCTGCCGGACAATCGGACCGTTTATGTTTTAGAAATGTCAAGAAACGTACAATTAGTTACAGCAATAATGTGGATTTATAGTGTAATATTAAAACTAGTGCCGAGTATAGCGCTGTCGATATTAAGTACTTGTTTAATATCAAAGTTGACAACGACGGAGCGAAAGAGGCAGAAACTTCTAAAGCGTTCAACAATCGGCCCAAATGAGGTAAGTTGGAATGAGAATGTATTGGAAATGTACGTCTTCTGTACATACTATTCACTAGGTGCTTTCATCGCGTCGTAACAAAACAATGTTTTCAAAACAAATAAGCTTAGCACTACATACGAAAGTGAACTGGTAATATCAGTACCAGTGGTACCATTGTATCAACCGCTATTGCTACGTGAATTGTTATGGTTGCATAAAGTGTGTATTTATAAACCATCTGCAATAACATTTAACGTTCTGAAATTGTAAAGTTTATCTAAATATTGACTACAAAACTGTAATATTTGGAAAAAGGAATGTGACGATTAAAGTAATTACAAGTCATTTTTACAAAATCAAAGCTACACTTCTTCAAAGTAGGTGTATGTGGTTTACAAAAAACACAAGATCTTGCCAGATAATTAGTAATTCGAGTAAGAAGAGAAAATTCTTCAGAAGTCCTCCACAATAATTAGCGGCGACACTTGATACCCCGCTTTACTTTTATTCTCGCTCAGAGACTCGTTTTGGTGACTCGAAGTGTTATTCGGTCGCAGACTCTTGGGGGTACTTTAAAAGTTATCATCCGAAGAGTAAATAAGTTGTTAATCTGTATAGAACAAACAACCGACAGTACAGTCAAAAAATGTAGGTTAATTTAGCGAAAGTTTTGCTTGAATATTCTGTTTTTGAATATAATGGGACATTGGAGTAATATCTTATTCAACTTCATTGTTCTTGTTTCAAAACATCTAATTAGATTTCATTCAAAGCTTTCAAATGGAAAAGGATGACGTAAGAAATGAATCATTGTTAGCTTGAGATAAATTCAATCGAGGCAAGGGTTGTGTGAACAGTATCATTAATCACGTGTTATTTATTACGTTATTCGATTGTACTCCTTTTAATACGTTTCGTCGAAATAATATCTGAAATTCACAGTTAACAGCTGCCTTCTAATTATCCAAGTCCCAAATTAAATCAACCTATTATTAAAGGGACAAATGGGTCTCTTCCCTCCGCAATGTCAATATAAAATGACATAAAATCAAATTGATTCCAATTTAAGTAACCCTTTGTCTACCGAACCTAACTGTAGATGGGTAAAAGGGTCCTAAGCGCGAACCCTAAAATGTAAATGCCTTTTAATAGCGTAAATATGTGCTATTATTGAAACGTGTAATTGTAATAAAGTAGCGAAATGGGGCTTAATTTTTATTAGGGTACCCTATAATCTTTAGCTAAGAGTAATTTTATTAGAAATTAAAGATTTATTATCTCATAAGATTATACCTACCTTCTAAGAATATTATATCTCATAAAATCTTATTTTTACGGGTCTATAAAATGTTTCGCGATGGTAACGTTCATTAGTAGATTTTTTTTAAAGCAGTTTTACCGAGCTTACCCTTAATTTTCCAGTTTTAAAACCTTAGTTCTCCCATAATCCCAAGAAAAGCTACAGTAAATCCGTCAAATTTACAAGGAGAAACATTTAGGGACATTTTTTCGTAGAAAATATAGATACAATAATTATTTAGCGTGGACATATTTCTCAAATATTTAAGTGAAACATACAAAAATTAAAGAGTTATTCCTACAAAAGAGAACGTGATGTACGACTAAAAGTTATAGGTTAACCATGAGGGATGAAAGTTAGCAAATCGTTTACCAGATAATATTAGTTAGCCTTAACTTTGAAATGGGTATCCCTAAACGATGTTAGACCTGCAAACTTCTTAAGTACATTTGAGGTATTTCTAAATATTGAACACGGTTGTTGTTTATAAAATTAGAATGTATTTATAGATAGTGCTTCTATAATTTATTATTGTTTTCTTTGGCACTATTTAAAATATAATCCGTATACCAATAGCAAAAGATTAATTGGACATATCAATGTTCTGGTCTTATTCAAAGGAAGATCGGCAGGTCAATGTACATGTGTCAGATTTTTAATATATGGAACAAATTTATTTGAGTTGGAATATAAAAAGAGTTCATTGACGCTTCAATGAGAGAGTTCTACGAGTGAATGAATAAATTGCTCTCACCGAATAGGTACAGACTGTCTGTTTGTAACTTGATATATGTATTATTTTATTAGGAATGCGAAGTGTTTGGTAGAGAAAGTACTTTTTGTGATTCATTTAGGGTTCAATATTAACTATTTCTTTCTAAAATAGAGCAGTGGTGGCCCAGTGGTAACGGCCTCGACTCACAAGTTCTAGGTCGCAAGTTTAAACCAAGGCAGGCGCTTTACATTTTGTAATAAAATCACCACTGTTCTCAAAACGGTGAAGGAAAAAATCGTGAGGAAACTGGCATGTCTTAGGGCCAAAAATTTGTAGACATGCGCCGCATACCAACCCACAATGGGCCCGTGTGGTGGATTATGGCTCAGTCCCTCTCGAGGAGAGGAGCCCTATGTCCCAGTAGTGGGACCATTACAAGCTGGTTATGCTTTCTAAAATTACCTAATCCTGGCTAGGCTTTTTCTGCTTTTCACAGCATTTTCCAAATTTCTCCTGTATTCGTTTACTTTGAAGTTACTTTGTCTTGACCTCTTGCTCCTCTGAAGGGGTCTGCTAGGACCGATGCATGCCAGGGTCACGAGATTCGTCAAAAGAGTTACCGTGGCCCTGGCATATGGGCAACTGAAGGAACACGGGTGGGTTTTAGTCAGTAAAAGTCTGACATGATCCCGCTCCGCCCAGAGCGGGAGAAGTCATTTGATGATTTCTCATCCATTAAAAAAAAACACCCTTGCTCCTAATCTTTATAAATTTATCCGATTCCACTCCCTGTATTCTGTTTATTAGGTACTTTTATTTTAGGGTGCCGATTTATTAAAGTGCGCGTCAGATAAGTAATAGGCATTTCTTTTGTCCTGAAGATCTTTTTCGTGTCTTATAACCTTTTAGTATCTATTTAATACAATAATCCTCTTTCTACCCTCGCTATCGTTTCGGTTTTGGGGAATCTAAAATCAATTGTATTTTCTTTTAAATGTCGACATACTAAAGTGCTTTTTAATGGTCTAATTAAAATAAATGATTTGACTTTGTTTAACAATCGTCAGCAATTATGGAACTTTTGGTAAAAACGAAACGTTGAAACTAAATACTTGAGACTTTCCCTTTGGTTTAATGAATTTAGATAGGTTACCGAAATGATTACCTTCTTAACAGTTTTGACAGAAAGTATAAATTTGAAGTATAATTTTAATTTTATTAATTGCTAATTATTTTAATGTTATGTGCTATATTGGATATTAATTATTTTGTAATGAATTTATGATTATGGACGAAGTCTGAAATAAATGAATGAATAAATTAATAATTGTCGTGTGCTTACTTGACGCGTGTACACTAATTAGTTATTGGGACACCGTGACGTCCTTCACGTAATAACGTTAGTGTCTCAGAGCCCAATTTCAATTCAATTCAATTCAATTTATTTACTTCTCAGTATATGGTACATTAAGATCTTACATTAAACATTGTTTCACACATACTACTATTGCTGGCGTAGAAATATAAAATAATAAAATAGGTACATGCATTATTTATAATGTCAAAGTATTAATTGTTTAATCAAAAAATATAGGTCATGTCGAAAATATAAATCATAATGTCAAAATTTGTGAAAAATTTGTGATGCCTGTACTCCTGTAGGGCGTAAAAGTGACGAACTGTATCTTATTATTAATTTAAAGAAAAAAGAATTGAGTTTGTTTGCAGTGCACACTGCACAGCATACGTAGCAAGAACAGTGTTAGCGTGAGGCTAACTGTGCTACATAACTTTGTAGCGTATGTTATCACGGCTTTTTGAACGCAAAACTTTTTAAAACTACCTTCTTAATTTTGCAAGGGTGATGTTTTACTATGGTGTGCATGTTGTGCCAGAATAAGCGCTGTACACGCCCAGCTCAAGCTACCGTTTATTCTATAGTAAGAGTTCACGTGAGCGTGAAATCAGAGAGGCCTATGTGGCCCACTGGACTGCTATAGGCTGAGATGATGATGAGAGCGGTGGTGGCCGAGTGGTAACGGCCGCGACTTACGAGTAGTAGGTCGTGAGTTCGAACCCAAGCAGGCGCTTTACTTTGTGTAAATTATTTCATCACCACTGCTCTCAAAACGGTGAAGGAAAACATTGTGAGGAAACCGGCATGTCTTAGAACCAATAGTTCGAAGACATGTTACATCTACCAACCCGTACTGGGCCCGCGTGGTGGATTATGGCCCACTCCCGCTCACCGAGAGGAGACCTGTGCAGCGGTGGGAACATTATAGGCTGCTGATGACGATGATGAAGAATTTGCGCTTAACCTACGTCTCCGTAAAGCGCTGTAACAAAATGTCACGCGTCTACTGAAAATCTGCAATTAAACTAAAATTTTGACATATGACATCTAGCAATCCGCCCTGGGCCCGCGTGGTAGATAACAGCCCACTTCCTCTCAAGGAGAGGAGGTCTGTGTTCTAGTAGTGAGAACATTATAGAGTGATTAATTGATTTTATTTTGACTAAAGCAGCTTGTTTATCTTTTGTTGTGAATAAGTTTAATGATCATACCAAGCTCATGATGGGAGATCATAATGATTAGCGCTTATTATTAGCAATGTTAGTAGCAAAGCCGAGCAACAACAATGTGCCGGATATAATTATGTGCAGGCTCCTGGCTCCTGGGTACCAACTGTCACTCGTTGAGTCTTCTACAATCATTACAATATCGGCCTTATTATGCTTTCGTTGTATTAATTAGAATCCAGGATAATTATTAAATGAAATGTTAATTTCTGTAAGTAGATCTTATATGACACTTTTACACGTCAATATTATTTGGACATTATTTTAAAAACTAGATGTCCCTGGCATTTCCCAGCTGACTGTTCCATGAGAAGAAACGCCGAAAAAAACTCAGAGGTCATGGTCTCTTTTAAAGTACAAACATTATATTCTTAAAATTTTACGTAAGGTTAACAATGCAAAGGCCTTGTCTGGAAAAGCGTTTTGAAGAAAGAGCCATTGAAACTTGACTCGTCTTGGGAATGTACTCAAAAACTTTCTATGAGGTAAAATCATTTAATTACATATTTCTTACTAGCTTCCTAGCCCGTGACTTCGTCCGCGTTAAATATCTTGTTCCCCCGACCTTTCCCGTCGCGTCGAATCACCTACCCTTGCGATTTTACCCGTTTTTACAACATTTTTCATTACTGCTCCGCTGATTTTATATAGCCTATAGCCTTCCTCGATGAATAGGCTATCCAACACAACAATATTTTTTCAATTCGGACCAGTAATTCCTGAGATTACCGCGTTCAATCAAACAAACAAACAAACTCTTCAGCTTTATAATATCCTATTATATAGGTATAGTATAGATGTGACGACAGAATGCTTTGCTAATGATGCAGGCATGAAGTACCTAATTTAGCAGAAATTATTGATACGTATTTCAACTAATCAATCAACGCCGTCTGTCGCTGTCTGAATGTAGGTACATACTGCACGATTAAACGGAACATTACCCAGAAAATGTCCGTTCTAACTCAACGGTTTCCGTGCGGTGGTCGGCCGGAATATCCTTTAATCCCACTAACTTTCCGGCCTAATGCCGTCGCATATTTCCGGATAAAGCTACCCGATTCTCATTAGTGGGATCGCCGCATGTTTCTAATCATCCCGAAGCCGATCATTCAAGGGACATAAACGAAATATAACTTCTTACTAAAGTACTTACTAACTAAATATTGATATGCGAAGCCAAAATATAATAATTTCACGATTTCCATCGGTGGCCATTATCAACAGAATATTCGCTACCAAAGCTATTTACATTTTCGTCGGTAGATCTGGATTACCAAAATAACATTGATATAAACTTCTTGCGTAAAGGAATATATTAAAACGTGATTAATTTACAGCTTTTCGGAATTTCATAGCCGTCATTAACTAGGTAACTACTAACCGCAGGTTTAAACGTATTGGTATTTCAATTGATGTGTGCGATAAAATAATCGTCTTTCATGTAGTGTTTGTTCTCTACAGTCCACGTGCCGCATGTAACCTATGCTGGAGGAACAATTAGCGCTGCAAAACGAAAAAATAATATTTACACAGAAAGTACCTTAATACTACAATATATTTTTTAATGAAGGAAAATGTACATCATTACTGTTATAGAAATGTGCGGGCAGAAAATGTAAATGAAAATCCATTGTGAAAGTGCTGTGTTTTTATAAAATTCTGTAGCTAATATTATGATATAGTATAATGCTAATAAACAAAAAGTTTTTATCACGAAGCGCAAAATGATATTGGCCACATACTTTTGCCGAAAATTAATTTTAAATTTCTTCACAATCATAAAATTAGTCCGATATCACAAATTATCGCTGAATTTTAGTGTTAGTGTTAAGAAGCTTTTCTTCATAGGTATAGAATAAAACACTATGATCTCACTCGGAAAAAATACGTTTCCCAACTTGTGTGTATTAAGGCCCTCGGCTGACCTTGGGCCTCAAATAACAACCTCGTTACTAATTGGTCACTTTTCCCCTCGATGAACAATATTTTTGCTTTCTTAACATGCTTCATTACCTACGGGAAAACGCATGCGCTTAGGGTGGGTATAGAATAAAGCACTATGATCTCACTCGGAAAAAATATGTTTCCCAACTTGTGTGTATTAAGGCCCTCTTGTAGTTGAAGACGTTTCGGCGAACACTGGCCGGTCGTTGCGAGCGCTTGAGCTGCTAGATTTTATGTATAATTGTTTCGTGGAGACAAAATGATAAGGAAATTATAAAATATTTTCTCAGCATGCCCTAAAAAACAATAAAACCTATCTTTTGGTATAAGTTTTACATGGTTTAATGATGGAATCTCTTCAAGGTACACGTTTTAAATGGCGATTTAGTGTCATCTTTATGATAATTTTTTATCGAGCCAATTGTTTTAATTCACGTTTCTATCTTCACACAGCGCTTAACAGTATGTTAAATTTTCCTAAATAATTTATTTTTTACGGAAACTAGCCATTTTGCTAGATTTACAGAGGTTTAAAAAAGTTAAAAAGTACTGCAACCTCGCCTTAAGGCCCACGGCTGACCTTGGGCCTCAAATAACAACTTCGTTACTAATTGGCCACTTTTCCCCTCGATGAACAATACTATTGCTTACTTATTTAACATGCTTCATTACCTACGGGAAAACGCATATACTTAGGGTAGCTATAGAATAAAGCACTATGATCTCACTCGGAAAAAATATGTTTCCCAACTTGTGTGTATTAAGGCCCTCGGCTGACCTCGGACCTCAAATTACCCTCGTTACTAATTGGTCACTTTTCCCTTCGATGAACAATACTATTACTTGACTAAATTAACATGCTTTATTACCTACGGCAAAACGCATGCGAGTAGGGTAAATTTCCGCGCTTTGAGTTTGATTACCTATTTTTCCCGACTACAATGGCCGGACCATTATCGGTGGCTTTATAACTCGAGAATATTGCTTGAGAACAATAGCGATCGACACAATCAACCATTGATTTAAGCAAAGGGGTTGAGAGCATCTAATTTTCATCTTCGCTTACCTACCGAGGTGGTCTTTACAAGAAGTCCCTCGCTTTGTTTCTGTTTAGCTTTTAACTTTGAGACAAACTATTGGTTTTACTTGATTGTTATTGTTTGTAAAGATCAAGGTGTTCTTTGTATTTATCCACAGTTCCAAATTAAAACCTTCAATGGTAGGAATTGATTTAGACCGTGTTTATCAAAAGCGTAGACAGAACAAAAAGTTCTTCTGATTAAATAACAAAAGGCAACGGCTGTTGGCTGTGCCGTTATAACTTTTGTTACTGGGCCAATAATGATTGCTTTTTGCAATCTGTTTCGTAACTTTTATTGTTCTAAGAACTAACTTACGCTTATATTTTTTAATATTGTTTATCGGAATTATGACCTAAAAGTTATTTTTATATAGATTTAACAAATATTTCCTCGCATTTCCTCGCCATAACAATTCAGTCGTATGGTATTTGGTAGGTACTCAAATCATAACTCGGTTACTTGCATCGAAACTAGCTTTAAATTATTTTCAATTTATTGACGGTAGTACGTTTTTTCAGCCGGAAAAGCAGTGCCTAGCAACGGAAGAAGCGTGCGCACGGCGGTCCAGTCGCACGGACCGCACGACGCGCATGCTGCTGGCCGTGCTCGGCCTGTTCCTGTCCACGGAGGTGCCGCAGGGTCTGCTGGGGCTAGCCAGCGCGCTGGCGCCAGACTTCTTCAAGAGCTGTTACAGCATGTTCGGTAAGTTCACATACATACCGCACGACGTCACACTTCTACTGACTAAACCACCCCTTATTCCTTCCTAAATGCCTCAATCCATCGTCGGCCACTACAATGTCGAAATGTCAAATACAGACATCACAACAGATCGGGCTTCGACATGATTGTCATTTTCCAATCTTTAATCTGAGACCCGTCCGCCCAAAGATTGAAGATTGGAAACTCAATTCAGGGATTGGTTATTGGCAAGCTTACCCAGAAATTGCTCCAATTGATATGTATTATCATGTCAAAAATTGAATTGATTAATAATGTCGGCCATCTACTTCAGTGGGTATCATCTACTTAGGTTGGTTACTCTTGTATGATTCGATCGGTTAGGTCCTCGTATGACATTGTTTGAAAATACTTTACGTAGGTAATAGCGCCAGGCCACAAAAACGTATTTGTTTTTTTACTTTTATGATAATGTACAAACAAGCAGTATAATAAATGATAGTTAAAGGTAAATAAAATACTTGTATGCCTGTTATATAGAAGATATTTCAATTTTCTAGATTACGTAAGTAAGTATACTTAATATGATTTGTATAAACGAAACGAAAAGAGCTAGACATTGTTTCATCGATTGAAAACCACTGGCTTGAGATGATATAAATATATTGGCTGGCTTTATTTTTTTTGTATATTCGAAATAGTGGGGTAACTCCGTAACATACTAACAGTAGGAAGTAGCAATATCATCATCATCATCATCATTTCAGGCGAAAGACGTCCACTGCTGGACATAGGCCTCCCCCAAGCTCCACCACTTCGACCGGTTTTGTGCTTCCCGCATCCAGCGGGTTCCTGCGGCCTTCACAAGGTCATCGGTCCACCTTGTTGGAGGACTTCCAACTCTACGGAAGACGTAGTAGCAATATCTTTCAAAATTATTCAGACTCTGATTAATTCGTGCAATACGCAATTAGGGTACAAGACCGAATGTTCTTGTTATAGGTAAATTCTTCATCCATGTTTTAAATCATCCACGTAATTTCTATAATTACAATCTATCTTCCATACCTTTTTTACCTATTTAACCTTTTTAATTAAAATCGCTTTTAGTGTCTGTCCGTGTGACCGTGTTTTCTTCTAAACTACGCAACAGATTTTGATGCGGTTTTCTCCATCTTTTAGAAAATATATTTCGGAAGGTGTATATGTATAATACATTAACATTATATAACATACATATATCTTGATGTAAAGTCGTAAAGTCCGTATGAAGCAGGGGTTTTATCTCAATTTACCTTCATTAAATCTTTGTTGTCTAGGTAACTACGCGTTTGTTCAGTTTTGTTTGAACAGTTACGACTATTCATAAATGCCTAGACTTGTTTATGTTTCCAACCCAAATAAAAAGTATATAGGCTATGAATTGTATTTTTATCGAGTACTAATATTTTCTCTTGTGTTTTTTGGTTCTGTCTGTTATTAAATGATATCGATATGTAAGATAAATACTTAACTATTGAATTTAACCCTTTGTTTGGGAGAGTTAGCAAGAAACAGCTTAATCCATTCTTCTTAGCCTTTCTAGCGTTCTGTGTCGTTAGCAATATAAATATAGTCAGCCAAGAATTTGGTCTTAGCACTTTCAGCTTTCACTTTTTTTCGTCTATCAACTCCTGTGCAAACAACAGGGCATGCTTGACAAGATATGAAGTGCCATATTGTTCTTGGGACAGCACCACATTTACAATACAGGGCGGAGTCATCTCCAGCTAGGGTTGCGAGATTTGTTTGAAAGTGTTACCGTGGCCTTGGCATATAGGCAACTGAAGGAACACGGGTGGGCTTTAGTCAATAAAAGTCTGACACGCCCTCCCGCTCCGCCCAGAGTGGGAGACGTCATTTGATGATTTCCAAACCACAAAAAAATAGGGCGGAGTTATCTATGAGTCTCCACGTGAGCAGGTTTTATTAACTTGGGCCTACCTATCCACTCTTATTTATATTTGATTAAAATATAATCTGATTAGTTGGTAATTTTCCGAAACATTTAAGAGTTATCCTCTTCTTGATTCTGTTGTAAATATTAAGTATATATGTAGGTAATGTAAAGGTATAGTAAGTCCATACTTTAAAACGTTCCTACATATTATTATATCCAGCCTAAATATAAATCGGACCGAACACGGTCATTTTCGAAAGAAAAGGAATTATGAGTTCAAATTGCAATAAAGGAAAAGTAAGAAAACTTGTCATCATTCGCCAGACCCGAAATCAGAAAGAGAAAACGTGGCGATATACAATTACAATATTGGCTTTCCTCTTTAGATTAAGAACCAACTGACCTTTCCTCTCCAGTGGTTCACGAACTGATTGATAATGTTATGCCTTTTAGACATGGCGCATTCAATGCGACTTGCGACTGCAACTGCTCGACGACTAGTCGCAACGACAAGTTGCGGCGGCAATTTTCATGAATTTCATTCAAAGGTCCGCATGACAAGTTGCGGCGGCAATTTTCATGAATGTTATTCAAAGCTACTTGGTGGTAGGTTGCAGAGTACCAACAACAGGTTAAGAGAGTCGCATGGATGCTTTTGTTATTTGTCGCAGCAACTCGAAGTGCACCTAGCTTCTGACGTTTCATAAGTGCCCATGTAGGTTTATATTAGGTTGGGGAAAAAGTCTTTTCGCATTATAGTATGTATGAACTTGTAATAATATCTCTTTGGCTATACTATTTGTATCTGGCTGGTTTTGGTATCATTGAAAGTTTAAATTTTAAAGAACATAATTCCAAATTCAAATTAGGAAAATGTGTGATTTTCATTTGTTTTTCGTACCGTCAAGATGAGTGAATCTAATGAAGAAATTCGATACATTTTAAAATTTTACTACAAAAAAGGTAAAAATGCAACGCAAGCCGCGAAAAAAATTTGCGATGTTTATGGACCTAGTGTAGTGTCTGTGAGAGTAGCACAAATTTGGTTTAAGCGTTTTCAATCCGGAAATTTTGATGTCAAAGATGCACGTCGCTCTGGTCGCCCTATTACGGATAAAATGGATGCCATTTTTGAAAAAGTGGAGCAAGATCGGCATACCAGTAGTTACGACGTAGCTGAAGAACTGGAAATTGACCACAAAACAGTTTTGGCGCATTTGAAAAAAACTGGGTACACAAAAAAGCTCGACATTTGGGTACCTCACGAGCTCACTGAAAGAAACCTAATGAACCGTGTACTCATTTGTGATTCTTTATTACGACGTAATGAAACCGAACCATTTTTGAAGAAGCTGATAACTGGTGATGAAAAGTGGATCACGTATGACAAGAACGTGCGAAAAAGGTCGTGGTCAAAGGCCGGTCAGGCTTCACAGACTGTGGCGAAACCCGGGTTAACTCGCAACAAGGTGATGCTGTGTGTGTGGTGGGATTAGAAGGGCATTATTCATTATGAGCTGTTACCACCAGGCAGGACCATCGATTCTGAACTCTACTGCGAACAACTGATGAGATTAAAGCAAGAAGTTGAGAGAAAGCGGCCGGAATTAATCAACAGAAGGGGTGTGGTTTTTCATCATGATAACGCTAGACCTCACACATCTTTAGCCACCCAACGAAAATTAAGAGAGTTTGGCTGGGAGGTGTTAATGCATCCGCCGTATAGTCCTGACCTTGCGCCTTTAGATTTCCACTTGTTTCGGTCTCTTCAGAATTCTTTAGGCAGTGTCAGGTTAACATCACGAGAGGACTGCCAAAACCACTTGTCGCGGTATTTTGACCAGAAGTCCCAAAATTTCTATAGCAATGGGATCATATCCCTACCTACAAGATGGCAAAAAGTTATCGAACAAAATGGTACCTACATACTTTAGTTAAATGTAAATAATAAAATAAACTTTATTAAAAAATGTTTTGAATTTTCTTAAAAAATGCGAAGAAACTTTTTCCCTAACCTATTATGAAATAAAAATATTTTGATTTGATTTTGAACTGGATGCACCGTGCATGCGCACATTAATATATGTGTTGTTAACGTAGATACGTTCAATGGCAATGTTTATTTAATCTGACTTCGAAAATCATCGAATACTCAAAGAAAATGATCACGAATCCACGATGTATGTCGTAATCGCAGGTGCAAATTAAGGCTCGTACAGACAGGCGCGACATGTCGGGCGACCTGTCGCGGAGGCGATTCTGCGATATATCGCGACGCAACACCTTTCACACTGGCGCGACAAGTCGCGCGCGAATCGTGCGCGACTTCCTTGTAGCGGCGCGACGAGCAGCGCGACAGCTTTTAATACATTTTGTATGGTGTCGCGGCGAATTCGCGGCCGCAACGCCACGGTCGCGGCGCGACGGGTTCGTCGCGGCTGCGAACTGACGCCACACAAAATGTACCTTATGTTGTCGCGCTGCTCGACTTGGAGCGACCGTGTCGCGGCGCGACAGGTCGCCCCTGTGTGAAGTGTCGCGCGCGTTTTCATAGAAATTGTTCTACGGATATAAATCGGCGATTCGTGCGCGACTGTCGCTTCGGGCTAGTTTGAACGAGCCTTTACAGTTCTGCGATTAGGTTTGTTTGCGCTAGCACTTAGTCAAGTTAGTAATATTACTACGTAATAAGCTGTCAGAATAACATTCCCTATAGCCTTCAACGTCACGAAACGTAAATATGATAGGTACCAGTTAAGTATTTCCTAGATAATTATGCAAAGGTCTTGCGAATATTATATTAATTTATGCAATAAGTTAAAGGACCGGGTGTTTGGCGCCTGACCAGCTTTCACTTAATTATGTAGAATAGATTGAGATGATTCAATTATAAGACTACAATAAACTTTTCGTATGGAAATGTTCGTTCTCCTTTCACAAAGTTTTATACCAAAAATGATAAGCAATTTCCAATGAAGTGTAGTAATTATATTTCGTTCTTTGTGTACAGGGAACTTATTCTATTTATCGTGCACAACTTTAAACCTAAGGCGCTGTCGAGAAGTTAGCTGAAAACCAATTACACACTTTGCCACTGCCAGATCTAGAAATCTACACGATCGGAAAGCACTCCAAACTTTACAGATGAAACAAGCTCTAACTTACCTGGAGTAAAGGTACGCCAAAACGTGGTTTGGGTAACGATAGAGTAGATACCTAGAAACTGTGTAAAAACACGCTCTGAACATGAAATAAATTAAAGGAACAATGGTTTAACCCCAGTCACATGTAAGCATTACGTATGTAACTGCCTAATTGTAAAGTATTTTATGGGCGACGCGGTTAACACATTACTAATGTGCAGATATTATATAAAGCCTCCAATTTTCATATCAACTATACTATATTACACACAATATTTTTTATTTGACATCAAATAGACTTGGTACTTTTATTGAGATCGACTTAGATTTTTTTGTCACGAACTTACTTAATTAAAAATTCTAAGGGACGTCGCAGTACTTTTTTATTTATTGAAGAAGGGAGGCAGCTAAATTATTAATGCGAATTAACTTCCATTAACTCTGCACTTTCCTTTGCAAACCGTACTGTAATCCAAAAAGAGATTTAGCAGAGCGGATTAAAGGACCTTTCTGCATTGACACTTTCTTTTTACGTTGTATTTATGTAGCTTGAGGCGCGGGGCCGAAATTAGAAATAACACGGCCATCTTGGTTTTTTCAAATTCATTCCCGCACGCTAAGCCGTAGATCCCGGTTGTTTTTCGTGGATCTTTGACCCTTGTGTTACGGGTCGTCAGGAGATCGAAAGTCTGATAACCAGTCCTACCAGGGTGTATCGTTTTAACCGGTAACTTGTGCTGGCCAGATAGGCAGTGATTCGATGTAAAATACTGATATTCAGCTGCATCCCGTTAGGCTCGAAGCCAATGCCAACATATTTGGGAAAAGACCAGGCAGATGTTGATTTTTTATTTTGGATGGGAAATCATCAAATGGCTTCTCCCGCTCTGGGCGGAGTGGGAGGGCGTGTCAGACTTTTACTGACTAAAACCCACCCGTGTCCCTTCAGTTTCCCATATGCCAAAGCCACGGTAACTCTTTCGAACGAATCTCGCGACCCTGGCAGGCATCGGGGTCCTAGCAGAACCCTTCAGTATTGCTGACATCTCTTTGAGGCGCGCATGGAATACTACGCGCCGTCGACCCGAGCTTGGTCCTTACCGGGCGGCGAGCTACCCATTGCTCGCCGCCCGCAAACTCGCGCCTACGGTGGCCGGGAGTCCGCAATCGACTCCCGACGTCCGGGGCGTCTCCTCCTGCGGCAGCTAGGGACGTGAGGGCGCAGAGACTGCCACTCCCTCACCCGCCCCGCCTCCTCCTTCGCGAGCATTACTGCTTCGCAGAAGGAGGTGACGGCTTCTCATGCCCTCTCGCTCCGTACCATGGCTCGCACCAGAGCCGGACGCGAGAGTTCACCACCGCCGATCGCCTCCACGAGAGGCAGATGCCGATTTCACAAAATAATTACGATTGACCAACCGACCCCGTGCAAAAGGTTACTGTAGCAGAATAGGTAGGTATTTTCTAAGGAAAAAAGTACCAATCTATTCAACATTGTTTAGGTCGCCGGAGGGTGCTTTGCGTGCTCTTTCAGTCTTGAAAAGGATCGTGTCATAAGTTTGCCTCTCTCGGGTTCAGGTTAAATACAGCTTAACGGTGCTATTTTAACGATGCAATTACCTGCGGACATTTATGATTGAATAATATGCTCTCGGGTCAACGGCTCTGCATCGCATTATTGTCCTTCAAGTAAATAGACACCCTACGTCTATGCTATTCTATTTTTTTTATTATGATAAGCAAAGGCAATGTTGACTATTCTGCCAACGTTAAATCATCTGCCTATTCCCAACTATGTTGGGGTCGGCTTCCAGTCTAACCGGATACAGCTGAGTACTAGTATTTTACATGGAGCGACTGCCTATCTGATCTCCACAATCCAGTTACTGGGTAATACAATACCCCTTGGTAAGACTGGTTGTCAGACTTTCGGGCTTCTGACGACCCGTAACGACTGTCTAAGATCTACGAAAGACAGTCGGGATCCATGGCTTAACATGCTTTCTGAGGCACGGAAGGGTCTTGGTATGTAAAGATGGTCACTCATCCACGGACCAACCGCGGCAAGCGTAGCTTAACCTGAACGATCGACCCGTGCGGCTGTTATTACTTAGCCACAAGCCCTTTCCAACTTAATATAAAATATAGAACGATAAAAATTTTCGATGATGGAGGCGTGCTTAATGTTGATCTTGAGGGATTAGTACTAAATTGAAATGAACAAAAAATATTGTACCTACAAAAAAAAAATATAATAGGTACTCTACGTCAGATTGCCATTTCATAACACTCAAAGAATTTATGTCTGTTTATTCAAATCACAAATTACAACATATTTGAATAAAGTTCGTAGACAATTTGTTCAACAATGGATATCCCTGACTACATGAAATTCGGATCGACGCTCTTTAGGAGTCAAAATTAAATAAACCTCACCTTCATTAGTGCCCATAATTAATGAGGATTCGTTATCATATAGTTCACACCTTTGTTGCTAACGATTTTCAGAGAGTTCAAAATATTTTGAGATATTTTACGGTCTGTGTGAAAACACATCGAAATAAAAAATAAATACTGCCAGTATTTAAATCGAAACCGATACCACGCAGCTCTCTACGGTATTTTATCTGCTCACAACCAAAACTGGTTGTATACTCAATAAATAAGCAGATTAAGGCATACCCAAATATCCGTTTTAGAGACACCCGCCGCTCACTCTTTTATTCAAACTTCATGAGAATTTACGCAGCTGATATTAATAAGAAAACCTAGACAAAATGTTGGAGAAATTTTCTTATACGAAGTAAGAAAAATTTTGAGAGAAAATATCGAAGAAGTGTTGTTACTTGATAATTTCTTGTATATTCGAAAAAAATATTACCGAATTCATACATATATTTTTTTTATCGGATCATCGGGAACAGAAGGTATTACATAAATCTTGAAGATACAAAACATTGTACGATATGCGTAAAGATAACTCGTGGAGGCGTGTGTTAGCCGCCCACGAAACAAATAACCTTAAGATATGTAGGTACCTACCTACTAGGCAAATAGATCGAGTTTTGTTTATATAGTATTCGAGACACGTTCTCGCTTCTTCGAAATTGTATCTATGTGACTCTTCTTAAAATTATTTCTCCCATGGTAGAAATTACACGAGAGCAATGGTTTCTCAGTAGTAATGGCCGCGACTTAAGTCGTGCGTTCGAACCCAAGCAGGCACTTTACTATTTGTAAATTATTTCATCACCAATGCTCACAAAGAAAAATATCGTGAGGAAACCGGCATATCTTAGAACCAAAAATTCGAAGATATGTGACATCTACCAACTCACACTGGGTCCGCTTGGTGGATTGTGGTCCACTGCTTTTCACTGAGAGGAGACCTGTGTCCCAGCAGTGGGAACATTATAGACCGTTGATGAGAAATTACATAATATGTTATTAATTAATACCGCAGTGCCCTCATGAAAATACCTTCCATTAATTTATTTTCGGCCTTCCTTTTTAGGGTTCCGTTGCCAAATGGCAAAAAACGGAACCCTTATAGATTCGTCATGTCTGTCTGTCCGTGTATGTCACAGCCACTTTTTTCCAAAACTATAAGAGCTATGCTGTTGAAACTTGGTAAATAGATGTATTCTGTGAACTGCATTAAGATTTTCACACAAAAATAGAAAAAAAAAAGAATAATATTTGGGGTTCCCCATACAACCATGTAAACTTCCACCGAAAATGAGTTTGAACGAGATCTAGTAAGTAGCTTTTTTTTTAATACGTCATAAATCATAAACCACAATTTACCTTTCATTCAGTCAACTCAAATATAAAAATTAAAAAAAAAAAAACATAAACATAAACCTTATGCATAAACCGTGAATACCTGTAGGTTTTTACGGAACCCTCGGTGCGCGAGTCCGACTCGCACTTGGCCGGTTATTTTCTTTCTAGGCCTTTAAATGAGATTTTGTTTTCAGAAAATTTACGTTTACAAACTTTTAGTCCGTAAGTAGACCCGAAAATAGTTCACTAAAATTTTATCAAGGTTGTATGGATTTTTTTACGTAGACAAGTTTTAATACAGTCTCCTATTTTATAAATTATTTATTTACAAAACAGGAGATTCTTTTTAGACTTATCTACGTAGAAAAATTAATAATATTCGGAGAAGTTGATGCCAACAAAGTTTGTTTGGCAACGTCAACGCCTTAAATTAATTTTGATATTCATTAGTAGTTATTGACATTTTCTTTCTTGGAACGGAAATGTTACGAATCTGGGGCAATTAGGAGTTTTCCAACTTAATTACGACTACATAAGCTTTCAGGAGGCTTTTGTGCGATTGCGAAGGAAATAAACTCTGTCAGACTCGTGGAAACTCATAGATCGTAAAATAAAACAACGACTGAAGGCGTAGTAAAGCCACTACATCATCTTATCTAGTGGCTTCATGTTATGGCATCCATTGACAATATCTACGTGACCCAAATTGGTTACTGCCCGTCGGGGAAATTCTTTTTAACTTTCATTTTCAGGAACTGAAACGTTAGTAGTTATTGTTTATAGGTTTTTATTTGTTTATTTATATAAGGTACTCCAACGACTTCTTCACTAATAACATGTTACTTATTACTAACCTATAACTATTAGTATGGTGAATTTGTCACTTAAAGAAGTACACAGCTTACACATAAATATAAAATACATACAAGTTTTAAAACTATTTGAGATTCGGAATAAACTATTTTTGTTACAATGAAAGATACATAACAGCTACTTAACCACAGGAAGACAGTATAAAAAAAACAACATCAGATTTACTTAAATAATAGATACTAGTTTAATTTTGATGGTATTTATTATACGTGAAGCGACTGCAATAAACGTGATCAAAATGTTAAGCATGATTAGGGATCAAAAGTTTTTTTACGGAATAGGTAAAAAGTGTCAGCAAAGATGTCAATGTTGCTGCTATTGAGAATTATATTATAATTAGCCGCAAATCGGTTCATAGGGGCAAAGCGGCCAAGGTTTGTTCTTGATGAGGACATAGCAAATATGTCTGTTCTGCGTACAGATCTAGTTATAGTGCGTCTAGGTACAGTGATATTTAGTTCCGATAATAGCTCTGGAACATCGGATCAATTACGGATTATTTTGTTAAGAAATATCTGATCGGAGAGACTTCTACGTTGATCCAGAGATATCATATTGAAATGGTTGAGTCTATCAGGATAACTGGCGTCCCGATCGCAACCGGTACATCTGAAGCGCAGATACCTGGTGAAGGCCTTCTGTATACGTTCTATCCTATTGACATGGACGTGATATGTAAGATTCCAAGCCGGAGATGCGTAATCCAGTACACTTCTAACAAGCGTGCTGAAAAGAAGTTTTAGGGTCAATATGGCACGAAACCGAGCAAGTTCTTTTTACAAAACCGGCAATTTTTGTCGCTTTTGATACGATTAGGTCAATATGATTTATGAACGAGAGTTTACTGTCGAGCCGGACTCCCAAGTCACGGATGGTGTCAACTTTTTGCAGAGGTACTCCATTTAATCTATAATACGAAGGTACTATTTTCTTGTTCAAATCAAATCAAAATCAAATCAAAAGTCATTTATTCAAACTAGGCTGAAAGTCAGCACTTTTTGAACGTCAAAGTCACATAAGACAGTCCCCCCAAAACGCCCGCCCTTCGACACTTCCTAGTGCTTTGGCTGGGAAGAAGAAGTGGCGGAACAAACTCCCCAGCAGCACTGCTGTCTGTTAAGTTAGAAGAACTTGATTCTATACAATATTGTATAAGTTATTAATATAATAAAACAAAACATACATTATTCGCCATATGTCAGCTAGCACACGCCATTATACCAACAAAACATTGAAAACTAAACTCAAGTTGAAATGAATAATGAAACAAAATCGTAAACAGAACTTAAAACCTTACTAAAGCCTCCAGGCATAAAGGGCGTGCCCGCTTACATATACAACGATGCAAATGATATATATACACAACAAATGAAATTAAAAGAAAATAAAAATAAATTAACAAAAGCAGTTAAATAAAAAAACAATTATATGAACTACCCATATAAACTGTCAGTGTGTGAGTTACAGTAATTACAGAATGTAAAACAGTGTCATAGAAGAAAAAATAAATATCTACACAATTAAGTTAGCAACTAGTTTGATAAACTCCTATGAGACTGTCCTATGGAGCGAGACCAGCATGTTTCCAAGCGTTCTTATCTTGGATGTAGTCCTCTAATTTGTAATAAGCTCGTTTACAAAGTGTACTTTTAATATGACTTTTAAACCTCCTTTCATTTAATTGCAATATATTAGAAGGTATTTTGTTGTAACATTTAACACAGTACCCCATAAAAGATGTATGTACTTTTGCTAATCTGAAAAATGGTTGATCTATCTTGTCTTTATTTCTAGTATTAAAGTTATGTCTATCGCTTATTTTATTAAAAAGATGTAGATTTTTTCTTACATACATAATATTTTCGTAAATGAATTGGCAAGGTACCGTCATAATATTAATCCTTTTAAATAGTTCCCTGAGGGATTCGCCGCGACATAGATTATAAATGGCTCTGACAGCTCGCTTTTGCAAAATAAAAATGGATTCAATGTCAGCAGCCCTACCCCACAGTAAAATGCCATACGACATAATGCTGTGGAAGTAGCTAAAATAGACCAAACGCGCGGTTTCTACATCTGTTAACTGTCTTATCTTTCTAACAGCATAAGCGGCCGAGCTCAACCGCCCCGCAAGAGATGTTATATGAGGTCCCCATTGTAATTTCTCGTCTAGCGTGATTCCTAGGAAAACCGTTTGATCAATAAATTCCAGTTTTTCCCCATTCAATAAGATGTCACATTCGCTACCTCTGACATTAGGCAATTGAAATCTAATGCACTTGGTTTTTTTTTTGTTAAGTACCAAATTATTTACCGTAAACCAGTCTTGGACCTGAAGAATGGAGTTATTGACGTCGTCAAGATTTTGAGACCGTCGTGTTACGCGTAAACGTCATGTGGTGGCACTTATTTACGTTAAGAGTCATCCTGTTCAACCGACACCATTCATGGATTGCATCCAGGTCCTTCTGAAGAAGTGATACGTCCAATTCCGTTTTAATTTCTTTGTACAGTTAATAAAGTGAAATTGTAAAATATTTTCCTAAGCTTTTTTAATAATACTTACAGTTCTATTTCACCTTTGAGTACGTTCGTTTTAGGTACGTTCTAATTTATTGTTTCTCATATTTTGGCGATGACGTTTTCGAACACCATATTTATTTAAATTACGTGAATATAACCGCGGATAACGAAGAAATCTCGAACCACGTTTGACGTCCCATAAATTGAGCCCACCAAGCCAGACTATCCAATCTACCGAATAAACAAATTTGTTTTCCAAGAAGACCGATAAAACAAAATACAAATCATATAAGATACGTTGACACCACGTATCGCTATCCGTGTTATGATAAATCGAAGGTGTTACCAACCTAAACACACCTGCTACTTGGTTCTGAGACGTTTCTGTAAACCTTGAGTGTCTGCTGGGAATGTAAATAAACTTCGTGAAATAAATCCCATCTGGCAATAACAGCTGAAAACCCTTTTAATTGTAAACACGGTATTCCAATTTAAAATAACTAAAATTCAAGTTGGTTTTCAAGACCTTAAGAAGGACCTTAAGAATTTTTAGTAGGTTCTTATTCCTTTTTTAAATGAAAGAGTAAAGTGGTGTTAAATCGCAGTTATCACGCTTTTTAGGGTTCCGTTGCCAAATGGCAAAAAACGGTACCCTTATAGATTCATCATGTCTGTCTGTCTGTCCGTGTATGGTAACTTGGTAAGTAGATGTATTCTGTGAACCGCATTAAGATTTTTACACAAAAATAGAAAAAAAAACAATAAATTTTGGGGTTCCCCATACTTAGAACTGAAACTCAGATTTTTTTTTTTCATCAAACCCATGCGTGTGGGGTATTTATGAATAGGTCTTCAAAAATGATATTGAGGTTTCTAATATCATTTTTTTCTACACTGAATGGTTTGCGCGAGAGATACTTCCAAAGTGGAAAAAGTGTCCCCCCCCCCTGTAACTTCTAAAATAAGAGAATGATAAACCTAAAAAAAATATATGATGTACATTACCATGTATAATTCTACCAAAAATTAGTTTGAACGAGATTTAGTAAGTAGTTTTTTTTTAATACGTCATAAATCGTAAACCGCAATTTACCATTCATTCAATCAACTCAAATATAAAAATTAAAAAAAAAAACATTTAGTTTCATAAACATAAACTTTATGCATAAACCGTGCATACCTACAGGTTTGTACAAAACCCTCGGTGCGCGAGTCCGACTCGCACTTGGCCGGTTTTTTAAATGAAAGAGTAAATTGGTGTTAAAGCGCAGTTATCACGCTTTTTAACTTTTTATTCGTTTGGTATAAAGTATATTATTGTATAATTTTTATTTTCTAGGAAATATTTGCCATCCTTTATATTTCAACTAGATTTTGCTAGAGGCTTCGCTCACGTACTGAACCTACTTTATGAAGCTTCATCTCTGTAACTCACACACTGACAGTTTATATGGGTAGTTCATATAATTGTTTTTTTATTTTTTTTTATTTAACTGCTTTTGTTAATTTATTTTTATTTTCTTTTAATTTCATTTATTGTGTCTATGTATCATTTGCATCGTTGTATATGTAAGCGGGCACGCCCTTTATGCCTGGAGGCTTTAGTAAGGTTTTAAGTTCTGTTTACGATTTTTGTTTCATTATTCATTTCAGCTTGAGTTTAGTTTTCAATGTTTTGTTGGTATAATGGCGTGTGCTAGCTGACATATGGCGAATAATGTATGTTTTGTTTTATTATATTAATAACTTATACAATATTGTATAGAATCAAGTTCTTCTAACTTAACAGACAGCAGTGCTGCTGGGGAGTTTGTTCCGCCACTTCTTCTTCCCAGCCAAAGCACTAGGAAGTGTCGAAGGGCGGGCGTTTTGGGGGGACTGTCTTATGTGACTTTGACGTTCAAAAAGTGCTGACTCTCAGCCTAGTTTGAATAAATGACTTTTGATTTTGATTTTTCATCTTAAATCACTCTGTCTATTGAAGAAAACCGCATTTAAATCCGTTGCGTAGTTTAAAGGATCTAAGCGTACAGACACCCTGCCGGGGTCGCGTGATTGTTCGAAAGAGATACCGTGACCCTAGCACATGGGCAACTGAAGGAACACGGGTGGGTTTTAGTCAGTAAAATTCTGACACGCCCTCCCGCTCCGCCCAGGGCGGGAGAAGTCATTTGATGATTTCCCATCCAAAAAAAAAAAGCGTACAGACACGAGAAACGACTTGGTTTTATATTATGTAAAGACTCACGTACCGTCATCATCCACAGGCCCACTTTACCTACTGTGCTTCTCGCCTTGTGCCAATTCCCACGCTCCCATGCCAGCCTAACCCAGAAAAAAAAAACAATAACTTTTCATGAATTTAGCTAATACAAATAGTGTTTTGTATTACATTTGGATCAGAAAAAAACAGAATAGAAGTGTGGTTTTCTATTCTCATCGCCCACGCTAATCTAAGAACGGTATAAAAATATTTAATCTTTTGGTAGTTTTCCCAGCGCTTGTGGTTACGGAATATAATCCGTATTATCTTGTTTTTCTTGGTGCCCTACTTATCTACTGAAACTGGGCCCAGAGGGGTATCTTCAACCTAGATGTACTATAGCATAGGTACGTAGGTACACAATTTGTTTCTATCAACAACCAAAAACTCACCGTGAAAATGTATTAAATATTCCAAAATGTTTTCATTAAATTTTATTTATTTATTTATTTATTTATATATGCTTTATTGTACACCAGAAATTACATTTCAACTAAAAACATTTAACAATAAAAACATACAATGGGCGGCCTTATCGCTATTTTTTACCCGGGATTTCGTATAAAATTTTAAATTCGAACATCTGCTAAACTATTTTATCACTAAACTTAAACTAGTAATTTAATTCATTCTATTGTTTCATTCATTCTGTTCTATTCATCCTAATTTCATGTCGGCACCATTGTCATATGACAGATAAACGATAATAGTTAAATTTAAAAGCCCTTGACTAAAACAAAATATATACGAATTAGTCCTTTAAGTATATTTGATAAGAAGTTCTAAGTAATATGATATTTTGATCACGGGATCGTCATGTGATAACGGTTGAACCGATTTTTATTAAACATATCTTAGAACCACTGCTAGAAAGTTTATTTTTTAATTAAAAAACTGCACTCTTATCGGTTCACCCTTTTAAGAGCTACGGTGCCATAGACAGACAAACAGACAGACACACAGACAGACACACCGCCGTCAAACTTATAGCAGTCAAACTTATAATACCCGTTTTTTGCGTCGGGGGTTAAAAAGGAACTGCTATTGCGCCTCATCCGTTATGTTGAGGGCCATTCACCTTACTGATGCCTCGTGTATTTACTAACAGTCATACATGTCTTCCACAGGTGATCTGATGGACGTGCTGGCACTGTTCACGTCTTCGGTGAACTTCGTGCTCTACTGCAGTATGAGCCGTCAGTTTCGCTGCACGTTCGCCCGCCTCGCGCGTCGCATGCTGTCTGCTGCCGAAGAGCCTGCCAAACTAGCTAATAAGTTAGAACCGACCACGCAGGTATCACAATGTTAGGACACCTAGTTTGTTATCAATGTTAAATGTTTGTGAGTAAGCCGGCTTAGCATACTGTAGAATCGATTTTCGAATTGAGAAATTGGAACTTGTCGAACTCTATTTTAACATTAGCTACGGTAAAAGCCTCTTTGCCAAAAAGTAATGAAATAAATTGGGTTATTTTGACAAAATCACCTATGGTAATGATATAGAAGATTTTGACTGAGTTCTAACTTCACATTCTCAATTCAGAAATAAGACATGACAAGACATGGGTCACGGAATTGGTCGCCTTAACTCAGAAAATGACAAGAATTGTCTCTGGAAGCTTGCTAACTGCTACATTAGTTATGGTGTGTTCGTACGTACATAATGATTCTTTAATCGAAGCAAACTTGAATCCAGTTACTAGAATCACGCCCCTAAAGTTTTGAGATGTTTATCTCCCAACTTTAGCGGCTTCAATCGGAAAACAATCTATTCTTAAGTATATTCAGATGTAGATTTCAGAGAACTTTGCTTCCTTTAATCGTTGTTATTTCGTGGCGTTTACATTAATACATAAATATGTATTTTGTTATGTGTATTGTGTGAAGAACATTATTTACATTATAAGTGGATAAAGCCTCCTTCAACACTTTCACACAATAGGCATAACGGACAGCCCCCTTTGCAGGGCCTGCATGGAGGCTGAGGAAACCGTTGCGCATGTACTCTTCGAATGTACAGGCGTCACTCAGATTAGGACAGATACCCTCGGGACACCCAAATCATACACGGACGTTCTTAGCAGACCAGGAGACACAATCAACTTCTGGAGGGAGGTGGGCTGGTTGGAGTAAATACCGACGGCCGCCATGGCCCACGCACAATGGTCCACTCAAAGGACTAAGTGCGGAAACCAAACCCACATAACATAGAACATAGAACATAGAAGCCTCCTTCAAAAATTATACGGGCATTAGTTTAGTATGCCTTATACAGGATAAAATGTCACCCTTGAGCAAACTCTAACCAAGACTTCACATGATTTTCCACCCCTGGCATACACATTTTTCGAAAGTAAAAAAAATATTATAATTGCATATTTATGGAAAAGCAGAGTTTTTTTTAAACCATTGTAAAATTTCTACGCTAGCTGGCCTAGAATCATGTGTTGAATTCATGGTTTCAAAATTTAAAAAGTCTTTTAATCCAATTAGGCTGTCAGTCAGCACTTCTCAAACGTCAAAATTAAACTAGACAGTCCCTCAAAAATGCCCGCCCTGCTATTAGTTTGTACTGCCACTCTGTATTCTCTGCACAATGAAAGATTTTGAAATTATATTGGGTCATTTGACATACCAAGCTATTTTCTTTGAAACGTAATTTAATGTCTGAAATCTTGAACTTTGATTCATAGTCGTGGAAAGTTCTTCATATCAAAAGTGCAATCTAGATAGGAGAATTAATGTTCTTTTCAAAGGCCAGAATGAACATCATAATTTATCTAAATTTAGTATAATTATACTAACGATCAGTCTTTAGTTTGCTAGCAGACCGATAACAAAGCTGTAGTTAAATATATTTAAATAAATACTTAATGTTATAGTACGAATATAAATTTAGATTTACATACAATTTTTTCGCTACAAATTATTTTTACCTACCAAGTAAAAACCGTCTCAAACCTGAAGAAAATCGAGCAAATAGGTAATAAAATATATTTATTCCAATCATAAACAAAGCAAAATAAAACCTTTTGGGAATACCAAAGCTTTTATGAGGGAACAAAGTAAATCTTCCACCTGTTACTGTCGTAAATACACTTAGGTAATAATACCTATAATTCGGAGTATGATTTCTCGAAATAAACAACACGAGAAAAATAACTCTCCAAAATAATAATATCAAGGAGAAACTTGATGCTTATGAAAGAGAGTACTACGTGAGCTCGACAAATAGATGTGCGAATAACACTTGTGCGACAAAACTGTATTGCGACTCACCATAGTTCGAATGCACGCTCTCACACTGAATCTAGTTGTTTCTAGCGCTCGTCGGCCGCTGCCGCAGCACCGCTCGCTTCGCTCACTCGGTTCGTACGTAGGAGGTCACAGTTTAAACCTAACCTAACCTACTGTACTATATGAGCTCGAGTGTGTCGCACAAGCGTGTATTCGAACTATTGTGAGTCGCAGTACAGTTTTGTCGCACAAGTGTTATTCGCACATTCATTTGTGGAGCTCACGTAGTACACCCCTTATGAATTCAGTAAAATAAAATTGCCTTATCGGTTTAATAGTCGCTGCTGAGCATGAGGTCTTGGGTTTATTCCCAGGTCATGTAAAGTTATGTTGGGTTTTTCCAACTAGAATTTCTCAGCTAGAAAGCTGGAGTTGTGCCCCGTTGACGGCCGCGCCTGTATTATATGTCCTACCTAACCAAATGTGGGTGTACTAGGTATAGGTAAACACGTCTGCCCAACCCTTCGGGGTATATGCGTGATGTCATGTTATGTTGAAATTGAAAACAGTTGCAAATTAAACTTTGATGACGTCACACCGCAACCTTGAGTCCTATTGCAGATACCGATACTTTTATAAAACGACGAATAATCCTTTAATCTCTTCATTTGTTTTCAGCTAAGCGTGTTTTGATAGCTCATATGTGCCGCTACGCTTTTGCAAATAATGTTATTAAGAACGGATTTGATAAATTTTCCATTCATTTTAATATCATTTTCAGACTCGTTTCTCAACCTTTTATCGAAGAATCTTCCATTATTCGTCACTGGTGGTTGTATAATAAAATCTCCCATAGAACAAATGATCTGAAACCTACCGAAAAGATTTGAGGACGATCATGGGTCTTCTGTAAAGTGATTTTATAACATATGTCTAAACCCACGAATTAATTGAGAAATGCTGTCTCGTCCAATATTGATTGATAGTTTGTAGAACAAAGATGGATCTCACTCTAGATATGTTCGAGTATCCATATTGCTCAAAGCAAAGGATGATGGAATATTATAATTAGTTGTAACATCCATTTCGGGATTAGGTGGTGGTGACGTCTCAATGGTCAGTAAATATACGTGTGTATTAATTGAATGATTGTTTGTTCACAGGTCACCGGGCCGCTATAGCGGCAAATCCCCGCCCTGTTCAGGGTGGTAGAAGAGAGTATTTTATAAATAACGATACAGGTAAGAAAAAAAAAAAACACATATTTAAGTATTTCGTGGAGTACCTAGTGAGTAGTGAAAACTTTTTGTATTTAGAGCATAGCGCGTTTTATGCTGAGTGTTCATGAATATGCTTTTAATTTACTATGTTTGTAGATTTTTTATGTTCAGTATACTTACTGTGATTCCGCTCTTTTACTAAATCTTAGTTTATAAGCTTCTACCGTCCTTGCATTAAGGACAATGACAGTCTGCGCTACGAAATGTTGAAAAGATGGTAGGTACTCTGGGTATTTTTAACCGACGAAAAAAACGGAGGAGGTTATCAATTCGTATATTTTTTTTGTTTTTTTTTTATATATGACCACGCATAACTTTTTACATAGTAGTCCGATTGTGATAATTCTTTTTTTATTGGAAAGGGTATACTTCGAGGGTGGTTCCATATAAATTTGGAAAACAAAATCGAACCCTAAGGGTCGGAAAACAGGGGATGATTTATTGTTCACTCATTGATTGTAATGTATAGCCACGCATAACTTTGTACAGAGTAGTCCGATTTTGATAATTCTTTTTTCATTGGATAGGGTATACCTTGCCAAGTATTATTAGAACATTAAAGCCACAAAAATAACAAAATAAAAACATTTTAACAAAAAATTAAATCACTCAAAGCGCCGACTCATAATTTTAAGGTTTATTATTTTTTGCTTTTCTGTTTTTTTCGGCAGTTTAATTTTTTGTTAAAAAGTTTTTATATAATGCTCATTAGATCAAAATGAATAAAATCTAAAACTATAAAATACAGATTTATGAGGTCGCTTTTCGAGCCTGTTTGTGATACCACTTTGTTTTTCTAAACTGCGCAATAGAGTTTTATGCGGATTTTGTTTGTCTCAACTAAGCAATACATTTAAATACGGTTTTTACCATCATTTAGAGAACGTATTCAGGAAGGTTTATATGTACAGTACTTATCTTACAAAGAGATATCGATGTTGTGTCATGTCGTGTCAACCGTAGAAGGTAAGGGCAGGTCGCTAGTAAAATACATAAGAGTGTGATAGCACCATATGTTATCATGTAATAAAGCATAGGAGCTTGGAGCTGCAAAGTTGCAAATTTCAAGTGCCAATAAGCTTGACAGATCGGTAGTGATGTACAGATTACAACTACCTACACGTATCAACTATGTCTTTACGTAATGGAAAATGTACTTTACAGAGTAAACGTAGTAGCTAAAGCGATGTCAGTTTGTGAAATAGATACTATTTACAAAGAATAGATAACAAAGCTGTTACTTTGTTTCTAGAGCCAATATTTTACTAAGTGGTTCTAGGATTATTGTTTTTTCCCCGTATAATGTATCACGGAAGGTGAAACATTTTCACATTAAAATATAGCCTATTCGTTAATACGTTTTTATTTTCAATAAGAAACGAATTAAATTATGACTTCTTTTTTTCTTGAAAAGGATACTTATTTAACTAATGAATTTAACTAGATTAGAGACTAGACTAATTAAATATTCTTTTAAAAGAATATCTAATAGATTCGAATAGTTTAATTGTATGTTAATGATAATTGTATGGCATAAAGTAGAAGCATTCCCAGCTATTCATGATACTATACGTAAGCTGAATTGATTAATAGTTACTCTAACATAATATACATATTTAGCACCACAAAGCAATAGCATAATTTATGTTTATGCGTTAAATATGGACCGATTAGATTAACGTCTGTTCTCACACATATGTGCTTGCCAAACAACAACGAGCCAAAGATTTGCTTATACAGCGTGATTGAGTGACGTAGTTGCATCTCATTGGCTAATTTCAATCACCATCTGTTCTATTGGCAGCTCCATTACCGAATCGTTGCGAGTTGTCAATCTGACGAGTATATCAATGGATTATGATCATGGTTTGATGTCTTATTTAATTGCGGTCTACTTGATGATCAATCCCAAGCTACTATTACTTTTTTATTAGCTTAGTCCATCATATAGATATGTGTGTAACGGAATCTTTGAACGTGATTTTCACCCCCTTAAAATCGTCTGATTAATTTCAAACTTCACACACTTATTAACGACCGATGACAATATAATGATTTTCTTACATTTGTGTCAGTATCTTAGCCAGAATCACCAGGACCAAAAAAAACACGATCTTATAGCTAGCCGAACTAAAAAAATAGTAAATAAAAATTAGTTTAAAAAACACGCTTTCATAGAAAAAACAAATTCAAAAGTAGACAATAATGGAATAAAGCGTGGGATCATCATCATCATCATCCTTTCAACCGAAAGACGTCCACTGCTGGCCATAGGCCTCTCCCAAGCACCGCCACTTCGACCTGTTCTGAAGCGTGGGAAGTTTGATATCAATTAAAAATACCTCAAATAGCAAACCGTTTTTAGTTTTTTTTTTTTTACTATTATTACTTTGTGGACCGTTTTTCGTCTAGAGACTAAAATAAAATATGTCACCAGACTTTGGCATAATTTATTAGTGTGCGATTTAAAGATATCATACAAAATTTTGATTAAAAGTTGTCAATCACTAACATCAAAGTTTTATTTCTAGTTGATCACAAAGTTTTTTTCTTTTCGATCACAAAGTTGAAAATGCATGGAACGAAGTCGTGCAGAAATTCTTTTAATTTAACTCGAGAAGTCACTAATAAAGCAGCCGTTGTTAGAAACCTCTTTGAATCAAAGGAATATTTGAGTGAAGTTGAAATTATTTGAGGAGTATTTCGAGAAAACGGTACGATAGTAAGTCTACGGTTGACTTCACTTAGTAAGTTCGTGTATGTACGCAATATTTACTTTTCTTCGATGCCTAAGAAGTCCCTAGAGTCACGTTTCATTTTATTGCTAAGATACGTGAAATCGACACACTAGGTCTAGATAATATTATCCATTTAGTACGTAGCAGTACAATTTACCGACAAATTTATTGGGTTACCCATCAACATGGTATATACCAATCTTGTTCAAAGCAATTTATTTCAATGAAACCTGACCCAGCATGGAAGACTTATTAGCTTAGGCGAAACATAAATAGGTCAAGGACTCTAAGCCTATTACACGTTTGTGAAGTTAGGGGACAGTGTATAAATTATGTTTAAGTATAATTTGGCACAATGAAAGCATTTTATTTTCTGTTTCAAATTAAGCAATTTTATGTTCTTTCGCATTCAAATACGTATCATACGATTGTATAACTATACTCCATTTGTTTAGGTAGTTAACTAAATGTAAACAATCTTAACATGTCTTTTATCTAAAAAACTGTCTAAAAATTGAATCTAAAAATGTTTACAATTAGGTATTTACTTAAACCGATGTTAGGTAAGTAACTTAATTTAAATAATATTTGTTGGTCTTTTATACGATTTATTTTATATAAAAAGACATATCAAGATTGTTTACCTTTAGTTAACTACCTAAACAAATGGAGTATAGGTTTCCTCTGATCAAAATTGCATTAACATTCGTGTATCCATCTTACAAAGGATTATACAGTCAACCTTACAGTAAAAGGTTTGAAACTAATAACACCAACTTATTGTCAAAGGTGAAGCATTTGATAAACATTTTCATACTTTTAATACTTTTTCGACGTGGTTTATACTCTCGAATATCTAACATAGGTGCACCAATCTTGTTGTCATCCATTGTGAGAAGTTAGGGACAATAAAGCATTTTTGAAACGAAATGGTATTCAGCCAACTTTGCTTTTTGATGTCGAATCGGATGTCGTTTGCATGAATTTTATTGTTACTATCCTCGGCACACATTGAAAAAGCAACTACAGTAAGCCGACGTAAAAGTAGCAAATGATGCTATAGAAAAAAAATGAGTTTGTAGAGTATCAACTCTGACGTCTCTGACAGATATATGCACTGGGCGGCGATTTAGTCGCCTGCATCCGTAAAGGGTGATTCTACCCGTCATTTTAAACAACTTTCGTTACGAAACTCTATCCTATTCGTGAAAAAAAATACAAATTCCAACAAACAGTACGCAAACTATTACAATGCATGTATGATTTTTGTTTTACAATTCGGGTGTGAATTTTATAGTGAAAGTTGTTTGGAATCACCTCATTCACGGATGCAGGTAATTAAAACACCAGCCTGTATCTATATCCACACGTGTGGCAGGCTCGATCTAATGGTCTGTATGTAGTGTTGGCAAACATTAGTTCGGAATGACGATTAAAAACTAAAAATAATGAAATTAGTTTCATCTAAAGATTTTCTGTGTGGTGTCAATTCTTTTGAAAAATTATGTGATTTTTTTATGTTCGTCGCGCAGCGCTATTAATCTAATCGAACTTTGTCAATTTCAATCGATATTATAATAAAAGGGTACAGTCGCGCAGCTTGGCGGCTTGAGGCTATGTCCAGAAATGAACTGTGTTGTTGGCTGTGGCGTCCATTTGTAACCAGAGGGGTAATTGCGGAACTTTTTATCGGTAGGAATTGGTTTAATATTCATAGTTAAACAACATTAATTGCGTTATTTACATTGCTGAGCCGACAATTTATTCGAACAAATGACGCAATGGTTTAGAAATAATCTTCAATCCCATTCAGATTCTGATAAATTGTGCGTTTCGCAATTAGGGTGCAGATGTATGAACGTAAATGAGGCAAAAGGAGTATGTGAGGATTGTAACAGGTGGCGTTCCTTACTTTCTATCTAACCCTAATGGGAAAGAGGCATGAGTTTGTGTGTGTGTATGTAATTGCTCTACTCCAAACTGGAATAAAAGACCAGTGATGCTGTACTGTGTGTGGCCTTTGAAACAAATTAGTTTGAAATTCCCTGGTTCATTTTACCAGTTTGAAGAAGAGCAATTTCCCTGAAACATTATCGAAAGGTTTATCGACTCATTTGACCGTTTCTATTAAAAGTTTAATAGTTTTGAACTTTATCGGTAGTCGATTATATTCATTGAACGGGTTACGAAACTTTATGTTATTTTCTCGTCGAGAGCAGTCAGGATCGTAGTTAAGATAAGAAATTGGTTATTTACTTCATGATTTTCTAAGAGAATTGGAATAACGTATGTAAAAAGTAGAAGATGTAATTAGGCTGCCGGTCCACTGGAGTAGAGATGAGAAGAGCGGAGCGGAGAGGAGCGAAACTGTTCCAATATTATCAAGTGGATTTTCATGAAATCTCCGCTCCGCTTCAGTGGACAGGGATTTGCGAACTAGTTTAAAATTCATACAAAACCGAGAAGCGGAGCGAGGAAGCGGAGTGGGAAAACAAAGCGGGGATCAGGCAATGAAAGGCGTGCAACCAGTCCTACCAAGGGGTATCATGTTACTCATGTAACCGGGTTGTGCAGGTCAGATAGCCAGTCGATCTATGTAAAATACGTAATTTGGTACTCGTATATAGTTGCTTCTGGTTAGACTGAAAGCTTACCGTAATATACTTGGGAAAGGGTTAGGCAGATTGATTTGTTTGTATGAAGTGATACACAAGTATCACTTATGCAGGTAAATCAATTCGCCTTTTGCCTTGTCTAATGTTTTTAGTCAGTGTGTAAAGCTTGTGTTCTGCCAGGGTCGCGAGATTGTTCGAAAGAAATACAGTGACCCTGGCACATGGGCAACTGAAGGGGCACGGGTGGGTTTTAGTCAGTAAAAGTCTGACACGCCCTCCCGCTCCGCCCAGAGCGGGAGAAGTCATTTGATGATTTCCCATCCAAAAAAAAGCTTGTACTTTAGGCCCCGGGTTATTTATAAATAAGTCATTTCACACGACAGCCCGAGTTAGCAGCTGACAATGGTTTAGGTTGACTTGAAAAATGCCTACAGAAATAAAAAAAGCAATACACTTTCATTAGATGCTTTTGTTTCACATAGCGACTTACAAACTCCTACGCGACTCCTTCGCTATTCGGGGCTTGGGCGATAATTCCGCTATATTGGATACTGACTAGGAATATTCCGTGAAATATTTTGCAACCTTTGCGAATTATTCGGCCTGCTGAAGGGGAATGTTATTTAGTGTTTGGATTTAGCGAAGGATTTCACCCCTTCGCCCATTATCACGATCGTCATTTATTTCCTACCCGCCCACGCAACAATTTTCAAAAGATAAACACTATTATAATTTTATAACTAACGTGTTTATTTTCCGACTTTGTTTATCATATGCCATGAATAACTTTATTGTTATGTGAATAATTTGCATATTTAAATACTTAAATAGGCATACAAACTTTTATTGGGTTTTCTATCTGTAATTTCACAGTAGCAGTCCGGAGTCTAGATTTGTGCCTGGTTGATGGCAATAGGCTCGCCCGCTATTACGTGGGACTTAAACATAACAGGCGATATGTGGGTGTACTATAGGTACACCTCTGCCCAACCCTTAGGGGAAACGAGGCGTGATGTTATGTTATGTAAATTATAAATGTTGAATGATACTAGTCTCAGAATTGATTATTGTAGTACTAAGGTGAGGGTGAACCCCGGGCGTCGGGAGTCGATAGCAGACTCCTGGCCACCTTAGGCGCGAGCTTACGGGCGGTGAGCAATGGGTAGCTCGCCGCCGGGTAAGGACCATCATCCCTAGCCAAGCTGATAATCTGCAATCGTTAACGCTAGTCGCTCAACGTTAAGTCACGTGGTTAGAACAAACCAAGTTCACATCGTTCAAAATGATAGAATGATTTTTTAGCGTTTCTACAATGTTCAATGCTAAATCCTTTGTTATAATGTGTCGTTTTTCTAAAGACATTGTAAAACGAGCGGCCGACTCAGGCGCATCAACATACCGTTAACATCAACAACAACATCAACTTATCGTTTTCTACAATTGCTGACACCGATGCGTTACCGATTGGAGAACGGAATTCGACACGAAATGGTTGTAACTTGGCTAGGGGGACTGGGTCGGGTCGACGGCGCGTAGTGTTCCATGCACGGCCCAAAGAGATGTCAGAAATACTGAAGGGGTCCGCCAGGACCGATGCCTGCCAGGGTCGCGAGATTGTTCAAACCGAGGTACTGTGGCCCTGGCACATGGGTAACTGAAGGAACACGGTTGGGTTTTAATCAGTAAAAGTCTGACAAGCTCTCCCGCTCCGCCCAGAGCGGGAGAAGTCATTTGATGATTTCCCATCCAAAAAAAAGGTGAGGGTGAAATACCATGACGCGCGTCAGCAGAGTAGATGAAAGACGAGTCAGTCTAGTGAGGACAACGAAATAATGCAGACCTCCACTTCTCCTACACATAGCTGTCACTTTGCTCGAATTTAGAAAATAGTGCGTGAATTGTTAATTATCCTGAATGGGAAACACTTACTGATTTGTTGTAATGTCGTGTTTAATTGTAATCCTGAATCAAGATGATGACGGCGCTATCGCTCACGCTTCACTGACACCGTTATATATAAAATATCAAATTAATATAGGATAAGCACCCGTAAAATTAATGGACTGGAAAGAGACTTCGCTAGCGAAATTTAATGAAAATATAATAAAGGATTTTGTAATGTACATTCATATACCTACCCACGTAGTAACCAAGCATACGTAGTATCTAATATGAAGTCCTGAACACGAGTGTAATTTCAAGGAACTAAGGTTCAGTTTACAAATACTTCTCTACAATCGGATAATGGTTAGTATTGTACCGTTTTTGAGATATTCATTCGCATTCACCTAATTTTGGATCGTTTGAAATAGTTTTGAGTTCACTAAAGTCTAAAGTTGGTTAGTAATGTAAGTCACATACTTGAATAAGTTTTCGATCACGATCATTTTGACATTGAAATGTGGCTTTGAAAACGTGAACGCTGACTGGTAGAAGTGTTTTGATCTAGTGGTATTATTATTAATTTCTGTGCCAGTAGAATTAAAGAGAAATCTTACGTAGGTATCTAAATCAAGAAATATTTCCCTTCACAAGCTTCTCGGCTTGAATAATTCTAAGAAAATCTAAAGGAATCCGGATCGCTAGAGCCCTGTTAATAACTTGAATATCGCATTCCTTCCGTTTTATGTTAGGAAACCTGTTTTTTTTTTTTTGCGATAACTAGAAAAATGTAGTTCAAAAGACCGAACTACGTATTTTTTTATTCACGGTTCAGTGTAGTGAAGAATACTTCACTTAATTAAAATAAGTCTAAATTCTACGAAATAATGACTTGACCGATTAACTCGTAGCCACTGAAGTGTTCAACTATTCACCTCCTAGCTCCATCATCAGACCCTCGCTACCGAGCTCAATCTATTGGACTCCACAAAACGAATCATGAGCCCAAACACGAGGGAATTACTAGAATCTACTGCAAATTTCCACTATCCACCTCTTGACTCCATCATCAGATCAGCTCCAAGATACCAAATGATTGTATTGTTATCCGAATTACATAATCTTGACTGACCTGTTAGTCTAGTGGTTAGTGACCCTGACTGCTAAGACTGAGGTCATGGGTTCGATTCCCACCCAGGACAAATGTTTGTGTGATGAGCACGATCATTTGTTCTGTGTCTGGGTGTAATTTATCTATAATATGTATGTATTTAGAAATATATAAGTATGTTTATCAGTTGTCTGGTTGCCATAGTACAGGCTCTGCCTAGTTTGGGATCAGATAACGTTGTGTTGGTTGTCCTAAGATATTATTTATTATTTATTTATTTATTATAATCACACAAGATTTAATTTCGGTACGACAATTAGAAGTAGGTTAAAATTAACTTCCAAGATTTTATTACATTGTTAGTTACAAGTCAGTGAAAGTATTAATTTAAGAGTGTTAAAAGATAATGGTGCCGATTCTGTTGTACAAAATTCTCTAAACTAAACTAAAAATCACTAAAATTTGGTTTATTCCTGTCAAACGACGATTTCCTATTCTGAAATAGACTAAAGTGACACATCTTAACTATATTTTAGTTTGACAGCACTAAGATTGCACTGAGTTATTAGTTTAGTGAAAATGACAATTTTGCTATTCTGAGTTTGCCGGTTTTCACCAAAAATTTTGACTACAATAATTTATTTTGACTAAATCTGACTATTTTTAATCGCGATTAAAAAGGTGTGGAATAAAACTAGTGGTCATGAACAAAAATTCACACCAACGCCTCGCCTTCATGTGCAAAAACAGTGCTGTATTTTTTATTTTTTCTTTTTCTTATATCTCGAAAATGGCGTGTCCTATCGCAAAAATAATGAAATTTTCGACCCCCTTTATGAAACCTCGGAACATTTAAATCTCAACACGTGGGTAATATTTTTTTTTATTTTCCAAACAAAAAGTGAAAAATTCCATATAAAACACGTCCAGGCTGCCCCCTGCGCGCGCCTTCGTGTCTAAAAAATTAATTACGTAGCGCACACAAGTACCACATTGCGAAACCAAAAGAAAAAAAAAACCACGTTGATTGTCAAATTCGTTTTTAGTCGTGTCAAAATAATTTTTAAATTTAGAGATTTTTTCTTGCAGAATAGCGTTAAAATTCTCATGGCCAAAAGTAAGGAATTTTAGAGATAGGTTAGTTAGTTTAGTTCGGTGTACAACAGAATCGGCACCAATGACTATTTATTTAACCACACTGATCAAATTCTAATAATAACAAGAAAAATACGATCTCAATGTTTATGATTGCATCTTGTGTTGAAAGCCTAGCTATTCGCGATTTCAAACGTGATTTACGCGGCACGTGGGACGCGAGGTTCCGAGCTTCTTAATAATTCTTTGTGATAGCCATGAGGACCAAAATACGGGCGAAAATAAAAATATTTCACAGTTTTGGTGCTAAGTGCTCAGTGACAATTTATGCGACGGACCCCAGCGTCTGTGGCGCCTAATAAAATAAAGACTAATGTAATGTATTAGGTGTACTTAAAGCCCATGGAATCTGTTTGTGAAATCTAAAATGTTTTTGGGCTAAGCCACCTAATTTTAGTTTGAGTGTGTTACTTACTATACGTGTCTTTACATAATGTTATTACACATTAAGGCTCGTGCAGATTAGCGCGACGTGACATACCTGTAGAACAATTTCTATGACCATGTCGCGGCGCGACAGGTCGCTCCTGTGTGATCAGTCGCGCTCGTTTTCATAGAAATCGTTCTACGGATATAAATCGCCGATTCGCGCGCGATCGTCGCGTCGCGCTAGTCTGAACGAGCCTTTAAACTATATGGCGATATTCAATTTATCCACATATAAAGTACTTAACGAAGCATAACAACATACCTACCTACGTACTGTTTTTATTTCGTGAGTCTGCAGCTTTTTAGGATTTCAATCTAAAGTATTTATTTTAATAATTGTTTTAAATGTTTCAAAACATTCTATAATATTCAAATGGTTATTTTTGTAAGTATAAACAGTACCTACACTATGTTCGCAAAGACATACATACATTCCTAGAAGATTTTTTTGAAGGTACAAAAGGTATCACTACTAGGTAGACTCTTCTTGATTACATTACCTCCTAAGGACAGGGTAGGTCTAATGCAGTTCAATCAAGAATAATCTAGAGCCCTGCTTGCAGCTGAGACTATCTAGGTACTCTAGGAACCCCTGAGGTCCCTTGTGTACCGGGATCGGTCAATAAAACACTTATATGTAGTTAATTTCGTAGGAATTACGATAAGAGCATTCTCCAAATCTTTTTTTAATATTCCGTCTTCGGCTTGTCAGCCCGATCTCTCGCTCTCTTATTGTTTTTAACACGCTTTTATTAGCTTCAAAAGTATGTTAGTATGTGCATATGTAACGGAAAATTTGAATATGATTTTAACCCTGTTTAAAAAGTCGGATTAACTCGAAATTGGACACAATTATCAAAGATCGATGACAATACAATAATTTTATAAATTTGTGCCATTATCTTTGCCGGGGAAACCAGAATAACAAAAAAAAAAATTTTTTTTTCGAATACTACGCTGACATACGTCACAAAATCGGCAACACCCTAAAAATATCAAATAAATAATAGTTTGAATAGTATGGAAGGCCATAGAAATGTTTCATGAAAAAATAATAGTTCACAAAATCTAAAAAACACCCTTGTGTTTTTTAGATTTTTTAAACTATAATTTTTTCAGCTATTTTCTGTTTTTATTAATATGACAGTTCGAGGTTATTACAGCCAGCCTACACAATCGTAAGGTTGTCATATGCAAACAATTTCTACACGAGCTACGCCCACCTTAAAATAAAAGGATTCATGGAACTTATTTTCTAACAAGACATGTATTCTGACCATTCGTACAGTCAGCTCACATCTGCCTATGCCTATAAGAATAAATAACTAACGCAAGAGTTACATTACATCGGGACGTCCGACCTTTAAAAGCGAAGGCTCAGAATAAACGAATCGCGAGTCTGAAACTACGAAAAGTGCCAACAAAGTTAAACATTAATTTGTGCTAATGTGCACCCAGACAAAACTAGCGTTGTCATGTTTGAACCTCGTCGAGTCAAAGTCGTCGTAAAAAGTAAAATAACGTGAAAATTCACAGCAGTTTAGAAGGAAAATAAACCTTTCCATCATAATATTTTACCTCATCGGATGGTATTGAGACACTGAGAGGGAAAAGGCTAAAAGTTAGAGTTTATCGAAAAAAAAAAACCTAAGTCATGTCCATAATCCAGAGGAAAATTCACAAAAATTTACTCCGTTCTCATTAATCTGTATTAAATATCAGTCAATGCTGCTTAAAACCTGTTAATCCTCAATTGTAAGCTGAACCAATTGTGTCAACCCAACACAGTTTTCTTTAGTGGACAGTGCTCCTTAGGCAAAGCTGATTGCGGCTTAGACTGAATGTCACCCCGGTTTAGGAGGCACCACAGTTTTTAAAACCATTTTCTCTCCTAATTCGCATAACTATTTTTTGGAGCACGTTCATGGTATTTCACTGTAATGAACTACAACTATTGAAGACTCGCGGGATCCCTCGCTCAGATTTCTTGGGGCTGTCGGGAGTAACATCGGGTCACCAGGTGTCACCTCACTCGCTCCTGGTTACATCTGATGGTTGTTCACCGTCACATGAAATAAATACAACCGAAAACGCATTAATAAAATGTAATATTATTCAAACTAAAATAATGCACTAGAATAATGTTTACGTAAAGTTGACACTGACATGACAATAAATGACACTATAAGAATATGTGTCTACATCTCAAACTAAAGGTTTAAATCTATTTACGTGTGCAATGTCTCAGAACTTTCTAATAATAAAAATTCTAAACGTATACTTTAAAATGAAAAATGCCTTTTATAAAATGTCTTTATTAAATCTTTATATATTTTCCTAGATCTTCTTTTAAACTTATTCAAATTTGAAATGATTTTTTTAAGTATAGTTTGTGTAACATATTCGTATGCGACATTTTTTTTTTACTTGCGCTCTTCCTACATTGATAATGATGCGCTTTTGTCGTAACGAGACAAGAAATAATATTCTAATGCTATTATTTAAATCAAATTAATCTTTATTGGACAAATCCAATCAATATTTTTGATTTCACATAAACATACATGGGCTCTTATGAAACGTCAGAAGCTAGGTGAATGGTTCTAATTGGTTGGAACAGCCAGCAAAAAACACCACAGTTACATTTTTGGACAATTACGACTTACAGCATTGGCCGTTTACCGTTTTATGATTCCTTATGTCTGAACTTCTCAATCACAACTTTCTTATAACATTATCTTTGTCTCTGACTCCGCATCAACGACAACCATTTTTTCATTACCTTCATCTAAATCAACCTTAAATTTATCAATTTCATAAGGCGACACCAATAGATGCTCATTTCTGTTTTCAATGAGAGATCATCATACTCGTTTGACTTGGAAATTTGAATAATTAACTCAACGTCATTATTTTGAACAACAATTATGTTATTTTAAAATATTTCAACATCGTGATCATCATTTTCCTTTGACAAGGATACATTCAGAAGTTCTGATACATAGCCAATAGCATAAATAACAGAACTGGGCTGACCTGATTCTTCGATTTCTTCCTCGTGTCCACTGGATTTCTGCTTATGATTCGCAGGCCTGCTGCCGTTTTCAGGCAGCTGCGCTTATTTTCATCTCTATTGTCTTCACTGTCATGTTGGCAACTTTGCACAAATTTTTATTTCACCTAGAAAATAAATCACTGCATTATCTACGTTAACGATGCTTGCCTGTCCGCTGTCTTTGGACATAACTTGTGCCATATCTTAGAAGTTGGCAGAATCTTCCCAGCGCTGATTTGCTGGATTCGGTTTCTTGTCTACCTATCGTTATATCTCCAGACAAAGTTTTTTTCGTTATATATATATATATATATATGTATGTATTTGTATATATGTATTTAGTATTCTTCCTTTTTCGAGTTATCTATCCCGTATGTTGCACCTGCCATGTTTTTCTCTGCATCACCCTAAGGTTGACTGGTAGAAAATGCCTAAGGCATTAAGTCCGCCTTTGTACAGTAGTTTTACTTGTGCATAAAGGTTTAATAAATAAATATCTTATTCTTGCACCCAATACTTGTGCCATGGATACCATCTGAGGTCCCTTGTGTACCGGGATTGGTCAATAAAATACGTTAATGTAGTTATTTTTTTAAGTTTTCCTATACCAGCATTCTACAAATCTTATTTTATAACTTCCTTCTTCAGTTTGCCAAAAACATTGAGCAATCTCTCTCATAGTGTTTTTTTAGCTATTGTCTGTAAATTTGTTTGGCGAATGTATTAAAGTTATTATAGCCAGCATACAATTGTAAGGTTGTCTCATGCAAACAACCTCTAAAAATATAAAAAATATCACATATGCAGAAAAACAAAAAAATAACAAAATATTTTTGCCAGTTCAAATAAAAACGAAATTCTAAACCCAATATTGACAAAAAGAATTTTGATGAAAGTTTTTTTTGTGAAAAATATAACGTTCCTGACTATACCTACTCGAAAGCTCAATAACAGGATGCTATGTTTACGAAATAAAATGTTATCCATATTGTTAGGCATCCGAAAATGTCGCACTCGATAACTGTAATAGGATTATGTAGATATAGAGATAGGTATAATAAACATAAAAAAATATGTTTGGTGTTTAAGATAAACTTGAAAATATAATAGTTTTACAAGCTTTTATAATTTCAGCTGCCCTGGTGTCTGTCTGTATTCAAATATTTGCATGCATATGTAAATCAGATCATAATGCCTTAATATTATTACATGAAACTGATCTAATGGTGGAGCCGAAAAGTAGCTATAAGAATTTAGTAGGTATTAAACCGACGCAACACAGTTGAATTTTGAGCTCGTTTGTTTTGTCTTGCTGGACAGGACTTCTCTAAAATAGATATAAATTAACGTTCGTTTTTTTGAACACATAAGATGTGTGTTATAAGTAAATGCTTATGTAGTGTACCTTATGACCTATTAACCCTGCAAGTTGTATTGTTTCTTGAACATAAATTATAAGATCTTTACAGACTCTTTGGACAAACCAGAATTTAACCTGAACCCGCCCGAAGAATTGTAATAATATTATCTTTTTAGAAATTTCAATTTAGTATTAAATTTCATTCTTCGTAAAATGGCTGTATAACAATAAAGAACAAATACAACTGAGCGAGTTCTTAGAGAAAGAATAACAATACAAAAGAGTTTTGTTAATAGAATTACCGTCCCACGGTACCTTAGCGTATTTATCTCTTTATTTAAATAATAAATTGTGAAAATGTCTAGGAACTGACTCCAGAGGGAGTAATTTCATTACAATTAGCGAATAGTATTGCAGGTATGTGCGTTGATTAGTCACCAAGGACGCGAATTTACGATATTAGTTCTGTTACCCTGACTTTAGTACATAGGTACATTAGTTTACATACTTAACATGGTAGTAAAGTTATGAAACTAAGTTAAAAGCTATTAATTTGAGGACGTAAAAGGGAGGATGGATATTAAAAGTTGGTATTTAAGGGGAACATTTTCCCGGTGTGATAAACCGGCCTTGGGGGTAATTGCGTAACACCCTGACACTAGGAATGAATTTCACTTTTACAGTTGTACAATATTCATTGCGTTATTGATGTTGATGAGTAGACACATTTTTCAAACAAATGAAGGAATGAATTTAAAATGATGCTGATTCTGAATGATAGTGTGTTGCGAAATTAGGGTATTGGTCAGCCATAAGCCATTTAAAAAGGGTTACAGAAGAAAGTTATACTCATTTGAAAAGCAAACTAATGTTTGAGGACTGTACATAAAGTGATGTGTTTTTGAGGCTGAGACTGAGTAAAAAACTGTCAGTCACTTCAAATGTCGCCGCTGTCATGGTACTAAGAATGCAGCTAGCTCTCACTATCCATACATTTATTGTAAAGAAGCGACTTCTTTTGTGCATAATTATTATCTAATATCCCCCGTGCAGCTGTTAAATGCAAAAAAATGGAGACATGTATTAACCAAAGAAGTTCAAAAACGAAAAATGAGGGAGAAAACTTTCCGAAAACAAAATGGGAAACCCGATATATCGTTGAGCCTATGTGCTTAGCTTAGACTTAAAAGGCAGACATTCGTATACAAGTGATATTCTCAAGGGAACTAAGTCCGCTTATAGTATCGCTATTAGTAAAAGTGTGTTTGTCCTTAAATTATCATATTAGATCAGGAGTAGAATTAACATCCCTGAATATATTCCTGTCAAAATATCCTTAACAACCTGTACATAGAGATGTTTCATCAAAATCGAAATAAAAACAAAGCAATAATAAATTATACGGTAAAAGCATTTGAAGCTCCCTTTACGCATTTAACGATTGTTAATGGTTCGTGGGTACTAAGATACAAATTGGTCTGGTTCTAGTTAGTTAACTGTTTAAATTAGAACCTTGTATACAACCAAAAGACATTGATTAAGTGTATCAGTAGCCACCGAAACCACTCGATCAGCGGAGTGTTAAGATGAAAAATTGGATTTATTTATGTTTACGTAAAATATATTTCGGTGACAAAGACGGATGGTGTTTTGATACTAAGAAGTTGTTGATTCTCTTCAATAAGGAAATTGAAGAGTGGGTATCTGTGACAGTACCTACATTGTGATTTATTTAAGGTATCTACCTACCTTAGATAAATCAGAATGTTCAAAAGAGATACCGTGGTCCTGGCATATGGGCAACTGAAGGAACACGGGTAGGTTTTAGTCAGTAAAAGTTTGACACGCCCTTCCGCTCCACTCTAGAGCAGGAGACGTCATTTGATGATTTCCCACCCACAAAAAAAAAGATAAATCAGAAACGAGCGATGCCTAAATAATGATATTAACACATTATCACTTCTAAAGTTTCGTGAACTAATATGAACTAGGTACGCCATAATCTGCCAAATTCTCTACCAACCCTAAATACCCAACTATAATACTAATTCTCACTAATCGTCAGATTGTTATACAAAATGCGAAATATGTTTCCAAAGTTATGTGCCTGAAGGCTGTTGTATCTTGTCGACATAAACCTTTGCAGCCTTAGTTTCGAAGTTGGGAAACACATGTAATATGTATGATAACGTTTTTTGTGTGGTATAGAGTTATTGGAATTTTTCGCATTATTGAATAAAAAGCCTCCGTACCATAAATGCTTATAAGTTAATTGTAGCTAGATTATGTAAAAGTTCTACCTATAAAAACCATTATAGGAAAAGGAGTATTTTGATAAACGTTCGTCGGAAACACGGGTGTCTGTGTGTGGGGGGTGTTCCTTGGTTTAGTAACTAGTCGTTTAAGTAAAAAATTAGTTGTTACAAGACAAATTTCATGTATGTAGTTTGAGTCAAAGATAAAAAAAAACTCGTCTCATTGTGTGGAGGGTGGATTTGTGAAAAACTTCATCATCATCATCAGCTTATAATGTTCCCACTGCTGGGACCTGCGCCTGTGCCTCCTCTCGGTGAGAGAATGTGGGTCATAATCCACCACGCAGGCCCAGTGCGGGTTGGTAGATGTCACTTGTCTTCGAATTTTTGGTTCTAAGACATGCCGGTTTCCTCACGATGTTTTCCTTCACCGTTTTGAGAGCGGTGACAATGAGATAATTTACAAAAAATAATGCGCCTGCTTGGGTTTGAACTCACGACCTACTACTCGTAAGTCGCGGCTGTTACCACTGGGCCACCACTGCTCTCAGAAACTGAAAAACTTACATCAGTTATTGATGGACTGTGTTCGACATAAATCTCATAGAAATAACTTGTTTGGAGTTTTGAGGTTGAACCGTCTTGTTGATGATGTGAAAAGTCTGTTCAGGTTCATGGCCCAAATGTAATCCATGCATTTACTATTATACTAGTCAATCTATACTTAATATTGTAAATGCAAAAGTAACTCGGTCTGTTACGCTTTCACCATTAAACCACTGAACCCCGCAATAACAGAAATATATGCAGATGAAGTCGCAGGCAAAAGCTAGTATTATTATAAAAGTCACAAAAATGTTCCTATTATAGAATAAATATTATACTCATCATTACTCTACGGAATTAATGAGGCCGTGTCAAAAAATTAACTATGTTAAAAAAATCTAAGAAACTGTGACGTTATCATATTCACGAACTGAACATGAATGTCAACATGTATCAACGCGTGGAGATATCAAGTTGAAATTAATTACTCAAGTCTACAGTCCCTTGAAGCTGTGTAAAATCAAACTAGTTTAGTTTACTTTTATCAACTTAGTTAACGTAAAAAAAAGATACGGCCTTTTAGGCCGCAATAAACGTATATTTCGACTTTCTCAAGGGAATCTAAATTTATAGGATACTTTCCGTTGACCTAGAACTATGAAACTTGGCAAGGAATATCGTTATATACTACAAGTATAGGGAAAAATCAGAAAACTGTACATTTCTAATTAAATCATGAAAAATATAGTCTTTAAAGGTTTCATAGGACAATGGTATGCGCGGTCATAGTATGATAGTATGGGCGACCAAATCTCTTTTACTCATTTGCACAGAGGGGAAAAATCTGCAAGATATACATTTCTAATTATACCACCAAAAGACAGGTTATTTATGCAAGGAACAGTGGTCCAAATTTTGACATGATTTAACCGTTCTTAAGTGCTTTATTGGCACAAGTTTAAACAGATTTTTAATTATTTTTATGATGTAAAGATTTCGATAGATGGCGAAGAATTAACAAAAAATCACCTTTACCATCAAAAGCTCGGAAAAAAATGCGAGATTCCTGAAATCATCATCTCAGCCCGGAATAACCCTTTGATGGGTGCAGTCCTTAATAATTTATGTACCTACAAATTTTAACGGAACCCTTGAGTACCTCGGAACTCTGGACGAGTCCGAATCGGGACTTTTTTTTTACTTCACAGTATGTAAGTAACATGTTTACTTTTTTGTTGCAGGTACCATCGCTCTCTATAACTTCGACAGTTTAGTTCATATACATAAGTAGCAATTAATGTATTGTAATTATGACAATCTTAAGTTATAGTTACATGTTACTAGATATGTAAATATTCTAAGCCAAAGCTAGTGAGTACGGTCATAATGTAACTTTGTATTTTAATTACTGGAATTGTATTTTAGTTTTTGCGTCTAATGAGCCGTGACGCAAAAACTAACTACTCCAAATATTTTAAACTGTAAATATTTTTACTATTACACTACTATTATACATTATTTTAATTATTACAATCTTAGCATGAATAAATGTAGATTTTACGTAGGGTCCAATGAAATGAATAATTTTTAATAATAAATGTAAATACTTTATTACCTTTGTGAACTTTTGCATTTATATCGAGTTTCTCTGAAGGACGATTAAGTTGTTTATGAATATTGTAACGAATTTATATAATTGTTAAATTGCATTTGATAAGTAATGTTATGATCTAAGATATTCTTTTTATTGTATGCTGATCTGCTCTTACCAGAACATGTTTATCTAATGTACCTAACAGCTTAGTCACCAAAGCATGTACCAAAGTTATATATATATATAGGTACATATAATACCTACGTGTTCATTGTTTGCACCATTATTGTCATATTATTAAAACAATTAATTTCTATTAATTTCGAAGAGGTTGTTTTATTATCCTTACCTAATTAAATTTCGAAGAGATAAAGGAACGTGGAATAGACACGAAACCGATTTAGCAAAATATTCGGAGCGCCACAAAATATCGAGTAAATTCGTTAAAAACTAAAAGTGGTAAAGTTCGTCGACGAATCGATCAATCACTGACAATCTCTGGAATACTACACGTGCACAATTCGTGTTAAAAACTATCTACAGGCTACAGCCAATCACGCCAAAACTAACCATAAAAGTAAACAGTAACCTTTCGCACAGTATCACAGATTTCAGCTAAAATACGAATCAGGTAACAGTTATTTTCAACATGGGAACATAATCAACATAGTAAATAACTTCATCGAATGTTATAGTTACGAATCTCTATAAACTATATCACGTCTCAAACGTCTGAAATCACAAGTTAATTACAGTTTAAATGTAATTTAGTTTAACCTTCGTCCAATAATTACCTACATCAAAATGCTTAAACGCGTATGTTTCGTAATTAAACTCTTACTACATTACACGAGCTAATGGAAAGTTTGCGTGAGAAGCTAATAAATATATACCTTAATTTCTTGGATGTTCACTGAAATGTAAAATGTTCGCTAAACACACATTTTATCTACAGTTAAGTCACTTTTCCAATAGACACTGATTGTTTTTCTTAGCAGAATGTAGACAATGTGTGCAAGGAAAACTAATCCATTAGTAGGTATGTACACTTATGTGCGAGGTACTTTAGTTCAAGACAAAGCAACAAAGGGAGCAAGCCCGCTGTACTCTTGTGGGGCATCCGACCAATAGAATGTTTGAAAGCGACCGAATGATTCAACTCATTCACTTTGATCAGTTTCCGTTTACCGAACAAGATAATTGTTCTGCCAATCCAAACACTCGAAATTCGATGTAGAGGTTAAGTTTTTCTATTGGGAATTGGTTACACGTGTCTGCGGTGTCAACGACCCAAGTTAATCCAATGAAAGGTGTAGTGTAGGCGAGCGAGAAAGAAAGACAAATGAGTTTATTGGCATTACCTCAAACTACAAATAAAAACATTAAAACAAATTACAATGCCAAAAGGACCTCAGTTCAGCATAATATCAGATGACAACAGGTGTACCACCAAAAATGAATGATGATATTATATTTTGAATATTTTCTAAAATCATAAAATATTATCCATTACTCGATTTTCAGGTCCATTCATAAAATATGTTTGTTTCGAACTTTCTTTTCTAGATAGAAGTTTAATGACATCTCTCGAAGATAAGAGGTTATTATTACTTTGAGTCTAAAAATAATTTAATCCTTCAAACAGAGAAACAATAATAGCACAAATAAACAACGAAAAAGCTTTGAATAAATAAACCCGACGTCATGACCAGAACGGTTGATTAATTTTTTGTTTCTGTTATATTGGTAACTAGCTGAACTGATAGACAGGAGTTGTCATATCCAATTTCGAAAAATTCATAGAAGAATCACATGTGAAAAAGGAAATTCAGTTTTTCCTGAATTAAAAAAAAACGGAAGCTTCGAATAATGAACAATTTAAATAATATATTATATATTTTTATTCTTAGGGATATTTTATATTACAGATTTAAATTAATAAAGAAAAAAATTTATTATAACCTTAACTATCTAAAACTATTTACAAATTTAAAAAAAATAGCGTCTAAAAATCATCCGCATCGCTGTCGACTGGTAGTGTGCCCAAGAGACTGGCGGCATTACCACGTTGTATGGCAATGCTTAGCCTCTGGCCAAGATAAAAACCAGCTCTTGGGTCACGGGAAGTGTCCACCAGTCGTTTAGAAACTTCCTTAAATAGGCTAAGAGCACTTGGACCCCACGGCCCGAGCGTTTCAACCCCAAACGGCTCAAAAATATAATTACCAATAAGGTTATTATACTTACGCCGCTTGAGGTTTTCCGCAGCAGCAGCAGCGGCACCAGCACAGCACGCCGTGCCAGGAAGATGGGATGGCGCAAGAGTATCGACGCACGTCGCATCCCACACTAAAGGCCTACCTACCTTCCATGGAAATAAAGACATACCGTCCGGTCTCTTGCCATCGTCGCGTGCCAAGCCATTGGGTTCTAAAACAGCTGGGACGCCGACGGTGACAAGAGTCATTAATGTTTGCGTGCCGCGCTAATCGACCCGCACTTCAGCTGCAAGACAGGCCGTGGTGTCCTAGACTGGTGACAACTTCGTCACAGTGACAGCGATGAGGAGAACAACATGGAGCTCCCAAACGTAAGGAAACAGCGAGGCGGAAAGTAGTGTCGTCGAACAAGGTGCCTATGTTCGACGACGGTAGTGCATGAAGCCATAAACCCGATTCCCACTTACCCACAGCCAGCAGGCGCGCACGCTCCGCAGTAGTAGCAGACGTGTTGAGCAAATTGTCTTGTACTACTTTGCAGAGCGGCTCATCCCACCGTCTCTGGGAAAATGGATTATCGGGTAGCTCAGTGTTCGGGCAAGCGAGTCTCCAGGCATCTATAGCCTCGGTGAAGCACGGCACATCAAAATTAATCAGTGTTGAGGCTAGGATTTTCCTGATTAATTTCTCAGTACCGTGGATCGAGGATATAAAAGCTGGTAAACAAATACTAGAAATTTTGCGGACGCCGAGGCCTCCCTTACGAATGGGAAGAGTAGCTTGTGCCCAAGCTCGGTCGTCCATGGCCACATTTAAAATCGAGGTTAATGTTTGCCGGATAATTTGGTCCATTCTGTCTAATAGGTGAGTGTGCTTCCATAAATGGGAAGCGCGAAGGAAGTATGTTAATTTGGGGCCGAAACAGCAATACCGAATTAAGGTGATAGCCGAATGCATGTTAATTTGGAACAATCTTTCCGAAACGTCATTGAAATTTTGGATTTTTTCGTCAATAAAATTGGAAAAGGAATTCTCGAAGATTGGAGACCCAAGGAGACGAAGTGAGCTTTTTTCAATAATTTGAATTTAAATTAAAAAAAATACTAAATCTATCCAGCCGTCATCAAGTGATGCGCTTGTTGATGGTAAGTGTAAAACTCGTTCGTTGGTACGAATAGCATTTCATTATTATCTATCCAAGAGCGAAAGCTGATCACTCGCTTTAATCTTCATCTACTAAACAGAACAAAGCCGAAACTTTCAGAAATTTTGAATTGATTTCAATCTAGAATTTGTTAATCAAAATACCAAGCTTGTGTAGTAGCCTCAGGGTTTAATCTTGCTGTATCGGATAAAACTAAGTATTTCGAACGTTTATCTGTTAGTAAACCATTGAATAAATATTTACCGTTACGAGCGTAATGGTCTACTGGGTGGCTGAAAAATAAACAATGGTCACCCACAGATGGTGACCGTACTTAAGCAAATTATATTCTAGGAATTCTAGTGATTTAAGAGTTAAGTAGGCACCTACAACGGTTTTGTACTTTTGAAAGTAGCTTTTCGTGTCTAGGCTACATGAATTACCCAGTAATTATGCAATATTACACAGGTCAGTACCTAAGTGTTGCTTGGTAGGTACAGTGGGTACCTAAATCGAATTAGTGGACAGATTTCGTTTTAGCAGAAAAACACCTTATCTAAGCACTACTTAATATTAGCATTTCAAAGAAATTAGGGATTTCTATGGAAGGACACCACACCACACACCACAACACCAACACCACATTCTTTTCATCACTGAATAATATTCAGCTTTTCATAGTGAAAATATTTATCCCGAAACTATTCCAACTTTGAACAAAACTCAGAGCTTACAAATACAACTTCATTAAATAGAGTGGTGATGGTGACATGTTTTTATACCAACTTCGTAATTTGTTCTTCCATAGTGATTAATTTTAACACGTTAACTGCCATGGGTAAAATCAGAAAAAGTCAAAAATGTACTTAGTGTAATTTGACTTTAAGTCGATTATTGATTAAAAAGTGTCGGACACATAGTCCGACATGGCAGTTAACGTGTTAAAGAGAAAATATGTTAAGGATTTTAATATATCCCGCAATCCTGCACGGTGTGGAGGTAGGTATGTCATTTATGAATTAAGTTATTTATATGTACAGATATAGCACGCCAGCTGTGAATTGTACGCTAGTTCATAATACCCGGTATTGGTAGACTTGCATGCGGAATATTAAGTACACTCCTACATGTTGTACTTGTGGTACGAGGTGTATGTGTCTACAGGGTGGCAAGGAGCACATGATTCTAGACCGACAACGAAACATTTCTCTGCGAGGGACGTAGAAATATTTGGTCCTTTTTTCAAAGAATATATCGCCTGTTTCATAAAAAAAGTGTAAAAATTCCAACAAATGGTCGTTCAGTATCAATTACTGAATATATGGTAACAGGCTGCCAGTCGATGTCTTTGCCAACTTTTATATAAGCGATTTTAAAATCAAAACCCAATATTTATTTTTTATGGAATGACATCTCGTAGTTCAACCGATGAGATTGTTGGCTGCTTAACTGGACTTGCCTGTGGCTACCCTAATAAATTGAGGCCCCCAGACAGGGCTTAAAAACGTAAAGAAAATCGACTACATCTCATGCGTGGTCTGATTGGCCTCGTCTGGTCCAAATCCATCTTAACTCACTCATTCATCACACACTCACACCATACACGTACATAATACACTAAACACGCCTTTTAAAATCATTTTAGTTTAACACTCATTTAACTATGCTAATTTATTGTTTAGGAATATCATTTGGTTATTGTTATCGTTCCAACCAAAATTACATATGTGCCTCCCTACTGTGATGTAATAGTGTAAGACGAAAGAGACTGGCCTCCACGACACAGGGAATCCTAGTGAGGAGGCTAGTGTTATTTCAATTTGTACATAGCAGTTCTTGAACAATAAAGTTTTTTTTTTTTTTTTTTACATGCTAAGCGCACCTCGTGCGGGGTTCAGACCTCGGGTTAGGGCGTTGCTGAAGGGGGCAGCAAGGGAAGGTTGGATCTGAATGATAAAAATTCAAAACCGGACTACCGTTATAAATTGTCTAGGTTCAAATGCTTTGCATGTGTAAATAAACGTATAAATGAATTATTGGTCTGGTTTACACAAAAGGTTATGTAATTACGGCATGTAGCCAGTGGCCGCACCTTATACATATTCTATTGTTAATTAAATTCGCTTAGCGCGCAAATTAGTTTAAAGAGTCAGCGAATAAATATCAAGAACGGAGTTTTAAATTGTGTTGGACGTAAATTCAACGTCAACCAGAATATTCCCGTTTGGTATAATTAATAAAAACTTGTTTAACATTGTTTATAAAACCATTTTGTTTTATTTTCCTCCCTGCGTCTTCTGATTTGATTTCATGTTATGTTTGCTGAACCTTTAGGGTAGCCTCAGCCATAGGAGTGGATCTCCAAAACAGATCCGAGCTTTACAAAATCAGGGCTGGTACGTGACATGCATGATGAGCCTGGGAAAAAGGCCTCGTCTATGTGAGACAAAGTGGGCCATGATTGACTACGCGGGTTCAGTGCAGAATCTTAGATATCACATATCTTCGAATTTTTGGCTCTAGGACATGCTGGTTTCCTTACGATGTATACCTTCACCGTTTTCAGAGCAGTGGTGGAGGAATAAATTACACATGCAAGAGTGCCCATCTGATTAAGAAACCACGATTTACAACCCATAAGCCGAGGCCGGTATCACTGGGCTACCACTGCTCAATTTCACTGTAGGTACGGGATATATGGCATAATTATGAGTTTGTGGTGTTGACGAGATTTTCTACTACCTACGTCTAATTTGGACCATACTGTACACATAGCACGCCCACATATCTATCTTCACCATTTGTAAAAACTAGCTCAAACATAAACTCAAAGTAATAATATGAAGTTATGTTATATGTCATTCTATAGTGAATATAGTGAACATAGTGAAAGTTCTTCTTCAGAAACGTCAGGTGCGTAGTACTCGCAACCGGCGTGTTTGTATGACCAGATGTATAAATGAACGTAATCGAGGTAAAAGGGTCGTAGCAGGTGACGTTTCGTAAATTCTGCCTGTCTCCATGGAAAAACGGCGTAAGTTTATGTATGTAACTCATCATTTCATCATCATTTCAGCTGTAAGACGTCCACTGCTGGACTTAGGCCTCCCCCAATTTGGGAGGCTTTGCCATAATCGCCACGCTTGGCAGGCGGGTTGGCGATCGCAGTATGGTGGTAAAATGCATAGTAAACGCTGCTGCCCATTCTCTAGTAAGCCCTTAGTCGCCTTTTACGACACTCACGGGAAGTAATGGTGGTGTTATTCTTTACGTCTGGCATCACACGGTACCTCAAACTCTGAATAATAATGTGTAGTTTTACTGCTCTTTAGAACTGTACCTACTACTTGACTTCAACTTTGCTGAAATATATTCCTACATCCTTTTTGCAAGTCCTTGAGCAGACACCCAGGAAGAGTATCAACATGCAAAGTACGAAAGTTAATAATGTAAATATTTTTCAACATGTGACATCTGCTGGGGACCGCGGGCGTCAGAATAACCGCAAGACTCGACGATTTAAAGGAGCTTACACAGTCACTGAGTTGTTTTACATAATGTAGATTTACTAGCAAGCTAGACTAGACTTTTTTCTCAGAATTCTAGGCAAAAATAAACCTTTTTGGGCACAAAACGACATCTAGAAGCTTTATTTTTTGCTTAAGCTGAATCTAGCTTACTGCAATCATCTTTCAAAGCCTGATTATGGACAAGTTTTCAAACAGCGCTTAATCGTAATTCGTTGTCGTGAATATTCTTAAATAATAAATAATATTTAAAAAAAAACTAAAAAACACGCTTCCATTGAAAACCAAACTAAAAAGTACAAAATAATGGAAAAAAAGCGTGGGGTGCTTTTTAAGGTATTTTTTAAATGATATCAGGCACCCCACGCTTTTTTTCCATTATTTTGTACTTTTTAGTTTGGTTTTCAATGGAAGCGTGTTTTTTAGTTTTTTTAAAGTATTATTTATTTTCTATTTTTTAGGGTATTTCGAATTTTGAGACGTATGTCAGCGTAGTTTGTGACAGTTTTTTTGCTGTCCTGGTAACCCTGGCAAGGATAATGGCACAAATTTATGAAAGTATTGCATTGTCATCGGTCCTTGACAGGTGTGCAAAGTTTGAATGAAATCTGGTCGTTTAAAGTGGGTCAAAAACGCGCTATAAGGAGTCGGTTACAAACAAACATACAAATATACAAACATACAAACATACAAGTGAAGCTAATATAAAGCGTGTAAAAACAGTTTTTTTTTTTCAATAATTGTTTTGAAAGTAATACAATATAAGAAAACTAACTATTTACATTTAGTATGAATTCTAAATATATGACTAAGTAAATAACAACATTTTTTTTATAATTTTATATATTATCTTACAATTTTTACATAATTTTAAATCGAAGTCTTAAAGAAAAACATATGTATATATAAAAATAAATAATCATAAAGCATAAAAAAAAATTCGTCTGCATCGTTGTAAACAGGAAATATGCCCAAAAGGCTGACAGCATTACAACGTTGTAGGTATGGCAATGCTGATTCTTCGGCCAAAAAAAGGCCAGCCTTTTGGTCACGTGAACAGTCGATCAGCCACTTGGAAATGTCTCGAAATACTTTGTAAGCACTTGGACCCCATGGCCACAGAGTTTCAACCCTAAATGGCTCGAACATATAATTTCCAATTAGATTAGAATATTTGCGTTTTCAGCACCTGCAGCAGCCGCTCCAGAACAGCCCGCCTTGCTAAGATGATGGGATGGCGCAAGGGTGTCGACACATGTTGCATCCCACTAACAAAATGTACAAAATTTATTTTGTTTTTTGATACCTTAGCAATCGTCCACATCGCTGTCACCCGCGAAAGCGCCCAGAAGATTGGCAGCTTTGCCACATAAAATGACAATGCTAATTTTGGCCAAAAAACGAGCTAGCCCAGACACTGAAGTGACTAGTAGGTGGGAAATTTCCTTAAAAAAGGAATTTAACCTGCCTGCATAGATAATAGATAGCTACATTCTAGAAGCAATTAAAGTGGGTATCGAATACGCACACCCCTATTTGTTATAACGTCATAACATTATTATTATTTTCCACGTTTCATAACTGTGAAACAAGAAAACAGTACAACTATTGCCAATTGTTTTTCCTCTGGCGTAATAATAACAAACCATATTGAAGCTTTAAACAAACAAACAAAATCTATTCGCAAAAAGTGTAGGTAACAGTTTTGTTTGTATGTCTATTAGATGTTCTAGACAGAATTATGATTGTAATAAAATATGTTCACTGAGTATATTTTGTTTTGTCTCATCTCAATATTTTCAATCTAAATTGAAATATCGGTTTATTCAGAAATATTCATAATAATATGTTATTGCAATAGTTACAAAACGAATACTCCTGATAAATACAAGTATTTCAGTTTGACAGCATGTCTATTTATAATTATGTATAAACACACTTTATATTTATTTAAATCAGTTTCATGTTTCTGACTATAATGACAGGTAGACAGCGATTGTGTTCAAATCAATTATGTAGCCGCGTAGCACGTCGTAGGCACTCGTAGCACCTACCGCCTACGAATATGCTACGAAAGGCTAGGCTAGTAGCAGTGCAAAGATTTGTCATATTAAAGTTACGGTATTTGACCTTATCAAGTTGAACAATGTTTATCAGTCATGTGTTGTCGCGTGCGTTGTTGGGAATGCGTAAACGCAATTTATAAGCTGAAGTTAAGACTTGACTTAAATTGTGAGGTTAATTACACAATTAAGTATTATGAATACACGTTTCGTGTTTAGTAGGCAATTTTCCCGGTGATGAGTAGACGAGAGATGAGTGACCGTCTCCTATAGAAATTTTGCAAAATCAGAACCCGCTGCGTATTTGTTACTAGCTTTTGCCCGCGGCTTCGCCCGCGTGGATGTCGGAAATTAACGCAGGAAGACGTACTACCGCGGTAAGATGTGTTAATTCATGTTATATTATAGGTAATAGCTGTTACCCGTGACTTCGTCCGCGTGGTATTTAACAAAAAGTTTTTCATAAAAACTGTCCTTGAAAACTACGCTGACATACGTCTCAAAATTCTGCGTGTTTTTAGTTTTTTTAAACTATTATTTGTTTTTTCTAAAATAAAAATAGCCTAAGTTACTCCTTGTTAAATCAGCTATCTGCCAGTGAAAGTTCCATCAAAATCGGTCCAGCCATTTCAGAGATTAGCCGGAACGAACAGACAGACAGACAGACAGACAAAAATTGTAAAAAAAATTGTTTTGGTATATGTACCATGTATACATCCATATACACTTAGTAAAAAGTAGTTATTTTAATGTTAAAAACAGACACTCCAATTTTATTTATTTGTATAGATGTATAGATTGTAGTGGTCCCTTAAACAAGAACGCAGCGCGTGCCAGTATTTTCATTCGTACGATATTTCAATTGCAATTTGTATTTTAATTTTAAAAGAAAATAAAATTTAAAAAAATATCCATCCATTTTACTTATTGGTTTAATAACAAAAAGGTTAAACGAAGTCTTGTTTTTTTTTTAAAGAGCGGTTATTAATTTGAATAACATTTACCTTAGCAGAGAAAGTATACCTAATAAAGGTGAGAGTTTGCCGAGACCGTCTCGCAAATTAGTGCATTTAGCAATTTATGTTGTTCTAGCGTTGCAACTAGGTTGCTTAGTGCTTCAGAATGATGGATTAAGATGTTCTTTATACGGCGATAAATATAAACTTGAAAGTGAATAATGAAGAGAAAACAGATCGTAAATATTCTGAAAGGGTTTCATACAGTTTATATTTAATATGAAGATTCAGATTTGACTTATTTCTACTTAAACGGAGATTCTTCTATTTTATAATGTGTAAAAATCTGAAATCTTACATGAACATCACATGGCAAATGTAAAATATATTTTAAGTTTTTAATTATGAGAAGTCAAAATTAAAAGCGTCAGTTGAAGTCACGTTAATGTATTTTGCTTCAAGATTGCACTTAATCTTCTCGTCACCGTATGAAGCGATCAAACTTCAGTCTCACACTCGAACAAATCGTTCACTTAGAGTATTGTACGGGTTAACTCGAGACACTGAACATTTTCATCTCACATCGAGATTAGATCAATAGTATGGAGCTCTCTGTAAAGGAACTTGTCCAGGGATGTACTTATCTCTGTTGCCAAGTAGCGAGCAAGGACCTTCGACTGGATGTAATTTCAAGGACATGAAACACTTCAGCTTTTTCTGAAAATGCTCTATCACACTCTGCCAATCTGTTCTCAACTACTGCATTATTTGGGACCATAAAGAATCTTCTGGTTTCTAAGTTGTCACCATGGCTAATGTTAAAGCAGAATAGTGCCCACTTACCGCCAGGCAGACTGCCAAGTTATTTGCCAAAAACTAAATATGAACAAGAACATGGTAACTAGCAGAGGGAGTAACAAAATATTAGCAACGTTGGTACCGCTTCCTTTTCGCTATGATTAAGCACTCCTTTGGGATCTTTTCATCAAAGCATCACGATTTTTATGCTGGCCCTAATCCTATCCACAGCTTTACTACACTGTCTACTTTTTGTTGTGTTGAAATGATTTCACGAGAATATTGTGTTTAATTGTCAAAAGATTTACACTTTTATCCTATGGTTAGTAAGAGGGCTCAATGCCTCGGTCACGCTTAGCCACCAAACAAAGTTTTAACTTTTCGCTCCAGAATATGTCACAGTTGTCCAAGATTAAATAAACTTTACAATTGTAATTAAACCCGCAAACTATTATAGTTGTTGAGAAAGCTGACAGTCAGGGTCGGCAAGTAACCAAGTACACTTTGAACTACTAACTGTTATAGTGGGTAAGTATCAAGCTAAAATTATCTGGTGGTAGTCACCGTATTTGGTTTGAGAGTGATACTCAACTCATTTACTGCTATGTCAAAGCTAGTGCGCAGTAGTTTGCAATAACGTTTCGGACAATTTCTGGTAAATTCCCTATCAGAAAATTACAAAAACTAATCTGCATAAGCTGCTTTTACGTGACATTTCCCAAGTGTCGTTCTAGCTTTTATCAACGCATATGTATTACGTCTCCTTAATTCGTTGCTTTATCTACTTTTAGCCTAAATTTCCAGCCACACGCTTCGATAAATCTGATTAAATGAATTCTAAATGTGGGCCAGAAATGTTATTAACATTTCAAGGATGTTTACCAATACTATACTACTATAAGGTGCTTCTAAATAAACTGTTTGCCTTGCTTATTAATTTAATTTTATAAAGTTTTCACATTATATAATATGTACAAGTATAATCCTCCTCATAAGCATGTATTCATAAGTGTACTTATTTACGCTAATATTATTACATTTTCAATTGTTCATACAATTTCAGCAAGTTCAATTTTGGCAATGTTTACTCTCTTAACCATTCGGAATAAATTATTAGGGTACATAATTAGCAGTTACCATTCACCAATTCTTTCCTGCATCAATTACTTCCTCTCAGAGGAGTCTCCGCCCCGATTCATAAGAACAGACTCGTGCAGGTAAAAAAGTAAACTAATTCTATTTTGTTTTTGACCATTGTCGTCTGCTTAGTCGGACTTGCGTGTCGCTCTACCTTAATACATTGGTGCCTCCAGCCAGGATTTGAAACTAGAGCACATACTCGCAGAGAGCACCTGCAGTGGGGAACAGACCTCACCTTTGGGAATCGCTGGTTGAGAGCAATGAGGAACAGACTGGACCGGAATGATAATTATTAAGGGACAACATTAATTCTACAGGCTCAGCGGAGCGGACTTGCTCGAGAAAGAAAAGGAATGAACATTGATTGGGACGTCGCGGCGGGACTCGGCGGCGAGGATGGGAGGACGGTCTGTGACGGCGTACTTTGAGAGTAATAGTGAGTTCAGTACTCTCGTGGAGGAGGGTTGTAGCGCCATCGGGGATAATTAGTATATGCCTCGGTCGGCGAATTTTACTAATGCGGGATGGAATGTAGCGGGCGGCTGCCGCGTTATGGGATTGGGGTGCTTCACAGCAAAGATGATAAAACGCTTGGAAAAGCATTTTATGAACTTCTGTATTATGGGCATTCTGAGATCAAGATGGGGCTTCCCGATTCGGACATAAAATGGGGCTCCCCTTACCTTTCTAAGGCAACGGTTTTGAAAGGTATACATCCTATGGATGTGGTTGGGCTTAGCATGCACGAAGCCGATGTACGCATAAGTCATGATGGGGGCGTGCGACCGCCGTGTAGATACGCAATTTACACTTAAGGGATAATTTGCTACGGGCGGTCAAAATGAAGTGGAGCCTACTGAGAGCGAAAGCAGCGCATGAACGAGCCGTCTTTATGTGCTCCCTGAAGGTATGGTGGTGGTCAAGGGTCACACTTAAGTATGTGGGTTGCTTCCTTCAAGGGATCGGCTAACCATACATAGTTTTCGAACTGGGGAGGGCGGAGGTAGAGTTTCGAGAAGAGAACCGCCTTATTCTTGTCGGGGTTGATCTCGACTTTCCATTTCCGGAACCAAGCACCAAGGACGTTTACAGAGGTTTTGAGAGTGCGAGCGATAGCCTCTTGACAGTGACCGGTATAATAAATGGCCGTGTCGTCGGCGAGTGGAACCAACTGGGCTTTTTTTAGTTTTCGGAATCCCGCCGGTGAAAAGCGTAAATTTGACGAGATTTCACGGTTTGGGTGATTTCGTTAAAACGAAAAGTGGTAAAGTTCGTCGACGCGTCGATCAATCACTGACAATCTCTGAAATACTACACGTGCATAATCCGTGTTGAAAACTTATCTACAGGCTACATCCAATCACGCCGCAAAAACTAACCATAAAAATAAACAGTGACCTTTCGCATAGTATCACGGATTTCAGCTAAAATACGAATCAGGTAACAGTTATTTTCAACATGGGAACATAATCAACATGGTAAATAAGTTCATCGAATGTTATAGCTACGAATCTCTATAAACCACATCACGTTTCAAACGTCTGAAATCACAAGTTAATAACAGTTTAAATGTAATTTAGCTTAACCTTCGTCCAATAATTACCGACATCAAAATGCTTAAACGTGTATGTTTCGTAATTAAACCATTACTACATTACACGAGCTAATGGAAAGTTTGCGTGAGAAGCTAATAAATATATACCTTAATTTCATGGATGTTCACTGAAATGTAAAATGTTCGCTAAACACACATTTTATCTACAGTTAAGTCACTTTTCCAATAGACACTGATTGTTTTTCTTAGCAGAATGTAGACAATGTGTGCAAGGTAAACTAATCCGGTACTTTAGTACAAGACAAAGCAACAAAGGGAGCAAGCCCGCTGTACTCTTGTGGGCAATCCGACCAATAGAATGCTTGAGAGCGACCGAGTGATTCAACTCATTCACTTTGATCAGTTTCCGTTTACCGAACAAAATAACTGTTCTGCCAATCCAAACACTCGAAATTCGATGTAGAGGTTAAGTTTTTCTATTGGGAATTGGTTACACGTGTCTGCGGTGTCAATGACCCAAATTAATCCAATGAAAGGTGTAGTGTAGGCGAGCGAAAGACAAATGAGTTTATTGGCATTACCTCAAACTACAAATAAAAAATAATAAAAATTACAATGCCAAAAAGACCTCAGTTCAGCATAATATCAGATGACAACAGGTGTACCACCGAAAAATGAATGATGATATTATATTTTGAATATTTTCTAAAATTATAAAATATTGACATATATCCATTACTCGATTTTCAGGTCCATTCATAAAATATGTTTGTTTCGAACTTTCTTTTCTAGATAGAAGTTTAATGACATCTCTCGAAGATCAGGGGTTATTATTATTTTGAGTCTCAAAATAATTTAATCCTTCAAACAGAGAAACAATAATAGCAGAAATAAACATAACGAAAAAGCTTTGAATAAATAAACCCGACGTCATGACCAGAACGGTTGATTTATTTTTTGTTTCTGTTATATTGGTAACTAGCTGAACTGACCGACAGGCGTTGTCATATCCAATTTCGAAAAATTCATAGAAGAATCACATATGAAAAAGGAAATTCAGTTTTTCCTGAATAAAAAAAAAACCCGGAAGCTTCGAATAACGAACAATTTAAATTAAAAAAAAAACTAAATCTATCCAGCCGTTATCAAGTGATGCGCTAGCTGATGGTAAGTGTAAACGTTGTTCGTTGGTACGAACAGCATTTCATTTTTATTTATCCAAGAACGAAAGCTGATCACTCGCTTTAATCTTCATCTACTATAACAGAACAAAGCCGAAGCTTTCAGAAATTTTAAATTGATTTCAATCTAGAATTTGTTAATTAAAATACCAAGCTTTTGTAGTAGCCTAAGGGTTCAATCTTGCTGAATCGGATAAAACTAAGTATTTCGAACGTTTATCTGTTAGTAAACCAATGAATAAATATTTACAGTTACGAGCGTAATGGTCTACTGGGTGGTTGAAAAATAAACAATGGTCATCCACAAACGGTGACCGTACTTAAACAAATTATATTCTAGGAATTCTACTGATTTAAGAGTTTAGTAGGCACCTATAACGGTTTTGTACTTTTGAAAGTAACTTTTCGTGTCTAGGCTACATGAATTACCCAGTTATTATACAATATTATACAGGGCAGTACTTAGGTACCTACTGCCAGGTACAATAGGTGGGTGCCTAAATCTAATAAGTGGGCAAATGTAGATTTTTTCAGAAAAACACTTAATCTAAGCACTACTTTGTTTTAGCGTTTCAAAGAAATTAAAGAATATCTATGGAAGGACTTAGCGTAGTGTAACAAGAAACACTCACAATGTTTATATTGCTGAAACATATTCAGCTTTTCATAGTGAAAATATTTATATCGAAACTAATCCAACTTTGAACAAAACTCAGAGCTTTTTTTTTTTTTTGGATGGGAAATCATCAAATGACTTCTCCCGCTCTGGGCGGAGCGGGAGGGCGTGTCAGACTTTTACTGACTAAAACCCACCCGTGTTCCTTCAGTTGCCCAGTGCCGGAGCCACGGTATCTCTTTTGAACAATCACGCGACCCCGGCAGGCACCGGTCCTAGCAGACCCCTTCACTGCTGCTGACATCTCTTTGAGGCGCGCGTGGAACACTACGCGCCGTCGACCCGAGCTTGGTCCTTACCGGGCGGCGAGCTACCCATTGCTCGCCGCCCGCAAGCTCGCGCCTACGGTGGCCGGGAGTCCGCAATCGACTCCCGACGCCCGGGGCGTCTCCTCCTGCGGCGGCTAGGGACGTGAGGGCGCAGAGACTGCCACTCCCTCACGCGCTCCGCCTCCTCCTTCACGAGCATTACTGCTTCGCAGAAGGAGTTGACGGCTTCCCATGCCCTCTCGCTCCGTACCATGGCTCGCACCAGGGCCGGACGCGAGAGTCGCCGCCGCCGATCGCCTCCACGAGGACACGGCGGTGCTCCGCCCAGGCAGGGCACACCTCCACCGTATGCTCCACCGTGTCCTCCAGACGATCATCACAATGGAAACACCCGGGCGTTTCCTCCCGCTTTATCCTGAACAGGAACCCACCGAAGCACCCATGCCCGGTGAGAACCTGCGTCAGGCGGAAGGTGAGGACGCCGTGGCGCCTCTCTATCCACTCCTCAAAGAGGGGACTTACCGCCGCAATTGTGGCGTGCCCTGCGCTGGGTTGCTACAATCGTACCCGCCATGTCGCCATGAGATCCTGCCGGAGCTCTGTCCGCCGTGCCGCGATTTGTCGCGGCAGCGGAGTTTCGCCCCGGCGTTTCGCGTCCTCGCGCCACTCCCACATGTGGGCGAGGACCTTTGCCTCCAGATCCCATGGCGGCACTCCGGCAAGGAGGCTCGCCGCCTCGCAGGAGACCGTGCGGTATCCCCGGATTAACCGGATGGCCATGACCCTTTGGGCCGCTCTCAACCAGCGCGCTGGGCGCAGCCTCAATGAGGGCGCCCACACCGGTGCCCCGTATAGGGCCATGGACCGCACGACCCCCGTGTAGAGCCTCCGGCAGGAGGCGTTTGGTCCCCCCAGATTGGGCAGGAGCCGCTTTAAGGCAGCCCCCGCCCGCTCCAGTCTGGGAGCCAAACGTCGGAAATGCTCAACGAAGTTCCACCGGCTGTCGAGGACAAGTCCTAGGTACTTCATCGTCGACTCGACGCCGATGTGAACCCCTCCCACCGTGAGTTGGGAACCCGAAGGTGGCGCGTTCCGAGGACCATGAAAACCCATGGCCTTGGACTTGTGCAGAGCCACCTCGAGTCCCAATTGCCGGATTCTTTCGACGATTGTCGCAACCCCGCGTGTCATTACGTCGGCCGCCGCCTCGTACGACCTCCCCTGCGCCAGGACCAGCGTGTCGTCAGCGTAGCAAACCACGCTGACGCCGTTAGGGAGGTCGGCGCGCAGCACCCAGTCGTATCCGATGTCCCACAGATGCGGCCCCAGAACCGATCCCTGTGGGACACCGCACGACATCTCTCGCCGGTTCCACTCTCCCTGATGACCGGGGTAGATGACGGCCCTATCCGTCAGGTAAGCCTCGACCACGCGACAGAGGTAGGTCGGCACCCGGTGATACCGGAGTGCCTCCCTGATGCAACTCCAGGGAACAAAACTCAAAGCTTACATTACAAGTTCATTAAATAATACTCCCGCTAACCGGAGCCATACGTAACATTGCAAAATGCGTACCCTACAAGCTTAGACATACTATTTACAACACCTTAGTCAAGCCACATCTAGAATATCTGATCCAAGTATGGGGACAAGCTGCTAGAACTAATCAACAACATTTACAAAGAACACAAAATAAAATCATCAAAGTCCTCTTCCATTACAACTACGATACTCCTACAGAATTACTCTACAAAAACACAAAATTATTTAACCTACAACAATTGTATACATACCATACATGCATGACTGTCCGGAAAATCCTTAAGACCAACATACACACAAACATTTCATTTACACAAAAGACTCACAGATATAATACCCGTAATCAGGATGAACTAGAAATACCAAGAGTGAGAACCCTGTACGGCAGGAAAACTATACAGTATGAGGGGGTTCGGCTATACAATAAATTACCTAAAAAAGTCAGAGAGTGTACAAGCATACCAACATTTAAAAAAGGTCTAAGGAATTATATGTTAAACACATAAGCTTAGCTTTTATATTTTGGCTTGAACTGTTTTTTTCATATCTTTTTGTTTTTGTTTAGATTTAAGTAAATTGCAATATGTAATTCATAAATGAAACTACGGTGTTCAGTTTCTTCGATGGCTTGAACGTAGTAATGTAAACATAAACCTATTTTTAATTTAGTTAAGTTTCTCTTTAAGTGAACTGTAATGTTCTTTGAGAAATAAATGTCTTTAAACCGAAATAGAGTGGCGATGGTGACATGTTTTTATACAAACTTCGTAATTTGTTCTACCACAGTGACTAAGTTTAAAGCGAAAATATGTTACGGATTGTAATATTTTCCGCAACGCTCCTCCGTGTGAAGATGGGTATGTGTATGTCATTTATGATTGAAGTTATGTATATGTGTAGATATAGCACACCAGCTGTGAACTGAACGCCCAGTGGTCTCGAACGTCATAAAGCGAGATCGGTAGAATTGCCAGCTAAAACGGTATATTTGTACCCAAAATCGGTAAAGAGAATTTCCATGTGTACTGTGAAATCGTAGAATATTCGTTATATTCCGGTACTTCGGTAGAACAGAGCCCATATCGGTAGAAATACCGAAAAATCGGTAGGTTCGAGACCACTGTGAACGCTAGTCCATAATACCCGGTATTGATAGATTTGCAAGCAGAATATTAAGTACGCGCCTACATATTGTACTTGTGGTACCAGGTGTATGTGTATACAGGATGGTACAAATGGGAGGGGGCACATTATTCTAGACCGAAAATTTTACATTTCTACACTAGGGCGTAGAAATATTTCGACCTTATTTTCAAACAGAATGTCTCCTGTTTCATAGAAAAGTGCTATACCTACGTGGTCAAAATGTGTTTTTTTTTTTTAACAAAAACTATAAAAAGTTTTTTATGTAGAGTCCTTCAGTGACAAGTAGCGAATGCATGGTGCTGCTTAACCAGACTTTCCTGTGGCTACCTTAATAAATTAAGGTCGCCAAATAGAGCTTAAAAATTTAAAAAGTAAGCAACTACATGCGGATGGCTCCCGTGTTGTGTACAGACCTCGGCTTACGGCGTCGCTGAAAGAGGGCAGCAAAAAAAAAAAAATTAAAAGCGGACTACCGTTATAAATTGTCTGGGTTCAAATGCTTTGCATGTGTAAATAAACGTATAAATGAGTTATTGGTCTGGTTTACACAAAGGGTTATGTAATTACGGCATGTAGCCAGTGGTCGCACCTTATACATATTCTATTGTTAATTAAATTCGCTTAGCGCGCAAATTAGTATAAGGAGTCAGCGAATAAATATCAAGAATGGAGTTTTATATTGTGTTGCACGTAAATTCAACGTCAACCAGAATATTCCCGTTTGGTTTAATTAATAAAAAACTGGTTTAACATTGTTTACAAAAGCATTTTGCTTTTTTCTCCTCTATGCGTCTCCTGATCTAATTTCATATCATGTTTCTTTAACCTTCAGGCTAGCCTCAGCCATAGGAGTGGATCTCCAAAACAGATCCAAGCTTTACAAAATCAGGGCTGGTACGTGACATGCATGATGAGCCTGGGAAAAAGGCCTCGTCTATGTGAGACAAAGTGCGCCATGATTGACTACGCGGGTTCAGTGCAGAATCTTAGATATCACATATCTTCGAACTTTTGGCTCTAGGACATGCTGGTTTCCTTACGATGTTTACTTTCACCGTTTTCAGAGCAGTGGTGGAGGAATAAATTACACATGGAAGAGTGCCCATCTGATTAAGAACCCACGATTTACAACCCATAAGCCGTGTCCGGTATCACTGGGCTACCACTGCTTAATTTCACTGTAGGTTCGGGATATATGACTATGAGTTTGTGATGTTGACGAGATTTTCTACTACCTACGTCTACTTGGGCACATACTGCGCACATAGCACGCCCACATATCTATCTTCACCATTTGTAAAAACTAGCTCAAACATAAACTCAAAGTAATAATATGAAGTTATGTTATATGTCATTCTATAGTGAATATAGTGAAAGTTCTTCTTCAGAAACGTCAGGTGCGTAGTACTCGCAACCGGCGTGTTTGTATGACCAGATGTATAAATGAACGTAATCGAGGTAAAAGGGTCGTAGCAGGTGACGTTTCGTAAATTCTGCCTGTCTCCATGGAAAAACGGCGTAAGTTTATGTATGTAACTCATCATTTCATCATCATTTCAGCTGTAAGACGTCCACTGCTGGACTTAGGCCTCCCCCAATTTGGGAGGCTTTGCCATAATCGCCACGCTTGGCAGGCGGGTTGGCGATCGCAGTATGGTGGTAAAATGCATAGTAAACGCTGCTGCCCATTCTCTAGTAAGCCCTTAGTCGCCTTTTACGACACTCACGGGAAGTAATGGTGGTGTTATTCTTTACGTCTGGCATCACACGGTACCTCAAACTCTGAATAATAATGTGTAGTTTTACTGCTCTTTAGAACTGTACCTACTACTTGACTTCAACTTTGCTGAAATATATTCCTACATCCTTTTTGCAAGTCCTTGAGCAGACACCCAGGAAGAGTATCAACATGCAAAGTACGAAAGTTAATAATGTAAATATTTTTCAACATGTGACATCTGCTGGGGACCGCGGGCGTCAGAATAACCGCAAGACTCGACGATTTAAAGGAGCTTACACAGTCACTGAGTTGTTTTACATAATGTAGATTTACTAGCAAGCTAGACTAGACTTTTTTCTCAGAATTCTAGGCAAAAATAAACCTTTTTGGGCACAAAACGACATCTAGAAGCTTTATTTTTTGCTTAAGCTGAATCTAGCTTACTGCAATCATCTTTCAAAGCCTGATTATGGACAAGTTTTCAAACAGCGCTTAATCGTAAGTCGTTGTCGTGAATATTCTTAAATAATAAATAATATTTAAAAAAAAACTAAAAAACACGCTTCCATTGAAAACCAAACTAAAAAGTACAAAATAATGGAAAAAAAAGCGTGGGGTGCTTTTTAAGGTATTTTTTAAATGATATCAGGCACCCCACGCTTTTTTTCCATTATTTTGTACTTTTTAGTTTGGTTTTCAATGGAAGCGTGTTTTTTAGTTTTTTTAAAGTATTATTTATTTTCTATTTTTTAGGGTATTTCGAATTTTGAGACGTATGTCAGCGTAGTTTGTGACAGTTTTTTTGCTGTCCTGGTAACCCTGGCAAGGATAATGGCACAAATTTATGAAAGTATTGCATTGTCATCGGTCCTTGACAGGTGTGCAAAGTTTGAATGAAATCTGGTCGTTTAAAGTGGGTCAAAAACGCGCTATAAGGAGTCGGTTACAAACAAACATACAAATATACAAACATACAAACATACAAGTGAAGCTAATATAAAGCGTGTAAAAACAGTTTTTTTTTTCAATAATTGTTTTGAAAGTAATACAATATAAGAAAACTAACTATTTACATTTAGTATGAATTCTAAATATATGACTAAGTAAATAACAACATTTTTTTTATAATTTTATATATTATCTTACAATTTTTACATAATTTTAAATCGAAGTCTTAAAGAAAAACATATGTATATATAAAAATAAATAATCATAAAGCATAAAAAAAAATTCGTCTGCATCGTTGTAAACAGGAAATATGCCCAAAAGGCTGACAGCATTACAACGTTGTAGGTATGGCAATGCTGATTCTTCGGCCAAAAAAAGGCCAGCCTTTTGGTCACGTGAACAGTCGATCAGCCACTTGGAAATGTCTCGAAATACTTTGTAAGCACTTGGACCCCATGGCCACAAAGTTTCAACCCTAAATGGCTCGAACATATAATTTCCAATTAGATTAGAATATTTGCGTTTTCAGCACCTGTAGCAGCCGCCCCAGCACAGCCCGCCTTGCTAAGATGATGGGATGGCGCAAGGGTGTCGACACATGTTGCATCCCACTAACAAAATGTACAAAATTTATTTTGTTTTTTGATACCTTAGCAATCGTCCACATCGCTGTCACCCGCGAAAGCGCCCAGAAGATTGGCAGCTTTGCCACGTAAAATGACAATGCTAATTTTGGCCAAAAAACGAGCTAGCCCAGACACTGAAGTGACTAGTAGGTGGGAAATTTCTTTAAAAAAGGAATTTAACCCGCCTGCATAGATAATAGACAGCTAGATTCTAGAAGCAATTGAAGTGGGTATCGAATACGCACACCCCTATTTGTGATAACGTCATAACATTATTATTATTTTCCACGTTTCATAACTGTGAAACAAGAAAACAGTACAAGTATTGCCAATTTTCTTTCCTCTGGCGTAATAATAACAAACCATATTGAAGCTTCAAACAAACAAACAAAATCTATTCGCAAAAAGTGTAGGTAACAGTTTTGTTTGTATGTCTATTAGATGTTCTAGACAGAATTATGATTGTAATAAAATATGTTTACTGAGTATTATTTTGTTTTGTCTCATCTCAATATTTTCAATCTAAATTGAAATATCGGTTTATTCAGAAATATTCATAATAATATGTTATTGCAATAGTTACAAAACGAATACTCCTGATAAATACAAGTATTTCAGTTTGACAGCATGTCTATTTAATGATTATGTATAAACACACTTTATATTTATTTAAATCAGTTTCATGTTTCTGACTGTAATGACAGGTAGACAGCGATTGTGTTCAAATCAATTATGTAGCCGCGTAGCACGTCGTAGGCACTCGTAGCACCTACCGCCTACGAATATGGTACGAAAGGCTAGGCTAGTAGCAGTGCAAAGATTTGTCATATAAATGTTACGGTATTTGACCTTATCAAGTTGAACAATGTTTATCAGTCGTGTGTTGTCGCGTGCGTTGTTGGGAATGCGTAAACGCAATTTATAAGCTGAAGTTAAAACTTGAATTAAATTGTGAGGTTAATTACACAATTAAGTATTATGAATACACGTTTCGTGTTTAGTAGGCAATTTTCCCGGTGATGAGTAGACGAGAGATGAGTGACCGTCTCCTATAGAAATTTTGCAAAATCAGAACCCACTGCATATTTGTTATTGTACTGGTCCCATAAACAAGAACGCAGCGCGTGCCAGTATTTTCATCCGTACGATATTTCAATTGCTATTTGTATTTTAATTTTAAAAGAAAATAAAAATTTAAAAAATACCCATCCATTTTACTTATTGCTTTAATAACAAAAAGGTTAAACGAAGTCTTGTTATTTTTTTTTAAAGAGCGGTTATTAATTTGAATAACATTTACCTTAGCAGAGAAAGTACGTAATAAAGGTGAGAGTTTGCCGAGAGCGTTTCGCAAATTAGTGCATTTAGCAATTTATGTTGTTCTAGCGTTGCAGCTAGCTGTTGCTTAGTGCTTCAGAATGATGGATTAAAATGTTCTTTATACGGCGATAAATATAAACTTGAAAGTGAATAATGACGAGAAAACAGATCATAAATATTCTGAAAGGGTTTCATACAGTTTATATTTAATATGAAGATTCAGATTAGACTTATTTCTACTTAAACGGAGATTCTTCTATTTTCTAATGTGTAAAAATCTGAAATCTTACATGAACATCACATGGCAAATGTAAAATATATTTTAAGTTTTTAATTATGAGAAGTCAAAATTAAAAGCGTCAGTTGAAGTCACGTTAATGTATTTTGCTTCAAGATTGCACTTAATCTTCTCGTCACCGTATGAAGCGATCAAACTTCAGTCTCACACTCAAACAAATCGTTCACTTAGAGTATTGTACGGGTTAACTCGAGACACTTAACATTTTCATCTCACATCGAGATTAGATCAATAGTATGGAGCTCTCTGTAAAGGAACTTGTCCAGGGATGTACTTATCTCTGTTGCCAAGTAGCGAGCAAGGACCTTCGACCGGATGTAATTTCAAGGACATGAAACACTTCAGCTTTTTCTGAAAATGCTCTATCACACTCTGCCAATCTGTTCTCAACTACTGCATTATTTGGGACCATAAAGAATCTTCTGCTTTCTAAATTGTCACCATGGCTAATGTTAAAGCAGATTAGTGCCCACTTACCGCCAGGCAGACTGCCAAGTTATTTGCCAAAAACTAAATATGAACAAGAACATGGTAACTAGTAGAGGGAGTAACAAAATATTAGCAACGTTGGTACCGCTTCCTTTTCGCTATGATTAAGCACTCCTTGGGGATCTTTTCATCAAAGCATCACGATTTTTATGCTGGCCCTAATCCTATCCGCAACTTTACTACACTGTCTACTTTTTGTTGTGTTGAAATGACTTCAAGAGAATATTGTGTTTAATTGTCAAAAGATTTACACTTTTATCCTATGGTTAGTAAGAGGGCTCAATGCCTCGGTCACGCTTAGCCACCAAACAAAGTTTTAACTTTTCGCTCCAGAATATGTCACAGTTGTCCAAGATTAAATAAACATTACAATTGCAATTAAACCCGCAAACTATTATAGTTGTTGAGAAAGCTGACAGTCAGGGTCGGCAAGTAACCAAGTACACTTTGAACTACTAACTGTTATAGTGGGTAAGTATCAAGCTAAAATTATCTGGTGGTAGTCACCGTATTTGGTTTGAGAGTGATACTCAACTCATTTACTGCTATGTCAAAGCTAGTGCGCAGTAGTTTGCAATAACGTTTCGGACAATTTCTGGTAAATTCCCTATCAGAAAATTACAAAAACTAATCTGGATAAGCTGCTTTTACGTGACATTTCCCAAGTGTCGTTCTAGCTTTTATCAACGCATATGTATTACGTCTCCTTAATTCGTTGCTTTATCTACTTTTAGCCTAAATTTCCAGCCACACGCTTCGATAAATCTGATTAAATGAATTCGAAATGTAGGCCAGAAATATTATTAACATTTCAAGGATGTTTACCAATACTATACTACTATAAGGTGCTTCTAAATAAACTGTTTGCCTTGCTTATTAATTTAATGTTATAAAGTTTTCACATTATATAATATGTACAAGTATAATCCTCCTCATAAGCATGTATTCATAAGTGTACTTATTTACGCTAATATTATTACATTTTCAATTGTTCATACAATTTCAGCAAGTTCAATTTTAGCAATGTTTACTCTCGTAACCATTCGGAATAAATTATTAGGGTACATAATTAGCAGTTACCATTCACCGATTCTTTCCTGCATCAATTACTTCCTCTCAGAGGAGTCTCCGCCCCGATTCATAAGAACAGATTCGTGCAGGTAAATAAGTAAACTAATTCTATTTTGTTTTTGACCATGGTCGTCTGCTTAGTCGGATTTGCGTGTCGCTCTACCTTAATACATTGGTGCCTTCAGCCAGAATTTGAAACTAGAGCAAATAGTCGCTGAGGGCACCTGCAGTGGGAAACAGTCCTCACCTTAGGGAATCGCTGGTTGAGAGCAATGAGGAACAGACTGCTGAACAGATTTCATTAAAACGAATAGTGGTAAAGTTCGCCGACGCGTCGATCAATCACTGACAATCTCTGAAATACTACACGTGCATAATCCGTGTTGAAAACTTATCTACAGGCTACAACGAATCACGCCGCAAAAACTAACCATAAAAATAAACAGTGACCTTTCGCATAGTATCACGGATTTCAGCTAAAATACGAATCAGGTAACAGTTATTTTCAACATGGGAACATAATCAACATGGTAAATAAGTTCATCGAATGTTATAGCTACGAATCTCTATAAACCACATCACGTCTCAAACGTCTGAAATCACAAGTTAATTACAGTTTAAATGTAATTTAGTTTAACCTTCGTCCAATAATTACCTACATCAAAATGCTTAAACGTGTATGTTTCGTAATTAAACCATTACTACATTACACGAGCTAATGGAAAGTTTGCGTGAGAAGCTAAAATGTTCACTAAACACACATTTTATCTACAGTTAAGTCACTTTTCCAATAGACACTGATTGTTTTTCTTAGCAGAATGAAGACAATGTGTGCAAGGAAAACTAATCCATTAGTAGGTATGTACACTTATGTGCGAGGTACTTTAGTTCAAGACAAAGCAACAAAGGGAGCAAGCCCGCTGTACTCTTGTGGGGCATCCGACCAATAGAATGCTTGAGAGCGACCGAGTGATTCAACTCATTCACTTTGATCAGTTTCCGTTTACCGAACAAGATAATTGTTCTGCCAATCCAAACACTCGAAATTCGATGTAGAGGTTAAGTTTTTCTATTGGGAATTGTTTACACGTGTCTGCGGTGTCAACGACCCAAATTAATTCAATGAAAGGTGTAGTGTAGGCGAGCGAGAAAGAAAGACAAATGAGTTTATTGGCATTACCTCAAACTACAAATAAAATATTTAAAAAATTACAATGCCAAAAGGACCTCAGTTCAGCATAATATCAGATGACAACAGGTGTACCACCGAAAAATGAATGATGATATTATATTTTGAATATTTTCTGAAAGCATAAAATATTGACATATATCCATTACTGGATTTTCAGGTCCATTCATAAAATATGTTTGTTTCGAACTTTCTTTTCTAGATAGAAGTTTAATGACATCTCTCGAAGATCAGGGGTTATTATTACTTTCAGTTTAAAAATAATTTAATCCTGCAAACAGAGAAACAATAATAGCACAAATAAACATAACGAAAAAGCTTTGAATAAATAAACCCGACGTCATGACCAGAACGGTTGATTTATTTTTTGTTTCTGTTATATTGGTAACTAGCTGAACTGACCGACAGGCGTTGTCATATCCAATTTCGAAAAATTCATAGAAGAATCACATATAAAAAAGAAAATTCAGTTTTTCCTAAATTAAAAAAAAACGGAAGCTTCGAATAACGAACAATTTAAATTAAAAAAAAAATTTACTAAATCTATCCAGCCGTCATCAAGTGATGCGCTTGTTGATGGTAAGTGTAAATGTTTTTCGTTGGTACGAACAGCATTTCATTTTTATTCATCCAAGAACGAAAGCTGATCACTCGCTTTAATCTTAATCTACTATAACAGAACAAAGCCGCAGCTTTCAGAAATTCTAAAATGATTACAATCTAGAATTTGTTAATTAAAATACCAAGCTTTTGTAGTAGCCTAAGGGTTCAATCTTGCTGAATCGGATAAAACTAAGTATTTCGAACGTTTTTCTGTTAGTAAACCAATGAATAAATATTTACCGTTACGAGCATATTGGTCTGCTGGGTGGTTGAAAAATAAACAAAGGTCACCCACAGATGGTGACCGTACTTAAACAAATTATATTCTAGGAATTCTACTGATTTAAGAGTTTAGTAGGCACTTACAACGGTTTTGTACTTTTGAAAGTAGCTTTTCGTGGCTAGGCTACATGAACTACCCAGCAATTATACAATATTACACAGGGTAGTACTTAGGTACTGCCTGGTACAGTGCCTAGTACCCAAATCTACTTCGTGAGCTGATTTCTTTTTTTTTTCTGTAAAACAATCTAAGCACTACTTAGTATTAGCATTTCAAAGAAATTAGGGATTTCTATGGAAGGACTTAGCGTAGTGTTACAAGAAACACCACATTCTTTTCATCACTGAATAATATTGTAGCTTTGTCAGCTTTTCATAGTGAAAATATTTATCCCGAAACTATTCCAACTTTGAACAAAACTCAGAGCTTACATTACAACTTCATTAAATAGAGTGGCGATGGTGACATGTTTTTATACCAACTTCGTAATTTGTTCTTCCATAGTGATTAATTTAAAGAGAAAATATGTTAAGGATTTTAATATATCCCGCAATCCTGCACGGTGTGGAGGTAGGTATGTCATTTATGAATGAAGTTGTTTATATGTACAGATATAGCACGCCAGCTGTGAATTGTACGCTAGTTCATAATACCCGGTATTGGTAGACATGCAAGCGGAATATTAAGTACACTCCTACATGTTGTACTTGTGGTACGAGGTGTATGTGTCTACAGGGTGGCAAGGAGCACATGATTCTAGACCGACAACGAAACATTTCTCTGCTAGGGACGTAGAAATATTTCGTCCTTTTTTCAAAGAAAATATCGCCTGTTTCATAAAAAAAGTGTAAAAATTCCAACAAATGGTCGTTCAGTATCAATTACTGAATATATGGTAACAGGCTGCCAGTCGATGTCTTTGCCAACTTTTATATAAGCGATTTTAAAATCAAAACCCAATATTTCTTTTTTATGGAATGACATCTCGTAGTTCAGCCGATGAGATTGTTGGCTGCTTAACTGGACTTGCCTATGGCTACCCTAATAAATTAGGGCCTCGAGACAGGGCTTAAAAACGTAAAACGAAAGCGACTACATGCTAAGCGCACCTCGTGTGGGGTTCAGACCTCGGGTTAGGGCGTCGCTGAAGGGGGCAGCAAGGGACGGGTTGGAACTGAATGATAAAAATTCAAAACCGGACTACCGTTATAAATTGTCTAGGTTCAAATGCTTTGCATATGTAAATAAACGTATAAATGAATTATTGGTCTGGTTTACACAAAGGGTTATGTAATTACGGCATGTAGCCAGTGGCCGCACCTTATATATATTCTATTGTTAATTAAATTCGCTTAGCGCGCAAATTAGTTTAAAAAGTCAGCGAATAAATATCAAGAACGGAGTTTTAAATTGTGTTGGACGTAAATTCATCGTCAACCAGAATATTCCCGTTTGGTATAATTAATAAAAACTTGTTTAACATTGTTTACAAAACCATTTTGTTTTATTTTCCTCTCTGCGTCTTCTGATTTGATTTCATGTTATGTTTGCTGAACCTTTAGGGTAGCCTCAGCCATAGGACTGGATCTCCAAAACAGATCCGAGCTTTACAAAATCAGGGCTGGTACGTGACATGCATGATGAGCCTGGGAAAAAGGCCTCGTCTATGTGAGACAAAGTGGGCCATGATTGACTACGCGGGTTCAGTGCAGAATCTTAGATATCACATATCTTCGAATTTTTGGCTCTAGGACATGCTGGTTTCCTTACGATGTGTACCTTCACCGTTTTCAGAGCAGTGGTGGAGGAATAAATTACACATGCAAGAGTGCCCATCTGATTAAGAAACCACGATTTACAACCCATAAGCCGAGGCCGGTATCACTGGGCTACCACTGCTCAATTTCACTGTAGGTACGGGATATATAACGTCATTATGAGGTTGTGGTGTTGATGAGATTTTCTACTACCTACGTCTAATTGGGCACATACTGTGCACATAGTAAACCCACATATCTATCTTCACCATTTGTAAAAACTAACTCAAACATAATCTCAGAGTAATAATATGAAGTTATGTTATATGTTATTCTGTAGTGAATTTATTGGTGATATTTTTCAGAAAGGTCAGGTGTGTAGTACTCGCAACCGGCGTGTTTGTATGACCAGATGTACATATGAACGTAAACGAGGTAAAAGGGTCGTAGCAGGTGACGTTTCGTAAATTCTGCCTGTCTCCATAGAAAACCGGCGTAAGTTTATGTATGTAACTCATCATTTCATCATCATTTCAGCTGTAAGACGTCCACTGCTGGACTTAGGCCTCCCCCAATTTGGGAGGCTTTGCCATAATCGCCACGCTTGGCAGGCGGGTTGGCGATCGCAGTATGGTGCTAAAATGCATAGTAAACGCTGCTGCCCATTCTCTAGTAAGCCCTTAGTCGCCTTTTACGACACTCACGGGAAGTAATGGTGGTGTTATTCTTTACGTCTGGCATCACACGGTACCTCAAACTCTGAATAATAATGTGTAGTTTTACTGCTCTTTAGAACTGTACCTACTACTTGACTTCAACTTTGCTGAAATATATTCCTACATCCTTTTTGCAAGTCCTTGAGCAGACACCCAGGAAGAGTATCAACATGCAAAGTACGGAAGTTAATATGTAAATATTTTTCAACATGTGACATCTGCTGGGGACCGCGGGCGTCAGAATAACCGCAAGACTCGACGATTTAAAGGAGCTTACACAGTCACTGAGTTGTTTTACATAATGTAGATTTACTAGCAAGCTAAACTAGAGTTTTTTCTCAGAATTCTAGGCAAAAATAAACCTTTTTGGGCACAAAACGACGTCTAGAAGCTTTATTTTTTGCGTTAGCTGATTCCAGCTTACTGCAATCAGCTTTCAGAGCCTGATTATGGACAAATTTTTCAAACAGAGCTTTATCGTAAGACGTTGTCGTGAATATTTTTAAACAAAAACAGTTTTTTTTTCAATGATCGTTTTGAATGTAATACAATATAAGACAACTAACTATTTACATTTAGTATGAATTCTAAATAAATGACTAAGTAATTAACTAAAAAAAAATATTTTTGTTATTTTCTATAATATCTTACAATGTTTACACAATTTCCAATCGAAGTCTTAAAGAAAAACAGATGTACATGTATATATAAAAATAAATAATCATAAAGCATCAAAAATTTCGTCTGCATCGTTGTCAACAGGAAACGTACCCAAAAGGCTGGCAGCATTGCCACGTTGTATGGCAATGCTGATTCTATGACCAAAAAAAAAGCCAGCAAACTGGTCACGTGAAGAGTCGATCAGCCACTTGGCAATGTCTCGGAATACTTTGTGAGCACTTGGACCCCATGGCCACAGAGTTTCAACCCTAAACGGCTCGAACATATAATTTCCAATTAGATTATAATATTTGCGTTTTCAGCACCTGCAGCAACCGCTCCAGCACAGCCCGCCTTGCTAAGATGATGGGATGGCGCAAGGGTGTCGACACATGTTGCATCCCACTAACAAAATGTACAAAATTTATTTTGTTTTTTGATACCTTAGCAATCGTCCACATCGCTGTCATCCGCGAAAGCGCCCAGAATATTGGCAGCTTTGCCACGTAAAATGACAATGCTAATTTTGGCCAAAAAACGAGCTAGCCCAGACACTGAAGTGACTAGTAGGTGGGAAATTTCCTTAAAAAAGGAATTTAACCCGCCTGCATAGATAATAGATAGCTACATTCTAGAAGCAATTGAAGTGGGTATCGAATACGCACACCCCTATTTGTGATAACGTCATAACATTATTATTATTTTCCACATTTCGCACCTTTAGAATTATAGAGACCTAATTTGAAATTTTAAGATTTCAAGTTTGACTCTTAAAATGGTAAAACACTTATGAAAACTGAGATCTATTATTGTGATATAGGGTTCGGTTTTAATAAGAGTTTTATAATTTTATGAGTCAAAGTTGAAATCTTAAAATTTCAAATTAGGTCTCTATAATTCTAAAGGTGCGATTTCATAACTGTGAAACAAGAAAACAGTACAAGTATTGCCAATTTTTTTTCCTCTGGCGTAATAATAACAAACCATATTGAAGCTTTAAACAAACAAACAAAATCTATTCGCAAACAGTGTAAGTAACAATTAGTTTTGTTTGTATATCTATTAGATGTTCTAGACAGAAATATGATTGTAATAAAATATGTTTACTGAGTATTATTTTGTTTTGTCTCATCTCAATATTTTCAATCTAAATTGAAATATCGGTTTATTCAGAAATATTCATAATAATATGTTATTGCAATAGTAACAAAACGAATACTCCTGATAAATACAAGTATTTCAGTTTGACAGCATGTCTATTTAATGATTATGTGTAAACACACTTTATATTTATTTAAATCAGTTTCATGTTTCTGACTGTAATTACAGGTAGACAGCGATTGTGTGCAAATCAATTATGTAGCCGCGTAGCACGTCGTAGGCACTCGTAACACCTACCGCCTACGAATATGCTAGGAAAGGCTAGGCTAGTAGCAGTGCAAAGATTTGTCATATAAAAGTTACGGTATTTGACCTTATCATGTTGAACAATGTTTATCAGTCATGTGTTGTCGCGTGCGTTGTTGGGAATGCGTAAACGCAATTTTTAAGCTGAAGTTAAGAGTTGACTTAAATTGTGAGGTTAATTACACAATTAAGTATTATGAATACATGTTTCGTGTTTAGTAGGCAATTTTCACGGTGATGAGTAGACGAGAGATGAGTGACCGTCTCCTATAGACATTTTGCAAAATCAGAACCCGCTGCGTATTTGTTATTGTACTGGTCCCTTAAACAAGAACGCAGCGCGTGCCAGTATTTTCATCCGTACGATATTTCAATTGCTATTTGTATTTTAATTTTAAAAGAAAATAAAAATTTAAAAAATACCCATCCATTTTACGTATTGCTTTAATAACAAAAAGGTTAAACGAAGTCTTGTTTTTTTTTTTAAAGAGCGTTTATTAATTTGAATAACATTTACCTTAGCAGAGAAAGTACGTAATAAAGGTGAGAGTTTGCCGAGAGCGTCTCGCAAATTAGTGCATTTAGCAATTTATGTTGTTCTAGCGTTGCAGCTAGGTTGCTTAGTGCTTCAGAATGATGGATTAAGATGTTCTTTATACGGCGATAAATATAAACTTGAACGTGAATAATGAAGAGAAAATGGATAGTAAACATTCTGAAAGGGTTTCATAAAGTTTATATTTAAAATGAAGATGTGGATTTTATTGATTTCTACTCGAACGATGATTTATCTATTTTCTTATGTGTAAAAATCTGAAATCTTACATGAACTTCACATGGCATCTTTAAAATACATTTTAATTTTGAATTTTGAGCAGTCAAAATAAATGCGTCAAGTGACATTAATATTTTATATATTTCTTCAAGATTGCACTTAATTTTTCCGTCACCGTACGAAGCGACCCAACTTCAGTCTCACACTCGAACAAATCGTTCGCTTAGAGCATTGTACGAGTTAACTTGGGACACTGAACATTTTCATCTCACATCGAGATTAGCTCAATAGTATGGAGCTCTCTGTAGAGGAACTTATCCAGGGATGTACTTATCTCTGTTGCGAAGTAGCGAGCAAGGACCTTCGATCGGGTGTAATTTCAGGGACATGAAACATTTCAGCTCTGTCTCTGCGTTTGAACCTTCAGGTTTGTAAATTTACACCATATAAAATGTTAATGGAAGATAGTGTCCACTTACCACTAGGTAGACTGCCAACTTATTTGCCAAAAACTAAACAAATAAACATGAACACGGCAAATAGTTCTGGTAACTGGTAGATGGAAGAACAAAATAGTCGCAACGTTGGTACCGCTTCCTTTTCGCTAAGTTGAAGCACTCCTTGGGGATCAATATAGGATCCTTTCATCAAAGCATCACGAGTTTTATTCTGGCCCAAATTCTATCCGCATCTTTACTGCACTGTCTACTTTATGTTGTGTTAAAATGACTTCACGAGAATAGTTTGTTTAACTGTAAAAAGATTCAAACTTTTAACCAATGGTTAGAAAGAGGGCTGAATGCTTCGGTCACGCTTGGCCACCTCACAAAGTTTTAAATTGTCACTCCAGCAAAATTCACAGTTGTCCAAGATTAAATTAACATTACAATTGTAATTGAACCCGCAAACTATTATAGTTGTTAACAAAGCTGAAAGTCAGGGTCGGCAAGTAACCAAGTACACTTTGAACTACTAACTGTTATAGTGGGTAAGTATCAAGCTAAAATTGGCTGGTGGTAGTCACCGTATTTGGTTTGAGAGTGATACTCAACTCATTTACTGCTATGTCAAAGCTGGTGCGCATTGGTTTGCATTAAAGTCTCGACCATTCCAGGTAAATTTCCTATCAGAAAATTACAAAAACTAATCTGGATAAGCTGCTTTTACGTGACATTTCCCAAGTGTCGTTCTGGCTTTTATCAACGCGTATGTATTACGTCTCCTTAATTCGTTGCTTTATCTACTGTTAGCCTTAATTTCCAGCCACACGCTTCGATAAATCTGATTAAATGAATTCGGAATGTGGGCCAGAAATGTTATTAACATTTCAAGGATGGTGGTTACCAATACTATACTACTGTAAGGTGATTCTGAATAAACTATTTGCCTTGCTAATTAATTTAATGTTATAAAGTTTTCACATTATAATTATAATATCATCATTATCATCATCATTTCAGCCGTAAGACGTCCACTGCTGGACTTAGGCCTCCCCCAATTTGGGGGGCCTTGCCATAATCGCCACGCTTGGCAGGCGGGTTGGCGATCGCAGTACGGTGGCAAAATGCATAGAGAACGCTGCTGCCCATTCTCTAGTAAGTCCTTTAGTCGCCTTTTACGACACCCATGGGAAGAAATGGGGTGGTGTTATTCTTTACGTCCGGCACCACACGGTACAATAATATAATTATTATATGTACAAGTATAATCCGCCTCTTAAGCATGTGTTCATAAGTGTACTTATTAACGCTAATATTATTACATTTTCAATTGTACTGCGTGAAGTTGGTAAATCTGGCTCTGCTTACACGAATATTTTTGGCTAGCTCAATTTTGGCAATGTTTACTCTCGTAACCATTCGGAATAAATTATTAAGGTACATAATTAGCAGTTAACATTCACCGATTCGTTCCTGCATCAATTACTTCCTCTCAGAGGAGTCTCCGCCCCGATTCATAAGAACAGATTACTGCAGGTAAAAAGTAAACTAATTCTATTTTGTTTTTGACCTATGACATCTGTTTAACCGGACTAGCGTGTGTCTATCTTAATAAATTAATGGGTCTCCATCCAGAATTTGAAACTGGAGCAAATACTCGCTAAGGGGACCCGCTGTGGGGAACAGACTTCGGCTTCGTTAATCTCTGGTAGAGTGCAGCGATGAACAGGCTGGACTGGAATGATAAATTATTAAGGAACAAAATGAATGCTACAGGCTCAACAGGGTGACGGGGACACTGATTTGGACATCGTGGTGGGCCTCGGCAGCGAGGTTGGAACGACGGTGGCTTTTGACAGCGTGTCTTTAGAGTGCTAGTGAGTGTGCTACTTTCCTGGAGGAGGGTTATAGTGTCATCGGGAATGGTTAGGGTATGCTTCGGTTGGTGAACCCTACTCATGCGGGAGGGAGTGAAGCGGGTGGCTCCGTGATCAGGGGATTGGGGTACTTTACAGCAGAGTCGAAGAAACGTTTAGAAAGGCGTTTCATGAACTGCTGGATGGTGGGCATTCTGAGATTTAGATGGAGATTCTCGTTTCTGACATAAAATATTTCTCACATAACCTTTCTAAGGAAACGGTTATGAAGGGTCTGCATCCTATGGATGTGGTTGGGCTTAGCGTGCGTGAAAACTCTGTACGCATAGTCATGATATGTATGGGCGTCGTTTTATATGTTTATTAACTTTTATTCTATCACCATCTGCCTATCCATTTTATTTTTCAGGTCAGGTTCCAGCCTCACCGAAACTAGCCGAATACCAATATTTTACATGGAGTGACTGGTTATCTGGCCTCCACAATCCATTTACTGTGTAATACGATACCCCCGGGGTAAGATTAGTTGTATGGTGACCCCTAATGACTGTCAAAGATCTGCGAATAAAAGGGACCAACAGCGTGATTAACTCGTGCACGCTATAGTATTGCCTAGAGATGCTACCGCTACTTGCAAGGTGTTAGAGTTCGTAAACTATTATCTATGGGCTTATTTATTAGAAACAACGATTTCTCGCAGGAGTTGCCTACATGAAGTGTAAAATGCATATGCCTAGCTTACAGTATCACGGCACGTATAACAATAAATGTTAACGAAATGCAAACGCTTCTCACAAATTGACATTCTTACAGCATCCTGCGGATTGTTCTACCGCAACCCAATTACGTTCTCATGAATAAATAAAATGTTATGTTCAACATAATAAGGTTGTTTGGACACCAGTAACAGTACACAGTAACAGTACAAAGCTCAAGCAGAAATCACGTATTTAGATGTTACTGTTATGAGTATTTGACTTTATTATATTACTAATTTGATACCAACCCGCACTGGGCCCGCGTGGTGGATTACGGCCTCTCCCCTCCCTCTAACCAAAAGCAGGTCTGTGTCTCAGCAGCGGGAACAATATAGGCTGATTATTATGTTATATTGCTGATTTGTATCCATATTTTTCTGTTTAGATAAGGTCCGGATCTGCGAGCTTCAACGTTTTCATAACTAAAATATATTCCATTCCAATTAAGCACGGATCATCTACCAGGCCACTCAGAAAGTATTACGAAAAAAAGTTTTTTTTGTATGAGAGACTGGTCAGTTATAAACTATTATAAAAATTATGATTATTTATAAGTAAAATAGGTACGTTCCAATTTCAAAATTTCTCTCCACATTTTTTGCGAGCTAATTAAATTATTGTGTCTCATTGGAAAATGGATTAGCACCGGGAACATTTTCGCGCTATGATTTTTTACGATTTCAAGTGTCGCCAGAAACCGGACGAATCATACGATAGACTTAAAATTACATTCATGGATGAAGGCCTTTCCAAGGCAACTGTGTATCGTTGGTATGACGAATTCAAACGTGGTCGACTAACTTTGGGGGATGAAGAAAGAAATGGTCACCCTTTAACGGCTGTTACGGAGGAAAACGTGCTAGCAGTGAAAAAATTAATTCAAGACAATAGGCGAATTACGTGTCAGGAGATTCAATACATACTGCAGATTGGATCGAGAAGCCTTCACGAGATTCTACACGTGCATCTTCGCGTGAGGAGGATAGTTTCACGCTGGGTACCGCACAACCTCACCGATGCTCAGAAGCAGGCCCGGGTGGAATGGTGCCGTGATATGATAAACAAATTTGAAGCAGGCTCGTCTCGGCGTGTTTACAATATTATTACAGGTGATAAGTCCTGGAATTATCAATATGATCCAGAAACGAAGTGCCAGTCGACGGTTTGGATGTTTCAAAACGAATCAACGCCTACCAAAGTGAAGCGATCTTGAGGCGGGGGGAAGATTTTGATCGCAAGCTTTTTCAATTTGACTGGCTACTTCCCTTAACCCCTTAATCCCTTTACGAAACCAAAGAAGCATCAACGCGGAATGGTATACTACCAAATGCTTGGCAGAAGTTTTCTCTGTTGTGAGCAACAACCGACCAAACACAGGGCTCCGCGGGCTACTGCTCCACCACGACAACGTGCCCACGCACACCGCGCACAAAACGAGGGACTTCTTGGACAGCACGCCGGTCAAACTTCTGGGTCACCCTCCTTACAGCCCTGACCTAGCACCGTGTGACTTCTTTTTATTCCCAAAAATTAAAAATCAGCTCAAAGGGATACAATTTTCGTCGTCGGAAGATGCGCTGACAGCGTTCGAGCAGGCTGTAAACGATGTGTTTACGGCGGACTGGAAAAAGTGTTTCGAAAACTGGTTCAGACGCATAAAACTTTCCATAGAGGCTAGTGGAGAGTATTTTGAAAAGATTGAATAAAAAAATATTTACCTATAGAACACTTCTTTTTATTTTCGCAAAACTTTCTGAGTGTCCCACGTATAATAGTTTCGTCTTTACTTTTGGGTTTTCGTTATTTATGTTTCTGTTTCGACTTCATAAATAACATCTACTGCTGCTTTCAGCTGAATAAGCTCAAAGGAATATTTTAAATGTTAAACAAAATGCTAAATATTATTTTGTTCAATAATTTTTCAATAACATCTACTTATTATTTGTTAAAAGTACACCTTTAATATTTACAGTTCAGATTTAAACAAAACCTTGTGCATTGCTTTGTTCCTTTTGTTCAGATTTTAGTGAAAGTTTTCCTATTGATTTCTATGTAGTTTCCTGTCTGCCATTATACGTACATACAGAAACTATTCCACAATCTATGTTAAAGTTGGTTGGTATAGCTAGTAACAAACAGGGGCTGGTACCATTGTATAGATTAGTATCGGTCAAAGTTCAAAAGTAGGTAGTTATGAGTTTTGACGGATTTATAGCTGCATAACCGTTTTCCAACTACCTGTTAAACATTGTGGTCGTTTAACTACGACATGACGCAACATGAATTTCTCGTTGTGGTTAAATCGGGAAATTTGCTTCAGATTTTGACCATTTCCAATTTGGAGAGAACGAGCGTGGGGATTGATGTTGGTTCCTTATCTGAACGAGCTTGGGCAGTCGGGACGAATGCAGCTGTAACTTTTACTATAAAAAGTTGACTTGGTTTATTTTTTCATGTTTTTTATTAACTCACGATAACTAGTGGAAATGTAATTTAATAGAATGCTTACATCATGTCATAAAAGACATAAACATTTGTTTCAAGAAATGACAGATAGAAATAAAGTTCATTTCTTCGTCTGGATCATAAATTTGCATTGCAGCTGCAAAGATATAAGTTTTGCAATAGTTCAAGAATAAAAAAAGTATTGCTTTTCTATTCTTGGAATATTGCAAAAATTATTGCAGTACTTAAAAAAAACAAAATTAGAAAAAAAATATATTCGAACTAGGCTGAGAGTCAGATCTATAGAAACGTCTAAATTACATAAGACAGTGCCCCAAAACGCCTGCCCTTTACCACTTCCTAGGGCTTTAGTGCAGAAGAAATGGTGCTACAAACTCCCCAGTAATACAGCTGTCTGTTAAGTTAGACTGTTAAGTCATTAAATCGTTCCCTAACGCTAATATTATAATAATAAACCAATTTAACTACTTAATTTCAAATGAGCCCGAGAAATTACTCCAATGGTTAATGACTTCAAACGGTTTAGGATGTGTCGTTAATTAATTAAACAAAATTACCGTAGTACCTGGTGTCCAGGCGCCGTTCTAGCGCGAGTTCAGTCAATCACGTTGCCTACATTTATCGGATACGGCGCGTAAACCTATTATTGTCACGTGTCATTGCCGCACCAAATTGTTGTATGTTCGAGATTCCGGCAATTACAATTAATATAGAAATAACATAACATTTAACGATGGGTTTGTAGTGAAATCCTTCACATAACTTCCCATTTCGTGATTCAGGCAGAAAGTACAATACATTTTGTGAGTACGGGATAGAACTTACAACTCGTAAATCGCGGCCTTGCCACTTTGCCACCACATCACTGCTGTATGTAAGTGGCGGGACCTTCTAGAAGCGCTACTCAGAGGCAGGTAATTCCCGCAGACTTAGTACTACATCAGGTATATACTCAATTTTCAATACAATTTTAAGTGCCAAATTTAAGTTATGTGATTAAAATATTGGTCCCGCCAATTTAATGATTCATGTTATCGTTGAATTCATATGATAATCGTTAGAGCTCGTGCAAAATCAATAGTGGAAACTTAGTACGTCCCAAGTACATGAAAGTGTGTAATTTTCTTAATTATTCATAACCTAAGTACATCAAAAGTTATTGACCTAAGTACATCAAAAGTTATCTATCATTCATCGTTACCTTTAATGGACACATCTATGCAGAAATGAAACAAGCGACACACATAGTACAAATAGTACATATGTAGTACAAACACTTTAATGTGATACATTTCAAATTGGGGACTTGATCCCGTCATCTTGACGCTCACGAAAACTAGAGCATGTAATGACTGGTGTGAGTACAGTTTACAGAGTGCCAAGCTGAAGTTTCCCGAAACACCTTTGATAAGGCAAACTTTGCACGAAATTGCAATGTATGGCTACGTAGTAACCGAAGCAAGAATTATCACAACGTTACGAGACGACGGCTACGTGCTACGGCGTAGCACATAAGACGTTCGATGTCTGTACACCGTTGCTCATGTGTAAAAAGCAAAGTTTAGGTCGGGAACAAAATTTGCAGAAGCGAAGAGCTTACTACGGAACAATGACAGCAAGCTCATCATTCCTGTAACCTTTGTTTACATGCCAAGAATTGCTTGAGGATGTCAAGTTTTGTAAGTTATTGTTGATGATCTAAACTCCGGTTTAGATATTATCTTATTCACAGATCGCAATTTTCATTCATTGCTGAAAAACGGAATCCCATTACCTGTGATGCATTCTTGATACTTTATAGGTTTTTTTTGAAGTATTTAAAAGTCATATGTCTCGTTTTTTACTGTTTTTAAATGTATTATTTTATAAAAACTTTCGTTTTAGTATCAGAAGGTTTTCTTGTAATTGGTTTTCAAAATTAAACAATAGGTTTATTTTAGAATCTTACCTTTACTCGTTAAACTATTGTCGTTTATTATAAGATTAGTATTTTAATCACACCAAATGCCTCTTAAAACTAGCGTCATAAAATCTAACATGAGCTACATAATATACTTATATTTTAAATAACTTATTTCTTTCATTTCCCGACCGGCTCCCCAAATTTTGCTAATTATGTTTATGTTCCAAAAAATAGGGGCCAAGCCTGTTGCCATCAACCGGGCACAATCCGGGATCCGGGCTGATACTCAGAAATTCCAGATAGAAAAACCCAATAACATTTTGCTCAACCTGGCAATACCGGTGAGCCCTGTACCTCTCTATCAGGGCTTCTGTAACGGATAAAGGTATGTGTGCTTATTAATAGTCATAATATTTGCTTGTAGAATTGACAAGTTATAATATACGACATCGCCTGGTAACAAGAATCTAGTGAAACTCTCTCATTAAGTAGTACCAATATTGAACATTATTGGTGTTTACCAAATTAGCATTAGAGCTTACTGAAGATACATTTTGCTTGTTTAGTTGAACGATAAACAGCGTTTATGACAAATTATCTTAACTCTAGAGCTAATTGGAGAAAAGATCTAGTTTTAGTATTTATGTACAGTATTTGTATAAGGCATATAGATGTGTCATGATTTTCAATGACAAAGAAAAATAAATAAAACCACACATACTACCATAATTAGCATCTAATGAATGATTGTGTTGACCTTCTTTATATTTCTTAAGAAAATAAGATTGCGATACCGTCTAGACAGCCTATTTAAACATGTACTAAAAATAAGTCACACCCGTAAATATAAAAAAAAACCTTTTTACACGCTTTATATTAGCTTCACTTGTAAGTTTGTATGTTTGTTTGAAACCGACTCCTTATAGCGCGATTTTGACCCACTTTAAACAACCAGATTTCATTCAAACTTTGCACACCTGTCAAGGACCGATGACAATGCAATAATTTCATAAATTTGTGCCATTATCCTTGCCAGGGTTACCAGGACAACAAAAAAACTGTCTTCGAAAACTACGCTGACATACGTCACAAACTGCGCTGACATATGTCACAAACTACGCTAACATACGTCACAAACTATGCTGACATACGTCACAAAAACTACGCTGACATACGTCACAAACTACGCTGACATACGTCTCAAAATTCGAAACACCCTAAAAAATAGAAAATAAATAATAGTTTTAAAAAAAACCCGCTTCCATTGAAAACCAAACTAAAAAGTACAAAATAATGGAAAAAAGCGTGGGGTGCTTGACATCAATAAAAAAATACCTTAAAAACCACCCCACGCTTTTTTCCATTATTTTGTACTTTTTAGTTAAAATTGATAACCAAACTTGTCTTTTAGTTTTTAAACTATTATATAATAACATCGTAAAGCGATCATTAATCCACACACCAAGAACCCCGAAGTAAAATGGAAAGAAAAACAAACAATACACTATATTTAGCTTCTTACCAGTTCTTCTTAACTGTTAAACGTTTGGAAAGGACAGCTTTAATTGCTCAATATCCATTATCATGCATCGAAAATTTCCGGCCCGTACTTACCCGTTCGTTTCGATGCCCGGTGCTGTAGAGAGGTCGGAAACCCACAGGATTGGAATAAGACGAAAATAGAACTTGGGATAGTGAAACATTCATTAGTACTTAAGGAAGGAATATAATATGGATAGGTAGTTAGGTACTTACTAGAATCGGTGTAAGTTTTGGTTTTCTTAGTAATCTGAAGCATTCGCGAAGCTTATTTAAATAAAATTGAGATATCATTCCAGTTCTCGAACAACTTTATTAATTATGTTATCTGAAATTTGTTTTCAACGCAAACGTTAGGTCATTCTTAATGTAATTTTTGGAATGCGTATCTAGAAGTTCCATTTCACTTTTCCGCGTCAATTTCATTATTTTGTCAATAATAACTTTAAATAAATAATGAAGCTGAACAAAGCTGAGTAAAAGCGTAGATAAGCAATTCTTTGAGTAAATCCAGGCTGGTTTACCAACGCGACGTCCAAAAAATATTAGAAGTCGTTTCTCGTACTTGGAAGCCTACTTCAATTGTTTTTCGCGATCCTACGGGAATATCTCTTGAAATAATTCCTTGTCTGAATAAGGTACTTCTGGGAAGTCGAGTGAGTGATTGATACTCACTATAGAATGATGAACGATAAAACTGGTTGTTATTGTGATTTAATATTCTTCCGAACTCACATTTACCTACCTTATCGCATATTATGCAATTTTTATTTTTTGGTGACTCTTAGGATATAATTTGATTTCGTACAAATTTCCTGCTTCAGACAAGGTCGCATTTAATTCTTCCTTTTGTGAAACATTAGGAACAAGTTTGCGCTCAAAAACTAGGTATAAATAATTCATCAATCACATTTGTGCGTATCTAATGAAAGTTTCGTGTCGGCTCAGTCACGCACTAACTGTATTCAAAATCAGACGTGCTCAATATTTTTGTCTTTTGGATATTAATTTTGATCGTTTTCTGAGACAGCCGAATCTGCAACCTTTTATTTTTAAGAGTCTGTGTCTGCATGAAGGGTTTAAAAATTGCGTTACTGTTCAGGTACACCCAACTTAGTGTGCACTCAGCACATGATATACAAGCGGAACAAAGTTTTTTCTGACCCAATACAGGGTGATATAATATTCACCTTGTAAGAATAAATTTTCGTGCCGCTAATGCATTTTCGTCACGTCATACTCCGCACGACGTTATTAAACTTAAAATCGACGTTATTGAATTTAATTTCGCGTCTGCCACTATTATGTGCAATTTTCAGCTTCAAAATAACACCTTTAGAAAAAAGTCTGGCTTTTAAGGCTCACTATGACGTACTTTAGGAGCTATTTATGTAATAATAGGTTGGCACTAGTTGAGAGCATGTTGTGGTATCTGTCCGCTCATGTTCAGGCACATTAAGTGTGTCGCTCTTGGTAAAAGCTTTTAACTGGAATCAAGATAGTTAGTTGTAGTATGCCTGAATTTATTTTTATATGTTTTTCAGACATATTCAGGTGTAGAATTGTATTCACCTAGCTTTACCCATCAGCAGAAAATACTATGAAAAAAAAAACTATGTACGTAGTAAAATTGTTTTTGAGTTACCTACTGTTTCATTTCCAATACGGATTTTTGACGTAAAACGTATTAAAAAAAAACCGAAACATGTCAGGCCTTGAACCGTACATGAGAACAGTGGTGGCCCAGTGGTAACGGCTGTGACTTACGATTCGCAGGGTGTGGAACCCAAGCACGGGCACTTTACTTTGATCACTTCTCTCAAGACGGTGAATAAAAATATCGTAAGGAAGCCGGTATGTCCTAGAAGTAAACAATTCTAAGACAACCCGCACTGGGCCTACGTGGTGGTTTATTGCCCATTCCCTCTCACCGGGTGGAGGCCCATATCCCAATATAATGCACCTACTTAAATCAGAGATTTACTGTCACAGTCAACGGTCGTGCGCCCCGACCGATCGTTTTGTATCGTATGTGTCGTATCGTTAAGATGTACTCAGACTCGTTGCGAATATTCAGTTGCCATGTTAGTATTTGTTTTTTGAATTTATTAAACTTGCGTATCGTAGCGCAGCAGTTGTTCGAGCCATCCTACATAAACTTACACTAATATTTAACCAAATTCAATTGTAACCGCAACAAGAGACCAGGCTAAACTAACCCTAAAAGTCTTTTCACCTTGTTGTACCGTGTGGTATTGATCCGTCTAATCTAAAAGTTAACTCTACACCGTAAACCGTTTTAAGAGCTTATTAAATATGTTCTGGAATTCAATAAACTCTCAATTGATTTGTTTGGCTTTTGTTAATTCTGACAACTAATCACAGCGGCTTATGTGAGATTTGGCAAATTTACTAATCAGGGGTTTGGCTTTTACAAACTGGGGATTAATACATCAAGAGTACCAATAAAAGGGTGAAAAATAAACGTAAATAAAGACTACCCGTGTTTATATTATGACCCATATTTTTTACCCTTTTGCCCATTGTGATGATCCCAGTCATCAACTTTTTAAAATGATAAAAGTAATTTTAGTTATAAGACTTACGAAAAGGCATGTCACTAATGTAATTAAGAGTGTAATATTTTGAGACACTAAAAGTGAATTCACTTCAGCACTGAAAAAGTTTACAGACTTATATTGAGAGTGAAACATCACATCATAATGAATCAATTTTGACTTCCCCTTTGCCCTCATGGTCGCAAGCACTACTTTTGAGCATGGAGTCCAGGGTCGAAACCCAGGTCTAGCAAAGTATTTTGAGTTTATCCATTACGAATGCCTTGGTAACAGGCCGGAATATCGCGGTTCGCGGTGTGATCGTTCCTGCTCTGATCTCTCCGGTGGTGTCGGATTACGTGCTGTCCCTCCGTACTATGAAGGTACGACTGAACCTTTGTCTGCACACACAATAATGCACTATCATGTCTCCTGCGCGGAAAACTAGTCTCCGTTGACATTGGCGGCCATTGCCGAGATACGGCTGGATAAATACATATTACATACCTATGTTTAATATACTTAAACACTCCACCTGATCCCACATAACGTGCAGCTTGCGAAATATGCTTCAGTAAATACATATTGTGTAGTACCACAAATAACTCTTCACCGCTGCAGTCCCTAATTGTGTTTACACACAGTTAATTTCAATGGTTGACGGTTGTTCATTGTATAGTGCCTACTAACACTGTAACATGTTCAAATTATACAGTAGCATAAATTGTTTTGCATTAAAATAAGATTTAATTTAAATGGTTGAAATATTATGAGGCCGGCTAGATTATAAATCAGAATTGTGGCTTTTAAAATACATTTCATTGCCAGGTCCAGCGAGCCCCTTTTTTTTTTTTTTTTTTTGGCTGAGAAATCATCAAATGACTTCTCCCGCTCTGGGCGGAGCGGGAGGGCATGTCAGACTTTTACTGACTAAAACCCACCCGTGTTCCTTCAGTTGCCCATGTGCCAGAGTCACGGTATCTCTTTCGAACAATCTCGCGACACTGGCAGTCCAACGAGCCCCTGGCGTGTGAAAAGGACGTCTCAGCTCGCACGCACATGTTATGTTATACTTCTGAAGATAATATTTTATTCTCAGCCTTTTACTAACATGTCTTAAACAATAAACATTTGTCTAAAGGATCTTAAGCCCAAACCCTCTGTTAAAAGCACCATTGGGTACTTAATCGTATTTATGCTTATACTATTTATTTTGCAGTTGAAAATTGATAAGCACAAGGTTCGTTTCAAGCCTTTGGTGTCCTAAGATAAGACACTAGCAGTGGCAAAATTAAGTCAACAATATCTGTCAAATTGGGACTTCATTTCTTATATACGTCTTTATTTTTTAACGAGTCATATACGTATAATGTACAGGTAATTAAACCATAACACATTTAAATGAAAACGGTGCTTACACAACGAAATTTAAATAATAATGTAAAAACACCCTTATGCCTAAGTCGAATACAAATACATTATTTACATAATTATCGTTCCCGACATGTATTCTAGGAAAGACAAACTATATCACGTACAGACAACCACAAAAACCTTCATCATCTTAATCATAATTTCAGCCGACAGACATTCATTTCTGGACATAGGCCTCCCCCAATTTAGGGGGGTTTGCCGTAATCGCCACGCTTGACAGGCGAGTTGGCGATCGCAGTATGTCGGCAACATGCATAGAGAAAACTGTTGCCCATTCTCTAGAAAGACCGACAAAAACCTTATTATAAAACAATTGTGTCAGTCGTCTTTAACATTATTCTACACTCTCCTGAGTAAAATCACTACAAACTAACAAAATGCCAGTAATTTAGTAATGGGGATATTTTGATTCCCAGTAGGTATGATTAGTTTTCGACTAGCGTTAACGGTTGCAGATTATCAACTTGGCTAGGGGTACTGGTCCTGTGTTCGATTCCCAGGTCGAGCAGTGTTATTAGGTTTTCTAAATGGAATTTCTCAGTCCCGGAGTCTGGATTTGCGGCAGGTTGATGGGAATAGGCTCGCCCCCTATTACATGTAAATTAAACAAAACTGCCCAAATGTGGGTATATCTCTGCCCAAGCCTTCGGGGAAAGAAGGCGTGATATTATGTTATGTTTATGTACTTTGTGTGAGTCTTTTAGTGTTTTATATCCATAAAACTTATAGGTAGGCTTATTATTATGTAGGAAAATCACGCGAGTAAAGCTATTCATGAGAAATAATACATACCCTCACTTCGTGAATGATGTGTTAATTAATTATGAATTAAAGATTTATTAAGCTCGTGTTCGTTAAATTATTAAATTTCGTAACAACAATTTTCCTGAAAAATGTGTTAATTTTAAACGTTAAAACAATTTTAGCTTAATGATCCGAAAAATTTCACTGTGTAACACATTCTTCAAGAATAATGTGCAGCCCAGACTATTCAAAACTATGTACTTGTTCGGGTGGCATTATATTCTAACCGGATGCAGCTGAATACCAGCATTTTTCATGGAGTGACTGGCTATCTGATCTCCCCAACCCAGTAACTGTAAAATACGATACCCCTTGGTAAGATGGGTTGTCAGTGTTTCGGAATTCAAAGATCTGCGAGTGACAGGGACCAACGTCAAACGTGATAAACATTATTCAATGATTATTTATTGTTACACGTGTAAGCTATAGTATTGTCTAGTGATGCAACTGCTACTTCCATGGTAGTGTTAGAATTCGAAAACTATTATCCATGAGCTTATTTACTAGAAAAAACGTTTTCTCGCAGGAGTTGCCTTCACGAAATGTCAAATGTACATCCCTTGCTTCTAGCATCACGGCTTGTATAACAATAAATGTAAAAGAAATGCAAACGCTTCTCACAAAGTGACATTCTGACAGCATCCTGCGGATTGTTCTACCACAACCCAATTACGTTCTCATGAATAAATAAAATGTTATGGTCAACATAATCAGGATGTTTGGACACCAGTACACAGTAACAATGCAAAGCTCAAACAGAAATCACGTATTAATTTGATGTTACTGTTTTGAGTATTTGACTCCATTATGTTGCTGATTTTGATACATATTTTTCTGGTTAGTAAAGTTCCGGATCTGCGAGCTTCAAAGTTTTCATAACTAAAATATATTCCATTTCAATTAAGTATGGATCATCTGTAATAGTTTCGTCTTTACTTTTGGGTTTTCGTTATTTAGGTTTCTGTTTTGACTTCATAAATAATATCCAGTGCTACTTTCAACTGAATAAGATCAAAGCAATATTTTAAATATAAAACAGAATATCTCATATATTTAGTTCGGTAAATTTTAAAAAGACATATATTTATGATATGTGAAAAGGACACTTTTAATATTTACAACGTGATCCATTTATTTCAACAAAACCTTTTGCATTGCTATGTTACCTAAAGATTATTTTGTTCAATATTTTTTCAATAACATCTACTTATTATTTGTTAAAACCTTGTTACCTTTAAGATTTACAGTTCAGATTTAAACAAAACTTTGTGCATTGCTTTGTTCCTTTTGTTCAGATTACTGAAAGTTTTCCTTTTGATTTCTATGGAGTTTCCTTTCTGCCATTATACGTGCATACATAAACTATTCCACAATCCATGTTAAAGATGGTTGGTAAAGCTGGTAACAAACAGTGGCTGGTACCATTATATAAATTAGTACTGGTCAAAGTTCAAAAGTGGTTATGGGCTTTGACGGATTCATAGCTGCATAACCATTAATTCTAAACTAAACATTGTGGTCGTTTAACTACGACATGACGCAACATGAATTTCACGTTGTGGTTGAATCGGGAAATTTGCTACAGATTTTGGCCATTTCCAATTTGGAGAGGACAAGCGTGGGAATTGATGTTGGATCCTTATCTGAACGAGTTAGTGCAGTCGGGACAAATGCAGCTGTAACTTTTACTATAAAACGTTGACTTGGTTTACTTGTACATGTTTTTTATTAACTCATGATAACTAGTGAAAATGTAATGTAACGTCATGTCATAAAAGACATAAACATTTGTTTCAAGAAATGACAGATATAAATAAAGTTCATTTCTTCGCCTGGATCATAAATTTGCATTGCAGCTGCAAAGATATAAGTTTTGCAATAGTTCAAGAATAAAAAAGTATTGCTTTTCTATTCTTGGAATATTGGAAAACTTATTGCAGTATTTAAAAAAATCTTTCTTAAATAGCATTCACAGGTACAACACTCAGATACTTTAATAATATTGTGAAGAAAATGATATGAGCGCGGAGTGTGCAGCTGGTTGCGAAGTTATTCTTTTCAAGTAGGTAAGAGGTGCTATTAAATCATTTTAAAATAAAAATCTACTTAAGTTTTTATCGTGAGGTAAGCATAATAAGTTTGTATTGTTTTAATAAAGCAGGCAAGGCAACTTCAAATTAAGCAAAGTAAAAATATCATACCAACCTGGATTTTATTCCAGGATAATTGAAAAATAAAATAGAATTCTATATATTTCAATTAACGCTGGAAGAGATCAAGTTTCAAACTTAATAATAAACGTGCTGCAATTTTCCAGACATGTTAAATTAGACCTTAGTGAATACTATCTTTTCCTGGTTTCTGATAATATGGAGTACCTTTCTGACCGAAATTCCAACTCGAGCACACGTGTCCCACAGAGTCTAGAACAGAATATTGGATTCAAACACATTTTTTATGTTAAATAGGCCAACAGCTCACCTGATGCAAAGAGGTTACCGCGCGGCCTTATACACCTGTAACACAAAGAGTTGGGGGTATTTTAAAGGGGAAGCGCAAAGGTAGCCCACGAAATTAAAATGTTCTAAAGTTTTTTTTTTTTTGTGATTTTTAGTTCAGTTTCAGGCTGTACGTTGGAGATAATATGAATCACCACCTTAACAGTCAGAACATATGAGTTTCGCTTGCTATCCTAGCACAGCCCCCTTTCACCTTTCACCTCTCAAATAGTAACAAAAGACATGGTGGGGGCACTGCAACTCAATTTAATAAACCATTTCTAAATGTCGTACATAATCGTGTTTTATGGGTGGGAGTGTAGAGTGCGGGTAAGTATGCTTATTTATAGATACTCACTCTACCTTACCGTTACGGGAAACACAGGCCTGATGTTATGTTTGTGTAATTCTATCGTCCTTGTCAACACTTACATGCTCTGTTGATTTCCATGCCTCAAAACCAAAATCAAAAATCATTTATTCGAACTAGACTGAGAGTTAGATCTATAGAAACGTGAAAATCTATACTAATATTATAAAGCTGAAGAGTTTGTTTGTTTGATTGAACGCGCTAATCTCAGGAAATACTGGTCTGAATTAAAAAATATTTTTGTGTCGGGTAGCCTATTTATCAGGGAAGGCTGTATAATATCACGCTACAACTAAGAGGAGCGGAGCAGTAATGAAAAATGTTGCAAAAACGGGGAAAATCGCAAGGTAAGCCGATTCGACGCAACGGGAAGGGTCGGGGGAACATGAAATTTAACGCGGACGAAGTTGCGGGCAGAAGCTAGTTACTTAATACAGTCCCCCAAAACGCCCGCCCTTCACTACTTCCTAGTGCTTAAGTTCGGAAGAAGTGGCGCTACAAACTCCCGAGCAGCGCAGCCGTCTGTTAAGTTCGACTGTTAAGTCATTAAATCGTTCCCTAACACTAATATCATAATAATAAACCAATTTAACTACCTAATTTCAAATGAGCCCGAGAAATTACTCTAATGGTTAGTAACGTCAAACGGTTTTGGATGTGTCGTTAATTAATTAAACCAAATTACTGTAGTACCTGGCATCCAGGCGCCGTTCTAGCGCGAGTTCAGTCAATCACGTTGCCTACATTTATCGTAAACCTATTATTGTCACGTGTCATTGCTGCTCCAAATTGCTCCATATGCTCCGTATGTTCGAGATTTCAGCAGTTACAATTATTATAGTAATAACATAATATTTTATGAAAGGTTTGCAGTGAAATCCTCACATAACCCCCTATTTCCTATTTCAAACGGTAAGTTCGATATGTTACATGAGTACCTACAGGATACGAGTATAACCTAACTTGTAAATCCGTCCGTTACCACTGGGCCACCACTTCACTGCTGTATGTAACGAGAGTACTGGATAGGAATAATACATAAATAATACATTGCAAAAATTTTCTTCGCGATTTTTTTTCTAAACAGGAGTAGTACCAAAGACGTCGTACAGTACCTAATACTTTCCAAACACACGCTGCATTGTGCTAAACACGCTATTCAGGCGCGAAAACTAGGGCATGTAAGGATTGGTTTGAGTACAGTTTATAAACTGAAGTTTCCCGAAACTCGTCTCATAAGGCAAACTTTGCACGAAATTGCAATGTATGGCTACGTAGTAACCGAAGCAAGAATTATCACAACGTTACGAGACGACGCCGACGGCTACAAGCTACGGCGTAGCACACAAGACGTTCGATGTATGCACACCGTTGCTCATGTGTAAAAAGCAAAGTTTAGGTCGGGAACAAAATTTGCAGAAGCGAAGAGCTTACTACGAAACAATGGCAGCAAGCTCATCATTCCTGTAAGCTTTGTTTACATGCCAAGAATTGCTTGAGGATGTCAAGTTTTGTAAGTTATTGTTGGTGATCTAATCTCCTGTTTTGGTATCATCTTATTAACAGATCGCAACATTTCATTGCTGCAAAACGGAATCCCATTAGCTGTGATGCATTCTTGATACTTTATAGTTTTTTTAAGTATATAAAAGTCATGTGTCTCGTTTTTTATATGTATTATTTTATAAAGACTTTCGTTTTAGTATCTGAAGGTTTTCTTGTAATTGGTTTTCAAAATTAAACAATAGGTTTATTTTAGAATCTTACCTTTACTCGTTAAACTATTGTCGTTTATTATAAGATTAGTATTTTAATCACACCAAATGCCTCTTAAAACTAGCGTCATAAAATCTAACATGAGCTACATAATATACTTATATTTTAAATAACTTATTTCTTTCATTTCCCGACCGGTTCCCCAAATTTTGCTAATTATGTTTAAGTTCCAAAAAACAGGGGCCAAGCCTGTTGCCATCAACCGGGCAAATCCGGGATCCGGGCTGATACTGAGAAATTCCAGATAGAAAAACCCAATAACATTTTGCTCTACCTGGCAATACCGGTGAGCGGTGAGTCAGGGCTCCTGTAACGGATAAAGGTATGTGTGCTTATTAATTAATAGTCATAATATTTGCTTGCAGAATTGACAGGTTATAATATACGACATCGCCTGGTAACAAGAATCTAGTGAAACTCTCTCATTAAGTAGTACCAATATTGAACATTATTGGTGTTTACCAAATTAGTATTAGAGCTTACTGAAGATACATTTTGCTAATAATGTATTATCTTGTTTAGTTGAACGATAAACAGCGTTTATGACAAATTATCTTAACTCTAGAGCTAATTGGAGAAGAGATCTAGTTTTAGTATTTATGTACAATATTTGGTATGACGCATATTGATGTGTCATGATTTTCAGTGACAAAGAAAAATAAATAAAACCACAAATACTACCATAATTAGCATCTAATGAATGATTGTGTTGACCTTCTTTAAATTTCTTAAGAAAATAAGATTGCGATACCGTCTAGACAGCCTGTTTAAACATTTACTAAAAATAAGTCACACCCGTAAATATAAAGAAAAAACATTTGTCCTTTTAACATCGTAAAGCGATCATTAATCCACACACCAAGAACCCCGAAGTAAAATGGAAAGAAAAACAAACAATACACTATATTTAGCTTCTTGCCATTAGTTGTTTAACGTTTCGAAAGGACAGCTTTAATTGCTCCATATCCATTAACATGCATCGAAAATTTCCGGCCCGTACTTAGTTCGTTCCGGTGCCCGGTGCTGCAGAAAGGTCGGAAACCCACAGAATTGGAATAAGACGAACATAGAACTTGGGGCAGTGACACTTTCATGAGTACTTAAGTAAATTCAAGGTTTCTGAAAAATTATAATTATGAACAATGATATTTTAAAATTTTATATTACTGAATTTAGCATTGTAGTTTTAGGCCATCTCTTGACCGATAGTAGAACTAATGTAATTTTTGTTGATGAATTCTGAAAAAGTGTGTTAATCGGAGACATCGTTTCGAGGTTCGAAACCTACCGGATAAGACAAACATGGAACTTGGGGTAGTGAAACATTCCTTAGTAACAAAGTAAATGAGAAATGGACTATACTGTGAATGGAAAGTTAAGTCCATACTAGTCTTGGTGTAAGTTTTGTTAAGTGATGCGAAGCTTATATAAATCAAATTGAGATATGATTTCAGTTCTCGAACAAGTTTATTAATAATGTTCTCTGAGATTAGTTTTCAGATTAAACGTGAGGTAGTCCTTTAGGTACCTTTTTGTGAATTTATCTATACATTCCATTTCACTGTTCTGTGTTAGTTTTATTGTTTTGCCACTAATAATTTTAAATAAATGAAGAGACGCTGAATAAAACAAAGGATTGTGTAACAGTTCCATTGAAAATCTTTTTGAACCTAGGTTCTTTTTAAACTCAGCAATATTTTATTAATGCCTGTTGGTCAGTTATCTATCCTAAATTGAGGAAATGTAATTAAAAACTCCTAATTCAACGCTTAATTAAAAAAAATGTACAGGAGAACGAAGCACCTCCTCCTTTTTTGAAGTTAGTTAAAAACGGATTACTGTACAATTCATTTCCACGGATATCAGAAATGAGGTGCAGTAAACGTACATACAGACCGCTAATTAATTGAGGTTCCAATCTCAATTCAATTCAAACTCAAACACACAACCGTAATTCAAATTCAAAGTCAATTATTTGAATTGGAATTGAGATTGTTTGAGATTAGAGTAGCCAAGTGCAAGTCAGATTCGCACACAACGATTCTGTACTACTGTACATTACTTAACTTTATATTTGTAATAGATAAAAAACGCTTCTTTAAATTGTAGCTGTAGGAACCACTGTAGTTCCTAAAACCTAAAATTTACAGTGGCATTTACCAGAAAAGCACTTTGACAACAAAACTGAACATGTGCAAAAAAAAAACAAACTATATTGGAACCCGCTACGAAATAAATCAGATAAGATCAGTGAGCTACTCTGTAAGCAATTCTTTAGTCGCATTTTACAAAGCGCACTGGTTTGTAGGGTAGGGATACACAGTTCTCTAACAAACCTCTCGAATAGTAAATCCATGCCCTCTACCCACGTCCAAAAAACATTACAGTTCTTTTCTCGAACTTGAAAGCCTACTTTATTCGTTATTTTGCGATCTTGCGGGATCACTCGGAAATAAATATTTTCTTCGTATTTTCTGGTTTAAGTAGGGTACCTACTTCTGGGTAGTTGGACGAGAGACTGATAGTATGGCACATGGGCAACTGAAGGAACACGGGTGGGTTTTAGTCAGTAAAAGTCTGACACGCCCTCCCGCTCCGCCCAGAGCGGGAGAAGTCAATTGATGATTTCCCATCCAAAAAAAATAAAAAATAATAAAAGACTGATTGTAACTATAGAGTGATGAAGGAAACGACTGGTAGATATTGTGATTTAACTTACTTCCAAAGTTTCATTTACCTACCTTATCGAATATTTTGCAATTTTTATTTTTTGGTGACTGTTAGGAAATAATTTGATTTCGTACAAGTTTCCTGCTTCGGACAAGTTCGCATTTAATTCTTCCTTTTGTGAAACTTTAGGAGCAAGTTTGCGCACCAAAACTAGGTATAAATAATTAATCAATCACATTTGTGCGTATCTAATGAAAGTTTCGTGTCGGCTCAGTCACGCACTAACTGTATTCAAAATCAGAGGTACTCAATTTTTTTGTCACTTGAATATTAATCTTGATTTTGTTCTGAGAAAGCCGCATTTGCGAACTTAGATTTTTGAGTGTCCATATCTGCATGTAGGATTTAATAAATGAGTTACTGTTCAGGTACACCTACCCTCGTAGTGTGCACTCAGTACATGATAGCAATGATATTCATGAGAAACGAAATTATAACGTAAAAATCTTTGTAACCCAATACAGGGTGATATTCACTTTGTAAGTATTAAATTTCGCGTCACTAATGCATTTTAGTCTTGTGCCGGTAAACTTGCCCCGCACGACGTTATTGAATTTAACATCCACAATTTTACGTCTGCCACTATTATGTTGAATTTTCAGCTACAAAATAGCACCTTTAAAAATAAGTCTGACTTTTAAGGCTTAACACGAAGTACTTTATGATCTATGTATGTAATAACAAGTAGGCACTAGTTAAGAGTATGTTGTAGGTATCTGTCAGCTTGTGCTCAAGCTGTTTAAACACCTCACACTTAATAAAAGCTTTTAACTGGAATCAGTATGTTTAGCTGTAGTCATTCAGGTGAACTCATTTGAATATGTATTTCAGACATACTGAAGTATATAACTGTATTTGCCTGTTTTTAACAGTCAGCAGAAAATACGGTGAGAAATAATATAATAATAATAATAATTCCACAACTATCACACAACGCCATTTAGTCCCAAGCTAAGCAGAGCTTGTGTTATGGGTACTAGACAACTGATAAACATATATATTATATATATATTATATTATAGATAAATTACACCCAGAAACAGAACAAATGATCGTGCTCATCACACAAACATTTGTCCTGGGTGGGAATCGAACCCACGACCTCCAGCATAGCAGTCAGGGTCGCTAACCACTAGACCAACAGGCCTGTCAACCAATAATGTACCTACGGTATTAAATTATTTTTGTTTTAATTCATTTTCAAACATGGATTTTTGATGTAGAACGTATAAAAAATCACTCCGAAATATACCAGGCCAGTAGTAATGGCCGCGACTTACGATTCGCAGGTCGTGGATTCGAACTCAAGCAGTTACTGTTATTAATACGTCTACCAATACTACAGAGCGTGCTCGCCTACTGACTGTGGGAGAATGGGAGTTGGGCTTATGGCTTCAGGCGCTACCGTCTCCTAATATAGGCACTATGTTGGGTGACTCTACTTTCCGCCTCGCTACAAGTCTGCGTCTGGGTGCTCCTTGCGTGGCTCCGCATCGATGTCAGTGCGGTGAAGCAGTTGACCGCCTCGGACACCATGCCCTTGCTTGCAACAAGAGCGTTGGTCGGCTGGCACGGCACACCAGCATTAATGACATCATCCGTCGGGCTCTTGTCACCGCCGGGGTGCAAGCAGTCTTAGAACCCAATCAATGGCTTGGCACGCGACGATGGGAAGAGGCCAGACGGAATGACCATAATGTCTTAGTAGTAGGGTAGGCCTTTGGTGTGGGATGCAACCTGTATCGATACCCTCGCGCCATCCCATCTTCTTAGCACGGCAGGCTGTGCTGGGGCGGCTGCTGCACGTGCAGAAAACCTTAAACGGCGCAAATATAACAACCTTATTGGGAGTTCAGAGAGACCAGAGGGCTGGCCTTTTTTAGGTCAAAGAATCAGCATTGCCATCCAACGTGGCAACGCTGACAGCCTTCTGGGCACTTTTCCCACCGACAGCGATGTGGACGAATTCTTTGATGCCCAGTGAGCTCTTTGCTTTTTTTTACGTTTATTTAAATTGTACATAATATATTTATTTTAGTGTTAGTTTGTTTATTGTATTGTTGAATAGTGTAAATAAAAGCAGTTACTTCAGTTTGCGTAAAATATTTTAACACCACTACTCTCAAGACTGTGATTAAAAACATTTTGAGGAAACAGGCATATCTTAGAACAAAAAAACCTAAGACAACCTACACTGGGCCCGCGTGTTGGATTATGGTCTATTCGGTCTCACCCTGTTGAGGCCTGTCTCCCAGCAATAGGAACATTATTGACTAATTAAGGTTGGGCCATACTGGAGAAAAGGGCGTATCATAACTCATAAAGGACCTACTTAAATTATAGTCTTCTGTCGCAGCCGACGGTCGTATACCCCAACCGTTTGTTCTGTATTGTGTGTGTACTCCCAGAATTGTTGCAATGCTTTTTGTTTTTCTTTTTTTTTTTTGGATGGGAAATCATCAAATGACTTCTCCCGCTCTGGGCGGAGCGGGAGGGCGTGTCAGACTTTTACTGACTAAAACCCACCCGTGTTCCTTCAGTTGCCCATGTGCCAGGGTCATGGTATCTCTTTCGAACAATCACGCGACCCCGGCAGGTTGCCATGCTTATATTCTTGCTTTTATTAAGTCTTCGCATCGTAAAGCAGGAGTTGGTCGAGCCGTTCTACATTTAATAAAGTTAAATTAGTGTTTCTAACATATAATAATATAATTAGTGTTGACGAAACAACATACTTTACTAACCATAAAATTGATTTCACCTTGGTGTACTGTGTGGTATTGATTCGACTAACCTAAAAGTTAACATTAATCCATAAGTCAGGGGTTTTAAGAGCCTATTCAATAAATTGTTGAAGTCAATAAACTCTCAATTTATTTGATTGGCTTTTGTTAATTCGAACAACTAATCACAACGGCTTATGTGAGATTTGGCTTGTACAAACTGCGGATTAAAACATGAAACTAACCAAAAAAAAGGGAAAAAATAAATCGCTATATTACCTTCCCGGTCATCAACTTTCTAATATAGTAAAAGGGCTCTTTGACATCATTTTCGTTTTAAGACTTACGAAAAAGCATGTCACGTATCTAAGTAGGTGTGTAATACTTTTAGACGCTAAAAGTGAAAATACTTCAGCCCTGAAAAACCTTACAGACTTATGCAAATGCTTAAAATGCAAATGCTTAGGCAATGCTTATGAAAGTTTTCGTCAATGCAATGAAAAAACATCACATTGTAATGCCACGATCCTAATGTGCAGTCAAAACTGTGCCCGGAATATGGTTCGCGGTGTGATTGTACCTGTAACTGATATCTGTCTGGGCGTGTTTCATTACGTGCCATCCTATCGGACTCTGAAAATAAGACTGCACCTGTGTCTGCACACACAATAAGTCAATATATTCTGCGCCGAAAGCTAGTCTCCGTTGAGGCCGCCCTTGCTGAGATACGGCTGAAAGACTATTGGAACAGTTAAGTATATACCTGTTTAGTATATTAAACACTCCACCTTATCCCACATGATGTGGTTACGAAATATGCTCCAGTGAAGGCATATTGTGTAGAACCGCAAATAACTCTTCAACGCTACGGTCCCTAATGGTGTTTACACACAGTTAATTTCAATGGTTGACGGTTGTTCATTGTATAATGCCTACCTACACTGAAACGTATTCTGTTATTTAAGTTCAAATTATACAGTGGGATAAATTGTTTGGCATTAAAATAAGATTTAATTTAAACGGTTGAAATATTCGGAGACCGGCCAGATTATAAATCAGAACTGTGGCTTTTAAAATACATGATGTAGGCATTTCGTTCCCAGCTCCAGCGAGCTCCTGGCGTGTGAAAAGGTCGTCCCCGCTCGCACGCACATGTTATGCTTCTGAAGATAATATTTTACACTCAGCCTCTCAGCTATGTCTTAAACAATAAACATTTGTCTAAAGGATCTTGAGCCCGAACCCTCTATTAAAAACACCCTTAGGTACTTAATCGTATTTATGCGAGTACTTTAATTTTGTAGTTGAAAATGTTCAAGCACACGAATTGCATTTGGCCTAATGTGTAAGTCACTATTAGTGCCAATATATCTTTCAAATTGCCACTTATTTTCTTATAAACTTTTTTATAAACGAGACATTTACGTAGGTATATAAGTACAAGTAATTAAACCATAACATGTTCTAAGGAAAACGACACTTACTTACACAAAGGAATTTGAGTAATAATGTAGAACCACCCTTATGCCTGAATTGAATATATTATTTACACAATTATCGTTCCTGACATATATCAAAGGAAAGACAAACCGTATTGTACATGTACAGACAACGACAAAAACCTTGTTATAAAATAATTGTATCATCGTCTTTTTAAATGATTCAATATTCTCCATAGCATAAATCGCTGCAAATCAACAAAATGTCAGTAATATTACGATATTTCTATTCCCAGTAGGTAAGATTCGTATGGCATTTATAGAGTTCAAGCGGCCTAAGTTACTACATTAGGACTTTTGAACATAATGTACATCTTTGTATGTGTTATACCTATATTTACTCTGTATTTTTCTTTTCTGTCCCATTTCATATCCATATACTATATATCTTACATGATATTTAACTTATCAGTTTGCATAAGATGTGTTTGTAACCCTAGCCAAAATGATTTCATTATTTTGTATCCTTTAGTTAATCTGTGAAAACACTGAAATCGTGAAAAAAGATACCTGCTCCAAATATTTGGAAGTAGAGTGGCAGTGGAGAGTGGAAGAAGTTGCAATGTTTTTTGCTTTCAGCACCAGGATAGGTAGAGTTACAATCTAGGACGAGTGTGAATTTTAGTAGCAGCATTATAACATTGAGCGTCGACTACAATTCGGCCACTTGGACAGCGTTATCGTTGGCCTCGCAACGGTCTTCCATAGTGCAGGTGTTAGTGCACAGAAAGCGCGACAAGAGTTGGTCTTGTAAACAATTAAAAGCATATTCGTGTTAAATTGTAGAAATTAAAAGACTTTTCGTTGTAACCGTACCTACGCTAACTAAAAATAAACCCGACGAGTCGTGACGTATGTTCGTGTACTAGAGGTCATCGTATTGCAGTACAAAAATTACAATCTAATCCTCGGTCAACAAAAATACAAAATCTGTTGAACCTTCTACTAAAGTGTTAATTAGTTTCCCACTTCTGTTTAAATAAGAAACCTTTCGGAGGAAATCAAATTAAGTCGGCTATAATTGGAACTTGTCTATGATCAAAGTAGCAAAATTCAATCGTGAGAAGCAGCTAATACTTTTCTTTATGGTGGGATGTCCATGATTAGAGTTCGAAGCCATTGATAGGAAAAATTATTGTATTTGCTCATAAGTTATTTAAATGTTAATAACTTAACGTAGAATATTAGGAACAATCCATAAAATAATAACTCGCCTCCATCCCCCTTAACTCGTTAAGGGGGATGGAGGCGGTCTACAAAGTTTGGCATCATGTGTTCAGTTTAAAATATTATAACGACAAACTTGCGAACGATTTTATTTTTTTTATTTTATTTATTAGGGACAAAAAACAGTTACATGCTAAGAGCAATACAATAAATCCATAATCTAGAATTACAAACATGTAACCCACACCATTGTCCACATATTAATAAAAAGAATAAGAAGAAGTGAAAGACAAAATGTATACAAAGAAAAATATGCGTGTGATAGCTATAACATAAATTAATTTAAACTAGCCTCTATTAACATTACACCATTTTAGTCAGTATATCTATAGCCTTTTTCTTGAAAACTTGGTTTGAGAGACTGAATATGTCCAATTCCATAAAGTTAATGTTGTATGCCTCTACAAGGCGACAAAGGGGCGCACGTTCCCCGGCGTTAGTTTTGCACATGTCTATGTGGAACAGTCGAGGCACGCGCACCCCCCGTTGGATAACAGTTCTAGGCACTATGTAACGTAATTTATTCACTAGGTAAGAACAATCGAATCTATTGTTACATAAGCCATGCAGTGTCATTACGCCCAGAAGCAATCGCCTGGACTTCAAACTAAGAATGCCGCAACGATCCAGTAACTGCACGTAGTGAACTTTTGATTGATGGCATCTATAGTTCATGGATCGTAGAAACTTTTTTTGTACCATTTCTATTCGAGAGCAGTATTTTTCATAGAAAGAGTTCCAGATCTGGCTAGCGTATTCCAATTGGGACCGTATCAAAGTCTTGTATAGTAATAAGTATGTAGAGGGCCGCACAAAGTCACCTGATGATCTCATGACGAAACCATACATCCGAAATACTTCATTTACTACATTATCGATGTGTATGTCAAAGTGTAAACATGAATCTAGTGTAACGCCCAAGTAATTAAACCTAATTTTATTTCGTATTTTTGGTGTATGAGATGGTATGACATTTGGGAAGGCTTAAAAAGAGCTTGTTTTTTCCACAGTAAGCATGAAGCTGTCGAGATCGTCATGCAGAAGTTTGCAATTTTGAATGTTTTTACAAGTTCGATAGATTTTAATATCATCTGCGTACATTAAGAAGTTAGAATTCACTAAACAGTTATTAATATCGTTAATAAATATAATAAAAAGGAGAGGGCCTAAAATGGATCCCTGTGGGACTCCTGACTTAACAATAATAGGGTCAGATTCGTAACCATTAATTACATTTTTTTGTGTTCGATTATAAATATGAGAAACAAACCATCGAAGTAAATTACCACGTATCCCATTGAAAGCAATTTTTCCAAGAGCAATGTATGATCCACCTTATTAAAAGCCTTCTGTAAGTCAGTGTAAACAGCATCCACTTGAATTCTTTGGTCCATTTTTTCAAATAAATAATTGGTAAATTCTAGTAAATTAGTGGTGGTTGAACGAGTTGGACAAAACCGTGTTGCTCGGGTAAAATGAGCTGATGAATGTGGGGCTATATGGCAACATGTACAAGACTCTCAAAAACCTTAGACAAAGTAGAAAGGATTGAAATGGGGCCATAATTCTCCACATTGTTTTTGTCGCCAGACTTATAAACAGGAGTTATGAATGCACGCTTCCAAATTGCGGGGAAAGAACCCTCATGCAAAAATTTATTAAAAATTATACGTAATGGGTTACACAAGCTATCACAAGTCCTTACGAAGAAGCTGGGTGGTAAGCCATCAGGTCCCACACCTTTAGAGGAATCTAGTGATTTTAATGTCGTTTGTACAAGTTCTGTGGATAGATAAATATCGGATATGCAAGGCGAATTATTTGCGTAGTTATTAGACGGTGGCCAATTGACAGGATCCAAAGTAGAAGGTTCGTAGACGGAAGAAAAGAAGGCTGAGAATAGATTACAAATGTCTATGGGATCATCTGTAGAGACATTACCGAGATACATACTGGCCGGATAGTTGGCTTTACCTTTTTTAGACGAGACGTAGGACCAGAAATGCTTTATATTCTTAGGAATGCTACCTTCAACCGAATTAATGTAATTCCGAAAGCACTGCAAAGACTCTCTGTGGAAAAGCTCGCGATAGTTAGAAAATCTTGCGCAAATTTAAAAAAATTAAACTTCAACGAGTTATAATAACCGTGCAATTTTTATTTTGATATTATTATCTTAGTACAAAAAAATCAAGCTATCGTCAACGAAAGATGTTTATTTTGAAACTGATTTTTATGGTAACTGTCGTGCGGCGCCGGCGCAGCGGTGAAGGTGAACGACTTTTGACCGATCGTATAGCTGGTAGGTACTCGTAGCTACGCTCAGCTACGAGTGCCTACCAGCTATTCGATCGGTCAAAATTCTAAGAAGTTCAAAGTACCTACGCTGGCGCATATATTACGAAATATGTAGGGTGTCCACAGTTTACTGATTTAAGGTCGGATAGAAAGTAAAAAATAGTATTGAAAAAATAATTGAAATGTGTTCTATTACTGATACTGAACAACCAAAAAGAAAAAAAAAAATTGCAGTGGTTAAACATTTTTCTTGTATATTACCGAGCCTATCCAGATCATCACAAGACTAAACTTACGTAGCAAAATACACAAGAAATATGACCACCTGTGACAAGGATGACCTTTTTTTTGTGTGCGGGAAAACATCAAATGACGTCTTTCATTCTGGGTGGAGCTAGGGCGTGTCAGACTTTTACTGACTAAAACTGACCCATTTTCCTTCAATACCTATATGCCAGGGTCACTGTAACTCTTTCGAACAAATCTCGCGACCCTGGCAGGCATTGGTCTATCGGTCCCCTTCAGTTGTGCTGACATCTCTTTGAGCCGCGCGTGGAACACAACGCGCCGTCGACATGGGCCTGGTCCTTACCGGGCGGCAAGCTGCCCATTGCTCACCACCCGCAAGCCCTCGTCAACGGTGGCCAGTCCACGATTGAGTCCCGACGCCCAGGGTGTCTCCTCCTGTGGCAGCTAGGCGAGTGAGGGAGCAGAGACTGCCACTCCCTCACGCGCCCCGCCTCCTCCTTTGCGAGCATTACTGCTTCGCAGAAGGAAGTAACGGCTTCCCATGCCCTTATGGCCCCCATGATGCGAGAGGTTGCCACTGTCGATCGCTTCGCCAAATTTCTCCCGAACGGCTTTTGTAGGGCCGTCCCCATGGGTCCGTGTTCAGAGTCTCCAGTGACTCCTAGTGAGCCAGTCACCTGGCTCGCAGGATCTGTTCTTCGAGTGACAAGGATGCGTCATCATAATCAGCCTATATTGTTCCCACTGCTGGGACACAGGTGAGGACATTCCTCTCGTTGAGAGGCAATGGGCTGTAATCTACCACGTGGGCCCAGTGCGGTTGGTAGGTGTCACATGTCTTCGAATTTTTGGATGCCCGGGGCCTCAAAAATCACCAAATTGAGTAATGTAATTTTTAGATGCCCCTTAGGATTGGTCTCAGATTTCTGATACCTACCCAAAATGTAATATTAATATGAAATAAATTACCCCCTCAGTGTGTTCAGTTCACTGAGCAGTTCAAACTCTGTTTTTGTGACTGAAAACGTGCTTACTTCAGTTCTATTGTCTCGAACACACTACGTTTGAGATAATAAATAACAATACTAGAGTAAACAATGCGCGAAGTACACAGCCAATAGCTTTTCTTAAATAATATCAAAGAAACGCTAAGAAATGTAAAAAAGTATTCCAGTTCGTTGAATTTAACCGTTCCTAAAATAGTAGGTATCTTACTGAAGTTTGGTGGGTGCCGTAACTACTTATTTAGCTACTGAAAAAGATTTTCTTTGTTATTTTCAACAAAAATTCTGTGAAAATAATAAAAAAACTTACATAACGAACATACGAATTGAGATCCTCCAATTTTTTACAAGGTAAAAAAAGACTTTATTTATTTAATCCAAAATCTGGCCATTTTTCCTCTGTATTAATTGGGAAGAAGAAGGCTCCACATTATATATATTATTATTTCTACATGTACATGTTTATTTTATAGTAAACTATTAGTATTTAAGAGTATTCTATCGATCTTTAAAAAAATCATAAATAACATAGGTACCGAGACACAAAGCTGTGTTAAATAAATCGAAATAAAAAACATTGTCTAGAATAAATGCAAAAGTGTGTATTGTGTTCCTGCTTCAAGGACGCTTTCCTTTATATTCGAGCTCGTCTGAGTTACTTACACTTGGTTCACAAGATGTTCGCGCACGTGATGTAGTCACAGAGCGCATAACTTTCAATACTTAAACTACTTGTCTCTTTCTTCTTCCTTAGAACTATGCTGTACACAATGGTTTTTATGGTTCCGTACCTAAAGGGTGCCAGAACTTCCTCCAGAAGGCTCCAGTATTTTTCCGTCACAGCCTGTATCTTTCTTATCATTTTAACCGTCTGAGGTAGACATTTGAAATTTTCCGAGTGTGGACTACTATGGAGTTTGCGTTCGAACAAGGAGTAATACAAATAAAATAAGATTAAAAATAACATCGGGTTCCATAAGGGAAACGTGTCTTCTTGGCGTTTTTTTGTTTGAATTATTTATTCAATATGGTGCGGTGGTACAGAACCCTTTGTGTGCGAGTCCAACTCGTACCTGGGCGCTTGCGTATTGGGTAACCTGTTTATTTTTAAATTTGTCGGCGTCTCAACGTTTTATGTTTCCGGATAATTTTATTTTCGATGTTATTTTAAATCTCTTACTATATCACGATACTTTAAACTTGTTAATATTCTTTAACCTTGTTGGTTCTTTATTTTATTGTATAGTATAACGGTGGCCAATCTCATCGGAGAGTAACCATCGGCGCGGGAGATTTTATAGTGCACAAGTGTGTGCGCAGACACAGGGGCACTTACTCTTCCGATGGGACGGCATTCTGACACGACCGGAGAGAGATTAGGCGTAGGACCACCGGCTTAACATACTTTCCGAGGCACAGGGGTATCACATCGCCAACTTCCAAACTCCGGGCTGTTACTAAGAAATTCCTAGTGGAAAAACCCAATAACACTTTGGCCAACCCGGGAATCGAACCCAGGACCCCACGCTCAGCAGTCGCGCTTGCGACCATGAGACCAACGGGGCAGTTAGTTTATAGTGTATATCCTCTGCAGAGTCACGACGCATGATTTGCGAAAGAAAATTAGGCATCGTGACACTTCAGAAGTTATACTGCTTTCGCACAATCATTAAGTTTATAGGGCATATTGTACCTATTAGAAATTGTTACATCAGTGTAACAATTTCTTAAACAGGGGTCACACCTTAGAATTACTTAAGTAAAATATTATTTTTAAATTGAATCAGTGGAAATAATTGTTGGTTTGCCATTAAAGAAAAATAAGTAAAATTCATATGAAAAGCAGCTACCATATCTTATATGGTACCTGGTTTCCATTGTCTCTCAGAAAGAGACACTAGTACCAACAAAGATATTTTCATAAAATTGTATTATTAACATAAGTTGGCATGCATTAGTCGAAATAATTACGATTTGCTTTTTTGTTCTCTGCCATTGCTATCGTTTTAACTCGTAGTATAAATAAAAATAAGCACATATTTGCCTCATGAATACGTATATTTGATTTACAAAAACCAAAGATATAAAAGAGTAAAAAGGTGAATAATAAATACATACTGCAGATTAGAGATATTAATTCAAAAACAAAAATACAAAATTTTAAAACTAGTTAAACTTAGTTGGTAATCAGGTTTTTATGTAAATTATTTTGGTACAGGACCTATCTCAAGCAATTGCAATCGATTTACGGTAAAGAACACGTAATCGATTTACGTTAAGCAGTGGGTCAATAAAATGTTATTTATAACGTTATTATCCTTAAATATATGGGGAAAAAAAACAGTAATCTGGGCGCGCCAGACATATAAATCTACTCCAATCTTAGTGGATGCTGACGCAAATAAAGGCAGTTTCTGCGCTGAGTCTTCAAACTGATCGCAGCATAACGTTCTATGATGGCCACGTCGTTACTAACCTGTTGGGGGACCTCAAATTCGGTTTACATTAAACATTCGATATCTACAGACAAATATATAGACAAACAGATCAATTAAACTTGCACAATCTTTTATAAAGCGAGCGAGAACAGTAGATACAAATAAACCGATACTAAAAAAAAACTGCAAAATCGTATCAATTTTCACAAGAGAACAACACATTCCACTGCTTTTACACTTGAGGTATCTATACAAATAAATAAAATTGGAGTGTCTGTTTTTAATATTAAGATAACCACTTTTTACTAAGTGTATATGGATGTATACACGGTACATATTAGGTTGGGGAAAAAGTCTTTTCGCATTATATCATGTATGAACTTGTAATAAAATCTCTTTGGCTTTACTATTTGTATCTGGCTGGTTTTGGTATCATTAAAAGTTTAAATTTTAAAGAACATAATTCCAAATTCAAATTAGGAAAATGTGTGATTTTCATTTTTTTTCGTACCGTCAAGATGAGTGAATCTAATGAAGAAATTCTATACATTTTAAAATGTTACTACAAAAAAGGTAAAAATGCAACGCAAGCCGCGAAACAAATTTGCGATGTTTATGGACCTAGTGTAGTGTCTGTGAGAGTAACACAAATTTGGTTTAAGCGTTTTCAATCCGGAAATTTTGATGTCAAAGTTGCACGTCGCTCTGGTCGCCCTATTACGGATAAAATGGATGCCATTTTTGAAAAAGTGGAGCAAGATCGGCATACCAGTAGTTACGACGTAGCTGAAGAACTGGAAATTGACCACAAAACAGTTTTGGCGCATTTGAAAAAAACTGCGTACACAAAAAAGCTCGACATTTGGGTACCTCACGAGCTCACTGAAAGAAACCTAATGAACCGTGTACTCATTTGTGATTCTTTATTACGACGTAATGAAAGCGAACCATTTTTGAAGAAGCTGATAACTGGTGATGAAAAGTGGATCACGTATGACAAGAACGTACGAAAAAGGTCGTGGTCAAAGGCCGGTCAGGCTTCACAGACTGTGGCAAAACCCGGGTTAACTCGCAACAAGGTGATGCTGTGTGTGTGGTGGGATTGCAAGGGCATTATTCATTATGAGCTGTTACCACCAGGCAGGACCATCGATTCTGAACTCTACTGCGAACAACTGATGAGATTAAAGCAAGAAGTTGAGAGAAAGCGGCCGGAATTAATCAACAGAAGGGGCGTGGTTTTTCATCATGATAACGCTAGACCTCACACATCTTCAGCCACCCAACAAAAATTAAGAGAGTTTGGCTGGGAGGTGTTAATGCATCCGCCGTATAGCCCTGACCTTGCACCTTCAGATTTCCACCTGTTTCGGTCTCTTCAGAATTCTTTAGGCAGTGTCAGGTTAACATCACGAGAGGACTGCCAAAACCACTTGTCGCGGTATTTTGACCAAAAGTCCCAAAATTTTTATAGCAATGGGATCATGTCCCTACCTACAAGATGGCAAAAAGTTATCGAACAAAATGGTACCTACATACTTTAGTTAAATGTAAATAAACTTTATTAAAAAATGTTTTGAATTTTCTTAAAAAATGCGAAGAAACTTTTTCCCCAACCTATTATACCAAAACAATTTTTTTTACAATTTTTGTCTGTCTGTCTGTTAGTTACGGCTAATCTCTGAAATGGCTGGACCGATTTTGACAGGACTTTCACTGGCAGATAGCTGATGTAACAAGGAGTAACTTAGGCTACTTTTATTTTAGAAAGATTCTTTTATTTTAGAAAAAAATAACTGTCTTCGAAAACTACGGTGACATACGTCATAAACTACGCTGAAATACGTCTCAAAATTCGAAAAACCCTGGCTGAATCCTACGAAATACATCAAAATAATGTACTACAGTATTGTACACCTTAAAAAGGCCTACAGGAATGTCGCAATGGTATATGTCTATCTCTTAGGGATAACCCACAATAACCATTTTTTATTATATATTATTTACGCAGCGATTTTAAGCAATACAGCATTAATCCTTATCCAATTAAGTACCTTAAATACATTGTGCATTTAATATAGATCAATATGGCCCTTTACAGCATGTAATTTAAATGAATATCTTAGAAGATATTAGAGATTTAAAAAGCGGGCGCAGAGCGCGTTGGCAGCGGCCGGGTAGTAAAGGATAAGTAGGATTGTAATTCATATTACTTTGGCTTCATAGTAATTGCGAATATCATGTGTGTTCATTTTACTCAAAATAAACCTAATAGTATTATTCCAAGTAAGAGACCGCGAAATGCCTTAGATGTTTAGATTTTTGGATGTTTGTTTCTCAATGATGCAAAGACGGCCAAACGGATTTAGATCGAATTTGGCACAAAGATATATTATATCATGGATACGTAACAGATAGGATACCTACTTTATCCCGGTAGTAGGTTCCCGGGTGATATTTTCCGACCGCTATACGGGCCAAGCCACTGGCAAAAGTACTATTCCTATAATGTATGTTCGGTTTCTGGTAAATGATTGAGTATCTGTATAGGTAAAATAGGAGCGTTAATAAAAACCAGGAAGACTTATATTCAACTAAACCAAGGCCTATGTCGCAGTCTTCTTACTCTGAATACTATTACTCTTATTTTAAAACACCAACACACATGATGTTCTCATAAACTATGAATCCTAAGTAATATGAATAACTACTACTAATATTATAAATGTGAAAATATGTATGATTGGGTGTTTGTTTCTTAATCACGCAAAAATGGCTGAATGGATCTGGATCAAAAATAGCACACAGAGTCTATATTACCTATATAACCTGGAATAACACATTCTTATCGCGGTAGTACGTCCTCTTGCATTGATTTCCGACATCCACGCGGGCGAAGCCGCGGTCAAAAGCTAGTATTAACTAAATGGGTAGGAGATCAGAGATACTCAAAATTAGGTGTTACTAACTAAATAATAGAAAATATTGTCACTAGCGACGGGTTTCAAATCTACAGTGAGACATCTGCTAAAATATATTTAAAAAATTACAAAACAAGCCTGCCTTGTTAAAAAGTGAATTTAAAAATCGAACTAAAAATTTAAATCAAGCTGAACCAATATGTTCATTGCGTTCTGAGGAAGGTTCCTTGGTACATTTCTTTACAGTTCAGTGAAAAGCATGCGTGTTTTTTAAATTATGATTAGTCGTATATGATCAAGGCATGAGTTTAAGCGAGTTACAAACTGATGGGCAGGTAGCATGCCATGATAAGCTACAAAGTCCAGGCAGCGGTCAGTATGCATTTTTGTGTGATGTTGATGTCACACACATAGTATTAAACGAATTTAGTGTAGATAAAACTAATTCTAAGCTGTTCAGAAATTATCGAGGTTTTTATGATGGGGATCGATATATTGCCACTATTGCAACTTCTTGTTTGTTGCTTGCATATTGACCGTTTCATTTATGCAAACTAGGCTCGGTTATCGAAAAATTTAATGAGGATTTGTAAGTCTACAGTCGTTCATTTTGTTTATTGATTTTATTAGTGAAGTAAGGAAGTAAGCTTACTTCAAGATGAGGAATTGTATAAAATTTAGAAAGCCACTCTGACAATATCGCAAAGTCACATTTAGTTTTATTTTATTCAGTAAAACCTGGAGACCAACCAAGCTGCAGCTAATACTACGGATGTTTGTGTAGCAATTTCAGTGATGCTTCGGTGCTTTTAACAAAATCATGATAATTCTCAGGAGCACAGGTATGAGCTGATTATCTAATCACTGACTCGGTTTCTGATGAAATTTTGTATCAAATGAACAAATAGGTTAGTTTATAATTATACTAGCTTTTGCTCGAAATGACGTGGCTAGCATAAACTGTTATGCTGCGATCGGAAGACCCAGCGCAGAAAATGCCTTTCTCTGCGTCAGTATCTACTAGATTGGCATAGATTTGTGTTTGGCGCGCGTAGAATACTATTCTTTTTTTTATATTTTAGGATATTAACATTTTAAACTACATTTTACTGACCCATGATTTTAACTTAGAATTCTTTACCGTAAATAGTTCCAGTACCAAAATAATATACTTTAAAACCCAACAGCCAACTTAGTTTAACTTGTTTATAATTTGTTTTTAAATTTACATCTCAAATCTGCGTAATTATTAATTATTCACCTCTTTTACTTTTTATATCTTATTTATCTTTAAGTAACATCATTCGAAAGTTATTCCTTATTGACTTATTACGTATCTCAGAAGCTAAATATGGAATTTTAAAAACCCCTGACCAATTCAAAAACCTCATAAAAGTAAAAAAAAATAAACGTAAAGTTTAGTAAGAAATAATAATAACGAATGAACTGGTATTTTTATCAAAGATACGTCGTATCGAAACGGCATAGGCAACCGACTTCGATAAATGTTTTATCGAAATTGGTCGAATCGGTTGGCTCAGAACCATGGCTAGAAAGCCCTACTTTTAAATAAAAGATACCGCACCCAAATCAGTGCACTTGTTTAAGAGCTACGGTGCCACAGACAGACATACATAGCAGTCAAAATTAATATTTACAGCACCCCTTTTGCGTCGGGGGTTAAAAAGAAACTCGACTCCGACAAATTTGTATGGTAGGTATATATAATTAACATGCTTTCTCGTAAATCCTGTTACTAAAATAACTTTATAGAGCCCTTCTACCATATTTAAAAGTTAATGGCCAGGAAAGGAGTTTTTATATAACGTTTCTATTCGACGCTTTTATTGGTACTTTTGGTGTTTTAATCCCAAAACTCCCAATTTTTCCATAAACTCAAATCCCTTATCAATAAATCTGTCAAATTTCACTTATACCGTTGTAATTCGTTGTCCAAATTAACAAAAGCCAATCAAATCGGTTTATTGAATTCCGGGATATATTGAATAGGCTCTTAAACCCCTGGTCACCGGGCCACCACTGCTCCCATGTATGGTCCTAGCCTATATTTTGGTGTGTTTTTCATACGTCAAAAATTCATGTTAGACATGAAGTTAAACAAGAACAAATTCACAATGAAGGCACTTTTTTCACTGTATTTCAACTAAGTTTTAAAGCCCGGAAAATACAATTATAGACTACAGAATCTGTAATAAATTTTAAAAAGACTTTAGGTACAATACAGTTGAACATCTATTCTAGTTAAAAGCTTTTTACTAAGAGCAACGCAACGTGCCTAATCCATTTGGGCATGAGCTGATACCTACAACATGCTCTCAACTAGTGCCCACCTGTTATTACATAAACCATTCCTAAAGTACATCATGTTAAGCCTTAAATGTCAGAGTTGTTTTTAAAGGTGCTATTTTGTAGCTGACCTAAAATGATGGATTTTGAATTCAATAACGTTGTGCGGGGCGTGTTTACCGGCACGAGACTAAAATGCATTAGTGGCTCGAAATTTTATACTTACAAGGTGAATATACCGCTGTTTTGGGTTACAAAGAGAAGAATTTCGTTATAATTATGTTATAGATGAATAGCATTGCCATTATGTGCTGAGTGCTCACTACGAGGGTAGGTGTACCTGTAACTCATTTTATTAAACTTTTTATGCAGATACGCATACTAAAAAATAAAAGCATGCAGATGCGGCTTTCTCAGAATACGATCGCAATTAATATTCAAATGACAAAAAAATTGAGCACGTCTGATTTTGAATACAGTTACTGCGTGACTGAGCCGACAAGAAACTTTCGTTAGTTATGCGCAAATGGGTTAAAGTTAATTTAGAATATTGATGAATGTTTTGTTCGCAATCCTATTTCTAAAGCTTTTCAAAGCGAAGAAGCGAATGCGACCTAAACTGAAGCAGGAAACGTAAACAAAATAGTATTATTTCCTAAAAGTCACCAAAACATGGATAAGGCAAAATTTTCGATACGGTAACTATAAGTTCGGAAGAATATCAAATCACAATAGCAACCAGTCGTATCGTTCATCATTCTACAGTAACTATCAATCTCTCGCTTGACTTCCCAGACGTACCCTACTTAGACAAGACAATATATATTTGCGGGAAATTCCCGTAGAATCGCGAAATAACGTATGAAGTAGGCTTTCAAGTTCGAGAAACGTTTTGTAATGTTTTTTGGACGTCGGTAAACCAGTCTGGATTTATTAACAGAAATGTTTTTTTTTTTTTGAAGAATAGTGTTTTCCTCGCCTACAAACTTGTGCGATTTGTAAAAAGCGACCCAAGAATTGCTTACCTACTCGGTCACTGATTTTGCGATCTGATTTATTTCGTAGCGGGTTCGGAATTAGATCATTTTTCTGCATATGTCCAGCTTCATTGTCGAAGGAGGCCTAAATCCAGCAGTGGACGTCTTACGGCTGAAATGATGATGATGATGACGGTAGTACGGAATCCTTCATGTGCGAGTCCGACTTGCACTTGGCCACTGTAATCTCAAACAACCTCAGTTCAGGTACAATTTAACTGAATTTGAATTATATGCATCTTCACAGCACTTCAATTTTGATATCCAAGATGACGAAGTGAATTGTATAGTAATTCTTCTTTGGCTAATTAGTTTACACAAATGCATGGCAACAGCTAATCTATCAATGAATGCGTGAATTGAGTGTCCAAATAGGAGTTTTTAATTACATTCCCCAATTTAGAACGGATAACCGACCCGTCCTTCAATAAAATCAATCAAATGAATACAGTAAGTAAACGTGAAGAGATATATCGTTCTTTAGACCGTAAAGTATTATCTGGGGTACCGCAAGACAGCGTTTTGGGTCCCTTTATATTTATTTTATACATAAATGACCTACCAAAATCTATTGAACACCCTATAACATTATTTGCGGATGATAGCACAATTACAATAGCCTGTAAAAGTATAGATACGTATGAAAGTGATATTAATAATAGTTTAGAACAGACGGTAAACTGGCTAGATGCAAACAATTTAAAAATGAATTTCTCTAAAACTAAAGTTATCCATTTCAGACAACAGACCTCCGCTAGTAACTTAAATATAAACTATAATAATAATACTATACGAGAAGTTGAAACTACAAAATTCCTGGGCCTCGAAATAGATACAAAACTGAATTGGAAATCACACGTCGATATTCTATGTAAGAAAACGAGTAAGTCTGCATACGCCCTGCATACATTATCTCATATAATAAACACGGATGCTCTTCTTACCGCTTATTACGGGATAGTAGAATAACATTTACGGTATGGGATCATATTTTCGGGAAACTCTACAGAAAGAAAGACTGCCTTCAAGGTGCAAAAAAGATGCATTCGGGCGATGTTTAAACTTAAGTCTACTGATAGTTGTGAACCGTACTTTAAAAATTACAAAATATTAACTTTGCCATGTCTGTTTATATTCGAAGTAGCTGTGTTTGTTAAGACAAATCCGAGTCGTTTTAGACGTCTATCAGATGTCGTACCCCGCAATAGACGCGACAATAGCGTGCAATGTCTGGAAACAGCCAAGACAGCACTTATGCGCAAAAGTGTCTTCTGCATGGCGCCTGTTATTTATAACAAATTGCCTAAGACATGGAAAGAGTCCCCTTTCATTATTTAAGAAGAGGCTCCGAAGCTTTTTAGTGGCTAAAGGATATTATAATATTAAGGACTTCCTAGTTGAGAAAGTATTTTTAAGTTAGTGTAATATTTAGTTTATGATTTTTTTTTTAATTATTTAGTTTTAAGATCAATGTTTTAATTTTTTTGCATGCCTACGTGGTAAAATATGGCTGAACTCATATATTTTTTTGTCATCATTTGCTGTTACCCATATTTGCAAAATAAAATTAACTTTATCTTTGTCCTAGTCAATTGTGTGCTGATCTTATTCATTAATATTAATAAAATAATTCTGAGTTTAAAAAAGAACCTAAGTAGGTACAAAGATAATTTCTTTGGTTTTTTTTTTTAAATCCCTTTGTGCTCAGCTTCTGTTTTTATTTTATTAATAAAACAAATGAAATTAAAGCAGCAAACTAAAACTAACCTTAAAAACTACCGAACGTTTGAGTTGAAAGCTAGAACTGAAATTAAATCTCAATTTGATTAAAATAAGCTTCGAGAATGCTTCGATTTTACTTACAAAAACAACTTCCACACATACTACACTTCATACTAAACTTCCTGTTCACATTAAAGTTTCACTGCCCCAAGTTCTATGTTCGTCTTATTCCAATCCTGTGGGTTTCCGACCTCTCCGCAGCACCGGGCACGGGAACGAACTAAGTACGGGCCGGAAATTTTCGTTGCATGATAATGGATATGGACCAATTAGAGCTGCCCCTTTTCAAACGTTAAACAGCTAATGGCATGAAGCTAAATTTAGTCTATTGCTTGCGTTTGTTTCCATTTTAATACAAATTTCTTAGCGTGTGGATTAATGATCGCTTTACGATGTTAAAATGAAGAATTCTATTTTAATTTTTATGGATGTGAGTTATTTTTAGTAAATGTTTAAATAGGCTGTTTAGTAGGTAGGTAATCTTATTTCTATAATGAAAGGCTGAGGTGGTCAAGACTGATATTCATTCAATATTATTTTATTATTCTTTAGTATTGAAAATCGTGATACATATTGGAGAAGAGATCTAGAGTTGAGGTAATTTGTCATAAAATCTGTTTATAGTTCTACTAAACATTACGTGAATATCAAATGTGATTTGGTCTTAATGTAAGTAGCAAAATATATCTCACGTAAGCTGTACTGCTAGTTTGGGAAACACCAATAATGTTCAATATTGATACTACTTAATGAGAGAGTTTCACTAAGCTTCAATTATTTGAATTATTGACTGGATGAATCAAACAGTTGGAACCATGCACCTAGCTTCTGATGTTTCATAAGTGCCCATGTAGTTTTATTTGAAATTAAATATTTTGATTTGATGTTGTATAAATCGGTGTATTCGACACTATAAACCGTTAATTCTACAGGCAAATATTACGTCGATTAATAATCTCACTAAGACCTTTGTAAAGGGAAGACCCTTTACAGAGGTTTTAAGAGAAAGGTACGGGGATAAAGAGATATTTCTCGATTGCAGTTCATAATCATAGAACTTAAACTTATCTGGCAATTTTTAGGGAATTGTGTGGAAAAACAAAGCAAGTTTTATATTTATAAAAATATAAATAAGTTATTTGCATGTGTATATTATGTAGATTATGTTAGATTTCCTCAAAATAGTTTTAAGGGGCATTCTGTGTGATTACAATACAAATCTATAAAAAACCATCACTGATATAAACCGGCAGTTGTTTTAAGAACTTATGTAATATTCGGAAACCATAATGAAAACGACAATGAAAAGAAAAGTTTCAGATACCAAAAAATAATTTGTTTATAATATAAAAAAAAGGTTATAAAAACTGTGAAAAGGTACCTATATAATTTTTGACACCCTTAAAAAAATAAAAACCGTATCAAGAATGTATTACAACCAATCGGATTACGTTTTTCAGCGATAAAATAGTGCATCTGTGAGTAAGATAATATCGGAAGCGGAGTTTTGATTATCAATTAAAACTTGCAAAACTTGACTTCCTCACGCAATTCTTGCCATGTGAACAAAACTTGCAAGAGTGACGAGCGTGCAGCTATTGTTTCGCAGTAAACTCAACACTTCTGCAAGTTTTGTTAGGCGATTAACACACGGCACCGCGCACCGCCGCGGTAGGCGGTGAAGCGGATCTCATGTCGCATTGCCCTCTATTAAATCCGTTGATGCCTAACACACGTACACCGACCGACCGCGCGGTCAATTCGCTTTACCGCCACCGCCCTCCGCGGCGTTGCGCGGTGCCGTGTGATAATCGCCTTACCGATCTAAACTTTGCTTTTTACACATGAGCAACGGCGTGCAGTTGGCGTGCAGACACCAAACGTCTTATGTGCTACGTCGTAGCTCGTAGCCGTCGTCTCGTAGCCGTCATGTCGTAGCGATTTGATAATTCTTGTTTCGGTTAATACCGTAGCAATACATTGCAATTTCGTTCAAAGTTTACCTTATGAAACTAGTTTCGGGAAACTCTAGCACCAATCCTTACGTACTCTAGTTTTCGCGCCTGAATAGCATGTTTAGAACTTTACAGCGTATGTTTGCAAAGTATTAGGTACTGTTTACGATATCCTTGGTACTACATTTATTAAAATGTTCGTGGAGAACATTTTTGCTTATATCTGTCTAGTACTCTCGTAACAAACAGCAGTGAAGTGGTGGTGGTGATCATGAAATAGGGGGCTTTGTGAAGGATTTCACTCCCAACCTCCCATAAAATGTTATGTTATTACTGTAATAATTGTAATTGCTGGAATCTAGAGCTTGCAACAATTTGGAGCGGCAATGACACGTGATAACAATAGGTTTACGATCCGTATCTGATAAATGTTGGCAACGTGATTGACTCAACTCGCGCTATAACGGCACCTGGATGTCAGGTACTACGGTAATTTGGTAAAATTAATTAAGGTCACATCCAAAACCGTTTGAAGTCATTAACCATTACAGTAATTTCTCGAGCACTTGTGTCATTAAGTACGTTAAATTGGTTTATTTTTATGAGAATTTAGGAATCGATTTAATGACAAATCTAATTTAACATACAGCTGTCCTGCCAGGGTCGCGAGATTAGTTCGAAAGAGGTACCGTGGCCCTGGCATATGGGCAACTGAAGAAACACGGATGGGTTTAGTCAATAAAAGTCTAACACGCCCTTCTGCTCCACCCTGAGCGGGAGACGTCATTTGATGACTTCCCATCCGCAAAAAAAAAACCAGACAGCTGTGTTGCTGGGGAGTTTGTGGTGCCATTTTTTCTACACTAAACTATGAGGAAGTGATGAAGGGTGGGCGTTTTGAGAGGCTGTCTTTTGTCATTTTGACATTCAAAATATCTGAATCTCAGCCTAATTTGAATAAATGACTTATGATTTTGAGTTTTGAGTCATGGAAATCAACAGAGCATGAAAATGTTGACATGGACGATAAAATTACACAAACATAAAATCACGCCTGTACTTCCCGTAACAGTAAGGCAGAGCGAAGTATCTATAAACTTACCTCCACTGTACACTCCCAACCTTAACTTATATTAAGAATATTAATTGTATTAATTATGTACCACATTACGAAATGGTTCATAAAATTTTATAGAAGTGCTTCCACCATGCGTTTTGTTGCAATTTTAGAGGCAAAAGGTTTAAGGGGGATAAGATAGCCCGCAAACTTTAAATGTTTTGAATGTTCCACCCACGAATTATATTTTCTCTAACATATAGCCTGACACTGACCAGCGAATTGCAAAAAAACGTAAGTAATTTGAATTTGGCAGGCTACCTTGTCGCTTCCGCTAAAGTCCCCCCAACCATTTGTATTGCCTGCCGGGGTCGCGTGATTGTTCGAAAGAGATACCGTGACCCTGGCACATGGGCAACTGAAGGAACACGGGTGGGTTTTAGACAGTAAAAGTCTGACACGCCCTCCCGCTCCGCCGGAGAAGCCGTTTGATGATTTCCCATCCAAAAAAAAAACCATTTGTATTGCAGGTGTGTAAGGGTTCGGTAACCCCTTTCACATTTCACAAAAAATGTGTTGGAATCCAATATTCTGTTCTAGGCTCTGTGCAATACGTGTGCTCGAGATGTCCGCTACTACATGTTGGGATTTCGGTAAGAAACTCCATATAAACAGGAAAAATTCATTCACTTAGGTAAAATTTGACATGTTAAGAAAACTGCAGCACGCTTATTATTAAGCTTTAAAACTTGATCTCTTCCAATGTCAATTGACGAGATAAACTTCATCAGAAAACTAAGAGATACCCTGATAATGTTATAATTCAAACTACTTATAAAAGATACAGGAATTTCTGCAACAATCTCTTAAAGAAGGTAAAAACTGATTACGACAAAAAACAAATAAATAAAGCGGGTAAAAATAGCAAACAACTTTGGAAAAGTATTAAAAATATCACCAATATGTCAAAACAGCGTGAATCAAGTTCGAGTTTACTACTTGCAAATTCGTCACCACTCATAACAGCTAACAATGTAAATAACTTTTTTATAAATGTTGGGAAAACTCTTGCTGAGCAGATTTCACAATATTGCGTCCAATCATCTGTCCAAAAATCAAGCAATAGCCGTATCTCAAAATCTTTTGCTCTGTTGGACACTGATGAAGATGAAATATCCCGAATAATTTCCGGGCTAAACGATGATTGTGCAGCTGGCTGGGATAATATAAGCAATAAGATCCTTAAACTTTTTAACCATATTTTGATACCTCCGTTAACGCACATTTTTCGAATCTGTCTTTCCGAAGGAATTTTCCCGAGTTGCCTAAAAAAGGCAGTTGTAATCCCTATCTTTAAATCCGGTAGTAAAGACGTAGTTAATAATTATAGGCCAATATCCTTACTACCGTCGATTTCAAAAATACTAGAGAAAATTATAAACACTAGACTAGTTAATTACCTAGAAAACATTTATTCCCCTGCGCAATTTGGTTTTAGAGCGAAATTATCGACTGCCGATGCGGTGCATAGCCTGACTGATTATATTTCACTAGAACTTGGCAAAGGACACCAGACCCTGGGAGTCTTCCTCGATGTAGCCAAGGCATTCGACTCGGTATCTGTTTCTCTTCTTCTGAACAAATTAGAAACCATAGGAATAAGAGGAACGCCGCTGAAACTTTTTACTGACTATTTAGACGGCCGATACCAATGTGTTAAAATAGATAATATTATGAGTAATGAACAGAAAAATACTAGTTTCGGTGTACCCCAGGGGAGTATTCTGGGCCCCACACTATTCCTAATCTATATGAATGAATTGTGTAATCTAAATATTAAACACGGTAAAATAATATCATATGCCGACGACACGGCGTTAATATTTACCGCAAAAAGCAGAAGCGAACTGTTCGAAGTCGCTCAATTAGGATTAAATTCTGTGACTAACTGGCTTCAAAGCAATTTATTGACATTAAATGCCGACAAGACAAAATATATTCACTTCTCCATGCGCAAACCTCAACCTAACATTACTAACCCTCATCTATATGCCCATAAATGCGGAAACTGTGCAGTTAGTACGTGTAATTGTCCTTCTATCATTAAAACGAGCAACATTAAATACCTGGGGGTTATAATGGACGAAACACTCTCTTTTAAAATACATATTGAAAGCCTTAGTAAAAGAGTGCGTAAACTTATATATGTATTTAAGAAATTACGAACATTAGCAGACAAAAAATTAATCACACAAGTTTATTTGGCCCTATGTCAATCTATTATTCAATACTGTATCACTTCTTGGGGCGGTGCACCAAAAACGAATTTGCTTCCTCTTGAAAGAGCTCAAAGAGCAATTTTGAAGGTAGCAAACTTCCATCCCTTCTTTTTTCCCACAGATCTACTTTATAAAACTTGCAACGTGCTGACTGTTCGGCAGCTTTTCATTATGCAGTTAGTATTAAAACAGCACACCATGCTTACCTACACTGCTGACAATACTAACAAGAGACGGAATGATATAGTATGTATAACAAATGAGACCTCCAAACATGTCTTTGTAGAAAGATTCTATACATTTTTAGGCCCATTTCTGTACAATAGATTAAATAGAAAACTAAGTATCTATAAATTAAACTACTATAGCTGTAAAAAAAATATACTTCAATATTTACTAACCATAGATTATGCACAGACAGAAGATTTACTAGTTGTCTGCAAATAAAACCGCTAACTCGCTATTTTACTTTTGTTACCTAAGTTTTAATTTTAGTTATTACTACACCTTGTTAATTTATTACATTATAAGAATTTTTGCATTTGTAGCCTGAAACACAGGTTCTACCTAGTTCAGGCAAATTAGCAAATCTGCTCTATTTTAATTGTTTAACGTATTTATTGTAAATGTGACCCTTTTTATTAATAAACAATTTATTTATTTATATTTATATTATTTATATTTATATTGATATGAAGTAGATTTCAATTTATTTTCCATTTTTCCTGGAATAAAATTCCTGTTGGTATGACATTTTTACGTTACTTAGTTTTAAACTTCAAACTAATAAAACATAACTGTGCTTTATTATAAACAACATAAACTTATTTTTCCCTCACGGTAAAAACTTGTAGATTTTTATATACAAATTATTAAATAGCACCTCTTACTTGAAAATAATAACTTTGTAACCAGCTGCCCACTCGGCGCTTATATAAAGATAAGTGGTTTTTTTAGTTTTGTTTGCAATATTATTAAAGTACCTGGGTTATTATGAAGTTGTACCACTGAAGGCTATTCTGAAATAGCCTACCAACTGTATGAACTAAAGCAAATATTTATTATTAAGTATTTATTGCTTTTCAATTCTTGAACTTTTACAGACCTTATTTCTTGAAGCAAATTATTGATGCAGATGAAGGAATGAACTTTTTCTTTGTGTGATTTCTTCAAGCAAATGTTTGTGTTTTTCATGACATGACGTATTCTATTATATTGTAGTTCCACTGTTTATCATTAGTTACGACTTATATAAATAAAAACCAATAAACCAAGTAAACATTGTATAGTGAAAGTTACACCTGCATTTGTTCCGTCTGCACAAGCTCGTTCAGATAAGGATCCAACATCAATCCCCACACATGTTCTCTCCAAATTGAAAATCTGGAGCGCATTTCCCGATTTAACCACAACGTGACATTTATGTCGAGTCACATCGTAGTTCAACGACCACAATGTTTAATGACAGGTAGTTGGAAAACGAATGTGAATTGAACGGTTATATAGCTATTAATTCATCAAAACTCATAACTAACTACCTTTGAACTTTGACCGACATTAATCTGTACAGTGGTACCAGCTACAGTTTTTCACCGGCTTTACCAACCAACTTTAACATAGACTGTGAGTTAGTTTATGTGTGCAATGGCTAACAGGGCAGGAGGAGACGCCCCGGGCGTCGGGAGTCTATAGCGGACTCCCGGCCACCGTAGGCGCGAGCTTGTGGGCGGCGAGCAATGGGTAGCTCGCCGCCCGGTAAGGACCAGGCTCGGGTCGACGGCGCGTAGTGTTCCACGCGCGCCTCAAAGAGATGTCAGCAGCAATGAAGGGGTCTGCTAGGACCGACGCCTGCCAGGGTCGCGAGATTGTTCGAAAGAGATACCGTGACCCTGGCACATGGGCAACTGAAGGAACACGGGTGGGTTTTAGTCAGTAAAAGTCTGACACGCCCTCCCGCTCCGCCCAGAGCGGGAAAGTCATTTGATGATTTCCCATCCAAAAAAAAAAAAAAAAATGGCTAACAGGAAACTCTATAGCAACCAACAAAAAATCTTAAAATAAAATTTTAATGAGAGGAACAAAGCAGTCCACAGGGTTTTGTTTAAATCAATCTAGTTGTTAATATTAAACGTATGCTTTTATATATCAAAAGTAGGTATTATTTAAAATTGACTGACTAAAATAATATTTGGCATTCTGTTTAACATACAAAATATTGCTATGAGCTTATTCAGCTGAAAATAATAGTAGATATTATTTATGAAGACATAACAGAAACATTAATATCGAAAACTCAAAGTAAAGTCTAAACTATTATGTATATTGATGATCCATGCTCAATTGAAATATTATATGTATATTTTAGTCATGAAAACGTTGAAGCTGGCAGAAGCAGTTAGTCAGCAGTATAACAACGTCAAATACTCATAACAGTAATATCTAATTACGTGCTCAAGAGTACTGCTTAACATTTGTTCTGTTACTGTGTACTGCCGTCCAAACATCCTTATTATGTACATAACATTTTATTTATTAATGAGAATGTAATTGGGTTGTAGTAGAACAATCCGCAGGATGCTGTAAGAATGTCAATTTGTGAGAAACGTTTGCATTTCGTTAACATTTATTGTTATACGTGCCGTGATAGTGGAAGCAATGGATATACATTTTCCACTTCGTGTGAAACTCCCGCGAGAAACCGTTGTTTCTAGTAAAAATAAATAAGCTCATAGATTATAGTTTTCGAACGCTAACGCTACCTTGGAAGTCTCGGCAGCATCACCAGTACTATAGCGTGCACGTGTAACAATAAATAATCATTGAATAACGTTTATCACGTTTGACGTTGGTCCCTGGACCCTGTCAATTGCGGACAGTCGTGATGGGTCGTCAGAAGTCCGAAAGACTGACAACCGGTCTTACTAATGGGTATCGTATTACATAATCACTGGGTTGTGGACATCAGATAGCCAATCACTCAATGTAAAATAGTGATATTTAGCTGCACCTGTTAGACTAGAAGGCGATCCAAACATACTTGTTCGGATCGCTTTGAATAGCCTGGGCTGCACATTATTGTGTATTTTTGAAGAATGTGCTACACAGTAAAGTCATTCGGATCATTAAGGTATAAAAGCTGAAATTTTTCTACCGTTTAAAATTAAAAGATTTTTCGGGAAAATAGATGGTGCGAAATTTAACAATTTAACGAACACGAGCTTAATATATGTTTAATTCATGATTAATTAACACATCATTTAACGTACGAAGTGAGGGTATTTAGTACGGTCTTACTTCTCATGAATAGCTTTACTCGCGTGATTTTCCTACAGAATAATAAGCCTACCTATAAGTTTTATGAAAAGTCTCACTTATACAAAGTACAAAAACATAACATCTCGCTTTGTTTCCTTGAAGGGTTGGGCAGAGATATACCCACATTTGGCCAGTTTTGATTAAGCTACATGTAATTAGGGGGCGAACCTATTGGCGCGAATCCAGACTCTGGGACTGAGAAATTCCAGATCGAAAACTTAATAACACTTTGCTCGATCTGGGAATCGAACACAGGATCTCATACACAGCAGTAGCGCTTGCAGCCACTGGACCAAAGAGGCAGTCTGTTGTTACACAATCAACAAATAAAGTAAACACTTACTGGAATCCTTAGCTAATACTCCCTTTTGTTATGTGAGTTTTCTACCGACATTCATTGTCCTCAAAGCCCCATGGATACCTAACATTAGGAATATAACAAAAGCCGCCACGTGTGAAATGGACTCGCACAATATTTAACAAATATTGCGAGCAAACAAAGCCCAAAAAGATACGTTTCCTCAATGGAGAACCGATTTTATTTTTACTCCCCCTTGTTCGTGCGGCCATAAACTCAACTCAAAAATTTCAAGTGGTTACATAAACGGTTAAAAAGATAAAAAAGATACAGGCCTGTGATGGTAGGACAGCGGAGCCTTAGTTATAGGGTATCCTTGGCACGCTTTGCGTACGGTACCCTAAAAACTACTGTGTACAGGAAAGTTTTAACAAAGAGGATAGAGACAAAAGCTTAATTTGTTTTATTAAAAATTTTGCACCTTGCAATTACTTTACATGCACGAACATCTTGTGAGTCAAGTATAAGTAACACACATGAGCTTGTAATGTTGTAAAACATACATACTACGTCTTATTATAGTACGTACTCGTTTGTACTCGAGTATAAAGGTAAACGAAGTAATTAGAAAGCATTCCTGAAGCAGGAACATAATACACACTTTTTGCATTGATATAAGAACAGAAAATGTTTGTTTATTTCGATTTATACAACACAGCGTTGTGTAGCTCGGTACTTATGATATTTATGATTTTATAAAAGATAGACTATGAATTATGACTGTAACATGGAGCCTCTTTCAATTAATACAGAGGAAAAATGGCCAGATTTTTGGGTTAAATAAATAAAGCCTATTATTAACTTGTATAAAAGTGGAGGTTCTCAATTCGTATGTCGGTTTTGTAAGTTCTTTTTTTAATTCTTTTATTTTCACAGATTTTTTGTTGAAAATGACGAAGAAAATCTTTTTCAGCACCTCAATAAGTATTTACGACACCCACCAAACTTCAGAAAGACACCTACTTTTAGGAACAGTTAAACTCAACGAACTGAAATACTTTCTTTCATCTCTTAGCGTTTCTTTGAATATAAAAGAAAAGCTATCGGCTGTGTACTTCGCGCATTGTTTGCTCTAGTATTGTTATTTATTTTCTCAAACGCATTGTGATCGAGACAATAGAACCGAAGTAAGCACGTTTTTAGTCGCAAACACAGAGTTTGAACTGCTCAATGAACTGAACACTCTGATAGGGTAATTTAATTCATATCCATATTACATTTGACATAGGTATCTCAAATCTGATGCGAATCCTAAGGGGACATCCATAAATTAAATTACACAATTTTATGGTTTTTAAGGCCCCTTTCATTCTCGTCACTGGTGGTCATATATTTTGTGCGATCCCAGGTCTGACGTCACATATTTTGCTATTTAAGTAAAACCTTGTAATAATCTGGATAGACTTAGTAATACCTACATATGTCTAAAACACAGTTACAGTTAAAGATTATCGTTTTAATACTTTAGATTCAACACATAACATCACAAAGGTCTCTCGCGTCTCCCCCCTCGTCACACGATGCCACACTCAGGAGATCGCCTTCATTTCCCTTAATGTGTGACGTATTATGGATTATGGATATTCTACGTTCAGATATTAAAATTTAAACAGCTTATGAGCAAATTCAATACTTTTTCTATCAATGGCTTCGAACTTTAATCACGGACATCCCACCAAACAAAAAAAAGTATTAGCTGCTTCTCATCATGACTGAATTTTGCTACAATATTACTTTGATCACAGAAAAGTTCCAACTATAGCCGTCTTAATTTGATTTCCTCCGAAAGATTTCTAATTTAAACTGAAGTGGAAAACTAATCAACACTTTAGTAGAAGATTCAACCGATTTGTTTTTATTTATGTTGACCGAGGATTAAATTGTAATGTTTGTACTACAACACGTTGACCTCTAGTACAAGAACATACGTCACGACTCGTCGGGTTTATTTTAATATAAGTGTAGGTACGGTTCGAAAGAAAAGTCTTTTAATTTTAACAATAGACAACGGCTTTCACATATTAACCACAGAATACAAAAAAGTGAACTAATATTCGCTAGGATTATAAGCATATTTCTTGTGCAAACTAATAAATTAAATGTATTAATGTATGTTTAATGTTTTTGACAGACCTGTTGGTCTAGTGGTTAGCGACCCTGACTGCTATGCCGGAGGTCGTGGGTTCGATTCCCACCCAGGACAAATGTTTGTGTGATGAGCACGATCATTTGTTCTGTGTCTGGGTGTAATTTATCTATAATATGTATGTATTTAGAAATATATAAGTATGTTTATCAGTTGTCTAGTACCCATAACACAAGCTCTGCTTAGCTTGGGAGTAGATGGCGCTGTGAGATAGTTAAAAAAAAAAAAAAAATACCATGTAAGATAGTATATGGATATACAGTGAACAGTATGGAGATGGGACAAAAAATAAAATACAATCATACATGTTAACTAAAATTTCCATTATATTCAAAACTTCTAATGTAAGAAATTAGGCCACTAACTGCCATACGAATCATACCTGCTGGGAATCTAAATACCGTAACATTCCGTTAAATTACAGACATTTTATTGGTTTGTAGAGATTTATACTCAGGAGAGTATTGAATAATTTTGAAAGACAAATGCTATAATTATTTTATGATAAGGTTACTGACGTTGCCTGAACGTGTACAGTGTGTTTTGTCTTTCCTTTGATATATATCGGAAACGATAATTGTGTAAATAATCTATTCGATTTAGATATAAGGGTGGTTCTACGTTATTATTGAAATTTCTATGTGTAAGTAAGTGTCGTTTTCCTTAGAACAAGTTATGGTTAAATTATCTGTACTTATACATATATCTACGTAAATGTCTCGTTTACAAATAACGAAGTTTACAAGAAATGAAGTGTAAATTTGTAATATATATTTGACTAATTAATATTGACACTGATAGTGACTTAGCTTAGGACACTATAGGCCTGATGCAATTCTTGTGCTTGAACATTTTCAACTACAAAATTAAAGTACTCGCATTAATACAATTAAGTACCTAAGGGTGTTTTCAACAGAGGGTTTGGACCCAAGATCCCTTAGACAAATGTTTATTGTTTAAGACTTATCATAGTTGATTGAAAAATATTCTCTTGAAAAGCATAACATGTGAGTGCCAGCGAGAACAACCTCTGCGCACTCCAGGAGCTCCAAACGAAATGCCTACATCATGTATTTTAAAAGCCACAAATCTGATTTATAATCTGGCCGGCCTCAGAATATTTCAACCATTTAAATTAAATGCAAAACAATTTATCCTACTGTATAATTTCAACTTAAATCACAGCGTACGTTTTGGTGTAGGTAGGAAGTATACAATGAAGAACCGTCAACCATTGAAATTAACTGTGTGTAAACACAATTAGGGACTGTAGCGTTGAAGAGTTATTTGCGGTTCTACACAATATGGACACTATTTACACTATTTACTGGAGCATATTTCGTAAGTACGTTATGTGGGAACAGGTGAAGTGTTTAAACATACTAAACAAAGGTATATATTTAACTGCTCCAATAGTCCTGCAGCAGTATTTTGGCAATGGCGACCAATATCAACAGAGACCAGCTTTTAGTGCAGAAGATATTATATTGTATTATATTATGTATATATGCAGACACAGGTGCAGTCTTACGTCCCAGATTTCGATGGGACGGCACATAATCCCACACGACCGGACAGAGATCAGATGCAGGAACAACCACACCCCGAAATATATTTCAGGGAGTTACTAAGAAACTAGTAATGGAAAAACCTTAATGCACTTTGGCCGACCTGGGAACTGAAACCTGACACCCACGCTCAACAGACGCGCTTGTGACTATGAGGCCAACAGGGCAATCAAAACTGTTTTGTAAAAACTTTCACTCTCAGCATAAGTCTGTAAGCTTTTACAGTGTTGAACTATACTCACTTTTAATGTCTCAAAATATTACACACCTACACAGAGAACAGTCTTTGTAAAGTACATAAGTATCTTCAATAGAAATATTCTAGTTCATACGAGAGTTAATCCGTATTTGTTTAATACGTATCTAAAAAGAAACCCTATTCCGACAAATCTCTATGAAAGTATAAATAACATGATTATTCGTAAGTCATTCAACTAAAATGATGTTATAGAGCCCTTTCACCATGTTATGAAGTTAGTGACTGCGATATGTAATATTTATACAACGTTTATTTTTAACCTTTTTTATTTGGTACTTTTGCTGTCCCTCAGACTCATCCCCAGTTTGTGAAAGCCCAATCCCTGATCAGTAAATCTCCCAAATCACACATAAGCCGCTGTGATTAGTTGTCCTAAGTAATAAAAGCCAGTCAAATCAATTGAGAGTTCATTGAATCCCGGAATATATTAAATAGGCCCTTAAAACGTTTTATGGTTTAACGTTAACCTTTGGGTTATACGAATTAATACCACACAGTACACCAAGCTAAAAACACTTTCATGGTTACTATAGTCTGTTGTTTTGGTTTCGTCTTAAATTAGTTAAACATTAATCTTAGTTTATGTACGACGCCGTCGGCTTGATGAACTCCTGCGCTACGATACGCAGGCTTAATTAAAGCAAGAAACAAATATTAGCATGGCAACAGAATCTTCGCACTGAGTCTTGGAGTTTCCTCATACGATACACAACAATCAGTCAGAGAGCACGTTTCCTGTGGCAGTTAGTCTTTAAATGAAGTAGGTCTATTTTGTAGGGACTTATGGTTGAAAATTATTCTATTTTTACAGCTAACTTACACGATGTTCTTAAACAATATAAAATTGAAGGCTATTTACTAGTCTCCACTGATAAACACTAAAAATGAAGAAAAAAAACATGATTAATACATACATGCGTAAATCGAAAACAGTTTCACTAGGTAGGTACTTTATTTTCACCGTATTTTCTGCGGACAGTTATAGCCGGGCGAATACAAAAATACTTCAGCATGTCTAAAATAGTACATTATATTAAATTTATTTCACCTGAAATACCTATACAACATTTAAACATTAAACATACTGATTTTAGTTGAAATCTTTTATTAAAAGCGACGTGCTTAATCCATGGGCATGGCAGAAAAGGCATGAGCTCATAGATACCTACAGCATGCTCTCAACTAAAGCCTACCTATTATTACATAAATAGGTCCTGAAGTAAGTCATGTTAAGCCTTAAAAGCCAGACTTTTTTTAAATGTGCTATTTTGCAGCTGAAAGTTGAACATAATAGTGGCGGACGTGTATTGAATATCTTCGTGCGGGGCAGGTATACCGGCACGAGACTAAAATGCATTAGCAGGACGAAATTTTATACTTACAAGGTGAATATCACCCTATATTGGGTTACAAAGATAATTGTTTTATTTCGTTATAATTTTGTTCCGTGTGAATATCATTGCCATCATGTGCTGATTGTACAATACGAGGGTTTACCTGTACTATAATTCATTCATTAAACTCTTGATGCTGATAAAGACACTAAAAAACATAAGGTTGCAGATGCGGCTTTCTCAGCTAATGATCAAAATTAATATTCAAATGCCAAAAAAAAATTTAGAACTTCTGATTTTGAATACAGTCAGTGCGTGACTGAGCCGACACGAAACTTTCATTAGTTACGCACAAATATGATTGATGAATTATTAATATCTTGTTGTTGTGCGCAAACTTGCTCCTAAAGTTTCATAAAGCGAATGCGACCTAGTCTGAAGCAGGAAACTTAAACAACAAAATGAAATTCATTCCTAACAGTCGCCAAAAATAAAAATGGTAAAATATTCGATAAGGTAGGTATATATGAGTTCACAATATCTATCAGTGGTTTCATTCATCACTAGAGATCGTATATTCAGATGCATATTCACCTAAAGTTGACATGTTGGCTAATATAGAATGCGCGTTTTTACCATGTTTTGTGTGTTGTTTTAACTAACACATACCACCTTACACACATATGTATTTGCCTCAGGGATCAAATATTAATTTTATATAAATATGATTCAAGAAACCCGAAGGATATCTCTGATTGAAAAATACGAAGCCGCTTCTGTGCGTTTACAGCAAAAATTATGTAAATATGCATCCAAATATCCGATCACTGTTCATCACTCTACGAGCACCACGTACCGATCAGATAATTAATTTATCTCTCATTGCTTTATTTTCCTTTCTTTTACCTGTTGTGGTATGGTAATTTTATTCTAGATGCATCGTCTTCTTCACGGTTGCGTGTGTTGCCAGCCGTAGAGAGCCATCCCATTTCTTCCCGTGGGTATCGTAGAAGGTGACTAAGGGACTTACTAGAGAATGGGTTGCAGCGTTTTCTATGCATTTTACCACCATGCTGCGATCGCCAACCCGTTTGCCTGGTTAGGGGAGGCCTATGTCTAGCAGTAGACGTTTTTCGGCTGAAATTATGATGATCGTCTTCACATATAATTAAATAAACAATTAAATTAAATGCATACTAATATTGAAAAACATTTTAAAAGAGTAACGGTGAAGTTTTTTGCCCATTATTCTCCATACGAATCTAGATTATTTTGCAACGAGCGACTAGAATCAACTCTATTTAAATGTAAATGTTGACGTTCAATGGTGCCTTTTTTGTGCCTATTTGAAATAAATGCTTTAGGTTTGACTTTAACAGCCTGGTGACCTGCAGCACAGGTTTCTTTTTAAAAACCTACTTCAGGCACCAGTCTCTTACAACGTTGGAATATAATATTGTCATAAACATTGTTAATTTTTAAGAAAACCAATATTGTGAAGAAAGAATAAATAAATGAATTGAATTGAATAGCCACGTGATCAGCCGTTAATCCGCAAAGTGGTAAACCAGCGCAAAAACCAGCCGGATGAGGTGGCGTAACGCGGGAGGGGGCAAGTACGCGAAGGGGAATCCCCCCGATAAACTGCCTCACGCGACATAGCCTGCCAAATCAGGCGGCCCCAAAGCTCCGATAGCACCCACGACCATCCTCAACCTAGACTGAAGAGGGGCAGGCGGACTAAATCATCACAGGCACGAGCACTGCTGGTAATACGCAACCTACCAGGCACCCCCCAAGTTGCAGCCTGGACCAAGCGGTACAGGGCTGGCGAAGAGGGAGCGCCATGAAGACACAGCTTAACCCAGCACGCTCCAGGGTGACGCCAAACGTGTGAGGGTTTACTCCGCTAGAATCTATGCGCGAGCCACGAAGGAGATTCCAGCGGGACTGGCCCCTCCATAGATCTGACTAAGAAAGTGGCCGAATACATTAAGATGGACTTTGAAAGCCTACTAATGGTCAAAGATCCGACGACTCCACTCCGCGGGTACCCATGGGTAGCGGAAGGTACCATGCAGATATGGTGCAAGGACGGCAATGCCCTGACCTGGCTTACACACCACGTACACCGGATAAAACTCCCGGACACAGACCTCACGTACCTAACGTACTATTTTAATGAAATTTCTGGCAGGCTTATTCTTTGGTCAAAGAATTAGCATTGCCATTCAACGTGGGAAAGCTACCAGTCCTCAGGGCACGTTCTCGGGTTACATCTATGAGGATCATTACTTCGACGCTTTTGCGTCCTTTTGATTTTGTTTTGTTTTTTTTTTATATTTAGATATTGAATTTATTACCTAGTGTAAATAGTTGTCTTTTATATTGAATATGAGCATTTTTATGTAAATTAAAAACATCTACTAAATAATATGTAACACATAATAATTAACACATAACATACATTATACCACATATTATTGTTATTGTAATATGTGATACGTATAAAATTAGACACATTAATTGCGTTAACTATTAGAAGTGACACTTCAAGTAATTTTGTGTTTCATAATAACATGTTAATAAATATAGCGTCATTGGGTGAAGCGACCGACCAATTCGTATTTGTAAATATCGCAGATCAACGTCAGTCCACGCCGGTATCGAGTGATTGATTTCAGCGATGGAATCAATGACGGTATCAGAATCGAGTGATAATGAATTGATTCAGAGATATCCTATCGGAAAATGGCAGGGTAAGTGATTCGAAAAATATTAAACTTCCTATCCCGGTTGGCGCTGTTGGGTCATAAAACGTGGCGGTAGACCTCGAAACGTGTCCAATGTTTCCAAAGCGGATACTTTATTTTGCGACTTTGTCTTCTTTTTTATTTTATAAGCTTTGCAAATCATTCTTTTGAAAATAAACCGTAATGGAAGTTATTAGGTGTATGACTTAATTTTTACAGATTTTTTCTTAGAGCTTAAAACTATATTTAAAACAGAAATATTTCGCGGTTTTTTGTGATATTGTAAGGATCGGACACAAGAGTTTAGAACACCAAACGACAAGTCTATACAAGTTACATAACCTCTCATAATAGTACAGTTTACGATGGCAACTGATAAACAGCACATTCAGCACTGCATTTTATTTGAATTCCAACAAGGAAAAAATGCTTCTCATGCACGGGAATCAATTTGTAGTGTTCTTGGTGCCGACGTTGTATCTTATGAAACATGTAATTATTATTACAAACATTTTAGAAGTGGTAATTTGATCTTATTGACCTGCCGTGCCCTGGGCACCCTCAAAAATTTGAAGATGCGGAATTGCAAGCTTTACTAGATGAGGACTTAACGCAAACGCAAAAAGAGCTTGCAGCTCAGTTAGGAGTCAGCCAAACAACTATTTTCAAGCCTTTGTACCAAATGGGAAAAATTCATAAATTTGGAAGATGGGTCCCACATGTGTTGACCGAACACAACCTAGGTCAACGTATGAACACGTGTCTTTCACTGCTTGCCCGGCAACAAAAGAAGGACTTCTTGTGGAAAATTGTAACAGGTGATGAGAAGTACATTTTTTACGAGAATACCAAACGTAAAAAGTCGTGGGTAGATCCCGGGCAACCCTCAACATCGACGCCAAAACCGCACAATACACTTAAAGAAAGTTCTTCGGTGTATCTGGTGGGACATGAAGGGTGTACTTAATTATGAACTTCTGGAAACTGGTCAGACGATGACAACGGAACGCTACCGTCGACAATTGAACAAATTGAGTGAACAGTTGGATCAGAAAAGGCCATTTACTGGGCAAGGAAGCCGGCAAGTCATACTTCTGCACGACAACGCTCGACCTCATATTGCTCGTGCGATTCAAAAGACCCTCTTGGATTTGGGATAGGAAGTTCTCCCGCACGCGGCATACTCACCAGACTTAGCCCCATCTGATTTTCATTTGTTCCGGTCAATGCAGCACGACTTAGAAGATATACAGTTGAAAACGCTGGATGATGTGCGTAAATTCGTCGATGATTTTATCGCCTCGAACTCTGCAAGTTTCTTTCGCGACGGTTTGTATGCTGCCTGTTAGATGGCGCAAGGTCATAGAGCACGATGGACAATATTTCTAAGATTAGGTTCGTTGTTTACAATTTCTTTATCTATACATCTATACAAATAAATAAAATTGGAGTGTCTGTTTTTAATATTAAGATAACCACTTTTTACTAAGTGTATATGGATGTATACACGATACATATACCAAAACAACATTTTTTACAGTTTTTGTCTGTCTGTCTGTCTGTCTGTCTGTTTGTTCCCACTAATCTCTGAAATGGCTGGACCGATTTTGACGGGACTTTCACTGGCAGATAGCTGATGTAACAAGGAGTAACTTAGGCTACTTTTATTTTGGAAAGATTCTTTTATTTTAGAAAAAAATAACTGTCTTCGAAAACTACGCTGACATACGTCTCAAAATTCGAAAAACCCTGGCTGAATCCTACGAAATAGATCAAAATAATGTACTACAGTATTGTACACCCTAAAAAAGCCTACAAAAATGTCCTGAATGGTATATGTCTATCTCTTAGGGATAGCCCACATTAACCATTTTTTATCTTTTACTTTTTACGAGAAATAAGGGCTTATTTACGAAGCGATTTTAAGCAATACAGCATTAATCCATATCCAATGAAGTACCTTAAATACATTGTGCATTTAATATACATCAATATGGCCCTTTACAGCATGTAATTTAAATGAATATCTTAGAAGATATTAGAGATTTAAAAAGCGGGCGCAGAGCGCGTTGGCAGCGGCCGGGTAGTACAGGATAAGTGGGATTGTAATTCATATTACTTTGGCTTCATAGTAATTGCGAATATCATGTTGTTCATTATACTCAAAATAAACCTAATAGTATTATTCCAAGTAAGAGACCGCGAAATGCCTTAGATGTTTAGATTTTTGGATGTTTGTTTCTCAATGATGCAAAGACGGCCAAACGGATTTAGATCGAATTTGGCACAAAGATATAGGTATTATATCATGGATACGTAACAGATAGGATACCTACTTTATCCCGGTAGTAGGTTCCCGGGTGATATTTTCCGACAGATATACTGGCAGTGCTATTCCTATAATTATGTTCGGTATCTGGTAAATGATTGAGTGTCTGTATAGGTAAAATAGGAGAGTTAAGAAAAACCAGGAAGACTTATATTCAACTAAACCAAGCCCTATGTCGCAGTCTTCTTACTCTGAATACTATTACTCTTATTTTAAAAACACCAATCACACATGATGTTCTCATAAACTATGAATCCTAAGTAATATGAGTTATAATCCTACTACTAATAATATTATATATGTGAAAATATGTATGGTTGGGTGCTTGTTTCTCAATCACGCAAAAATGGCTGAATGGATCTGGATCGAAAATAGCACACAGAGTCTATATTACCTATATAACCTGGAATAACACATTCTTATCGCGGTAGTACGTCCTCTTGCATTAATTTCCGACATCCACGCGGGCGAAGCCGCGGGCAAAAGCTAGTAATAAATAAAGCTACTTAAGAATCTGTAAAAATTAAGTCATACACCTAATAATTTTGCCTGTCTTTTTAATTTTATTATTCCATTTCAGAGAATTTATTTCCGTATTTAACGGGTTTTTTTTGTCAAAATAAAGTACCTGCTTTCCTTATGTATTGTTTGCTATATGTCGTTTGAGCCTTGCCGAAACAAAACAAACATGTACAAAGAAAATTAAGACATGAAAACGGTAAAACGCATTGTGGCAAATAAAAACCTGAATAAGTAGCCTGAATGTGAAAGTGGAAAATAAAATTGTGCAAAAAAACACTTCAGCTTAAGAGAAACAAACTCAATCCCAGGATTTAAACGGACAAAAATATGACTGAAAATATTGTATTTCTAAAATTCATAAAAAATACAAAATAATTATCAACACTGCTTTTCAGTATTTAAATAATGTTAAAATATTTTATGTTTACGCGCGCGCGCGTTATTTTTTTTAATGTTTTAAAGACTTCTATAGCGTGTATCGACGTTTGTTGCTGACCGCACCAGTCGCGTTCTATGTGTTATAAGTGTTAGAAGACTTGATAGCCCTTATATTATGTTTAAGCACTCTTCACACGGCAGAAGGGAATACAGAATTCAGTGTAGGTAAACTCACGACCATAGAGATTGAAAACACTTGAAACTAAGTAAGCCATGAGCACGATGATTTTTTCCATCGGCACAAATTTCCAATTTATCAGTTCCTTTAGGGAAAGGGTTTAAAAAAAATTTTAGTGCTTGGTTTTGTTAAATAAGACCTTTTTTTGCCTTTCCAGCTTGTAAACCTAGCAGTTCCAACTGTGTTTTGACTGTCAGTGAATGAATTTACAATTTTTATTAAGTACCTAGATATTACGTACAATGAGTAAAATATTAACTATATTTTATAATACAGTTGCCGATCCACGCATTTGGTTTGCAAGAGAATTGATTGCAATGGTTTTGACTGATTCCACACCAGACTCGAAGAAATCTTAGACCTTATGCGCAGAGATCAGTAACTTGGTCGACGGTAAAATATTTGGAACATCATGATCGGGTTATAAGCTCAATAGTATCAACTTGACTCAATTTATAATAAAAAATCTGAAATTCAACTAGGACTCGTTTATATTTTTCCACAACTAAGGTTTTTATCCAATAATCAAAAGTAGGCCTTGTAGAAGTCGAAATTTGGAAAAAACAAAATCAAATTTGGTGATCAATACTCTTTCGGAAAAAATAGTTGTAACCGCAGAGGCCACGCTGCGATTTGTATAGCTAAATACATTATAGTTATATATATAGTAACTGTTCCGTTATTCGGTGTGGTGTGGTGGAACATCGCCATTACCCGGTGTGGCCATGCGTGTGATGCAGCCTGACAGCTATGTAATGAAAACTGGACTGTCGAACTCGACGAAATACTAATTGGTAGATTTTGTTTATTATTTTTACGTACTAACGCACCACGTGTAACTTTTTACCCCAACAGCTGCTACTGACATCGTGTAGTTAATTTCTTGCTTCAGGCCATATTTTGTTATAGTATAAGTACCTATACTTTAATACAGGTTTAGCAGGCGTAGATTCATTTATGTAACAAAAAAGAGAGAAAAACTGGGCGTTGTCTCTAACTTTATCTAAATTAATCAGAAAATAATATACCTACTTAGGAATATAGAACGATTTTGATCCCAGTGTAAGTCAGGGCTTATAACTAATTAATTTTGTTAAACCATAGTACTTACAGAACGTACCAAACTGATACCCTAATACAATGTACACTATATACTAGGAGATATGTAATTTAATAAAACTTAGAGCTTTTTAACACTCTTAGCCCTGGAGCTGCTATTCAAATTTGATGAAAAAACCTTTTTGCTTTTGATATCCCAGTTCTTGCGGAAGGCTGTTTAAGATCACGCTACGAGTATGACGACCCCAGTAAGAAAGAGAAAAGGCAGAAAGAACACTAAGTGAAACAAACTAGAAGCGCAGGCGGACGATGCCATGTTTCTAGGGGGTAACAAGAAATTTCACGCGGACCAAGTCGCTTACAGAAGCTAGTACTAAATAAAGTCGGAAAAAAACCGCTCATACAGCAACATTGTATGAAACCCTAACGGCCTATGAACGGTACGGAAAAATGAAATGTCACGTTTGCATTCGCTCGTAGGATCTGGGTGTTCATTATTTTAATTTTGTTTACACAACAGGATTTTGTGCGTAGGCATTTGTTGACCTTCTAAAAACGAACAGATTTTATTGTAAAGTTGTGTAAGGCATATGAAAATAATAACAGTTTTTTAACCAGACTAATTATTACCACATTTGGTAGGATGTGTTAAATAAGTCATCATCATATTCATTATTTCTGCCGAAAGACGTCCACTGCTGGACATAGGCCTCCCCCCAAGCTAGCATTTCGAACTAACTAACACACACTTCTACTAAATACGTATAAATACAAAATTATTTTCTTTTTACCGAAATATCGACGAGCTTAAAACTCCTAGAACATAAAAGTTTTTATCCCCGTATTCATTTTCAAAACTTGCCAATTTTTTTTACACTTTATTCGACCCTCAGTACCTTTCAAAGTAGCGACGCTCTGAATTTGTCTGCAAGACATTATTCTCCAGATTGGCACTAGTAAGACGCCACTTTAACTACATTAGCCCTAAACTGTACAATAATATAAATAGAAACATAAAAATTTATCCACTAACAAGAAATTTATTGAAAAGAAAACTGTCAGAAATGCTAAAATCTTTGTCCTACGAAGCTACAGAAAAACTTGTGGTAACATAACACATACATTCCTCTCACAAAAACACATAACCCCCCTCTCACTCACCCTGACACTCCTACTCACACACTTCTCAACAACCACTACACACTGACACATAGTTAGTAAAATTTAAATAACCTTTAACTTTTATTTTATTTTTAAGTTATTTCTTTCTTTTAATTATTTGTCTGGAGCAAATACATCATGTTTTTGACGTGGGCGTTGATAGCTGCGCCACAGTTTTTAACTTTTGTAGCTATCTTCGTTTCTTTTTGTAAATTTGTGTCCTCAAACTTGTTCCAAATAAACACATTTTATTATTATTATTATATAAATGCCAATACACGTTACGTTCTTAATTAATTTAATATAGCTAAAGTGCTAAGTGAAGCGAAGCGTGGAGTCTGTAATATGTTGCAAGTTTATCTTCACACGTAATTTCATCAACTAGCGTGATTTACGACCGTAGCTTGAACTTTAACTTATATTTATTAAACAAAGAGTAGAACTATCGCTCCATTGATTGTTACAGCGTTTAGAAATGAAAATGGTGAAAATATCTACTTACTTGAGTTACGGCCAAGTATTTTTTCAAAGTTAATATATGGAACACATTTTAGTATTCAAGTTAGTTTAACTTTTCTGCCAGTACCTTGATAAATTGGTAGGTTAAATAAAAAAGCTTGCAAGTTATGCAGCTGAGTGATGATGCAGAAAATTTCTACCGACTACTAGTTTACAAAGAAAATCGGTATTACAAAGTCTGGAAAACTAAGGCAGCAATTTGAATCCATCATCCTAATGTAAACAAGATTTTGCAACGCGCGTGCGAAAGTAACAAGACGGCGCGCGGCGCTCGGCGTTCGGCAAACAAAACTTCACCAAGTTCGTTTAAAGTTTGTAACTAGAATATTATTTAGTAATCATGACATCACGAAATATAAGTCAAGAGATCAATGTATCGCTTTGGTACGTTGAATAAAAGCTTTCTCATTTCAATGGTTTTCCAGTGTATTTAACCTTATTGGTGATGTTCTTCAGAAAGTTCAGGTGCGTAGTACTGGCAAGCGGCGTGCGTGTATGACCAAATGTATGAACATAAACGAAAGAAAAATAATATGTAAGGATCGTAACAGGTGCTTCTGTAGTTTCTGCCTACCCCCATGGGAAAAAGGAATGAGGTTATGTATGTAACTTAATAGTTCATCTTCCCGTTATAAAAAGTATTGAAATGAGTAAGATTTTCAGTAGTCAACCCAAAAAGTAGATTGTTAGCACGTAAACAATTTTACCTCAAATGGTATATAAAGATATCTATCTTGTAGTGTAGGTAAACGATAACACGATTTTCCCTATAGTAAAAAGAGGCTAAAATAAAGCAAAGGAGGTCGTTCATTCAGTCAAGTGCCGACTTTATCATCTGCACCCACGACTCACATCATCTCACACATAGTTGGCCATATGTTAGAGTTTCACGCGAACTATTATTCATTTTCAAAGTTTACACGCAGATCCAGAAGACTAGATTTAGTGCTTTAAATCACGCAACTTTATTACCAACAATGATTGTTTGTTGTTACTTTATCAAGTTGTTATGGCCAGCGTGCAATAAATTTATAGTTACAATTTGATTTATCCACCTGCAGTGAGTTTAGAAAATATTGCCTATCTTGTAAGAAGAAATACCTGTAATTTTATTACTATTATCATCTGCTTCGCTAATTTGTATGCTGAGGTCAGCTTCTAGTCTAACCGAATGCAATTATAATATTCGATCGTCAATATTCTACATAGAGCAACAGCTTTACTCACCTCCAAAACCCACATACTGGGTAATACTGTGATAAAATGATACCTATTGGTAAGACTTGTTGTCAGACTTTTGGGCTTCAGACTACCCGTAACAACTGTCAACCACAAATTACAGTTGGGGCCAACGGCTCATCATGCTTTCTGAGGCACGGAGCGGTCTCAATAAGTAATGGATGGTCACCCGTTCACTGACCGACCTCTGCAAGCGTATTTTAACCTTCGATCGACTCGGCTATCATCTCCAAAATTCATTTTAACTAATATAAAAAGTAAAAGATTTCATTTTTACCTGTCTGCGGCGAAACAAAAAGGCGAATAATGATTTTGACCGGTATTTATATGCATGTGAGTATTTACATATGTACGTTTACCTGTTCTCTCATAACTTTTAAACTCTTTATCAATGTATGTAACTAGCTACTTATGTTATTAATGTATTTTTTGTCATTTATTTTCTGACAAACTCCTTTAAAAACTACTTTAAAAAATTTTGAAATGGCCAACAAATCTTTGTCTATAATGTCCAAATGTCTTCTCATTCACATACTATCTTCTTATGTTATTAATGTTTTTTATTTCATATATTTTCTAGTGTGCGATAAAGTATGCATATTTAGTGGGAGGCGTGTTGATCATCCGGAGATTATAGGCATTATAATTATATTCTAGACTGTGTGACCATATCATACTTATCATCACACTTATAAGAAATTCTTGGAGCTTAGTAACCTAAGCCCACATTTATGGGATACTATAGCTTTTGATTGCGGCTCTACCCGCGTGGAGGTCCGAGATTATTGCACGGGAACTTAGGTATTACCGGGATATAAAAGGACCCTGTGTCCTAAGATTATCTACATTATCATCATCGCAATTGTTTACTGTGACGTCACATTAAATGAATGTGACCAGAGAATTTGGCGCCCTCTAGAGAACATAAAGTCATGAACACATTTTTTTTTATTACATGGTGGGTATCAAATGAAAGAGCTTAATTTACAAATTTCAAATAAATATATGTTGTTAGCTATCGAAAATAATTTTAATAAAACGTAAGTTCAAAAACTAAAATCCGACTTCTCAAAAATCACGCTCTAAACGATGAAACAAAAAAATATTCACATCTGAAATCTGCGGTCTAATGCCACCTACCATATCAAAATCTTTAGAGCAAAGTGGCATACGACCATGGCTTACAATACGCTACGCTATTCCGAAGGAATAACGCAGACAGACTTGTAGCAGTTATGTTAGTATATTTTGCTGTCTTACAACTTTCAAGTGAACGCAGTCGCGGGCAGAAGCTAGTTAGGATACAATTTAGTTAACGTGGACAAGATTTTAATTAACAAAAGCCCGTTTGTGTCAAAGCCGTAATTAAAATGAGACGTGTTTGTTCCAGGATATAACACATTTATGAAATACAAACGAATTAAAGTGCTCGTGTCCAATATAAGTCTGTGGCACGTTCACACGTCCACGTCTGTATTCATACTTAGGTTGGAATGTACGTACTAAAATCTGAAAGAAGAAAATATATTGCGCTCTTTATCATACTTCCCACTCCACTCTTATCTGTACAACTATGCATCTTTCTGTCAGAACACGCTACTCAATAACAGCACAAAGACGGGATTTTTGCCCATTGATATACTAATCCGTCCTTATTATACTATGACTATTTATAATAATATATCTATTTATAACCGTCATCATTTCAGACGTTAGATCTACTGCTCGACATGGGCCTCCCCTAATTTAGGGGGGGTTTGTCATAATCACCACGCTCGGCAGCCAGGTTGGTGATCACAGTATGGTCACAGTAAACGCTGCTGCCCATTCTTTAGTAGGCTTTTACGAAAACCTTTAAACGAGTTGGCGGATGAAAATTACGGGTTTTTTAATTTTGTTTATGTTTGTGTGAAAATTCTAACCTGTATAACGGAAAATGTTCATATATTTTCCTACATTTCCTTCTTTCATTAAAATGTCACACGGTAAACTATTTAAAACTTTTGTTTTTAATTTTCTAGTTTCCAACCAAAAGTGAACTTCATATTCAAAACACATTTCTATACGTTAAATGTCCACATTAGTCAAAGAAATATGTTACAAATTCAACTTAATCAGTCCTGTAGATTTGGAGCAAATTGGCTGTAACAGACGGGCATACAGACATACGAGTGATTCTATTAGGGTCGCGTTTTTTCTTACGAAAGTACAAAACCCTAAAATACTCTTAAGAGCTTTTTGCCATCATCCGAGCACAAATCCAAGCTCTAGTCTTCTACCACCAAAATCCAGATGGAAAAACGAAATAACACTTTGACCAAACTGGGCATTGAACCGAAGACCTCATGCTAAACCATAGCGCGAACACGCACGAAGCAGTCGAGGCGACGCTGAAGAAATCAGTAATAAGCAATATATTTTAATATCTGTGGGTTTATTATACACTGGGAGCATTAAGTATCCTCTTAGGAATACTCGCTAGATATAGCGAGGTACTAAAAGAATATTATGATACTACTGTACGTAACTGAATGTTATTATTTAGACAAAGAAGTGGTAACAGACAGAAACACTTGTAAGGCAGTAAAACATCTATATATATACTATTTGGATGAAACTATTACAAACCATACTATTTGGATGAAAAACAAATGTGTGTAAACAATATTGTTTACACACATTTATTTTGAAAAAATGTAAGAGAGAAAGAAGATGGAGTGACAAAATTTAGAAGAGTATTCGATGGTTAGTCATGTCGAGAGGATGAATAAAAGGCGACTAACACAAGGTATGGTAGCAGCAGATAGGTATTGCACAAGGCAGATATGAGTGGAAACGCTTGCAGGCAAAGTCCTAGAAGGACATAGAATGACCTTACTGGTGATGTTCTTTAGATAGGTCTGGTGCATAGAAATTGCAACCGGCGTGCTTGTATGATCAGATATGAGAACGTAAACGTAGCAAAAGGAGTATGTAAATATAGTCAGGCGTGAGTTTTTTTAAATGTATGTATTTATTGTGAAAATAAATTATTTAAAATTTGCATATAATTGTCAATGAGTTAGGTAGAGTGTTTTTTTAAATAGATTTAGTACTAGTGACCCGCCCCTGCTTTGCGCAGATGCAAAGGCGACATGTCAGAATATTAATGTAAGTGTATAAATCATCCAGAATAGGTTGTGTTGTTTAGAATAACATAATCGGTCACACGAACAGACGAGAAAAACTACTTTATTTTATACCATAAGGAATACAATGTAGTTCCAAAAGGCCTACTTAAAATTCTTCCTTAAAATATACAGTGGGACATAATTATAACGTCCTCCTTTTTTCGAATTCGGTTATAGTTAAACTGTTCAATGTACTCTTATTTAGCTTTAGTAATTTTAAAATATCAAAAAATGTAAATGTAATATTAAATGCTTAGTTCTGCGAGAGACTTCGTCAACCCCATGTCTTAGATGAAATTGAGCGTCGCACGAGTTCGCGATCGACGCGATCGGCTGTATGATAAATGATTTTATTTCTGTAGTAAGTAGGTTTGTACACACACTTTTACATGGCAATCATATTTTAAAAGAGAAAAAGTCCTGGCATAATCGTGGTCAGATCATATGAAGACTATGTAGATTGGTGCTGAAATGGTCTTTTGAGGAAAGAATCACACAAATTGAGTGAACCTATAAAGTCAGTGCACGCATTTATGAGTAATCATGCAGCTCAATTCAGAACTTAAGGAGATCAACGATTCAAAACTAAAGACCAAAGAAGGGACATTTAGGTAGGTCGCATAAATTACTTAAATAGCCATACGATGATTAAAAATTAAATGAGATACACAAACCACATTCACGTTGATTAAAACAATAAAATACTTAACAGATTAAATATTTATGTCACTGTAAAGAAAAAACTCGTCAATGTGTGTATAAAAATGCCAATAATAAGAGACAGCGGATGCCAGATGGCATAAATTAAAATTAATCAAAAACAACAAATCAAATGCTGCAAAAACGGTTTAGCGGATCAGCTGTGCAAATATCTCTAACAGATGGAAAAACTTCGAAGATTATCACTAAAAGTACACATTCGTGACTCACGTTATTTACGTGTAAACTAAATCTTTGCTGATCTCAACATTTCTCGGTATTAACCTTATTTTAATAATGTGAATTTCAATAAAATACCAACAATAATGAACTGTAATTGCAAATAAAGCTTAATATGGTTTATTGCTGCCTGCGGCAGATATATTGAGCTCATTAGTGAACATGCTTAATTATTATGAATTTAATTACAGTTACACAGATTCTGTAATTGTTTGTAGGGTGTGCACAGTATTAAGTCCTCTTTAATACATATTAGGTGCTTTTAATGTCACTTGACAAATAAGACTCTTCGTCATAGCGAAGACCAGATCAGAATGATGACTGATTTATTGGTCAAAGTTATGAACAAGTATGTATGGTATGTTCCAAGAGTATACTATCCATACGAATATTATAAAACTGAAGAATTTGATTTTTTTGTTAAACGCGCTAATGTCAAGAACTACAGATTCAATTTTTTTTTTTATTGTAAAACGGGTAAAAGTTATTCCTATTGAGAGCTTCCATTGCATGCGCTGCGTAAACGGTTAAAGTTACACAACAAACATGTATGACGGAATTGTTGCTCTTAAAAACTTCTAAAAATAAGTCCGCGATCTCGAGTCTCTCTCTTTTAAAGTTGTTTGCAATGTTTTCAATAACAAAATAAACGAATATGGACAGGTAATAGATAAATACCATTCATTAAAAGTAAAGGCGGTCTTACATTAAAACATTTTCTTTCTTCATGTCTTTGTAGCAAGCTAGTAGCTTATTGGTGACTTTGTAGTTAAATAGTGAAAAAGCCATGTCAAAACAATCATACACAAAACGATCTAACGGCGAATATTCCATAGTTGAAAAGTCCTGTCGTCGAAACTAACAAATGCGAACCATTATGTCAGCGAAACATCCATAGTGAAACGTTCTATCGACGAATCTCTCAAAAACGAAACGTCCTGTCGCTGATCAGTCTAAAGGAGAAACGACTGTCGCTGATCAGTCTAAAGGAGAAACGACTGTCGGAGAACGGTTGCAGCATCGGCTCACTATAACTTTTAAATTGTATTTCAAATCTAAATATTATAAAGCTGTAGAGTTTGTTTGGTTGAACGTACTAATCTCAGGAACTACGTTATAGTGTTGGATAGCCCATTTATCGAGGAAGGCTTCGCACGATGGCGATTCGATGCGACGCCGACGTCGACGGGGAGGGTCGGGGAAGCAGAAGCTAGTTTGATATAAAACTTCAAACTTAACGACTAGACCAGAAATCAATTTGTTATTTTCTAAATTCTGATTTTAAACCACCCTATTGATGGTTTTCATTTGACTGTTGAGGCTATTTTTACACGCTTTATATTAGCTTCACTTGTATGTTTGTATATCTGTATGTTTGTTTGTAACCGACTCCTTATAGCGCGATTTTGACCCACTTTAAACGACTAGATTTCATTTAAACTCGGTAGACTTATCGAGGACCGGTGACAATACTATCATTTCATAAATTTGTGCCATTATCCTTGCCAGGGTTACCAGGATAGCAAAAAAAACTGTCTTCAAAAACTACGCTGACATACGTCATAAACTACGCTGACATACGTCTCAAAATTCGAAACACCCTAAAAATAGAAAATAAATTATAGTTTAAAAAAGCTAAAAAACACGCTTCCATAGAAAACTAAAAAGGCGTGGGGTGCCTGATATCAATAAAAAAATACCTTAAAAAGCACCCCAAGCTTTTTTTTCCATTATTTTCTACTTTTTAGTTTGGTTTTCTATGGAAGCGTGATTTTTTGTTTTTTTTTTTAAACTATTATTATATCCTCAAGTTTTGTCGATGGTTTTTTTATTACTATTTAAAAACATTAACTAACATTTTCCCCGAATATGCTGGATGCGGGAAGCACAACAGTGGACATTTTCCGGCTGGAATGTTGATGATGATAACATTATTCATACAGTATTTTTTGGATATAGTAGAGTGAGATATAAAGTTTAAACCTTCTAAATACGGATGAACATGTTACCCTTTAGTGGGTGATTACGTAAGAATTTGACCGAAACAGGGTTTGTTAACACTTTCAGTTAATGCTTTTGGAACGGACCATAGGTTTCCGTAACCCTGCAAATTTTATAAGTTTACAACAAAGTGGGAAGGCGACAAACATTTTACTGGCCACATTTACAAACTTTTTACCTAGCATACTCACATGAAGTGCTTTGTATTCAGCGCGGGGACCATATAACTATGAACGCATACAGTTGCAGTCGACCTACCCTACATTTTTAAATTAAATCAACTGCATCCTTTTAGAATAAGTAAAACAACTCGGCGCATACAGTTAACATTTCCGTGTTTAGAAAGCCAACATTATTGCTCAGTATTGCTTTTACGGTTCCGTACCCAAAAGCTGTCAACGGTACCTTTATTACAAAGGTTCCTTTGTCTGTCCCGGGGATGTATCTTTTGAACAGCAAAAGGTAGACTCATAATATTTACAGTGTGTAATACTGTGACCGCCATAACAAAAAATAAATAAAGTAATAAAATTAAGAAACAAGAAATGGGTTCCTTTTGGCGTAGAGTAAAAGCCGGATAGTTGCCCTAGCGGGATACTTGCCCCGGTTCTGAATACACTATGTTGGGGATGTTAATGGCTTTAGCGCTTTACTGTAATTGTAAGCGGCTTTCCCGCAGACCTTTGTGTCATGTAAACCGTAAGCATAATCCCCACACTTTTCGTCCATGTGAGGGACAATCTTCCGCGGCGTAACTTCGACGAGCGTCGAAATTATATTGGTAGGTGATCTCTAATGAATATTTTTATTACTGATTGTGATGTCAGTAAACATTTTTGTTTCTTTACATGTATTGGAGTTTAAAATACACTGTCTATTACGTTTTATTGTTGAATTGTTTTTATTTATTTTGCAAATGAAAAGGGCAAGTATCCGTATCAAAAAGGGTAGTCGCCCTAATCATTTTTCGGATAGTCACTCTAGGGGAAGCTATCCATAACTATAAATTATTTAACGAACAAAGACAGATTTTTGTCTTTTTGTGTATTTTCTTACTCATTGTGTCTATAACTTTGCTTGAATTATAAAATAAACAAACGTTAATAAACTGTTTCATGCATTCATTCTAGGTGACCAACATGCCTCGCGTGTATCAGCATAAATCCCGAACCACACAAGCTGTACAGAAAGAAGCTTAGCATTTGCTTACAAAGAATTGGCTTAAAGATAAAAGATAGCAACTTTGTCCGCGTGACTCACAGGAACTGCATATTTTTTCGAGATAAAATATAGTCCAAGTTACTTGTTGATAATGTAGCATTCTATAAGTGAAAGAATTCTTAAAATCGGTTTAGTATTTTTCGAGTTTAGCCATTACAAACATACATTAAAAAAATCAAATCTTCCATAATATTAGTTTAGACTTTTATAACTTAAAATGTGGAAGCTATTTTAGCTATATTTTTATAGTTTTTAAGTATAAAACTTACAAAGATTATATAATTTTGAATAGTAGTTCATAAAACATTGCAGTAAATAATAAAGACTGATTACTTAAATGAATTTATTTAAAAAAAAAAACATAGTGAGCCGTCTATCCCCGTACGAGGAAACTATCCTCTGAAGCATTTTACCGTCAGGCTACTATCCGCTGGAGTAGGCAACTATCCCTTTCTTGAGAGGTCTACTAAAACATTATTTATTCAAAACCATTATTAATTATGGCCACAAAATTAGACTAATCTAATTTATCAAAGACCTATGTTTTGATATACATGTTGTATTACTCTAATTAGGAACAAATTTTTCTACAATAGACATTTTTTTGAAAAGTGGGATAACTATCCGGCTTTTACCCTATTAAATATACATTATTTAATATTTTAGGGTGGTACAGAACCCTTGGTATAAGAGTTTGACTCACACTTGGCCATAATTTTATTTAATGAAGCATTTAATCAACAAGCATGTGTGCAATAGTCTCGCCCCCTATTAAATGGAACTTAAACATAACAGGCGAAATGTGGGTGTACTATAGGTACACCTCTGCCCAACCCTTCGGAGAAACTAGGCGTGATGTTATGTTATCAACAGTTCTTTCATTTATTTCTGTAACCCCTTGCTGTAACCAATGCTCCAAAGCACAAAGCGTGGTATTTGATCAGAAGGGAGACTGAATATCTAACAAAGTCTTTTGCTCCTTGTCTTTTATACATAAGTACCTTCCTGTGTAAGAACAACTCGTAGTTAATCGCTAAGCACATTGAAATGAATAGACCATGTTAAAAGCCTTCCTGACTCCGCAAGATAAAACTAATTACAAAGGGTATCAAACTGAACTCAGGGCTCGTCTTTGAAATTCTGTAAAGTCATCACTTGCCTGAGCGGTTGTAGGCTCTACAATAGGTTTTTGTGTCACAGTTTCATTCTGCTTAGCAAGCCACTGGTTTGTCGAAAAAAATCTCAACAAAGATAATTCATGAAAAAAGAACTTTTTGGAGTTTAATAAGAATCGATTTTCTTATAATAAGCCCGGTATGAAAATTTATGGGGAGTAAAATCAAACTTTTTCCGTTACGTTACGTTATGCACTACTTTACGTTTTGCGTTACGTTACATTATGCTTTACGTTACGCGTTACGTTACGTTACGCGTTATGTTATATTTGCTAATCTATATATTTTATAATCGGTCGTAAGGAGTGAACTCCAGTTGTGCTTACTACACACATATTTTTTAAAAATAAATAATGTTTTGCTCATGACCTCGCCGCGACTTACGACACTTAGGTTCTGAGTCCGGACCGAGGCAGGCACTATATGTAATTAATTTCATCACCACTGCTCTTAAAACGGTGACAGAAAACATCGTAAGGAAACAGACATCTCCTAGAACGAGAAATTGAAAGCCATGTGACACCTACTTGCCAATGCGTTTACATAATGGATCACGGCCTACTCTCACAGAGAGGAGGCCTGTGTCCCAGCAGTGGAAATATTATAGGTTGTTTAATTATACCTTTGCTGTTCTCTTAACATGTTTAAATAAAACGAGCGCGATACTTCACACAGGGGCGACCTGTGGCGCCGCATACACGGTCATAGAAATTGTTCTACGGATATAAATCGCCGAATCGCGCGCAACCATTGCGTTGCGCTAGTCAGCACGAGCCTTAATACGTTGAAACAAATATTTCAGAAACTAAATTATATATAAAGAACCTGTTCTTAAGGATTAAGAAGTTTAAACAATTTTAATTTCCTTGACTACATCTTAAAGGGAAGGTGTAAATCTGTTAAACCGAAGAACTTTCGACAAAACGACTTAGAATACCGGACTTATTTGTAGGTACCACTTTGATTTAAAGAAGGGTCTCTTAACTTTTTAATCTAACTCACAAATTACGTGTCGCTCTGATTGATTTTCACTCGAAAGTACCTTTCGATGTTAGGGAAATTCGAATTGGAAAATAAATGTCAATCTAATACTATTAGTTATACCTAACTACGTACCTAAGCTTTGTATAGGAAATATATCCTCAATACCCTCCCTTATACATTAATTGTTTTTATGTATTCACTCGTACCTCGTAGTATCGGCCCCGACTTACGTATTTGTAGGTCGTGGGATCGAACCCAGGTATTTTACTTTGTGTAATTATTTCAAAACGATGAAGAGGAACATCGTAAAGAACCCGGTATGTCCTAGAACCAAAAATTCAAAGACATGTGACATCTACCAACTCGCACTGGGCCCGTGTGGTATATTACGGTACACTTCCTCTCACCGAGGGGAGGCTTGTGTCCCAGCAGTGGGATCTGTATAGGCTGATAATGGTGATGATGTATTCACTTCAGGATCGCTGGTTGGTATCTATTTACCGATCAGGACTAAACCACATTGTAGGAGGACATATAGTGACCTTATTGGTGATGTTCTTCAGAAAGGTCAGGTGCGTAGTACTCGCAACCGGCGTGTGTATGACCAATTGTATGAACTAAACGAGGCAAAAGAAGTGTGTAGAGACCGTAGCAGGTGGCGTTCCGTGGTTTCTGCCTACCCCCATGGGAAAAAGGCGTGATTGTATGTATGTATGTATGTAAACCACATTGTACGCACAGGCAAACATTTCCACGACTTATTTTTCCATCTTTGATAGAACCTGAGATCGAATCACTGCTAGCACCACAATAGAAAAGTTTCGGACGTTGATATGAGCAGATTTACGTAACATGTATAAGCAAATACACGGCATCAGGTCTTTTATATAAATCCCTAAGCTCATTATTGCCGTTACAGGCAATTCAGGCAGGTTAAAATCGCATTAAGAAAATTACAGGAATTTTGAATTTTAAGATACATATTTATTCTGAGATAATACTAAGAGTTATCAAAATTGTCACTTACGTTAATAATACTAAGCTTTAAAATGTTTCTATTGTTTTCTAATTATTTAATAATCGCTGACCTGTGTCCCCTTCGCTGGGCGTCAAACATTTTGCTTGTGATTATATTATCTTTCACATTATAAAATATTGTATTCATCATTTCAGCCGAAAGACGTCCACTGCTGGACTTAGGCCTCCCCCAATTTGGGGGGCTTTGCCATAATCGCCACGCTTGGCAGGCGGGTTGGCGATCGCAGTATGGTGGTAAAATGCATAGAGAACGCTGCTGCCCATTCTCTAGTAAGTCCCTTAGTCGCCTTTTACGACACCCACGGGAAGAAATGGGGTGGTGTTATTCTTTACGTCCGGCACCACACGGTACCTTTGAAATAATAAGTAGCTTTCAACTGTAGAAAGAAATTTTAAAATCGTTTCAGTAGTTTCAGAGATTACTTCCTACAAAGTTACAAAACTTTTCCTCTTTATATTTAGTGTAGATAGACGCTTTTAATGTGCAAGTCTTTCTACAATGTTCTCACATTTAAAATGTCAACTAGAACGATGCAATCAATATTTTGGAATGATTTTTCGGTTTTGAAGAGTGTCCGTGGAGTTTCTTACCAATTTTTTTCCATACGTACCTTACAACGCTTTGAAATCAGCAACTAGCGTCATCTCTCCGACTACCCGACTCCTTGACATTTAAAAGTGCCAGTAATTGGTTTAATTGAAATAAACGCTTTGAGTTTAAGCTCGATTTAGTTTCTGCCATTCTCCTATCGTTTGAACAAAATGGGAAAGTTTGTGTTATTCCTAAGCCTTGGAATATTGGCGCCTAAACTTTAAACATGAATTTCACACTTGATTCTAGCCCCCCTAGCGTAGTCATTTTTCTTCAGTTATCAAAAAAATAATCTACCGTTTCACAGAAACGTGCAATACCGACGCGTTCAAAATGTATGGAACAGTATTTTTTTTTAAATAACAGACGAACATTTTTAGAATCGTGTTCTGGCTCCATGATAACAGTTTATGCGTGGATATCCCTGCCAACCTATATTTTACATACTTACTGTCACGTTATGAATTGGATGCTAAGCAAATATTTCTAGGTAAATTTGTAGGTATTTTAGGCTACTGATGTCAATTATTCAACGGTGTGGTACCCAAATGAAAATTGGATACAAAAGCGAATTGCCGTGAAAATGGCGGTCGCCCCAGGTTATATAAAATTGTAGACAGGTATGTTACGGTTACGTAACAACAACAACCAGTAGTGATTAGCTTTATAGTGGAAAGTCGTTTTCAATTGAAATTAGTTGAATACAATTCTAAATTTATTCAATTAGACTTTCAGCTTATTTATTAAGTTAAACTTTTCATCAGAAGACTTAAGAACTTCACATTTGTTTAAAACTCTTTTCCAATCGCAGCTCCGTTTTGTTGAAATTAGAAACTTTTGCATGAACCGTCGGACTCGATACCAAGTAAGTACAGACGCCAGCACATCAACCTACCCTAAACTGTCAAATTTTCCCAATCAATCTTGAACCTAACACTTTAGCGATAAAGTTGAAAATCTATTACAGAAATTTGACAGATTGTAGTAGCTTTATGTGCTGGCGTCTGTACATTATTTAATCATTAAGAAAGAAAATGGTTCCAATAAAATCTTCAGATTTCAATTCAAGTTTGCTAGCAATAGTACGCTAGTTTGCTAGCCCGTAACTGAAATGGTGGACGATGTCGTCAGAAACGATATAAAACTAAGAACTTTGAATGGCAAAAATCACAAACTTTTTGTATGGCGTAAGTCAACCGAAGGTTTTTGTACTTCTGCGGTTACTTTGAACCGAATATTTAACCGAGAACCTAGGTGCCTAAATACAAAACATTTTCAATTTTCCTCTTTTATGAAAGAAACAAACAGTTTTTTTTTTACAATAACAATAAACAAAACAAAAAAGTTCTCCTGACCACACCTAATTAGCTTTTAACAACATTTATAAGTAAACTCTAGAAGTAAACCCAAGAATCGCTCGGCAAGACAAAAAAAAAAGAAATAAATCAACTCAAAACAAATTCGCTTTTCAAAATGAGAAAGAAAACGTGTCAAGTCCACCCCAAAGTAACATGGAACAAGAGCAGAGATAATAATGAGACTGTCATCAGATAATTCTGTTCTATTTCAACCTCAAACATTAATAAAATTTCCACGTCGTAAATAGTTATTTTCGGATACAATTCACAAAAACGTCACCCACGCAGATTCCACGTAATGTGTTGTTATAAAACTGTTACAATTTTTGAAAAGCTTTAGCAAAGTTTGTTGAAAAGGTTTCCCTTAAAACCGCTAGGCCGGATCAAATTAAACTTTGGTGTAATAATGGAACGTGTGCGGAGTAATATCAAACTTTTTAATACTTTCACGCTTGGTGTTATTCAGTCTAATTTCGTTTTTTATGAGTAAGTATTATATATAATATAATATAATATAATATTCCACAACTATCGCACAACGCCATCTAGTCCCAAGCTAAGCAGAGCTTGTGTTATGGGTACTAGACAACTGATAAACATACTTATATATTTCAGACACAGAACAAATGATTTTGCTCATCACACCTTGATATACGGTATATATCTACGGTCGGATCACGGTATATATATATACGTACCGTGTGGTGCCGGACGTAAAGAATAACACCACCCCATTTCTTCCCGTGGGTGTCGTAAAAGGCGACTAAGGGACTTACCAGAGAATGGGCAGCAGCGTTCTCTATGCATTCTACCAACATACTGCGATCGCCAACCCGCCTGCCAAGCGTGGCGATTATGGCAAAGCCCCCCAAATTGGGGGAGGCCTAAGTCCAGCAGTGGACGTCTTACGGCTGAAATGATGATGATGATGACCTTGATATACAGATTCAGTCTAAGCCTCATTAAACTTGAACAAATAAACAGTAACACATAGGAACACGTAACAAGACCGGAGACCTTAAAATAACAAATTAATAACAAATATGGTACCCACGTTCTTCATAGAATATTCCAAATATTTATAGCTTGCTAAACAGATGATGTCAGGTAAATATAAATAAAAGTATCGTACAGTTAGGACTTATATTACCATATTTACAAATAAGATAAAGTGATGGTATGCTTTGAATGTCTGCAAATGTAAAGTAGGACGCCTTCAGGCTAGTTGTAACGACAATTTTCGTAGCAGCTGGATAAGAGTTGCCTAAAATCAAGCTGTACGGCGTGAAATAGGGGAAGCCTGTGTCCAGCCATAGACTGCTGCAGGCTCATGGTAACACTAAAAGTAGTAGTCATGTAGGCACAAACATCAGACATGTACCCGTATAATGCTCACACACATTATTTCAGCGGAAATGTTTTGTACACGCAATGTAAACACGTATAACATTATCTGTGATGAAGATGTCCGTATCAACAACTGTTCATTCCACTTGTAAGAGGTGATTGAGAGGAGGTCGTAATAGACATACTTAAGGTAGTTGTAGACAACGGCCTCAATCATTATCTGTCTATTAACCTTGCTCCTTTCTGTGGATTTGCTTGTAATAGGTACAGGGTTCATTATCAACGCAATCTATTTTCTACATCAGCATCATCATCAGCAGCCTATAATGTTCCCACTGCTCGGACACAGGCCTCCTCTCGGTGAGGGGGAGTGGGCCGTAATCCACGACGCGGGCCCAGTGCGGGTTGGTAGATTCTAGAACTTTTGAACTAGACTGTAGAACTTTTGGTTCTAAGACATGCCGGTTTCCTCACGATGTTTTCCTTCACCGTTTTGAGAGCAGTGGTGATGAAATAATTTACACAAACTAATGCGCCTGCTTGGGTTTGAACTCACGAGTTCACGACCCACTATTCGTAAGTCGCGGCCGTTACCACTGGGCCACCACCGCTCTATATTTTCTACGCTAGTAGGTAACACCAGATGTGGATAACGTTAAATAATTCATATCATAGGTCTCTAACTTCCTTTAAAAAGAACCAACGTTTGATTGATTGCACCCAAACCAATATTCCGCAAAATTGTGGTTCGAACATCATATCGATTAAATTCGGCTCCAAATTCGGCACCGTTCATACCGTGCATGGCTTTATTGATCAAGAATATAAATAGGTTGCTCCTGCATTCAAATGCAATACCTACAAAATTTTGTAGTAAACTTAGGACTGTTCGGAGATGGTACACCATCGGTGGCCTATTTTTGTAGGAGCGAGGTGAGCAGTAGGTGTCAAATGTGTTAACGAACACGTACTTACTACAAAATTTAGAACATACAATTTAAAAAAAAACTGACCAACCGTTGGATCTAAAAAAAGTATGACGTATGCAAGCGCACTTCATTATTCTGTTTTTTTTTTACAAACACACTCAAAATAATCACTTGTTTAACAGGAAATCATAAACTAATCAGAACATGTTGAACATGTGGGCCCCACATACTTGGTCGTATCGTATTACGTAAACTCTTCCTCCTGAATTCTTGAAATCACATAAAAACCTGTTTATTGTTTTATGCGGAGTGGGAAATCGTTAAAGGTCACATTATACATGGTTTATGTCAGACGCTTAACGGTGGTCGTCCGGTGTTTGCCTTTTATGGCAGATCTTCCTCGTCGTTTAGTCTCTGGATAGCATGATGTTTTCTGTTTATTTGGAGCCAGCGCAACATGTCATTTTCTTCGTCATCTCGGTTATCACCCATTTTCTTGATATGTGATGCAGTTTTAATATAAGTGGCCAGAAAAAAAAGCTAAATTTAAATGAATTATAGAGAACCAGAAATAAACCTACGTCGGTTAAAAAAATATTCCTGTCGGCCTTCCGTATAAAAGCATGTAGCATGCCTATGGTTAGAGGTTTTAATAAAATCCCTTTCAATTGACAAAAGTGAACAATGCGGTTAGTTAAAATAATAATGAAATAATAGGTTCAAAAAGGGGAACTCGACATTCAGAAAGTTAAACAAAACACGTAACTTTTGAAAGCCTATAAAATTCTAAATGAGGAATAAGATCAAAAATGTCTTTTATAATTTACTCACTTATTTTTATCGAGTTACTTTCGTTATAATGGTAATTTTCATTTCAGCTTCTCGTTTAGAATTGCACCAACAAATTCCGACTATTGATTTTCAATTTTGTGCCACAAATTTCGACATTTTTTTTTCTTATAAATTTATTTAATTATTTCATAATAGTCTTTCGTTTACGCTCACGCAAAATTTTCTTATGAACAGTCTTTTTACCTACATACATCGCTATATTATTTTAAGTGGGTGTTTCGTTGATCCTTTAAGTAAAAGGAATGTAATTTTAGGAAAAGAGTCGGCGCCAAGGGGCTTAAATATTATAAGTAGATGGATTTATTATTAATAATACATTTAGTTTAGCATTTGACGTAAATAAGTAGGCTTGAAAGGTTTTCTACTCTTTTCAATTATAGATTATTTATATATCTCATGGTAAACGTTTATTCAATGTGGCCTTTAACATAAATCGAGACTAGGGATTTTCAATGATGAACTAATGATGGTGGATCTTGAAATAGTAAAACATTTAATTAAATTCTAATAATTTTATTATCATATCATCACGCTTGTTAACCTCGTAGGTATGGCATAGGTGTACCTATATACCTGTTCTGTAATAACCCTTGATTTGAGGAATTTAATAGTGGATGTTTCTGTACATTCACTAAGTCGCCGTACCGTGTGGTGCCGGACGTAAAGAATAACACCACCCCATTTCTTCCCGTGGGTATCGTAAAAGGCGACTAAGGGACTTACTAGAGAATGGGCAGCAGCGTTCTCTATGCATTTTACCACCATACTGCGATCGCCAACCCGCCTGCCAAGCGTGGCGATTATGGCAAAGCCCCCCAAATTGGGGGAGGCCTAAGTCCAGCAGTGGACGTCTTACGGCTGAAATGATGACTAAGTCGCCACAACCAACTGTCTAAAACTGTATTGCGGGCCTTCACGACCACTTGACGAGCGAGCCATCTATGAGAAACTTTTCGCAGAACTCAAAAGTATGCCGCCCGAAAATCTTTCTAATTTTTGATTTCGAGAGTAAAAACTGATAAAAATGGTAAATGATAAATGATTTTATTTCTGTAAGTAGGTAAATTGTGCATTCCCGTGTTTTGTTACTCTAGCCAGTTAAACTACGGACTAGTCAAAAGACGGTCTAGAATAATTAAGAAGCAGTGTTGCAGCAGTGCAAAAAGTGAGTTGAACCTACTTAGATGTATCTCTTTGGAATTTGTTCCTTGATTGGGTGAACGAACAGGATTCCGTTGGGACAGAACTGCCTATTTCCATTCTACAATCAGCGTAGGCGAAAGCGTTTATACACTTTCTCTCTTCTATTCCTATATACCCAAATTACCTCAGTTTTATTTAAAAATCCCACGGACCTAATAGGGGGCGAGCCCATCTATAACCGGGCACGAATGTAGACTACGGAACGGGCTGTTACTGAGAAATTCGTAATAAAAACACACAATAACACTAGGCCCGCCCTGGGAATCGGACCCAGGACCTTATGCTCAACAGTATTGCTTGCAATTACTAGACCAACGAGGCAATAAACATAATACTTTCCCTAGCTTAATGATGCCTAAATCAGCAAACCTCCATTATAGTATACATAGTTATTTCAACAAAGGACCACTCAACTTCTAATAAATGTTTTCCGCAAATAGCACCATTTCCCTTTTTATTTTACTTTTTTGTTCCGTTGATGGGATCAAACTAGAACAAAACAAAGAGAAAAGATCAAAAACACTTTGAGGCCTATTAAATTCGCAGACTAGGTTTTGTGCTCAAAAGTTATGACGTTTTTACTCAATTTATTTATCTAAGCGAAGAGTAAAATTGCTAACAGTTTTATTAAGTTTGGTGGGCTTGCTATTTTTGTACTAAAAGTATGCGAAAGAAAAAAAATATCTTGCTATACTAAACAAGATTTTCGTTGTTTTATTTTCGTTTTACCTACGTTACCTAACTTCGCATATTATCATATTTTTTTTAGTTAATTGTTCTAACAATGTTGAATACAGTCAGTGAATACGGTTATCAGAGGGTTTCGTGTTACCTTCTAACTGGGTTGTGGTTATAAGATAAGATGGTGGAGCAGTCGCTCCATGTAAAATGTTGGTATTCAGCTGAATCCGGCCAGATTGGAAGCTGACCCCAACATAGCTGGAAAATGTCTAAGCAGACTGATTGTTTTTAGCAATGTTGAAAAATGTCTTTTCAACCGACGTTTTGCTCTATAGACAGATTTTATCACATAAAAAAACTGGCCAAGTGCGAGTCGGACTCGCGCACCGAGGGTTCCGTACAAACCTGCAGGTATTCACGGTTTATGTTTATGAAATTAAATGTTTTTATTTTAATTTTTATATTTGAGTTGACTGAAAATGGTTTACGATTTATGACGTATTAAAAAAAACTACTTACTAGATCTCGTTCAAACCAATTTTCGGTGGAAGTTTACATGGTAATGTACATCATATATTTTATCATTCCCTTATTTTAGAAGTTACGGGGCCCCCCCCCCCCCGTAGAGGACACATTTTACCACTTTGGAAGTGTCTCTCGCGCAAACTGTTCAGTTTAGACAAAAATGATATTTGAAACCTCAATATCATTTTTGAAGACCTATCCATAAATATCCCACACGTATAGGTTTGACTAATTTTTTTTTTTTGAGTTTCTGTTCTATGTATGGGGAACCCCAAATATTATTGTTTTTTTTTTTCTATTTTTGTGTGAAAATCTTAATGCGGTTCACAGAATTCATCTACTTACCAAGTTTCAACAGCATAGCTCTTATAGTTTCGGAAAAAAGTAGCTGTGACATACTCGGACAGGCAGATAGACAGACATGACGAATCTATAAGGGTTCTGTTTTTTGCCATTTGTTAACGGAACCCTAAAAATGTTGGTGAAAGCCACAGGCATCCGCTGGATACGAGAAGCACAGAACCGTTCGAAGTGGCGGTGCATGGGTCAGGCCTATGTCCACCAGTCAACTTCTTTCAGCTAGAATAATGATGATGAATTATCCAATTAATATTATTACTATGAACGTTTGTGGCGGACTTATTTGTAGGTACCACTTTGATTTAAAGACGGGTCTCTTAACTTTTTAATCTAACTCACAAATTACGTGTCGCTCTGATTGATTTTCACTCGAAAGTACCTTTCGATGTTAGGGAAATTCGAATTGGGAAATAAATGTCAATCTAATACTATTAGTTATACCTAACTACGTACCTAAGCTTTGTATAGGAAATATATCCTCAATACCCTCCCTTGTACATTAATTGTTTTTATGTATTCACTCGTACCTCGTAGTATCGGCCCCGACTTACGTATTTGTAGGTCGTGGGATCGAACCCAGGCGCTTTACTTTGTGTAATTATTTCAAAACAATGAAGAGAAACATCGTGAAGAACCCGGTATGTCCTAGAACCAAAAATTCAAAGACATGTGACATCTACCAACCCGCACTGGGCCCGTGTGGTATATTACGGCACATTTCCTCTCACCGAGGTGAGGCTTGTGTCCCAGCAGTGGGATCTGTAGAGGCGGCAATGGTGATGATGTATTCACTTCAGGATCGCTGGTTGGTATCTATTTACCGATCAGTAGGACATTTTTTATAGACTAAACCACATTGTAGGAGGACATATAAGGACCTTATTGGTGATGTTCTTCAGAAAGGTCAGGTGCGTAGTACTCGCAACCGGCGTGTGTATGAACCTAAACGAGGCAAAAGAAGTGTGTAGAGAACGTAGCAGGTGGCGTTCCGTGGTTTCTGCCTACCCCCATGGGAAAAAGGCGTGATTGTATGTATGTATGTAAACCACATTGTACGCACAGGCAAACATTTCTACGACTTATTTATCCATCTTTGATAGAACCTGAGATCGAATCACTGCTAGCACCAAGAAGAATAGAAATCTTTGGGCCGTTGATATGAGCAGATTAACGTAACATGTCTAAGCAAATACACGGCATCAGGTCTTTTATATAAATCCCTAAGCTCATTATTGCCGTTACAGGCAATTCAGGCAGGTTAAAATCGCATTAAGAAAATTACAGGAATTTTGAATTTTAAGATACATATTTATTCTGAGATAATACTAACAGTTATCAAAATTGTCACTTACGTTAATAATACTAAGCTTTAAAATGTTTCTATTGTTTTCTAATTATTCAATAATCGCTGACCTGTGCCCCCTTCGCTGGGCGTCAAACATTTTGCTTGTGATTATATTATCTTTCACATTATAAAATATTGTATTATTAACAACAATAAAACATTCAGTCTGTGTCACTCAGAAATAATAAGTAGCTTTCAACTGTAGAAAGAAATTTTAAAATCGTTTCAGTAGTTTCAGAGATTACTTCCTACAAAGTTACATAACTTTTCCTCTTTATATTTAGTGTAGATAGACGCTTTTAATGTGCAAGTCTTTCTACAATGTTCTCACATTTAAAATGTCAACTAACACGATGCAATCAATATTTTGGAATGATTTTTCGGTTTTGAAGAGTGTCCGTGGAGTTTCTTACCATTTTTTTTCCATACGTACCTACAACGCTTTGAAATCAGCAACTAGCGTCATCTCTCCGACTACCCGACTCCTTGACATTTAAAAGTGCCAGTAATTGGTTTAATTGAAATAAACGCTTTGAGTTTAAGCTCGATTTAGTTTCTGCCATTCTCCTATCGTTTGAACAAAATGGGAAAGTTTGTGTAATTCCTAAGGCTTGGAATATTGGCGCCTAAACTTTAAACATGAATTTCACACTTGATTCTAGCCCCCCTAGCGTAGTCATTTTTCGTCAGTTATCAAAAAAATAATCTACCGTTTCACAGAAACGTGCAATACCGACGCGTTCAAAATGTATGGAACAGTATTTTTTTTAAATAACAGACGAACATTTTTAGAATCGTGTTCTGGCTCCATGATAACAGTTTTTGCGTGGATATCCCTGCCAACCTATATTTTACATACTTACTGTCACGTTATGAATTGGATGCTAAGCAAATATTTCTAGGTAAATTTGTAGGTATTTTAGGCTACTGATGTCAATTATTCAACGGTGGGGTACCCAAATGAAAATTGGGTACAAAAGCGAATTGCCGTGAAAATGGCGGTCGCCCCAGGTTATATAAAATTGTAGACAGGTATGTTACGGTTACGTAACAACAACAACCAGTAGTGATTAGCTTTATAGTGGAAAGTCGTTTTCAATTGAAATTAGTTGAATATAATTCTAAATTTATTCAATTAGACTTTCAGCTTATTTATTAAGTTAAACTTTTCATCAGAAGACTTAAGAACTTCACATTTGTTTAAAACTCTTTTCCAATCGCAGCTCCGTTTTGTTGAAATTAGAAACTTTTGCATGAACCGTCGGACTCGATACCAAGTAAGTACAGACGCCAGCACATCAACCTACTCTAAACTGTCAAATTTTCCCAATCAATCTTGAACCTAACACTTTAGCGATAAAGTTGAAAATCTATTACAGAAATTTGACAGATTGTAGTAGCTTTATGTGCTGGCGTCTGTACATTATTTAATCATTAAGAAAGAAAATGGTTCCAATAAAATCTTCAGATTTCAATTCAAGTTTGCTAGCAATAGAATTAGCCCGTAACTGAAATGGTGGACGATGTCGTCAGAAACAATATAAAACTAAGAACTTTGAATGGCAAAAATCACAAACTTTTTGTATGGCGTAAGTCAACCGAACGTTTTTGTACGTCTGCGGTTACTTCGAACCGAATAATTAACCGAGAACCTAGGTACCTAAACACAAAACATTTTCTATTTTCTCTTTTTATGAAAGAAACAGTTTTTTTTTTACAATAACAATAAACAAAACAAAAAAGTTCTCCAGACCACACCTAATTAGCTTTTAACAACATTTATAAGTAAACTCTAGAAGTAAACCCAAGAATCGCTAGGCAAGACAAAAAAAAAAAGAAATAAATCAACTCAAAACAAATTCGCTTTTCAAAATGAGAGAAAAACGTGTCAAGTCCACCCCAAAGTAACATGGAACCAGGGCAGAGATAATAATGAGACTGTCATCAGATAATTCTGTTCTATTTCAACCTCAAACATTAATAAAATTTCCACGTCGTAAATAGTTATTTTCGGATACAATTCACAAAAACGTCACCCACGCAGATTCCGCGTAATGTGTTGTTATAAAACTGTTACAATTTTTGAAAAGTTTTAGCAAAGTTTGTTGAAAAGGTTTCCCTTAAAACCGCTAGGCCGGATCAAATTAAACTTTGGTGTAATAATGGAACGTGTGCGGAGTAATATCAAACTTTTTAATACTTTCACGCTTGGTGTTATTCAGTCTAATTTCGTTTTTTTATGAGTAAGTATTACCTTGGTATACAGATTCAGTTTAAGCCTCATTAAACTTGAACAAATAAACAGTAACACATAGGAACACGTAACAAGACCGGAGATCTTAAACATAACAAATTAATAACAAATATGGTACCCACGTTCTTCATAGAATATTCCAAATATTTATAGCTTGCTAAACAGATGATGTCAGGTAAATATAAATAAAAGTATCGTACAGTTAGGACTTATATTACCATATTTACAAATAAGATAAAGTGATGGTATGCTTTGAATGTCTGCAAATGTAAAGTAGGACGCCTTCAGGCTAGTTGTAACGACAATTTTCGTAGCAGCTGGATAAGAGTTGCCTAAAATCAAGCTGTACGGCGTGAAATAGGGGAAGCCTGTGTCCAGCCATAGACTGCTGCAGGCTCATGGTAACACTAAAAGTAGTAGTCATGTAGGCACAAACATCAGACATGTACCCGTATAATGCTCACACACATTATTTCAGCGGAAATGTTTTGTACACGCAATGTAAACACGTATAACATTATCTGTGATGAAGATGTCCGTATCAACAACTGTTCATTCCACTTGTAAGAGGTGATTGAGAGGAGGTCGTAATAGACATACTTAAGGTAGTTGTAGACAACGGCCTCAATCATTATCTGTCCATTAACCTTGCTCCTTTCTGTGGATTTGCTTGTAATAGGTACAGGGTTCATTATCAACGCAATCTATTTTCTACATCAGCATCATCATCAGCAGCCTATAATGTTCCCACTGCTCGGACACAGGCCTCCTCTCGGTGAGGGGGAGTGGGCCGTAATCCACGACGCGGGCCCAGTGCGGGTTGGTAGATTCTAGAACTTTTGAACTAGACTGTAGAACTTTTGGTTCTAAGACATGCCGGTTTCCTCACGATGTTTTCCTTCACCGTTTTGAGAGCAGTGGTGATGAAATAATTTACACAAACTAATGCGCCTGCTTGGGTTTGAACTCACGACTAGTGTTGCCCAAATGCAAGAACAAGACGAGACTTAGCCAGTCTTGGTCTTGGTCTTGCGCCAATACACCTGGTCTTGGTCTTGGTCTTGGTCTTGCGCTCCCAGTCTTGGTCTTGGTCTTGGTCTTGCAGCAAGAGTCTTGCAAGTCTTGCAATTACCTATTAGTCTATTACTATTTATTAAAGTTTACTTTAAATCTTAGAAAAACGTATTAGTATTGGAACATTGTGAGCTTGAATTAACACATAGCCATAGTAAAGATCAAGCAGATTAATAAATAACTGAAGATTTGATAAGAAATTCGAAAAATCAACTGACCTATATGTCGTTTTCCATGGAAGTAACTGTTTCTTAATAAACATTTATGATTTATAAGCTTACATTTGCTAAAACATGTAAAAAAACAAATTAATTACAATAACTTGACTGTATTTTAAAGAACAATACTTATCTGTCTAGAAAGAGATTGAACCCTCAACTTATAAGAAATTTAATAAAAGAGTTTTACGATTTATCATTTATTTGAATAATAAATAAAATACAACACAAATCAACAGCTTTATCATTAGGTTATGATACTTTATATCAATTTTTTTGACCAAGAATTAATACAAAGTAACCATCTGGCTGACTCATCACTTAACCTATTTCTATGTTTTCTAATTACTAATGATGCTTTAGAAAATAACCTCTCAGCAGGTACTGAAGTTGCAGGTATTGAGAGAAAATCACGGGCCATTTTCGATAAAATCGGATACTCTGTCTCATGCGTCCTCCACCAATCTAAAATGTCTTCCGAGCTGGCAGTTCTTGGTTTTCTCAGGTACTCCTCCAACTCGTCTATCACTAAGCCTTTGACGTCGAGGGACATTCATAGAGTTTATCAAAGTCTTTTACGTCTTCATCTTCATCACATACTTTATTTTCTTTTTCTGGTAATTCCAGAGATTTGTTCAGTGAGTGTAGACTTTTATATTCTTCATAAAGTTCATTGAACTTGCGCAGACTTTCTGTTTTAAGTTGCTTCCCCCACATTGTCAGGTCAATAGTCTGAGCCTTATGCCTTGGGTCTAAAATTAAAGAAGTACAATAAATCCAGTTGCTCTTCTTGTAATGTTTAAGCATTTTGTCTCGAGCTGCTTGGAAAGCTAGAATGAGCCGTTCATCCACTTCAGATCGATTAGGTTTCTCATCTAACTGTTTTACCATGGATTCAATTTTATCTAGCAAGAGATTGAATGATACAATGACTAGCGGTAATGTAACATATTTGTCTCCACCAAGTTTTGTACTTAAAAGTTTAAAGTTTATTAGACATTTATGTAATTTTTCGAGTACCTGCCATTCATTAGCTGTGATTTGAAAATCATTTAATTCGGTGACAGAACTGCACAATATGTCAATGCCCGCTCTCACTTTTAAACCAAATCCAATCATATCATGTGTGGAATTCCATCTCGTTGGACAGTCAAGAATGGCATTTAGATTTGATGGCACGCCAGCTGCTTCACAAGCAGACTGAAACTTCTTCTTCACTATCTCACTTCTTTTTATTTTACTGGAAATACTGCGTAACTTTGTTACAGATGTACGCGAGTCAGCAATATTTGGTGCAGATTCTTCATCTTCCTCATCCTCAGTTTCGTCTGCATAGTCTTCGTACTACTGATCTTGCGCGTTAGTGTCAGACTCACAGTGTAATGCTAAGGTCTTTAATAAATCTTGTACACCAAGGTTTAAAATGTGAGCAAAGCACCGGAAATGTTGATTGTCTGAATCAAAGTGTGGCGGCAGCTGTTTGCCCAGTTCATACATAAATTTGGTATTTGCAGTTGCGTTGTCGACCGTGATACCTTGTATTTTATCAATTATGCCATATTCCAATAAACATTCATGGAAAATCGTTGCAATATCTTCCCCAGTATGTCGACCGCGTGATGGTATAAAATCAAGAACTACAGATTGATACTTCCATTCGTTGTCTATATAATGAATAGTAACCCCGTAGTAACTCCTACCAGCAATGACGTCCACCCATCAATGGTAAAAGACATTTTAGATGATAATTGTTGAAGTCGTTCCTTGAGATTCAATTGGAGCTCTTCAAATCGCTCTTTGACTTTCCTTCTAAGTGTAGACCTTTTAGGAAACACCATATTAGGGCAAATACGTCGAAAATATACTTGTGTAGCTTCGTCATCGAAAAATGAGAAGGGAAGATATTTTTTCACCACCCAATCAACTGTAGCTGTCGTGATGTTGTCACTGCTGTTTTCCGACTGAAACAAAACAATAAATCTTGTGTTATTATTTAAAACATACTAGGTTTGAGCGTATAAGAGGAGGAGGTTTGTTGTTGTTAAATCGAGAAAATCGTTAAATTGATATTTGTTATATTAAGGTTGCACTGTACTGTAATTTACCAAAATAAAGTACTTAGTTGTTACTGGCCGATTAAATGAAAATATGGGTGTTTATAAAAAATATTTAAGACGATAATTACATACTTAATATGTCGCACCCCTAGATGAAAACACCACTAACTCAAAAATACTTACGTAAGTTAAAGGCGTTTTTGAAAGTATCGCATGAATAGCTACGCGGAGTTAAAATTCTTTTAACTGTTAAAAAAATATTCTTACCTGTCCACTTCTTCCAGCGGTTACTAAAAAGCTTGTGATATCTCCACTTAATTTTGGTTTAACAGGAAGAAATATTTCTGATTCCTTTTTGTGGAAAGATATTAGATGTTTCCTTAAGCCTGAAGTGTTTCTGTTTTTCATTTTTATTTCAATCTTTTTATGTTGGCACAATTTACAGAAGGCAGTTTGGGATGCATGAATTATTTCGAAAAACTCCTCAAATTTGCTTTTGGGTCTTTTAGATCTGTGACTCAAACTCTCGTTACTCGGACTAGAATAATTTGAATCTTCGTCACTCATATTAAATTGTACACGTGATACCTTTTTAGAAAACAACGAGAATTAGTAAAAACAATTATTAAGTTAGACTCGAAGCACAGCTCAATTGGAAATGACTGGAATTAAAATAATTCCTTTATTTATAGTACGTTTCCTTGCTTTCTACCGCGCCGTCTCGCCACGTGCCGGCTCTATGAAAAGGATGCCGCCGCAAATCAAACAATGCCGCGTGCGGCGTACAAACACACACTAAATATTACCTACTTGTACAGACGCGACGCGTGAATAAAATAGAATTAGTGCCAATCACTATTCTTTACATATAAGTGAATGTTTTGGCGTACATCTATACTAATATTATAAAGCTGAAGAGTTCGTTTGTATGTTTGATGACAGAAGTTTTAAAATAAATAAATAAGTCCTGAACGTCACTATACCTCCAAAGTTACTATTCCTCGTGGACGAAGTCGCGGGCACAGCTAGTAAATACTTACTCTTGTTTTGGCGTACATCTATTAATATTATAAAGCTGAAGAGTTCGTTTGTATGTTTGATGACAGAAGTTTTAAAATAAATAAATAAGTCCTGAACGTCACTATACCTCCAAAGTTACTATTCCTCGTGGACGAAGTCACGGGCACAGCTAGTAAATACTTACTCTCATCATCTCTCTCAGAGATATTCGGGCTGGTAAGTAATACAAAACTCTTATCGCAGGCTTTTTATTTTATTAGTAGGTAAGTACCTACGCTTTTTATATTATTTTATTAGTTTTGTAGAATTTTTTTACACGTTTCAAGTATATTTAAAAGTGGCTACAATATTTATTAAACGGGTGATATTTGAACACTTTTTTGCTATTTTTTCTTGTAAAAACTTAAGAAATATAATGACTAAATGTACAATAATAGTACCTAAGTAATTAGTTTAAAACCATATAAGTAATCAATATTATAATATATACTTACTAGAATGAATTAATATGAGATCTACTACCTATCCTTACCATTTTATCCTAATCATAATACTACTTGCGTGATCAGTATAATGTATTCATTTTCATTCTAAGCACTCTGAAACTTATTTATTCTTTGGAACACCTGTAGGTACTCTTAAAAAAATTCGAAATTATTTTGCATGAGTATACCTACGCCCTATGGCGGCAATCAAATAGTGTCACAAATGTTATGATTTCGGCGTGGCGGCAACGATTGTTTTAGATTTCAAAAGAAGCCGCCGCCGGCGCGTGTATCATAACCATGTACTTCCGAAAAGCGGCAAATTTCTTTGAGAAGTAAGTACAAAACCTTTGATGCCGCATTATCAAAGTGCCGATGGTTAAAACATAACTATGCATGCACTCAGTTTGATTTTAATAGATATTTTTTTATTCGTTATGTTTATGGTATTAGTCGTAATCGTAATGCGCATAGGTCCAGTTTTTCATATTCTTTGATACAGTTTTTTGCGTCTCATAGAATTCCTAAGCGTACCTACCTATACACCGAACTGTTACACCTAACTACTCAGTGAAATAGCGCTAAGTCCTAGCTGCAAGACGCAAGAGTCTTGCAGGCTATGTCTTGTTCTTGCTCAAGTCTTGCACGGTCAGTCTTGGTCTTGGTCTTGCTAAAAATACGCGGTCTTGTTCTTGGTCTTGGTCTTGCAAAAACGCAAGAACAAGACCAAGACTGCAAGACCAAGACTGAATTTGGGCAACACTACTCACGACCCACTATTCGTAAGTCGCGGCCGTTACCACTGGGCCACCACCGCTCTATATTTTCTACGCTAGTAGGTAACACCAGATGTGGATAACGTTAAATAATTCATATCATAGGTCTCTAACTTCCTTTAAAAAGAACCAACGTTTGATTGATTGCACCCAAACCAATATTCCGCAAAATTGTGGTTCGAACATCATATCGATTAAATTCGTCTCCAAATTCGGCACCGTTCATACCGTGCATGGCTTTATTGATCAAGAATATAAATAGGTTGCTCCTGCATTCAAATGCAATACCTACAAAATCTTGTAGTAAACTTAGGACTGTTCGGAGATGGTACACCATCGGTGGCCTATTTTTGTAGGAGCGAGGTGAGCAGTAGGTGTCAAATGTGTTAACGAACACGTACTTACTACAAAATTTAGAACATACAATTAAAAAAAAAACTGACCAACCGTTGGATCTAAAAAAAGTATGACGTATGCAAGCGCACTTCATTATTCTGTTTTTTTTACAAACACACTCAAAATAATCACTTGTTTAACAGGAAATCATAAACTAATCAGAACATGTTGAACATGTGGGCCCCACATAGTTGGTCGTATCGTATTACGTAAACTCTTCCTCCTGAATTCTTGAAATCACATAAAAACGTGTTTATTGTTTTATGCGGAGTGGGAAATCGTTAAAGGTCACATTATACATGGTTTATGTCAGACGCTTAACGGTGGTCGTCCGGTGTTTGCCTTTTATGGCAGATCTTCCTCGTCGTTTAGTCTCTGGATAGCATGATGTTTTCTGTTTATTTGGAGCCAACATGTCATTTTCTTCGTCATCTCGGTTATCACCCATTTTCTTGATATGTGACGCAGTTTTAATATAAGTGGCCAGAAAAAAAAGCTAAATTTAAATGAATTATAGAGAACCAGAAATAAACCTACGTCGGTTAAAAAAATATTCCTGTCGGCCTTCCGTATAAAAGCATGTAGCATGTCTATGGTTAGGGGTTTTATTAAAATCCCTTTCAATTGACAAAAGTAAACAATGCGGTTAGTTAAAATAATAATGAAATAATAGGTTCAAAAAGGGGAACTCGACATTCAGAAAGTTAAACAAAACACGTAACTTTTGAAAGCCTATAAAATTCTAAATGAGGAATAAGATCAAAAATGTCTTTTATAATTCACTCACTTATTTTTATCGATTTACTTTCGTTATGATGGTAATTTTCATTTCAGCTTCTCGTTTAGAATTGCACCAACAAATTCTGACTATTGATTTTCAATTTTGTGCCACAAATTTCGACATTTTTTTTTTGCTTATAAATTTATTTAATTATTTCATAATAGTCTTTCGTTTACGCTCACGCAAATTTTCTTATGAACAGTCTTTTTACCTACATACATCGCTATATTATTTTAAGTGGGTGTTTCGTTGATCCTTTAAGTAAAAGGAATGTAATTTTAGGAAAAGAGTCGGCGCCAAGGGGCTTAAATATTATAAGTAAATGGATTTATTATTAATAATACATTTAATTTAGCATTTGACGTAAATAAGTAGGCTTGAAAGGTTTTCTACTCTTTTCAATTATAGATTATTTATATATCTCATGGTAAACGTTTATTCAATGTGGCCTTTAACATAAATCGAGACTAGGGATTTTCAATGATGAACTAATAATGGTGGATCTTGAAATAGTAAAACATTTAATTAAATTCTAATAATTTTATTATCATATCATCACGCTTGTTAACCTCGTAGGCATGGCATAGGTGTACCTATATACCTGTTCTGTATATAACCCTTGATTTGAGGAATTTAATAGTGGATGTTTCTGTACATTCACTAAGTCGCCACAACCAACTGTCTAAAACTGTATTGCGGGCGTTCACGACCACTTGACGAGCGAGCCATCTATGAGAAACTTTTCGCAGAACTCAAAAGTATGTCGCCCGAAAATCTTTCCAATTTTTGATTTCGAGAGTAAAAACTGATAAAAATGGTAAATGATAAATGATTTTATTTCTGTAAGTAGGTAAATTGTGCATTCCCGTGTTTTGTTACTCTAGCCAGTTAAACTACGGACTAGTCAAAAGACGGTCTAGAATAATTAAGAAGCAGTGTTGCAGCAGTGCAAAAGCTGAGTTGAAACTACTTAGATGTATCTCTTTGGAATTTGTTCCTTGATTGGGTGAACGAACAGGATTCCGTTGGGACAGAACTGCCTATTTCCATTCTACAATCAGCGTAGGCGAAAGCGTTTATACAGTTTCTCTCCTCTATTCCTATTTACCCACATTTCCTAAGTTATATTAAAAATCCCATGGAGCTAATAGGGGGCGAGCCCAACTATAACCGGGAATAAATACAGACTACAGAACGGGCTGTTACTGAGAAATTCGTAATTAAAACACACAATAACACTAGGCCCGCCCTGGGAATCGGACCCAGAACCTTATGCTCAACAGTATTGCTTGCAATTACTAGACCAACGAGGCAATAAACATAATACTTTCCATTGCGTAATAATGCCTAAATCAGCAAACCTCCATTCTAGTATACATAGTTATTTCAACAAAGGACCACTCAACTTCTAATTAATGTCTTCCGCAAATAGCACCATTTCCCTTTTTATTTTACTTTTTTGTTCCGTTGATGGGATCAAACTAGAACAAAACAAAGAGAAAAGATCAAAAACACTTTGAGGCCTATTACATTCGCAGACTAGGTTTTGTGCTCACAAGTTATGACGTTTTTACTCAATTTATTTATCTAAGCGAAGAGTAAAATTGCTAACAGTTTTATTAAGTTTGGTGGGCTTGCTATTTTTGTACTAAAAGTATGCGAAAGAAAAAAAATATCTTGCTATACTAAACAAGATTTTCGTTGTTTTATTTTCGTTTTACCTACGTTACCTAACTTCGCATATTATATATTTATTTATTTAATCTTCTCACACACAAAAAGGTACAAAGGCGGACTTAATGCCTTAGGCATTCTCTACCAGTCAACCAGGGGTGGTGAAGAGATTAGATGGCAGGTGCTTTGGTTGAGAGGTACAATGATTAATACACTATTAAAAATAAATCCCATATTGAATTATAAATAAGATGGGAATACTAGTATATAAATAGATTATAATGCACATACATATATTTACGATAATATTATCATTATTTATTTAGTTAATTATTCTAGCAATGTTGAATACAGTCAGTGAATACAGTTATCAGGGGGTTTCCTGTTACCTTTTAACTGGGTTGTGGTAATAAGATAGGCTGTCGCTTCATGTGGTAAAATGCTGAAAAACGCAAAATGCTGGTATTCAGCTGATTAGAAGCTGACCCCAACATAGCTAGAAAATGTCTAAGCAGACTGATTGTATTTTTTAATGTTGAAACATGTCTTTCCAATCGACATTTTGCTCTAAAGACAGATTTTATCACATAAAAATGTTGGTGAAAGCCGCAGGCATCCGCTAGATACGAGAAGCACAGAACCGTTCGAAATGGCGGTGCTTGGGTCAGGTCTTGTCCAGCAGTCAATGTCTTTCAGCTAGAATAATGATGATGATTTATCCTACTAATATTATTAGTTTTGTGGCGACTGTGTCTCACGTATCCCTTGCATAGTTATTAATGTTATATTTTTCTATTGTAATTATTTTAGAAAGTTTAATTTTGTGTTTTCCCACGTTCCCACATCTGCAAAGCAATTTAAGTAATAGGTACTATTGTACTCTATAATTCTTTATAGTTATAGGTACTATTGTCTTTTGGAATTCTTTATCTTTATTTAAGGTTCATTGTTCTGTTATTTTTAGTTATCGTTTATTGTACCCATTTGTATTTATATTTCCTGTGTCTTATTATACTTTTACGTAACAATCGTTTTGCCACATCCTTTGTTTAGAAAACTGCAGGTGTGGGAAGGATGTTCCGAGCTTTGGACGAGGCGGGCAGTCTGTCTCTAACTACAATCGTGCGAGGTCCTTTTTCTGACCCCGACTATTACTCGCCAAAGCTCGCCGTGATCTTGTCTGTCTAGTTGTAACTTTTCATATAGCCTTATCTAATTTTACATTGTAAGGCCAAGTGTAACTGCTAGCTTTAGTTACTTGATATTTTAATAAATTTAAGCGTTAGAACTTCATCATCATCATCATCATCCTAGCGCAATTGCGAATATTGTCACAATATTCTTCGTATTTTCTCCGTTCAAAGTAACAAAGTGGGCTTCGGCATTACCCACATATCCTTCCAAATTTTATTTCTATTTCACCCGTAGCCATTATGTACGTAATTAGCTAAAACTTTGCAAACATTAGCTGCTAACTTTTTGTGGAAGTTTCCTACTGGTCCGTAATTGAAATTCTGAGAAAGTTTGGGTATACATCGAGCTTATTTGAGTTTAAAGAATTTTCGCCGGCTAATTTCTCAGAATCCTCTTTGATGAATTGTGTGAATTGTTCTGTCAAAAATAACATAGCCAGAGAATTATATTTAAGATCGTATATCCGACCCTAGAATTTCTACTGATTCTCCTTTCCATGTGAACAATATCGAATTTGTTCGATAACTTTTCGAGGTTAGCCAGCGATAACTTTCTTCCGTAATTTTTGGAGGAAATTACTGGAACGCATGAGTCGGGAATTAGTGAATTCAGAAGCTTATTATGCCAATTACGAAGTTTTGTACATGACGAGACTTATTTCAAGAGTTCGAATTAATTGGAATTAATTTAATGTTTTTCTGCAAACATGGAATGACGGATGGCAAATAGCTTTAGCTGTATCTGGTTTTGGTCTATCTGTCTCCATATGTTTATAAACTAGACACCATATTATACAAAAAAATCATAGAAGAAGTATTTATTGCTACTATTAAAATTATACTTACATATCTACCACTTTTTCAGCACAGTGTTCTTGCAACAAAAAACGAATTGATAATAGCAAATTTTGTTGACTAATATGACAACACCACGTATTGCATGCTCGTATGTCATGTGATCCGTCTTCTGAAATGTTTATTAGCGTACTCCTCATTCAAAGGAACAAGACTTCGAGTCACGAAATCAATATCCAACGTTCTGTGCGTGGCTTATAGCTCTCCATACTAAAAAGGCGAAGGGGAAACTTGAAGAAACGCTAAGTTGACGGTTTGCAAAATTTCCGCGAAAATATCCTTTGTTTTCTCTTTTAAGTTTTGTAGAAGGAAACTCTGTTTATTCTATATGCTAAGAGCTCAAAGTTAACGTTTATTTGACAGAACGTGTTATGTCGCGTATATAATTATGTACAAAACTAGCAAATAACTGAATTATGTGGAAAAGTGAGGAAGTGGGTGTAGTGACACAATACAAGCTAATTAGATTTATTATGTAATTAAACCCGAGTGGTGCGGGAAGTAAAGCACCATCCCATATTTTCCCGTGGGTGTAATAAAAGGTAAATAAGGGACTTACTAGAGAATGGGCAGTAGCGTTCTCTATGCATTTTACCACCATACTGCGATCGCCAACCTACCTGCCAAGCTTGACCATTATGGCAAACTTATCCCCTCTCACTTGGCGATGAAGAAGCCTGTCAATATTTTTATTGCTTTTCAAAGTATTCTCCGTTCCTTCAAAACCACCGTCGCATGCGATGGAACCATTGACTAAAGTAGTAAGCCCACTCTTCTTTATAAGTAAATTATTAACCGATGAAAAAAACGGAGGAGGTTATCAATTCGACGCGTATATTTTTTTTTTGTTTTTTTTTAATGTATGACCACGTATAACTTTTTACATAGTAGTCCAATTGTGATCATTCTTTTTTTATTGGAAAGGGAAAAAATTTGGAAAACAAAATCAAACCCTAAGGGTCAGAAAACAGGGGATGATTGATTGTTCACTCACTGATTGAAATATATAACCACGAATAACTTTATACAGAGTAGTCCGATTTTGATCATTATTTTTTCATTGGATTCCTTGCCTTGAAAAATAAAAACTATTTAACAAAAAATTAAAACGCCGAAAAAACTTAAAAGCAAAAAATAATAAACCTTAAAATTTTGAGTCAGCGCTGAAAAATCAATGAACAAAGATCACTCAAAGCGCGAACTCATAATTTTAAGGTTTATTATTTTTTGCTTTTATTTATTTATTTAATACTTCAAGCACATAAATGTACAGAGGCGGACTCGGACTTAATGCCATAGGCATTTTCTACCAGTCAACCTTTGGGTGATGCAGAGACATACAGTGGTAGGTGCAATGACTATGAGGACATATAAATATAAACGCTTAACATATTTAAATCATAAACATAATATATATACCTAACTATATATAAACATAAAAACACATAAATAAATATACATAAATAAGTTAGTTTTAAGTTTTTTCGGCGGTTTAATTTTTTGTTAAAAAGTTTTTATTTTAAAGTTCCTACATAAATTCAATAAAATAAACCAAGATAAAATATTCATGACATTTTACACCCTTTAAGTGCCTACTTATCCTGTTTTTTATTTACGTTATTTGGACCAAAATCGTTTTCTTTGAACTGATGGTAAACTTTTTAGTCAATCTAAGTGATCTATTCTGTTTAATATTCATCGTAGGAAGAGTCTTTAAGGATAAATGTGACGTTCTTTCGAGTTTTAGGGATATAAAAGGCGGTAAAAAGCGCTGCAAAGTTGAAGACGACAACATGCTTCATACTTTAAATGTTTAAAGTTTTGAAGTCTGCCGCTTATAATCGGGGAAACAAAGCCTTACAGGAGGGTAGGCTAATTCTTTTAAAACTCAAATTAAGGGCTAAAATTAATTTCGCAACAAAAACTTCTATTTTTTCTAATTTCATTGTCTTAAGACATTTTTAAGCGACTTCAAAAAGGAGGAGGTTCTCAATTCGGATGTTTATATGTTTTTTTTTTTTTTTTTTTTTCATGAATGTTCGGCCATAACTCCGTCATATATAGATGGATTTGCAAAATTCTTTTTTTGTTCGAAAGGGGTTTATTCCGAAATGGTCCCATATAATTTTCATATAGATCTGATGATGAGTTCCGGAGACAGACACTGGAACTCTTTAAAAAATGATAGCAAATCAACCGCGATTTCTGCTATCGCATAAATATGCATGTTTTGTTTGGAATTAGTGCGGGGTGAATACCACAACTAAAAATTTAAAAATAAAAACTTTTTTACAAAAAAAAAACAACCGACTTCCTTAAAAACACTACAAAGTGAAAAATAACTTTAATTTCGGAAGTCGGTGGCAAAAAAACCATAAATACAGATCCTAAGACACCGACTTGCGAAATTAAAGTTATTTTTCACTTTGTAGTGTTTTTAAGGAAGTCGGTTGTTTTTTTTTTTTGTAAAAAAGTTTTTATATTAAACACTGAAATTAGAACATTGAGTTTTAAGACTATATGTTAGTGGTAAATTTGAGTTGGTTGATAGTTTAGCAGGAACACAACAGGGAAATATGCATACAAACATATATAAATTCACGCCTTTTTCCCAAGGGAGTAAGTAGAAACAACAGAACGCCACCTGTTACAATCCTTACATTCTTTTTTACCTCGGTTACGTCCATATAACGCAAAGTTGACGGTTTGCAAAATTTCGGCGAAAATATCCTTTGTTTTCTCTTTTAAGTTTTGTAGAAGGAAATTCTGTTTATTCTATGCTAAGATCTCAAACTTAACGTTTATTTGACAGAACGTTTTGTGTCGCTAATTTAATTATGTACAAAACTAGCAAATGACTGAATTCTGTAGAAAAGTGAGGAAATGGGTGTAGTGACACAATACAAGCTAATTAGATTTATTATGTAATTAAACCCGAGTGGTGCCGGAAGTAAAATACCATCCCATTTTTTCCCGTGGATGTAATAAAAGGTGACTAAGGGACGTACTAGCTAGAGAATGGGCAATTGCGTTCTCTGTGCATTTTACCACGATACTGCGACCGCCAACCTACCACTTGTAAATATATTAGGAAATTCGTATTATTGCCTTTACAATGTTTTTGTAAATATGTGAGCACCATGTATCTATCATATAATCAATTTATCTCTCATTGCTTCATTTTCAGTTCTTTTACCTGTTGTGGTAGATATGGTAATTTTTTTAATGTAGGTGCATCGTCTTCACATATAATTGTATAAATATTGTATATAAATACTGAAAACTATTTTAAAAGAGTAACGGTGGAGTTTCTTGCCCATTCTTCTCCATACGAATCTACTTTTTGGAAGGGGCAACTAGAATCAATTCTTTTTTTTTTCATGTAACAATTGACGTTCAAAAGTGCCTTTTTTGGGCCTAATTGAAAAAATGCTTTGACTTTAACTTTGACTTTGACCTGTCAAGCTTGACCATTACGGCAAACTTATCCCCTCTCACTGGGGGGCCAGCAGTGGATATCCTTCGGCTGAAATGATATAATAATATCTATATAATATCTTAGGACAACCAACACACCGTTATCTGATCCCAAACTACGCAGAGCTTGTACTATGGTAACCAGACAACTGATAAATATACCTATATACATATTTCTAAATACATACATATTATACAAGATAAATTACACCCAGACACAGAACAAATTATTATGCTCATCACACAAAGATTTGTCCTGGGTGGGAATCGCACCCACGACCTCAGTCTTCGCAGTTAGGGTCATTAACCACTAGACTAACAGGCCTGGTTCACCCTTTTTTTTTCTCATGAGGGTAGACTGAAACTACAGAACAATGTCTGCTACGTTCCGATCATACATATTAAGTAACGAACTATATTTACTAATTATGTTACTTTAATTTATCTTTCTTTAGGTAGATAATACTTTATTAGCTCTACATGCGTTGCTGAAATATTCACCAAACTTGAGGAATATTTTGCTAGCCTATTCTTAGATAATCCAATTTCTCCGCGTAGCTTTTTGATTAATATTTCGCTATTAAATAACCAACAACATTACTACCCACTCCATATTCTTCATCTTAATATTCTCTATCCACGGTCAAAAAGAGTCTCTGAATATATTTCCACATTTCATTTATACGTTTTGGAACGGTTTCACATTCTATTAGTTATGTACCTCTATGACTTAGCTAGAAGGTAAGATATGGTAAGGTACAATAAATATCGCGGTCGCGGAATTGTTCGAAAGAGTTTCCGTGGCCCTGGCAACTAAATGAACATCGATAGGTTTTTAGTCAGTAAAAGTCTGCCACGCCGCTCCGCCTAGAGCAGGAGAGTCATTTGATAATTTCCCACCCAGAAAAAAAGATGTTAGACCTCTTTCGTATTTGGAATATTAGTAGATACCTTCTATGGATGCAATTTAAATTGACTGAGAAGAACATTAACTGGCATTGGGTAACTGTAATTAGGACTCGGCGAAGCTACAAGTCGGTGATTTAATGAACAGTGCTCAAGTACTCACGTAATCTATTAGTGGGTAGTTAGTTAGGGAGGAAACTTTCCTCTAGTCTTTGTCGATCGTAAGATAATTATCAACATTTAATAACATTTATCTCCATTCTTTAAGCCAAAGTTACACAGAGTTTTGATTAGAAACGTAAAAGAAAATTGTGAGCAAAAAGTAATTCGGTATTTTGGACTTTTTGGCGGTCTGTACCTCAAAAGGAAAGACATAGAACCTTTATTGCATCACATTTTTGTAAGACTCTTATCCTCAGGAACGCAGGAGGTATCAAGTTGAAATTAATATCAAATAGGTAGGTCAAAAGTCCCTCGGAGCTCAAGTTTTTAAGCCAACGCAATTAAAGTACGGCAGTTTGTGAGACAAATTTTGATACACGCAAAGTAGCGTAAAGGACACTACCCGTAAAACTGCATATAATCATGAATTTTGGCAAGAAGAAAGGAAGTTAAAGGAAAAGTTCGAAAATCGTTCCTTATTCGTTTTATCAAACCAAACTTCCATTTGCATGTGGATAATTCACCGAAACGTAAATTAATGTATAGGAAACATATTTTTCTACTAAAATGTTAAGGTTACTTGGGATAAATTTAGCCCAACTACTGAACCCGTCACTGTGCGTGGTCCGACATGCACTTCGCCGGGTTTTTTGTTCCCGGGTTCGGCAATGTCAAGACGCTTTCAAAATAAACTTAAATTAACTTCGTGGTGATGTTTTATTTCTCTGTACCAATTTTTGATTTATTACCCTTAATGTAACGAAGAATATTTGATACTAGTTTTCCAACAACTTAACAACGTTCTTGAAGTGATATTGAAAACCGCTGAAAACTGTCTTACAGAAATCTTACAGAAACATCACACCTGACTGGACAAGAATATAAAAAATATCACGTAAATAAGAATACCCTCAATGTAATTTTAATTAAAGGCGTACTTTTGTATTAATTTCTTGGGAAATAAATCCAAAATAATCCTTTTAAATTATAAAAATAATCTGTATAATTTTCACCCAAGGAACTATTAGCGCTCGGATAGCACAGGCCGCGACAGCCGGTCTCGATAGACATGGTCTCTATCACGCAAACAAGGTTAGGTTCAAGACAGATTTCCTTCGAGACCGCAGCTAGAACGTAAAACACATTTAAAATATTACTTTGCCTTAATATATCTCCAGTAATTTGTCACGAAGCCACAAACTTAAAGAATATCGCTGGGGTGAAAGAAGCCAAGTGCACCTTTTACTTTTATTGTTCGAGACAGCGAAGTCAAATTTTTTTATGGAGTCACGTAGTCTTGGAATGAAAATATAGTACTTATTGTGCAGCTGGTGCTCCGGGCACTAACCGTAAAATGTAAGAAATATGAGCCTGAGTAACGAAAACCTATCATAATATAACATTACTATGGCTATTATAAAAGCTTTTAAAGATCTTAAAATTAAATCAACAGAAGATCTTTGGGGAATGTCTGTCAAATTTTGTAGTTCTATTATTGAAACCATTGCACCCTATTTAGCTTTCATATTTAACACCAGTGTAGACCAAGGAGTCTTTCCGGATCTGATGAAACACAGCAAAGTAGTTCCTTTGTTTAAATCCGGTGATAGTAAAGAACCAAACAATTATAGGCCCGTGTCAGTTTTGCCAGTTCTCAGTAAGGTGTTTGAAAAGTTAATGCTCAATCAAATGTTACGTCACTTCAATAAAAACTCCATCTTTCATGAACACCAGTTCGGTTTCACCAAAGGGCGTTGTACCACCGACGCTGGTGTTACCCTAATAAAGAACATTTTTAACGCCTGGGAAGAAGCACAAGATGCCATTGGAATCTTTTGTGACCTTTCCAAGGCGTTCGATTGCGTAAACCATGAGACACTTTTGCTGAAACTAGAGCACTATGGAATTAGAAATACAGCTCTTGACTTAATAAGATCATACCTGAAGGATAGAACGGTCAAAGTCCAAGTAAACGGCGTAAACTCATTGGGGTCTGAAATGGCAATGGGCGTTCCTCAAGGCTCGATATTGGGTCCATTCCTCTTTTTAGTATACATTAATGATCTACCCCATCTACTTCCAAACCAACCGAAGATGGTGTTATTTGCAGATGACACATCATTGATATTTAAAATCGACAGACGGTCTCAAAATCTTGACGACGTCAATAACTGCATTCTTCAGGTCCAAGACTGGTTTACGGTAAATAACTTGGTACTTAATAAAAAAAAAAACCAAGTGCATTAAATTTCAATTGCCTAATGTCAGAGGTAGCGAATGTGACATCTTATTGAATGGGGAAAAACTGGAATTTATTGATCAAACGGTTTTCCTAGGAATCACGCTAGACGAGAAATTACAATGGGGACCTCATATAACATCTCTTGCGGGGCGGTTAAGCTCGGCCGCTTATGCTGTTAGAAAGATAAGACAGTTAACAGATGTAGAAACCGCGCGTTTGGTCTATTTTAGCTACTTCCACAGCATTATGTCGTATGGCATTTTACTGTGGGGTAGGGCTGCTGACATTGAATCCATTTTTATTTTGCAAAAGCGAGCTGTCAGAGCCATTTATAATCTATGTCGCGGCGAATCCCTCAGGGAACTATTTAAAAGGATTAATATTATGACGGTACCTTGCCAATTCATTTACGAAAATATTATGTATGTAAGAAAAAATCTACATCTTTTTAATAAAATAAGCGATAGACATAATTTTAATACTAGAAATAAAGACAAGATAGATCAACCATTTTTCAGATTAGCAAAAGTACATACATCTTTTATGGGATACTGTGTTAAATGTTACAACAAAATACCTTCTGATATATTGCAATTAAATGAAAGGAGGTTTAAAAGTCATATTAAAAGTACACTTTGTAAACGAGCTTATTACAAATTAGAGGACTACATTCAAGATAAGAACGCTTGGAAACATGCTGGTCTCGCTCCATAGGACAGACTTATAGTTTATCAAACTAGTTGCTAACTTAATTGTGTAGATAATATTTATTTTTTCTTCTATGACACTGTTTTACATTCTGTAATTACTGTAACTCACACACTGACAGTTTATATGGGTAGTTCATATAATTGTTTTTTTATTTTTTTTTATTTAACTGCTTTTGTTAATTTATTTTTATTTTCTTTTAATTTCATTTTTTGTGTCTATGTATCCTTTGCATCGTTGTATATGTAAGCGGGCACGCCCTTTATGCCTGGAGGCTTTAGTAAGATTTTAAGTTCTGTTTACGATTTTGTTTCATTATTCATTTCAGCTTGAGTTTAGTTTTCAATGTTTTGTTGGTATAATGGCGTGTGCTAGCTGACATATGGCGAATAATGTATGTTTTGTTTTATTATATTAATAACTTATACAATATTGTATAGAATCAAGTTCTTCTAACTTAACAGACAGCAGTGCTGCTGGGGAGTTTGTTCCGCCACTTCTTCTTCCCAGCCAAAGCACTAGGAAGTGTCGAAGGGCGGGCGTTTTGGGGGGACTGTCTTATGTGACTTTGACGTTCAAAAAGTGCTGACTCTCAGCCTAGTTTGAATAAATGACTTTTGATTTGATTTGATTTGGTTAGAAAAATCGTTTTTGATGCTTAGTAGTTTATTTAGTTGAGAATATATATTTTTTTAAATCGTCATTGATTAGTAGTAGGTAAGTAAGTACAGTTGTGAGTGCACATCGAAATTCTGCGTGCGTATTAATACATTTTAAGCCATTGGTCAGTGCTAATACCAACCGAGGTGCACCGCATGCAAATGAGATTTATGTTAGATGGAGCTAACGACCGCGACGTGTACTTTAGAGTGACCGACCTGTCATAATTCTCAGACAAAGGCTCGTACATGATTTTGGTGTTATAATATTTTTTCCTTCAGATATTTTAGACACACAGGGATCTTGTTCTATGTCCATACATGGACATAGAACATTTAAATTTGAATCAAATGAATTTCTGAGTTCATTTGATTCAAATTTAACCTGGACTTTGCGTTCATAATATAGTCATATCTTGAGAAAGTAAATAAAGCATCTTCATAAAGACCTCATACACGTAATAAAGATAATATTTGACAAGCCTTTTTTCAAAAAAACTTGAACGGCTTTTTCAAAAACACGTATTTCATGAAACGAGTTTTGCAAATTCTCCGCGCACCAATTTTCGTTGGATATTATCGTGTACGCTTGTTTGCGTAACTGATGAAACAATGAGCTTTTTAATCATACTCGGATTAACCCTACATGGACTAGGCACCCTCTTAAGTACGCCTTGCATATCAAAATGACGCAAAAATTCTTGCGGGATAACAGAAAACAGCGTTTCTTCATACGAAAAGAAATATGACCTTTAAAACACAAAACAGGTACTAGGATTATGAAAAACTTTGTATAAGCAATGGCGGCAGTCAAGAATAAATGACTTCACATTTGGGCATAAACCACTTTGCTTAACATGATATCATATTTTTTATACAAAAAAGCCAAAATGGAAGTTGTATATTTTTTATTACATAATACAAGGAGAATAAAATGGAAGAATGAGAAACACGTACGAGTTGTTGTCTGCAGTACTTTATGTATCTGTGTTCTGACTCTGAGGGATCATTCAAATATTCACAAGTATATACATAACTGTATTCGTTCTATCAAAAAGCGGTCGCCGCGCAAACGCGAGCTTCACGATCATAATAAGAATTAATTAATGTCACTTATTTGTTCGCAAAACCGGGTGGCACCCTCCGTCAGCGCTATTCGCTAAACAAATTGAATACGACAATGTGCAACCGTGCGATGATCGTAATTGTCATATAATGTGCTTCATAAGCTTCAATATAATTGGAGCTACGAATATTTTTCTTGTCTCAACCGTAAAGTCTAACGGTTTCAAACCTAATATTCGATCAAAAAACACCACTTATTTAAAACAGAACCATATTAATGTAGTTTTATTCCTGACGAAATTAAATTATATTTCTTTTAATATAGCGTGCAGAGATTTCATAAGTCTATGTTTTTAAAACATTAGTACTACGTTGTCAAATGTAAAATAAAACTAACGTAGAATTTAAATTAAGTTTCCAGCATTTTGGTTTAAACCTTTCAGTGTTTTATTCACACAATCTGCACGTTGCATTCGTATTAAATATATTTCATTTAAAACTCCATTCATTTCAGGTTATCCTTAAATATTTAGTTTGGTTTGAAATACTTTTTCGTAGTAAAATGTCTACAACATCATCTGCCTAGCTTTTTCCCAACTATGTTGGGGTCGGCTTCCAGTCTACTGGATGCAGCGGAGTACCAATATTTTACATGGAGCGACTGCCTGTCTGACGTCCGCTCCCAGTTACTGGGTAATACGATACCCCTTGGTAAGACTGATTGTCAGTCTTTCGGGCTTCTGACGACCCGTAACGACTGTCTAAGATCTACGAAAGACAGTTGGGACCAACGGCTTAACGTGTTTTACGAGGCATGATAGGGTCTTGGTAACCGCGGCAAGCGAAAGTAAAATGTCTACATACGAGTATATATTAATATTAGTTTATCTTTTTGACACAAAGTTTTTAATGCAGCTTACGTTAGGAGCAATCTGTTAGAAATTGTCACGTAATGAAAAAGCGTTATGCCCTTCTACAGGAGCACGCACTCACACACGTACATGCGCACGCGTATGTACGCGTGTCTGTGTGTGTGTGTTTTCGTGCGAGTATCGCGTTAGAAATAAGTTTCTTATGCGATAAAAAACGAAGGTTTCTTAAACCTAGGTACTATTGAAAATGTTACTAATCAAGCTATAATCAAAGAATGCACGTATATCTCATAAAATCTTATATAAACTTCAAGGTTCTAGGATCACCAGTTTGGCCTGAAACCTCAATAAATAAATTATTCAGTCAATCACTTCCTTGGTTTATTTAAGACAAATTAGTTTGTTATCACATCGTAACGTCTCGGCACCGTTCGCAGTCATTTGCGAGTACTTCAGTTAATTAGAATAATATTATTATATTATATTACCGAATTCGATAAAGGAAAACACTGTCGCAACTCATCATTCTATGATAAGAAGGAAATAAATAATTCGTTCGGAAAAACGTAATCCACTGTAGATACTTTCGTTACTTATCTGTATGTTATTATTTCTTAGGGTTACGATACGAACAGAAATGTTCATTAATATAGTTATATTTCGTAAAAGTATCCAAATTGCTCTTATTTATACGAACAGAAAACTTCTAGGGCAAAATATATTTAGTCACATACAAGGTCAATTTCAATAAGCTGCTAATGTGTTGCGTTCGGATTGATAACGAAATGTGAAAAACTTTGTAACAAAAAATTAAACCGCCAAAAAAACTGAAAAGCAAAAAATAATAAACCTTAAAATCAATCAATCAAAAAATCAATGAATAAAGATCACTCACTCGACTCATTACTTTAAGATTTATTATTTTTTGGTTTTCAGTTGTTTCGGCGGTTTAATTTTTTGTTAAAAAGATTTATTTTATCATTTTTTGTGGCTTTAATGTACTAATAATACTTGGCAAGTTATACCCTATCCAATTAAAAAGAATTATCAAAATACTCTGTATAAAGTTTTGCGTGGTTATACATTACAATCAGTGAATGAATAATCAATCATCCCCTGTTTTCCGACCCTGAGGGTTCGATTTTATTTTTCAAATTTATATGGGACCACCTTCGGAGTATACTCTTTCCAATAAAAAAAGAATTATCACAATCGGATTACGATGTAAAAAGTTATGCGTGGTAATACATTTAAAAAAAAATACGCGTCGAATTGATAACTTCCTCCGTTTTTTTTTTCGTCGGTTAAAAACTATTAAACAAAGAAGAAGAAAAAATCTACCTTCATTCCAATTTTGTTCAAAACATTAAATGACATGCGCATTCACGTGCACGTTAAGCCAACCAAGCGACTGTTTGTCATGGTTTTTGGACATTCGTAAAAATATCCATGTTCTGTGAAAAATTACAAAAACAGCTAATCGATTACGGGCATTGACCATTGCCCTACGAATGAGTTGTTTTTGTTTCATTCGTTTCGAAATCATCATCATCGATACCGTATTCGTTTCGAAATAATCATCATCGATACCGTATTCGTATCGATACCGATATCGATACCCAACAATTGCCAGCTAATGATTTCTGAAAGGTGTATTATTTAGAGATATTATTTTATTTTTTCTGTAATCTTTACACTAACTTCTATCACATAGAATAATTTCAGATCTTATCTCTGTGTTTATGGAAACTTCTGAGATAAGGGTTCCGGGTCTTTTTTTTACACTTTTTGTCAAAATTCGGAAACTATACATACATACATACATAGAAACACGCCTTTTTCTCATGGGGGTAAGCAGAAACCACGGAACGCCACCTGCTACGATCTCTACACACTTCTTTTGCCTCGTTTAGGTTCATACAATTGGTCATACACACACGCCGGTTGCGAGTACTACGCACCTGACCTTTCTGAAGAACATCACCAATAAGGTCCCTATATGTCCTCCTAGGGCGTCCCCTCCCGGTGTTTCCACTCACATCTGCCTTGTAAATACCTTTTGTGAGCCGACCTTCATTCATCCTCTCAACATGACCAAACCATCTAAGCATACTTTTTTCAATTTTTGTCACTACATCTTCTTTTACACCACACAATTCGGAAAATTAAAATTCGGAAACTATGCGACCTATAAAAAAAACCGGCCAAGTGCGAGTCGGACTCGCGCACCGAGGGTTCCGTACAAACCTGTAGGTATATAAGTAAAAGTTTACCCATCACGACAATCGAGTCATACATAGTTCTGTTCTGTTTCTTAGCTTGGTTTTATTTCTGTCTGTGTTTTGTTCTGTTTATTATATGATGTAACTAAAAATTTACAGTTTTCGCAATTTTTCCTTTATCTGTGCTATAAAACGTTGCTTCGTACCAAATTTCAAAATTCTAGATCGACTGGAAGTACCCTTTAGGTTTTGATTCCCTTGCGAGTTTCGAAAATTTGAGGAAATTTGCGGTATAAACGGCTATATCTTTTGATTGCGTTAGCTTAGAAGTTTGATTTTTTCACAGCTCCAAGGGGCAGTAGACTTGAGTATTTGTTATAAATTTCAGCTTGATACCTCCACGCGTTCCTGAGAAAAAGGGTCTTGACAGACGGACGGACGGACGGACGGACGGACGGACGGACGGACGGACAACAAAGTGATCCTATAAGGGTTCCGCTTTTTCCTTTTGAGGTGCGGAACCCTAAAAATACAACTTTTGAGAGTGTGCAACTAGCGTTCTTTCATGTGAGACCCCACATGCCTTAGCAGCCTTACTTCGAATTTTAAAGACAACCTTACAGCACCTGTAGCAAAAAAAAAATCTTTCTTATTTGCAAAATAGTTGAGCAAACGTCATCTAAAACTATTCCATATTTCAAGGTGTTACCATAGTAGTTCTTGACAGACAGACTGAGACTCACCATAAGGGTTCCTTTTTACCTTTTTGATACGGAACCTTAAAAAGCTCCTCAATTTCAAATTATATTTTCAGGTGCTTAGGAATACTTACTATTTCACATCTCATTAAATTCTGCTTTACACAATAAAGCTTCGAGATAAACCCACTTAACCAATATCTCATACTAAACTTGCCAGAAAGGAAAATACGAGTACATATTATTTCTTGCTATTTCCAAATTGAAGATAATTGGAAAAATAAATTGCGTTGTATTATTTGAAAACATTTCCTTGGGAGGCTTTTAAAAATACGGAGGTATTTTATAAAATCCATTTCAGGTGGTTTATTCTTTTTTTTTTAAATAAAACTTCTAAACATACTTTAGTACTCGTTACGAAGTTGAATAAGGTGCAACTGGAAACTTGGAGAGATCTACGTCCTACAGACTCCGCGTAGTGCCAGACGTAAAGAATAGCACCATCCCTCTTCCCGTGGGTGTCGTAAATGGCGGCTAAGGGACTTATCAGCGTTCTGGTATTCACCACCATAATCCCTTGCCACCCTTTTCCTTTACCCTTTGGGGCAAGGCCTATGTCCAGCAATGAGGAGGTTGAATCCTCTTTGAAGCTGTTAGGTTAGTTAGTTGATAGCTATAGATATAGATGTACGACCTGCGAGTCGTGCGCGTACGCTTCTTAATGCAGTGCAATTAAATCGCTTGTTACCGAAGGCCGTGTCTTATTTAACAGTGGCGACGAGTTACGGTTACCCACGCGCGCACGCACAGAAAAATGATGTCGAATTTTATCGGATCAGTTCCAACTTTTGAGCTCGGCCAGGACTGGAACATCTTTAAAGAAAGGCTTTCTCAGTGGTTAACAGCAAATACGTTGTTAATAAAAGCAGAAGGAAAGGAAGATGATCAGCAAAAGGCGGTACTTCTAAGCGCACTCAACAATGACGCGTATAAGTTGGTACGCGAGTTAATCGCGCCTAAGACAGTTGAAGAGATAACTTACAAGGAGTTAACAACTGAATTGGATAAACACTTCGTGCCAAGGAAGTCAGTGTTAGCTGAAAGGTATACATTTCATACGGCGGCGCAAGATGCAGGCGAAGATTTGACGCAATGGGCCGCCCGGGTACGGCGCCTGGCAGTGGACTGCAAGTTCGGGGTAGCCATGGACGAAATGTTGCGGGATCGGTTCATCATTGGGATGCTACCGGGGCCGGAACGGGACAAATTGTTCATGGACGAAAAAGCTTCGAGTACATTGCCCAAGGCGTTGGATATTGCGGTGGCTGTAAATAGTGCAAAACGGGCAGCTCGACAATCATCTTCGGTGGCAGTGACCAGCACGGACGTGTTCAAGATAGCGGCCAAACCGTCAAAATCATCGACAAAGTGTAGTGTGTGCGGTTATAATAATCATACAGCGGACAAGTGTCGGTTTTCTACGTATAAATGTAAAACATGTGGTGTGAAAGGTCATTTAAAAAAAATGTGTAACAAAAAAAGTGCATTAGTTAATTGCCTACACGCGTCGAATGACGATAATGATGACGACGGTAAGAATATTCTCGTGTGTAATATACGTAGTTTCCGCGGCGAGCCAATGACGCTGTCTGTCGACGTAAACGGCCAATTGATAACTTTCGAAGTAGATAGTGGATCTTGTGCTACCGCAATACCTCTGAACATTTACCAGAAATATTTTAATAACGTGTTATTAGAGCATCCTAAGTCGGTATTGAAAGCATACTCAGGTGAGAAATTAGACGTAGTAGGAGTAATGAAGGTACCGATTACGTATGAGGGTGAACAACAAAATATTGAAATGTATGTCATAAAAGGGACCGGGCCGGCACTGTTAGGTAGAAATTTTTTATCGTTATATGCATTACAGTTGTCTAAGGTTAATCATTGTCAAGAGTTAACGGATCTTAATTACTATCAAAACAAATATCCAGCTCTGTTTTCCGATACATTAGGTAAATTTAACAAACACAAAATAAAACTAACCTTAAAAGCGGACTGTAAACCAAGTTTTTTTCGTGCTAGAACGGTACCATTTTCATTAAAGAGTAAGGTGGAGAAGGAATTGAATAGACTAGTTGAAACCGGTGTGTTAATTCCTGTCAAACATTCTGAATTTGCGAGCCCAATAGTTCCAATACTAAAAAAAGACGGTGAGATTCGTTTGTGCGCCGATTTTTCCGTATCATTAAATAAATGTTTACACATTGATAAATACCCACTTCCAAGAACAGAAGAACTTTTTTCAAAACTTCACGGAGGTATACAAGGGTAAGGGTTTATTTAAGTTTACACGCTTGGTTTTCGGACTAGCCAATGCTCCAGCTATTTTCCAAAAAACCATGGAAAATTTGCTGAACGGAATTGAGGGGGTACTTTGTCTATTGGATGACGTCCTTATAACGGGAAATACAAAAAAACTACATATGGAACGTTTACAGCAAGTATTCCATCGTTTACAAGAAGCTGGGTTGGTTCTTAATAAAAACAAATGTAAGTTATTTCAAGATTCGGTAACTTATTTAGGATTTGTCATTGATAAAAAAGGGATTCACACATCTCCGGATAAAGTTACAGCAATGACTAACACCAAAGCCCCAGTAAATGTGCAGGAATTAAAATCGTTTTTAGGGTTTGTAAATTATTACAGGATGTTCATTCCGAATGCGTCATCTATACTTAGTCCGTTAAACGATTTATTAAAAAAAGAGGTTAATTGGTCTTGGTCAGATATTCATAAGGTTGCTTTCAATCAAATTAAGAAGGAACTAACATCGGCTCGGACGCTGGCACATTTTGATCCTTCTTACAAGTTGGTTTTGACCGTGGATGCATCTCCAACAGGGTTAGGTGCAGTTTTAGCTCAAATAGAAGCGAATGGGGTAGAACGTCCCATCGCATATGCGTCGCGGTCACTTACTAGCGCTGAGAAAAATTATAGCCAAATCCAAAGGGAAGCAACAGCAATAGTTTTTGGTATTCGTCGATTCCATCAATATTTATACGGTGTTTCAAATCCGTTTGTTTTGCGCACCGATCACAAACCTCTAATGTTCATATTTCATCCCGACAAAGGCATACCAGAAGTGTCCGCAAACCGCTTACAACGATACGCCTTATTTTTGTCCAGCTATAATTATAAAATAGAGTACATTCCGAGCGCTAGTAATTGTGCCGACTACTTCAGTCGGGCTGTCAACACAGGAGCGAGCAGCAGTATGCGGCCGCGGCCGGTCACTGATAACGGCGACAACGCGTCATTCTCGGATGACTCACTTGTTTACAATAAGTTAGACGACAAGGCAACTTACATAAATTTCGTTGCAGATGGCCATTTGCCAGTGTCATTAGATGAAGTTCGTTTAGAGACTAATAAAGATAGTGTTTTACAGCAGGTTTTACAATACGTACAACACGGTTGGCCTAAAATAAAAACAGATGACCATAACTTATTGCCTTTCTATAAATGTCGATTTGATTTAACTCGGGAAGGTGATTGTTTGATTAGGGGACACAAATTAATAATACCGAAGTCTTTGCGGAACAAAATTATAAACGAACTACATAGACCACATTTAGGTATATTGAAAACAAAGATTGAGGCTAGATCTAGATTCTGGTGGCCTTATATAGATAAGGATATAGAAAACAAGATAGCCAGCTGTGAAATATGTTTAAGTTTACGGCCCACACCCCCTCGGGCTCCGTTGACACCTTGGCCTTTCCCAGAGCGTCCTTGGCATCGGGTACATTTAGATTTTTTTGGTCCATGGCAAGGGGAAATGTATCTTATAATTATCGATGCATTTACTAAATGGGTAGAATGTTTTTCCTTAAGCAGTGATTACTCCACAGCTGCGGTAATAGTGAAACTGCAAGAAACGATGGCTAGATTTGGAACAATACATACGATTGTCACAGATAACGGATCGTCGTTCACTAGTAAAACTTTTAAAGATTTCTGCCAATTAAATGGTATAAAACACATGACTTCGCCAACTTATTCGCCATCAAGTAATGGTCAAGCAGAAATATACGTAAAAATTGTTAAAAAGTTTTTAAGAGGGTTAGTAGCACAGGGTACCCCCAAAAACAAAATAAAGGCACATCTTTCAGAATTTTTATTCAGATATAGAAACTCAAAACACACGACAACAGACAGCTCGCCGGCCGAACTAATGCTCGGACGTAAATTGCGTTGCAGGTTTGATTTATTAGACACGTCGGTAGCGGCGCCCGCGCTCGAGGCGTCATCGTCGTCCTCATTATTGTCACAAGACTTACTAACTAAAGTGCGCGAGAAACAATCCATACAGGCCAAATATTATAAAGGCAATAGAAACATTAGCTTAGAAGTAAATGATGCAGTACTAGTAAAAGGAAGTAACAATAACAAATGGATACGTGGAATAGTTCAAAATAAAATTGGCAAAAGTTTATACGACGTGTTTATACCAGAGAAAAACATTACAATTAAAAAACATAAAAACCAAATGTACAAATTAAAAACGCACGAGGCCCGGCAAGACAATAACATGGAATGGGCAGTAGCGGACTCCGGGACAGGAGAACAACAATTGCTACAAGGTGCTCATTCATCAGGTCAGCAACTCCAAGACTCAGCGGGGGAAGAGGAAGAGTGGGGCGAGGCAAGCTCAGAGCTCAGAGAGGGAAGCAGGGAGCCAGCTGCTGCAACGACAGTTGAGTCAGCAGCCCAGCCAGCAGCAGAGCCAGCAGCTGAACCAGCAGCTGAGCTATCAGCTGAGCTAGTACCTGAGGCAGCTAATCCTAAGCCTGATCTCCGTACCGATACGGAAGTTCGTCCAAAGTTAAGGAATATTGCTCGAGCCAATTATCGGAAATTCTTCTAGTTGTTACGTTGTAGTTAAGAATATATGGTGGAGGGATGTTAGGTTAGTTAGTTGATAGCTATAGATATAGATGTACGACCTGCGAGTCGTGCGCGTACGCTTCTTAATGCAGTGCAATTAAATCGCTTGTTACCGAAGGCCGTGTCTTATTTAACAGAAGCTTTGTCGCAGTCGAATAAAACCGGCCAAATGCAAGACAGACTCGCGGTTTATGCATAAGGTTTATGTTTATATTTTTTTTTTTTTAATTTTTATATTTGAGTTGACTGAATGAAAGGTTTGTGGTTTACGATTTATGACGTATTAAAAAAAAAAACTACTTACTAGATCTCGTTCAAACCAATTTCTGGTGGAAGTTTACATGGTAATGTACATCACATATTTTTTTTAGTTTTATTATTCCCTATTTTAGAAGTTAAGGGGGGGACACACACATTTTATCACTTTGAAAGTGTCTCTCGCGCAAACTATTCAGTTTACAAAAAAATGATATTAGAAACATTATCATTTTTGAAGACCTATCCATAAATACCCCACACGTATGGGTTTGATGAAAAATTTTTATTTGAATTTCAGTTCTATGTATGTGGAACCCCGAATATTATTGTTTTTTTTTTTTTTTTGTGTGAAACTCTTAATGCGGTTCACAGAATACATCTACTTACCAAGTTTCAACAGCATAGCTCTTATAGTTTCGGAAAAAAGTGGCTGTGACATACACGGAAAGACAGACAGACAGACATGACGAATCTATAAGGGTTCCGTTTTTTGCCATTTGGCAACGGAACCCTAAAAAGGGCCCTTTTATGACTAGGGCCACCAGCACCAACCTTATATTAAAGAAACCGAAGAACGAATTCTAATTAATTAAAACTGCCAAGAACAAAGTACTTATTAATATAATCTAAAACAATTCTTAATTAAAATTCTTGTAATCTATCCGATCCCATTTAAGTAGATTCCGAACATTTCACAAGATCAACATATTTTCTCTTTTCTTAAATAATATAAGACGGAATGAAAGAGGATATATTACAACACAACCATGAGTTAAATTTTAAAGGTTTCTGAGATCTTTGAGTGCTGTCTCATCTCAGTGGTGATTCTAGAGGACATTTATAAGAGACGTCGCCGTCGCTTCGTTAGCAACGCAAATATTTTGTTCAAGACAATATTGAAGTTAGCAAGTTTTCAGAACAAACCATTTGTGAACGAACAAGAACTGAACCCTGTTAGACAAAGTTTTGCTGTATTATCCTCTGCTTTAACCGTTCTAAAGAGTTATAGAAATGGGTCGTGTTTCTTGGTGTTGATGTTTAAGTTTGTGAACATGCTGACTGGTTGTTGAGTTGTTGTTTTAAGTCAATGTTCTCATTACGTATTTACACAGAAAAAAGTGAAGTAGGTAGCTATATCAGAAGTCTGGGAAATTACTATCAAATCGACACACACGACCATTTGCCGTGGTATAAACGCCACGGTTATTTGTTAACAATATAAGTTGGTCAGTTTGATAAACATTGAATTTCTCTGATTTTTAATACTCACTTCACTATTTTCCTGGTCATCGATCCAGATCGGCCAGAAATCTAGAATTGTAAATGATAAAAATAAGTTTTGAACTGAATTTTAATCCTTGAGAATTTGGCAAACCAACTGAATTATATTCAGTTGTATCTACTTAGCAGGAGTGAAAGCGCTCATATCCGTACACAATATGTTATAACCACAATATATATCTAAAATACACACCCGATCCGTTACGTTACACATGATGTCAGATATTCCGCAATATTCTCCGATTTTTTCGATGTCGTCATCACACGATGTTTGTCAACGTATTTTTTATATTCATGTTAATCTTAAAGTACCCGACCGCGAGCCGAAAAAGTTTGTCCCGATAAACGAGAGCCAAGGGACGGGTTTTACGAGCTTTGTACCGTAACACAAAAGTTTATACGCCTTTCAAAGCCAGTAGGGTGGAACACTATTAGTAGGGTCATTCTGACACGCTATTATACGGTTTTCAGAAATCCATATTATTTATTTTAGCTTATGTTGTGCCACTGTAGGACAATGGCCTCTCTTTCTCCTTTCCACTCTTCTCTGTCTTGAGTTAGTGTGAAATAATGCAGCCTGAAACAACAAGCTCGGCCCGCCATTTGGTCGTGGATCTGCCTAAATGTCGCCTGCCGTTCTGGGACGCACATGATGGTACATTTTTCCTATGACTCGTTCGACATGCGGCAAACGTGTCCGGCCATATTCTGCCTTTTAAATATACTGTACTGTGAAATCCAATCTCTGTTTCAGATCTATTTAGTTTTTCGCATTACCACACACTTGCATGGTTTGTTTCAGTACCCATTCATTACGTTGTAATAGTTCAGGTAAGCCTACCATTCATGTTTGTGTTTTTCCGTACTTGCCTGCCATCTATCTTTATATATAAAATTCAAAGTCCTGAGTGACTGACTGACTGACTGATATATCAACGCACAGCCTAATTCGCTTGTCCTAGAGACATGAAATTTGGAGGGTGTGTACTAAGAAGAGGTTTTTTTGAAATTCCACCCCTAAGAGGGTGAAATGGGGGGTTGAATTTTCCTTGAAACTTTTTATTCTCTGGGTCGGATAAGATAAAGCAAGCAGTGCGATAAGACATTGGTGCCGATTCTGTTGTACAAAATTCTCTAAACTAAACTAAAAATCACTAAAATTTGGTTTATTCCTGTCAAACGACGATTTCCTATTCTGAAATAGACTAAAGTGACACAACTTAACTATATTTTAGTTTGACAGCACTAAGTTTGCACTGAGTTATTAGTTTAGTGAAAATGACAATTTTGCTATTCTGGGTTTGCCGGTTTTCACCAAAAATTTAGACTATAATAACTTATTTTGACTAAATTTGACTATTTTTAATCGCGATTAAAAAGGTGTGGAATAAAACTAGTGGTCATGAACAAAAATTCACACCAACGCCATGCCTTAACGTGCAAAAACAGTGCTGTATATTTTATTTTTTCTTTTGCTAATATCTCGAAAATGGCGTGTCCTATCGCAAAAGTAATGAAATTTTCGACCCCCTTTATGAAACCCCGGAACATATAAATATCAACACGTGGGTAATATTTTTTTTTATTTTTCAAACAAAAAGTGAAAAATTCCATATAAAACACGTCCAGGCTGCCCCCTTGCGCGCGCCTTCGTCTCTAAAAAATTCATTGCGTAGCGCATACAAGTACCACAGTTGGGAAACCAAAAGAAAAAAAACCATGAGTTGATTGCCAAATTCGTTTTTAGTCGTGTCAAAATAATTTTAAAATTTAGAGATTTTTTCTTGCAGAATAGCGTTAAAATTCTCATAGCTAAAAGTAAGGAATTTTAGAGATAGTTTAGTTAGTTTAGTTCGGTGTACAACAGAATCGGCACCATTGTCTACCTGAATTAAGACACACAGTACTTTTAATCCCGGAAGTACGCTCCTGTGGGATATTTTTCGACATCCACGCGGGCGAGCCGCGGGCAGAAGCTAGTGTTTGATATATTTTATTTGAAAATGAATTGAATAGGACTTCCTAGCGAAGTGGTTTACGAATTCCATGCTATTAAGCAGAAATACTGAAGTTAACAAAAAAAAAAACGAGCAGAAAAATGAAATCAATAAAAATAGAAGGATAACTGTACAATCTACTACGTTTCCACGGTTATAAAAGTTAGTTCAAAAACTAAAACGACCGACTAAACCGACTTCAGTACTTGTCTCTAAAATCTAGTTCTACAACTTATAAGGAGGACTAACCGTGAGATACTTTAAAAACAGATAAGTATAGAAAAACACAAAGTTATATCTTTACATAGTATACAACAAAGTCGTTTCCCGCGTCTGTGCGCTTAGATCTTTTAAACTACGCAACGGATTTTAATGCAGTTTTCATTAATAGACAGAGTAATTCAAAAGGAAGGTTTATAAATGTAATACGTGGGTGAAGCCGCTGGCAAAAGCTAGTGTTACTATAAAAATGTGAAAATGATAGAAGCTTCGGTATTGCGCAGGTCGGAGTCCGCAACAGGATCGGTAGGATGAAATAGGGACAGCAGGGTTCAGCAAGATCGACATGATCGTCAGGCAGTAGGAGACTGGAATGATCGGGTGCGGCAATCTACGACGGAGAAGCCTGTCAATATTTTTATTGCTTTTCGAAGTAGTGTCCTTTCCTTCAAAAGCACCGTCGCATGTGACGGAATCATTGACTGAAGTAGTAAGCCCTCTTCTTTATAAGTAAATTATCTTAAAGTTTCTATATAAATTCAATAAAATAAACCAAGATAAAATATTCATGACTGTTATACCCTTTAAGTGCCTACTTATCCTGTTTTATGTTTACGTTATTTGGACCAAAATCGTTTTCTTTGAACTGATGGTAAACCAGGAGCAATATGCTCGCCCGCAGGTTTGCGCGCTGCACGACAGACGTTAAAGTAACCCTGTTTAAAGCGTTATGTCAGTCCGTTTATTCGAGCGGCCTGTGGGTGTCATATACAAGCCGAGCCTACAACGTCCTGCGCGTTCAATTTAACAACGCCTTCAGGATGCTGTTGCGACTGCCGCGGCGTTGTAGTGCTTCGGGCATGAAGATAAAAGGCGGTAAAAAGCGCTGCAAAGTTCAAGACGGCAACATGCTTCATACTTTAAATGTTCAAAGTTTTGAAGTCTGCCGCTTATAATCGGGGAAACAAAGCCTTACAGGGAGGTTGGCTAATTCTTTTAAGACTCAAATTAAAGGCTAAAATTAATTTCGCAACAAAAACTTATATTTTTTCTAATTTCATTGTCTTAAGATATTTTATTAAATACTGAAATTAGAACATTGAGTTTTAAGACTATAATGTTAGTGGCAAATTTGGGTTGGTTGATAATCTAGCAGGAATAAAATAGGGAAATATGTATACAAACATACATAAACTCACGCCTTCTTCCCAAGGGACTAGGTAGAAACTACAGGACGCCATCTGTTACAATCCTTACATTCTTTTTTACCTCGTTTACATCCATACATCTAGTCATACAAACATACCGATAGCGAATACTATGTTCCTAAATTATCTGACTTCACCAATAAGGTCACTATATGTCTACTGTCTATGTGTGTACTATCCTCCTTAGGCGGCCCTCCGGGTGTTTCCACTCACATCTGATTTGTAAATATCTTTTGTCAGTCTCGGTTCATTCATATTCTCAACGTTACCTACTGAATCATCAAGCATATGCATCTAACATGTGTAGATAATAATTGTGGTAGGCTTCTTTGTCGCATCGATGATTCCACATGTCAATAAAAGTTTCGACCGAAACCCAGTTATTAATGTGGTGAGTTTTTGGTCACTATTATTTTAATTATTTTGTACTAGTTTATGTAGTTGACATAAATCTCAATTACTGAAGCGGCATAAAATAACTACTGATATAGTCATGTTCACCCATAAAAGAGCTTGGCCCGCCTACAAAAATTGTTCAATACAGAACTTCAGCTGGCCAACGAAGTCAAGTATCTCGGGGTCGTTCTTGACAGTAAGTTAAACTGGAGTAGTCATTTAAACAGGAAACTAAACAGGGCCTGCATCACATTCCGGCAATGCAGAAAAATGATAGGTAAGAGGTGGGGCCTATCCCCCAAAATCATACTTTGGCTGTACACCGCAGTGATCCGACCCATGATCACCTACGAGGCCGTCGTCTGGTAGCCCCGCACCAAGCTTATAACAGGCTGCAACAAACTTCAACGCATGCAAAGACTAGCCTGCATGGCGGTCACGGGCTGCATGAGGACTACTCCGACTGCAGCCATGGAAGCCATGCTGGGACTACCACCGCTCCACCTGTTCATACAGCAGGAAGCCACGATGGCGGCGGCGCGTCTGAACACAACTAACCTCTGGAGGAAGAGAGACACACAACACACCGCGCTGCTTAAGGAACTCAACAATGAGTTCCCCATTACCAAAGGTATAATTGACCGGGTGCCTAAACAATTCATATTTGATAAAAAATACAGAATCCAGCTTCACGAAGATCACCAGTGTGAGGGTTTGCGCCCCACTGAGCTGCGCATCTTCACGGACGGATCAAAAACAGACAGTGGCACAGGTGCTGGAGTCTTCTCGCAGGACTTCAACAAACATATAGCCACACCATTAGGAGTCCACAACACAGTGTTCCAGGCGGAATGCATTGGGATCACTCTTGCCGCCTCAGCCATCATGGCCAGGGCGGTTAAAGACCACGCGATCCGCATACTCTCAGACAGTATGGCTGTTCTGCAAGCTGGACAGTCACTCGATTGACTCTGGGCTAATATACGAGTGCCACCAGCGCCTCAACCAGGTGGGAGCCTCAATAATATAACCATTCAGTGGATAAAAAGACACAGCGGTTCGCTAGGTAATGATGCCGCCGATGAACTAGCCAGAAGGGGGTCGAGCATGACACCGGTGGGACCAGAACCAATCGCGCCACTCCCCTTTGGGTTCCTACGCTCTCTGGTAAGGAAACGTACCAGGGATCAACACTTTAAACTATGGGTCGACCAAAGTGAGTGCAGGCAGGCCAAAAAAGCATTACCTGCCATCGATGCCCGCCTCACAAAACAGGTCCTCCGGCTAGACAAACGACAGCTGCATATGGTTACAGCAGCAATAACTGGCCATGGGTCGTTTAATAAACATCTATTTTTCATAGGAGCTACAGACAGTCCGCTGTGCAGAGCCTGCATTGAGGACGACGAGACAGCAGCGCACGTGCTTCTAAACTGCCCGGCGATCGCCACATACAGGGTCAAGTACTTCGGTTACCCAGGTACCCTACGTGAGATAGTCAGCAACATCAAGGCGTTGCTGGCCTTTCTCGAGGAGCTGGGGTGGATCGAATAACCGATTTCCCACCCGTACGCAAAATACGCGCTCAGACGTGGAGTTGCGGACACCAGCCCGTTCTACCTATTACCTAACTACTGATATTCGAAACAAAGTAGAATTCGTTAAAACCGACAGCTAAAAAAAATAGAGCAGATAGAACCTTTTACTTACAAATAAGTTCACTATGTTTGAAGTTTCGATTATTGGAAGTCCATTACTTATATTGATAACTGTTCAAATGAGCTTTTAAAACCGTGCAGTTAAAGTTATTTCTGCAATTAGCTCAAACATTTCGCATTTAATTTACAAAGAGTATATTTTCGCTGTTCTGCGTACGACCAAAAGAGCTGATGGATTGCATTTCAATGAATATGTTGCGTAGGATGACGGTGTCTATTCTGCGTTTTAGGGAGATTTAATTAAGACTTGTTTAAGCCAAACTCGCTTTGATCTAAACATTGAAATGTCCCATAGTTCATAGAAATGCATGTACAGTCAGCGCCAATAATACCGAGACGAACAAACTGTTCAAAATTATTATCTAAACAACTATCAAAATTAAATAATAATAACTCAATGACACAAGGAATGATTCAGAATGAAGCGGTAAACGACACCACAACTGTCATTCTGAAAAGAACTTTATCGAATTGGGATAAGTTTAATTTTCTTATTTTTGAGATCGTTTTGAATAGTCAGTCAAAAACTGGTCTTGCACTCACGATGAAAATGTATTATTTAGTCAATCACAGGGATTTTTATTTGATACAAAATATTCTTGACCGCTTGACCGGTATTACTCACGACTCGCAGGCATAAAATACTTATAGTCGCAATGTAAGCTCAAACTAGCCAAAACTATTTTCAACCAAGCTCACTCTTTATTCCTATACGCAGTAAACAAGGACTTTCGTATTAACCTTTCGCAATAAAGTGAGACAATAAAGTAGGAACTATGCTTCGAAGCCTCGAAGTGGTAAAGCCAATAAATATAAATTGGTTCTCGTGGTAAACGCGAACGTAGAGGGTAGTCAAGCCGGTAGCGTGTTATAAATTATACACAAAACACTTAAAACGAAAATCTGGTCTTTAACACCGATTCGGTATAAAATTCGGGAGTATTAAGCTGAAACTTCATTTTGTCCTTGTTTTAGTATAACCACGTGAAAGTACCCATTTGTAACTATGTAAAAGTTGGGCAGTTTTGCGAGGCCAAACGGTATAGCTGTAAGTGCATACCTACCAAACTTAACACTGTTACGAGTAACCCACTGACGCTTACCGCTGCTGTGAAACGCGATACTTTTTCATACATTTTGTTTTGTTATCGCAAAGTTTTCGCAACTTGTTGCGTTGGGGTGCTAACAACGGCTTTATACTTCGATAAGCATCAGTGCCTCGTAGTTTACGTCAAGCTATTCGCGGCGCTCACGGTTGTCACAAAAAACATCTAATATACCATGTTATTTCCGTATGACTGTAGATATTCACAGATAATATGAAAAGAGCTCTCTGGTATGTTTACCATTTACGTAGAAATAAATAATATTCTGTTCTGTTCAATAAAGTCTGGCAGCAACTTCAGGTTACCCCGGATTTTGTTGTGGTCTAGTGTTGCATCGTTTCATGTAGTAGCTTATATCGATATTTAGTTTTAATTTGATTAGAACTACTACACTGAAAGCCCATTTACACATAGTTAGGAAAGAGCTTAGCGAGTAGGTACCTCTATTTTCTAAAACTGTTTGGTTGAGATTGAATCAAAAATTTACAAGTTCCTACAAGCTAGTTATGTGCGAATAATATCGGAATACGGTCTACAGTCCAACTTTCATTCAAACTTGATTGCTTCTACCGACGAACAATTACTACTCATCGCCCACACAAACCCCTGTGGTGTGAATGGGTACAGTACAAAAGAATTTGATAAGCACGCTAGAAATAAACACTTCGAACGTCAGAGAAAGTCACGTGACGTGAGATAGGCAGTCGCTCCATTTAAAATGCTGGTATTCAGATGCATCCGGAAAAATTGGAAGCCGACCTCAACATAGTTGGGAAGTGGTTAGGCACAGTGATTGATTGTGGCAATGTTGAAAACATGTCTTTCCTATCTTCGACAGATTTAATTACATAAAAATGTTACCACTGGCGGGATGACCTAGTGAAAGCTGCAGGAATCCGCGGGATGCGAGAAGCACAGAACCGTTTGAAGTGGCGGTGCTTGGGTCAATCCTATGTCCAACAGTCAACGTCTTTTGGCTAGAACATTGATGATGATTTATACTACCAATATTATAAACTAGCTTTTGCCCGCGGCTTCGCCCGCGTGGATGTCGGAAATTAACGCAGGAGGTCGTACTACCGCGGTAAGATGTGTTAATTCAGGTTATATTATAGGTAATAGCTGTTACCCGCGACTTCGTCCACGTGGTATTTTAACAAAAAGTTTTTCATAAAAACTGTCTTTGAAAACTACGCTGACATACGTCTCAAAATTCAGCGTGTTTTTAGTTTTTTAAACTATTATTTATTTTTTCTAAAATAAAAGTAGCTTAAGTTACTCCTTGTTACATCAGCTATCTGCCAGTGAAAGTTCTGTCAAAATCGGTCCAGCCATTTCAGAGATTAGCCGGAACAAACAGACAGACAGACAGACAAAAATTGTAAAAAATGTTGTTTTGGTATATGTACCGTGTATACATCCATATACACTTAGTAAAAAGTGGTTATCTTAATATTAAAAACAGACACTCCAATTTTATTTATTTGTATAGATGTAAACGTTTGTGAGGATGTATGGATTTTTTTTTACTCTTTGACGCAAAAACTTCTGTACTTTTAGATGAAATTTGGCATCCAGATAGTTTATAACCTGGATAAAATAATACATAGGGTACCTTTATGCTGGTAGTACGTTCCCGCGGGTTAATTTTCGACCTCCACGCGGGCGCAGCCGCTGGCAGAAGCTAATAACTACATAATTCAATTAACACATTTTTTTTCCATATTCGTGTTTCATTGCTTTCTACTTTCCTACACTTAGGTAATAAATCACGGCAGTGTGAAGTCATAAAATTCACACTATCTACTACAGTAACAATGTAAAATGTAAATTTTACGATTCATTCTATTAGTCAGATTTATTATGGACATACTGTTAAAATGTAACATTATCGCGTCTTTATTGTTACATTGACGTCTCGACGTGTAGGGATGTGACACAATGACGTTTGGGTGGATTAAAGAGATCAGGCGGGGAATATTGTCACAACTCTCTTCGTATTTTCTCCGTTCAATGTAACAAAGCTGGCTTCGACATTATCCACACATCCTTCCAAATTTTGTTTCTTTATCATCCGTAGCTATTGTGTTTGTAATTTGGTAAAATTTAACCAACATTAGTTGCTAACTACCAAACCTTAACGTTTATGTGGAACTTACCAAATGGTCTGTAAAGATTATCGGGAAATTCTGAGAAAATCTGTGTGTAGGTACATACATCGAGCTTATTTGAGTTTTAAGAATTCTAGCTGGCCAAATTCTCGGAACGCTCTTTGATGGACTTCATTTTCAGCTATTGTTCTGTCGAAAACAACGTAGCCGGAGTATGATATTTAAGATATGTATATCTTACCCTAGAATGTCTACATATTTTCCTTTCTATGCGAGCAATATCGAATTTGTTCGGTAACTTTTCGAGGTTAGCCAGCGATAACTCTTTTCTGTAATTTTGTAAGAAATTTCTGGAACGCATGACTCGGGAATTAGTGAATTAAGAAAATTATTATGCCAATTATGAAGTTTTGTACATGACGAGACTTATTTCAAGAGTTCTGAATTAATTGGAATTGCTTTAATGTTTTTCTGGAAACGTTAAATCGTGGATGGTAAAGAGGTTTAGCAGTATCTGGTTGAGACCTATCTCTGTCTCGATATTTATAAGACGCACAAAATATAATTCAATCATGGAAGAAGTTCTTGCTCTACTGTTAAAATTACACTTATCTACCACTTTTTCAGCACAGCGTTCACCTGCAACAAAAAACCAATTGTTTACCACCACATTTTGTTGACAAATATGACTACACGACCACGTATGGCACGCTCGTATGTCATGCGATCCATTTTCTGAAATGTTTAGTACCTAGCGTACTCTCTATTCAAAGGAACAAGGGTCACGAAATCTATATCCGACGTTCTGTGCGTGGCTTACAGCTCTTCATACTAAAACAGCGATGGGGAAACTTGAAGAAACGCTAAGTTGACGGTTTGCAAAACTTCCGCGAAAATATCATTTGTTTCCTCCTTTAACTTTTGAAGAAGGAAATTCAGTTTATTGTATGCTAAGAACTGAAACTTAACGTTTTTACAACACAACAGGCAGTTTTTGTCGTTTGTTTATTATGCATAAAACTAAGAAGATTTAGAAATTAGATTTATAATGTACTGAAATGCGTGTGGTTTCGGACGTAAAGAATAGCTAGCATCATCCCATTTCTTCCCGTGGGTGTCGTATTTCCTACTGGAGAATGGGCAGCAGCGATCTCTCACCCTTTCCTTGGGGGAGGCCTATGTCCAACAGTGGACGTCTTTCGGCTAAAATGATGATGATAATTGTACTTAAATAAACTCACGCTTTTTTCTCATGGAGGTAGGCTGAAACTACAGAACGCTATCTACGTACATCTACTACGTTCTACGTTGTACGTATCAAGTATCGCCCGCGACTTCGTCCGCGTCAAATTTTTGCTCCCCTGACCCTTCCCGTCGCATCGAATTGCCTGCCAGTATTCGTCCATTTTTCGTTGCTGCTCCTCTATTTTTGATTGTAGCGTGATGTTATGTAACCTATAGCCTTTCTCAATAAATAGAATACCTAACACAAAAATATTTTTTCAATTCGGACCAGTAGCTCCTGAGATTACCGCGGTCAACCAAACAAACAAACTCCTCAGCTTTATAATATTAGTATAGAAGTATAGATTATGTTACTGTTATTATTATTCTATATTGGTATGAGATACTTTATTAACTCTACAGACGCTCCTGAGATTCGCTAAACTCGCAGAATACTAGTCTGTTCTTAGATAATCCGATTTTTCCGCGAAGCATATTGATTATATTTCGCTAGTAGATAACCAACAACATTACTACCCACTCCATATTCTAATAATGTTAACATGCTCTATCCACGGTCAAACGGAGTCTTTGAATAAATTCCACATTTCATTTATTAGGGTTCCGTTGCCAAATGGCAAAAAACGGAACCCTTATAGATTCGTCATGTCTGTCTGTCTGTGTATGTCACGGCCACTTTTTTCCGAAACTATAAGAGCTATGCTGTTGAAACTTGGTAAGTAGATGTATTCTGTGAACCGCATTAAGACTTTCACACAAAAATAGAAAAAAAAACAATAATATTTGGGGTTCCCCATACATAGAACTGAACCTCAAAAAAAAAATTCATCAAACCCATACGTGTGCAGTATCTATGGATAGGTCTTTAAAAATGATATTGACGTTTCTAATATCATTTTTAGGGTTCCCTTGCCAAATGGCAAAAAACGGAACCCTTATAGATTCGTCATGTCTGTCTGTCTGTGTATGTCACGGCCACTTTTTTCCGAAACTATTAGAGCTATGCTGTTGAAACTTGGTAAGTAGATGTATTTTGTAAACCGCATTAAGATTTTTACACAAAAATAGAAAAAAAAGGGTTCCCCATACATAGAACTGAAACTCAACAATTTTTTTTTCATCAAACCCATACGTGTGGGGTATCTATGGATAGGTCTTCAGAAATGATATTGAGGTTTCTAATATCATTTTTTTTAAAACAATAATATTTGGGGTTCCCCATACATAGACCTGAAACTCAAAAAAAAAAAATCATCAAACCCATACGTGTGGGGTATCTATGGATAGGTCTTCAAAAATGATATTGAGGTTTCTAATATCATTCACATTTTTTCTAAACTGAATAGTTTGCGCGAGAGACACTTCCAAAGTGGTAAAATGTGTCCCCCCCCGTAACTTCTAAAATAAGGGAATGATAAAACTAAAAAAAATATATGATGTACATTACCATGTAAACTTCCACCGAAAATTGGTTAGAACGACATCTAGTAAATAGTTTTTTTTTTTTTAATACGTCATAAATCGTAAACCACAATTTACCTTTCATCCAGTCAATTCAAATTATTAATTTTTTTTTAAGCATTTAATTCCATAAACATAAACCTTATGCATAAACCGTGAATACCTGCAAGTTTGTACGGAACCCTCGGAGCGCGAGTCTGACTCCCACTTGTTTTATATACGTTTTGGAATGATTTCACATTCTGATAGATATGTACCGCTATGATTTAGCTAGGAGGTAAGATATGGTAAGCTACAATAAATATCACGGTCGCGGAATCGTTCGAAAGAGTTACCATAGTTCTAGCAAGGCAGCTAAAGGAACACATGTGGATTTTAGTCAGCAAAAGACTGACACGTCCTCCCGCTCCGACTAGAGTGGAAAAGTCATTTGATGATTTCCCACCCAGAAAATCAAACTTCTTTCGTATGTATTTGGAATTTTAGTCGATACCGTCTATAGATGCAATTTAAGTTACTCTGACTGAGAAGAACATTGACTGGCATTGGGTAACTGTAATTAGCACTTGGCAAAGCTACAAGTCGGTCGCTTTAATGAACAGTGCTCAAGTACTCACGTAATCTATTAGTGAGTAGTTAGTTAGGGAGGAAACTTTCATCGTCTTTGTCGATTGTAAGATCATTATCAACATTTATTAAAATGTATCTACATTCTTTTAGCCAAAGCTACGCAGAGTTTTGATAAGAAACGTAAAAGAAATTTTGAGCAAAAAGTAATTTTTCAGGAACGCAAAGAGGTATCAAGTTGAAACTAATATCAAATGCGTAATTTTACGATACCTTGGAGCTTAAGCTTTTAAGTTAACGCAATAAAAATACGGCCATTTGTGAGACATATTTTAATACACCCACATAAGGGTAAAGGGTAATTTCCTGTCAACCTAGAATCATAAAACTTGGCAAAAAGCAAGGTAATTGAATAAACCCAACCATCGTTAATTTTTAGTTCGTCAAACCAAAATGCCATTTTCATGCAAGTACCTACCCGCATATAGAAGATTTTCATGCAGGAATGGAATTTTTTGAAAAAAATCTATGTAGGTATATCGATTTATAAGAGAACATGTTTTTCTACGAAAATAATAATATTGATTTGGTATAATTCAGCCCAACTGCGGAACTCTTCATTGAGCGTGTTCCGACATGCACTTGGCCGGTTTTCTTGTTCCTGGCTTGGGCAATGTCAAGTCGCTTTTCAAATAAAGTTAAATAAACATCGTGGTGATAATTTTATTTCTCTGCGCCAATTTTTCATTTAATGTAACGGAAAAAAAATGATATTATGTTTTCATCAACTAGACGTGACATTAAAACTATTAAAAACATTCTTATAGAACTTCATAACATCACGCCTGACCAAAGAAAAACATTAAAAATATTTCGTACCAAAGAATCTCGTCAATGTCAGTTTAATTAACAACCTACTCTTATACTAATTCTTGGGAAATAAATAGTAAACATCCTTTTAAATTATAAAAATAATCTGTACAAATTTCACCCAAGGAACTATTAGCGCTCGGATAGCACAGGCCACGCCAGCCGGTCTCGATAGACATGGTCTCTATCACGCAAACAAGGTTAGGTTCAAGATAGATTTCCTTCGAGACCGCAGCTAGAACGTAAAACACATTTAAAATATTACTTTGCTTTAATATATCTCCAGTAATTTGTCACGAAGCCACAAACTTAAAAATACCGCTAGCGGTGAAAGAAACCAAGTGCACCTTTTACTCTTTTTGTTCGAGATAGCAAAGTCTAATTTTTTTATGGAGTCACGTAGTCTTGGAACGAAAATATAGTACTTATTGTGCAGCTGGTGCTCCGGGCACTAACCGTAAAATAAGAAATATGAGCCTGTAGAACGAAAACCTATCATATTATAATATTACTGTGGGTTATAAAAAATAGTTTTTGCTGCTTAGCAGTTTATTTAGTTGAAAATATATATTTTAAAAATCGTGATTGATTAGTAGTAGGTAAGTAAGTACAGTTGTGAGCGCACATCCAAATTCTGCGTGCTTATTAATAAATTTTAAGTCATTGGTCAGTACTAATACCAACCGAAGTGCACCGCATGCAAATGAGATTTATGTAAGATGGAGCTAACAACCGAATATTCTCAGACAAAGGCTCGTACGTAATTTTGGCGTTATAATATTTTTTTCTCCAGATATTTTAGACACACAGGGATCTTGTTCTATGTCCATACATGGACATAGAACATTTAAATTTGAATCAAATGAACTTCTGAGTTCATTTGATTCAAATTTAACCTGGACTTTGCGTTCATAATATAGTCATATCTTGAGAAAGTAAATAAAGCATCTTCATAAAGACCTCATACACGTACTAAAGATAATATTTGACAAGCCTTTTTAACCGACTTCAAAAAGGAGGAGGTTATCAATTCGGATGTTTATATGTTTTTTTTTTTATTTTTTTTTTTTATGTATGTTCGGCCATAACTCCGTCGTATATAGACGTAATTGCAAAATTCTTTTTTTGTTCCAAAGGGGTTTATTCCGAAATGGTCCCATATAATTTTCATATAGATCTGATGATGAGTTCGGAAGACAGACACCGGAACTCTTTAAAAAATGACAGCAAATCAACCGCGATTTCTGCTATCGCATAAATATGCATTGTTTGTTTGGAATTAGTGCAGGGTGAATACCACAACTAAAAATTTAAAAATAAAAACTTTTTTACAAAAAAAAAAACAACCGACTTCCTTAAAAACACTACAAAGTGAAAAATAACTTTAATTTCGGAAGTCGGTGGCAAAAAACCATAAATACAGATCCTAAGACACCGACTTCCGAAATTAAAGTTATTTTTCACTTTGTAGTGTTTTTAAGGAAGTCGGTTGTTTTTTTTTTTTGTAAAAAAGTTTTTATTTCAAAAAAACTTGAACGGCTTTTTCAAAAACACGTATTTCCTGAAACGAGTTTTGCAAATTCTCCGAGCACCAATTTTCGTTGGATATTATCGTGTACGCTTGTTTGCGTAACTGATGAAACAATGAGCTTTTTAATCATACTCGGGTTAACCCTACATGGACTAGGCACCCTCTTAAGTACGCCTTGCATATCAAAATGACGCAAAAATTCTTGCGGGATCACAGAAAACGGCGTGTCTTCATACGAGAAAAAATTAAAACACAAAACAGGTACTAGGATTATGAAAAACTTTGTATAAGCAATGGCGGCAGTCAAGAATAAATGACTTCACATTTGGGCATAAACCACTTTGCTTAACATGATATCATATTTTTTATCCAACTGCAATAAAACCAAAATGGAAGTTGTATGTTTTTTATTGCATAATACAAGGAGAATAAAATGGAAGAATGAGAAATACGTACGAGTTGTTGTCTGCAGTACTTTATGTATCTGTGTTCTGACTCTGAGGGATCATTCAAATATTCACAAGTATATACATAACTGTATTCGTTCTATCAAAAAGCGGTCGCCGCGCAAACGCGAGCTTCACGATCATAATAAGAATTAATTAATGTCACTTATTTGTTCGCAAAACCGGGTGGCACCCTCCGTCAGCGCTATTCGCTAAACAAATTGAATACGACAATGTGCAACCGTGCTATGATCGTAATTGTCATATAATGTGCTTCATAAGCTTCAATATAATTGGAGCTACGAATATTTTTCTTGTCTCAACCGTAAAGTCTAACGGTTTCAAACCTAATATTCGAACAAAACAACATCATTTTTTGAAATTTTATTCGATATTTAAATACTTTAACGTTTTATTCGTGACGAAATTGGATTATGTTTTTTTTAATATGACGTGCAGAGATTTCATAAGTCTATATTTTTAAAACATTAGTGCTTACGTTGTCAAACGTAAAACTAACATAGAATTTAAATTAAGTTTTCAGCATTTTGGTTTAAACCTCTCAAGTGTTTTTATTCACACAATCTGCACGTTGCATTCGTATTAAATATATTTCATTTAAAACTCCATTCATTTCAGGTTATCCTTAAATATTTAGTTTGGTTTGAAATACTTTTTCGTAGTAAAATGTCTACAACATCATCTGCCTAGCTTTTTCCCGACTATGTTGGGATCGGCTTCCAGTCTACTGGATGCAGCGGAGTACCAATATTTTACATGGAGCGACTGCCTGTCTCACATTCGCTCCCAGTTACTGGGTAGTACGATACCCCTTGGTAAGACTGATTGTCAGTCTTTCGGGCTTCTGACAACCCGTAACGACTGTCTAAGATCTACGAAAGACAGTTGGGACCAACGGCTTAACGTGTTTTACGAGGCACGAAAGTGTCTTGGTAACCGCGGCAAGCGAAAGTAAAATGTCTACATACATATTAATATTAGTTTATCTTTCTGGCACAAAGTTTTTTAACGCAGCTTACGTTAGGAGCAACCTGGTAGAAATTGTCACGTAATGAAAAAGCGTTATGCCCCTCTACAGGAGCACGCATTCACACACGTACATGCGCACGCGTATGTACGCATGTCTGTGTGTGTGTGTTTTCGTGCGAGTATCGCGTTAGAAATAAGTTTCTTATGCGATAAAAAACGAAGGTTTTTTAAACCTAGGTACTATTGAAAATGTTACTAATCAAGCTATAATCAAAGAATGCACGTATATCTCATAAAATCTTATACAAACTTCAAGGTTCTAGGATCACCAGTTTGGCCTGAAACCTCAATAAATAAATTATTCAGTCAATCACTTCCTTGGTTTATTTAAGACAAATTAGTTTGTTTTCACATCGTAACGTCTCGGCACCGTTCACAGTCATTTGCGAGTACTTCAGTTAATTAGAATAATATTATTATATTATATTACCGAATTCGATAAAGGAAAACACTGTCGCAACTCATCATTCTATGATAAGAAGGAAATAAATAATTCGTTCGGAAAAACGTGATCCACTGTAGATACTTTCGTTACTTATCTGTATTTTATTATTTCTTAGGGTTACGATACGAACAGAAATGTTCATTAATATAGTTATATTTCGTAAAAGTATCCAAATTGCTCTTATTTATACGAACAGAAAACTTCTAGGGCCAAATATATTTAGTCATATACAAGGCCAATTTCAATAAGCTGCTAATGTGTTGGGTTCGGATTGATAACGAAATGTGAAAAACTTTGTAACAAAAAATTAAACCGCCAAAAAAACTGAAAAGCAAAAAATAATAAACCTTAAAATTTTGAGACGGCGCTGAAAAATCAATGAACAAAGATCACTCAAAGCGCCGACTCATAATTTTAAGATTTATTATTTTTTGCTTTTCAGTTTTTTCGGCGGTTTAATTTTTTGTTTAAAAGATTTATTTTATCATTTTTTGTGACTTTAATGTACTAATAATACTTGGCAAGTTATACCCTATCCAATTAAAAAGAATTACCAAAATCGGACTAATCTGTATAAAGTTATGCGTGGTTATACATTACAATCAGTGAATGAACAATCAATCATCCCCTGTTTTCCGACCCTTAGGGTTCGATTTTATTTTTCAAATTTATATGGGACCACCTTAGAAGTATACTCTTTCCATTAAAAAAAGAATTATCACAATCAGATTACGATGTAAAAAGTTATGCGTGGTAATACATTTAAAAAAAAATACGCGTCGAATTGAGAACCTCCTCCGTTTTTTTTTTTTCGTCGGTTAAAAACTATGAAACAAAGAAGAAGAAAAAATCTACCTCCATTCCAATCTTGTTCAAAACATTAAATGACATGCCCATTCACGTGCACGTTAAGCCAACCAAGCGACTGTTTGTCTTGGTTTTTGGACATTCGTAAAAATATCTATGTTCTGTGAAAAATTACAAAAACAGCTAATCGATTACGGGCATTGACCATTGCCCTACGAATGAGTTGTTTTTGTTTCATTCGTTTCGAAATCATCATCATCGATACCGTATTCGTATCGATACCCAACAATTGCCAGCTAATGATTTCTGAAAGGTGTATTATTTAGAGATATTATTTTATTTTTTCTGTAATCTTTACACTAACTTCTATCACATAGAATAATTTCAGATCTTATCTCTGTGTTTATGGAAACTTCTGAGATAAGGGTTCCGGGTCTTTTTTTTACACTTTTTGTCAAAATTCGGAAACTATGCGACCTATAAAAATACAACTTTTGAGAGTGTGCAACTAGCGTTCTTTCATGTGAGACCCCACATGCCTTAGCAGCCCTACTTCGAATTTTAAAGACAACCTTACAGCACCTGTAGCAAAAAAAAAAATCTTTCTTATTTGCAAAATAGTTGAGCAAACGTCATCTAAAACTATTCCATATTTCAAGGTGTTACCATAGTAGTTCTTGATAGACAGACTGAGACTTACCATAAGGGTTCCTTTTTACCTTTTTTCTACGGAACCTTAAAAAGCTCCTCAATTTCAAATTATATTTTCAGGTGCTTAGGAATACTTACTATTTCACATCTCATTAAATTCTGCTTTACACAATAAAGCTTCGAGATAAACCCACTTAACCAATATCTCATACTAATCTTGCCAGAAAGGAAAATACATATTATTTCTTGCTATTTCCAAATTGAAGATAATTGGAAAAATAAATTGCGTTGAATTATTTGAAAACATTTCCTTGGGAAGCTTTTAAAAATACGGAGGTATTTTATAAAATCCATTTCAGGTGGTTTATTCTTTTTTTTTAAATAAAACTTCTAAACATAATTAGTACTCGTTACGAAGTTGAATAAGGTGCAACTGGAAACTTGGAGAGATCTACGTCCTACAGACTCCGCGTAGTGCCGGAGCGTATTTCCATTCTGTACAAGGCCAAAACGCAACCATAGGAATCTGCTCGCGTATATTTTGTAATGCATTTTTAAAACTTGTGATTACAATGTATACACGAATTTTGCGTACTACTTGTATATAGTTTGTAACGTAGACGCGCACGTGCATCATTCCAATTTATACAAGGCCAGAATGCCACCATAGGAATTTAATAGGACTTCTGATTGCCGGGCTTTTGATTTAAGGGGTGTTACGGGAGGAGGGGGGAGGTGTAGAGCCTCTCCTGTGAAGGAAAAGTTTCGAACCCCCCCCCCCCCCCATTTTTGAGAAATATGTTTGTTAATATTCTGTGGGGTTGACGAATAAAATGAAGGGGAAGTAGCAACGCTCGACAGGACACTTCGCTGACAGGGCTCGTCAACAGAATCAAGGCGTTACCATAGGAGGTCATAGTTTTACCTTAACCTAACCTCCCCAAACCATGTCGTTTCTGGCACTCGCCGGCCGCTACCGCGGCACCGCTCGGCTCATGCGAAGGAGGTCGCAGTTTAAACCTAACCTAACCTAAACTCCCCAAACCATGTCGTTTCTGACACTCGTCGGCCACTCGACTATACCTACAGGTTTAGTTTGCATGCGGAGTAGCACTGTATATTATGGAACAATTTAGTTACTTTGGCCACTACAAAGTATACACGAGTATTTGCGTACTACTCTTGTATAGATTGGAAGACCTTGATTAAAAAGTGATTTCCAATCTATACGCGACTAGTTTCACACCGTTGCGTTCTAGCCTTGTACAGATTGGAAATACGCAGTGCCGGACGTAAAGAATAGCACCATCCCTCTACCCGTGGGTGTCGTAAATGGCGGCTAAGGGACTTATCAGCGTTCTGGTATTCACCACCATAATCCCTTGCCACCCTTTTCCTTTACCCTTTTGGGCAAGGCCTATGTCCAGCAATGAGGAGGTTGAATCCTCTTTGAAGCTTTGTCGCAGTCGAATAAAACCGGCCAAGTGAGAGACAGACTCGCGCACCGAGGATTCCGTACAAACCAACAGGTATTGACGGTTTATGCATAAGGTTTATGTTTATATTTTTTTTTTTTAATTTTTATATTTGAGTTGACTGAATGAAAGGTTTGTGGTTTACGATTTATGACGTATTAAAAAAAAACTACTTACTAGATCTCGTTCAAACCAATTTTCGGTGGAAGTTTACATGGTAATGTACATCATATATATTTTTAGTTCTATCATTCCATTATTTTAGAAGTTACGGAGGGGGGGGGGGGACACATTTTATCACTTTGGAAGTGTCTCTCGCGCAAACTATTCAGTTTAGAAAAAAATGAGATTAGAAATCTCAATATCATTTTTGAAGACCTAGCCATAAATACCGCACACGTATGGGTTTGATGTTTTTTTTTTTTTTGAGTTTCAGTTCTATGTATGGGGAACCCCAAATATTATTGTTTTTTTTTCTATTTTTGTGTGAAAATCTTAATGCGGTTTGTGTACAATACATCTACTTACCAAGTTTCAACAGCTTAGCTCTTATAGTTTCGGAAAAAAGTGGCTGTGACATACACGGACAGACAGACAAACAAACAGACATGACGAATCTATAAGGGTTCCGTTTTTTGCCATTTGGCAACGGAACCCTAAAAACGGCCCTTTTATGACTAGGTACGCCACCAGTACCAACCTTATATTAAAGAAACCGAAGAACGAATTCTAATTAATTAAAACTGCCAAGAACAAAGTACTTATTAATATAATCTAAAACAATTCTTAATTAAAATTCTTGTAATCTATCCGATCCCATTTAAGTAGATTCCGAACATTTCACAAGATCAACATATTTTCTCTTTTCTTAAATAATATAAGACGGAATGAAAGAGGATATATTACAACACAACCATGAGTTAAATTTTAAAGTTTTCTGAGATCTTTGAGTGCTGTCTCATCTCAGTGGTGATTCTAGAGGACATTTATAAGAGACGTCGCTTCGTTAGCAACGCAAATATTTTGTTCAAGACAATATTGAAGTTAGCAAGTTTTCAGAACAAACCATTTGTGAACGAACAAGAACTGAACCCTGTTAGACGAAGTTTTGCTGTATTATCCTCTGCTTTAACCGTTCTAAAGAGTTATAGAAATGGGTCGTGTTTTTTGGTGTTGATATTTAAGTTTGTGAACATGCTGGCTGGTTCTTGAGTTGTTGTTTTAAGTCAATGTTCCCATTACGTATTTACACAGAAAAATTTAAGAAATTACTATCAAATCGACACATATGACCATTTGCCGTGGTATAATAACCCTTTCACACAACTCTCTAAAACGCCATGATTATTTGTTAACAATATAAGTTGGTGGTCAGTTTGATAAACATTGAATTTCTCTGACTTTTAATACTCCCTTCACTATTTTCCTGGTCATCGATCCAGATCGGCCAGAAATCTAGAATTGTATATGATAAAAATAAGTTTTGAACTGAATTTTAATCCTTGAGAATTTGGCAAACCAACTGAATTATATTCAGTTGTATCCACTCAGCAGGAGTGAAAGCGCTCATATCCGTACACAATATGTTAGAACCACAATATATATCTAAAATACACACCCGATCCGTTACGTTACACATGATATCAGATATTCCGCAATATTCTCCGATTTTTTCGATGTCGTCATCACACGATGTTTGTCAACGTATTTTTTATATTCATGTTAATCTTAAAGTACCCGACCGCGAGCCGAAAAAGTTTGTCCCGATAAACGAGAGCCAAGGGACGGGTTTTACAAGCCTTGTACCGTAACACAAAAGTTTACACGCCTTTCAAAGCACACACAACACTATTAGTAGGGTCATTCTGACATGCTATAATACGGTTTTCAAAAATCCATATTATTTATTTTAGCTTATGTTGGGCCACTGCAGGACAATGGCCTCTCTTTCTCCTTTCCACTCTTCTCTGTCTTGAGTTAGTGTGAAATAATGCAGCCTGAAACAACAAGCTCGGCCCGCCATTTGGTCGTGGATCTGCCTAAATGTCGCCTGCCGTTCTGGGACGCACATGATGGTACATTTTTCCTATGACTCGTTCGATATGCGGCAAACGTGTCCGGCTATATTCTGTCATTGAAATTTACTGTATGTGAAATCCATTCACTGTTCTGCGAATTACCACATACGTGGTTTGTTTGAGTACCCCTTCATTACGTTGAAAGAATTCAGGTAAGCCTTCTCTATTTGTGTATATTCGTACTTTCCTACTGTGTTTGGTGAATTTTATTTGAAATGGAATTGAACAGGATTCCCGGCGAAGTAGTTCACGAATACCATGCTATTAAGCAGAAATACTGAAGTTAACAAACAACGTGCAGAAAACTGAAATCATAAAAATAGAAGGATATCTGTACAATCTACTACGTTTCCACGGTTATAATATTTTGTTCAAAACTAAAACCCGACTTCAGTACTCGTCTCCAAAATCTAGTTCTGCAACTTATAAGGAGGGCTAACCGTGAGTTACTTTAAAAACAGATAAGTATAGAAAAACACAACGTTATATCTTTACATAGTATAAAACAAAGTCGTTTCCCGCGTCTGTGCGCTTAGATCCTTTAAACTACGCAACGGATTTTAATGCAGTTTTCATTAATATACAGAGTAATTCAAAAGGAAGGTTTATAAATGTAATACGTGGTTGAAGCCGCTGGTAAAGGCTAGTGTTCATATAAAAATGTGAAAATAGTAGAAGTTTCGGTATTGCGCAGGTCGGAGGCCGCCACAGGATTAATAGGATGAAATAGGGACAGCAGGCTCCAGCAAGATCGACATGATTGTCAGACAGTAGGAGGCTGGAATGATCGGGTTCAGCAATCTACGATGGAGAAGCCTGTCAATATTTTTATTGCTTTTCGAAGTAGTCTCCTTTCCTTCAAAAGCACCGTCGCATGTGACGGAACCATTGACTCAAGTAGTAAGCCCACTTCTTTATAAGTAAATTATCTTAAAGTTCCTATATAAATTCAATAAAATAAACCAAGCTAAAATATTCATGACATTTTATACCCTTTAAGTGCCTACTTATCCTGTTGTATGTTTACGTTATTTGAACCAAAATCGTTTTCTTTGAACTGATGGTAAACCTTTTTAGTCAAGCTGACTGATCTATTTTGTTTACTATTCGTCGTAGGAAGAGTTATTAAGGTTAAACGTGACGTCTTTTCAAGTTTTAGGGAGATAAAAGTGGTCAGAGCGCAGAAATTTAAAACGACAACACGCTTCATTCTTTAAATGTTCAAAGTTTTGAGCTTATAGTCAGGGAAACAAAGCCTTACAGGAGAGTTGGCTAATTCTTTGAAGGCTCGTCAAAATGAATTTTGATACAAAGAAGACTTTTCGTCGTTCGTCGTTTCAGCCGTAATACGTCCACTGCTGGACATAGGCCTCCCCCAATTTGGGGGGCTTTGCCATAATCGTCACGCTTGGAAGGCGGATTGGCGACCGCAGTATGGTGGTAAAATGCATAGGGAACGCTGCTGCCCATTCTCTAGTAAGTCCCGTAGTCACCTTTTACGACACCCACGGGCAAAAATGGGGTGATGCTATTCTTTACGTCCGGCACAACACGGTATAAGAAGACTTTTAATTTGTCCTAATTTCGATGTTTAAAGAAATTTAATTAAAACTGAAATTAGAAGACCGAGTTTTAAGACTATGTAAGTGGCAAGTATATTACGTAAAATGATAGTTTACCGGTAAAAAAACAGGGAAAAAGACCTACAAACCCATCTTCCCACGGGGGTTGACAGAAAGTACAGAACGCCACAAACTGGGTACGATCTTTACTTTATTATTTTGCCCCGCATACATTCATTAATCTGGTCATATAGGCACGCCGGCTACGAGCACTACGCACCTGACCTTTCTGAAAAACTTCACCAATAAGTTCACTATATGTCCTCATTGGACGTCCCTACCGGCGGTTCCACTCACATCTGCTTTGTAAATATCTTTTATTAGTCTCAGTTTATTCATCCTCTCAACATGACCAAATCATCTAAGCATATACAATATACCTATAGATAATATAATTATTGTGTTGTGGTGATTTTTTTTGTCGGAATTAATTTTAGTATTTTTGTACTTGTCTTTGTAATTGACATGGATCTGAAATTAGTAAAACATTTTTCTAAAACATTATTGATATTCCAATCAAACTGGAATTTCTTAGGTGGTGGGTGGTGTTTGTTGTCTGGCGCATTAAAGCCGCCTCTGTACATTTGTGTGCTTAAAGTAAATAAATACACCGACAGTTTAAAAAAGCAGCAGATAGAACCATTTACCTACATATAAATGAATTCATTATTTTTAAAGCTTCGATAATGGGAAGTCCATTACTTATATTGATTATTGTTTAAACGAGCTTTTAAAACTGTGCAGTTAAAGTTAATTCTGCAATTGGCTGAAAAAATCGCTTTTAATTTACAAAGAGATTTTTACGCAGTTCTGCGTACGAACAAAAAGAGCTGATGCATTGCATTTTAATGAACACGTTGCGTAGGACGACGGTGTCTATTTTGCGTTTTAGGGAGGTTTAATTATTGTATAAGCCAATCTTGTACTCATCTAAGCACTAAAATGTCACATAGATCATAGAAATGCATGTATAGTCAGCGCCAATAATATCGCAGCGAACAGACTGTTCAAAATGATTCAAACTACTATGAAAATTAAATAATAACTTAATGACACAAGGAAAGAAGTGGTAAATGACAACTGTCATTCTGACAAGAACTTTATTTAATGATAAAGATTAATTTCTTCTTTGTTAAGATCGTTTTAATCAGTCGACCAAAAAGTGGCCTTGCACTCTCGATAAAAATTTATTCTTTAGTCATCCCGACATTAATCACGAATAGCAGGCATAAAATACTTATAGTCGCAATGTAAGCTCAAACTAGCCACAATTATTTTCGACCAGGTCACGATTTATTCCTGTACGCAGTAAACAAGGACTTTCTTGTTAACCTTTCGCAATAAAGTGAGACAATAAAGTAGGAACTATGCTCCGAAGCCTCGAAGTGGTAAAGCCAATAAATATAAATTGGTTCTCGTGGTTAACGCGAACGTAGAGAGTAGTCTAGCCGGTAGTATGTTATAAATTACACACAAAACACTTATAACGAAAATCTGATCTTTAACACCGATTCGGTATAAAATTCGGGAGTATTAAACTGAAACTTCATTTTGTCATTGTTTTAGTATAACCACGTGAAAGTACCCATTTGTAATTATGTAAAAGTAAAATTTGGGCAGTTTTATGAGGTTAAACGGTAAAACTGTAAGTGCATATCTATCAAACTTTACGCTGTTACGAGTATCCCACTGACGCTTACCGCTGTGAAACGCGATACTTTTTCATACATTTTGTTTTGTTATCGCAAAGTTTTCGCAACTTGTTGCGTTGGGGTGCTAACAACGGCTTTACACTTCGATAAGCATCAGTGCCTCGTAGTTTACGTCAAGCTATTCGCGGCGCTCACGGTTGTCACAAAAAACATCTAATATACCATGTTATTTCCGTATGACTGTAGATATTCACAGATAATATGAAAAGAGCTCTCTGGTATGTTTACCATTTACGTAGAAATAAATAATATTCTGTTCTGTTCAATAAAGTCTGGCAGCAACTTCAGGTTACCTCGGATTTTGTTGTGGTCTAGTATTGCATCGTTTCATGTAGTAGCTTATATCGATATTTAGTTTTAATTTGATTAGAACTACTACACTGAAAGCCCATTTACACATAGTTAGGAAAGAGCTTAGCGAGTAGGTACCTCTATTTTCTAAAACTGTTTGGTTGAGATTGAATCAAAAATTTACAAGTTCCTACAAGCTAGTTATGTGCGAATAATATCGGAATGCGGTCTACAGTCCAACTTTCATTCAAACTTGATTGCAGAAGCAACAATTACTACTCATCGCCCACACAAACCCTTGTGGTGTGAATGGGTACAGTACAAAAGAATTTGATATGCACGCTAGAAATAAACACTTCGAACGTCAGAGAAAGTCACGTGACGAGATAGGCAGTCGCTCCATTTAAAATGCTGGTATTCAGATGCATCCGGAAAAATTGGAAGCCGACCTCAACATAGTTGGGAAGTGGCTAGGCACAGTGATTGATTGTGGCAATGTTGAAAACATGTCTTTTATAACTACCACTGGCGGGATGACCTAGTGAAAGCCGCAGCAGGCATGCGCGGGATGCGAGAAGCACAGAACCGTTCGAAGTGGTGGTGTTTGGGTCAGTCCTATGTCCAACAGTCAACGTCTTTAGGCTAGAACATTGATGATGATTTATACTACCAATATCATAAACTAGCTTTTGCCCGCGGCTTCGCCCGCGTGGATGTCGGAAATTAACGCAGGAAGTCGTACTACCGCGGTAAGATGTGTTAATTCAGGTTATATTATAGGTAATAGCTGTTAGGTACCCGCGACTTCGTCCACGTGCTATTTTAACAAAAAGTTTTTCATAAAAACTATCTTTGAAAACTACGCTGACATACGTCTCAAAATTCAGCGTGTTTTTAGTTTTTTAAACTATTATTCATTTTTTTCTAAAATAAAAGTAGCCTAAGTTACTCCTTGTTACATCAGCTATCTGCCAGTGAAAGTTCTGTCAAAATCGGTCCAGCCATTTCAGAGATTAGCCGGAACAAACAGACAGACAGACAGACAAAAATTGTAAAAAATGTTGTTTTGGTATATGTACCGTGTATACATCAATATACACTTAGTAAAAAGTGGTTATCTTAATATTAAAAACAGACACTCCAATTTTATTTATTTGTATAGATGTAAACGTTTGTGAGGATGTATGGATTTTTTTTTACTCTTTGACGCAAAAACTTCTGTACTTTTAGATGAAATTTGGCATACAGATAGTTTATTACCTGGTTAAACACATAGGGTACCTTTATGCTGGTAGTACGTTCCCGCGGGATAATTCTCGACCTCCACGCGGGCGCAGCCGCTGGCAGAAGCTAGTAACAACATAATTAAATTAAATACGCAAATGTTTTTCATGTTTGTGTTTCATTTCTCTCTACTTTCCTCCACTTCGGTAATAAATCTCGGCAGTGTGAAGTCACAAAATTCACACTATCTGCTACAGTAACAATGTAAAATGTAAATTTTACGATTCATTCTATTAGTCAGATTTATTATGGACATACTGTTAAAATGTTACATTATCGCGTCTTTATTGTCACGTTGACGTCTCGACGTGTAGGGATGTGACACAATGACGTTTGGGTGGATTAAGGAGATCAGGCGGGGAATATTGTCACAACTCTCTTCGTATTTTCTCCGTTCAATGTAACAAAGCTGGCTTCGACATTATCCACACATCCTTCCAAATTTTGTTTCTTTATCATCCGTAGCTATTGTGTTTGTAATTTGGTAAAATTTAACCAACATTAGTTGCTAACTACCAAACCTTAACGTTTATGTTGAACTTACCAAATGGTCTGTAAAGATTATCGGGAAATTCTGAGAAAATCTGTGTGTAGGTACATACATCGAGCTTATTTGAGTTTTAAGAATTCTCGCTAGCCAAATTCTCGGAACGCTCTTTGATGGACTTCATTTTCAGCTATTGTTTTGTCGAAAACAACGTAGCCGGAGTATGATATTTAAGATATGTATATCTTACCCTAGAATGTCTACATATTTTCCTTTCTATGCGAGCAATATCGAATTTGTTCGGTAACTTTTCGAGGTTAGCCAGCGATAACTCTTTTCTGTAATTTTGTAAGAAATTTCTGGAACGCATGACTCGGGAATTAGTGAATTAAGAAAATTATTATGCCAATTATGAAGTTTTGTACATGACGAGACTTATTTCAAGAGTTCTGAATTAATTGGAATTGCTTTAATGTTTTTCTGGAAACGTTAAATGGTGGATGGTAAAGAGGTTTAGCAGTATCTGGTTGAGACCTATCTCTGTCTCGATATTTATAAGACGCACAAAATATAATTCAATCATGGAAGAAGTTCTTGCTCTACTGTTAAAATTACACTTATCTACCACTTTTTCAGCACAGCGTTCACCTGCAACAAAAAACCAATTGTTTACCACCACATTTTGTTGACAAATATGACTACACGACCACGTATGGCACGCTCGTATGTCATGCGATCCATTTTCTGAAATGTTTAGTACCTAGCGTACTCTCTATTCAAAGGAACAAGGGTCACGAAATCTATATCCGACGTTCTGTGCGTGGCTTACAGCTCTTTATACCAAAAACAGCGATGGAGGAACTTGAAGAAACGCTAAGTTGACGGTTTGCAAAACTTCCGCGAAAATATCATTTGTTTCCTCCTTTAACTTTTGAAGAAGGAAATTCAGTTTATTGTATGCTAAGAACTGAAACTTAACGTTTTTACAACACAACAGGCAGTTTTTGTCGTTTGTTTATTATGCATAAAACTAAGAAGATTTAGAAATTAGATTTATAATGTACTGAAATGCGTGTGGTTTCGGACGTAAAGAATAGCATCATCCCATTTCTTCCCGTGGGTGTCGTGTTTCCTACTGGAGAATGGGCAGCAGCGATCTCTCACCCTTTCCTTGGGGGAGGCCTATGTCCAACAGTGGACGTCTTTCGGCTGAAATGATGATGATAATTGTACTTACATAAACTCACGCTTTTTTCTCATGGAGGTAGGCTGAAACTACAGAACGCCATCTACGTACATCTACTACGTTTTATCCATACGTATCAAGTATCGCCCGCGACTTCGTCCACGTCAAATTTTTGCTCCCCTGACCCTTCCCGTCGCATCGAATTGCCTGCCAGTTTTCGTCCATTTTTCGTTGCTGCTCCTCTCTTTTTGATTGTAGCGTGATGTTATGTAACCTATACCTTTTTCAATAAATAGGATACCTAACACAAAAATATTTTTTCAATTCGGACGAGTAGTTCCTGAGATTACCGCGGTCAACCAAACAAACAAACTCCTCAGCTTTATAATATTATAGTATAGAAGTATAGATTATGTTACTGTTATTATTATTATATTTGGGTATGAGATACTTTACTAACTCTACAGACGCTCCTGAGATTCGCTAAACTCGCAGAATACTAGTCTGTTCTTAGATAATCCGATTTTTCCGCGAAGCATATTGATTATATTTCGCTAGTAGATAACCAACAACATTACTACCCACTCCATATTCTAATAATGTTAACATGCTCTATCCACGGTCAAACGGAGTCTTTGAATAAATTCCACATTTCATTTATTAGGGTTCCGTTGCCAAATGGCAAAAAACGGAACCCTTATAGATTCGTCATGTCTTTCTGTCTGTCTGTGTATGTCACGGCCACTTTTTTCCGAAACTATTAGAGCTATGCTGTTGAAACTTGGTAAGAAGATGTATTCTGTAAACCGCATTAAGATTTTTACACAAAAATAGAAAAAAAAGGGTTCCCCATACATAGAACTGAAACTCAAAATTTTTTTTTTCATCAAACCCATACGTGTACTATGGATAGGTCTTCAGAAATGATATTGAGGTTTCTAATATCATTTTTTTTTAAACAATAATATTTGGGGTTCCCCATACATAGAACTGAAACTCAAAAAAAAAAATTCATCAAACCCATACGTGTGGGATATCTATGGATAGGTCTTCAAAAATGATATTGAGGTTTCTAATATCATTTTTTTCTAAACTGAATAGTTTGCGCGAGAGACACTTCCAAAGTGGTAAATGTGTCCCCCGTAACTTCTAAAATAAGGGAATGATAAAACTAAAAACATATATGATGTACATTACCATGTAAACTTCCACCGAAAATTGGTTAGAACGACATCTAGTAAGTAGTTTTTTTTTTAATACGTCTTATATCGTAAACCACAATTTACCTTTCATTCAGTCAATTCAAATATAAAATTTAAAAAAAAAGCATTTAATTTCATAAACATAAACCTTATGCATAAACCGTGAATACCTGCAAGTTTGTACGGAACCCTCGGGGCGCGAGTCCGACTCCCACTTGGCCGGTTTTTTTATATACGTTTTGGAATGATTTCACATTCTGATAGATATGTACCTCTATGATTTAGCTAGGAGGTAAGATGTGGTAAGCTACAATAAATATCACGGTCGCGGAATCGTTCGAAAGAGTTACCATAGTTCTAGCAAGGCAGCTAAAGGAACACATGTGGATTTTAGTCAGCAAAAGACTAACACGCCCTCCCGCTCCGACTAGAATGGAAAAGTCATTTGATGATTTCCCACCCAGAAAAACAAACTTCTTTCGTATGTATTTGGAATTTTAGTCGATACCGTCTATAGATGCAATTTAAGTTACTCTGACTGAGAAGAACATTGACTGGCTTTGGGTAACTGTAATTAGCACTTGGCAAAGCTACAAGTCGGTCGCTTTAATTAACAGAGCTCAAGTCCTCACGTAATCTATTAGTGAGTAGTTAGTTAGGGAGGAAACTTTCATCGTCTTTGTCGATTGTAAGATCATTATCAACATTTATTAAAATTTATCTACATTTTTTTAGCCAAAGCTACGCAGAGTTTTGATAAGAAACGTAAAAGAAATTTTGAGCAAAAAGTAATTTTTCAGGTACGCAAAGAGGTATCAAGTTGAAACTAATATCAAATGCGTAATTTTACGATACCTTGGAGCTTAAGCTTTTAAGTTAACGCAATAAAAATACGGCCATTTGTGAGACATATTTTAGTACACCCACATAAGGGTAAAGGGTAATTTCCTGTCAACCTAGAATCATAAAACTTGGCAAAAAGCAAGGTAATTGAATAAACCCAACCATCGTTAATTTTTAGTTCGTCAAACCAAAATGCCATTTTCATGCAAGTACCTACCCGCATATAGAAGATTTTCATGCAGGAATGGAATTTTTTGAAAAAAATCTATGTAGGTATATCGATTTATAAGAGAACATGTTTTTCTACGAAAATAATAATATTGATTTGGTATAATTCAGCCCAACTGCGGAACTCTTCATTGAGCGTGTTCCGACATGCACTTGGCCGGTTTTCTTGTTCCTGGCTTGGGCAATGTCAAGTCGCTTTTCAAATAAAGTTAAATAAACATCGTGGTGATAATTTTATTTCCTTGCGCCGATTTTTCATTTAATGTAACGGAAAAAAATTGATATTATGTTTTCATCAACTAAACGTGACATTAAAACTATTAAAAACATTCTTATAGAACTTCATAACATCACGCCTGACCAAAGAAAAACATTAAAAATATTTCGTACAAAAGAATCTCGTCAATGTCAGTTTAATTAACAACCTACTCTTATACTAATTTCTTGGGAAATAAATAGTAAACATCCTTTTAAATTATAAAAATAATCTGTACAAATTTCACCCAAGGAACTATTAGCGCTCGGATAGCACAGGCCACGCCAGCCGGTCTCGATAGACATGGTCTCTATCACGCAAACAAGGTTAGGTTCAAGGTAGATTTCCTTCGAGACCGCAGCTAGAACGTAAAACACATTTAAAATATTACTTTGCTTTAATATATCTCCAGTAATTTGTCACGAAGCCACAAACTTAAAAATACCGCTAGCGGTGAAAGAAACCAAGTGCACCTTTTACTCTTTTTGTTCGAGATAGCAAAGTCTAATTTTTTTATGGAGTCACGTAGTCTTGGAATGAAGATATAGTACTTATTGTGCAGCTGGTGCTCCGGGCACTAACCGTAAAATGTAAGAAATATGAGCCTGTAGAACGAAAACCTATCATATTATAATATTACTGTGGGTTATAAAAAATAGTTTTTGCTGCTTAGCAGTTTATTTAGTTGAAAATATATATTTTAATAATCGTCATTGATTAGTAGTAGGTAAGTAAGTACAGTTGTGAGCACACATCCAAATTCTGCGTGCTTATTAATAAATTTTAAGTCATTGGTCAGTGCCAAAGACTATATATAAAGACTATATATATTCTCTTTGGTCAGTGCTAATACCAACCGAAGTGCACCGCATGCAAATGAGATTTATGTAAGATGGAGCTAACAACCGAATATTCTCAGACAAAGGCTCGTACGTAATTTTGGCGTTATAATATTTTTTTCTCCAGATATTTTAGACACACAGGGATCTTGTTCTTTGTCTATACATGGACATAGAACATTTAAATTTGAATCAAATGAATTTCTGAGTTCATTTGATTCAAATTTAACCTGGACTTTTCGTTCATAATATAGTCATATCTTGAGAAAGTAAATAAAGCATCTTCATAAAGACCTCATACATGTAATAGAGATAATATTTGACAAGCCTTTTTTCAAAAAAAACTTAAACGGCTTTTACAAAAACACGCATTTCCTGAAGCGAGTTTTACGAATTCTCCGCGCACCAATTTTCGTTGGATATTATCGTATAAGCTTGTTTGCGAAACTGATGAAACAATGAGCTTTTTAATCATACTCGGGTTGACCCTACATGGACTAGGCACCCGCTTACGTACGCCTTACATATCAAAATGATAGGTACGCAAATACTATAAGGGTGTCTAACGCAAAAATTCATGCGGGATCACAGAAAACGGCGTTTCTTCATACGAGAAAAAATTAAAACACAAAACAGGTACTAGGATTATGAAAAACTTTGTATAAGCAATGGCGGCAGTCAAGAATAAATGACTTCACATTTGGGCATTAACCACTTTGCTTAACATGATATCATATTTTTTATCCAACTACAATAAAACCAAAATGGAAGTTGTATGTTTTTTATTGCATAATACAAGGAGAATAAAATGGAAGAATGAGAAATACGTACGAGTTGTTGTCTGCAGTACTTTATGTATCTGTGTTCTGACTCTGAGGGATCATTCAAATATTCACAAGTATATACATAACTGTATTCGTTCTATCAAAAAGCGGTCGCCGCGCAAACGTGAGCTTCACGATCATAATAAGAATTAATTAATGTCACTTATTTGTTCGCAAAACCGGGTGGCACCCTCCGTCAGCGCTATTCGCTAAACAAATTGAATACGACAATGTGCAACCGTGCGATGATCGTAATTGTCATATAATGTGCTTCATAAGCTTCAATATAATTGGAGCTACGAATATTTTTCTTGTCTCAACCGTAAAGTCTAACGGTTTCAAACCTAATATTCGAACAAAACAACATCATTTTTTGAAATTTTATTCGATATTTAAATACTTTAACGTTTTATTCGTGACGAAATTGGATTATGTTTTTTTAATATGACGTGCAGAGATTTCATAAGTCTTTATTTTTAAACATTAGTACTACGTTGTCCAATGTAAAACTAACGTAGAATTTAAATTAAGTTTTCAGCATTTTGGTTTAAACCTCTCAAGTGTTTTTATTCACACAATCTGCACGTTGCATTCGTATTAAATATATTTCATTTTAAAACTCCATTCATTTCAGGTTATCCTTAAATATTTAGTTTGGTTTGAAATACTTTTTCGTAGTAAAATGTCTACAACATCATCTGCCTAGCTTTTTCCCGACTATGTTGGGATCGGCTTCCAGTCTACCGGATGCAGCGGAGTACCAATATTTTACATGGAGCGACTGCCTGTCTCACATTCGCTCCCAGTTACTGGGTAGTACGATACCCCTTGGTAAGACTGGTTTTCAGACTTTCGGGCTTCTGACGACCCATAACGACTGTCTAAGATCTACGAAAGACAGTTGGGACCAACGGCTTAACGTGTTTTACGAGGCACAAAAGGGTCTTGGTAACCGCGGCAAGCGAAAGTAAAATGTCTACATACATATTAATATTAGTTTATCTTTCTGGCACAAAGTTTTTTAACGCAGCTTACGTTAGGAGCAACCTGGTAGAAATTGTCACGTCATGAAAAAGCGTTATGCCCCTCTACAGGAGCACGCACTCACACACGTACACGCGCACGCGTATGTACGCGTGTCTGTGTGTGTGTGTTTTCGTGCGAGTATCGCGTTAGAAATAAGTTTCTTATGCGATAAAAAACGAAGTTTTCTTTAGCCTAGGTACTACTGAAAATGTTACTAATCAAGCTATAATCAAAGAATGCACGTATATCTCATAAAATCTTATACAAACTTCAAGGTTCTAGGATCACCAGTTTGGCCTGAAACCTCAATAAATAAATTATTCAGTCAATCACTTCCTTGGTTTATTTAAGACAAATTAGTTTGTTATCACATCGTAACGTCTCGGCACCGTTCACAGTCATTTGCGAGTACTTTAGTTAATTAGAATAATATTATTATATTATATTACCGAATTCAATAAAGGAAAACACTGTCGCAACTCATCATTCTATGATAAGAAGGAAATAAATAATTCGTTCGGAAAAACGTAATCCACTGTAGATACTTTCGTTACTTATCTGTATGTTATTATTTCTTAGGGTTACGATACGAACAGAAATGTTCATTAATATAGTTATATTTCGTAAAAGTATCCAAATTGCTCTTATTTATACGAACAGAAAACTTCTAGGGCAAAATATATTTAGTCATATACAAGGTCAATTTCAATAAGCTGCTAATGGGTTGGGTTCGGATTGATAATGTAACAAAAAATTAAACCGCCAAAAAAACTGAAAAGCAAAAAATAATAAACCTTAAAATTTTGAGACAGCGCTGAAAAATCAATGAACAAAGATCACTCACTCGACTCATAACTGTAAGATTTATTATTTTTTGCTTTTCAGGTTTTTCGGCGGTTTAATTTTTTGTTAAAAAGATTTATTTTATAATTTTTTGTGGCTTTAATGTACTAATAATACTTGGCAAGTTATACCCTATCCAATTAAAAAGAATTATCAAAATCGGACTACTCTGTATAAAGTTATGCGTGGTTATATTATACATTACAATCAGTGAATGAACAATCAATCATCCCCTGTTTTCCGATCCTTAGGGTTCGATTTTATTTTTCAAATTTATAAGGAACCACCTTCGGAGTATACTCTTTCCAATAAAAAAATAATTATCACAATTGGATTACGATGTAAAAAGTTATGCGTGGTAATACATTTAAAAAAAAATACGCGTCGAATTGATAACCTCCTCCGTTTTTTTTTCGTCGGTTAAAAACTATGAAACAAAGAAGAAGAAAAAATATACCTCCATTCCAATCTTGTTCAAAACATTAAATGACATGCGCATTCACGTGCACGTTAAGCCAACCAAGCGACTGTTTGTTTTGGTTTTTGGACATTCGTAAAAATATCTATGCTTTGTGAAAAATTACAATAACAGCTAATCGATTACGAGCATTGACCATTGCCCTACGAATAAGTTGTTTTTATTTCATTAATTTCGATATCATCATCATCGATACCGTATTCGTATCGATACCCATATCGATACCCAACAATTGCCAGCTAATGATTTCTGAAAGGTGTATTATTTAGAGATATTATTTTATTTTTTCTGTAATCTTTACACTAACTTCTATCACATAGAATAATTTCAGATCTTATCTCTGTGTTTATGGAAATTTCTGAGATAAGGGTTCCGGGTCTTTTTTTTACACTTTTTGTCAAAATTGGGAAACTATGCGACCTATAAAAATACAACTTTTGAGAGTGTGCAACTAGCGTTCTTTCATGTGAGACCCCACATGCCCTAGCAGCCCGCCCTACTTCGAATTTTAAAGACAACCTTACAGCACCTGTAGCAAAAAAAAATCTTTCTTATTTGCAAAATAGTTGAGCAAACGTCATCTAAAACTATTCCATATTTCAAGGTGTTACCATAGTAGTTCTTGACAGACAGACTGAGACTCACCATAAGGGTTCCTTTTTACCTTTTCGGTACGGAACCTTAAAAAGCTCCTCAATTTCAAATTATATTTTCAAGTGCTAAGGAATACTTACTATTTCACATCTCATTAAATTCTGCTTTACACAATAAAGCTTCGAGATAAACCCACTTAACCAATATCTCATACTAAACTTGCCAGAAAGGAAAATACATATTATTTCTTGCTATTTCCAAATTGAAGATAATTGGAAAAATAAATTGCGTTGTATTATTTGAAAACATTTCCTTGGGAGGCTTTTAAAAATACGGAGGTATTTTATAAAATCCATTTCAGGTGGTTTATTCTTTTTTTTTATAAAACTTCTAAACATACTTTAGTACTCGTTACGAAGTTGAATAAGGTGCAACTGGAGACTTGGAGAGGTCTACGTCCAAGAGACTCTGCGTGGTGCCGAACGTAAAGAATAGCACCATCCCTCTTCCCGTGGGTGTCGTAAATGGCGGCTAAGGGACTTATCAGCGTTCTGGTATTCACTACCATAATCCCTTGCCACCCTTTTCCTTTACCCTTTTGGGCAAGGCCTATGTCCAGCAATGAGGAGGTTGAATCCTCTTTGAAGCTTTGTCGCAGTCGAATAAAACCGGCCAAGTGCGAGTCAGACTCGCGCACCGAGGATTCCGTACAAACCAACAGGTATTGACGGTTTATGCATAAGGTTTATGTTTATATATATTTTTTTAATTTTTAATTTGAGTTGACTGAATGAAAGGTTTGTGGTTTACGATTTATGACGTATTAAAAAAAAACTACTTACTAGATCTCGTTCAAACCAATTTTCGGTGGAAGTTTACATGGTAATGTACATCATATATTTTTTTTAGTTTTATCATTCCCTTATTTTGAAGTTACGGAGGGGGGGGGGGGACACACATTTTATCACTTTGGAAGTGTCTCTCGCGCAAACTATTCAGTTTAGAAAAAAATGATATTAGAAATCTCAATATTATTTTTGAAGACCTAGCCATAAATACCGCACACGTATGGGTTTGATAAATTTTTATTTTTTTGAGTTTCAGTTCTATGTATGGGGAACCCCAAATATTATTGTTTTTTTTTTCTATTTTTGTGTGAAAATCTTAATGCGGTTCACAGTACAATACATCTACTTACCAAGTTTCAACAGCATAGCTCTTATAGTTTCGGAAAAAAGTGGCTGTGACATACACGGACAGACAGACAAACAGACAGACATGACGAATCTATAAGGGTTCCGTTTTTTGCCATTTGGCAACGGAACACTAAAAACGGCCCTTTTATGATTAGGTACGCCACCAGTACCAACCTTATATTAAAGAAACCGAAGAACGAATTCTAATTAATTAAAACTGCCAAGAACAAAGTATTTATTAATATAATCTAAAACAATTCTTAATTAAAATTCTTGTAATCTATCCGATCCCATTTAAGTAGATTCCGAACATTTCACAAGATCAACATATTTTCTCTTTTCTTAAATAATATAAGACGGAATGAAAGAGGATATATTACAACACAACCATGAGTTAAATTTTAAAGGTTTCTGAGATCTTTGAGTGCTGTCTCATCTCAGTGGTGATTCTAGAGGACATTTATAAGAGACGTCGCCGTCGCTTCGTTAGCAACGCAAATATTTTGTTCAAGACAATATTGAAGTTAGCAAGTTTTCAGAACAAACCATTTGTGAACGAACAAGAACTGAACCCTGTTAGACAAAGTTTTGCTGTATTATCCTCTGCTTTAACCGTTCTAAAGAGTTATAGAAATGGGTCGTGTTTCTTGGTGTTGATGTTTAAGTTTGTGAACATGCTGACTGGTTGTTGAGTTGTTGTTTTAAGTCAATGTTCTCATTACGTATTTACACAGAAAAAAGTGAAGTAGGTAGCTATATCAGAAGTCTGGGAAATTACTATCAAATCGACACACACGACCATTTGCCGTGGTATAACCCTTTCACACAACTGTCTAAAACGCCACGGTTATTTGTTAACAATATAAGTTGGTCAGTTTGATAAACATTGAATTTCTCTGATTTTTAATACTCACTTCACTATTTTCCTGGTCATCGATCCAGATCGGCCAGAAATCTAGAATTGTATATGATAAAAATAAGTTTTGAACTGAATTTTAATCCTTGAGAATTTGGCAAACCAACTGAATTATATTCAGTTGTATCTACTTAGCAGGAGTGAAAGCGCTCATATCCGTACACAATATGTTATAACCACAATATATATCTAAAATACACACCCGATCCGTTACGTTACACATGATGTCAGATATTCCGCAATATTCTCCGATTTTTTCGATGTCGTCATCACACGATGTTTGTCAACGTATTTTTTATATTCATGTTAATCTTAAAGTACCCGACCGCGAGCCGAAAAAGTTTGTCCCGATAAACGAGAGCCAAGGGACGGGTTTTACGAGCTTTGTACCGTAACACAAAAGTTTATACGCCTTTCAAAGCCAGTAGGGTGGAACACTATTAGTAGGGTCATTCTGACACGCTATTATACGGTTTTCAGAAATCCATATTATTTATTTTAGCTTATGTTGTGCCACTGTAGGACAATGGCCTCTCTTTCTCCTTTCCACTCTTCTCTGTCTTGAGTTAGTGTGAAATAATGCAGCCTGAAACAACAAGCTCGGCCCGCCATTTGGTCGTGGATCTGCCTAAATGTCGCCTGCCGTTCTGGGACGCACATGATGGTACATTTTTCCTATGACTCGTTCGACATGCGGCAAACGTGTCCGGCCATATTCTGCCTTTTAAATATACTGTACTGTGAAATCCAATCTCTGTTTCAGATCTATTTAGTTTTTTGCATTACCACACACTTGCATGGTTTGTTTCAGTACCCATTCATTACGTTGTAATAGTTCAGGTAAGCCTACCATTCATGTTTGTGTTTTTCCGTACTTGCCTGCCATCTATCTTTATATATAAAATTCAAAGTCCTGAGTGACTGACTGACTGACTGATATATCAACGCACAGCCTAATTCGCTTGTCCTAGAGACATGAAATTTGGAGGGTGTGTACTAAGAAGAGGTTTTTTTGAAATTCCACCCCTAAGAGGGTGAAATGGGGGGTTGAATTTTCCTTGAAACTTTTTATTCTCTGGGTCGGATAAGATAAAGCAAGCAGTGCGATAAGACATTGGTGCCGATTCTGTTGTACAAAATTCTCTAAACTAAACTAAAAATCACTAAAATTTGGTTTATTCCTGTCAAACGACGATTTCCTATTCTGAAATAGACTAAAGTGACACAACTTAACTATATTTTAGTTTGACAGCACTAAGTCTGCACTGAGTTATTAGTTTAGTGAAAATGACAATTTTGCTATTCTGGGTTTGCCGGTTTTCACCAAAAATTTAGACTATAATAATTTATTTTGACTAAATTTGACTATTTTTAATCGCGATTAAAAAGGTGTGGAATAAAACTAGTGGTCATGAACAAAAATTCACACCAACGCCTTGCCTTAACGTGCAAAAACAGTGCTGTATTTTTTATTTTCTCTTTTGCTTATATCTCGAAAATGGCGTGTCCTATCGCAAAAGTAATGAAATTTTCGACCCCCTTTATGAAACCCCGGAACATATAAATATCAACACGTGGGTAATATTTTTTTTTATTTTTCAAACAAAAAGTGAAAAATTCCATATAAAACACGTCCAGGCTGCCACCTTGCGCGCGCCTTCGTCTCTAAAAAATTCATTACGTAGCGCATACAAGTACCACAGTTGGGAAACCAAAAGAAAAAAAACCATGAGTTGATTGCCAAATTCGTTTTTAGTCGTGTCAAAATAATTTTAAAATTTAGAGATTTTTTCTTGCAGAATAGCGTTAAAATTCTCATAGCTAAAAGTAAGGAATTTTAGAGATAGTTTAGGTAGTTTAGTTCGGTGTACAACAGAATCGGCACCATTGTCTACCTGAATTAAGACACACAGTACTTTTAATCCCGGAAGTACGCTCCTGTGGGATATTTTTCGACATCCACGCGGGCGAGCCGCGGGCAGAAGCTAGTGTTTGATATATTTTATTTGAAAATGAATTGAATAGGACTTCCTAGCGAAGTGGTTTACGAATTCCATGCTATTAAGCAGAAATACTGAAGTTAACAAAAAAAAAAAAACGAGCAGAAAAATGAAATCAATAAAAATAGAAGGATAACTGTACAATCTACTACGTTTCCACGGTTATAAAAGTTAGTTCAAAAACTAAAACGACCGACTAAACCGACTTCAGTACTTGTCTCTAAAATCTAGTTCTACAACTTATAAGGAGGACTAACCGTGAGATACTTTAAAAACAGATAAGTATAGAAAAACACAAAGTTATATCTTTACATAGTATACAACAAAGTCGTTTCCCGCGTCTGTGCGCTTAGATCTTTTAAACTACGCAACGGATTTTAATGCAGTTTTCATTAATAGACAGAGTAATTCAAAAGGAAGGTTTATAAATGTAATACGTGGGTGAAGCCGCTGGCAAAAGCTAGTGTTACTATAAAAATGTGAAAATGATAGAAGCTTCGGTATTGCGCAGGTCGGAGTCCGCAACAGGATCGGTAGGATGAAATAGGGACAGCAGGGTTCAGCAAGATCGACATGATCGTCAGGCAGTAGGAGACTGGAATGATCGGGTGCGGCAATCTACGACGGAGAAGCCTGTCAATATTTTTATTGCTTTTCGAAGTAGTCTCCTTTCCTTCAAAAGCACCGTCGCATGTGACGGAACCATTGACTGAAGTAGTAAGCCCTCTTCTTTATAAGTAAATTATCTTACAGTTCCTACATAAATTCAATAAAATAAACCAAGATAAAATATTCATGACATTTTATACCCTTTAAGTGCCTACTTATCCTGTTTTTTGTTTACGTTATTTGAACCAAAATCGTTTACTTTGAACTGATGATAAACCTTTTTAGTAAAACTGACTGATCTATTCTGTTTAATATTCGTCGTAGGAAGAGTCTTGAAGGTTAAAGCCGAACTCTCGCCGAGTTCCACAACTCCCTTGCGGAGTTGAGAGTCGTCGTCGTCGGGTTCCGTCCCCTCCCCGTGCTCGTACTCGGGGACTTCAACGCCAAGAATTTGGCTTGGGGTTCCCGGTATACGGACACACGGGGCAGGATGGTGGAGGACTGGGCTCTGGAGACAGGCCTGGTCGTCCTAAACCGGGGTTCTGTACCTACGTGTGTACGGATGCGGGGCGATTCAGTGGTGGACATTTCGTTCGCCAGCCCCGCTCTGTCACCGCAGGTCATTGATTGGCGCGTCATGGAGGGGGTGGAGACATATTCTGACCACCGGTACATCCGGTTTGACGTCTCCGCCCAGACCTCGAGCGCGCCGATCCAGCAGACCCCGAGTGGTCCGCGGTGGGCGCTGAAGAAGCTGGACCGGGAGCTTCTCCTGGAAGCCTCGATCGTGCAGGCCTGGGTGTCACCACCAGACAGGCCTGCTGACATTAACGACGAGGCCGAGTGGTTCCGGGAGGCCATGTCCGAGATTTGTGACGTGGCTATGCCCCGAGTCCAGCCAGGACGGGCTAGGCGCCAGGTGTACTGGTGGTCGCCGCAGCTGACAGCGTTGCGCGAAGCGTGCGTTGCGGCGCGATACCGGTACACCAGGCACCGCAGGCTCCGTATCCGCCCTCCGGATACGGAAGCCATTCAGGCGGAGCTATATGAGGGGTACAGAGCGGCGAAGACCGCCCTCCAAGAGGAGATCCTGCGGGCCAGAGGACTGGCCCGCAAGGAGTCGCTGGAGACTCTGAACAGGGACCCATGGGGACGGCCCTACAAGGCCGTCCGGGAGAAACTTCGCCCATGGGCTCCCCCGCTGACGCAGAGTCTCCGGCCCCAACTCGTGGAGGGCGTGGTGAGCGCTCTGTTCCCTTCGCGAGGGGAACATAGTCCCCCACCCATGGCTCCGCCTACTGCGGTGCCCGATGCGGACCACATCACTGACGACGACGACGGTGCTCCAGAAGTGACCGAGGTAGAGATGAGGGTGGCGGTACGAAGGCTTAATGCCAAGAATACCGCCCCAGGACCCGACGGCTTGCCTGGAAAAGCCTGGGTCCTGGCCTTGGAGGCTCTCGGGCCTCGACTAAGGGGGCTCCTTAGCGCATGCATGGAGAGGGGCCAGTTCCCACTTCGTTGGAAGACGGGAAAACTGGTCCTCATTAGGAAGCCGGGGCGCCCTGCGGACTCGCCGTCCGCTTACCGGCCCATCGTGCTGCTTGACGAGGTGGGCAAGCTCTTTGAAAGAGTGATTGCAGACCGCCTCGTCGGGTGGCTAGAGCGGGAGGGGCCGGATTTGTCAGACGGCCAGTACGGCTTCCGCAAGGGGCGTTCTACGGTGGACGCCATCATGCGCGTGCGAGCCCTTTCGACGGGGGATGCAGTGGCCCGGGGCGGGGTCGTCTTGGCGGTGTCTCTAGACATCGCCAATGCCTTCAATACCCTGCCCTGGAGTTGCATCAGGGAGGCACTCCGGTATCACCGGGTGCCGAACTACCTCTGTCGAGTAGTCGAGGCTTACCTGACGGATAGGGCCGTCATCTACCCCGGTCACCAGGGAGAGTGGAACCGGCGAGAGATGTCGTGCGGTGTCCCACAGGGATCGGTCCTGGGGCCGCATCTGTGGGACATCGGATACGACTGGGTGCTGCGCGCCGACCTCCCTAACGGCGTCAGCGTGGTATGCTACGCTGACGACACGCTGGTCCTGGCGCACGGGAGGTCGTACGAGGCGGCGGCCGACTTAATGACACGAGGGGTTGCGACAATCGTCGAAAGAATCCGGCAATTGGGACTCGAGGTGGCCCTGCACAAGTCCGAGGCCATGGGTTTTCATGGTCCTCGGAACGCGCCACCTTCGGGTGCCCAACTCACGGTGGGAGGAGTTCACATCGGCGTCGAGTCGACGATGAAGTATCTGGGACTTGTCCTCGACAACCGGTGGAACTTCGTTGAGCATTTCCGACGTTTGGCTCCCAGACTGGAGCGGGCTGGGGCTGCCTTAAAGCGGCTCCTGCCCAATCTGGGGGGTCCAAACGCCTCCTGCCGGAGGCTCTACACGGGGGTCGTGCGGTCCATGGCCCTCTACGGGGCACCGGTGTGGGCGCCCTCATTGAGGCTGCGCCCAGCGCGCCGGTTGAGTGCGGCCCAGAGGGTCATGGCCATCCGGCTAGTCCGGGGATACCGCACGGTCTCCTGCGAGGCGGCGAGCCTCCTTGCCGGAGTGCCGCCATGGGATCTGGAGGCAAAGGTCCTCGCCCACATGTGGGAGTGGCGCGAGGAGGCGAAACGTCGGGGCGAAACTCCGCTGCCGCGACAAATCGCGGCACGGCGGGCGGAGCTCCGGCAGGATCTCATGGCGACATGGCGGGTACGATTGTCGCAACCCAGCGCTGGGCACGCCACAATTGCGGCGGTAAGTCCCCTCTTTGAGGAGTGGATTGAGAGGCGCCACGGCGTCCTCACCTTCCGCCTGACGCAGGTTCTCACCGGGCATGGGTGCTTCGGTGGGTTCCTGTTCAGGATAAAGCGGGAGGAAACGTCCGGGTGTTTCCATTGTGAGGATCGTCTGGAGGACACGGTGGAGCATACAGTGGAGGTGTGCCCTGCATGGGCGGAGCACCGCCGTGTCCTCGTGGAGGCGATCGGCGGCGGCGACCTCTCGCGTCCGGCCCTGGTGCGAGCCATGGTACGGAGCGAGAGGGCATGGGAAGCCGTCACCTCCTTCTGCGAAGCAGTAATGCTCGCGAAGGAGGAGGCGGGGCGCGTGAGGGACTGGCAGTCTCTGCACCCTCACGTCCCTAGCCGCCGCAGGAGGAGACGCCCCGGGCGTCGGGAGTCGATAGCGGACTCCCGGCCACCGTAGGCGCGAGCTTGCGGGTGGCGAGCAATGGGTAGCTCGCCGCCCGGTAAGGATCAGGCTCGGGTCGACGGCGCGTAGTGTTCCACGCGCGCCTCAAAGAGATGTCAGCAGCAATGTAGGGGTCTGCTAGGACCGATGCCTGCCAGGGTCACGAGATTGTTCGAAAGAGATACCGTGACTCTGGCACATGGGCAACTGAAGGAACACGGGTGGGTTTTAGTCAGTAAAAGTCTGACACGCCCTCCCACTCCGCCCAGAGCGGGAGAAGTCATTTGATGATTTCCCATCCAAAAAAAAAAAAAAAAAAAAAAAAAAGGTTAAATGTGACGTTCTTTCTAGTTTCATGGAGATAAAAGGCGGTAAAAAGCGCTGCAAAGTTCAAGACGGCAACATGCTTCATACTTTAAATGTTCAAAGTTTTGAAGTCTGCCGCTTATAATCGGGGAAACAAAGCCTTACAGGGAGGTTGGCTAATTCTTTTAAGACTCAAATTAAAGGCAAAAATTAATTTCGCAATAAAAACTTCTATTTTTTCTAATTTCATTGTCTTAAGATATTTTATTAAATACTGAAATTAGAACATTGAGTTTTAAGACTATAATGTTAGTGGCAAATTTGGGTTGGTTGATAGTCTAGCAGGAACAAAATAGGGAAATATGTATACAAACATACATAAACTCACGCCTTCTTCCCAAGGGAGTAGGTAGAAACTACAGGACGCCATCTGTTACAATCATTACATTCTTTTTTACCTCGTTTACGTCCATACATCTAGTCATACACGCATATCGATAGCGAGTATTATGTTTCTGACCTATCTGACTTCACCAATAAGGTTACTATGTGTCTACGGTCTATGTGTGTACTATCCTCCTTAGGCGGCCCTCCGGGTGTTTCCACTCACATCTGATTTGTAAATATCTTTTGTCAGTCTCGGTTCATTCATATTCTCAACGTTACCTACTGAATCATCAAGCATATGCATCTAACATGTGTAGATAATAATTGTGGTAGGCTTCTTTGTCGCATCGATGATTCCACATGTCAATAAAAGTTTCGACCGAAACCCAGTTATTAATGTGGTGAGTTTTTGGTCACTATTATTTTAATTATTTTGTACTAGTTTATGTAGTTGACATAAATCTCAATTACTGAAGCGGCATAAAATAACTACTGATATAGTCATGTTCACCCATAAACGAGCTTTAGGCCCCTTCCGCCTACCGAAATTGTTCAATACAGAACTTCAGCTGGCCAACGAAGTCAAGTATCTCGGGGTCATTCTTGACAGTAAGTTAAACTGGAGTAGTCATTTAGACAGCAAACTAAACAGGGCCTGCATCACATTCTGGCAATGCAGGAAAATGATAGGTAAGAGGTGGGGCCTATCCCCCAAAATCATACTTTGGCTGTACACCGCAGTGATCCGACCCATGATCACCTACGGGGCCGTGGTCTGGTAGCCCCACACCAAGCTTATTACAGGCTGCAACAAACTTCAACGCATGCAAAGACTAGCCTGCATGGCGATCACGGGCTGCATGAGGACTACTCCGACTGCAGCCATGGAAGCCATGCTGGGACTACCACCGCTCCACCTGTTCATACAGCAGGAAGCCACGATGGCGGCGGCGCGTCTGAACACAACTAACCTCTGCAGGAAGAGAGACACACAACACACCGCGCTGCTTAAGGAACTCAACAATGAGTTCCCCATTACCAAAGCTATAATTGACCGGGTGCCTAAACAATTCATATTTGATAAAAAATACAGAATCCAGCTTCACGAAGATCGCCGGTGTGAGGGTTTGCGCCCCACTGAGCTGCGCATCTTCACGGACGGATCAAAAACAGACAGTGGCACAGGTGCTGGAGTCTTCTCGCAGGACTTCAACAAACATATAGCCACACCATTAGGAGTCCACAACACAGTGTTCCAGGCGGAATGCATTGGGATCACTCTTGCCGCCTCAGTCATCATGGCCAGGGCGGTTAAAGACCACTCGATCCGCATACTCTCAGATAGTATGGCTGTTCTGCAAGCGCTGGACAGTCACTCGATTGACTCTGGGCTAATATACGAGTGCCACCAGCGCCTCAACCAGGTGGGTAGCCTCAATAATATAACCATTCAGTGGATAAAAGGACACAGCGGTTCGCTAGGTAATGATGCCGCCGATGAACTAGCCAAAAGGGGGTCGAGCATGACACGGGTGGGACCAGAACCAATCGCGCCACTCCCCTTTGGGTTCCTACGCTCTCTGGTAAGGAAACGTACCAGGGATCAACACTTTAAAGACCAGATTTTCGTTTTAAGTGTTTTGTGTATAATTTATAACACGCTACCGGCTTGACTACCCTCTACGTTCGCGTTAACCACGAGAACCAATTTATATTTATTGGCTTTACCACTTCGAGGCTTCGGAGCATAGTTCCTACTTTATTGTCTCACTTTATTGCGAAAGGTTAATACGAAAGTCCTTGTTTACTGCGTATAGGAATAAAGAGTGAGCTTGGTTGAAAATAGTTTTGGCTAGTTTGAGCTTACATTGCGACTATAAGTATTTTATGCCTGCGAGTCGTGAGTAATACCGGTCAAGAATATTTTGTATCAAATAAAAATCCCTGTGATTGACTAAATAATACATTTTCATCGTAAGTGCAAGACCAGTTTTTGGCTGACTATTCAAAACGATCTCAAAAATAAGAAAATTAAACTTTATCCCAATTCGATAAAGTTCTTTTCAGAATGACAGTTGTGGTGTCGTTTACCGCTTCATTCTGAATCATTCCTTGTGTCATTGAGTTATTATTATTTAATTTTGTTAGTTGTTTAGATAATAATTTTGAACAGTTTGTTCGTCTCGGTATTATTGGCGCTGACTGTACATGCATTTCTATGAACTATGTGACATTTCAATGTTTAGATCAAAGCGAGTTTGGCTTAAACAAGTCTTAATTAAATCTCCCTAAAACGCAGAATAGACACCGTCATCCTACGCAACATATTCATTGAAATGCAATCCATCAGCTCTTTTGGTCGTACGCAGAACAGCGAAAATATACTCTTTGTAAATTAAATGCGAAATGTTTGAGCTAATTGCAGAAATAAGTTTAACTGCACGGTTTTAAAAGCTCATTTGAACAGTTATAAGTAATGGACTTCCAATAATCGAAACTTCAAACATAGTGAACTTATTTGTAAGTAAAAGGTTCTATCTGCTCTTTTTTTTTAGCTGTCGGTTTTAACGAATTCTACTTTGTTTCGAATATCAGTAGTTAGGTAATATATTAGGTAATAGGTAGAACGGGCTGGTGTCCGCAACTCCATGTCTGAGCGCGTATTTTGCGTACGGGTGGGAAATCGGTTATTCGATCCACCCCAGCTCCTCGAGAAAGGCCAGCAACGACTTGATGTTGCTGACTATCTCACGTAGGGTACCTGGGTTACCGAAGTACTTGACCCTGTATGTGGCGATCGCCGGGCAGTTTAGAAGCACGTGCGCTGCTGTCTCGTCGTCCTCAATGCAGGCTCTGCACAGCGGACTGTCTGTAGCTCCTATGACAAATAGATGTTTATTAAACGACCCATGGCCATTTATTGCTGCTGTAACCATACGCAGCTGTCGTTTGTCTAGCCGGAGGACCTGTTTTGTGAGGCGGGCATCGATGGCAGGTAATGCTTCCTTGGCCTGCCTGCACTCACTTTGGTCGACCCATAGCTTAACACCGATTCGGTATAAAATTCGGGAGTATTAAGCTGAAACTTCATTTTGTCCTTGTTTTAGTATAACCACGTGAAAGTACCCATTTGTAACTATGTAAAAGTTGGGCAGTTTTGCGAGGCCAAACGGTATAGCTGTAAGTGCATACCTACCAAACTTAACACTGTTACGAGTAACCCACTGACGCTTACCGCTGCTGTGAAATGCGATACTTTTTCATACATTTTGTTTTGTTATCGCAAAGTTTTCGCAATTCGTTGCGTTGGGGTGCTAACGGCTTTACACTTCGATAAGCATCAGTGTCTCGTAGTTTACGTCAAGCTATTCGCGGCGCTCACGGTTATCACAAAAAACATCTACTATACAATGTTATTTCCGTATGACTGTAGATATTCACAGAAAATATGAAAAGACCTAGTATCATTTCCATTTACGTAGAAATAAATAATATTCTGTTCTGTTCAATAAAGTCTGGCAGCAACTTCAGGTTACCTCGGATTTTGTTGTGGTCTAGTGTTGCATCGTTTCATGTAGTAGCTTATATCGATATTTAGTTTTAATTTGATTAGAACTACTACACTGAAAGCCCATTTACACATAGTTAGGAAAGAGCTTAGCGAGTAGGTACCTCTATTTTCTAAAACTGTTTGGGTGAGATTGAATCAAAAATTTACAAGTTCCTACAAGCTAGTTATGTGCGAATAATATCGGAATGCGGTCTACAGTCCAACTTTCATTCAAACTTGATTGCAGAAGCAACAATTACTACTCATCGCCCACACAAACCCCTGTGGTGTGAATGGGTACAGTACAAAAGAATTTGATAAGCACGCTAGAAATAAACACTTCGAACGTCAGAGAAAGTCACGTGACGAGATAGGCAGTCGCTCCATTTAAAATGCTGGTATTCAGATGCATCCGGAAAAATTGGAAGCCGACCTCAACATAGTTGGGAAGTGGCTAGGCACAGTGATTGATTGTGGCAATGTTGAAAACATGTCTTTCCTATCTTCGACAGATTTAATTACATAAAAATGTTTATAACTACCACTGGCGGGATGACCTAGTGAAAGCCGCAGCAGGCATCCGCGGGATGCGAGAAGCACAGAACCGTTCGAAGTGGCGGTGTTTGGGTCAGTCCTATGTCCAACAGTCAACGTCTTTAGGCTAGAACATTGATGATGATTTATACTACCAATATTATAAACTAGCTTTTGCCCGCGGCTTCGCCCGCGTGGATGTCGGAAATTAACGCAGGCGGACGTACTATCGCGGTAAGATGTGTTAATTCAGGTTATATTATAGGTAATAGCTGTTACCCGCGACTTCGTCCACGTGGTATTTTAAAAAAAGTTTTTCATAAAAACTATCTTTGAAAACTACGCTGACATACGTCTCAAAATTCAGCATGTTTTTAGTTTTTTAAACTATTATTTATTTTTTCTAAAATAAAAGTAGCCTAAGTTACTCCTTGTTACATCAGCTATCTGCCAGTGAAAGTTCTGTCAAAATCGGTCCAGCCATTTCAGAGATTAGCCGGAACAAACAGACAGACAGACAGACAAAAATTGTAAAAAATGTTGTTTTGGTATATGTACCGTGTATACATCCATATACACTTAGTAAAAAGTGGTTATCTTAATATTAAAAACAGACACTCGAATTTTATTTATTTGTATAGATGTAAACGTTTGTGAGGATGTATGGATTTTGTTTTACTCTTTGACGCAAAAACTTCTGTACTTTTAGATGAAATTTGGCATCCAGATAGTTTATAACCTGGATAAAATAATACATAGGGTACCTTTATGCTGGTAGTACGTTCCCGCGGGTTAATTTTCGACCTCCACACGGGCGCAGCCGCTGGCAGAAGCTAATAACTACATAATTCAATTAACACATTTTTTTTTCATATTTGTGTTTCATTGCTTTCTACTTTCCTACACTTCGGTAATAAATCTCGGCAGTGTGAAGTCACAAAATTCACACTATCTGCTACAGTAACAATGTAAAATGTAAATTTTACGATTCATTCTATTAGTCAGATTTATTATGGACATACTGTTAAAATGTTACATTATCGCGTCTTTATTGTCACGTTGAAGTCTCGACGTGTAGGGATGTGACACAATGACGTTTGGGTGGATTAAAGAGATCAGGCGGGGAATATTGTCACAACTCTCTTCTTATTTTCTCCGTTCAATGTAACAAAGCTGGCTTCGACATTATCCACACATCCTTCCAAATTTTGTTTCTTTATCATCCGTAGCTATTGTGTTTGTAATTTGGTAAAATTTAACCAACATTAGTTGCTAACTACCAAACCTTAACGTTTATGTGGAACTTACCAAATGGTCTGTAAAGATTATCGGGAAATTCTGAGAAAATCTGTGTGTAGGTACATACATCGAGCTTATTTGAGTTTTAAGAATTCTCGCTAGCCAAATTCTCGGAACGCTCTTTGATGGACTTCATTTTCAGCTATTGTTTTGTCGAAAACAACGTAGCCGGAGTATGATATTTAAGATATGTATATCTTACCCTAGAATGTCTACATATTTTCCTTTCTATGCGAGCAATATCGAATTTGTTCGGTAACTTTTCGAGGTTAGCCAGCGATAACTCTTTTCTATAATTTTGTAAGAAATTTCTGGAACGCATGACTCGGGAATTAGTTAAGAAAATTATTATGCCAATTATGAAGTTTTGTACATGACGAGACTTATTTCAAGAGTTCTGAATTAATTGGAATTGCTTTAATGTTTTTCTGGAAACGTTAAATGGTGGATGGTAAAGAGGTTTAGCAGTATCTGGTTGAGACCTATCTCTGTCTCGATATTTATAAGACGCACAAAATATAATTCAATCATGGAAGAAGTTCTTGCTCTACTGTTAAAATTACACTTATCTACCACTTTTTCAGCACAGCGTTCACCTGCAACAAAAAACCAATTGTTTACCACCACATTTTGTTGACAAATATGACTACACGACCACGTATGGCACGCTCGTATGTCATGCGATCCATTTTCTGAAATGTTTAGTACCTAGCGTACTCTCTATTCAAAGGAACAAGGGTCACGTAATCTATATCCGACGTTCTGTGCGTGGCTTACAGCTCTTTATACCAAAAACAGCGATGGGGGAACTTGAAGAAACGCTAAGTTGACGGTTTGCAAAACTTCCGCGAAAATATCATTTGTTTCCTCCTTTAACTTTTGAAGAAGGAAATTCAGTTTATTGTATGCTAAGAACTGAAACTTAACGTTTTTACAACACAACAGGCAGTTTTTGTCGTTTGTTTATTATGCATAAAACTAAGAAGATTTAGAAATTAGATTTATAATGTACTGAAATGCGTGTGGTTTCGGACGTAAAGAATAGCATCATCCCATTTCTTCCCGTGGGTGTCGTGTTTCCTACTGGAGAATGGGCAGCAGCGATCTCTCACCCTTTCCTTGGGGGAGGCCTATGTCCAACAGTGGACGTCTTTCGGCTGAAATGATGATGATAATTGTACTTACATAAACTCACGCTTTTTTCTCATGGAGGTAGGCTGAAACTACAGAACGCCATCTACGTACATCTACTACGTTCTACGTTGTACGTATCAAGTATCACCCGCGACTTCGTCCGCGTCAAATTTTTGCTCCCCTGACCCTTCCCGTCGCATCGAATTGCCTGCCAGTTTTCGTCCATTTTTCGTTGCTGCTCCTCTCTTTTTGATTGTAGCGTGATGTTATGTAACCTATAGCCTTTATCAATAAATAGGATACCTAACACAAAAATATTTTTTCAATTCGGATCAGTAGTTCCTGAGATTACCGCGGTCAACCAAACAAACAAACTCCTCAGCTTTATAATATTAGTATAGAAGTATAGATTATGTTACTGTTATTATTATTCTACTATATGGGTATGAGATACTTTATTAACTCTACAGACGCTCCTGAGATTCGCTAAACTCGCAAAAACTAGTCTGTTCTTAGATAATCCGATTTTTCCGCGAAGCATATTGATTATATTTCGCTAGTAGATAACCAACAACATTACTACCCACTCCATATTCTAATAATGTTAACATGCTCTATCCACGGTCAAACGGAGTCTTTGAATAAATTCCACATTTCATTTATTAGGGTTCCGTTGCCAAATGGCAAAAAACGGAACCCTTATAGATTCGTCATGTCTGTCTGTCTATCTGTGTATGTCACGGCCACTTTTTTCCGAAACTATAAGAGCTATGCTGTTGAAACTTGGTAAGTAGATGTATTCTGAGAACCGCATTAAGATTTTCACACAAAAATAGAAAAAAAAACAATAATATTTGGGGTTCCCCATACATAGAACTGAACCTCAAAAAAAATTTTTCATCAAACCCATACGTGTGCAGTATCTATGGATAGGTCTTTAAAAATGATATTGACGTTTCTAATATCATTTTTAGGGTTCCGTTGCCAAATGGCAAAAAACGGAACCCTTATAGATTCGTCATGTCTGTCTGTCTGTCTGTGTATGTCACGGCCACTTTTTTCCGAAACTATTAGAGCTATGCTGTTGAAACTTGGTAAGTAGATGTATTCTGTAAACCGCATTAAGATTTTTACACAAAAATAGAAAAAAAAGGGTTCCCCATACATAGAACTGAAACTCAAAAAAAAATTTTTCATCAAACCCATACGTGTGGGGTATCTATGGATAGGTCTTCAAAAATGATATTGAGGTTTCTAATATCATTTTTTTTAAAACAATAATATTTGGGGTTCCCCATACATAGAACTGAAACTCAAAAAAAAAAATCATCAAACCCATACGTGTGGAGTATCTATGGATAGGTCTTCAAAAATGATATTGAGGTTTCTAATATCATTTTTTTCTAAACTGAATAGTTTGCGCGAGAGACACTTCCAAAGTGGTAAAATGTGCCCCCCCCCCCCGTAAGTTCTAAAATAAGGGAATGATAAAACTAAAAAAAATATATGATGTACATTACCATGTAAACTTCCACCGAAAATTGGTTAGAACGACATCTAGTAAATAGTTTTTTTTTTAATACGTCATAAATCGTAAACCACAATTTACCTTTCATCCAGTCAATTCAAATATATTTTTTTTTTTAAAGCATTTAAGTCCATAAACATAAACCTTATGCATAAACCGTTTATACCTGCAAGTTTGTACGGAACCCTCGGTGCGCGAGTCCGACTCCCACTTGGCCGGTTTTTTTATATACGTTTTGGAATGATTTCACATTCTGATAGATATGTACCTCTATGATTTAGCTAGGAGGTAAGATGTGGTAAGCTACAATAAATATCACGGTCGCGGAATCGTTCGAAAGAGTTACCGTAGTTCTAGTCAGGCAGCTAAAGGTACACATGTGGATTTTAGTCAGCAAAAGACTGACACGCCCTCCCGATCCGACTAGAGTGGAAAAGTCATTTGATGATTTCCCACCCAGAAAATCAAACTTCTTTCGTATGTATTTGGAATTTTAGTCGATACCGTCTATAGATGCAATTTAAGTTACTCTGACTGAGAAGAACATTGACTGGCATTGGATAACTGTGATTAGCACTTGGCAAAGCTACAAGTCGGTCGCTTTAATGAACAGTGCTCAAGTACTCACGTAATCTATTAGTGGGTAGCTAGTTAGGGAGGAAACTTTCATCGTCTTTGTCGATTGTAAGATCATTATCAACATTTATTAAAATTTATCTACATTCTTTTAGCCAAAGCTACGCAGAGTTTTGATAAGAAACGTAAAAGAAATTTTGAGCAAAAAGTAATTAGATATTTTGGATTTTTTTGCGTTTTGTACTTCAAGACCCTTTTTTTTCAGGAACGCAAAGAGGTATCAAGTTGAAACTAATATCAAATGCGTAATTTTACGATCCCTTGGAGCTTAAGCTTTTAAGTTAACGCAATAAAAATACGGCCATTTGTGAGACATATTTTAATACACCCACATAAGGGTAAAGGGTAATTTCCTGTCAACCTAGAATCATAAAACTTGGCAAAAAGCAAGGTAATTTAATAAACCCAACCATCGTTAATTTTTAGTTCGTCAAACCAAAATGCCATTTTCATGCAAGTACCTACCCGCATATAGAAGATTTTCATGCAGGAATGGAATTTTTTGAAAAAAATCTATGTAGGTATATCGATTTATAAGAGAACATGTTTTTCTACTAAAATAATAATATTGATTTGGTATAATTCAGCCCAACTGCGGAACTCTTCATTGAGCGTGTTCCGACATGCACTTGGCCGGTTTTCTTGTTCCTGGCTTGGGCAATGTCAAGTCGCTTTTCAAATAAAGTTAAATAAACATCGTGGTGATAATTTTATTTCTCTGCGCCAATTTTTCATTTAATGTAACGAAAAAAAATTGATATTATGTTTTCATCAACTAAACGTGACATTAAAACTATTAAAAACATTCTTATAGAACTTCATAACATCACGCCTGACCAAACAAAAACATTAAAAATATTTCGTACAAAAGAATCTCGTCAATGTCAGTTTAATTAACAACCTATTCTTATACTAATTTCTTGGGAAATAAATAGTAAACATCCTTTTAAATTATAAAAATAATCTGTATAATTTTCACCCAAGGAACTATTAGCGCTCGGATAGCACAGGCCACGCCAGCCGGTCTCGATAGACATGGTCTCTATCACGCAAACAAGGTTAGGTTCAAGATAGATTTCCTTCGAGACCGCAGCTAGAACGTAAAACACATTTAAAATATTACTTTGCTTTAATATATCTCCAGTAATTTGTCACGAAGCCACAAACTTAAAAATACCGCTAGCGGTGAAAGAAACCAAGTGCACCTTTTACTCTTTTTGTTCGAGATAGCAAAGTCTAATTTTTTTATGGAGTCACGTAGTCTTGGAACGAAAATATAGTACTTATTGTGCAGCTGGTGCTCCGGGCACCGAGCCTGTAGAACGAAAACCTATCATATTATAATATTACTGTGGGTTATAAAAAATAGTTTTTGCTGCTTAGCAGTTTATTTAGTTGAAAATATATATTTTAAAAATCGTCATTGATTAGTAGTAGGTAAGTAAGTACAGTTGTGAGCGCACATCCAAATTCTGCGTGCTTATTAATAAATTTTAAGTCATTGGTCAGTGCTAATACCAACCGAAGTGCACCGCATGCAAATGAGATTTATGTTAAATGGAACTAACGACCGCGACGCGACCGACCTGTCATAATTCTCAGACAAAGGCTCGTACATGATTTTGGTGTTATAATATTTTTTCCTTCAGATATTTTAGACACACAGGGATCTTGTTCTATGTCCATACATGGACATAGACCATTTAAATTTGAATCAAATGAACTTCTGAGTTCATTTGATTCAAATTTAACCTGGACTTTGCGTTCATAATATAGTCATATCTTGAGAAGTAAATAAAGCATCTTCATAAAGACCTCAAACATGTAATAAAGATAATATTTGACAAGCCTTTTTTTTTAAAAACTTGAACGGATTTTTCAAAAACACGTATTTCCTGAAAGAAGTTTTGCGAATTCTCCGCGCACCAGTTTTCGTTGGATATTAACGTGTACGCTTGTTAGCGTAACTGATGAAACAATAAGCTTTTTAATCATACTCGGGTTGACCCTACATGGACTAGGCACCCGTTTAAGTACGCCTTACATATCAAAATGATAGGTACGCAAATACTATAAGGGTGTCTAACGCAAAAATTCATGCGGGATCACAGAAAACGGCGTTTCTTCATACGAGAACAAATATGACCTTTAAAACACAAAACAGGTACTAGGATTATGAAAAACTTTATATAAGCAATGGCGGCCGTCAAGAATAAATGACTTCACATTTGGGCATAAACCACTTTGCTTAACATGATATCATATTTTTATCCAACTACAATAAAGCCAAAATGGAAGTTGTATATTTTTTATTACATAATACAAGGAGAATAAAATGGAAGAATGAGATACACGTACGAGTTGTTGTCTGCAGTACTTTATGAACCTGTGTTCAGACTCTGAGGGATCATTCAAATATTCACAATTATATAAATAACTGTATTCTTTCTATCAAAAACTTTTTTACAAAAAAAAACAACCGACTTCCTTAAAAACACTACAAAGTGAAAAATAACTTCAATTTCAGAAGTCGGTGTCTTAGGATCTGTATTTATGGTAATTTTGCCACCGACTTCCGAAATTGAAGTTATTTTTCACTTTGTAGTGTTTTTAAGGAAGTCGGTTGTTTTTTTTTGTAAAAAAGTTTTTATTTTAAAATTTTTAGTTGTGGTATTCACCCCGCACTAATTCCAAACAAACAATGCATATTTATGCGATAGCAGAAATCGCGGTTGATTTGCTGTCATTTTTTAAAGAGTTCCGGTGTCTGTCTTCCGAACTCATCATCAGATCTATATGAAATTTACATGGGACCATTTCGGAATAAACTCCTTTCGAACAAAAAAAGAATTTTGCAAATCCGTTTATATATGACGGAGTTATGGCCGAACATACATAAAAAAAAAATAAAAAAAATATAAACATCCGAATTGAGAACCTCCTCCTTTTTGAAGTCGGTTAAAAAGCGGTCGCCGCGCAAACGCGAGCTTCACGATCATAATAAGAATTAATTAATGTCACTTATTTGTTCGCAAAACCGGGTGGCACCCTCCGTCAGCGCTATTCACTAAACAAATTGAATACAACAACGTGCAACCGTGCGATGATCGTAATTGTCATATAATGTGCTTCATAAGCTTCAATATAATTGGAGCTACGAATATTTTTCTTGTCTCAACCGTAAACTCTAACGGTTTCAAACCTAATATTCGAACAAAACAACATCATTTTTTGAAATTTTATTCGATATTTAAATACTTTAACGTTCTATTCGTGACGAAATTGGATTATGTTTTTTTTAATATGACGTGCAGAGATTTCATAAGTGTATATTTTTAAAACATTAGTTCTTACGTTGTCAAACGTAAAACTAACATAGAATTTAAATTAAGTTTTCAGCATTTTGGTTTAAACCTCTCAGTGTTTTTATTCACACAATCTGCACGTTGCATTCGTAATAAATATATTTCATTTTAAATTCCATTATTTCAGGCTATGCTGAAATAATCAGTTTGGTTGAATATACTTTAATGTAGTAAAATGTCTACATCCATATTTATATTTTTTTATTTTTTTGGAATAAAGTTTTTTAACGCAGTTTGCAGTAAGATTAAACTGGTTGAAATTGACCGTAACGAAAAAGCGTTATGCCCTCCCTACAGGAGTACACACACACCCATACGGATAGGCGTGTGTGTGCGTGTGAGTATCGCGTAAGGAGCTTCGTTCTTGAAGGGGGTTCCCCGAATGCACACGTTTTTTTATATCTATATACTTCTGAATATTTTACTATTAAGGTTAAATCATAGAATCAACTATATCTAATATCATGCTGTCCAAATATCAAGTTTCTAGGATCACGAGTTTGGCCTGACAACTCAATAAATTATTTAATCAATCACTTCCTTAGTTTATTCAGGACATATTAGTTTGTTATCACATCGTAACGTCTCGGCACCGTTCACAGTCGTTTGCGGGTACTTCAGTTAATTAGAATAATATTATTATGGTTTTCCCAATTCGATAAAGGAAATACTGTTGAAACTCATCACTCTTTGATAAGAAGAAAATAAATAATAATAGATGGACAGACAGACTGAGTAAGGGTTCTTTTTAGGGTTCCGCACCTCAAAAGGAAAAAGCGAAACCCTTATAGGATCACTTTGTTGTCCGGCCGTCCGTCTGTCCGTCTATCCGTCCGTCCGTCCGTCCGTCTGTCAAGACCCTTTTTCTCAGGAACGCGTGAAGGTATCAAGCTGAAATTTATATCAAATACTCAAGTCTACTTTCCCTTGGAGCTGTGAAAAAATCAAACTTTTAAGCTAACGCAATCAAAAGATATAGCCATTTATGCTGCAAATTTTCGAAACTCGCAAGGGAATCAAAACCTAAAGGGTACTTCCAGTCGATCTAGAATTTTGAAATTTGGTACGAAGCAACGTCTTATAGCACAGATAAAGGAAAAATTGCGAAAACCGTAAGTTTTTAGTTACATCATACAATAAAATTTTTTTACACAATAAAGCTTCGAGATAAACCCACTTAACCAAAATCTAATAATATACCTACAAACATGCCAGAAAGAAAATTACATATTATTCTCGCTATTTCCAAATTGAAGATAATTGGAAAAATAAATTGCGTTGTATTATTTGAAAACATTTTCTTGGGAGGCTTTTAAAATACGGAGGTATTTAAAAAAACCAAATCAGGTGGTTTATTCTTTTTTTTTTTAAATAAAACTTCTGAACATACTTTAGTACTCGTTGAGAAGTTGAATAAGGTGCAACTGGAAACTTGGAGAGTCGTCTAACAGACTCCGCGTGGTGCCGGATGTAACGAATAGCACAATCCCATTTCTTCCCGTGGGTGTCGTAAATGGCGGCTAAGGGACTTATCAGCGTTCTCTTAGTATTCACCACCATACTGCCTTGCCACCCTTTTCCTTTACCCTTTGGGGCAAGGCCTATGTCGAGCAATGAGCAGGTTGAATCCTCTTTGAAGCTTTGTCGCAGTCGAATAAAAGGGCCCTTTTATGACTACGTACGCCACCAGTACCAACCTTATATTTAAGAAACCGAAGAACGAATTCTAATTAAAACTGCCAAGAACAAAGTACTTATTAATATAATCTAAAACAATTCGTAATTAAAATTCTTGTAATCTATCCGATCCCATTTAAGTAGATTCCGAACATAGCACAAGATCAATATTTTTTTCTCTTTTCTTGAATAATATAAGACGGAATGAAGGAGGATATATTACAACACAACCATGAGTTAAATTTTAAAGGTTTCTGAGATCTTTGAGTGCTGTCTCATCTCAGTGGTGATTCTAGAGGACATTTATAAGAAACGTCGCTTCGTTAGCAACACAAATATTTTGTTCAAGACAATATTGAAGTTAGCAAGTTTCCAGAACAAACCATTTGTGAACGAACAAGAACTGAACCCTGTTAGACAAAGTTTTGCTGTATTATCCTCTGCTTTAACCGTTCTAAAGAGTTATAGAAATGGGTCGTGTTTCATGGTGTTGATATTTAAGTTTGTGAACATGCTGGCTGGTTCTTGAGTTGTTGTTTTAAGTCAATGTTCCCATTACGTATTTACACAGAAAAGAGTGAAATAGGTAGCTATATCAGAAGTCTGGGAAATTACTATCAAATCGACACATATGACCATTTGCCGTGGTATAATAACCCTTTCACACAACTCTCTAAAACGCCATGGTTATTTGTTAACAATATAAGTTGGTGGTCAGTTTGATAAACATTGAATTTCTCTGACTTTTAATACTCCCTTCACTATTTTCCTGGTCATCGATCCAGATCGGCTAGAAATCTAGAATTGTATATGATAAAAATAAGTTTTGAACTGAATTTTAATCCTTGAGAATTTGGCAAACCAACTGAATTATATTCAGTTGTATCTACTCAGCAGGAGTGAAAGCGCTCATATCCGTACACAATATGTTATAACCACAATATATATCTAAAATACACACCCGATCCGTTACGTTACACATGATGACAAATATTCCGCAATATTCTCCGATTTTTTCGATGTCGTCATCACACGATGTTTGTCAACGTATTTTTTATATTCATGTTAATCTTAAAGTACCCGACCGCGAGCCGAAAAAGTTTGTCCCGGTAAACGAGAGCCAAGGGACGGGTTTGACGAGCTTTGTACCGTAACACAAAAGTTTATACGCCTTTCAAAGCCAGTAGGGTGGAACACTATTAGTAGGGTCATTCTGACACGCTATTATACGGTTTTCAGAAATCCATATTATTTAATTTAGCTTATGTTGTGTCACTGTAGGACAATGGCCTCTCTTTCTCCTTTCCACTCTTCTCTGTCTTGAGTTAGTGTGAAATAATGCAGCCTGAAACAACAAGCTCGGCCCGCCATTTGGTCGTGGATCTGCCTAAATGTCGCCTGCCGTTCTGGGACGCACATGATGGTACATTTTTCCTATGACTCGTTCGACATGCGGCAAACGTGTCCGGCCATATTCTGTCATTGAAATTTACTGTATGTGAAATCCATTCACTGTTCTGCGAATTACCACATACGTGGTTTGTTTGAGTACCCATTCATTACGTTGAAAGAATTCAAGTAAGGCTTCTCTATTTGTGTATCTTCGTGCTTTCCTACTGTGTTTGGTGAATTTTATTTGAAATGGAATTGAACAGGATTCCCGGCGAAGGAGTTTACGAATGCCATGCTATTAAGCAGAAATACTGACGTCAAAAAAAAACGTGCAGAAAACTGAAATCAATAAAAATAGAAGGATAACTGTACAATCTTACTACGTTTCCACGGTTACAAAAGTTAGTTCAAAAACTAAAACCCGACTTCAGTAGTCGTCTCTAAAATCTAGTTCTACAACTTATAAGGAGGGCTAACCGTGAGATACTTTAAAAACAGATAAGTATTGAAAAACACTAAGTTATAAGTGGTGTAGTGGTGTGTGTGTAGGTGTTAGTGTAAGTTAGTTAGTTGTTTAGTCTGGGTGTAATTTATCTATAATATTTATGTATTTAAAAATATATAAGTATGTTTATCAGTTGTCTGGTTGCCATAGTACAGGCTCTGCCTAGTTTGGGATCAGATAACGTTGTGTTGGTTGTCCTAAGATATTTATTTATTTAGATATTTATATCTTTACATACTATAAAACAAAGTCGCTTCCCGCGTCTGTGTGCTTAGATCTTTTAAAGTACGCAACGGATTTTAATGCAGTTTTCATTAATAGACAGAGTAATTCAAGTGAAAGGTTTATAAATTTCATACGTGGGCAAAGTCGCTGGCAAAAGCTAGTGTTAATATAAAGATGTGAAAATGGTAGAAGTTTCGGTATTGCGCAGGTCGGAGTCCGCCTCAGGATCAATAGGATGAAATAGGGACAGCAGGGTTCAGCATGATTGACATGATCGTCAGGCAAATGATCGGGTTCGGCAATCTACGATGGAGAAGCCTGTCAATATTTTTATTGCTTTTCGAAGTAGTCTCCTTTCCTTCAAAGCACCGTCGCATGTGACGGAACCATTGACTGAAGTAGTAAGCCCTCTTCTTTATAGGTAAATTATCTTAAAGTTCCTATAGAAATTCAATAAAATAAACCAAGATAAAATATTCATGACATTTTATACCCTTTAAGTGCCTACTTATCCTGTTTTATGTTTACGTTATTTGAACCAAAATCGTTTTCTTTGAACTGATGGTAAACCTTTTTAGTCAAACTGACTGATGATCTCTTTTGTTTAATATTCGTCGTAGGAAGGTATTAAGGTTAAACGTGACGTCCTTTCAAGTTTTAAGGAGATAAGTGGTCAGAAGCGCTGCAAAATTTAAAACGACAACACGCTTCATTCTTTAAATGTTCAAAGTTTTGAGCTTATAGTCAGGGAAACAAAGCCTTACAGGAGAGTTGGCTAATTCTTTTAAGGCTCGTCAAAATGAATTTTGAAACAAAGAAGATTTTTCGTCGTTCGTCGTTTCAGCCGTAATACGTCCACTGCTGGACATAGGCCTCCCCCAATTTGGGGGGCTTTGCCATAATCGTCACGCTTGGAAGGCGGATTGGCGATCGCAGTATGGTGGTAAAATGCATAGGGAACGCTGCTGCCCTTTCTCTAGTAAGTCCCGTAGTCGCCTTTTACGACACCCACGGGAATAAATGGGGTGATGCTATTCTTTACGTCCGGCACAACACGGTATAAGAAGACTTTTAATTTGTCCTAATTTCAATGTTTAAAGAAATTTAATTAAAACTGAAATTAGAAGACCGAGTTTTAAGACTATGTAAGTGGCAAGTATATTACGTAAAATGATAGTTTACCGGTAAAAAAACAGGGAAAAAGACCTACAAACCCATCTTCCCACGGGGGTTGACAGAAAGTACAGAACGCCACAAACTGGGTACGATCTTTACTTAATTATTTTGCCCGGCATACATTCATTAATCTGGTCATATAGGCACGCCGGCTACGAGCACTACGCACCTGACCTTTCTGAAAAACTTCACCAATAAGTTCACTATATGTCCTCATTGGACGTCCCTACCGGCGGTTCCACTCACATCTGCTTTGTAAATATCTTTTATTAGTCTCAGTTTATTCATCCTCTCAACATGACCAAATCATCTAAGCATATACAATATACCTATAGATAATATAATTATTGTGTTGTGGTGATTTTTTTTGTCGGAATTAATTTTAGTATTTTTGTACTTGTCTTTGTAATTGACATGGATCTGAAATTAGTAAAACATTTTTCTAAAACATTATTGATATTCCAATCAAACTGGAATTTCTTAGGTGGTGGGTGGTGTTTGTTGTCTGGCGCATTAAAGCCGCCTCTGTACATTTGTGTGCTTAAAGTAAATAAATACACCGACAGTTTAAAAAAACAGCAGATAGAACCATTTACCTACATATAAATGAATTCATTATTTTTAAAGCTTCGATAATGGGAAGTCCATTACTTATATTGATTATTGTTTAAACGAGCTTTTAAAACTGTGCAGTTAAAGTTAATTCTGCAATTGGCTGAAAATTTTAATTTACAAAGAGCTTTTTACGCAGTTCTGCGTACGAACAAAAAGAGCTGATGCATTGCATTTTAATGAACACGTTGCATAGGACGACGGTGTCTATTTTGCGTTTTAGGGAGGTTTAATTATTGTATAAGCCAATCTTGTACTCATCTAAGCACTAAAATGTCACATAGATCATAGAAATGCATGTATAGTCAGCGCCAATAATATCGCAGCGAACAGACTGTTCAAAATGATTCAAACTACTATGAAAATTAAATAATAACTTAATGACACAAGGAAAGAAGTGGTAAATGACAACTGTCATTCTGACAAGAACTTTATTTAATGATAAAGATTAATTTCTTCTTTGTTAAGACCGTTTTAATCAGTCAGCCAAAAAGTGGCCTTGCACTCTCGATAAAAATTTATTCTTTAGTCATCCCGACATTAATCACGAATAGCAGGCATAAAATACTTATAGTCGCAATGTAAGCTCAAACTAGCCACAATTATTTTCGACCAGGTCACGATTTATTCCTGTACGCAGTAAACAAGGACTTTCTTGTTAACCTTTCGGAATAAAGTGAGACAATAAAGTAGGAACTATGCTCCGAAGCCTCGAAGTGGTAAAGCCAATAAATATAAATTGGTTCTCGTGGTTAACGCGAACGTAGAGAGTAGTCTAGCCGGTAGTATGTTATAAATTACACACAAAACACTTATAACGAAAATCTGATCTTTAACACCGATTCGGTATAAAATTCGGGAGTATTAAACTGAAACTTCATTTTGTCCTTGTTTTAGTATAACCACGTGAAAGTACCCATTTGTAATTATGTAAAAGTAAAATTTGGGCAGTTTTATGAGGTTAAACGGTAAAACTGTAAGTGCATACCTATCAAACTTTACGCTGTTACGAGTATCCCACTGACGCTTACCGCTGTGAAACGCGATACTTTTTCATACATTTTGTTCTGTTATCGCAAAGTTTTCCCAACTCGTTGCGTTGGGGTGCTAACGGCTTTACACTTCGATAAGCATCAGTGTCTCGTAGTTTACGTTAGGCTATTCGTGGCGCTCACGATTGTCACAAAAAATATCTAATATACCATGTTATTTCCGTATCACTGTAGATATTCACAGATAATATGAAAAGAGCTCTCTGGTATGTTTAACATTTACGTAGAAATAAATAATATTCTGTGCTATTCACCAAAGTCTGGCAGCAACTTCAGGTTATTTCGGATTTTGTTGTGGTCTAGTGTTGCACCGTTTCATGTAGTAGCTTATATCGATATTTTGTTTTAATTTGATTAGAACTACTAGACTGGCAGCCCACCTACACATAGTTGGGAAAGAGCTTAGCAAGTACCTCTATATTCTAAAACTGTTTGGTTGAGATTGAGTCAAAACTTTACAAGTTCCTACAAACTAGTTACGTGTGAATTATATCGGAAAACGGGATTCGGTCCAACTTGCATTCAAACTTGATTGCTTCTACCGACGAACAATTAATAATCATCGCCCACACAAACCCCTATGGTTTGAATGGATACAGTACAAAAAAGTTTGATATGCATGCTAGAAACGAATATGTTTAACGTCTTTTCTTAATATTCTCATCAAGAAAACTAGTTCAAACATGTGACAAGGTCATGGATAGATGCCAGCAGGAATAAGAGCTAACTGCTCAGGTCTACGTGACAGGTCTACTCTTACGACTTACTTTCGAATATAAATGTATTTATACCGGATGACATTTTTTACCGTCTCGACCTTCATATGGTGTGTTGTGTAACTAGAATAGAAGCCAGGAAGGCCTTCAGATTCATCGTAGGTGACTAAAGGAGCGCGGGACGCGCGTGGACAGGGATGCGTGTGCGGCTCGTGCGCCTACGAAAGATCAATGAGGCCGCCTTTCGGCCAGCTTCAAAGGGTAGGACCGCGCTCCGAAATCAATGATACATGCCGCGCATTGAGTAGGGTGCGTATGATTTGAGTTTCGATAGATTTTAAATTTTTTTTTTGGTTTTTTTTTTCCAAATTTCTGTTTTTGTTGTTCTAGTATGAAAATGTTACTTTAAATGTGTAGTATTTATTACTAGATCAATTTAATTACATGTTATTCAAAAATAAAAATAATAAAAATTTCTATGCCAAAAGCTTCTATTCCGTTCACCTATTACCCCCATTTTTTTTCAAGACGCTAAAAAAAGTCACCCAGTATATAGCAACAAGTAATCTTTTTTTGATCTCAGGCAATATATGTACATGGCTGGATCTATATCGATAATCATCACCATTTCAGCCGTAAGACGTCCACTGCTGGACTTAGGCCTCCCCCAATTTGGGGGGCTTTGCCATAATCGCCACGCTTGGCAGGCGGGTTGGCGATCGCAGTATGGTGGTAAAATGCATAGAGAACGCTGCTGCCCATTCTCTAGTAAGTCCCTTAGTCGCCTTTTACGACACCCACGGGAAGAAATGGGGTGGTGTTATTCTTTACGTCCGGCACCACACGGTACTTCTATCGGATCTATATCGATAATAGAATGAAAATGTCGACCACAAGTCACTTCCAGCACTCCAATTTAAAAACCATATGTAGAAGCCACACCATTTGCTGACTGTATAAGTTTTTGAATTGATCTGTCAAATCGATATTTTTTACTAACCCGTCTTTATTTCTTGGAAGGGTCTATTCCAAATCTTTTTAGTCTGTTCTTCAGAAACCTTCACTAGTTTTTGAACACATCATTCAATTAATCAATCAACTCAGTCTATTGTAGTCCACTGCTGGATATAGGCCTCTGCCATATTGCGCCACAACACCCTGTCCTCCGCCTTCCGCATCAAGACTGCCCCAGCCACTTTCTTTAAGTAGTCGGTCCACCTAGCTGGGGAGACCGCGAATCGCCAAACGTACAGTATGATGCCCCCCGGCTAGACGGAGCAACGATCTTCGCAGGGTGGCTGGTAGCAGCTGGATGAGAGTTGTCGAGAATCAAGCTGGTGAAGCGTCAATGCTTTTACCAATATAAAAAAATAATTAAATAACAATATTTTAGGATTCTCACATAGAACATAATAGTTTATCAGTTTAAATATTTTAGTTTCTCAGTTGATGAATCCCCGCACCAATATTTGCTATTGCAACGCCCATGTATCGAAACGTTCTTGAGTATTCTCGCAACATTGCCGATAGATGGCGTTAGCGAGGGAAAAGACGAGTCCTCTGTACGCCGCCGCGCTCCGAATATGTGAGCGTGCCATCTCCGTCTTTAAAAATTCCATTTTTGGTGAAACCTTGAAGATATTCGTAAAATAAATAGACCTACATCTGTGCTTCATTGAGAACTTATAGTGCACTGTTGATTTTTTGGAATTTGAACCATTATACCGGTGGATTTATCAAGATTCAGCTAGCCGGCCGGCAGCATACCCACGCCATTACGCGCCCATGAACAAGTCATCTGCCTAGGTCGGACTGGATCTCTGGATTGTTAAGGTACGTTGGTGCGTTGCTGTTTTTAATTCCTTTATATTGGTTTCACGAGGATTCATCAAATGTGGAAATTTTAGGCTCCCGCCATTACTTATATTCTTAATTCAAATTTAGGTTAGTTCTCAAAAACAATCTCGTAAAAGGTGTAAGCTATTAACACGCCTATCACCACAAGCTGAATGCTGTGCAATTGGAGAAGCTTATGATCAGAAGTGGACTGTATTAGGCTCATGATGATGGCAGGGGCGTAGCTACCGCCGTATCTGCCGTATCAATTATACGGGGCCCCTGGGCTACGGGGGCCCCCAACGTGCGTAAACAAAAATTCATAAAAATTTCCCTTTTTTTATTTCAGAAATGACAAAAGTCACAAAATCAATTTCTTTTTCCCGCGTAAAGCGTGCGTTCCAAAGTTGGCAACACCCTACATTGGTTATCGCGGGCTGCGGGATTTCCCCGTTTATGGTCTTTTTCACATAGGATGGGTACAGTGACACTTGGTCAAATGACTTAAATAGTGAGGTCTCCTTGCGACTATTAGCAAAAATCGAGAAGTTTTGCAATTGAACATTAATCGATTTTTTTAAATAGATCATGGTTAATTATAAATAATTTCTAATAAAGATTATGGATGTAAAAAGAAAAACAGAACAATTCATAAAAATCATTTTAGTCTAATTCGTTGTCAGATTGCATTGGCAAAGACGAACAGTCATCCGAATCACCTAAGTCAATAATAAACTCATCTCCGCTCTAGTAAAGTCGTCCAGCTGCACAGATAAAAAAACTTGACAATTTAACAGCATTCAATTTAAACAACTTGCACAATAAGAAACACACGGAAAGCATTCGAAGCAGACGCACTCGTAAAATAGCCGATCTTTTTTTATCGATTATGGTGCGTCAATCTCTATTACTGGGCGGCTCATTTCACGCATCAAACGCTTAAGTTATTTTTTGTTTTCTCGGTTTTAAAAATATACACACTTGGTAAAATAACTTATTAAAATTGGATAACAGTAGAATTATGTATTATCTCCAGTTTGCCGAAAAAAAGGCAAGGAGAGTTATTTAATTTGAATTGTTTATAAAAGTTTTGGAAAAAGTGACAGATAGACAATTATGATGAATAAATATTTCTTTTAATTTTATGCAAACATTTTTTTTTTCTTTTGTGATAAATCGTTACCCTTCATAAGGGCCCCCAAACAAATTTTTATACGGGGCCCCGCAAGGGCACGCTACGCCTCTGGATGATGGTACACATAATTAGGTATATAATGTTTTTGATTCATAAGTTAAAGTAGCTAGGTACTTAATGCTTCATTCTCTCACTAATCAGTAGGTTTACAGTCCAGTCTCTGATTCGTCAGAAACAATTCAGGCATTACAAACATTTGCTAAAATTATGTTGATACTTTAAACAGAAAACTATCCTTTTTGGACGTAAGTATTTAATATTTACACTAAATAGTAAAGTTCATCTTGAGAAAAAATTAAAGTAAGCATCGGATAGCTCAAACTCAATCAATTATTTCAATCAAACCAATTACAGCCACTTGTGAATTGCCTTGGAGTGGTCAGTCAGAAATATGAAGGTAGCCCATTCCAGTGTGTAGTGGTTACCTATTTACAATAATAGGCAGAAACATCACACAACATATTGATAAAAATTGAGAACGAAGTCAGAAAATCCTTCATATCCATCAATTGCAGACCATTGACGCCCACAAGCTTAGCCCATGAATCATGAATATCACATCAATAAGTACATTAAACTACGAAGTTAAATTGCTTCAGACGACATCAACAAACTCCAATTTAATATTGGTTTGGTTCTCTTCATTTTTAGAGGAAAAAAGAAGAACAAAAGGGATAACCAATGGTATTTTAATACCCACTGTGTCCATTCGTATTTTTCCACCCAATATTCAATTATCTTCATATTTTGCTATTAGCTAGGCTTCCTATTTTTCAGAATCCAATTCAGAAGCAAATAGCATTTCTATGTAGGTAAGTTTATTTGACAGAGTATGTAGACTATTATATTTGGGAATTTGTATAACAATGTCGATTAAGCTTTTAGCCTTGTCGTCTGCGGTTTGGAGACAATGGATTCCCTGTTATTATGGTTTTCAGCAAGTTATAGCTATTCTGTAGTGCAGTGAATAAGCAAGTCCTTGCGACCTTGATTGTAGTTGTAACTTTAGTGTACGTTGGTACGAAAATTCACGTCTGTTATGTAGGTAGGCTTTTTTTTTAGATGGGAAATCATCAAATGACTTCTCCCGCTCTGGGCGGAGCGGGAGGGCGTGTCAGACTTTTACTGACTAAAACCCACCCGCCTTCCTTCAGTTGCCCATGTGCCAGAGTCACGGTTCTCTTTCGAACAATCTCGCGACCCTGACAGGTAGTCTGTAGGTAGGCTTACGTTGAAATATCTGACAGGCTTATGTTAGAAAAGAGACAAATGAAATCAATTCTTTAGAAACGTACAAGTCTTTCAGAGAGAAAGGAACACAAACAAAAAAGCATCAAATGGTAAGAGCTAAAATCAAAAGACATTACGTTCAGTATTTTAACAACTATGACTAAATAGAAAAAGATCTGACGGGTCTGAGTAAACATGCCATTGAGTCTACGTTTTTTATGAATTTTTTGAAAAGAACAATAGCCTAGTTGATCGAACTTTAACATATACTTTGTAAAAAGTAGGCAAATTCAAGACACGATAGAAGCATTCGTTTGTAGGTACATAAGTATATTTCATAAAATGCGATACTGCCATGGCGGGCAAGACGAACAATTGTTGTCTATTATACTGTTGTTTATTTACCCTAATGGTGACGTAGGTATACTGCTTATCCATTAATCTGTCAGACCTTTTAACACCATTACTGAGTAACAAAGGGATGCCAAATCTGTGTACAGCAAAGATCACGTGTAGGCGAATGACCGGGAGCGTTGACTTTATGTATTTGTAGAATAATGTTTCCGAAAACAAAAACGTTATTTTTATTGTGAAAGTTGAACAGTATTGATGTATGGTACCTACTCAATCACGTCACTTCGTTGTATGCAGGAATGTTGTTTATCTGTCCAAGATTGGAGTTTGGTTGCGAGAATGTATCCCGGATTTGACAAAAAATTTGCAGTAGGTTCCAGTTTCGTTGAGGACTTTCCAACGGACAGTATCTGTTATATTCATCTAGTAGTTTGGCCACTCGGAATGGCGTTATTCTACTACTATATCATCGTTACTGTTTTAGGAAGAAATAATTTAAGACCGTTGAGAATGGATAAGGAAGATTTGTAATGCAGACTCGTGCAAATACAACAACGAAACTATTCTTGCGAATGTTCCAAGTTATACAAACGGCTGGGATGCGACAGATAATAATTTAAATTTAGTATGTTGGTTTGTTTGCTTTCTTGGTAATATTATTATTACGTTAATTGCAATTGCCTTTATTCCCAGGATTGGTTCATGCTTTTAGCTATAAACGAAACTATATTTTTTTGGTCCCAGAATAATAAAAGACGCACATATACGCCCATTTTTTTAACACACGCCAAAAAGCAATAGTTGAGCCAAAACAAGATAAATGTAGGTATATTTCCGGGAAACAAAGACGATCAGCCAATAGGTTTTTTTTTTTACCAATTACCAGAGCGAACGAGCGCAACGAGCCTGAAAGAAAATGCGGCCGAATATGTAACATGTGAGTTCAGACTTGACTACTAGGTACTCGTAAGTACATAAGGTTATCGCACCATTATGACTTATGAAATCTATGTATTATTTTGGAGTACGAAGTTAAAATGTACTGTTGAAAAACGGGGTGACCGTCTGAAGCTTAAAGTTTTTAAGTGAATTTGCTGTACCTTTCACTACGTGATTGATGTGAACCACGGCTACAATCCCTGTGTGATTGGAGACTAGTTTCCCTCATTCATACCTAACAATACTGTAGCTACGTCTATGTTTATCCTGGTTTCGATACCCAGGTCGGGCACTCATGCGACAATCGCTTTCAGTTAGGACACGGATTTGGACTTCAAAATAGAAAGTTTCATAGTTACGAGTATATATACTTTTTTTGTGGGTGGGAAATCGTCAAATGACGTCGACGGTTCTAGGGTGCAGCGGGCGTGTCAGACTTTTACTGCCTAAATCCACCCGTGTTCCTTCAGTTGCCCATATGCCAGGCCCACGGTAACTCTTTCGAACAGATCTCGCGACCTTGGCAGAGTATAATTTACTTCAAGTTTATTTAATTGATTTTGAAAGCATAGAGAAAAGATATCTATTTATTCCTAACAAGTACAGCTCCCAAGTTAACGATGCAATTTCAGAACCCTGAAACAAAATTAATCACTAAATAATCTTTCTTTTTCAATTTGCCACGGTGGATGTCCGGAAAATACGAGAAGAATTTATCGTACCAACTTTGTCCGTGTAACGATGGGGGAACTTTAATCGGCACCGTCAAATTAATGACTGCGTTACAAATTACTTTGAAATAATATTATACAGCGGGTGAAATTTTAGCTCTCTGCACCCGCTTCGATGTATTAATTTAGGTAAAAGCTACGTAAGTCTAATGATTTCGATCAAATTATATGTGACAAGTTTTACTCGGAATAATAGGGTTAGCTAACGTAATGAAGTACCTAAGTTAGGAACATTAAGAAGCTGTCGACTTTTCAGGCGTCAACTCAACTCAGGTAGTACATAAAGCAGGTACCAATTCTCACTAACGAGATTGATAGAAGCATACACAGACAAACAGACTGGGTATCTTTAAACGTGCTACGAATCAGCATACCTAACGTATATGCTTTACTTGTCGGGTTCTGTGGTCGTCTCTGAGGTCAACATGACAATATTTGCCAATGCCGGTGATTCCAAATATTGACTTCATGTTTGAGAGCAGGGTATATTTAGGCTATAGCTCTGGACCGAAAATTACGCCCCATTTACATGATGCCATTTTCTTGCCATACATAACTTTTTCTGTTGCTTGAACGTATGCTATGTCACAGGTATTTAAATCGCACTGTACAAATCGGGATTGCGAGTGGAAAATATAAAAAGAAAGGTGATAAAGAGCCTGAAATATGTAGGTACTTATGTTACGAGAGCAGTGATGGTCTGTTGAAAACAGTCGTAACTTAGGATCTGTAAGTCGTAGGTTCGAACTCTGGCAGGCGCTTTATTTTATGTCAATAATTTCATGACCGCTGCTCTCAAATCGGTGACAGAAAATATCTTTAGGAAACAGCATGTTCAAACATTCTAAGAAATGTTATATCTACCCACCCACGTGGTGGGTTACAGCACACTTCCTCTCTCAGAGGAATACTGCTGCACTGCTGGGATACATGTAATAATAATAATAATAAACGAGTTTTTCTCCCCACCGTCGTCACCAACACCACAACGGCGGCGAGGAAGAGGACGGCCACCAGCGGGCTTGGGACCTCGAAACCATCAGGCCTCGAGCAGGGTCCCCGCTGCCGGTGGAAATGTGTCGCGCATGCGATGGACCCAGTCCATAAATGAAAATGTGATGCGCGCATATTATGGGGCTACAGAGGGAGGAACTAACCTGACAGCGTACCGAGTTCGGATGCTTTCTCTGTTTCAGGTGCTTGAACCAGCCGTCAACGTCTCGGCCCAACGATTGTCGGATCAGGTGCGCGTCATTCAACACAATCATAGATTGGATGACGCTACACTTGATCGGCTGCGCTCGGAAATGCAGAGTAGCCCTGTTAGTAACCCTCCCCCATCCCAGAATGTCATGCATGCGCCTGCCGATGTTCTGCTGCAGGCAAACCAGCATGATGAGGAGGAGGAAGCCAGGGCTACATCTGCAGATAACCTGTGCAATGTGGATATAAGGAGCAGTCTGGAGGATGCGATCCGTGAGTACCGGTTCATATCACCAGACCTTAGACCACGGCTACCACGTTTGCCCATGAATAAAAGAAACAGAGCACTGGTGTGCGCCCTGGATGCGCTGCTGCCAAATTTTATTGACAGCAGTACAGACCTTTGCGATACACACTCAATCTTGTATTGCACGGCTGTTGCGGCTTGTCGTATAGCTCGAGTCAAATTCCCAAACACTGATCGAGCTGTGCGACCAAAACCTGTCGCACCAGCCTGGCAATGCAGGATTGAGCGTCGTATTAATGAGACCAGGGTGCTCATCGCGAAGCTCATCTGCTTCAGGGAGGGCAATACACGCCCAAGGGTGATGCGCTTTGTGAAGCGGGCATTCTCGGGAACTAGTATTAGTCCCCGAGAATATGTATCCCGTGTCACAGAGCGCATCGACTTCCTGAAGCAGAAAGTTTATGCATGGGCAAACCGTATCCGTCGGTATAAGCGAAGAGTGGACCGGTTCACTCAGAACCGCATGTTCCAGACCGATGAAAGGTGGGTGTACAGAGCCTGGGAGCGACCCAACCCAACTCAAGGTGTGACTGACGCGTGTCTACCAAATAATAACGACATGAGTGAATTTTGGCGAAGCATTTGGTCGGTGCCCGTCAGTCACACTGAAGGACACTGGATGCGTGTTGTTGAGCAGGCATGTGAGTCAATACCAAACATGGAGGCAATTATCATAAGCCCTCTGGATGTGGCCCGTGCAGTCCGTCCGTTGCCTAACTGGAAATCTCCAGGACCGGACGGACTGCACAATTTTTGGATCAAATGGCTACAAAGGTCACATGCCTGCTTAGCCTCACAATTCCAGTCATCTGTAGAGACTGGGTCGCTACCACTGTTCTTTACGACAGGAGTTACCCACCTTCTTCATAAATCGGGTAGTACTGCGGAACCTAAAAATTATAGACCCATAACTTGTTTACCGACGGTCTATAAAGTTCTTACATCCATTCTTAGAGAAAAAATTTCACAACATATGCAAAATAACGGAATTATGTCGGTGTCTCAGAATGGATGTAAGAATGGGTCCCGTGGTACTAAGGAGCTGCTCCTTATAGACATGACCATTAGCCAACAGGTTCGTAGATCTCGGAAGGATTTGTCGACATGTTGGATAGATTATAAGAAGGCCTATGACTCGGTGCCACATACATGGCTGATGAGGGTGCTAGAATTGTACAAAATAGATGCAACTCTACGCACCTTCTTGATGTCGTGTATGAGGCAGTGGAGAACGGTCCTTCTCTATCCAGGATGTCCACAAATCCAGCAGATCAATGAACCGATCAGGATTGAGCGAGGAATATTTCAGGGCGACAGTTTGAGTCCGCTTTGGTTTTGCTTAGCCTTGAATCCTCTAAGCACACTGCTGGAGGATTCAGGTCTAGGCTATCGATTGAGAAGAGGTGGTCAGTTGATATCACACCTCCTTTACATGGATGATCTGAAACTCTTTGCCCCCAACAATTTGCGACTGATGGAGCTACTGAAGGTAACAGAAACGTTCAGTAGCGCCATCAGGATGGAATTTGGTGTGGACAAATGTGCAGTCATGCATGTAAAGCGAGGGGAGATTGTAGAATCCGTGGGAACCGAACTTACGGATTCTATACACCTTAGATCCCTCTCCTCAACCGAAACCTACAAATATTTGGGTATGTCGGAAGCATTAGGCATCAATGCTACCGACATGAAACAATCGCTGAAGGAACGTTTCTTTGGCCGCCTGAAAAAGGTATTTAATAGTCTTTTATCAGGCGGCAACAAGGTGCGTGCCTTCAACGGTTGGGTCATGCCGGTTTTGATGTATTCTTTCGGCATACTCAAATGGACTCAGACGGAACTTGACGCTCTGGATAGGAAGGTCCGTACATTGCTGACGGCAGATCGGATGCATCACCCACGGTCATCAGTGATGAGACTGTACATCCCGCGGAAGTGTGGGGGTCGAGGTTTCTTAAACGCTAAAACCCTCCACAACCGCGAGATCTGCAGTCTCAGGGAATATTTTCTTCAAACTGACGTGGGGATGCACCGAGATGTGATCGCAGTGGACAAGGGCCTCACCCCGCTCTCCTTGGCGAACGAGAACTGGCGCAAACCTACAGTACTGGATACTAAGGATCGTAAGGAAGTATGGCAAAGCAAAGAGCTTCACGGTCGCTTTTTCCGGGCTCTCCATGGGCCTGATGTAGACTTTTTGGCGTCCGTATCCTGGCTGCGTTTCGGCGACCTCTTTGGGGAAACCGAAGGTTTTGTCTGTGCGATTATGGATGAAGTTATCATGACGAATAACTATCGGAAATACATTGTCAAGGATGGTACGGTTGACATCTGTCGGGCATGCCACCGTCCCGGTGAATCAATCCGACATATTGTTTCCGGTTGTTCTCGTCTCGCTAACGGCGAGTACTTGCACAGACACAATCTAGTAGCTAGGATCATCCACCAGCAACTTGCTTTGCAGTACAACCTTGTGGAATCTGAAGTACCATACTACAGGTATGTGCCCGACCCAGTTCTCGAGAATGGTCACGCCACATTGTACTGGGATCGATCTATCATCACAGACAGGACTATTGTAGCCAATAAGCCTGATATTGTGGTGATAGATCGACGAGAGCGTCGTGCAATGATTGTCGATATCGCTGTCCCTCATGACGAGAATCTCGTGAGAGTTGAACAAGATAAAAAAATCAAGTATCTTGACTTAGCACACGAGGTTGTCGACATGTGGGACGTGGATTCTGCAATCATTGTACCGATAATTGTTACAGTAAATGGGCTTATAGCGAAGAGCCTCGACCAACACCTCAGGAGGCTCTCACTGCGCGGCTGGGTCAAGGGCTTGATTCAGAAGGCAGTACTCCTGGACACGGTACGCATTGTCAGGAGGTTCCTCTCTCTAGAGCCCTGACCACCGGCAACTTGGACCCTGCTCCCGATGCCGATGGGTCACTATTTTTTATATTTTTAAATGTTTTTGTAAGATTTTTGTAAAAATATTTAAAAATGTACTCAATATGTCAGAAAATAAATAAAAGAATAATAATAATAATAGTCATTTATTCTCTCTTCACAAAGCTGACTTAAAGTTAGTGTGTACAAAAATAATGTTTCAGCTGAATTCCACCTTTGTGAGAGACTGGTGCCTGATATAGGTTTTTAGAAAAAAACCTGTGATACAGGTCACCAGGCCCCTTCCACGGCTAGAATTAACTTCAAGGTACAGGGTAGCGTGCAAGAGTTGCAGGCAAACAATATGCATAGCAAAAATCAAAACTAAGTGGGAGTTAAAAGACATGCGTAACACAACTAAAACTAAATTATTGAGTAATGAAAGAAATAACAACAAAAAAAAAAAAAAAATAGAAAAAAATTAAAAAAATCTGCAGAAGTTGAGTCGTGCTGTGAGATGATATGTGCGTGAGTATTTTACTTGTGTGCAGTGTTAGAATAGTAGGAGATGTATGTGAGTAATTCAGAGGAGCAGTGTGTGAGTGTAGGTTTGTTTTGTGGTGTGAATGGAGCGAGAGTTGTTTATGTGTTAAGAAGGTGAAAAACAGCTATGTACATAATGTTAGGTTTGTCAATAGTAGTTTTATTTCATGACGGTCAAAATATTCTCAGTTTTATCGTAGTCCAGGGTTTTTAAGTATTTTTTTATTTCTTTATTACAGCTTGATCGAGTTTTTGGGTATAGGTTTAGAAATTTATTTAATTTGTTATAAAGATAATGCCCAAGGAAGCAAAAGAATCTCTTCGGGAGTGTGGATTTAAATTGAGCCGTGGGACATACCCTTCCCTTTCGACGGTTGTTTTTGAGTAGCTTAGTGTCAAACTGCAATTGAGAATGTTTTTTAAGAACTGTACGAAGTATGAATGTTTGTCTGACGGTGAGAGTGTCCCATTCTTTGTAGAGGTCAGTAGTTGGAAAACGAAAGGGGAGACCAGCTCCAACCTTGAGTATGGCACGCTGTGCCCTTTCAACTTCGATAAGGTGTGTTTTTGCAGCACCTCCCCATGCTGTGATGCAGTAATCAATAAGGGATTGGCAAAATGCATAGTAGACCATCTTAATAGTCTTTCGGTTGGCCGACTGTCGTAGATTTTTAAAAATGTATATTACTTTTCGCAACCTGGTCACGAGGGTTTCTATATGAGGTTTAAAGGAGATATGTTGGTCAATAGTGACTCCCAGGTATTTAATATTCTCAGTTACTTCAAGAGGCGAACAAGAGCACTGGGCATTTTCAATGCCACATGAGTGAGCAGTAATCGTTAGAGTTGAGGGTGGGAGCAAGTTAGATCTTTGAGTAAAGGTTATGTACTTAGTTTTAGAGACATTAAGAGTCAAAACATTGTCTTGCAGCCAGTTACTAACACGATTTAGACCTAGTTGTGCAACATCAAATACCTCCTCCCATCCGTCACCACCAAAGAACAGTGCAGTATCGTCAGCAAAGGTAATAATCTTGCCTTTATAAAGAGAAAGTTGGCAGAGGTCATTAATGTACACCAGGAATAGTGTTGGGCCAATTATACTACCCTGTGGTACACCAAAATCAACTGAGAGCTCGTCACTGAGTGAGTCGTTTATCCGTACTCGTTGTTTCCTGCCAGTAAGATAGTCCTCCATCAGCTTCAAGGTGATTCCTCTGATACCGAGCCGCTCAAGCTTTGTTAGAAGGTGCGGAATAGAGACTGTGTCAAAGGCTTTTGCAAGGTCGAGGAACACCGTTAGGCATCTCTTTCTGTCATCCAAGTTAACCACAATGGAGTTTATTAATTCTTGAACTGCATCATTGGTACTTTTGCCAGTTCTAAAACCAAATTGTGAAGACGAAAGGACATTATTAACTTCTAGGAACTTAACCAGACGTTGATTTATAAGGCGTTCCAATATCTTGGACAGAGCAGGTAGGATGGAGATGGGCCGGTAGTTATTGATACAGTCTTTTTTTCCAGCTTTATAAATGGACTTGATAACAGCTATTTTAAAAGCTTGAGGAAAAACTCCCGTTGAGATTGAGAGATTGCAAATATGTGTTATGGGAGAAGAGAGGTAGTTTGCGTATCTCTTAATGATTTTGCTGCTAATCTGATCAATTCCCACTGCACAATTCTCCTTAAGGCCTTTAATTAGGTTGCAAATTTCTTGTTCATCGGTAGCAAGAAGGACAAGCGAGTTTAAAGGAGTTACCGATGTGTGATCACTTCTATGGCAAGGTGTTGTAGCTTTCAGAGTGGAGATTTTACTAGCTAGCTTTGCTCCAACGTTCACAAAGAAGCTGTTAACGTCGTTTATGTCCACCTCGGCATTATTAGATGACAAGAGAGATGACGAGTAGTCTGCTCTCATGTCAGAACCGCTAATTTTTTTAATGACATCCCATAATTGTTTTTTGTTACCCTTTGTATTTTCAATCTCCTGTTTTTCATACCTCTTCTTTGCTTTTTTAAGCAATGAGGAGCAAAAGTTTCTGTAGCGCTTATATGTCACTTTTAGAATCTCGTCGTCAGGGTTACGTTTTAATTTTTTGTGCAAGTTATCCCGGTTTCTCATGCAGCGAGGAAGTCCCTTAGTTACCCATGGCTTGGTTATTAGTTTTCTTTTTGAAGTTTTAGCTATGCTGGTGTTATTTTTTATGGCTGTAGATAGCTGAGCCACGAGGAGATCAGTTGCTTTATTAGCGTCCTGATAGTCAAGGATGGGCTGATAATCAATGTTTTGTATTGCTTTGTCCAGATTGTCGTAATTAACCGAGCTATACGTTTTATTAAGATACTTCGTCCGTGTTTTAGGTTTACAACTAATAGCTACACTTTCGTGGTCAGTGATAGATGTTTCGAAGACAAAACAGCAGGCGTCCATTTTAGTTTTCAGCATCATGTGGTCTAAACATGTTAACCCATGAGTTGGCAGAGTATGAGCTGGGAGCAAGCCATGGCTAGCCAAACTGTTCAGGTAATCGTATGATCGTTTATCGGAACCGTTTGGAACTATATTGATATTTATATCACCACAAAAGAAAATGTTTTTAAAAGTTTTTAGATTGCTTAGTAGGGTGTTAATTGAATCGATAAATTTAACAGTGTTTGTTTGACTAGGTGGGCGATATAATCCTACAATGCAAGTATCTCGATCCAGCTTCAATACAAGGCAATTAGCGTCAGTAACTGTGGGTTCTTCAGAGATTACCTTAAGAAGCTTGTTATAATAGATGACAACTCCTTCATTTTGAGTTTTGTGTGAGGTAGTTGCTATATGATTGTAGTTTTCGAGAGAAGGGATGAACTTTGCAGACGGGAGCCAGCATTCTGTAAGTACTAAAATATCCCACATGTATCCTACATGTATCCCAGCAGTGCAGCAGTATGGTAATTATAGTCTGATTATGTTACGTATATACTTATAAGCACAAGTTTAATGTTTTTTTTTTTGTGTTCACAGTTTATTCCAGTATTGTACGTAGAATTTTTTATGCTAGAATTCCGGAAGAATTTTTGTATATTTTTCCAAAAAACGACGAAAAAGCAAACGTCAACTGAAGTATGACATATTCCACCACACTTCTTCTCTACAGCTTTTATTTTTCAAAGTACTTTGCGAATATTTTCTTGTAACATGTTTGTGGAAGTGAAAACCGTCATTAGTGTCCTTTCTCTGACTGGATGAATAGCCAAAGAAAAACACTTCCTTTTGATATTTTATACCTAGGTTCAAAAAATTAAAGTAAGAATTTCATAATACAATTATTCGTCGCTAGATACAAACTTTTAAAGTTACAAAGCTTTAAATTCCGTAATATTAAAATTTTGGGTTGTTCACCTGTTTCTGAGATTATAACAGATTTAACTAAAACATAAATGTTAACTAGTTTTCAGTAGAAAAGTACTTGTGCTTATAAGTATAGGTATAAGCACATAAGCACCTACTGAATAGAGCTTATTGTTAAAAAAAAGCATGTCCAGCCATTGTGTAACACGGTTTTTTTTTGGATGGGAAATCATCTAATGACTTCTCCCGCTCTGGGCGGAGCGGGAGGGCGTGTCAGACTTTTACTGACTAAAACCCACCCGTGTTCCTTCAGTTGCCCATGTGCCAGGGTCTCTCGCGACCCTGGCAGGGCGTAACACGGTTTCGATCACAACTTGAATCATGGGCGAATCATCATCATCATCATCAGCCTATAGCAGTCCACTGCTGGACATAGGCCTCTCCAATTGCACGCCATTCAGCCCGATTCTCGGCAACTCTCATCCAGTTGCTACCAGCCACCCTGCGAAGATCGTCGCTCCACCTAGCCTGAGGGCGTCCTACCTTACGTTTGCCGATTCGCGGTCTCCACTCAAGAACACGTCTACCCCAACGGTCATCGGTTCTACGGCCAATGTGGCCGGCCCATTGCCACTTCAGCTTGCTAATTCTTTGAGCTATGTCGATAACTTTGGTTCTCTGCCGGATCACCTCATTCCGAATTCTGTCCCTCAGAGATACTCCAAGCATAGCTCGTTCCATAGCTCGCTGAGCAACTTTGAATTGATGGACCAGCCGTACCGTGAGTGTCCACGTTTCGGCTCCGTATGTCATAACAGGCAGGACGCACTGATTGAAGACTTTCGTCTTTAGACTCTGCAGAATACGCGACGAGAAGACTCGACGAAATTTCCCAAACGGCGAATCACTAGTATTGAATAAATATTGAGAGAAGAGTCGAGCTCTCATTTGCATCCGTAATTAAAGTGAAAACTTTCAATCTGCAGCAATTTTAATTTACAATTTAAACGAAATTTTCTGCTCAAATTGATGGGAACGGCAGAGTTGAAAGTTCTACACTAAGCAATTTACGATATAAAATAAACAGATCCTACGATTTGCTTTTTATAAAAATGAGAAATAATACTTATCGCTTTTTTTTAACTTTTGTATTTACAGTACATATGTACGTACCTCTCTAATTATATTATTACATAGAGTCCTTTATTGGAGGACACGGTGGTGCTCTGCCTGGGTGGAGCATCACCGCATCCTCGTTGAGGCAAACGGCGGCGGCGATCTCTAACGTCCGGCATCTTCTCCAGGATAGTAAGCGAAATCAGCTCTGATTTCGTGATCCGGCTTCATCTCTCACAGACTTTGAATATTCGTATCGTTTAAAAATGTTTTTCGTAGCTTCGGTGCTATATTACGAATTTATTCATAACAAACAAAATTGCCTCTCTTGGTTTATAGAAAATTAAAAAGTCAGCAGTTTCATACGGATAACATTAAAGTAAAGTAAGGGAACAACATAACATCACACCATATATTTCCAGGAAAGGTTGGGTAGAGGTGTACCCATAGTACCTACATCTACATTACGTCAGTTATGTACAAGTTCACTTTTGTAAGGGGCGATGCCCAGCTGCCAGGGTCGCGAGATTGTTCAAACGAGATACCGTAGCCCTTGCATATGGGTAACTGAAGGAACACGGGTGGGTTTTAATCAGTAAAAGTCTGACACGCCCTCCCGCTACGCCCAGAGCGGGAGAAGTCATTTGATGATTTCCCATCCAAAAAAAAAGGGGTGATGCCCGGGGGACCTTATTGCCATCAACTGGGCACAAATCCAGACTTCGGGGAAGTCAGGGAAATGAATTGTTATACAAATTGACTATCAACTTCAATTGTCCGTATATTCAAGTCACAACTGTCATTATTACAGTCAAATCAATAGCTGTAACACATAATTTGACGTAGGTTGTTAATTCCGCTGTATTTACCTACATGAAGATCACGTCTTCAAAATTTTAATTCGTAATACTCGAAGGACAGTCGCTTCGTTCCTATAAATCTTATGTATTCCCTTTTGGTTTAACCGCCTCTACCAGAAGGAGGATTCCTAAGCTACTGAATATTTTACAAACTGTTGGTGCTTTTCTTGTGTTAATTATTGGCCACTGCATTGGCTTTTGGTTATTATTTTAAAATTCTAGCAACGTCTCGAGCTCACGCTGAAGTGCTTTTGTACGAAATTTAAGTTATAGGTCGGTTTATTTTTTACCCCTGAGACTATTTTATAGGGATGTCAAATATATTTTGCAAAATAGGGTTCAACAACCCGAACAGAATAAAAAAATGGAGAGCATTCCAAAATAGAATTCTTTCACCACTCCTTATTAATTACACCAAGATTTCGGGGTTTAACTCTAGCTGGATATAATGATATTCAAAGTGTACGCTAGTCACCAACGTTCGTTATAACTGGAATTTTATATAAGTGCTTTATGCCTTCTACATTCTTCAAGATATTATCTTTACAAAATTTTAAAAAAAAATAGCTCTACACAGAAAGGCAGTTGAGTAAGACACTGTTTTCTTGTAGATTTTAAGTTGATTCAGGTCATGTTATTTATCTTTGTTTTTTGAGGCTGCCTTTTGCCGGAGGAACGTCGTTTCAACTCATTCATCATTCAGAATTTTACTAAGCTTTGATGTTCTGGACAAAAAATACAGATTTTACTGTGGACACAGCTACAGCGTTAACATTTTGGTATTTCAACTCAGAAATAAAAACAAAGTAGTGTTCGTGTGCGCGTTTTTCATTGAGGCATTTTGTCAGTGTAAAGTTTGTTCAGTGTCGTTTATATTAGGTATCTACATCGATTTATAAAAGGTCAAAGAGCCAAGTAAATTACTTGTAAGTACATTTTATTTACTGTGTTTAAGTTATCGACCAACTAGAAACACAATAATCTTCCTTACATAATACAAATAAAAAACTGAAAACTACGCGACGGATTTAATGCGATTTTCATCAATAGACAGAGTGATAAAAGAGGAAGGTTTATATGTACACACCGCTCCAGGTCAAGTTATACATTTCTAGTTTTAACTGACCTCACATTGTACAAGCTTATCGTACAATGAGATGTCAGCTTATACTGGGAATGTATATTTTGATGTGGATGTGGCCGTGCGAACGAAGTCGTTGGCGAAAGCTAGTAATTAATTCATTTTTAGGTATCTCTAACTTGACATTTTGACAAAATGTTGTAATTTGTTGGAGACCTAAAGTGTAAACTAAGCCTAAGCCTGTATTTTTGAACTCCATTCCAGCACCCTAATTGTGGAACGCACTATCATTCAGAATCTGAATGGTATTGATGATTATTTGTAATCCATAGCATCATTTGTTAGAACAAATTGTCGGCTCAACAATGTAAATAACGCAATAAATGTTGTTTAACTATCAATATGAAACCAATTCCTACTGATAGCAAGTTACGCAATTACCCCTCTGGTCTTCCAATATGTTTTAAAGAAGAGATAGTCAATGTGATATAATTGTGAGTTATTGGTGATGTGTGGCTATTTCTGTGTGTATGTATTTATACCTGCATCTGTTGTACTTAAAGTACTTCATAATTATACAACATGATTATAAACATCTGGTTAGAGAACAAAATAAACCATCATACATACATATTTAAAGACGCAGTTCTCATCATCGTCGAATAACTTTTCGTCGGTAGGAGGCATTCTGGATACGGTGAAACAAGGATACAACAAATATAATGAACAATTAAAATACTACTTTATTATAAATTTATAACAAAACCACACACACAACGCCATAACAACTAAATGATTCGTTTGTATGCCAGTTTCAAGGAAATACAATCAATTAAAGAACTCTCTTTTTTTTTGTGGGTGGGAAATTATCACATGACGTCTCCCGCTCAGGGTGATGCGGAAGGGCATGTCAGACTTTTACTGACTAAAACCCACCCGTGTTCCTTCAGTTGCCCATATGCCAGGGCCACGGTATCTCTTTCGAACAAATCTCGCGACGCTGGCAGGCATCGGTCCTAGTGGTACGCTAGGATCGATGCCTTCAGTTGTTGCTGACATCTCTTTGAGGCGCACGTGGAACACTACGCGCCGTCGCCACGGGCCTGGTCCTTACCGGGCGGCGAGCTACCCATTGCTCGCCACCCGCAAGCCCGCGCCTACAGTGGCCGGGAGTCCTTAATCACCTCCCGACGCCCGGGGCGTCTCCTCCTGCGGCGGCTAGGGGCATGAGGGCGCTGAAAATGTCTCTCCCTCACGCGCCCCACCTCTTTCGCGAGCATTACTGCTTCACAGAAGGAGGTGACGGCTTCCCATGCCCACTCGCTCCATACCATGGCTTGCATCAGGGCCGGACGCGAGAGGTCGCTGCCGCCGATCGCCTCCACGCGGACACGATGGTACTCCGCCCAGGCAGGGCACACCTAGACCGTGTGCTCCACCGTGTCCTCCAGGGGACCCACACAGTAGTAACACCCGAGCGTTTCCTCCCGCTTTATCCGGAACAGGAACCTCCCGAAACAGCCATGACCGGTGAGGACCTGCGTAAGGCGGAAGGTGAGGACGCCGTGGTGGCTCTCTATCCACTTCTCAAATAGGGGACTTACCGCCGCAATTTCGGCGTGCCCAGCACTGGTTTGCGACAATCGTACCCACCATGTTGCCATGAGATCACACCGGAGCTCTGACCGCCGTGCCGCGATTTGTCGCGGCAGCGGAGTTTCGCCCCCCCCGTTTTCACCTCCCCGCGCCACTCCCACATATGCGCGAGGACAAAAATGCCTAATTTTTTTCTAAACTTTTTACAATTATGTCCAGTCTCACTTTGCAGTAATTTGCCGTACATATAAGCTGCAAAATATAAAAAGCCTACATTTACGCTCGAATTTACTATTGTAGGTAGGTACTTACGAATTTCATTCATAATTTACATAGATACTTACGAATTCTATACATAATTTTGATACTTAGCTTATCGTGTAGAACTTCTGTGGCAAAGTAAACGCAACCAGAATCAATTCGTGTAAATATTAGTGCAGCAAATCTTGAAGTTCTTGGTTTATGTCTCTTGTAAGCTTAGTAGTTTCACCAATATTAAGTTAGTTAAACGGATCGGAATCAGAGTACCTATCTACCGAAGCATGAATAGTCGGGTGAATGCAAGGCAATTGCATGCAGCTGAGATGACACTATTCCACCACACTTCCTTCTTATATGTGTAGTGGATGTATTACGCAAATGTATAGCATTAGAAATGAGTAGATACATAAGAGGTGGAACAGTAGTGGTCCAGTGGTATCGGCATGAACTTAAAAGATTGTGGGTTGTGAGCTCGAACCTTTTTTTTTTTATTCGTTTATTCGTAGATATTAAACATAAAATGTAATACAATTCTTCTGCCAAACTGCAGTACAGTTTGTCGGCAGTGTTCTCGTGGATACAGCTTTTAATATCTAAGTATAACAAAAAGGGGTTCACAAAAAAATAAAAAACACAGCACATGATGGGCTCAGGTCGTCTTGCCCACCAGGCTGGCATGAGCAACGTAAGCACACAACCCACTCCTCCCGACCGCCGCCACACCCCCCCGCCGGAGGGAGACAAGCAACCCAGCGCGAGCGAGACGCCGCGACGACGGCCGCTCGAGCGGCGACAAACGACAACAACCAACAACACACGCCTCGTGCGCATGCCAGACTGGTCGACTCACGCTTGCCTCACAAACGTATTAGCTAGCTAAACTCCATTTATAATAGCACTAGACAGAAGTTAAAAAGGTTCTATTTGATGTACACTTTGTAAAAAATAAAAAGTACATTAAACTTGTTAAAGTTACGATTACTGCCAAAATTATTAAAACTCCTTATAAACCAGCGCTCACACTAAATTGCAATCATATTAACCTTCTATCCTATGAATAAATGGAGTTTAGGCTCTTACGCTAAGGACATAAACCTAAATAGTGCTTACGTAGGACATTTTTTAAAACATTTTTGGAGACTACTTCAGTTGCAATTTGAGGTAATTCATTTAGTAATGTTGGAATTAGCCATCGCTGCGTTCTTTGACCAAAATAATTTGTTATTTTAGGGACTAAATATTTGCTTCTTTGTACGGGTTGGCCGGTTATACACTCTCTCAATTTTGTGTTCGTTTTTATTGTGGTGTCCTAATATTATAGATAACTTGACTTTTTTTTGTATAGGTAATATTCTGCAAATTTTAAATAATTTCTCGTACTCCTTATTCAGTTTGTCTTTGGTTGCCTTGTTTGATAATAATTTTAATAATCTAATTTGCAATTTTTTTATTTTGTTTAAATGTACCGGAAACGTCAGCCCATAAGCAGCCAACCCGTAATTTATTGTTGCATCTGCGAGTGCGTGGTAAAGAACGTACAATATTCGCTTAGTAACTATATATTTTAACATATAATATAATTTACATAGATACTTACGAATTCTATACATAATTTTGATACTTAGCTTATCGTGTAGAACTTCTGTGGCAAAGTAAACGCAACCAGAATCAATTCGTGTAAATATTAGTGCAGCAAATCTTCAAGTTCTTGGTTTATGTCTCTTGTAAGCTTAGTAGTTTCACCAATATTAAGTTAGTTAAACGGATCGGAATCAGAGTACCTATCTACCGAAGCATGAATAGTCGGGTGAATGCAAGGCAATTGCATGCAGCTGAGATGACACTATACCACCACACTTCCTTCTTATATGTGTAGTGGATGTATTACGCAAATGTATAGCATAAGAAATGAGTAGATACATAAGAGGTGGAACAGTAGTGCTCCAGTGGTATCGGCATGAACTTAAAAGATTGTGGGTTGTGAGCTCGAACCTAGGCAGGTACTGTGAAAGAAAACATCGTGAGAAAAACGGCTTGTCCTAGAACCAAGAAATCTAAGACATGTGAACATCAGGCAACCTGTACAGAACCCACGTTATGAATGATGGTCAACTCCCTCTCACAAAGAGGAGTCTGTGTCCCAGCAGTGGGAACATAATAGGATGATTGTGATACATAATTGGAAGTCTGAGAGTGGCACCAGTGTCCGAAAAGTTGTGCGAAATTCGGTACTTATGTATGGAGGACAGGGTAAAATGTTGTGAGGAAAGTTTTGAGACCACAAAATCTATGATTGGACTGTGCAAAAGATGATATGGCCCGAAAACCAACCTACCGAGATGACGGCTAATAGAGAAATATGGCCGATCCTAAATAAATTGAGATAAGGAGAATTAAATTGAAATTAAATTGAATACCTTTGCAGGTGCTATTAGCGCCATATTTATTCATTTATAATTTTACATTCTGCTAGACATTGATATCGGTCTTGGCTTCGTTTCTTAGGTTCCTGTAAATTATTATCAGAAATGTGTTAGTAGAATCCTGGATTTATAACCGATAGATGGCAATAGGCTCTCCATTCCTGAACTTAAAAATAATTAGTGAAATATGGTTTCAGTAACAACGGTACAACTTTGCCTATTCCTTCGGGGCAAATAGGCGTAATGTTAGGCGTGTTGTTTTTTAGACGTTACATTATTCAAGTATTCGTTTCTGAAAATTACGGCCAGAAGCGGATATACTTATACCTAGGACTTGATTGATTTTGTTGTAAACAAGTTGAGTAATCTCACAGGACCTTCAAAAAGTCTTTAATCGGGTGTTAACCTTTATACCCACCGCATTTTGAGGTTCAATCAGACCGTTTTTAGGGTTCCGTTGCCAAATGGCAAAAAACGGAACCCTTATAGATTCGCCATGTCTGTCTGTCTGTCTGTCCGAGTATGTCGCAGCCACTTTTCTCCGAAACTATAAGAGCTGTGCTATTGAAACTTGGTAAGTAGATGTATTCAGTGAACCGCATTAAGATTTTCACACAAAAATAGAAAAAAAAACAATAATATTTGGGGTTCCCCATACATAGAACTGAAACTCAAAATTTTTTTTTTCATCAAACCCTTACGTGTGGGGTATCTATGGATAGGTCTTCAAAAATGATATTGAGGTTTCTAATATCATTTTTTTTTAAAACAATAATATTTGGGGTTCCCCATACATAGAACTGAAACACAAAAAAAAATTTCATCAAACCCTTACGTGTGGGGTACCTATGGATAGGTCTTCAAAAATGAAATTGAGGTTTCTAATATCATTTTTTTCTAAACTGAATAGTTTGCGCGAGAGACACTTCCAAAGTGGTAAAATAATAATAATAATAATAATAATAATAACCCCGCAGGGCAGCATGTGGCGTGCTGTTGGGCAGTAGCGACCCCACGGACCCTATCTCCCGGGAGAATTCTTGTTCCTCATCTCTGGCTTGCCTTTATTGGCCGGCTGGAGTGAACACTGAAGAGGTTCAGAGCTCCCACCTCATTCTTGCCTTTATTGGCCGGCTTGAGTGGAGATTCGCAAGAGCAAACGTGCTCGGGGAAAGGAAGTATTCCAGTAAGTGCTCGTAGGGATCTTGACCATCTTCCGGGCTCTGGGATTGTTCTGAAAGCCGTGGAATACCTCTCCACTTCTCAAGCACCTCAGGAAGTGTTGCCCCCTTGTCGCTGCGTCACTATGTGCCAGTGACGGTTTCCGGGGGCCCATTATTGAGTGTGCAAGTCACCCCCTGCCATTTAATCCGTGTAAATTTAAAACATTGATGCGGCAGGGGCCATAGGCTTTCCATAGTTCTTGGTAACCAGTCCATTTTAGCCAGCCAAATAAATAGTCCAGCATCTTGGTTTCCACATCCTGCAATAGTCCAACACCGGCCGGGGGTTGTCCTTGGGTGCACTTTGCACAGTGCATACGGGGATAATCGTCGGTTAGTGCCTCACGTCATCTAAATTTTCTAAGGGGCCTCTGCGAGTTGGCTTCGGCCCCTCGTACGCCTTCCAAAAGACCGGGATCCTAGGATCCCGAGATATATTAACAGATAAATAATAATAATAATATTCCACAACTATCACACAACGCCATCTAGTCCCAAGCTAAGCAGAGCTTGTGTTATGGGTACTAGACAACTGATAAACATACTTATATATTTCTAAATACATACATATTATAGATAAATTACACCCAGACACAGAACAAATGATCGTGCTCATCACACAAACATTTGTCCTGTGTGGGAATCGAACCCACGACCTCCGGCATAGCAGTCAGGGCCACTAACCACTAGACCAACAGGCCTGTCCCCCCCCCCCGTAACTTCTAAAATAAGGGAATGATAAAACTAAAAAAAATATATGATGTACATTACCATGAAAACTACCAACGAAAATTGGTTTGAACGAGATCTAGTTAGTAGTTTTTTTTTAATACGTCATAAATCGTAAACCACAATTTACCTTTCATTCAGTCAACACAAATATAAAAATTAAAAAAAAAACATTTCATTTCATAAACGATGATGACGAATGATGATGATGATGACCTGCAGGTTTGTACGGAACCCTCGGTGCGCGAGTCCGACTCGCACTTGGCCGGTTTTTTTTTTTTATGGACATCCTAATCGAGTCTGGGCCAGAAGACTGTTAAACAGCGTTAGTACTTTTAAATTGAATCGACTCATTTTACAGCGGCGGTTGTCGGATAGCGACGGTAATAGGCGCCAACCTTTATAGGTCGTGTATTAGAAAATATTACGTTATGAGAAACAAGCAGAGTACAATCTGAATTTATTGACAAATTCTAAACTAACGCGAGTGAAGCTGCGGGCAAAAGCTCGTAATAACATCAATAATCTTATAATCATGATCTGAAAGACACGTGGCGCCATCGATTATCAAAAGAACGTTTTTGTTGTTTACTTCGGGAACCGTAATTTTCTTCGATTTGAAAGGTAGCCAGCTATGACCGAAACTCTACTTATACCTGACAATGTATAAGGAAAATTTCACTATGATAGGTTCAGAAGTTTAAGCGTAAAAACTAACAAACAAAGAAACAAACAAACTTACTTTCCTATTTATAATATTAGTTAGGATTAGGATGAATTATATTTAGCTATTAAACTACATCTGCCGGCTATGTAACACGCTTGCACTTGCTAGTCATAAGCGATAGAGTTCGTCTTAGACATTCTCGTCTTCGATCGAATAGTTTATCTGAGGACATACAATATTTGCTACGGATAGAGAACCGATTAACCATCGCTTCAAAACGCCCGAATCAGTTCCGAAATAGTAGAAACCAATCTGTTGGCAGATATCCAAGTAACTACCTAAATGTTTCAGTTGAACGGCTTCTCAACTGTATCTCGTAATTTTTAAACGTCTCGAGTAAGACCCGGAGCTATAACTGTAGTGAGAGTAATAAATGCGAACCCAATCCCAGGCAATAAAGGTTTCGTGAAAGTTACACAAACGTAAACGTCTTGGTGTTCCAAAAGAATTCAATTATGTATAAGAGATTTTCAAGCAATATATGTGCCTGAAGTTTGTTTAATGAAGTATTTAGATCGTGCTGTAATTTTATGCAAAGAATTTAAATAAGACTCTTATTGTACAAAAATATGATGGAAGTTGTCTTGAAAATGTGATTAGGTATAGACATTCTGTTATGCGACACTTGCGCAGCAGTTCGACAATCTATGATTTGATTATTTTATAATATCATATTGTGCCCGTTCTTTATGCTGCTGCATGCTTGATTGTATTTTCTGCACTAACCAAACTAATGTAGACTTGAAATTATTTAAAACCATCACTAGCCGGCAAAAAATATTTTGAGATAGGTAAAACTCGAGAACGATTAACCAAAATAACATAATAATAATAAAAAAGTAGGTCATTCATCACATAGTAACTGAAACGATCTTTCATATTTTGCATTAAAACTTATAACAGTGCAGTATTTTAACTACGAAAGAACGTCTATCAAAGAAAGTAAGTCTGCGAAATCGTGATTTCGTATACGGCCTCTTAAATTACAAAATTTTCGGCCATCAAGTTACAATTTTACAAAGTATCCACAATCACAAGACGAAGTACCTAATTGGTTTTAGTGAAGTCATTTCATCTGAAAAATGTATAAGCTTTCGTCTTACTTAATATTCCTGTCGTATTGTGAAAGAAAACTTTAAATGTTTTATTTAGGTTTCTCATTTTTAAAATGAAAGCTTATTTTTACGACACAATCTCCTTTCATCTTAAATTGTTGATTTTTTCATAATTCTATGTTATCTTTAATACTAAGTAGGTACTTGGGTAAATAAATAACAACTGTAAAAGGGTTAACTTAACAAAAAAAGGCATGACTGTTCCCTTCAGTCTTTTACTTCGCGTAATTTTTTCAGAGGGTACTATTTTGTCTGTGTCCTATCTCATTTAGGATTAGCATAAAAACTTAACTAAGTCGAAAACGTACCTACTTGAAGCGCTGAAAGAACATGTTTATACATTTCATTGCGCGATCCACGTCTCACAGTATGGAGTGTTACGTCAATAAAAAGTTGACAACGAGGGCTTTCGACATAAGATTCCACTTCCAAATTTTCAACTTCCACCTCGAAAGCAACGAACAAGATTCTTTCTTGCATTCGTATTTCGTTATTTATTACTTTTTCATAACTCCTCAGAGGCCCTCGAAGTTTCTGTCCACAGATCGTGAAAGATTGTTATGTCGAAAGGTAGGTTGTAGATGGTACTCGAATTGCGAACGGTTCAATGAAACTGCGTTCACAGCTTGTACGAAAGCCACGTCAAGGCTTTGGACCTTTTATGAGTGGCTTTTAAGTGTTCGCTTTTTTAATGTCTCCTTTTGTATCGTTCCACGAGAAGTGTTGCGCGTTCATGTAGAATATTGTGGACCTGATTATTGCATGGTGTTTTTTCAGATTCAAAAACCCATTTTATTAACCTCCGACGTAAAAGAGGGGTGGTATATGTTTGACCGTTATGTGTCTGTCTGTGGTACCGTAGCTCTTTAACGGGTGAACCGATTTGAGTACGGTTTTTTATTTCAAGGAGAGTGTCAGCGGTGCTTATTGGAAATGTATTATCAAAATCGGTTCAGCCGTTTCAGCCGTTTCAGCTGTTTCTTTTGATCAAAATATTATATGAAACTTCTAATTAAACTAAAAGGGCCAATACGTATTTTTTTTTAACTTTTAGAGGTTTTTACTTTATTCGGGGGTTTAAAAAAAAACTAGTTTAAAAATGCTGCTCCTGTTTTATACCATCCCCATAAAGTTACATTTAATCGATATAAATCTCTTGTATATCTTACATTTCCATATTACAAAGTTTATGATTTCTATTGTAAGCTAAAGTAAATTTAGAGTGGAATCTGTTGGCCACTCGGGCTGTGATATCTTCATTTTATTCGTGAACTGGTAACGGAGAAAACACAAAGACAATTTCCTGCTGATAGTATTTATAGTTGTAAACTCAAATCAAAAAGGTTTCCTGTGCAGATACCGTGTGGGCCAGATACCGGTATGATTTATAGAGTTGACAGCTCAGGTGGAAGTTGTTTCGAATCCTGCGCTCTCACTCTCTCTCCTGTGAACAAAATTGTAACATGAGATTATCTATACATATAATAAAATTGTAGCTAAATTAAAACGGTTATTTTAGCAAAATTTCGACAAAGCATGTAAGTGGTTTGATGATTGCTTTGCTGTACCTGTAGTTGTCAGTTCGATTCCAAACTGTTGGTATATTTGTCTTTATTTTTTACATTTTGTAAAAAATGTGAATTGTGTTCGTACAATGTATAAATTTACTAAAAAGGAAAACTTCGTAAGCAATGGGAAATTGCTACGCCCCAAGTACTTAATATTGACAAATCAGATCATTTTAGAGCTAAACTACAAGAATTAAGAATGTACTACAGGTCAAAATATAAATCGAATCTAAACACAATATTTGATTTCTAGTACTTTTATAAGCATATTTAAAGTGTTGTTGACCTATTAACATTACAAAAACAAATATGTTTGAAATGTGCATTATTTAAACATATGTATATGTTGTATAAAAGCTTCTACCCACGGCTTCGCCCACGTGTATATCGGAAATTATCGCACCGGAACGTGCTACCAGGACGAAGACGTGCCATCCACCAACCCATACTGAGCCCGCGTGGTGTATTATGGCCCACTCTTTCTCACAGAGAAGAGTAATTATTCCCCTATTTATTTAGGAAGAAGAATTGTGTCGCAACAGTAGGAAGATTATAGGCTAATTTTGATGCGTTGTGTGTGATTATAATGAATTATTTGAAATACTAAACGTGTCGACATCGACCACATATTACCTTTTAAAATTTCAAATTTTAATAACTTAGCGGGTGTTAAGATTTAAATGAAATATTAGGTTGGGGAAAAAGTCTTTTCGCATTATAGTATGTATGAACTTGTAATAAAATCTCTTTGGCTATACTATTTGTATCTGGCTGGTTTTGGTATCATTGAAAGTTTAAATTTTAAAGAACATAATTCCAAATTCAAATTAGGAAAATGTGTGATTTTCATTTGTTTTTCGTACCGTCAAGATGAGTGAATCTAATGAAGAAATTCGATACATTTTAAAATTTTACTACAAAAAAGGTAAAAATGCAACGCAAGCCGCGAAAAAAATTTGCGATGTTTATGGACCTAGTGTAGTGTCTGTGAGAGTAGCACAAATTTGGTTTAAGCGTTTTCAATCCGGAAATTTTGATGTCAAAGATGCACGTCGCTCTGGTCGCCCTATTACGGATAAAATGGATGCCATTTTTGAAAAAGTGGAGCAAGATCGGCATACCAGTAGTTACGACGTAGCTGAAGAACTGGAAATTGACCACAAAACAGTTTTGGCGCAATTGAAAAAAACTGGGTACACAAAAAAGCTCGACATTTGGGTACCTCACGAGCTCACTGAAAGAAACCTAATGAACCGTGTACTCATTTGTGATTCTTTATTACGACGTAATGAAACCGAACCATTTTTGAAGAAGCTGATAACTGGTGATGAAAAGTGGATCACGTATGACAAGAACGTGCGAAAAAGGTCGTGGTCAAAGGCCGGTCAGGCTTCACAGACTGTGGCGAAACCCGGGTTAACTCGCAACAAGGTGATGCTGTGTGTGTGGTGGGATTGGAAGGGCATTATTCATTATGAGCTGTTACCACCAGGCAGGACCATCGATTCTGAACTCTACTGCGAACAACTGATGAGATTAAAGCAAGAAGTTGAGAGAAAGCGGCCGGAATTAATCAACAGAAGGGATGTGGTTTTTCATCATGATAACGCTAGACCTCACACATCTTTAGCCACCCAACAAAAATTAAGAGAGTTTGGCTGGTAGGTGTTAATGCATCCGCCGTATAGTCCTGACCTTGCACCTTCAGATTTCCACCTGTTTCGGCCTCTTCAGAATTCTTTAGGCAGTGTCAGGTTAACATCACGAGAGGACTGCTAAAACCACTTGTCGCGGTATTTTGACCAGAAGTCCCAAAATTTCTATAGCAATGGGATCATGTCCCTACCTACAAGATGGCAAAAAGTTATCGAACAAAATGGTACCTACATACTTTAGTTAAATGTAAATAAACTTTATTAAAAAATGTTTTGAATTTTCTTAAAAAATGCGAAGAAACTTTTCCCCAACCTATTATCATGTGAATTTTAATAAAATCATCCTCTATTTTACCCCCTTAGGGAAAGATTTTACAAAAATACTGAAACAATTTTTTTTTCTTCTTAACCAAAAGCATAAATTTTAATCTTCATAAGTTATGATATTTACATTCTTTCTTCGCCTATATCACCCCTTTTCAAGATTATTTTTGAGACCAACTGTAGCCTTCGTCCTTTTCCCATGATGCCATTTATCTCCTTATCAAATTTGAGTGAAATCAGTGGTTTAGGCGTGAAAATGAAAAGATAACATACAGAAAGAAAGAGTTACTTTCGAATGTATGATATTAAAATGGTTTGTAACTGTGTGAACGGGCCATTTTGACGTCCCAAAAATGATATAGCTGCAGCGATCAACTACAGTATTCTTTCGTAAATTGAGGCGAGCAAACGATATACACCTCTATTAACACTTGTGAAGCAAGATAACGCCGCACATTACCTCGTAGAATTTCTGAATTCGCTAACGGTAAGTACACTGCTGAAGGTAGGGGTCCCTATTGTGCTCCTTCGGAACTTATGTAACTCTGCCAAAGCTGTGTAACTAAACCCAATTCAAAGACGTGTAATTGCACAGAAACGGCATCGAGGTGGAAATTTACACAGGTTGTGGCGCAGACGAGATTGTGTTTATACCTCGTATATCACTAATTCACAATAATGATCCTTTCCAGTTTAAGCGCGTGCATTTTACTTTGAGCATATACTTAGCTATGACTATCAACAAGTCACAGGGGCAGACACTGAAAGACATTTTCTCCCGGACATCTGTACGTAAGCTACGCACACTGCCGGGCTCGCGAGACCTGCCGCGGTCGCGAGATTATTCGAAAGAGATACCGTGACCCTGGCACATGGGTAACTGAAGGAACACGGGTGGGTTTTAGTCAGTAAAAGTCTCTGACATGCCCCCCGCTCCGCCCAGAGCGGAAGAAGTCATTTGAGGATTTCCCATCCAAAAAAAAAAAGCTATCCACAGCTGTCCTGACTCTCTATTTTTTTATTTTTGACTGCTACAACAAACACAAAACAAAACTACAAACAACACTACAAATGTAGTATAACAAATTGTATTTTTTCACGCGAATTAAGTCGCGAACAGAAGCTAGTTGGGAATCAAGTTGTGAAGACGATCGAATGTAAAATAAAAAATGAAATATTAATTTCAGTACAGAAAAAGGATGTTTTCAGCACCCTTTTGTTAAGATGGTACTCAAGTTTTATGAATTTTTAAGCAGTTTTTGCAAGAAAATCTTCCGCCGCTGGCAAGTAAGAATTTTATAGTTCTTAATGGCGTTTAATATTTTTAAAAGTCAGTCTCTAATAAGGCCAGATATTATTACACAATTGTGTGATTCTTTCGACAAAAATAATATATGAAATCAGTTTTAACAAATTATTTACAAAGCAAGAAATACTTGATTTATAAGCCGATGTCAGCAAACCTGACCCGAGGCCAAATATAAACAAGGATAACTTCCAAGCTTTACTTACTAAAGTTCTATAGCGTTAGAGGTATTTTGTAACTATTGTGTAACCGTATAATATAAATATGTAGCTACTTGGGTCTGTATTTTTATGATTTGTAATGTTAGCTAGTGTCAATTAATTTCATTTAATAAGATTAAAATTTTGTGAATTCATAACTTGTCTTTTTATGAGATCCTGTTCGATTTTCAAATCGTGCAGTTTTATTGGGTTTTCTATCTGGAATTTCTCAGTAGCAGCCTACAGTCTGTCCCTATTACATGGAAGTTATATTTTATGTTATGTTATCTTTAATTCCGTTCCATATGTGTCCTGGATGTGAAGAATAGCACCATCCCATGTCTTCCCGTGGGTGTCGTAGTAGGCGACCGAGGGACTAATTACAAAATGGGCGTTCTCTATGCATTTTACAACCATACTGAGATCGTCATTTCGCTTGCCAAGCGTGGTGATTACGCACCCCATTTTAGGGGTCTATATATGTCCAGCAGTGAACGTCATGGCTGAAATGATGATAATGAAGATCTTTTGATTCCAATTATGAGACTTCTCTTTTATGTAAAATTGTGTTGTTAAACTGGAAAAAAAGAAAAATCTAATATGAAAGATATTGCTATTTAAGTGTGTTACACAACGACCCGCAGTAGGTATTGTTTAATTCTAGAAGAACTGACCACGTCCGTGAAACAGCCAGACAGTACGGTTTTATTTTCTTTCTATTATTCTTACTACAAATGCGGATGCGATTTCCTGATTTTTGCGTCTGCCGTAGGCTACGCAAGTGCGGCATTCGTGTAGATCGATTTTGTGTGTGATGTTGTAAAAGCAGAATATTTTTCAAATATTTTCGCAATTAAGTAGAGTTTGAATTTGATTTATGAACTCATAGTAATATGACGTAACTGAATTCGAAGGACATTATTTTTTACTGGTAAGATCTGAAACATGCTTAGAAGCAAAAAGCCTGACTTTAACATAGGCCCTGTGCCAAAGATTTCCAGTCTTTTTCTGTTAATAAACCGACGCGCATTACAGACCTAACCCTACTAAAACACAGACAGTCGCTTTATCCGAGATACGAGTAAACCCCAACATCGACAGACAATTGTCCTACATTTATATATATACTTGGTCCTACATTTTGCGACCCACCCATGCTTTGCACGGATGCCCGGATGGGTGATGTGGAACCATGTCACGAAATCTAAATTACCGTGCTTTATCTAAGTTAAATAATAATGCATTATACACAAAAACCTTCTCAAATAAATATTCTAAATAATGGTAATAAACGCATCAAAATCAAATGCGACAAGTGACTTTGTTACAAATTATTTGTATTATAAATAGATACACAAATCAAAATGTGTCTCAAGGATTAAAAAAAAATTACAAAAATAAAAAAGGTTTATTTAGATTGATTAAATAAAATAAACTTCTTTACTAACTCTTTCAGTCACGCTTTTACATAAAGAATATTTGGAAACTAAAACTGTCTCAAATTCAATAAATCACCATTCGGTCTCTTCTTGTTAAGTATGGTTCAGTTCAGGCTTTTATGATGATTCAAGTTTTTATGATGATTAAACCGATTGTGCCTACATGGCACATATTTTAATAAAAAAATTGGAAAGAGTTGGTTAGTGACACTAACCACCAAGACTGAAAGAGTTAATGCTTTAACTCTTTGTTTTAGCATTAATAAAGATTTAGCGATTTTTGCTTATGCTACATTTCTCACCTTGACATTAAAATGTAATAAAAAGAAAAAAATAAAAGTCCTTAATGGTTTTTTTGCGTAAAATTAAATAATTAGCCATCATGTACGGAATACTTTTTGGGCCTCAGAAAAATTTAACTTATCTGAAATGGTTTCATTATCAAGTTTTAGAGACCACTCATTCTAATCTCGCTGTTCATCAACGATCGCGGTCAATGATCTTGTGAGCGTGTGGTGATGCAAGCTCGCCCTCCATATTACTCTGCCACGCTGCCAGTAATACGGTAATATGTTGCCTATAACACCCTGCTTAGTGCCCAGAACGATAGCCGCAGCACGCCATTGCAGGTACCAACATTCCTGCGGTTTCGATCATTTCATCTTGGCTCAAATGACGTTATTTGTTATTGATTTCTCTCTGAAGTATGGTACAAATTTTACTAATTTGGTCTCAAACCCGTAGCTTGTTTATTTAGGGATTATATTAAATAGGACTTTACAGAATATTTTCATCTTTTGCCTGAACTTCAAAAACTAATCCCTTTTCAAACGACAATATTTAAATAGCATCCATTGGAGTTACAAAAAAATATAATTATTAAACCTGATTAACTACCAAAAACATCTTTGGTCGAGCACGTTTTTGCAAAAGACGAAAATCTCCTGTGACGTCGTAATCCTATATCGACGGTGATATCAAATAACATAAGGGACAGGTATTTAAAACTCCCTTACGATATTTGAAGTTTCCATCTTCGATATAATCCTGTAACGATATAATTATGATATAAAGATATCGATAATAGTTGTTATGTAACAGCGACGTACCGAAATTAACATGATATTTGATATTTCTAATTAACTAAACTAGAGCTAGATGTAACAAGAAACACCACAAGTGTTATGAAATACCAGTATACATTTTCATCAGTGAAATTCGCTTCGCTGGAAATTAGTACATGACATACGATACAAGAAATGATTTAATTAAAAGGTAACCACGGTGAACGGCCTCAAAGTTATGCAAGCGAATAACTTACTTGTGAAATTAAATGATAATTTACGAGTATTTGCGCAATAAAATCCTTTTGATTATATATTGCTCTTTATCCTGTTTTGAATTTCATCGAATTCAGTAAAACATTTTTTTGGTGAACGAATTCGTGATTGAGTATGTATTTAATCTACTACATACATAACCAAGATATAAAAAAAAGCATTGCGAAAACATTGTATATCTGTTTGGCGTAAATAAATGGGCTACGCAGCAAGCTTGGCGTAGCGGTTTCGTAGCGGTCTCGTAGCTGTCGCGTAGAGTCAGGCAATGACCATTTATTTTATTTTCTTTCCGTTGCTAAGAGCCCGGCTCTAGACTTTCACATTGAGTGCCCTTACCAGGCTGATATGTCACCAGACATACAAGATAGCACAGATTTCTTTACTTGTACAACAAAAAATATTTCGTTTCATTTGCAATAAGTGAAGTTCAAAACATTGTAGTATCAAATCGGTACATTGGTTCCTCTCAAGTGCTTTTTAGAAATTGGAGGAGTTTGTGGTGCATTGAATAGTCGAAATATTCTGAGTCTAGCTGAAAAAATTCGAAATATTGAATAAAAGCGTAATCTAGGAATCGGGACAGTGGTATCGTCAGTATGCATTATTTATGAAGCAATCTGTTCCCATTTTTACCGTCATGTTTTTTATTGAAAACACATTTAATTTATGTATTTAAATTCATATTAACTATGGCTACTTCATAAATGTTTCTCTTGTTTTGGTAACAAATTATTCATTTATGGAAACGCTTTAAAGAGCACACGCCATAACAACAGTCGTTTTCACTTAATATACTTCCCATAGGTACACGTAAGTGCTTACTTACCTTCGAGGGATGTAATAACACATATACTCGTATGATTACCAAAATAGATAAGTAACCAGCGTCGTCGGATATAATTGAAGTTAAGTAAAAAGCCATGTTTTCGAATATTTAGTTTAATTATCTGGAAAGAAACAGCCTCAGTAAATGAAATTCTCTACTATTTCTGATGATCGTGGTTACTTATCTCTTTTGGTGACTGTACATGTATACATACATAAAATTGTAGGAGAATGTTTTTAACTTCCCGTGGGGTAGGCAGTAACTAAAAGACGCTATCTGTTACAATTTAATATACAACATGTCCCGTAATTAACGCACACCCTCTTAAGTGGTCATTGTACTGATCATTATGAACAACTTTTACTATGGGACCAAATCTGAAATCGCGAAAAAAAAATCAGCTGTTTCATACATTTTGGTCGAGTACGTATTGAATTTTTGAATGAAACAGCTGATTTTTTTTCGCGATGTCAGGTTTGGTCCCATAGTAAAAGTTGTTCATATTGATGAGTACAATGACCCCTTAAGAGGGTGTGCGTTAATTACGGGACATGGTGTATAACTAGCTTTTGCCAGCGGCATCACATGCCTGGAGGTCTGAAATTATCTCGCGGGAACGTGCAATCGGGATAAAAAGTACCTTATGTGTTCATGCAAGTTATAAACTATCTGTGTGCCATTTTCATCCAAATCTATTCAGTCGTTTTTGCGTAACAGAGTAACAAACATCCATACATCCTCAAAAACTTTCAAATTTATAATATGAGTAGGAAAGGATGTACCTGTACATCCCATTTTATTCATACCATCCTTATCCTTCCGTACTCCGTAATAACACATTTTCCGAAATTAAATATATTTGACTGCCTTCTGTGGAGTAGAAAAATTGTGTCCCCGTTTCCAAGTACCCACCTACCTATAGAATACTAATTAATCATACTTCAGTTACCTATTCATTTCTTTTTCCTTTCTGGTTGGTTAACCGACACGGAAAAATGAACCACTCTAGCAATTTCGTTTGACCTATTTTATAAATTCGTTTTATTATCGAAGCGTGGCGATTTGAATTTTTCACATCACGACGTTGAATTAATATCGTCGGTGTGGTTGCGACGAAATATTAAGCTTTTTATGTGTCTTTGAGGCACGTATGGGTAGTTTTCATTAATAGTTTTTTTTGTTTGCCTTTATTTAATACTGAGTGTTCTATTTAATTCTGATAAATTTTTGAGCCGTAAGGTGAAATGCGCCAACTAAGGTAACACTTAAAATTGAAATTTTCTTGCAATTTGTACGTCAGTGTTAGGTCGTATGTTTATCAAATTATGATTCACAACCATAATATCTAAGTATTTACATAATAATTAAAATCAATAATACAACTCTGTTAGTTAGGATTGGTCTTAAATGTCATATTTTCATGAAATAATCATGTAGATAGCTATAATTATTATTATTTGTTCTGTGTCTGGGTGTAATTCATCTATAATATGTATGTATTTAGAAATATATAAGTATGTTTATCAGTTGTCTGGTTACCATAGTACAGGCTCTGCCTAGTTTGGGATCAGATAACGTCGTTTTGGTTGTCCTAAGATATTATATTATAGTTAGTATATTGGGTATTTATGATATTTATTATTGTGTCTTAGCAGTCAGGGTCACTAACCACTAGACTAACAGGCCTACTCAATACTAAACATGAATATTTATATAACCTTTGCAAATCTTATAATCTTACTGACGATACAAATCTGCGCTTATTCTCGTCTCGTTACGTGGGCATCTGAGATCATAACAGTCCCTTGTTAGTAAAGCTTAATATAAATATACTTGTAGGTTAATCTTTAAGGTAACATCAGATCCCGGAAGATGTGTTCCTAATTAGGTCACGCCCACGGCTTACTGCTTCACGTGGAGGTGAAATAATTGAATTATAGCGTATCTTCTTCCCTCAATCAGCGCAGTTTTCAATCGACTGGAAAAAGTAGGTTCACTGTAAATCTAAAAATGTAAGACCTACATTTGTGATTCTGTTCACAAATTTTATATTAAATCTATTTCTGTAATTTACCTGCAGCTCGTCGTCGTTACTTGCAATACTGAATTGAATTACCGGTAGAAGCTACATTAGGTAACGACATCATTCTTTGTGCTGAAGGGTAAATTATACTATTTAATGGAACCAAACCAAGTAACCAAACGGTCATTCGTTACCTGAAAGAGTTCTATTGATAAAAATAGACTTTACAAAAGGCTAAGACGAGAATTGATCGTGAGGTGTTGAGGTGGACAGCGCCGTCGTCGGCTGAGTAAGTGCCACTTAATAAACTGGAGCCTGCGGGTCTTTGGAGTAATGGCCGCACTGCCCGTGTCTCCACTGAAGGATAACTTTTATATTACTGGTTCACTCACCTGGCAACTACGACACAAATACGTGCTCATTTTGAAACAACGAAGAAAAACGACTAACAAAATTAATTACAAACGTAATTCTTGTAAAACTCCCATAATTAACTTAATTTGACTGGTTCTACTTGAAGAACAAGATTACTTAGCTGGATTAAATGCTCTACTACATTTTCAACTGTTGTTTTAACAGTAACAGCCCAATGAAGTCGTAAATAATACAGAATTTATCTCGTGCATTCATTACTTTTGGCTGAAACACAAAATTTGTTTCAGAATAAATGAGTACACACGTTTCTGCTCCGTAGTCGTATCTCTGCGGTACTTGTTGTATAAATGTGGATCGCTGTCAGCCATTTATTAACCGACTTCAAAAAAAGGAGGAGGTTATATGTTCGACTGTATGTATTTTTTTTTTTTTTAGTATGTTCACCGATTTCTCCGCCAATTGTCAACCGATTTTGAAAATTCTTTTTTTATTCGTAAGGGTATACTCCTGAGGTGGTCCCATATTAATTTTGTGAAGATTTGATGTATACTTTGGGAGATAAACGAAGGAACTCCTCAATAAAACCGGCCAAGTGCGAGTCGGACTCGCGCACCGAGGGTTCCGTACAAACCTGCAGGTCATCATCATCATCATTCGTCATCATCGTTTATGAAATTAAATGTTTTTTTTTAAATTTTTATATTTGAGTTGACTGAATGAAAGGTAAATTGTGGTTTACGATTTATGACGTATTAAAAAAAAACTACTTACTAGATCTCGTTCAAACCAATTTTCGTTGGTATTTTTCATGGTAATGTACATCATATATTTTTTTTAGTTTTATCATTCCCTTATTTTAGAAGTTACGGGGGGGGGGACACACATTTTACCACTTTGGAAGTGTCTCTCGCGCAAACTATTCAGTTTAGAAAAAAATGATATTAGAAACCTCAATTTCATTTTTAAAGACCTATCCATAGATACCCCACACGTAAGGGTTTGATTAAAATTTTTTTTTGTGTTTCAGTTCTAGGTATGGGGAACCCCAAATATTATTGTTTTAAAAAAAAATGATATTAGAAACCTCAATATCATTTTTGAAGACCTATCCATAGATACCCCACACGTATGGGTTTGATGAAAAAAAAATTTTTGAGTTTCAATTCTATGTATGGGGAACCCCAAATATTATTGCTTTTTTTCTATTTTTGTGTGAAAATCTTAATGCGGTTCACTGAATACATCCACTTACCAAGTTTCAATAGCACAGCTCTTATAGTTTCGGAGAAAAGTGGCTGTGACATACTCGGACAGACAGACAGACAGACAGACATGGCGAATCTATAAGGGTTCCGTTTTTTGCCATTTGGCAACGGAACCCTAAAAACAAACAGTACACGTAATGTGATTTGGATATTGTACTAAAGATCAAAAATAATTGCTGGTTCTATCTATCCATCCGTGGTGAACTAATTATAGTCTTCGAAGATACCGCATGGAACTCCTCATCGGTGAACAGTACATATAGGAACTTACAGTGAAAGGTTAGAAGGTTAGGGGATAATTCTTTGAATATTATAGGCACGTTTAGACCGTTACTTGTATTCTTATATTCTGTTGAGCTGATGATGGAAGGTACAACTCCTTATCGATCAGGAGTTAGAAGATATCTTGTCCTAGATAGACATACTCGTTGACATCGAGAATTGATTCCTCAGCAGACACTAGAGTGGGCTCTTACCCACTCTACTGTCTGCTTAATAAAAAAAAAAGCAGCCTTAATCATTTTGGCCTGGCCATTTATTATATTTTTAACCGACTTCAAAAAGGAGGTTCTCAATTCGGATGTTTATATGTTTTTTTTTTTTATGTATGTTCGGCCATAACTCCGTCATATGTAGATGGATTTGCAAAATTCTTTTTTTGTTCAAAAGGGGTTTATTTCGAAATGGTCCCATATAATTTTCATATAGATCTGATGATGAGTTCGGGTGACAGACACCGGAACTCTTTAAAAAATGACAGCAAATCAACCGCGATTTCTGCTATCGCATAAATATGCATTGTTTGTTTGGAATTAGTGCAGGGTGAATACCACAACTAAAAATTTAAAAATAAAAACTTTTTACAAAAAAAAAACAACCGACTTCCTTAAAAACACTACAAAGTGAAAAATAACTTTAATTTCGGAAGTCGGTGGCAAAAAAACCATAAATACAGATCCTAAGACACCGACTTCCGAAATTAAAGTTATTTTTCACTTTGTAGTGTTTTTAAGGAAGTCGGTTGTTTTTTTTTTGTAAAAAAGTTTTTTAACATCATGTTACACGGAACCTGGGTATAACGAATTTTGAAATTATAATATTGAAATGGGTGACATAAAAAACCTTTTCTAATGAGTTTCATGTAATAATAGAAATGTTGGCAAGTAATGAATACTTAGAAAATTATGTTCTTCTGCATTTATTTACAACATATAAGATAGTAATTTTGCATGACTGCCTCAATGGTATAGTGGTCGTAAGCGCCACTGATTAACACGAGTTACAGTGTTCGGATCCCGTTTCGAGCGAAGTGTTTTAGGGTTTTTTTCCATATGGAATTAATCAGATGCAGTCCGGAGTCTGCAATTGCGTCCGATTGATGGCAATAGGTTGCCCCCTATGACATGGTACTTAAACATAACTGACGAATTGTAGGTGGACTGTAGATAAACCTGCCTAACCGTCTGGGGAACACAGGCATGTATTATTTGTATTTTCCGTATGGAAATTCAAAGCTCGAATAGCGCAAATAGCGTCAGTTGCGGCATCAGATTGGCGGGATATACCGCGTACTTTTGGTATAGCAATCAACCGAACTGCAAAATCAATTGATTGTGTCTCACCGAAGTTCGGATGAAGCGCCTATCTATAAGTAGTTCGTGTCTTTATATTTTTAAGTATATTTGGAATAGGTTTTTGGTAGCTAGTTCTTGGTGTTATATTATTATGATGTCTCATTTCATCATACTTTTTTATCATGTCCTATTAAAATTATCCACGCCTCATTGCATCCGCCCAGAAAAGTGTCGTGTAGTTTACCTGTGGTTATACGCAAAGCCAAGGGTAAAAAGCCAGGAGTAAAAATGGAAAGGAACTGAGGAAAATTGAAGTGTTTTGTTTTTAAGTAAATTATTTTCAGTTTTTACAAAGCTTGCATATATTTTTTTATTCTGACGTTATTATTTATCACCAAGCTTCTTTTTCTAGTTTGATGACGAAAACCACTTTTTAATTAATACCATACACACCCACACATAATGCCTGCCAACTCAACTAAAATGTTGTAGGTAATCATTTAGCTACGACCAAAAAAAATAGGGGAACCCGTTAATTTGAACTGGTACACGGCGCAAGAGAATTTGAAAATAAAGTAACATTTACAGTGGTTTCAAAAGTGAGTATCTAGTAAAGTTTTGCGGTGACGATCTACAAAGGCTTTTGACGAACTTCATGCGCTTTGGCGTGCTTTGAACCGTTCTAGTTGGAGGTTTTCATTAAAGTCGAAACCCGTGTGCTGTGTAGTCTCAATTCCGTTTCCTCTTTATTGTGGGAACCTTGGTTACTAGAAAATAGATATGCCAACTCAAAGTGCTGCTAGTTGACAAAAAATAAAAAGACTTGCCTTTTAATCGTCCATGTGGTGATATTTATTCACGCCAGCACATCGGTTTAAAGAAACTTTATCCTTAATAAAAACATAACACGTCGCTTACATGAGAACGTTCGACTACATCCGTCACAAACTAATTAAAACTACCCGTATTTCGACCCACCCAACAGATTCCTTTTTCAAGTAATGTCCGGAGTTCGATTAAATACAGGCTAAGCGTGAAGGTATCGTATAGTATACGTATAGCTGTGCTCCTTCAAATGTAAGCATTTTCTGCCATAGTTGGTCTTGATTTTTGGTAGAACTAATAAATGAAATAAATTTTTAAACATTTTAAACCTATTGATCGACGACACAAACTATCGAAAAACTGTTCTGTAGTTTGGCAGACTTTATGTAAGTTATTGTTTATACAGATTTTTCATAAATATAATAAAAATGTATTAACAAAGAACACTTTTGTTAATGACTCTTCTGCATCGTTCCTTTGTTTTCCGTTTTATTGGCTGTCGGAAATATTGATATTTTTAATCTCATGTATATTTATAAATTGTTTATTCTGTAACTGCAAAAAACAAAAGGGTTTCAGACCGCTCTAAAAAACACAATTGTGAAAATAAAAAAAAGCAAACGACTTATTTCCCCTTCATTCACAAATCAGTGTGGGAACTCCAACTTTTGCTTTGAACTTATTATTTACACAACGTTCTCATTGTTAACAATACGTATGTAGAAACATTAGAAAGTTAACGGTTGTATATTAAACGCAAATAACAGTTAAGCACCTCTATAACGGTGTATCCCACTTTGTTAAAGCCGTTAAAAGATACAGTACTCGACCGTAAATAACACCGTTTAGACAATTTTCGCAAAGTACCAAGTTTTGCTTGTACCCACCGGTGAAAATGTTTACAACAGAATGGCGTAAAAGGGAGCTAACGAATATAATTTGGATGGTAAATAACATCAAATTTACGGTTCATCATTATAATCACGAACTCATATAAAGCCAACATAATTATAAATAAGTATATACAGAGTGTCATTAAAATGGTATGGACTAGCATCCTAATTCAGTGTGTTACACAATTAGTGTGTAAATCCAAAACTATTTCACCAACCAGAATCTGAATAATTTTGAAGGATCCTTCAATATTATTCAGATTCATAACTATTGCTTCATATGTTCAAAATCTTTGTCTACTCAACAAGTCAAAAACGCAATGAATGTTGTTGAACTGTCAAATTGACATTCTTTCTGTTAGTGTGTTACTGGAATCACAAAAAAAAAAACAAATCTACGTGGGACACTCAGAAAGTTTTGCGAAAATAAAAAGAAGTGTTCTATAGGTAAATATTTTTTTATTAAATCTTTTCAAAATACTCTCCACTAGCCTCTATGAAAAGTTTTATGCGTCTCAACCAGTTTTCAAAACACTTTTTCCAGTCCGCCGCAGACACATCGTTTACAGCCTGCTCGAACGCTGACAGCGCATCTTCCAGCGACGAAAATTGTATCCCTTTGAGCTGATTTTTAATTTTTGGGAATAAAAAGAAGTCACACGGTGCTAGGTCAGGGCTGTAAGGAGGGTGACCCAGAAGTTTGACCGGCGTGCTGTCCAAGAAATCCCTCGTTTTGAGCGCGGTGTGCGTGGGCACGTTGTCGTGGTGGAGCAGTAGCCCGCGGAGCCCTGTGTTTGGTCGCTTATTGCTCACAAAAGAGAAAACTACTGCCAGTCTGTTCAGTATTTTATATAGTATACCATTCGGCGTTGATGCTTCTTTGGTTCCGTAAAGAGATTGACACCAAGTAGTCAGTCAAATTGAAAAATCTCGCGATCAAAATCTTCCCCCCGCTTCTAAATCGCTTCGCTTTGGTAGGCGTTGATTCGTTTTGAAACACCCAAACCGTCGACTGGCGCTTCGTTTTTGGATCGTTTTGATAAATCCAGGAATCCAGGACACATCACCTGTAATAATGTCGTAAACATGCCGAGACGAGCCTGCTTCAAATTTGTTTATAATATCACGGCACCATTCCACCTGGGCCTCCTTCTGAGCATCGGTGAGGTTGTGCGACACCCAGCGTGAAACTATTCTCCTCACGCGAAGATGCACGTGTAGAATCTCGTGAAGGCTTCCCGATCCAATCTGCAGTATGTGTTGAATCTCCTGATACGTAATTCGCCTATTGTCTTAGATTAAATTTTTCACTGCTAGCACGTTTTCTTCTGTAACAGCCGTCAAAGGGCAATCACATCTTTCTTCATCCCCCAAAGTTAGTCGACCACGTTTGAATTCGTTATACCAACGATACACAGTTGCCTTGGAAGGGCCTTCATTCATGAATGCAATTTGAAGTCTATCGTATGATTCGCCCGGTTTCAGGCGACACCTTGAAATCGAAATCATAGCGCGAAAATGTTCCCGGCGCAAATCCATTTTCCAATGAGACACGATAATTTAATTAGCTCGCAAAAAATGTGGAGGGAAATTTTGAAATTGGCACGTACCTATTTTGACTTATAAATAATCATTATTTTTATAATAGTTACACAAAACAACAAACAAAAAAACTTTTTTTCGCAATATTTTCTGAGTGGCCTGGTATTTCAGGGCGGCTAGCTTTTTCTTTTCGTGATTTCACTTGGTTAAAGATTTTACACACCTTTTTAGGGTTCCGTTGCCAAATGGCAAAAAACGGAACCCTTATAGATTCGTCATGTCTGTCTGTCTGTCTGTCTGTCCGAGTATGTCACAGCCACTTTTTTCCGAAACTATTAGAGCTATGCTGTTGAAACTTGGTAAGTAGATGTATTCTGTGAACCGCATTAAGATTTTCATACAAAAATAGAAAAAAAACAATAATATATGGGGTTCCCCATACATAGAACTGAAACTCAAAAAAAAAATCGTCAAACCCATACGTGTGGGGTATTTATGGATAGGTCTTCGAAAATGATATTGAGGTTTCTCATATATTTTTTTTCTAAACCGAACAGTTTGCGCGAGAGACACTTCCAAAGTGGTAAAATGTGTCCCCCCCCCCCCGTAACTTCTAAAATAAGGGAATGATAAAACTAAAAAAAATATATGATGTACATTACCATGTAAACTTCCACCGAAAATTGGTTTGAACGAGATCTAGTAGTTTCTTTTTAATACGTCATAAATCGTAAACCATAATTTACCTTTCATTCAGTCAACTCACATATATAAATATAAAAAAAAAAAATTTAATTTCATAAACATAAACCTTATGCATAAACCGTGAATACCTGCAGGTTTGTACGGAACCCTCGGTGCGCGACTCCGACTCCCACTTGGCCGGTTTTTTTTTTAGAATGTTTTTTTTTACATCACGAGTTATTTCGAAAATTGAAAATCCTCAAATTTTTAGGAGCTGGGAAGCAACCAAGTTTAAAAAAATAGGCCAAATGCGTGTCAGACCTAACATTGTGATTGAAAAACATGTCTTCCCATACAACCGAATTATAATGATCTGGCAGTTTGAGTAATTTATGTGGCCTATCCGAATGTCCTTTCTTTGGTATTGCTCGTCAAAGCGTTGGGCTCCTTAAGTTCCGAGTTGAGCCAAACGATAATGCTAATGACCATTTCAGTCACCAATCTACAAGGTCTTCACATGTTGTCAAAAAGATTATGTCTGGACTTTAAAAGAGACTGTGACCTCTGAGTTTGTTGCGGCCTTTCTTCTCAGAGTAGTCAGTAGGGAAACGCCGACCTCATCTAGTTTAAAAAATATTTAATTGACGTGTGAAAGCGTTTGTACAAACCTACTTACAGAAATAAAATCATTTATCATCATATCAACAACATTTCATTTACTATGTCAAGTGGTACAGTTTGCCAAACTTTACCAACTATGTTGGGGTCGGTACCAGTATCTAACATAGAGCCACTACCAGGTACTAAGTAACACGCTACACCTTGGTTGAACTGGTTGTTAGACTTTCGGGGTTCTGACAACCCGTAAGGACTACCAAAAATCTACGAATGATAGCGGAGATAAACAGCTTAAATTGCTTTCCGAAGCACTAATCGCGGTATAGAGGCGTCAATACCGGTATTAAAAAAAGCCAAAACAAAATCCGGGATCACGGTATTACGGGATCCCGGAATAACGGTACTGAAAGCCCTAGTGCTAGTAGGAACTAGTAAATATTTAACTTAACCTCAACCAAACAGTCTTAGAAAATTGCGGTACTTAGGTATATATTCACTAAGCTCTTTCTAATCAAATTCAAACTAAATATCGATATAAGCCTACTATTAAGCCACAAGTCCCAGTAATTTTCTCTATTTGTTTTACTAAATGAACCCTCATATTAAAAAATGTATTAATTTACAATACACGTTCAGGTTTGGGTCACAGAAATTCATTTTATGTTTACCAAATTTCAACTTAATCGATTCATTCAATTGTGAGGAAATTGGCTATGACAGACAGACAGACACACTCGAGAGATCCTATAAGGACACCGCTTTTCATTCAGACGTACGAAACCCCAAAGGTACCTATCTAGGTTATACAATAACTCATAAACACGTACCTACAACGGATAACATTGCCGCAATATTTCTTCAGGAATTGGGTCAGTACGTGACTGTCAGTTCTATGTGTGGTCTTGAATGAAATTGACAAGCAGAAGATATGGCTGCTCCCGTAAATAAAGACAAAGCGGTATCAACCTTCTATTGGCTATTAACCCTAAACATAAACAACTTCAACAACACTTTTGAAAGGTTAAATTATCTTAAAGTTCTTACATAAATTCAATAAAATAAACCAAGAGAGAGAACCATTCATGAGATTTTATGCCTTTTAAGTGCCTACTTATCCTGTTTTATGTTTACGTTATTTAAACCGAAATCGTTTTCTTTGAACTAATGGTAAATCTTTTCAGTAAAACTGCCTGATCTATTTTGTTTAATTCAATATTCGTCGTAGGAAGACTTATTAAGGTTAAACGTGGCATTCTTTCAAGTATTAGGGAGATTAACGTGGTAGAAAGGGCTGCAAAGTTTGAGACGGCATCATTCGTTCTTCAAATGTTCCAAGTTTTGAAGTGTGCCGCTTATAATTGGGGAAACAAAGCCTTACATAAGAGTTAGCTAATTCTTTTAAGGCTCGTCAAAATTAATTTTGAAATAAAGAAGACTTTTAATTTGTTCTAATTTCAGTGTTTAAACAAATTTAATTAAACACTGAACTTAGTGAGTTCTAAGACTGTATGTTCGTGGCAAATATATTTCGTAAAATTATAATTTTCCGGTAACAAAACAGGAAAAAAAGACCTTCAAACATCCATAAACCTGTTCCATCTTCCCACGGGGCTTGGCAGAAAGTGCAGAACGCCACGAACTAGCTGTGGTCTTCACATATATTTTTTTTCCGTATACATTCCTACATCTGGTCATATAGGTACGCCGGCTGCGTGTCCTACGCACCTGACCTTTCTGAAGAACTTCACCAAAAGGGTCACTATATGTTCTCCTTTAGCGTCCCTCTCGGCGTTTTCACTCACATCTGCTTCGTAAATATCTTTTGTTAGTGTCGGTTCATTCGTTCTCTCAACATGACTAAACCCACAAAGTATACATTTGTAATATAAGTAGATCATCATTATGTTTGTTCTTCTTCGTCGCATCGATGTTTTCCCATATCCATTTAATTTTCGACCAGTACCCAGTAATTATTGTAGAATATTTATTGACAGAATTCCTAAAAATAAAACAAATTGTACTAGGTTTTGACAGCTGATATAAATATGAAATCTATGAAGCATTTTTCAAATGGAATATTTTATTTTTATAACGCTGACGAGCGGCATTAAACAATTTATCACTATTCGAACCAAACTGAAACTTGTAAAAAAGTGACAAAAAAAAAATCAGATAGAACCCTTTACATGAAAATAACTGTTTTTGTAGCTTGGATTATTGGAAGCTTATTAGTTATGTTAATAACTGTTTAAAATGAACTTTTAAAACAGTGCTATTAAAATTACTTTTGCAATTGGCTGAAATTCGCTTTTAATTTATGAAGAGAATATTTTCGTAGTTATGAGTACGGCAAAAAGTGCTGACGGATAGCATTTTTATAAACGCGTTGCGCAGGATGGTAAGGCAGATCAATCTAAAAACTTGTACAGTCAGCAAAAGACTTAGCTCCTCCATCTTGTTCTTAAACCGGAGTGGTAGCTGTGAGGAGTGTTTAACATTTTCATTTTATTATAGTATACAGACCCAATAGCCATGTAAATTGCCTGAGGTCGAAAAATTTTTACTTGTTGCTCTATAAATACATTTAGATCCGCAAGTAAGTCGTAAAAATAGATCTATCGCGTGGACCTGAGCAGTTATGTCCTTATTTCTGCTGCTACCTATCCACACATTTGCCACATGTTTGAACGAGTTTTCTTGATGAGAACATCAAGAAAATACGTTCAAAGATGTTTGTTTCTAGCGTGCATTTCAATCTCTTTTTACTACACATACCACAGGGGTTTGTGTGGGCGCTGAGTAGTAATTGTTCATCGGTAAAAGCAATCAAGTTTGAATGTAAGTTGGACCGAAGCCCATCACACGATATTGTTCGCACGTAACAGGAAATACCCTTCCGCATTAGTGCTTAGTACTAGTAGAACCTTTAAAGTTTTAACTCAATCTCAAACAAACAGTTTTAGAAAATAGAGGTAATCGCTAAGCTCGTTCCCAACTATGTAGGTTGGCGTCCAGTCTAGTAGTTCTAATCAAATTAAAACTAAATATCGATATAAGCTGCTATATGAAACAATGCAACACTCGGCAACAACGAAATTCTGAATAACCTGAAGTAGCCACCAGACTTTGGTGAACAGAACGAAATATTATTTATGTCTGCGTAAATGGAATTGATACTAGAAAGAGCTTTCATAAAATCAATTTACATTTACAGTCATACGGAAATAACATGGTATGCTGATATTTTTTGTCAGCCGTGAGCGCCACAAATAGCTTGACGTAAACTACGAGACACTGACGCTTATCGAAGTGTAAAGCCGTTAGCACCCCAACGCAACGAGTTGGGAAAACAATGCGATAACAGAATGTATGAAAAAGTATCGCGTTACACAGCGAAGCGCAGCAGTAAGCGTCAGTGTGTTAAGGCGCTTGCAGACTAGCGCAACGCGACGGTCGCACGCGATTCGGTGATTTATATCCGTAGAACAATTTATAAGACCGTGTCGCAGCGCGACAGGTCGCCCCTGTGTGAGGTGTCGCGCGCATTTTCATCTGCACGAGGCTTTACTCGTAATAGCGTTTTAGGTAAATATGCACTTACAACTCAACAGTTCGAAAGCTCAAAATCATGCAACTGAAGTTTTAAATAGTTACAATGGGAACTGTTACAATGGGAACTTTCACGTGGTGATGCTCATACAACAACAAAAATGAACCGTTCAGTTGTTATTTATTAATGTAATGGTTTTTTTAGTTTCATTGAAATACTCCTTGTTTTAAACCTAATCGGCAATGAAGACCAGATTTCCGATCTAAGTGTTTTGGAAGTAATTTATAACATAGTACCGGCTAGACTATCCACTACCTCGGTGTTAACCACGAGAGCCAATTTATATTTATTGGCTTAACCACTTCGAGGCTTCGGAGCAGAGTTCCTACTTTATTGTCTCAGTTTATTGCGAAAGTCCTTGTTTATTGCGTACAGGAATAAATCATGATGCTTGTTTAAATTGTTGTAGTTAATTTGAGCTAATACCTACTGCGAGTTTACTATAAGTGTTTTATCATTGCAATTCATGAGTAATTTCAGTCAAGAAAATTTCCTATTAAATAAAAGTTGCTAAGGTTGAGTGAAGAACGAATTGTCATCGACAAGGAAATACCATTTTTGAGGTTGACTGACTATAGGTACATGCATTTCAATGATTTATGTGATATATCAATGTTTAGATAAAGGCGGGTTTGGCTTAAACAAGTCTTGATTGAACCTTCCCAAAACGCAAAATAGACCTTGTCGTCCTACGCAACGCGTTCATTAACATACTCGTACAATCCATCAGCTCTATATGTTTGTATTCATAACTACGTAAATATTCTCGTTGTAAATTAAAAGCAAATTTCAGCCAATCGTAGAAATAACTTTCACTACAGAGTTTTAAAAGCTCGTTTGAACAGTAATCAATTTAAGTAATGGACTTCCAATAAACGAAACTTCAAAAACAATTATTTTCATATAAATGGTTATATTTGCTCTATTTTTTTAGTAGGACATTATAGTAGCCTTGTTGGTGATGTGCTTCAGAAAAGTCAGGTGCGTAGTCACAGCCGGCGCACGTCTATGATCAGATCTACGAACACGAACGTAAACGAGGCAAAAGGAGTATCTAAATATCTTAGCTAAGTGGCGTTCTGTAGTTTCTGTAAACCCCCATTGGAAAAAGGAGCGAGTTTATATAGTAAGTAAGTGTATTTGTTTTGTTTTTCCTTGTTATTTTACCGGTAAACTTTAATTTTACGCAATATACTAGCATACTTTCAAAAACTCAGTGTTTAATTAAATATCGTTAAACACTAAAATTAGAACAAATTAAAAGTCGTCTTTGTTTCAAAATTAATACTGATAAGCCTTAAAAGAATTAGCCGACCCTCCTGTAAACAAAGCCTTGTTTCCCCGATTATAAGCAGCACACTTCAAAACTTGGAACATTTGAAGAAAGAAGCATGTTGCCGTCTCAAACTTTGTAGCCCTTTTTACCACGTTAATCTCCCTAATACTTGAAAGAATGCCACGTTTAACCTTAATAAGTCTTCCTACGACGAATATTAAACAAAATAGATCAGGCAGTTTTACTAAAAAGGTTTACCATCAGTTCAAAGAAAACGATTTCGGTTTAAATAACGTAAACATAAAACAGGATAAGTAGGCACTTAAAGGGCATAAAATCTCATGAATATTTTATCTTGGTTTATTTTATTGAATTTATGTAAGAACTTTAAGATAATTGAACCTTTCAAAAGTGTTTTTAAGTTGTTTCTTGTTTATGATCAGAGTTAATTGCCAATAAAAGTTTGATACTGCTTTGTCCTTATTTACGGGAGCAGGCATATCTTCTACTTGTCAATATCATTCAAGAACGCTCATAGTAATGACAGTCACGTACTGATCCATTTCCTGAAGAAATATTGCGGCAATTTTATCTGCTGTAGGTATGTGTTTATGAGTTATTGGATAAATATACCTACATAGGTACTGTTATTAAGGTTTCGTACGTCTGAATGAAAACCGGAGCCCTTTTAGGATCTCTCGTGTGTCTGTCTGTCCGTCTGTCACAGTCAATTTGCTCCAAAAGTAATGAATCGATTAAGTTGAAATTTCCCAGAAACAGGCGTGATAAAAGTCAACTCTGTCTGCATAGTAGTAGGACTGCACTTATGCACAGAAGTGTTTTTTGCATGGCCCCCATAATTTATAATAAGTTACCGAAGAGTTGGAGGGAGCTTAATAATGTACAATTGATAAAACAACTAAAGTCATTTGTAACCAACAAAGCGTATTATAATGTTAATGAATTTCTGACAGAACCATGTATTTTACATAGATTTTTTTTTTAAATTTTGATTTATATTATTTTTGTTTATTGTTGACATTCATAATTTGTTACAGTTTGCTAAATTCAAGGTAAATTAATGATATTGACTAGACTACCTAAATTATTAACAATCTGATTACAACTAATATTTGCACGCCATAATACTTGGCAAACATGTTTGAACATATATTTTCTTCTATGTCATCCTGCATGCACGTTGTAATTTGTGTATGTGAACACATCTTTGGGCAAATAAACTTACTTTGACTTAGACTTGACTTTGCCTAAGTGCTGAAACCCAACCCCTATAACATAGAATATCGCTTATTATTAAATATAGTGGCTTTATGTAAGTTCGTCATTAAAGATGTACCGTGAATTTGACGCTATTTACTACCAAAATTATATTCGTTGGTTCCCTTTTACGTCTTTCTGTTATATTCACCGCAGGATTCAAGCAAAACTTGGTACATTACCGACATTGTTTAACCGGTATTATGTACGGTTGGGTAGTACATATCTTTTAACGGCTTTAACAAAGTGTGATAAGCCATTGTAGAGGTTCTTTACTGTTTGTATAGAATATACGACCGTTAACTTTCGAAAGTAGAAACTTAGTGTTAATAATGAGAACTTATTGTATATGTTGCAGTCAAAACTCTTAACCAGTCAAAAGTACTATTGACTAGCAAAATCAGTCAAAAGTACTTTTGACCGTATGCTTTAGTCAATAATACTTTTGACTAAAATAACAGTTAAAAGTACTTTTGCCCAATGGAGCTGGTTAAAAGTACTTCTGACTAAGTGATTCCGTCAAAAGTGGTTTTGACTGGTTGTATCAGTCGAAACTCTTAAAAAGTCGGAACCCCGGTCAACGGAGCCCCGCCGGGCGGGGCTCCTATTTCTGAGTGGTTTAAAAAAAAAATAACCACGAAGGGCATGGCCCTTCTAACCTAACCTGTCATAGTCGGGGTGCCCTAAGTCACTAACTCGCTTAATAGAGCTTTTGGCTGATGCTTTATTGCAGTAAAAACTACTTTTGACGAAGAGCGTCAGTCAAAAGTACTTTTAACCGCAAATTTGCAGTCAAAAGTACTAATAACCAATAATTTTCAGTCAAAACCACTTTTGACCAACCTGTTCAGTCAAAAGTACTTTGGACTGATTTTGCTAGTCAATAGTACTTTTGACTGGTTAAGAGTTATAACTGCAACATATATAACAAGTTTAACGCAAAAGTTGGAGTTACCACGCTGATTTGTGAATGAAGGGGAAATTAGTCATTTCCTTCTTTCATTTTCACACTTGTGTGCTTTTACAGCGGTCTGAATCCTTTTTGTGATTTGCTGTAACAGTTTTTTGTAATAGAAAATGATTAATTAAGTCGTAATATCTAAGAGATTAAAAATATCAATTTTTCGGACAGCCAATTAAACTGAAAGCAAAGGAGCGAAGCAGAAGATTGATTAATAAAAGTGCAGTTTGCAGTAAACTTTTATTTTCTTTATTTATTTATTAAAAATTTGTATTAACAGTAATTTACATAAAGTCTGTCAAACTGCATAACAATTTTTAAGCAGGTGTTCTCCTATGTCAATAAAATACAAAATTAGACTTTTTAAAAATGAATGTGCTGGTGTGAAAAAATATCATCGCTTAAACCTTTAAAAGGCTAGTCTTTAAATTTTTTGTCAACCAGCAGCACTTTGAGTTGGCAAATCTGTTTTCTAGTAACCAAGGTTCCCACAAAAAAAGAGGAAACGGAATTGAGACTACACAGCAATAATTGCATGGTTTCGACTTTAATGAAAACCTCCAACTAGAACGGTTCAAAGCACGCCAAAGCGCATAAAGTTCGTCAAAAGTCTTTGTAGGTTGTCAGCGCAAAACTTTACTAGCTATTCACTTTTGAAACCATTGAAAATGTTACTTAATTTTCAACTTTTCTTACGCCGTGTACCAGTTCAAATTAAGGGGTTCCCATATTTTTTCAGTTGTAGCAAAATTTATATTATCTACAACTTTTTTCTGGTTTAGTGGGCTGGCATTATACGCGAGTAAAAAAACATTTACTGTATTAATTAACAAGCGGTTCTCGCCATCAAACTAGAAAGCTTGCTGAATATAAAACTTTTTTACAAAAAAAAAACAACCGACTTCCTTAAAAACACTACAAAGTGAAAAATAACTTTAATTTCGGAAGTCGGTGTCTTAGGATCTGTATTTATGGTTTTTTTGCCATCATCAGATCTATATGAAAATTATATGGGACCATTTCGGAATAAACCTCTTTCGAACAAAAAAAGAATTTTGCAAATCCGTCTATATGCGACGGAGTTATGGCCGAACATACATAAAAAAAAAAACATATAAACATCCGAATTGAGAACCTCCTCCTTTTTGAAGTCGGTTAAAAATTACAAGAAAACAAAACATGTATGTTTGAAAATAATAATAAATTTAAAAAATACAATATAAATGATCTCAAATTTTCTCAGTTAGTAAAACCATAGGTAAACTAGTACACGACACTTTTCAAGGGGATGCAATGAGACGTGGGGCGTGTCTTAAGAGGACATGACGAAACGGTATGGGATATCATCATAAATAATATAACACCAAGCATAATTCCACCAACTACCAAACAACAATTCCAAATATACTTAGAAATATAAAGCCACAAACTAATTATAGATAGGCACTTCATCCGAACTTCGGTGGTGCTCAACCAATTCGTTTTGCAGTTCGGTTGATTGCTATAACAAAAGTGTATGTATGGTTCGTTAGTGATATTATACTCCCCAAGTCCCTGCATTAATATTGTGTGTTGTTTGCACGCGGAATATCCCGCCAATTTGATGCCGCAACTGACGCTATCTATTCGAACTTTGAATTTCTATACGAACAGTAGGCTATTCTTGGAAGAGGCCTCTGTGCAGCAGTGAAATGATGATCTACAGTCTACCTACAATTCTTCATTTTTGTTTAAGTTCCATGATAGAAGGGTAAACCAATTGCCATCAATCGAACGCAAATGCAGAATCCGGACTGCTTCTGAGAAATGGAAAACTCCTAATGGAATAACACAATACCACTTCGCTCGACACGGGATCTGAACCCTGTACCTCGTACTGAACAGTAGCGCTTACGACTATTATACCAACGATGTACCTCATACAAAATTATTCCTTTAATTTTTTTTTAATAAATGTAGAACAACATAATTTCCTATGTATTCATTAGTCGCCCACATAATATCTATGCTTACATGAAACTCATTAAGGAAAGGTTTTTTTCTTATGTAACCCATTTTAATATTATAATTTCAAAATTCGTTATACCCAGGTTCCGTGTAACATGATGTTAACAAATGGCTGACAGCGATCCACATTTATACAACTAGTTCCGCAGAGATACGACTACGGAGCAGAAACGTGTGTACTCATTTATTCTGAAACAAATTTTGTGTTCCAGCCAAAAGTAATGTATGCACGAGATAAATTCTGTATTATTTACGACTTCATTAGGCTGTTACCGTAAAATAACAGTTTAAAATGTAGTAGAGCATTTAATTCAGCTAAGTAATCTTGTTCTTCAAGTAGAACCAGTCAAATTAGGTTAATTATGCGAGTTTAACAAGAATTACGTTTGTAATTAATTTCGTTAGTCCTTTTTCTTTGTTGTTTCAAAATGAGCACGTATTTGTGTCGTTGTTGCCAGGTGAGTGAACCAGTAATATAAAAGTTATCCTTCAGCGGAGTCACGGGCAGTGCGGCCATTACTCCAAAGACCCGCAGGCTCCACTTTACTCAGCCGACGACGGCGCTGTCCACCTCAACACCTCACGATCAATTCTCGTCTTAGCTTTTTGTAAAGTCTATTTTTATCAATAGAACTCTTTTAGGTAACGAATGGCCTTTGCTTGCTTGAATTGGTTCCGTTGAATAGCATAATTTACCTTTCAGCAGAACAAATGTTGCCGTTACGTAAACCCGTGTAAGCCGTTGCCTTTACTGGACATCCAATCAACATTAGTCCCAAAAATGTATTGCTAGATTTTTGAATTTAAAAAAATATGTATGAGGCATTCAGTCATTAATAGGAACGCGAAACGTATCTCAAGCGCGCCACTGCACTGATGTTTTAAGTCTACGGCGAGGAAGACATTCAGTGTATGTTCGCATCAGAGTGCAGACCCCAAGATTGATTGATTCATCATCATCATCATCATTTCAGCCGTAAGACGTCCACTGCTGGACTTAGGCCTCCCCCAATTTAGGGGGCTTTGCCATAATCGCCACGCTTAGCAGACGGGTTGGCGATCGCAGTATGGTGGTAAAATGCATAGAGAACGCTGCTGCCCATTCTCTAGTAAGTCCCTTAGTCCCTTTTACGACACCCACGGGACGAAATGGGGTGGTGTTATTCAATGATTGATTGATTCCTTGTACTCAATTATTGTGTTTTTTGTCATTAATTTTTTTTTATGTTTTCATTGCAGGAAAGCCATCTTCAGCCCACATGATGTTTGACTCCAACGGAGTAAATAAATACTCAAATTAATTTTATACTTACTGTGTCAAAGGAATATTTGGGATTCAATTCAATATCATGGACAATAGAATACCGTAAAGCCTCACGTCGTTATTCTACTGGACTGGGCCTACCCGAATTGATTTCAATTTTTAGCCTCATCATCATCATCATTTCAGCCGTAATACGTCCACTGCTGGACATAGGCCTCCCCCAATTTGGGGGGCTTTGCCAAAATCGCCACGCTTGGCAGGCGGGTTGGCGATGGCAGTATGATGGTAAAATGCATAGAGAACGCTGCTGCCCATTCTCTAGTCCCTTAGTCGCCTTTTACGACACCCACGGGAAGAAAGTGGTGATGTTATTCTTTACGTCCGGCACCACACGGTACGGTTTTTAGCCTAATTTTAGGCATTTTAGTTTTGGTGATAAGTTAGTCATGGTCAATTTTCATCTCTTTTCTTAAATAACTTCGATTAAAAAAAAAACAATTTTTTTTTCCATTTACTTATTTGTTCTTAAAATTAACCACTGCATTCAAAATTAATATTACGTTACGCATCCGGGTTCGGCTTATAGAAATTCGTATGTAAAGCAAATTTAAAAAAACGCTAGGTAGGTGATGATAACCAAATTTCAACTTAAGGACGCTATAACATTTTTCTAAAAATATCGGTGGTTTTCCAGTACCAATTATATCAACAGGAATCACAACTGCGAAGTCAATTATGGTCTTTAATTAAAGATAATTTATTCATCTCCATTATGGTACCATAAAAATTATATAGTCCCATACAATATTTTCACAAAAATACGTTTTCCCCACCGCAATAATCGAAGAAAATGAAAAATAATGGGGTCTGGAAAGGTACCTGTATAGTGAGATCATCTGCATATTTTAACTTCAAAATGACAACAAATTGTAGCTAATATAATCTTCTACGTTTTGCCTAAATATTTTGTAATTAAATACATAACTTTTTTATTTATGAGAAAAATAAAGAACGTTCTCAACTTTCTTCATACATTTTAAACTCGCGGCTTCTCATTCCGCGCTCAGACGCCCCCTAGGAAGCACGGGCGTATCGCTTTTTTGTACAAAATAAATACGATCAAAATAATAATAAAGTGAGTGCCGTGCTGTATACTGTGGTTGAAAAATGTTGATACTTTTCGGACCAAAACTATGAGTACCAAACTTATTATCAGAACTTGATTTAGAAATAAATAACTCAAATTCTATTGGGATTATTGAGGTAGGGTAATTATGACTATGTATTCATTTTCAAAAATTCAAAATGGCGGATAATTATTCAATAAAAAGTTATATTTTCAACGTGGTAATTAAATTATGCAAGTGTCGTCCATTTTTGGAACGAAATTCTTTAATGTAGCTTGCGGTAGGGGTAAACAAGGGTGCTGAATCTGATTCAAAATCAAAAATGGTGGTTACGAAAATTTTCAAAATTTTCATCATGGGTGTCGTTTTCAAGATTTTCGAACGTGCTGAAGCCGAAAACTCCAAACAAATTACATTTGGAGCCAAAAAAAGGCGACCCCACAAGTTTTTCATTCAAAACGACGAATATTTTAATTTTTTAGGGTATCAATTTTGGGGGTTTTGCTAGTATGTAGTCACAATATTTTAATATCTTATTTTTTTTTAATATCTTAGGACAACCAACACATCGTTATCTGATCCCAAACTAGGCAGAGCCTGTACTATGGCAACCAGACAACTGATAAACATACTTATATAATTCTAAATACATACATATTATAGATAAATTACACCCAGACACAGAACAAATGATCGTGCTCATCACACAAAGATTTGTCCTGGGTGGGAATCGAACCCACGACCTCAGTCTTAGCAGTCAGGGTCACTAACCACTAGACTAACAGGCCAGTCAAAACTAAATATTTAACGTAACTTTAATTATTTACATAAATAAAAAATTCTGAATACGCGCTGCAATCTCAAAGGTGAGGGTCGCGCGTCACACAATTTTTACTTAGTTTTCTTTAAGGAATATCCTGTATATTTTCAACGATTACAACGATATTCTACGATCACCATCAGTTATATTTGTTTATTACCCAAAAATATTGTTAAAGTATTTTATTGTTACACCTCGTTTTTTTTTAATTGTCAAATTATACGTTACCCCAAAAATATTGATGATCAAGGTAGTAAAAGTTATTTACTGTCACTAAATTCAGATAGTAAAGTTACTTTACTACAAATTTTACTCAACAGTGCTAGTAAAATAAAATAAATAATACCTTCGAGTATCAAGATTAGTTAACTAATGTTTAAAATCGAGCAGACAATGGTTTCAATGTGTGCGTGCGCGTAATGTTGTTGTGTGGCGACTCAGATACCTAAACTTGAGCGATTCAAAAATGTTATAGCGTCCTTAATCGCTTCGTGCGAAAATTGGATATGACCGACGAACAGATAGACCCACGAAATATCCTATAATAAGGGTTTCGTATTTCATTCGGTCGTAAAGAACGCTAAAACGCATCATTCTGTGCATAACTAGGTACACGGTCACAAATCTGGCAGCAGGTGTGGTTTTTTTTTTTTTTTTTTTTTGTTATACCTACTCCGTTCTTGCCTAAGTATGATTCAGAATTGATGCTACACAATATTGCTGCTTAGTAACACAAATATTAACTAATCGTTAGCTTGAGAGCAAGGCCAATAGTCCAGGGCGCGATAGAAGAACACTTATAGAGAAAGACGAGGCTCTTTTTATGAGTACAGCGGGTACTGTACTTTTTGAAAGAAGTCTATTTCATATTCAATCAGTGAATCATGACAGAAAACCACCACAACACAATATCAAAATACTGCGACGGATGGTGGTAAATTCACAACACAATGGGCCTATAACGTCCCCACTGCTGGGACACAGGCCTCCACCCTGTTAGAGGGAAAGGGCCATAATCCACTTCGCCGGCCCAGTGCGGGTTGGTGGAAGTCTTCGATTTTTTTATTCTAGGACATGCCGGTTTCCAGACGATGTTTTCTTTCACCTTTTTAACATAAATTACAGGAATAGATTTAATAAAATTTCTGAATAAAATCATAAATCTAGGTCTTACATTATTAGATTTACAGAGAACCTACTTTTTCCAGTCGATTGAAAACTGCGCTGATTGAGGGAAGAAGATACACTGTAATTCAATTATTTCACCACCACGTGAAGCAGTAAGCCGTGGGCGTAACCTAATTAGGAACACATCTTCCGGGAGCTGATGTTACCTTAACGATTAACCTACAAGTATATTTATATTAAGCCTTACTAACAAGGGACTGTTATGATCTCAGATGCCCACGTAACGAGACGAGAATAACCGTAGCTTTGTATCGTCAGTAAGATTATAAGATTTGCAAAGGTTATATAAGGAGTCATGTTTAGGATTGAGTTAGTATATTGGGTATTTACGATATTTATTACTTATTTATGAATCAAGAAGAAAATATCAGAAAAATACGTACAAAGGTAATGCTTATTTCGATAGAAATCTCTTCCAGCATACCTGCGATAGGAGAGAAGATAAAAATAGATGTAGACAACGTGTGTGTCAGTAATTTATCAAGTAGCTAGTTACCAGTTAAGTTGAAGTGCCAGGGTTGTTCCGGAAAATCGTATTTTCTTTCGCTATGTACAGATCAGTAACATGTTACCGATCGAATAATTAGATCAGCCTCTAGTAATCCACTGCTGGGCATAGGCCTCTTTCAGGCTGCATCACAACAGCCTATCCTGTCACATCCAGTCTGCCTCACTCCTAGCCAATTTTTTAAGATTGCCGGTCCATCTAACATGTTGGTTGTCGATCAAAAGATAAATCACGACCGTAACGCCTTCAAAACTCAGTTCCGCACTTTTAAAATTGCAAAAACTTTTAAGGTACACAAGATATATTTTTTATACAGTACTCGTAAGGATTACAAAAAGAATTTATTTTTTTAATTACATTCCTTTTCGAATTGCTGTCTTACTTTTGCCTTTTTTGCTTCTGTTTTTTGTTTTCACATTTTTCCTTGATTGATGAACTGTTTGTGCTTTAGGCACCTTGTCTTTTGAAATAATCAAAATCCAAGGAGTCTACAGCATACAAACTTTACTTATCATGCTTATTTCACCTGAAGAATATGCAAGAATCATGGCTTTGCTGGAACTAGGTATCAGTATACCATGCGGTAAAGAAGCAAGAATGGTGGGTGTAACATTAAGAACGGTCTGGTAGGTGAAGCGAAGATACGAGGAAACTGAAAACCATCTGGGGAGACTTTGTAAAAGCAGACCTAGGTGCACTATTACCCGCGAAGACCGCTTTATTGTCTCCACTGTGTTAGGAAATCGCCACCTCAATGCAGTTGAAGTCCAGCAACAGCTCCTTCAGACCGGATGAGACTTCCTTAGTGACAATACAGTGACAAGAACACTTGTTGAAAACAACCTGGAGCCCCAAACTCGAGAGGACATCGAGTAGCAGGACTGCGCTACGCCTGTGAACATAAAGTGGATTGAAGACGAACGGGCAAGATTTTTATGTGTATCTCGATTCTCCCTATTGTTCCGATGGAAGGCGAAGAATCTAGTGCGGCGAGCGATATATTCGAGCCTACTTCATAGAAAGAGTCCAATATGCTGGAGGCTTTTATCTTTAAAAACAAAAAAACAAAAACGTTACTGATCTACAAGAAATTATAATCTCACAGAAAGATGATTGAAATTTGCTATAAAACGTTTTTCGTTTCAAAACTCTGACTTCTATAGTTTGAGAGAAATCGAAATTTAAAAGTGTGATACAAGGTGAGGCCAGTATGCAGTGTAGTTAAAATCATACCATATTGAATGATTGTTTCATAAAAACATGACATTTAAAACCAATCCTAACTAACAGAGTTGTATTATTGATTTTAATTATTATATAAATACTTAGATATTATGATCGTGAATCATAATTTGATAAACATACAACCTAACACTGACGTACAAATTGCAAGAAAATTTAAATTTTAAGTGTTACCTTAGTTGGCGCATTTCCCTTACGGCTTAAAATTTATTTATCAGAATTAAATAGAACACTCAGTATTAAATAAAGGCAAAAAAAAAACTATTAATGAAAACTACTCATACGTGCCTCAAAGACACATAAAAAGCTTAATATTTCGTCGCAACCACACCGACGATATTAATTCAACGTCGTGATGTGAAAAATTCAAATCGCCACGCTTCGGTAATAAAACGAATTTATAAAATAGGTCAAACGAAATTCCTAGAGTGGTTCATTTTTCCGTGTCAGTTAACCAACCAGAAAGGAAAAAGAAATGAATAGGTAACTGAAGTATGATTAATTAGTATTCAATAGGTAGGTAGGTACTTGGAAACGGGGACACAATTTTGCCACTCCCCAAAGGCAGTCAAATATATATTTAATTTCGGAAAATGTGTTATTAGGTTAGTAGGGAAGGATAAGGATGGGTTCAATAAAATGGGATGTACAAATACATCCTTTCTTACTTATATTATAAACTAGCTTCTGCCCGCGACTTCGTCCGCGTTCACTTTTTATTCCCCCGAACCTGCCCGTCGCATCGAATTGCTTACCCGTGCGATTTTCCCCGTTTTTGCAACATTTTTCATTGCTGCTCCGCTCCTTTTGTAGCGTAATATTATAAAGCCTATAGCCTTTCTCGATAAATAGGCTACCCAACACAAAAATATTTTTTCAATTCGAACCAGTAGGTCCTGAGATTAGCGCGTTCAACCAAACTAACAAACAAACTCTGCAGCTGTACATATTAGTATAGAAGTATAAATGTGAAAGTTTGTGAGGATGTATACATTTCAGCCGTAAGACGTCCACTGCTGGACTTAGGCCTCCCCCAATTTGGGGGGCTTTGCCATAATCGCCACGCTTGGCAGGCGGGTTGGCGATGAGGATGTATGGATGTTTGTTATTGTGTCACGCAAAAACGACTGAATGGAATTGGATGAAAATGGCACACAGATAGTTTATAACTTGCATGAACACGTAGGGTACTTTTTATCCCGATTGCACGTTCCCGCGGGATAATTTCAGACCTCTAGGCATGTGATGCCGCTGGCAAAAGCTAGTATATATATGAAATTGTAACAGATAGCGTCTTTCAGTTACTGCCTACCCCACGGGAAGATAAAAACCATCTACTATGATTTTATGTATGTATACATGTAGAGGCACCAAAAGAGACCACCAGAAACCTTCAGAAATAGTTGAGAATTTCATTTACTAAGGCTGTTTCTTTTCTGATAAATAAACTAAATATTCCTAAACATAGCTTTTTACTTAACTTCTGTTACGTGGTTATATCCTATGACGCTGGTTACTTATCTATTTTGGTAATCATACGAGTATATGTGTTATTACATCCCTCGAAGGTAAGTAAGCACTTACGTGTACCTATGTAAAGTATATTAAGTGAAAACGACTGTTGTTATGGCGTGTGCTATTTAAGCGTTTCCATAAATGAATAAGTTGCTACCAAAACGAGAATTATTGAATAGCCATAGTCAATATTAATTTGAATACATAAACTAAATGTGTTTTCAATAAAAAAAACATGACGGTAAAAATTGGAACAGATTGCTTCATAAATAATGCATACTGACGATACCACTGTCCCGATTCCTAGATTACACTTTTATTCAATACTTAGAATTTTTTCAGCTAGATTCAGAATATTTCGAGTATTTAATGCACCACAAACTCCTCCAATTTCTAAAAAGCACTTGAGAGGAACCAATGTACTGAGTAGATACTAGAATGTTTTGAACTTCACTTAATTTGCAAATGAAACAAAATATTTTTTGTTGTACAAGTAAAGAAATCTGTGCTATCTTGTAAGGCTGGTGCCATATCAGCCTGGTAAGGGCACTCAATGTGAAAGTCTAGAGCCGGGCTCTTCGCAACGGAAGGAAAATAAAATAAATGGTCATTGGCTGGCTCTGCGAGACAGCTACGAGACCGCTACGAAACCGCTACGCCGAGCTTGCTGCGTAATCCATTTATTTACGCCGAAACATTTACAATGTTTTCGCAATGTTTTTTTTTATATCTTGGTTACATATGTAGTATATTAAATACATACTCAATCACGAATTTGCTCACCAAAAAAATGTTTTATTGAATGCGATGAAATTCAAAATAAGATAAAAAATACAATATAATCAAAAGGATTTTATTGCGCAAATACTCATAAATTATTCATTTCTTTTACATGTAACTTAATCGCTTGCATAACTTTGAGGCCATTCACCGTGGTTTTCTTCAATTAAATAATTTTCTTGTATCGTATGTTATGTACGAATTTCTAGCGAAGGGAATTTCACTGATGAAAATGTACAGGATACTGATATTTCATATCACTTGTGGTGTTTCTTGTTAAATTTAGCTTTAATTTAGCTCATTACAAATATCAAATATCAGGCTTATTTCGATAGGTCGCTGTTACATAATTATTGTTATCGTTATACAATCACTTTGGTGTGTGTATATCGTTAATTAACTGTGGTTTTTTTTTTGTTTAGTCTAATTATAAAACCTGATTAACTTTATCTAGCAAAATCATACTTGATCGAGCAACTTATTGCCAAAAGATGAAAATCTTCTGTCTATAGTCGAATTCCTAAATGATCACATGCAAAAACACTAAAAACTTTGGCAGAATTGCTCTTGTCTAACAGGCGTACTTATTCAATGTTTAGAGAGCGGAACGTTTCCTGATAAAGAAACATAGTAAAGTAGACCCAATTTTTTAATCAGATAGTTAGAGTGATCCCTCTTATTCCCTAGACCTATACAAACCTATATATAAAGCAACGGAATCGATGTCTTGACATGGCGCCACATCAGCAGATTCCATCCATCCGGGCGAACTGTGAGCGTGTCGCAAAATGTAAGACCAAGTATGTACATAGATGTAGAACAATTGTCTGTCTATGTTAGAGTTTATTTCGGATAAAGCGACTGTCTGTGTTTTAGTAGGGTTAGGTCTGTAATCCGTGGTGGTTTATTAACAGAAAAATGCTGGAAATCTTTGACAAAGGGTCATTGTTAAACTCAGTCTGTTTTTGCTTCTAAACATATTTCAGATCATGCTAGTAAAAATGATGTCTTTCAAATTCTTGTAATGTCATATTACTATGAATTCATAAATCAAAATCAAACCTTACTTAATTGCAAAAATATTTGAAAAATGGTCTGCTTTTACAACATCACACACGAAAACGAAAATCTAAATGAATGCCACACTTGCGTAGCTTACGGCTGACGCAAAGATCGGAAAATTGTATCCGCATTTGTATTAAGAACAAAAGAAAGAAAATAAAACATTACTGTCTGGCTGTTTCACGGACGTGGTCAGTTCCCCTATAATTATAGAAATACTGCGGGGTCGTTGCGTAACACACTTAAATAGCAATATCTTTCATATTAGATTTTTCTTTCTTTCCAGTTTAACAACACACTTTTATACAGTACGTCCGGACATGGACTAGCGATATTCTAAATACTTAAATATAAACTATTTTAAAGTCCAATTACACTCTGATGCTATATGGCAGCCGTTTTGTTTTTTTTTAATATTTTCCATGTGAGTACAAAAAAAATCATATCTCTCAAAGTTTTAGTCATGCTGAGATGAAAATAGGGTTATTCGAAAGACAATAATATTTTCTGCCGTTTTCATTACAAAACAATGTGTTCACAATTCCATAACTTTTGAAAAACATTGTTAAAGTCGAAAAAAATAACGAAAATGTATGGAATTCAATCAATAATTGTTAATTACTCCAAAAACACCCCGATAACTTTTTAATTATTTTTACTAAATTGACAGATTTTGAGCTAAGCTAGAATACAACATAAAATTCACAAGTGTATGTCTAATACTTTAAGAGTTATTGTTGTTTGAACAAAGTGTATGCGCAAGCACAAAAGGCCATTGTCTGTATCCTAAACAGGAAATAATTAAAAACACATAACATTCATATTAAGTTTTATTTAATGTTTTTACCAATATTAAAATGTAATTGTACTTTAATATAGTTTATATTTAAGTATTTAGAATATCGCTAGTCCATGTCCAGACATACTGTATAAAAGAGAAGTTTCATAGTTGGAATCAAAAGATCATCATCATCATTTCAGCCATGACGTTCACTGTTGGACATATATAGGTCCCTCAAAGGGGGGCGTAATCGCCAAGCCTGGCAGGCGAAATGACGATCTCAGTATAATTGTAAAATGCATAGAGAACTTTGTAATAAGCCCATTGGTCGCCCTCTACGACACCAACGGGAAGACATGGGATGGTGCTATTCTTCACATCCAGGAACATACGGAACGGAATTAAAGATAATATAACATAAAATATAACTTCCATGTAATAGGGACAGATCCAGACAGTGAACTGCTACTGAGAAGTTCCAGACAGACAACCCCAATCAAATTGCACGATCTGAAAATCGAACCCAAGATTTCATAAAAGACAAGTTATGAATTCACAGAATTTTAATCTTATCAAATGAAGATTCATCGACACTTGCTATAAATACAAATCATAATAATACAGAGCCAAGTAGCGATATATTTATGTAATACGGTTAAACAATGGTTACAAAATACCTCTAATACTATATAACTTTACTAAGTAAAGCTTGGAAGTTATCTTGTTTATATTTAGCCTCGAGTCGGGTTTGCTGACATCGGCTTGTAAACTAAGTATATCTTGCTTTGTTAATTATTTGTTAAAACTGTTTTCACACAATTATTTTTGTCGAAGCAATAATACAATTGTGTAGGCTTAATTTCTGTCCTTATTAGAGACTGACTTTAAAAAATATAACAAGCCATTAAGAACTAAAAAATTCCTACTCGCCAGTGACGAAGAATTTTAAGCAAAAACTGCTTAAAAATTCATAAAACTTGAGTACCTTCTTAAAAAAAGGGTGCTGAAAGAAACCTTTTTACTGAACTAAAATTCATATTTCATTTTCTTTTACGTTCGATCATCTTCGCAACTTGATTCACCACTAGCTTCTGGCCGCGACTTCTTTTGCATGGAAGTCGTTAGACTTCCCAATAACAGTCTTTTTATATAAAAATCCCATAAAAAACATGCTCCTATTTATATCCCATAATTCATAACATAACATTAGGTTGTTACTTTCTTATGTGTTTTTTTTTTTCAAACAAAGCATTTTCATTCAAACCAAACATTTAAATTTAAAGCTAAGAAAATGCGACGTTATCATATTTGACGTAAGGGTATTTTACATAAGTAATCGCGACGTCGTCGAATTATTTAGTAACAAAAATTAAAAATAAAATATTCATAAGTCACTTGATTCTTTAACATGGTCTCATTAATACCCTAGAGTCATGGGATATCAAAAGGAACACCTTGAATACTACGTTTGTAGTGTTGTTTGTAGTTTTGTTTTGTGTTTGTTGTAGTAGCCAAAATACAGAGAGTCAGAACAGCTGTGAGTAGCTTACGTAGAGTTGTCCGAGTGAAAACAGCTCGTCCTGAGGTCCCGCTGCCTTCAGTGTCTACCCCTTTGACTTGTTGATAGTCATCGCAGAACATAAGAAATAATTGTGGTCAATTAGTGGTACTGCTTGCGAAAATTTCCACCTCGATGACGTTTCTCTGCAATAACACGACTTTGAATTTGGTTCAGTTACACAGCTTAGGCGGACTTAAGTTCCGATGGAGCACAATAGGGACACTGACCTTCAGTGTGCTTGCCGTTAGCGAATTCAGTTATGTGTTTTTGTGATATTGAACTACGTTACATATGTACCTATGCTTTTAAAAGCAAATAGTACTAAAAATATTGTGTTCTTGTAGTATAGCTCTTAAATGACCTGAACTCAACCTTGAATATTTTACTACTGTAAAGTAATTGTGACATAGCAATTTCTCATTACTTACGAAGATTTTCTTTTTAGTGAGTTAAAACATTCTACGAACTATTATTTAACTATTCACTTTATTACCTATAACAAAATGTACAAAAAGGAATGACTAAAAGTACCAATAGTTGGGAATCGAACTGATAACTACAGATTTGCAAATTAATCATCACACCAACCACGTGTTTATTTGCTTTGTCGAAAGTTAGTTAAAATAGCCGTTATTTTAGTATGTCATGAACGTCATGATTGACTGCTTGGCTCCGTAAAGGTATACCTTTGGCTATAGCAGGACACTTATTATTTAGAAGGTTAAATCTGTAACTATATGTTTTAGCATAAGCCTAAAAAGGTCCCACTGCTGCGACTTTTATAGAAGTCATTCCTCAGAGGTATAGCGTTTTTTTATTCCTATAAAAATGGATCGATCGATCTAAACGTTTTGAAATTCTTTTTTTTTTTTTTTTTTTTTTGTTGTCCATCCACTTTTTCAAAATCTGTTTATATAGATTACAATTATACCAAAGGTTAATTTCGCTACGTTTTTATTATTATATGGAGTGGGATTCAAAACGACTCCCACCAAAGCTGTCTACTAACCATACCGGCATCCAGCCCACACGGTGTCTGCACAGGAAACCGATTTGAGTTTACAACTATAAATACTATCAGCAAGAAATTGTCTTTTTTATGTTTCCTCAGTTCCCTAGGTAACGAATAAAATGAAGTCAACACGGCCCGAGTAGCCAACAGATTCCATTGTAAAGTTACGTTAGCTTACCATAGAAATCATAAACTTTGTAATATGGAAATGTAAGATAAAAGAAAGATAAACACCGGTTAAATTTAGCTTTTATGGGGATGGGATAAAACAGAAGCAGCATTTATAAACTAGTTTTTTTTTAAACCCCCGACTAAAACAAAAACCTCTAAAAGTAAAAAAAAAGTATTGGCCCTTTAAGTTTAATAAGAAGTTTTATGTAATATTTTGATCAAAGGGAACAGCTGAAACGGCTGAACTGATTTTGATAAAACATATATTATTCAAGAAGCAGCGCTGATACTCTACTTTAAATAAAAAAACCGTACTCAAATCGGTTCACCCTTTCAAGAGCTACGGTACCACAGACAGACACATAACGGTCAAACATATACCACTCCTCTTTTGCGTCGCGGGTCAGTTAAATGGATTTTAGAATTCTAAAAAAAAAACTCTGTTCACTAATAAGGTGCATAATATACCAATGTACGCGCAACACTTCACAAAGAACGATACAAAAGGAGATATTAAAAAAGCGAGCACTTAAAAGCCACTCATAAAAGGTCCAAAGCCTTGACGTGGCTTTCGTACAAGCTGTGAACGCAGTTTCATTGAACCGTTCACAATTCGAGTACCATCTACAACCTACCTTTCGACATAACAATCTTTCACGATCTGTGGACAGAAACCTCGAGGGCCTCTGAGGAGTTATGAAAAAGTAATAAATAACGAAATACGAATGCAAGAAAGAATCTTGTTCGTTGCTTCTCGAGGTGGAAGTTGAAAATTTGGAAGTGGAATCTTATGTCGAAAGCCCTCGTTGTCAACTTTTTATTGATGTAACACTCCATACTTTGAGAAGTGGATCGCGCACTGAAATGTATAAACATGCTCTTTCAGCGCTTCAAGTAGATACGTTTCTCAACTTAGTTCATTTTTTCTGCTAATCCTAAATGAGATAGGAAAGCTTCTGTAAACACAGACTAAATGGTACGCTCTGAAATGTTTACGCGACCTAAAAGACTATAAAGGGAACAGCCAAGCTTTTTTTCTTTAAAGGGTCATTACGTTTTTTTTTTAGTTAACCCTTTTACAGGTGTTCTTTATTTACCCAAGTACCTATTAAGTATTAAAGATAACATAGAATTATGGAAAAAAGCAACAATTTAAGATCAAAGGAGATTGTATCTTAAGAAAAAGCCTTCATTTAAAAAATGAGAAACTAAAATAAAACATGAGAAGTTTTCTTTCACAATACGACAGGAATATTAAGTTAGACGAAAGCTTATAAATTCAGATGAAATGACTTCACTAAAACCAATTAGGTACTCCGTCTTATGTTTGTGGAGACTTTGTAAAATTGTAACTTGATTGACGGAAAATGTTGTAACTCGCATATTTAAGAGGCTACGGCCTCTGCGAAATTTTGTCGATTTAATTGATTTGACAGGCTTATGGAAGTGCAGTATTTTAACTGTAAAAGCACTTTTACAGTTAAAATACTGCCCTTCCATAAGTTTTAATGCAAAACATGAAATATCGTTTCAGTTTTATGTGAATTCATCACATAAAAACTGAAACGAGCTCTTTTTATTACTATTATAATTTTATATTGTTTAATCGACGTCGATTTTTACTTATGGCAAAATATTTTTTGTCTGCTAGCTTAGCTAGCAGGCAAAATATTTTTTGTCTGCTAGCTTAGCTAGCAGTTTGGTTAGTGCAGAAAATACAAAAGAGCATACAGTTTACATTATTAATTTCATTACAATTCAACAGTAAAATAATTGATCCTTACCAGATCATCCAACTGCTACGCAAGTGTCCCATACCAAAATGTTTATACCTAACAGGAATTGAAAAGGTTCCTAAACTATCGGTATGGAACCGGTAATTAGTGGTTCCGTTACTATAACCAGAACCGGAACCGTAACAGTAACCTAAATTGAAACGTTTAAGAACCTTTATTTCACCGGTTCTTCTTCAAAGAGAGTTGAAATGAGTTCATATGGTGCTACAGTAACAGTAGATTATTCAGATTACAATGACAATATTATTTTTTGGACACTGTACAGTACCGCCTTGCACTCGCCAATATTTCGTGATTGACTTGGAAGACAAAATATGCCAGGCACGCGTCAAACATATTCGAACCCATTTTTGGATCTGGTACTTTAGAGCAGGTACTTTAGAGAAGAACGTTTTAGGAATCGAAATAAAAAACTAGAACCCACATGCTTACCGCTTTTCAATGTTTGATACCTAAAGAATACTTCCGTCTTATTTTTATACAACACGACTCTTATTTAAATTCTTTGCATAAAATTACAGCACGATCTAAATATCTCATTAAACAAACTTCAGGCAGATATATTGCTTGAAAATCTCTTATACATAATTGAATTCTTTTGGAACATCAAGACGTTTTACGTTGGTGTAACTTTCACGGAACCTTTATTGCCTGGGATTGGGGTCGCATTTATTAGTCTCACTACAGTTATAGCTCCGGGTCTTACTCGAGGGTTTTAAAAATTACGAGATACAGTTGAGAAGCCGTTTAACTGAAACATTTAGGTACTTACTTGGATAACTGCCAACAGATTGGTTTCTATTTACTCTTTCGGAACTGATTCGGGCGTTTTGAAGCGATGGTTTATCGGTTCTCTATCCGTAGCAAATATTGTATGTCCTCAGAGAAACTATTCGATCGAATAGGTACGAGAGTGTCTAAGACGAACTCTATCGCTTATGACTAGCAAGTGCAAGCGTGTTACATAGCCGGCAGATGTAGTTTAATAGCTAAATATGATTCATCCTAATCCTAACTAATATTATAAATTGGAAAGTAAGTTTGTTTGTTTCTTGGTTTGTAGGCTTTTATGCTTAAACTATGGAACCAATCATACTGAAATTTTCCTTATACATTGTCAGGTGTAAGTAGAGTTTCGGTCATAGCTGGCTACCTTTCAAATCGAAGAAAATTACGGTTCTCGAAGTAAACAACAATAACGTTCTTTTGATAGTCGATGGTGCCACGTGTCTTCCGGATCATGATTGAAGTATACTATTAATAGCTATTGCCCGCAGCTTCGTTTGCGTTAATTCAAAATTTGACAATCAATCCGGATTGTGCTCTGCTTGTTTCTCATAATGTAATATTTTCTAATACACGACCTATAAAGTTTGGCGCCTATTACCGTCACTATCCGACAACTGCCGCTGTTAAATGAGTCGATTTAATTTAAAAGTACTAACGCTGTTTAACACTCTTCTGGCCCAGACTCGTTAAATATGTCCATTAAAAAATAAAACGGTCTGATTGAACCTCAAAATGCGGTTGGGTATAAAGGTTAACACCCGATTAAGGACTTTTCTGAAGGTCCTATGAGATTACTCAACTTGTTTACCGCAAAATTAATCAACTCTTACTTTCCAAGTCCCGTAAAGCTTCTGCCGTATTTTTAAGAAACGAATACTTGAATAACTTAATGTCCAAAAAACTTAACTGTACGCCTATTTTCCCTGAAGGATAGCATATTTCGCCAGTTATGTTTAAGTACAGTAATGGGAACGAGCTTATTGCCGTCTATCGGGCATACATCCAGGCAGCTACTGACACATTTCTGATGTACACCCAATAATAATTTACAGGAAACTAAAAATCGAAACCAAGACCCCATGTCGATGTCTCGGAGAATGTACAATTATACCTAAATGAATAAATATGGCACTAATAGCACCTACAAAGATATTGTCCTGACGCTATCTCAATTTATTTGGGAATGGTGCAATGTGTTTTTACACGCTTTATATATTAGCTTCACTTGTATTTTTGTATGTTTGTTTGTAACCGACTCCTTATAGCGCGATTTTGACCCACTTTAAACGACCAGATATCATTCAAACTTTGCACACCTATCAAGGACCGATGACAATGCAATAATTTCATAAATTTGTGCAATTATCCTTGCCAGGGTTACCAGGACAGCAAAAAAACTGTCTTCGAAAACTACGCTGACATACGTCACAAACTAATTTGTGCCATTATCCTTGCCAGGGCTACCAACCAGGACAGCAAAAAAACTGTCTTCGAAAACTACGCTGACATAGGTACGTCACAAACTACGCTGACATACGTCTCAAAATTTGAAACACCCTAAAAAATAGAAAATAAATAATAAAAGTCGCTTTTTTCCATTATTTTGTACTTTTTAGTTTGGTTTTCAATAGAAGCGTGTTTTTTAGTTTTTTTAAACTATTATTTATTTCTACTATATTTCTCTGTTAGTCGTCATCTCGGTAGTCACCCCTTTTCCAGCAATATCATCTTTCACACAGTCCAACCATTGTTTCTTTGGTCTCAAAACTTTCCTTACGGCATTTTCCTCATTAGTCCGCATCACATACCAAGACAATTATTTTCGCACAACGTTTCGGTCACTGATGCCACTCTCAGACTTCCTCTTATGTCACAATCAGCCTATTACCTATGTTACCACAGCTGGAATACAGGCCACCTCTCTGTGAGAGGAGGCTATGGCAATATCACATACCACCCAGTGTAGATTGAGGAATGTCACATAATTATCTTCGAATGTTTGGTTTTAAGACATGCTGGTTTCTTCACGATGTTTTCCTTCACCGTTTTAAGAGCAGTGGTGATGAAATTTAATACTCAAAGTGCTTGCCTGGGTTCAAGCTCACTACCCACAAACTAGAAAGTCGGTGTCGATACCACTGGATCACCACTACTCTACCTCTTGTGTAATAATGTTATATTCTATCCATTCTAGTCATACTTACACGACACATCTCAGAAGGAAGTGTGGTGTTACAGTCTTATCCCAGCTGCATGCAATTTCCTTGCACTCAACCTAATATTCATACTTCGGTGGATAGATACTCCGATTCCGTTTAACTAACTAACTATCTTAATATTGGTGAAACTGCTAAGCTTACAAGAGACATAAACCAAGGAACTGGTAGCGTTTACTTAAACGCTACCAGTATCAATTCGTGCAAATATTAGTGCAGCAAATCTTCAAGTTCTTGGTTTATGTCTCTTGTAAGCTTAGCAGTACTTGGGTTATGGTTTAGAACTACTGCAAAGTTGCAGTAGTTCTAAACCATAACCCAAGTATCAAAATTATGTATGGAATTCGTAAGGACCTTACCTGCATTAGTAAATTCAAGCGTAAATGTAAGCTTTTTTATATTTTTGAGCAACAAATTACAGCAAAAAGATTAAACAGGACAAAATCTAGAAAATAACGTTTTACTTCTTTAAATGGCATTTTTCCTAAGTCTGAAAGCGAAGCAAATAGAATAGACTTACTTGTAAAAAGATTTGTAATTTGTTTTTCTGAATGAGCCCGCTGATTGCGATGAAACCGCCCATTGTACCCCCGAGAGAGTTCTTTAATTGATTGTATATTCTTGAAACTGGCATACAAATGAATCATTTAGTTCGTGACTAAAAAAAGATAAAAGATATTTCTTAAAACCACGTACATCAGTGAATTGTTATGGTGTTGTGTGTGTGGTTTTGTTATAAAATAATAACGTAGTAGTATAATTGTTTATTAAATATATTTATTGTAATCTTTATTCACAGTATCAGACATATCACATTCATGAGCACACGTATTCAGCTCCCATGACGATACAATATTTAATGGAGCAAATCATAATGTAAATAATTATTAGTATTAAATAATGTAAATCTCATAATATAAATAGTTATTTGTGTTTAATAATGTAAATCGTTTCATACAAAATATATTGAAAAATAATGAAATAAAAAAGAAGAACCCACTCTAGCTAAAAGTTGACTTCGATTTTCTTCTTCTTTCATTTTATTTGAATGATATCACTCGTCTTCTACACACGAAGAAAAGTGTCAAAACGAGGACAAGAATACGCACTGTTCGGAAAATCTAGCAAACCGAGGTCTGTAATAAACTTTGTTTGGAAAAGGGTAGCTTTTCCAAACAAAGTTTATTACAGACCTTGGTTCGCTAGATTTTCACCTATCACCCACTTTTGTGTTAAAGTTTACAAATACGACCCTCGGATAACACAATACAAGAAACGTGAAGTTACTGTAAAGAGGTTGTGTATGAGGCGAAAACGGCACACCTGGTGGATACACAATGTGTGTCCAAGATTATGAAAAATCTTGTTCAAACCGAAATTCAGACAACTTTTCAGATTAAGTACCAAAAAGACTTAAAATCTCTTGCAGAATATGAATCGTTGGTCAAGTCAAACCGAGGACTCTCGAAATAGTCCTCGCTTTGAAAAAGTCCTTAGTCGTGCCTTGTGTATTCATACGTACGTGCTCGGATTGTACTTAAAACAAACACATTCTCACACACATATACCTACACACACCACCAATCACTCGCAATTGTACCGCGTTGACTAGCTTTACTTTAAAATATAATTGGGGACCAGGAGTGGATTTACAAAATACAGGCCTAGGCTTAGTTTAGACTTCCAGATCTCCAAGAAATTACAAAGTTATGTCAAAATAAATGTCAACTTAGTAAGACATAACTAGTGTAAGATTGTAATTTATGGAACTCATCATCATCATCATTTCAGCCGTAAGACGTCCACTGCTGGACTTATGCCTCCCCCAATTTGGGGGGCTTTGCCATAATCGCCACGCTTGGCAGGCGGGTTGGCGATCGCAGTATGGTGGTAAAATGCATAGAGAACGCTGCTGCCCATTTTCTAGTAAGTCCCTTAGTCGCCTTTTACGACACCCACAGGAAGAAATGGGGTGGTGTTATTCTTTACGTGAATAAACTTTATTTATTATTATCGTATTAGTAGTGGATTGTATAATTATGATAGGGCTGTCCATCGAAATAGAAGAACAATACAATGCTCTAACCAATATTAAAAACAAGTAATTTATTTATGGCATTTTGACCTATAAAGCGATGTAAAAACCTAATAAAAACAACACTGCAAAAATGCCTCAATGAAAAACCCACTCACGAACACTACTTTATCTTGTTTCCGAGAAAAAATATCAAAATGTTATCGCTGTAACTGTGTCGCAGTAAAATCTGTATTTTTTGCCCGGAACATCAAAGCTTAGTAAAATTCTGAATGATGAATGAGTCGAAACGACGTCCCTCCGGCAAAAGACAGGCTCAAAGAACAAAGATAAAAAACATGACCTGAATCAACTTAAAATCTAGAAGAAAACAGTGTCTTACTCGACTGTCTTTCTGCGTAGAATTCTTCGTTACTGTAAAAAAATATTTCACAAAGATAACATCTTGAAGAATGTAGAAGAAATAAAGCACTATAATATATTAAATTCCAATTATAACGAACGTCGGTGACTAGCGTACGGTTTGAATATCATTATATCCAGATAGAGTTAAATCCCGAAATCTCGGTGTAACTAATATGGAGTAGTAAAGGAAATCTATTTTGGAATTCTCTCCATTTCTTCTATTCTATTCGACCTTCCTATTATAAAAAGTAAGATTGTTACCAACAAAATGGATCTCATTTGTAGTCTGAAATCAATAAATAATTACATTATAAAGGGGTCTCTTGGGTAAAAAATAAACCGACCTATGTATAACATAAATTTCTTGCAAAAGCACTTCAGCGTGACCTCGAAACTTTGCCAGAATTTTAAAATAATTAGCAAAAGCCAATGCAGTGGCCAATAATTAACACAAGAACCAACAATTCCTAAAATATTCAGTAGCTTAGGAACCCTCTGACTGGTAGCGGTGGTTAAACCAAAAAGGAATATATAAGATTTATAGAAACGAGGCGACTGCCCTCCGAGCATTACAAATTAAAGTTTTGAACTCGTGATTTTTATGTAGATGAAAACAGCGAAATGAGCGGAAAAAATCATACCCTAAGTCTAGCTATTAATATCTAGCTAAGCAATTTGGCACCCTAAGTTAATTTATGTGTTACACCTATTCATTTAACTGCAATGTCCTTTTTGCAGTTAAATGAAATAGTTGTGATTTGAATATACGGACAATTTAAGTTGATAGTCAATTTGTATAACATTTCTTTTCCTTGACTTGCCGAAGTCTGGATTTTGATAACTGGCCAAATGTAGGTGTACTATGGGTTCACCTCTACCCAACCTTTCCTGGCTAAACATATGACGTGATGTTATGTTGTTCTCTGACTTTACATTAATGTTACCTGTATGAAAGTGTCTTTTTAATTTGCTATAAACCAAGAGAGGCAATTTTGTTTTATTGTGAATAAATTCACAATATAGCACCCAAGCTACGAAAATCATTATTAAATAATACGAATATTCAGTCTGTGAGAGATGAAGCCTGATATTTGGGATCACGAAATCAGAGCTGATGTCGCTTACTATCCCGGAGAAAAAAAATTAAGGTCATGAGTCATGATAATGAAAACCAAACCAAGTGTGAAATTATCTCATGACCCTTTTCTTGGTTTGTAGATGAGAAATCATCAAAAGACATCTCCCGCTCTGGGTGGAGTGGGATAGCGCGTGAGGCTTTTACTGACTAAAACCCACCTGTGTTCCTTCTGTTGCCTGTACCAGGATCACGGTACATACATTTCAGCCGAAAGACATCCACATTTTTTTTTCGGGGTTTGCCATAATCGCCACACTTGGCAGGTGGGTTGGCAATCACAGTATGGTGTTGAAATGCATACAAAACGCTGCTGCCCATTCTCTAGTTAGTCTCTTAGTCGCCATTTACGACACCCACGGAATGAAATGAGATGGTGCTATTCTTTACGTCCGACACCTCACAGAACCACGGTAACTCTTTCGAACAAAATTGCAAGTTTGGGAGGCATCGGTCCTAGCGGACCCCTTCCCTTATGCTGACATCTCTGTGAGGCGCGCGTGGAACCCAACGCGCCATCGACTCGGGGTGGTCCTTACCGTCCGCAATCTCGCGCTTACGGTGGACGGAAGCCACAATGGACTACCAATGCCCGGGGCGTTTCCTGCGGCGCATAGGGCAGTGAGGGAGTTTTGCCGAGATTGCCTCTCCCTCACGTACTCCGTCATCCTCATTCACTCTAGCTCCGTACCATGGCCTGGTCCAGGGCCGGACGCGAGAGATCGCTACCGCCGTTTGCCTCCACGAGGACACGGCGGTCTCCGCCCAGGCAGGGCAACCCTCCACCGTGTGCTCCACCGTGTCCTCCAAATCTCATGACACTGATTCGAGAACTCCTCAAGATCTGTATACTAAAGATCTACAGATACAAAAGTTTGGAAAAGAAAGTCGATAAGTTTTATTTTTATAAAAAGCAAACCGTTCGGTCTGTATATTTAATACCGTAAATTGCTTAGCGTAGAACTTTCAACTCTATTTGAAATTCCCATCATTTTGAGCTTAAGCTGCAGAAAATTTCATATAAATTGTAAATAAAAATTACTACAGAATGAAGGTTTTCAGTTTAATTACGGATGCAAATGAGAGCTCGACTCTTCTTCCAATATTCATTCAATACTAGTGACCCTCCCCTGCTTCACACGGATGAAATGTTGAACCCAGACATCGAGATTTTTGTGCTACATATACATTAAATATTATTCTACTAAACACGTCCCTTCCAAAAAGAGAACTCTAAATGATGGTGAAATCCGCTTCAAAATTCGTTGCGTAGTTTAGAAGAGTTATGCGGTCACACAGATGGTCACCAACAGACACTTTAATTTATAATATGTATTTTATTGAAATAGAAGTTTAAATTAAACTGCGGCAGATGTCTACTGAACGTAGAAATGACAAATATTTATGAGCAAGCAAATAGCTGTACACCAAAATTGATTTATGTGAAATTGTGGTACGTTTTTCTCATATCTATATAATCTTGTTACGCTGCATGAGTTAGCAAATTAGCCTAACAATAAACATGAAATTATAATGTGTCAGCGCTAGATCATGGCCCCCAATTAACCAGTAGACATAACACTGCCCCTGAATATAGAACCACCTAATATCCAGAAAGTGTAATGTCAGGGGATTGGATATTTAGGTCAGCTTTATGAGTAGCTGACAAGATTTATCTCTTTCGTGAAGATTAACTGAGTCTGAATGCAAATCAATGTGCACGTGCAATGAACGATCAAACTCGTCTTGTTGGGAACTAGCAGACAGTGCTTATGCTGTTTTTTTTACGGTTTCAAGAATTTTTATTCTATCTACATCAATAGTTGATCGATAGCCTTTCTTTCTTAGATAATAATAAGACTATTACATCGGCGACAGGTCGTGGGGTCAATCTGCTAATTCCACATTCTAATACTTAAGACACTAGACAGACTGGTTACTGACTGAACTGGACTGGTTTAGACTTGTGACTTATACAACCTGTTGGACCTGCTGTCTTGTATGGATCACAATGTTGGGCCACACACGGGTTAAATGAAAGGCAATTGCGTGCAGCTGAGATGAGATTACTAAGACGGATGTGTCGTGTTATGAGAAATAAGCAGAAACACAAGAAGTCTGAAAGTTCTGTGGAAATCCATTGGTATGAGCATGACATGCGGAGGAATGAATTGAGAAAAATGTATTGAGTAATTTTTAGTCAATTTAGACGTAAAAATAGTCGCTTTTTTATCGAATTTCGTTGCTGACCTACCCATCTCCAGCAGGGTAATTGCGTAACACACTAAAAATAGCATTAGCATTCATTTTGATAGTTCAATAACATGCAGTTTTCGAACTTAAAATTCATGATGCATTGGGTTAGTAATATTCTTCAAAATGATTCAGGTTGTGATTGAAAATATGTTACACAATTAGGGTATTTTTAACAATCTATGCAGTAGATACTAATAAGTAGTTAACATTTATGTCAAAGTATAAAACTGCTATAATATCTATGACACTCACAGAAGTCACAGACACAGGTGTAGGTACAACACAAAACTTTAAAATTACGGAATTTTAAAGCTTTATAACTTACAAAGTTTGTACCTAGCGACGAATAATTGTATTATGAAATTCTTACTTTAATTTTTTTACCACTGAACCACGGATGAAGTGTTAAAAAGAAGTGTATTTGGCTATTCATTCCATCAGAGAAAGGACACTAATGACGCTTTTCACTTCCACAAAAATGTAACAAGAAAATATTCGCAAAGTACTTTGAGCCGTAAAAGCTTTAGAGAAGAAGTGTGGTGAACTATGTCATACTTCAGTTGATGTTTGCTTTCTCGTAATTTCATGGAAAAGTAGAAAAAAAATTGAAAAAAATTGTTCCGGAATTAAGGCACAAAATGACTACGTACAAAACTGGAATAAACTACGAACAAAATAAAACATTTAACTTGTGCTTATAAGTACGTACGTAGCATTGCCTATAATGTTCCTACTACTGGATCCTCTCTGGGAAAGGTAGTGGGCCGTAATCCACCACGAGGGCCCAGTGCTGGTGGGTATATGATCACGTCTTAAAATTTGTGGTTCCAGGACGTGCCGGTTTCCTAACAATATTGTTCTTCACCGATTTGAATGCAGTGGTCATGAAACGATTTAAGGCTCGTCCAGACTAACGCGACGCAAGGGTCGCGCGCGATTCGGCGATTTATATCCGTAGAACAATTTCTATGAAAACCCGCGTGACACTTCACACAGGGGCGACCTCTCGCGCCGTGACACGGTCATGGAAATTATTCTACGGATATAAATCGCCGATTCGCGGGCGACCGTCGCGTCGCACTAGTCTGGAAGAGCCTTTATTTAGCAAAGCGCCTCAGGGTTCGAACCTACGACTTACAATTCGTAAGGTGCTGCTGTGTCCACTGGACCACTACTGATCTCGTAACATAAGTACGTATGTGAAGCTTTTTTAATACTTCTGTTTCTATAATTTCTACTAAAACCTGATTTGCACGGTGCAATTGAATTGCCTGTGACATATCATAAGTTCAAGCAACATTAAAAATTGTGCATTTATCATTCGTTGCTTGAATTTATATATGGCTAGATTCTGGCATCGTGTAAATGGGGCGTAATTTTCGGTCTGGAGCTATGTGCTAAGCCTGCAGGCTATACCTGCTCTCAAACAGGAAGTTAATATTTGGAATCACCGGGACTGGCAATTATTGACATGTTGACTTCAGAAATGACCACAGACCCCGACAAGTAAAGCAGGATAGTTAGGTATGCTGATTCGTAGCACGTTTGAAGATACCCAGTCTGTTTGTCTGTGTATGCCTCTATGAATCTCGTTAATGAGAATTGGTACCTACTTTATGTACTACATGCGTTGAGTTGACGTTTGAAAAGTCGACAGTTTCTGTATGTTCCTAACTTAGGTACTTCATTACGTTAGCTAACCCTATTATTTCGAGTAAACTTGTCACATATAATTTGATAGAAATAATTAGACTTACGTAGCTTTTACCTAAATTAATACATCGAAGCGGGTGCAGAGAGCTAAAATTACGCCCGCTGTATAAAATTATTTCAAAGTAATTTGTAACGTAGTCATTAATTTGACGGTACCGATTAAAGTTCCCCCATCGTTACACGGACAAAGTTGGTACGATAAACTCTTCTCGTATTTTCCGGACATCCACCACGGCAAATTGAAAAAGAATGATTATTTAGTGATTAATTTTGTTTCAGGGTTCTGAAATTGCATCGTTAACTTGGGAACTGTACTTGTTAGGAATAAATAGATATCTTTTGTCTATGCTTTCCAAATAAATTAAGTAAAATTTAAGTAAATTATACTCTGCCAGGGTCGCGAGATCTGTTCGAAAGAGTTACCGTGGCCCTGGCATATGAGCAACTGAAGAAACACGGTTGAGTTTTAGTCAGTAAAAGTCTGACACGCCCTTCCGCTCCACCCTAGAGCGGGAGATGTCATTTTACGATTTCGCACCCACAAAAAAAAAAGTATTGTATATACTCGTAACTATGAAACTTTGTATTTCGAAGTCCAAAGCCGTATCCTAACTGAAAGCGATTGTCACATGAGTCGGGCCCTGGGAATCGAATCCAGGATCTACAATGCAAATAAATGCGTAAACATAGACGTAGCTACAGTATTTTTAGGTATGAATGAGGGAAACTAGTCTCCAATCACACAGGGATTGTAGCCGTGGGTCACATCAATCACGTAGTGAAAGATACAGCAAATTCACTTAAAAACTTTAAGGTTCAGACGGTCACCCCGTGTTTTCAACAGTACGTTTTAACTTCGTACTCCAAAATAATATATAGATTTCATAAGTCATAATGGTGCGATAACCTTATGTACTTACGAGTACCTACTAGTCAAGTCTGAACCCACATAATTATTACATATTTGGCCGCATTTTCTTTCAGGCTCGTTGCGCTCGTTCGCTCTGGTAATTTGTAAAAAAAAACCTATTGGCTGATCGTCTGTATTTCCCGGAATTCTTCATTTATCTTATTTTGACTCTACCCATTCTGTTATTTTTGGTGAGAATTAAAAACATGCGTACCTATATGTATGTGTGTTTTATTATTCAGAAGGTAAAAAATAAGTTTCGGTTATAGCTAAAAGCAAAAACATTCGTTCATGCTTTTAGCTAGGAATGGAGGTAATTGAAACTAACGTAATATTGCCGAAGAAGCCAACATAATAAATGTACGGTATTATTGATCGCATTCTATAGCCGTTTGCATAATTTGGTACATTCGCAAGAATAGTTTCGTGTTGTATATGCACGAGTCTGCATTACAAATCTTCATTATCCGTTCTCAACGGTCTTAAATTTTATTTCTTCTTAAAACGATGATGAGGTAGTAGAATAACGCTAAAGCCATTTCCGACTGAAACTGCTAGATGACTATAACAGATACTGTCCTTTGGAAAGTCCTTAGTTATACGAAACCGGAACCTACTGCCGTTTGTGAAATCCGGGATACATTCTAGCAACCAAATTCCAGTCTTAGTTGGAAAACAACATTCTTGCATACAACGAAGTGACGTGATACATCAATACTGTTCAACTTTCACATTAACAATAATATTTTTGTCTTCGAAAACTTTATTCTAGAAATACACCAAGTCAACGCTCCTGGTCATTCACCTCACGTGATCTTTGTTGTACACAGATTTGGCGTCTCTTTGTTACTCAGTAATGGTGTTAAAAGGTCTGACAGATTAATGGATAAGCAGTATACCTACGTCACGATTAGGGTAAATAAACAACAGTATATTAGACAACAATTGTTCGTCTTGCCCGTCATGGCAATATCGCATTTCATGAAATATACTTATGTTCTTAAAAATGAATGCTTCTAAATTGTCAGTCTTGAATGTGCCTATTTTTCACACAGTATACGTTAAAGTTCAAGCTAATAGGCTATTGTTCTTACCGGAATATGAATCAGAAAAAAATGTAGACTCGATGGCATGTTTACTCAGAGCCGTCTGATCTCTTTTTCTATTTTGTCATAGTTGTGAAAATACTGAACGAAATTTCTTTTGACTTCAGCTCTTACTATTGATGCTTCTTTTTTTTTCCTTCCTCTCTAAAAGACTTGTAAGTTTATAAATAATTGATTGTATTTGTCTCTTTCTACATAAACCCACCAGATATTTCAACATAAGCCTACCTGCTGCTGCCTGTTGCTCTGCTTGTTTTATTGAAAATGAATTAGTTTATAGTTATTGTTTTAAATTATTTATGTATTGTGTTTTTATGGGCTTAAGTTGCCTGAAATAAAGGATTGTATTGTATAACAGACGTGACTTTTCGTACCAACCTTCAATAAAGTAACTAACTACAATGAAGCCTGCAAGGACTTGCTTCTTCACTGCACTACAGAATAGCTATTAGCTTGCTGAAAACGATGATAGTAGGGAATCCATTGTCCCCAAACCGCAGACGACAAAGCTCATAGCCCAATCAACATTGCTATGCAAATTCCCAAATATAACAATCTACATACTCTGTCAAATAAACTTACCTACATAGAAACGCCATTTGCTTCTGAATTGGATCCTGAAAAAATAGGGGAAGAAAAATATAAAGCCAATTCTATGATATTGGGTAGCAAAATACAAATGGACACCGTGGGTATTAAAATATCATTGGTTATCTCTTTTGCTCTTCTTTTTTCCCTAAAAATGAAGTGAACCAAACGAATATTAAATTGGAGTTTGTTGATGTCGTCTGAAGCAATTTACCTTCGTAGCTCAATGTACTTATTGATATTCATGATTCATGGGCTATGCTTGTGGGCGTCAATGGTCTGCAATTGATGGATATGAAAGATGTTCTGACTTCGTTCTCAATTTTTATCAATATGTTGTGTGATTTTTCTGCCTATTATTGTCACTAGGTAACCACTACACACTGGAATGGGCTACCTTCATGTTTCTGACTGACCAACCCCAAGGCAATTCATAAGTGGTTGTAAATGGTTTGATTGAAATAATTTATTTGTGTTTGAGCTATCCGATGCTAGCTTAATTTCTTCTTTAGTGTAAATATTAAATACTTACGTCCAAAACGGATAGTTTTCCGTCTAAAGTATCGACATAATTTTAGCAAATTTTTGTAATGCCTTAGTTGTTTCTGATGGGTCAGAAACTGGACGGTAAACCTACTGGTTAGTGAGAGAATGAAGCATTAAGTACCTAGCTACTTTAACTTATGAATCAAAAACATTATGTACCTAATTATGTGTACCATCATCATGAGCCTAATACAGTCCACTTCTGAACATAGGCTTCTCCAATTGCACGCCATTTAGTTTGATTCTCGACAACTCTCATCCAGCTGCTACCAGCCACCCAGCGAAGATCGTTGCTCCGTCTAGCCGGGGGTACAGTACGTTTGGCGATTCGCGGTCTCCATTATTCAAGAACACGTCTACCTCAGTGGCCATCGGTTCTACGGCTTATAAAGCCGGCCCATTACCATAAACAAAGGCAACACATGCGAGACTGTGTGCATAAACCACAGATAATGGTAGTGGTTTCACATGGGTCTAACAATGCATAGACTATTCGCAAAACAAAACCTACTCACAAACAACAGCAAATCTATTTAGTTTCAACGTTTCGGTTGCTACCCAAATGCACAGTGGACAACTCTCTATACAAAGTTTTACGGGTTCTCTAACAATAGAAGAGATACATTCAAATTGAATAAGTAAGTAAGGTCAGCTGAAACTTCAATTTCAAATAGTTACTTTTTGCTGAAACTGTGATATCAAATGTTTTACAAATTCAGTAGCTGTTGTGATGCGATTGGCGCCAGCAATTGCGACCTTTATGACCTTTTCAAATGTAAATTTTAATAATAAACGCTCAATTCTATTCATACTGTATTTCTAGAACCGAGAACGTGCCAGTGAAGGACTATATTTATATTCAATATTAATGAGAGCAATTTTTGGAATTAGATAAACGGATCTTAACATTTTACTGGTAAATGCAGTAAAATGCAAATTCATAGAAATGAATGACTTTCATTAACAAGTTATTTCACTTTTCTCAATCATGTTGTCAACAGTTTCTCTTTCTTTCGCCCGGTGAACCAGAAAAAGTCATTACGGACTAACTGCAAATTGGAATAGCAATTTTAAAAAGTTTCTCCTATAACCTGAAGTAGTTTTTTCTTCGCAAGTCAAATAGGTTTAAGTTACCTATCGTAGCCCTTAAGTTATCATTCGTCTAAGTACCTATACTGATATTATAAAGGGGAACAATTTTGTGAGTGTGTTTTTGGGGGTAATCTACGAAACGATTGATACGGTTCCGTAAAATTTTATTAAAAAAATATATCCTGCTTCCCCGGACATATTTTGTATTAGAACAACAAACACGCGGACGACAACGCGGGTTGTAAGCTATGTAAGTTTATTGTTAGACCAATAACATTATTGACCGCTGCTTTCACTTGCCGCGATCAAGTTTTGGAAGAGTGCACACGTTTATCCCACATCGAGAAGCCCACTAATATGGAAGTTAAGCAACAATCATAAACATTAATCGTTGTTAAAGTTCGCTGTCATATATATTGGAATAGAATCTATATTAAAACGTCGGAAATTCTATACCCAAACTAGAATCTCGACCCTACATCTAGATACCCTTATTCTTATGAATAATAAACTACATCCTTTCCCAAAGTGGGCGTTGTGTATACTCTACACATCGCTCCCATTTTTTTTCTGGGTCTCTAACCAAACCCCCCCCCCCTTAAGGCCTGCAGAGCCCATAAGGGGGCTTTATCACCCACTTTGGGAAAGGCTGGTGTAGATAATGATGCCTTAGTATGTATTTACAAGTAGACACCGATCCTTACAGAGATTTCTTCTACAGCGTCTGGTTTTAAGAGACTAGTTTTATTCCATTTGACACTCAGTTGATACGCTCAACCCGACACAAATAGCTACTTTCCGTTTGATTAAATCAGTGCATGCAAGATCCGCAGCTTTTTCATACTCATCCATGCATGTATGTTATTTAAGGTTTAAAAATTGCATTGTATCAGCTTTTAATTAAAACATATTGGTGTGTTGTTACTGCAACGATACAAATTGGAAAGGCGCTGATGCAAATTAATGCAATCTGGACCATGCAGGAAGCCCAAATTGCTGTCATATTTTAATTGAATATTTATATGAACCTACGTACAATGTTTGAAAATGAAAAAAATGTTTATTATTTTGTTTTGACAAGTAAAACTTAACAACTAGTGATTGGAGCCTCCTTTTAAGCAGATAAGCCTGTGTTAGTTTTGAAGCATTCACAGAGCAGCAGTCCAGATACAGGTAACAAAATAAATTGCAAAATACGCTAGTATTACGCTATTATATTATTATACTGTGCCATTGCAGGGCACAAAGCGTTCCATAAGGAAAATGAACGAACATTGGTCACATCCACTTTTCGTTGACGATTTTAGAAGTTAGGAGCCATCCATAAATTACGTCACACGTTAAGAGGGGGGGGGGGGGGGTTGATGAATTGTGACATTGTGTGACAATGGGGGCGGGAGGGGCCCTAAATTTTGTGACGTCACATTTCAAAATTTATTATACATATTTAAAGTACTATTAAAACACGAAATATGGACTATGAAAGAAAATTAAAAAAAAATCCAATGCCTAGATGAAAAATTGCCATTAGGGAGGAGGGGGGGGTCTCACAAATGTGACCAGCTGTGACAAGGAAGGGAGGGGGTCAAAAAATCATGAAACTTGTGTGACGTAATTTATGGATGGTCCCTTACGTCCAGAATTCTTCAAAAGTTTTCCTTCAGCGTAACTTGGTCCAATATTTCCAAAGCAAAGTTACAAATCGTATCAAGTGATATTGCTTTAGTTTAGTTTAGCTCGTCGAATTGCACGACTGTGTTCTAGGATAATCGTCAACAAAAGATGAATCTTCCTGCTAAGAACGAAAGTTCTCTCGCTGTAGGTCATTCACCTACTAGTGCACTTTTGTGATCTTCTGAACTGAATATTGCTTGGAACTCCAGCATTGTAAAACTGTTTGATTTACTTAACTTTAATAATACTTACTTTTTATTGTTATCCTTGAGACACAATTATTGTTATCCTCGAGGGTCGAGGCACTTGGTTTAGGAGCCAACACACGAGGAGGCTCTCGTTGGTCCGCTAGACTAAGGACTTCATTCAGAGAGCGGTACTTCAGGACACGGCTGGTGTTGTTAAAAGGTTTCTGTCTCTGGAGCTGTGACCGGTAGGTTTGATTCGGTCCCCTTTTTTTTAATGTAATAACCTAGTTCATAAGTATTTAAAGGAAATAATAATTATACCAGTCTTTCATTTTCCAACTGCAGAGCAATAGCAGCCTTAAAGGTGAAGAAAGTGAAAATACGGTTGCAATATTTTTAGGTGTGTGGGAGTGGTATTAAAAATAACCCACGAACTAGTATAGTTTTAAGTGATACGTTTTGTAGTGAAACATGAAGCGGTCTACAAGCGGTGGGCGTTGCGCTAGGTAAGCCCTTGTTTATCATTGTTTAATTATGACTACTGATATCCCAGTGCTTTCAAACAATGTACCTCCTACTGGCTATAGGAGGCAACAATCCAGACAATAACGGGCGGATTGCGGCGAGGATCACGGGCGCTCTAACAAGTAATTATAAGGACCTGTTCATGGGGTACGCGTGCTCCAAAGATACCGCGTGTACGCCCAGGACTAACGAAGCGAGTAGCGAAGGTAGGTGCCGACAGGTTCCGCTTCGGGTGCGCGCACCGTTCATTCTTAAAATGAGCCCTTGCAGTACCTTAAACTGGTTGCGCAGTGTACCCACGGATTGGGACTTTTATAATTGGGTGAACATCGTTAAACAGGTTTTTAATAACTAAAAACGTACCTATTCCTACAAAAGTCTAGAAATTTGTTGTCATCATCAGCAGCCTATAATGTTCCCACTACTGGGACACAGACCTCTCAGTGAGAGGGAGTGGGCCATTATCCACCACGCGAGCCCAGTGCGGGTTGGTAGATGTCACATCTCTTCGAATTTTTGGTTCTAAGACATGCCGGTTTCCTCATGATGTTTTCCTTCACCGTTTTGAGAGCAGTGGTGATGAAATAATTTACACACAGTAAAGCGCCCGCCTGGGTTTGAACTCACGACCTACAACTCGTGAGTCGGGCCGTTACCACTGGGCCACCACTGCACGGGGAAATTTGTTTTATCGACATCTAATACAGCCCATTTCAGGAGGCCCCACAATACCCAGACCGCCCTTTTACGATCAAATTCCAGATTAGGTACCCAATCAGTACCTATAGCTGTCTAGGTTTACATTACTGTCTGAGTATTAGGGGTAAAGGACTCATGTGGAAACCTAATCAGATACAGTTCAGATACTAGGTAAGCATCATGGTATCTAGGTATGTAAGTAGATACTTATCTAAAAATAATAACATCGTGTATTTAAGAACCCTTTATGAAGGCATAAAAATAAGATAGATTGTACAGACTATTTAACTCTATTGAAGCTACAGTGTCTTAGATACCTCATTCAAAGGCCAAATAAATGTCGGTAGGTTTCCAACAGCCTACTTGTCCTTGTCCTAGAAATAAATGGATGTGGGCACATCCATTTATATCTAGGACAAGTTACACAAAAAAAAAATACAAATAAATATATAATACTAGATAATTTTAACTTAACTTAATATTTATAGTTTATGTAGTCCCATTTGGGCGCCAAATTATGAGAAGGGTATTTCAATTTCTGTGCCTGTGTCAGTCAATGCCCAATCTTTTTAGTGGACTCGTTCCTACTACCCATATCAATTTAAAAGGACTATAACCTTAAAACTGATGGTATTCCAATGAGAAGGTAAGTGGGTAGACACGTATGTATGTACCGGCTAGTACCTACATCTGGAAAATCGTTGCAAAAATGGAAAACTCTATACTCAATTTGTAGATATATTTAGTCTTCTTCATTGTGTAGGTAAGTATTTTTATCTACAAATCCTTTTTGTTACTGAGAGATTAGATCAATCCTACGCATAATTTTTGAGTGCTTGCTCTTAGTGCAGGCAGCCTTCGTACAAAAACCTAGGGTTTTAGTCAGTAAAAGTTGTCCGCTTCACCCAGACCATGACCATGAGATGTCATTTGATAAATTCCCAACCAGAAAAAAAACCGTAGGTATCAGATATACGGGATGACTAGTGTAGGTATGTAAAAAACTCGTGACATGTGGTAATGACCAGAACTAGGTAATCCACAGCAAAATTACAAAGTTTCACTCACCAAAAAACGATAACAAATATTAAGAAGAAAAAGATAAGAAGAAGAAAAAAGAAAGAAGAAGAAAAGAGGAGAAGAGAAGAAGAGAAAGAGAAGATTGGAATCGCGCCACAACATCAACTTTAAGTCGTTCGTGGTACGAGCACCAACCCACCATCTACAAACCTGCTTGAGAGAGGAGTTTTGGCCGAAAGAAAATAGAAATAGAAAAATAGAAAATATTTTATTGTCCAGGTAATACAGAAAGCAAACATAGGTGTTAACTTTAATTTTAGACGACATGAGTAGCTTAAATATTACCTACAGCTAATTACAGTATATTATTTTCCAGTGAACCCCAAACTAGACAGTTAGTCTGTATTTTAATATAAAGGTGTCGTATAATGTCGTTTCCGAGGACGGTTACGCGACACCACGCAGCGGAACACGACGTAATTGTTTTTATATTATTTATGTATTGTTTTTATGGGCCTTAGTTGCCTGAAAAAAAGGATTGTATTGTATCACTGAGGCACGGGAAAGACGCAAGATCGCAGCGTCACCTCGCCGGGCGCCCGACTCCTCTTATGTAATTCCCGTGCCCAAGTAGTACTGACATAGACTTCGATGGCTCAATACCTACAACTTTTTGATATTTTTCACGAAACAAGTATATTCGCAGGATTGCAAAATTATTATTCACACACTCATCACCATTTCAAGAAAACCCTATTTATTTATCACTCACGCACAGGGGTACGGCGCCAGCGACGTGCAGTCCATATAGGCAAAAAGACACTGCAGACCCTAGACCCTAGATCAGGACTAGTTACTAATATTTCAAAAATAAAAGAATTATACTAACAGTAAGTAATAAAACCATTCAAAAAGTTTAAACGCCTAATGTTAATATAATAGCAACGTTCATACCGTTCTATTTACTACGGCAACGCATTCATAACAGATCGCAACGCAAGCAGGCAGCGAACGATGGTGTCTTTATTTCATTCATAAATGTACGCATGTAGTGATAATTTCTTCTACATTTTCGTGTCTATACATTGCACACACAATCACAGGCGTCCCTGCGCCATTATTGGCGCGCTGTGAGTATTATGCGATCAAGTTGAATATGTACGTAGCCTCAGGAAAATTACAATTTTATTTGTCAACGTTTTAGTTATCAAAATTTAGAAATTGTTTGTTTACGAAACACACGTGAAGCGCGCTGTTTTATGTTTTTATTTTGATTGAGTTTTCTTGTGATTAATTCATTTACAAACGTTAATATTTAGGTAGATTTGTTGCTTATTTCAATTAGTTTTTTGAATTGTTTTAATTTTTACTTACTACGCTTATTGTTTGTTTTTTTTCAAAATGTTGTTCGATTGTGAGGTTTGTGTTGAAAATGTGTGTTTGTTAAAAAGTGTATCTAAATGGAAATGTGTACCTGAGTAACGAGAATTATAACCCAGCAAAGAGGTAATGCAACTCGTAAGTTTCATCGTGTTGTTGTTTAAACACATTTAAATTATTTTGTTTTCCTTGCTAGTTTAGTAGTTCGAGTACAGTGTGGAATTGTTCGGGATTTGCAGATTTACATGATTACTATCCCGGGGCTTGCTCAAAGATAAATACATTTGGTAATTATCGTATTGAGAGAAGTATTACGAAGAAGTTTTTCATTAAAACGTATTCTCACGTACCTATTTAAGAAACACACAAACTCAACCAAAAAAAGTACCCACATCTTTCTGTGCTTTCGACGGAAAAAGAATTATTGGTCGAATGAAGACGCATACCAACTTTTTATGACGATACGACGGCACTTGGCCGGTTTTTTTTTTTCAAAAATGAATTTATTGAATGATACCTAATGCCTAGAAAAAATTTGGACGGTGACTAAAAAATCTTCCTGTATAATCTGAATCTCTGAAACGGCTCTAACGATTTTCTTGAAATTTAGTATACAGGGGGTTTTGGGGGCGATAAATCGATCTAGCTAGGATTAATTTTTAGAAAATGTCTTTTTACCAAAAAAAAAACGAGCAGAGCTCGGACATCCAGGTACTGATTTATTAACACAAACAAAAATCGCTACTCGTCACGGCGCCACAGGTCGCCCCTGTATGAAGTGCCACGCGCGTTTTCATAGAAAGAATCGAATCACGATCTTAATCGTATTGTATTGAATCGATCTTACTCAATCTCGGAAGATCGTACCTATCGTAATTTTATAACAGTAATGAAACAATCAAAAACAGAATATATGTATTTATTTCACATAAACCTACATAGGCACTTGTGAAACGTCAGAAGCTAGGTGCACGGCTCCAATTTGTTGATTCCTATGGAGAAGAGCCGGCAAGAAACTCCATAAAATGCACATTATGCATGCCAAATTAGTAACCTATTTTTACTTAATCTTCTTAATAGATCAACTACAAAGTATTCCACGGACACCGTGCGTCGCGACAGATAGACGTAATAAGGGGGCGTCCATTAATTATGTGAGGTGTTCTAAGGGGGGAGGGGATCAACCTAAATCTTTCCAAATCTCACTTTGGGGGGAGGGGGGGTCTTGGCAAATATCACGTAATTATTTTTCTTGCAGATTACGATGTAAAATTGCGTGAATAAATTATTTCTACAATAAAATATGGCCAAATCTGAGACTATAGTAGGTACACTGATAAAAAAATTAACTTGACTCAAGAGCCAAAATCTTGAACCAAGAATACCATTTTCAAGAAAATGATTTTCTTGAGTCAAGAGAATAAATTCTTGAGTTAAATTCATAGACTGAATTAGAATAAATCTTTTCTTAATTTTTGTTTGATACTCATTATTTAATTTTATGATTGTGATTTTAAATTACGGTAATATTCACAAATACTAGTCTTTGCTAGTCCTCAATAAAAGTAATAGAACAAGTTGTGTTGTGTTTTTTTTTCTCAATAATCCAACACGTTTACAGCACAAATAGAAGTTTTGAAGAATCTCACGTAAGATTAGGGGAGGGGGGAGAGGGAGTTAAGGAAAATCTTACGATATCTCACCAAAGGGGGAGGGGGGGTCGAAAAATTCTCAAAAATGCCTCACGTAATTAATGGACGCCCCCTGAGCGATTCAGCCAGTAAGTCGTATCAACTAAAACCTAAACAACACACCGTACGAAATACAACTTGGCGGGTTACGGGTATGTTAAAATTTCCTTCCGAACGTCTGTTTTCTCGAGCGGGAAATACTTTGACAGATAGCCGCAATAGAATAGATCCAGTGCGTCTGCCCAAATTATTTATTTCTATAGTTTAAACGTAGACAGTTGGAATCTGTAATGTAGGTAAAACTTGTTTTATACTTTTCTAAATTAACAGTTTAATATAGAAAACAGACGTTCGAAAGGGAATGCTAACATACACGAAAAGTTGTAGTTCGTACGGTACACTGTTTAGATTTTGGTTGATATGATTTTTTCATACGATCTTATAGGCGCAAACGATTCGATCTGGCTAAGATCGTATCCTGTTGAATCGATTTAAAAAATCGGTAGATCGTATGGTCATGAATCGGCCTTCTGAAAGATCGATTCAGATCGGGCATCCCTAATATATAGTCCTCCAGGCCGTATTTCGGCCACGGCGGCCAATCTCAACGGAGACTAACCATTGGCGTGGGAGATATTACAGTGCGCAGACACAGGAGCACTCACTCTTCCCTCACTCTCGTAGTCCGATGGGACGGCAATCCGACACGACCGGAGAGAGATCAGGCGTAGGAACAACGGCCTAACGTGCTTTCCGAGGCACGGAGGTATCACACCGCCAACTTCCAAACTCCAAGCTGTTACTAAGAAATGCCTAATGGAAAAACCCAATAACACCTGTCCTGGGAATCTAACCCAGGACCCCACGCTTAGCAGTCACGCTTGTGACCACGGGACCAACGGGGCAGTTACCTATATAAGTATGTAGACAACAGCGTTATTACCCACAATAGGTTTACTTTGTGTGGGTACAGTCAGCGAAAAAGACGATGAATACATTTTATTTTAATCGTAATAAAGTCGCCTTCCACCTATCATATGGTACTTGAACATAATTGGCGAAATGTGAGTGAACTATAAGGTAGGTTTATACCTGCCGGGTTCGCGAGATTGTTCGAAAGAGATACCGCGACCCTGGCACATGGGCAACTGAAGGAACACGGGTGGGTTTTAGTCAGTAAAAGTCTCTGCCCAGAGCGGGAGAAGCCACATGATGATTTCACATCCAAAAAAAAAGTAGGTTTATACCTCTACTTTACCCTGGCCCTACCCAGGCGTGATGTTTTGTTACGAAGTGGGTTTTTTAAATCTTAATAATTGAGGAAAATATTTAATTGGAATCGGAATAAAAACAAAAATATTATTGGATGAGATGATAAAAGAAATGCTGAAAAACGATATATTTTTGAGTCGATTTAAGAAAATAGCACTGTTTATAAGTCAATTTTTATTACCGCTGAGCGTACCTGTGTAGGTAGGTACGGAACCAACCGGCTGTGCAGCGGGTATCAAAAGTAGTGTTCGAAGTTTCAAAGTTATTTTTAATTGTTTTTAGGTAAAGAAAAACTTGCCTTTTAATACTGACAGAAGGAAGAATTGCTATAACGAATGCTTTTACACCTACCTACATTTAAGTAAAAAACAGTGGAGTGTATAATTATTAAGAATGGCACTTTCCTTGGGGTTAAAATAATAAACAACCAATATTATTGTATTTGCCTACTTACGTGTAGGTACATATATGGCGAAACAAGAAGTCGCTAACTATTTCCCAAGTGTCGACGCGCCCTAATAGTCCCCACGCGTATCCAGAGTTCGAATAAAACAGCTAGGTTATCCGAAGTGACTTTTCAGATTTTCTGTATGTAAATCTTTACGTAGTTTAAAACAAAATCGCATTTCAAGTTTGTTTGCTTACATCTTTTAAACTACGCAACGGATTTTAATGCGGTATTCGTCAATAGACAGTGATTCAAGAGGAAGGTTTATATATATACGCGGGCTAAGCCGCTGGCAAAAGGTTATAAATAATTAATCGTACATAAGATAAATAACATACAATACTGTATGAGTGTGTGTATTTAAAGTACAATAATAAATAGTTTCGAATGAAATATACGAACTTATAAGTCAAACGTATGCGTGATTGATAAACCACACTCATAGGCCAAGCGTAAACACGACTCAATTAAAGCAACCAATTTTAGCTACAACCGTCTGCAGAATAATAGCTTCGTACGCGCATCAGACCGCAATCAAATAACTCCCAAGGATTGTTTGTAAGGGGCCTAACCGCTTATCAGGAACTACTTGTTATCAATGCCACAATTCCCAGTGTATGTATGTAGCTATTATTACATGTTATTTTAACCAAACGTCTACAAGACGAATAGCGTAAAGTACACAATGTTACATAAATAAAACACAAACTGTATGTAAACAATACAATTATTCCAAGATTGGTATAGATTGTTCTTTATTGTCCACTTGTTTTTGGTTACAGCTACTTTTGCTTACATGATAAAACTGTAGAGACACCGATATGACAAATCTAAGATTTCGGAAACATTACAAGACGCCATAATGTATGTTGGCCTATTCGAAAATAAAATACAAAACATTGCAGTACGTAACGGGTACGCAATAGGATTAAAATAAAACTCCAGAATAGATTAATGTGCGGTTATAATATTATAAAATACTTTCAGCCTATCGAAACATAATCCTATGGGTTCTAATCGATATTTACATAGAAACATGAAAGGCGGGAGGACATTACAAACCTAGAAATGAGTGCCGGCAATATCCCGTGCCTGCCGGCACTTGGTTTAAACCGGTTACTTATTATGCATGATCGTGGAAACAGTCAATAAAGGCTCGAGTGCTCAGATTAAGATTCGTGCCAACCAGGTCCCGAGCTGGTGCATGAATTTGTATACTCTTTAGAGTTCACAGACAGTCCTAACCTCGAATTTAGTGATTAATATCACATTTTATAAGTTCCGGTCACTTCTAAACTTAAAACAAGCGCACCGCTCAGCGGCGTCTAATCATCATGCGGGCGCGGCTCTGGGAAGCCGCGTGCCGATAGCAGGTCGGGCAAGCCGCGCGCCGATAGCGGTTCGGGTGCGGGCGGCGCGTGAGGCGCAGGCGACGCTGCCGGAGACGCGGCGGGCGACGCCGTGCTCAGCGGCGACGGCAGCGTGGCGTACACCGTGGGCCGCGGCGGCTGGTACGACGGCGCGTACGAGTCGCTGCGCGGGTTGTAGAAGGGCGAGTCGTCGGCGCAGCAGTCTAGGTTGGGCGAGTAGGGCGTGGCCGCACCGCAGGAGGGCGCGTCGTCGCTGGGCCGGTAGGCGGGCGCGACGGGCGCGTACACGGTGCGGCGCGGCGGCTCAGCCTCGGGCCGATGGTGCGACGACGGCGCGTAGGCGTCCGACCAGTTCGCCTTGCTCGGCGTGAAGTCGCCCTTTATGTACAGTTGTATCGGGCGCCGGAAACCTTTGCTCGCGTGCTGCGGGACGCCCAGTATGCAACACTTGCTGAATCCAACTTCGGGTGACAGCAAGTAATCACGAAATTTGTTCGGGAATAACTCGATCGAATTGAAGTTTTCGTATATTGTCGGCTGAAAACATGAAATTGGCATATTAATTACTTGCATATAAACTAAACTACTAACTACTTAAAGAAATGCTATCAATGTAGCAAAGAGAATAAATGACAAAAATACATACCGTTAGACGCTTCTTTTTCTTATAGCTAGCCCAGTTTTGAGCTTCTAGCACCAATTTCCCGCCGGGACGTAAGTCGGCAAACATTCGCCGGAAGGCACGCTTGAGGCCCGCGTCGCCCCAGTTTAAATGCATCCACTTAGTGGTAGACAGGCACAGGATCAGATCGAACTGAGGACAGTCGGGGCCGCTGCCAACCGGAACCTCCTCGCGAGGGACATAGTTGCCCTGGAAAACGAAAATGTTAGAATCAGACTACGCAACTGCACTTGAGCTGTTGAGTCACTAAATAGACCATGTACAGAGAGTGAATAACATAGTGTATTCATAATGTATTTCATAATATGAATAGACATGAAGAAATATTCCATAAGTAGTACCTACATCATGGAATATTTTTGCATTGTAAGCAAGTTTTCTATAGAATTACACCATTAGATGAAATAGAAACATACCTGTTTGAAAGTAACGTTGTAGGGGAATGCCGGTGGAATCACCTCCGCGGTCGAGTCTCCCAGTGGTCCATACAACATAGTCATGGACATGGGGAAGAAGCATTGCCCATGTTCTTGTTTATGCACCGCCTTCCTGTTTTTCCTTGGCCTCCGTAGTTTCCTTCCCGGCAGAGGGAGAACCTTCTTTAAATCTTCGTGTTTGTCGAGCTTCTGATCAATGTTACAGTCATCACATTTATCTTCCTTACACTTATCGCAGTCTCCTTTCTTATCATCTTCTAAATCTGTTTTCTTATCATCATCCCTCTTTGGTTCTATTGGAACTGGAATAAAGGACCTCAGATTTTTCCTTGCCCGTCCTGGAATGAAAAAATGTTTCTATGATTAGTGGATTTTTTTCTCAGTATCAAGAAAAAAGGAGAAATACTGGACAAGTTATTTTACGCATCAATATTAAAAGATAGCTGTAAATGATAACATAAACAATGAGAAGTAAATCATCAGGGAGAAATCGTATATTTCCCTGTAGATATCCAATTAATGTTTTGATACCACGCTTTTTTATTAGCCTCATTACTTTTTATAACCATTGTTGCAAAACTCATTAAAAAAAATTTTGGAATGAAGTTTCTTCACATGGCCTATATCTACAGGGCGTCCCACGGATATGCCACATGGAGGGAAAGTACCTTGAATATTGTAGATGGAACATTTTACTGAAAGAAGACATTATTTGAATTTAAAAAACAATTTAAACTGCATTCATAGATATTTAAATAATTACATGGTTGAACCGGGAATCGAACCCGTTACATAACAAAAATAATCATTCTGTATCATACCGATTGAAAGGCTTTATCATAAGGATTATTTTTTGCTAAATAACATAGTGTCAAAAATAAAAGGAAGACCATGAATTTTAACATTTTTAATACAAAATTAATCAATTTAGCCTTACGGCAATGTCAGCTTTTCGTTTTTCTGAACAAAATTTCACATCACATGTTAAAATTCATGGTCTTACCTTTTATATGTGACACTATGTTATTTAGCAAAAAATAATCCTTATGATGAAGCCTTTCAATCGGTATGATAAAACTACAGGATGATTATTTTTGTCGTGTAACGGGTTTGATTCCCCGTTCAGCCATGCAATTATTTAAATATCTATGAATGCAGTTTAAATTGTTTTTTAAATTCAAATAATGTCTTCTTTCAGTAAAATATTCCATCTACAATATTCAAGGTACTTTCCCTTCATCTCCGTGGGACGTCCTGTATAAAGCCCCCCCCTCCATGCGACTTCTCTGTCTCTTTCTATTATATGAATACGAGTGTGTGCGTGCGTGTATCGCGGAAAGAACATTGTTGCCGGGAAAAAAACCGTTTGAAGTACTTTTTTTTTAGTTAGTTTTATGTTTTACATTTCATCTACTATATGTAATATTATTAGTATTTTCCAGTTGAATAAAAAGTGTTCAGAAGTGTCTAGTGGCCGTATAATCATTATTATGGTCTTATAAAGTTAGCAAATCCAACAATATTGATGTAATTGGATCGCAGCCAAAAGTGAATACCAACTAATCAGGTTAAGTCGGTGACCTAGATAATTAAAAAATTATTGCAGTTTCATATCTATTCAACTTAAACTTATATTTTCAATTAAAATAATTATTATGCTGGATACATACCTATCAGCGCTGAGTCGATGTCCATGCCAACAACCGATCGGGCACCAAGTGTGCGAGCCACTGCAATTGAAATATGTCCCACGTTGCACCCTATGTCCAACACATCTTTGTGCTGGAAAAGATGCCGATGCATCTCAAATACTTGCAGCCGAATGTCCATCATAGCATTTAAGTTTCGGTAACCATAATACCTGAAATATTAAAACTTGAGTTATAAATTCGTACATACAATACATAATTATTAATATGCTCAAGAGGTTGCTCTCCTTGAAATTTAACTTTTTTAAAATCATTAACAACTATTTATTCATACTGTACACAGTAAAAATAAATAACAAAAGATTTATTTGGAGGTCAAGCAGTTGTCATGCAAATATGACCAGATGGCAAAATAAGTGAACAACACAAAAGCAACTGAAAAATTTACATTTAAATAGGTCAATCTTCCCCTAAAAGATTAATGTCAATGGTTAAAAACACGTTACCTGTCGTAATTTCCATACTGGTATTTTGAATTTTTGGCATGGAACGTAGGCAGCTTTAGATCTTCATCGGTGCTACTCTTGAGTTTTGTGCGATGTGGTGAGGCAGGGCGCTCGGGCGGCGCCGTGCGCTGCTGTGGCCGTGCCCGCATCCAAGCTCCAGGCTGAGGCACAACTGGACTTACTATTTTATCTAGTGAATCCATCCGACGTAACTTTTTGGGATCTTTTCCTTTCTGTGATGCATTATCACTATCACTACAAGATCTTTTTCTTGATTTACATGCTGATGTCGACGGTTCTGGTGGTGGTGGCTCCTTGATACCTACAACAACCACTTCAGGAGGCTCCTCTGTGGCTGGAGACGTATTATCTGTAGTGCGTCTCCTTAGCCTAGCCTTCTTGCGTGGCTTGCGTCGCTGCATCTCAAGTCTCTTTTCATATTCCTCATTATCCAACGGTTCCATTAAATTTAATGGATCCCTTATGTTAGGAGGTATTATAACATCAATCTTAGCCTTGTGACGGGGTGGTGTAGGTAAAGGTGAAGATTCTGGAGTTACTGCATTCATGGCTCTATTGATATCCTCATCCTGTAAACTATTTAAGTTGAGAGGATCTGATATATTTCCCCCGAGCAAAAATTTTGTTGGTGGAATGAAAACTTCTTTGCGTGGTCTCTTGTGGGGTAAGAAAAACTTTGAGATTGATGGAAAGCTCTGTGCCCTTTTTCTTCCTTGCTTGAACTTAGTACTAATGTAATTCGGTCGGCGGATGATACTCCTATCAGGGTTGTCCTTGGCAGGTATGTGACCCTTCTTGCCATGGCGAAATTTCTTCTTGGCTTTTTTTGAATTTCCTACTCCTGCATCACCTTCCTTGGAAATATTGGTATCACACGAATTTAGAGCATTGGACTCACTTATATTTACAGAAGTTTCTGTCGAGTCGCCCACTTCGTTCTCCGATAAATCACCAGCTGTTTCATTGTCAGCATTGTCTACAACGTTGCTTTCACAAGCAATTACATTTTCTTCCGGGCTACCCATTACTTATGCTTACCACAACGTTAACTACATTATAAAACTATAAATCATCAAAATCAAATTTGCCGCCACTTCATTTCTTGCAAAACCTACAAGGACATCCGTCAATGGTGATAAACAGTTTAACAATGCGGTTTGTTTTTATTATTAATTGCCACTGAAACGTATACTGTAACGATATTAGAAAGCTATGAAACGATTCTAAGAAAATATTTCACTTTACACTTAAACACAATAAGATAACTATCCACTTTTCAAAATTAAACACAGCACTTCGTGCAATACTTTGATAGGATAGCAATGGCAATTTGATTTCATTTGTTTTAGTTTTCAGACACTACTGTAAAACTGCGTGCTAGCTATAACCTAATTTTCTTATTGGTTGAAAAAGCACGTTTTCTGTCATGAGCCAATAGGAAGTACGAACGGAAACACGGAAATATTACTTTGCCGCTTGCATGAAGAACAGAAGAACGAAGTAGAGTTGCCAAATTTAAAAAACCTAAATAAATTATTAGAGTGAAAAATGTGGTCAAAATAAAAAAAGGGCTACAAATATTCTCGCATTACTTACTTACTTTACAATTTCAATGCAAATATGCTTAAACAACACACATTTCTGAAAGGGGACCGTGCTAGGTACATTATTGGTCTAACGCGACGTCCTGCGTGAGCGATCTAGACGCGAACGCGAAGCGGCGCGGCGCGGCGCGAAAACAACAAACAGTCGAAACCTATTGAAGTGTCCTACGCACATGCGTGCGGTGCGGAGCGGCGCGAAACGAAGCGAACGCGATCAGTTGGCTTGATATTTTCGCGCGAACTGGATGCGGTGCCGTCGTATTATTTTTTTTTGGTTATAATTTCGGATTTATAGAAATTTTAATTAATGCTATCCAAGAACGTCCTATATTATAGGATAAAAGGAATAAAAAATATCACAACCGGTTATTATCATACCGCGAATGGGAGGATTGGGCCAAATTAACTGGGACCTAAGTATACAATATTAGTCCCACTTCTTCGCCGTTCATACTTCTTGAGTATTTGATATTTAACATATGAATTTTCCAATAATATTTGTTTCCATCCGTTCATGACAAATCCACAGTGCCCACTGAACGGCGGTGTCAGTGGCGGCTGTGCGAGATGATTCGCGTGCACGTAGGACATAGCCGCCGCGCCGCACCGCATCGCGTTGAATTCGCGTGTCACCGCTTCATAATCGCGTTCGCTTTGATCCGCCTACGTAGGACGTAGCGTAAGCGAGCCAGTGACAATTAAGCGATTGTTCACCCGGCGATGTTCTGACGATATTTTACGATAGAAAGTTGAGATCATAGTTTAAAAGATTTAAAAACGAAACCCTAAATTATACAAAAAATAATGTTGTAACATTGCCGAGTGTGTGGAGTCTGACTGTCACACTCGTGCATTTTATTATTTACAATATTTCAGATATTTTGATAGGATTTACAATGCGTTTAAGATCTTTTCCCTCCCTCTTTAGCAATAGGCTGGTGGGTGCTAGTCAAGGTGCTCAAGCCCCGCGCCCATGATCTTATTAGCCTCAGTCAGTTCTCAGCCCCCTTCGATCTTTTTTTTGAAGTGAAACTTCTAATGCGACTTCCAACTAAGTTGCATTATAAGTTTAACGCTAACATGGAGGGGGTATGAAAGCAACGCCAATGATTTGATCGATAGAGTTTTTGAAAAATAGAACTATTTTCATTTCCACATTACGAAGTTTCACTTCTTCCGCGCGGAGGAACTCCACGCACAATTTTTTTTTTTTTTTTTTTTGATATTTTATTTAATACAAACATTACAAGCAGAAGCTTATTTGTTAACTGGGTAATGTTTGTATGACTAGTTAAAAAGAAATCAATAAATTACAGAAAAATACTGTATTAAATACTTGAAGATAATCCTCGTACACAATGTGCACTATAAGTAGTGGCTCAAATCACAATAGTCCACAGCAATTTTATTCATTATTTCATTCTTGCAACATCGAAAAGAACTAGCGTCATTCATGTAATTTTTGAATTTCGAATTGAAAATATCCGTTGTAATTCGTGTTGACAAACCATTGTTTAATTCAACGGAAGGTGAGAAATTAAATATTCGTAGATATAACTCCAGTGAATGCTAATGTGAAATTGACTATCGAATATAATTTAACAGTTGATGTAGTATCAGTGAAATATTAGAAGTTTTCCCCCGACATATTTTCAACAAATTCGAAAAACGTCTCAAGGGTGCAACGAAATTAATTTCGAATAACAATTTCATATTTCAGAATCGACGATATTGTTGTTTACTACGAATAAACTGGATTATACATTGTGATGAATAAGGTAAGAATCGGAAATCTAGAAAACGTCCATAAAATTTAGCTCTGTAGCTCTACTTCGGACGTAGCTTGCCGACAATGTCTTTCCGCAATTTCAACACTAAATCTATTTTTATCTGAAGAATTCTAAACAAGTCAATTGCATGTTTAAGCTTAGAACATTTTTAATTCATGTATGCACCTTTATAAGTAAGAGGATAATACTAAAAAAGGAGTGAAAACCGATATTACGATTATTAGAGAATGCAGTATGGATTAAAAGAAATTATGCGCCGACCCCAAATAATATAGTACAAGGAGATGATGTTGATTTAAGTACTTGCAAGTGTTAATAAGTACTTTAAATAATTTCAGATGTCCCGAATACCCAAAATGCCAGGCACTGCCACCAAAGAAAATAAACCGAGCATGTTAACTCGTCGCCCAATGTCCAGAACACTGGTCAGTGCTCTTAGTGATGCTGACAAAAAGGATTTGATAATGAATCACACCAAGCCTGCAGGTCGCAGTGGGCCTTCCACTACAGTTGCAGCTCAGCGACTCAAGAGATCAGCTACTGCACCATCATCTTACTATGCCCCACCACCAAAAGTAACGAAAGTTGAAAAGAAGACAACTGTAGCTCCTAAAATCGCACCATATGATTATAAGGCAAGGTTCAATGACTTGCTTGGAAAGCATAAGAACATGAAAAGTGAATTTGACGACTTGAAAGAAAAACATGTGGAAGTATCTGACAGCTACGAGAAGACTAAAGATTCAGTACAGACTTGCATTAACGAAAGAGATAGACTGAAAGAAAATTTATTGAAATCTCTCACTGAATTGAGAGAAAAATCTGCAGAGTTTGACAAAATGAAAACTGATTTTGATATTCAGAAAATGGAAAATGAAAACCTACAACGTAAGACAGTACTATTGGATGAAATAACCAATAGTCTGAAGCAGAAGACAGCTGAACTGGACAAAGTACAGTCAGATTTTACTGAACTTAACAGACAACATAAAAGTTTGAAAGAAGAAACAGAGGCATTGAGAGTCTTAACAGATCATCTTAAGAAAATATCTATTCAATTTGACAAATTACAACTTGACTATAAAGAAGGACAAGAGACTATTGCCAAATATAAATCAGAATCAGAAATATTGCAGAATATTTTAGCTGCAATGCACAAAGAGCAAAGAGACTTAAGAAATACTATTCAAGATTTGAAAGGTAATATTCGAGTATACTGTAGAATACGACCTCCTCTGGAGTCTGAGCAAACAAAGCCAAGATTCAATCTCAATGTTCTTGATGCTTGTTCTATAGAGGTTGAAAAAGTTGAACTATTAAATTCTGTTAGAAAAGGGAAGCCACAACATGGTTTCACCTTTGATGGTATCTTTACACCCCATGCCTCCCAAGAAGATGTATTTGCTGAAGTTTCAACTATGGTCCAGTCTGCATTAGATGGGTATAATGTGTGTATATTTGCATATGGTCAGACTGGTTCTGGTAAGACATACACCATGGAAGGTGGTTGTGGAACCGAGGAGTATGGAATCATACCAAGAGCATTCAACATGATATTCACATGTATGGAAGATTTGAAACGCATGGGATGGGACTTAACAATAAAAGCATCATTCTTGGAAATATACAACGAAATAATTTATGACCTGCTAAATTCTAGCAAGGACCAAGTATCTCATGAGATTAAAATGTCGAACTCTAAAGGAACAGATTTGTATGTTTCTAACTTAAAGGAAGAGGAGGTTAAGAACTCACATGATTTTATCAGGCTGATGATATTTGCACAACGTAACAGACAAACAGCTGCAACCCTGAACAATGAACGCAGTTCTCGGTCTCACTCAGTCGCCCAAATTAAAATATCGGCGACACACGAGAAACGCAAAGAAAAATATACGAGCAACTTGAATTTGGTAGATCTGGCTGGATCAGAGAGTGGTAAAACTACACAGCGAATGGATGAGACAAAGCATATTAACAGATCCTTATCAGAGTTATCTAAAGTTATTTTATCACTGCAGACTAATCAGTCTCATATCCCTTACAGAAACTCTAAGCTGACCCACTTGTTGATGCCCAGTCTGGGAGGGAATTCAAAAACACTTATGTTGGTAAATGTCAACCAATTTGATGAATGCTTCAATGAGACTCTTAACTCCCTACGCTTTGCTACACAGGTTAATAATTGCCGAGTTGTTAAGGCCAAGAAAAATATCACTATGTTTGACTGTTAAATTTATTGACATTATAATTTTATGTAACAGTTATTGCTATTAAAATAGAATAGAGGAAGTCTCCTTTCTTAACGATTATTTAGGACATGGTAAATTGAAGTTAATGATGGTATGTTATTGATATTACTTAATTTGGAGCCTTTTCTAACTGGGGCTTGTATTTGATCCCTAACATTAGTATTTTAATCTTAACGTCTTGGAATCCAAGATATAGGACTGCTTTAAACTTAATTCATAATATCTGTAGACATTAATATTCTATGACGTTATGGACACGTATTTTTTGTCTTCATGAACTCTATTGCTACAGTTTTTATCTTTTAGAGGTGTTTGTACACCGCTTTAATCAGTAATTTGACTAAATAATAGTGTCTGTTTTATTTAATTTTCAATAGTTTTGTCAAACAATTATTTTATTCTTAGTATTCATGTGTAATTGTATTGATAAATATTAAATATAATATACCTAAAAATTTGTATATATACGTCTTTCTATTTTTTCGCACGCACCCCCTTATACTTGCCACAAAGTCCTAACTTCCGAGTCATTGAATCAATTTTACTGTCATACTTTGCTTCGTACTGATACGGTTGACGTATTACAGTGATTACCTATTCAGCCGTTAGGTGGCGCTATTAGTACTAAAAATAAGATTTAATCGACTCATAATATCCGATTGCTATTACAATTTTGAGTTTTCGTGTCATAAATCAAGGCGGAAAAGAGAACTTATAGGGCATCTGAAATTCATTGTATGAGAAATGCAATTTTCTTCAGGGAAAATAAATCAACTGTTGCATACATTAAATTTATGTTCATTGTAAACATAACTCGGAACAGCTATATTTTTGAGTGTTTTCGGAGTTGGTTCGAAAGTGAAAGATACATCTTTTTTTCCTTTTCTTTGTCTATAAGTTCAATAAGCTTTTTAAGGTACCTCTATCCTATTCCATGCTATTTGCTGTTTATAGGTACTATTATGTAACCTTTTTCTTTGTTACTAATTTTACATACCAAATCTTACCTTCTACTATTTACGACTTACCTCTGAGACTTCTTCGATGACGACGATTCTTTCAGGATCGCTTTCCTTTTGAACACAATCTCGCCTGAAGGAAGGTGGAAATGACGAAAAAACTGGTTTGGTAGCACTGAGTCTTTGTGTAAAGATTAGGTAAGCAGATATTGATGTACAAGCTATTTATTGGTGTAATTACAATAGGTATCTAACTAGCTACTATTTTCAGTCTGCTCATGAGTACAGTGTGTTTTCCTGTAAGGCAGTCACCCTTGCAGCATGCGTTAGCCATGGATTTAAAGCGGCCGCCTACAGAAGAATTGAGGGAGAGCCTGGTTCTTTAACGCAAGTAATAAATTACGGACTATGCCGCCGATAATCATTTTGATTGAATCAACGTGGACTTAGCCTAGGCTTGGGTCTTCTACATCCGTGGCCCCCTACTCCTTAGGACCCGAGATGGCGGCGCGTAGTGTTCCACGCGCGCCTCTCTGTGATGTACGGCTGGGAGTTTAACACCTCACTCGTCCTCGTCCTCGTCCTAACGTGAGGGGGCCGTAACGGAGGCGGGCGGGCACCGACGCATCAGATTCCGTGGTCCCCGACGTAGGTATGGGACGGAACACCGGGGTGGTTTTAGTCAGTAAGAGTCTGACAGACCCCTCTGCCCACCCCAGGGCGGAGGATTTCCATCTCGAGATAATAAAAAGGCTCGAATCTTCTATGTTGGTATAGGTTCCTAACGGTGTCTGCATATGGACTGCGATCTCTCTGATCCCGTTTTTGGAATGGTCTACGCTTCTTCTCCTAGCTAGGCACGCTTTGATTGGAATCAGATGATGAATATCCGTATCGTAACTTTACAGAGCAGTGGTGGCCCAGTGGTAACGGCCGCGACTTACGAGTAGTAGGTCGTAAATTCGAACCCAAGTAGGCGCTATACTTTGTGTAAATTATTTTATCACCACTGCTCTCATAACGGTGAAGGAAAACATCGTGAGGAAACCGGCATGTCTTAGAACTAAAAATTTGAAGACATGTGACATCTACCAACCCGCACTGGGCCCGCGTGGTGGATTATGGCCCACCCCCTCTCACACATTTATAGGCTGCTGATGATGATGAATTTTCAAAAAGTTTATGATTTGACTAGCTTCTGCCCGCGACTTCGTCCGCGTTAAATTTCTTGTTCCCCCGAGCCAGTGGTCTCGAACCTACCGATTTTTCAGTATTTCTACCGATATGGGCTGTGTTCTACCGAAGTACCGAAATATAACGAATATTCTACGATTTCACAGTACAACCGTTTTAGCTGGCAATTCTACCGATCTCGCTCTATGACGTTCGAGACCACTGCCCCGAGCTACCCCGTCGCATTGAATCGCCTGACCGTGGAAGTCTTCGTATTCGTGATGTTTTTCTTTTTGCTCGGCTCCTAAGAGTCCAAGCGTGATGTTATTTAGTCCTTCCTCGATAAATAGGCTATCCAACACTGAACGTAGCTGCCGAGATTAGTACGTTAAACCCAACAAACTCTTCAGCTTTATATTTAGATTTGATTACAATAAAATTAAAAGCGTTATAGTGAACCAACCTTAAAAGATAAACATATGCTAATGCGGACTTTTTATTAGGACTATTTAAGAGGAACAATTTCGTCCTACATAATTGTTGCATTACTTACTTCAACCGTTTACGCAGTGCACGCAACGAAACTCTCAAAAGAAATAATTTTTCTCCGTTTTTGCAACATTTTTCATTGATACTCCACTTCTATTGGCTGTTGTGTGATGTTATATAGCCTATTTCCTTCCTCGATAGATGGACTCATTTTTTTTTCAATTCGAACCAGTACTCCCTGAGATAAGCGGGTTCTACCAAACAAACAAACTCTTCAGTTTTATAATATTAGTATAGATTGTTTATTAAGCACACTTGTTAAACGATAGATGGCGTTAGTTGTACAACAGTGTTCCTACATATTGGTGTCTTCTCCTTTTGTGGTTACAGATTCCTCTTTAGGTTTCCTACTACGTTGCAGTTCAGTCCTTATAAGCAGGGCGAGTTACTTAGAGCCGATCGACCGACCGACCGTTACGAAGTACTGTGCATATGGAGTTCGCCCCGGGAATTGAACCCTAGGCCTCACCCATTACTAATGTTATTCTGTCTGTAGATACCTGTTTGTTTAAGTTCGAGCGAGGATATAATTTTAAACATCTCAGACAGAAAATTGTACCTATTCTTCGTATGTATTTAGTGAGATTATCTAGTTTGATTATGCGGAGCAAAAAAGAAACAAGTTTTATAAAATCATGACGAGTTTTATTTAAATAATTAAGGACTAGATCGAAACATAAAGCGATTAATCGCAATTCTCTTCATATGCAAAAATATACATGTTATGATACATCTCTCCGTGCGTCGAATCGGGCGCTAGTGGAGCGGTACTAAGGCGCAAGGCCTGGCAGACGGTGACAACGACCGAGGGGCGAGTCCAGGGTCTCTCGCCAGATTATGTTCAACGTGATACATCCGGTTCTGTCGCTGCTTCGTCGCCCGGCGTCGGAAGTTTTGCCGTTTCTATAGTGTGTATAAGTCTATCCAAGCCGTAAAGAAATCCTTCTTCATGATTGCCTTGTTGCCACTCAGCGCGATGGTCTACCTGAAGACCGTCCGGTACACTTCTAGTTTTGGCAAAGTCGATCAGCCAGGCTCCAACACGTTCATCATCGTAAATGATGAATATACTGCTGCCGACGATTTCATGAGTTTTGAAGAAGTCACAATGTTCAAAAAGTTCTCTGATTTCGCGCAGCCGCGTGAGGATAGCACGACGCGCCTTTTCATTGTTGCCCAGGAACCTTGCCACAGTCGTAGCAATTTGTTGAGGTTCCCGCACCTTTTGCAGATCGGTTAGGGGTGGTTGTCCCGGAACTTTCACTGCCTCAATACGAAACCCTTGCTCAGCTGAAGAAGACCTCTGTTCACGGAATTGCATGTAACGTAGTTTTGTAACAGCACGAGCCTCATGCTCGGCCTCGGTGGGAGCTTTCGGGTCCAGACGCACCATTTTTTCATAGAGGTCCGAACGAGCACGAGCGTTGCTAACTTCATCTTCCAGGAAAGTGCGGGTGCCCATCTTCACGTCCATGACATGAGGATCTCTGAAGCCGTGCAATAAGTCTTGCAGTTCGATGAAACGTTCACCGCCGTATTCCAGTTCGCGGTAGTACCGCGGGATGGCAGAGCGCATGTGGGGGCAGGCGGCGAGCGCCTCATAGGCGTCGCGCTCGGGGTTGTGCGCCGGGTGGTCGCCAGCGGCGCGGCGCTTCCACACGGTGCCGGGCCCGGCGGGCGCCAGCGAGCCAGGGTGGCCGGCCAGTTGGAACCATTCCGACGAGCGCGATTTCAGCAACGCATCAGATGCGGGTGCTGATAATTCCAATGCATTCTGTAACAATGGAAATATAACTATTAGCAACGAGTTAAACATCCGTGATCATTAGGTTTTTTAAAGTTTTTTTTTTTCTACTTAATTGATTTTTTTACTTTTTTTTTTGTTCTTTTTTAAACTTTGAAATAATTGGTATTATATATAACACCAATTTTGTAATCATAGCAATACTTACAATAGCTAAGAATTTGAGAAGCTCGGAGGGTTGAGGGGTGGGCGTAGTAGGCGCCGGCGTGGAGGTGGGGGCTTCAACAGTAGACGGGGTGCGCCGCCAACGTTTGAACAGCGCACCTTCATCCTTGCTGCGCCAGCGTTCCTCCTCTTTGCCAGGTACTGCGACCTGAGGACAACCAAAAACACACGTTTAAACACCTTGTCACACACCATGGAACACTTAGGAAATATTCACTTTCACAAAAATTTTCGAACACAGCACATTTCGATGACGTACCGCTAAAATCTTATTGGCAGCGTAGAGTAGCCCGCCAGGGCCGAGGCGACTCAGCACTGACTGGCGGGAGACACTGTTCATCTTGCTGGAGACGGTCATGGCGTAGTGTGTGCGTAGAAGGCGCGAACACGAGTGAGCGATAAAACAATTAGAGCGCGGGTAGCGAGCGGACGAGCGTGAGCAATGGACTGCTGCTAGCCAGCGTGTGATGTAAGTGGGAGGGACGCCGGCGGTTTTATAGAGACCTCGGCTTTCTCGTGACGTAGGCGCCGCGGCCCGCTCGCGGCCCCGCGCGCACCGCTCATCGCCCCTGAGTTTTCCTAGCGCCTCTGTTTTTCACCAAAACCGAACAACTGCATTGATGAATCGGACTATGCGAAAGATGCATGTCATGTATAAGTTTTTAAAAGTATTTTATTTTGTGTATTGCGTATTAAATAGCTATTCAACAAAATTATAATAAATCCTATTTATATCTTTAGAAGGCGATTTCTTGCGAATTCAGAATAGGTACCTACAAATATATTGGTGTCAAGGGCGTGTGATCATTAGGGGTATAAATTATTCACATTCATTTTGGTGCAGATTCAGAAGTTGTTATTAAGTACCTTATTTATCGATGGGATTAAGTGATCACATAACATTTATGAATATTTTGTTACGTATCTTACGGTTTAAGACAAGCCACAATATTTACTGAAAAAGTGTCTTAAGCATAGAGGACAAACTGGGAGAAATCTTCTAGATCGTTCAAGTGACGCTGTTCAAATAAATAGGAATAACAAATAGGTTGGACCACATGCGTAGTTTGCCCCCAGATCCTCCTTCAACTGGCTGTAGTTTGGTACCTATGACTATGACCTATCTCTACAGTAATAATTACTTAATCAAAAAACCAATTTATTTAAGTACTTAAACATTTTCACCCTCTATACTATAAACACTATTACTATACCCTTCGAATAGAAAATTTTATTAGCATTTATTGCCGAGGAAACCAGCCAACTAATCGGAGTAGGTATGGGATGTGTAGCTATCTGACCGCCTTTGATCTTTTGATTGCCCTTTTTTGGCTTAGGGGAATTTAAAATAATATTTATATGAATTGTATCTGCTTAGTGGCATACGAAGTAATTTTGTAATTCTAGCTGATTGTGAGAGGAACTGTAAGAAAGCTACAAAAAACGTAACAGTACGGAGGCGCCAACAATCCTATACCTAGGTGTCCAGACAATCTATATTCCTGACATAAATTATGTATTTCTTTGACTTGCTTATATTTCATTTATGTTCCCTCACTCAGCTCATTTTTATTTAATTTTATGTTTTCCCACAGCTTGTGTATCAGGTAACTTATGCATTCATTCTGGTCGAGAAAAACAAATATAAGGAGTCTATAAAATGCTTTAGCAATAACGTATTATATAATAATTTTGATCTTTGATTAACTTATGATGATATCTACTGTGCGGTGTGTAGAATATTTTTAATTAATATGTGTTTATTTACTTGTAGGAAGTAGGTAACGGTACCAACAAAATAATGCAACTGAATTAGTGATTAGATATCTGGTTTCGTGTGACATTTTTATTTCTCTCAAATAACAAAGAAATAGTTTCATATTATATAGTTCCCACAAATGCTAAATAAATGTCAAAAATCTCGCTCAAATTATTCAAACATTTTTTATCACCTTCCTATTGATACATAAACATGGCGTGAGAACCAAATAAAAAGGCACATTTCTTATGCGCAAAACAAAATGAAAAACTTGGATTAGTCATGAAAATCAAGCCTGAAGGAATGACGTAATGATAAATGTCCTTAGTCCGTGACGCAGGGGGAAGGAAGGCACGTATACGCGTAGTATGGCGGGTAAACATATGACGATAATGTTCCAGGCAGGCACGACCGTCGAACACTGAATGCGCACGACCCGTCTACACAAATGGTGACGTAGCACGAACATTTCATGTCTAATAAGTACGTGCATTGTATTAATCAGTTAATGGACGCCATTTACTTTAAATTAAGTTAAATTTTAGATGGTAAATTATAGTTATTTTATACCAAATTGATGTCTGAGTGAGATATATAAGTGAATGGAGTCTACGTTTGAAAACATTGTGTGATTGTGACGCACGAAGCAAAAACTTGAAGGTGATGCGCCGCGTTGTTTAGCTACGTGCGAGTATAATCTCTACTCACGTTATGTTGGTAATTGTTTAACAAAAAACTATGTTGAATACAGATCCTAATATAATAATACCTATTTATTTTAGCAGACCAATGACCTTTACTACTGAATAGAACAATGAAAGTTGAGAAAGTTGCGGAAGAGTGTAAATGCGCTAGACCTCGGAACATTAGTGGTGTTGATAAGTAGGTACCTACGTGGGTACTGGGTGTGTAATGTTAGGCCCGTAATGGGTGTGTATTGTGGATGTTTTCTAATAACATTTAATTTAATTAATACAACACAAACAGTCCGTTTATAACGTCCATCGGTTTCTTACTAAACTTCAACTAAGTATATCCAACGACTCTGGTTACATATGTCTTTTGGAGAATGTACTAAAGATTGTTGAAATATGGTAGAAGGAACCATATACAGGGTGTCCCAAAAGGTTACATAGCAGGGAAGGGGGGTGATAAGGGTGGTCACAAGGGTCACCAGAAAAATAAAAAAATAAATCCCCTCTGGGTATTTAAAAAAATAGTACCTACCAATATTGCTGTATTAAAAAAAAATGCTGTTATGTTATCGTCAATAACCCTTTATCAAATTGAAATAAAAAAAAAAAAACAATACATATCTAACCAAGGTTTTAAAGAAAATTAAGTTCTTGTCCAGTCAAGGACTTAGTAATTACGATTTCACTCAACTTCCTCCAAGTGTACTGAAAAAAAGTAATTTTTATTTTTTATTTTTCTGGTGGCCCTTGTGACCACCCCTATCACCCCCCTTCCCAGCTACGTAACCTTTTGAGAGACCCTATATTTTAATTAAATAAAATGTTCAGTATTCATTTATGTGCTTAAATAATATTTGTTTGTATATAACAAGGTAATAAATTCTTGTAGGTGTTTAATTTAATGTACACACAAACGACGCTTGAATAAAAAACATTTTACAATTAAATATTATTTGCCTCTACGACCGATACCTACATAAAAATCATTTAAACAAGAATGGCTGACTTTTTCGTTTATATAGAGCATACCTTCTATTACACAACGGAAATGTTAACCAAACGGAGTTAATATTTAACTAAGATACAGACAAACTGAGAATTTAATCCTGAGGCAATTAATCTTATTAGAGAAACTTTACTACAGTGCGCTCTGGAACAGTAGAGCAACTTTCTTTTAAAACTGATGGGCAGACATTTTTTATTAAAGGAATTCAATGACGTTAATCATTAACGAGTATTAATTCCTTAAGTCATCAGTGAAACTTGATATCTATTTCAACATGTAGTAAATTTTAAACCTAGTTAGGTAAGTGGTTTACACAACAGGTTATCAAAAAGTAATTATTTTAAGTAGCAAAAAATACTAGATATGCATATGAACCTGCGAGACATTTTTTTATTTGATTAATTTATTAAGCGCGTAGATATTTAGCACTTAATTTAAACAAAAAATATTTCTGTGCGTCATGAAAAATGTACAGGTGCAAGTATTTACAAGTTTGTCTGCGACAACCTGCAAGTAGGTACATAGGCAGATAGGTGAGTACTAGAACAGACTGATAAAGGTGACACAGAGTTCGTCTGTGTTGTAATATAATAAATTATGCACGCTGTGGTAGCGTGGGCCACATCAATTGTATTGAAATCGATACGAATATTTGATCAAAATGATATTAATAGAACAACAAGATCATGTCGCATCTGTGATTGTTGTCAAAATACAATTTAGCTACAAGGAATGAATCTATTGCAATCTAAAAGCCACGATGTAAGATGATGATACAGTTCTAAAAGTCAATAGCCTGAACGTAAACAGTTTTGTTTAGCCAAGATATTTCCCAGTGTCGGTACAAGTCAATCTTTAATATCAACAATAATACAAAGGATTTTCCGGGCTAAAACATTACACTGCATTTTCATAAATATTTGCAAATCTTAGGACACTACATTCGAACGCCTCCAATATCTTTGAGGAAAAATTAATAAAAAATTTACACAGAGAATTTTACTTAGTTTGACGTATACATACGGATACCTAACGTGGTATTTTTCATGAGATTTTATGGTATTTCCATGTCACTCATTAATGTCATAAATGTTTAGCTATGTCCGGGTCAACAGGTTACATTTTGCGCGTGTTGTCAAATATGTAGTTTGGAACGCAATTCTTCGATCATCTGTCTATCAGTGTTTTTGGGTTTGATTCGGAAATTCTTGACAAATAGCTCAAGAAAATACAACCAGGTTGCAATTGCATAAAGTGACTGAAAGAACAGTGAACTTTGTTCGGAGAAGTCAGACTTATTTTAAATAATACGGGTAAAATGAATAACACATAGGTGCGAAATGCCGACCAAGTTGTCCTACCAAAGGTCAGGTCAGGGTCGCTCCATGAATGTTATTGCTAGTTACTGCGCTGTTCCAGTGCACTGCACTTAGGGTTCTCACACATTGAGAAAAAGTCGCGATAATTAACGTATTTTATTTTTGAAAATCCTGACAATAAGATTGTGCACCTTCAAGCATCCGACCGATTATACCGTATAGCAAACATTTGGGACACCTAACAATAGTTTTAATTGTTTTAAGCGTATTTTGTCCTAACTGTGATTTAAATTAATTCCTGTTATTGCATCCCTAGATGCAGTAAAGTGCATTTATGCACCAGACGGCGGCGGCGTGTGGACTTAATGCGCTCTAACGCAAATCTCGAGGTCGTACGTTTACATAGATCTCATTCTACACTCTTTGTTACGTTAAAAAGAATACATTACTTGAGTTGTTATTGACCGTGACTGCACCATGCCACATAACATGAATACATTGAAAAAGTTGTATAATGACCATTAACTCCATCTTAAAAATAAAGATCATTTTTATTGCTTTATTATTCTCGGTTAGAATTCACACCTGCTGCGGCCGGTACGTAAATGAACCCGTTTGAACATTTCTTTTTTTCCAGCTAAAAAGTAATTTCACCTGCTTGATTTTAATGAACGTTAGCAGATGATACGGCTAAAACGCTGAATTAAAAAAGTTCAAATTAGGAAAAGATAAGTCACATTACATTAACCGATAAACAAAAAACTTTGTGAGACAAATTTCAAGAAAAATTTTTATAAACAAGCCTGAATCACGAATCAATATGCTTTATTTTTACCAATTGTGGTATATGTAGTTTTTTTTATTCTAGGTGCGTCGTCCTCACACTATTGATATTTTTATTAATTTGTACAAAATATTGAGAAACATTTTAAAAGAGTAACGGTGGAGTTTCTTGCCCATTTTTCTCCATGCGAAACCACCTTATGGAAGGGGCAACTAGAAGCAACTTTAACTTTTTGTATATTTTGAGTTCAAAAGTGCGTATTTGAAATAAAAGACTTGGAATGTCTTAGGCCTCCTAGGTTTTATCTCCCAATCTCTAGACTTGTACAATAAAAAGAAATACGATTCGTGTTGAACCTGTTACCAAAATTAGGCGTAGCGCGGCGTAGCCCCGAACGTAGCGACGTAGACCCTTCACCAAATCGTTTGAAACATTCAAATTGGCTAACCAGTCTTTTCTTTAGTCAGAATATTATATTATCTACCAAATAATGTTATTTATTCATAGTTTTGGAAGCCCAACTTAATTTTGGCATAGAGGATCCCTATGAAAAAATGCTGTTAACTTTTGTGAAATCTTTGAACAGTATTTGAAATGTTTCCTTCAAATGTACTTTTGGAATAATGTGTAATGACATAATAATATGACAAAATACTTCGCAGTTAAAGTTGTTTTCTATGTCATGACCTTAGAAAATTAACTGGCACGTGGCAGTAATAACACGCTATCAAAAAGGTCAAAAGAAATCTGACATTGTTGATATTTAAAAAACATTCATATATTTTTGCGATCCGTGAAAGGGTGTGGTCAAATAATGTTATATTTTGCTCATAATAAATAGGTCACTAATTTATTCTGAAAAATACAACGTATGTAACTGACGTACAAAACAACGCAACGTGTGTGAAAAATACAAATTAGATAATTATACCTACTCTATTATAACATAACGTTCCGAATTAAATTAATTAAATTATTCTAAAAATAAATAAATACCTGCAACTATTTATAAGTTTACGTAATTTATTTTAAGAAAGTCATTTAGTATTTACACAACGTGTTAATTTATGTGAAAAATGATTTTCAACAAGAGAAAATGTTTTTCTCAAAAGGTAGTAAAACGTACAACGGACGATTTCTGATGTAAAATAATGTATTCGATTAGGTTATGCTCACGGATGTGCTATTTTCGTGTTAATAACATATCCCTTTCGAAATAAATATAATAAGTATTGAAAAGGTCTCTTCGTCGACTTTTTTACCTGCCACCAACCGCACGGTTGATTTGAAAAGGTGTACGTACATACCATATGTGTTACGGATTTAACATATATGTACCTGTATATTATTTTAGTCTCCATAATAAGGTATTTTAGCATTGGTTAAGATTCATTTCATACATCGAAATATTCGACAATTACCAAAGTTACTTAGATATATCTGAGATGCCTACTAGTTATTAAAGTGTTTCTGCTTATTCAGTAAATCAATACTAGAGTTGTAAATAAATCAAAATCCGTGGTTTCAAACCACGACCAAGTGGGCCGTTCATTAATTACATATTACTTTAAAAACTAAGTTTAAAAGGCTAACTGATGACTTTCATGATTTTCATTAATTATAATAATATCTTAGGACAACCAACACAACGTTATCTGATCCCAAACTAGGCAGAACCTGTACTATGGTAACCAGACAACTGTTATATATACTTATATATTTCTAAATACATACATATTATAGATAAATTACACCCAGACTCAGAACAAATGATTGTGCTCATCACACAAAGATTTGTCCTGGGTGGGAATCGAACCCACGACCTCAGTCTTAGCAGTCAGGGTCACTAACCACTAGACTAACAGACCAGTCAGTAATACAATTATTATGTAGTCATATTTTATAATAATACTACTGTTTTATGATTAACCAGAGGGGTAATTGTGGAACTTTTTATCGGTAGGAATTGGTTTAATATTCATAGTTAAACAACATTCATTGCGTTATTTACGTTGCTGAGCCGACAATTTATTCGAACAAATGACGCAATGGTTTAGAAATAATCTTCAATCCCATTCAGATTCTGATAAATTGTGCGTTTCGCAATTAGGGTGCAGACTGAAAAACAATCTTTAGTTTTTATTACATCAATGAAAAAATATTCTGATTAGGTAAAATACTCAGCTACTGCATCATTATCATCGTCATCATTTCAGCCGAAAGACGTCTACTGGTGGACATCATAGGCTTTTTCCAATTTGGGGGGGTTTGCCATAATTGGTTGGATCGCAGTATGGTGGTTAAATACGTAGACCTGCTGTCCAGTTTCTAGTAAGTCCCTTAGTCGCCTCTTACGACACCAACGGGAAATAATGGGAGCTACTGCATATTTATTTCATTACTAGCTTCTGCCCACGACTTCGTCCGCGTTAAATTTCTTGTTCCCCCGACCCTTCCCGTCGCGTCGAATCGCCTACCCGTGCGTTTTTCCTCGTTTTTGCAACATTTTTCATTACTGCTCCGATCCTCTTGGTTGTAGCGTGATGTTATATAACTTATAGCCTTCCTCGATAAATAGGCTACCCAACACAAAAAGAATTTTTCAATTCGGACCCGTAGTTCCTGAGGTTAGCGCGTTCAATCAAACAATCAAACTCTTCAGCATTATATAATATTAAGTATAGATATTAAAACGGGTTGCAAAATCACGGCCTTTGGCTTAAAAAGATTTATTTATAACTACAGACAATCAGTATCTAATAATAATTGTTTCCATGAAATCGAAGAACCAATAACACCTAGTTCTGTTTAGTAACATCTGCTTATCATTGACGTAAGGAACTGATTACTTAACCATGCTGGCTATATAGATCTGCACCCTAATTGCGAAACGCACAATTTATCAGAATCTGAATGGGATTGAAGATTATTTCTAAACCATTGCGTTATTTGTTCGAATAAATTGTCGGCTCAGCAACGTAAATAACGCAATGAATGTTATTTATCTATGAATATTAAACCAATTCCTACCGATAAAAAGTTCCGCAATTACCCCTCTGAACAAATTGCCAACATTCGTGGTAACACAATACCTTCACTTTTCTTATTCATTCCAGTTCACAATGCTTCTAAAAAAAAAAACTTTTTTCAAAAAAATAACAACCGACTTCCTTAAAAAACTCTACAAAGTCAAAATTAACTTTAATTGTGGAGGTCGGTGTCTTAGGATCTGTATTTAAGGATTTTTTGCCACCGACTTCCGAAATTAAAGTTATTTTTGACTTTGTAGTGTTTTTTTAAAGGAAGTCGGTAGTTATTTTTTTTTTGTAAATAGTTTTTATTTTTAACTTTTTAGTTATGGTAGATACCCCGCACTAATCCAATCGCGTTATTCGTTCATTTGTCGCGCAAATACTTAATGCAAATTTAAGACTTATTTGGTTTTCACATAGATCCCATTGTCCGAATGGAACCAAATTAAAATGGGACCATTCGGAAAGCACCAGCTTTCAAATAAAAAAAGAATCATCAAAATCGGTTCATCCAGTCAAAAGTTATGAGGTAAAAAACATTTTAAAAAAATACAGTCGAATTGATAACCTCCTCCTTTTTTTGAAGTCGGTTAAAAAGAAAAGTTCTGGCTTGCTTAACAGAGCGATTAGGTAGGTAAGGTAACGTCTGTTTTTTCTTTCTTTGGATGCGGGAAATCATCAAATGACGTCTCCCACTCTGGGCGGAGCAGTAAGGCGGGTCAGACTTTTACTGACTAAAACCCACCCGTGGTCCTTCAGTTGCCTATGCCAGGGCCATGGTAACTTTTCCGAACAAATCTCGCAACCCTGGCAGTAGGTAGGTAACGTCCGTCTTTGACATCTGCTTCAACAAGTTGTTACTGCAGTTATTTTTCATTTAAACAAAAGTCGCAGTGTCTTCCAAAAATAAAACAAAACCGGTTTTAATCTAATTAAGGTTCACGTGGGAAGTCATGTAGACTGCTAATCTTATCACGGTAAACAAGTGATCCAGTTTTAACCGATCTGGCTCCATTATCAGCAAAAAAACAAAAGAACTCGGTACCAAAGGTCGCCCAAAAGAGTGGCTAATCAGAATCAAAAGAAAATCATCATCATCATCATCATCATTTCAGCCGTAAGACGTCGACCGTTGGACTTAGGCCTCCCCCAATTTGGGGGGCTTTGCCATAATCGCCACGCTTGGCAGGCGACTTGGCGATCGTAGTATGGTGGTAAAATGCATAGAGAACGCTGCTGCCCATTCCCTAGTAAGTCCCTTAGTCGCCTTTTACGACATCCACGGGAAGAAATGGGATGGTGAAAAGAAAATATCGCTTTGTAAGTACTGTTTCTTGAAACTGAAAACATAACTTTACTGTCGTGACTGCTTTTTCCCAACTATTTAGGAATCGGCTGCCAGTCTATCCGGATGCAGCTGAATAACAACATTATAATGAAGCGCATCTCTATCTGACCTCCACAACCAAATTACTGGGTAATACGATACCCCTTCGTAAGACTGGTTGTTACACTTTCAGGCTTTTGACGACCCGTAACGACAGCCAAAGATTTACGACAGACAGCCGGGAGAAACGGCTTTGCTTGCGAGGCTCGGTGGGGTCTTGAAATGTAAAGATAGGCACCTATCTACGGACTAACCGCGACAAGCATAGCTTAACCCAATCGATTGACCAGTGTAGTTGTAGTTAGACACAAGCCCCTCCACTTTTGGCTTAATATACAACAGAAATACTAGCCGGTAATATCGTGCACGCATACTCAACCTCCTGCCGCCGTAGTTTTCCAATGTTTGCAATGTGGCCAGTCTGGTCGAGGCGTTAGCACTCGTTATGTCCAAATCAAATATGTTTAACAGTAGCTAATATAACATTGGTTTGCTCTAGCTTAGACACGCTCAATACAATTTCATCATTGAAAAAGATAACAATATTGAAATAAGTTAATACTTAAGCAACATATTTGCCGTAGAAAAGGAATGCATTCCATCTTGTAATAGGTATCAATTACCGGGATGGTTATATTAATAGTGCTATTAGTTATTTCTATGACGTGCTATTAATAACTAACTTCCATAAAATGAACAGGTTTATTTATTAATAAATCTTTAAGTTATAATTTTGTTAAAAGTAGCTCATAGTAGAGCATTAACCTTTATGAAATCGTTCTGTTCAATGGATTCGAAACGCGGCTTCGATCGCACATGCAGGTCATAATATTTTAATAAATTTTATACGTGATTATGATTAAGTCATAATTTATTTTTAGCCGTGTAGGTATTTTAACGGTAAGTATCTTAAATATCAGCAGCAGTGGTGGCCTAGTGGGAGCAATGGTATCGGCCCCGACTTCGTAGGTCGTGGGTTCGAATCCAGGCAGGTGCTTTACTTTGTGTAAATAATTTCATCACCACTGCTCTCAAAGCGGTGAAGGAAAACATCGTGAGGGAATCGGCATGTGATATGACATCTACCAACCCGCACTGGGCCCGCGTGGTAGATGAGGGCTCACTCCCTCTCACCGAGAGGAGGCCTGTGTCCCAGCAGTGGGAATAATATAGACTGATTATGATTTAGCATTTACTCTAAAATGCCATCGTTTCACTCGCTATTAAATTACTCATATCAAAAGGAAGAACGATGAATGAAGGGTTTTCAGGGAAATCCCATTACCTACATCGTAAATCCATGATGCACTCGACCAGTTAAAAACTTGAAGCCATAATTCAGGTAAAAACCGTAACTATAATATAGCTATATGACGTTCAATTCAAATTCTGAACTCGTTGAAAATTAATTATTGAAAGCAAACGATTGTTCTCAAGTCTCGTGTTCCCTTATCCTAATCGAGTGCTAGTAATTATCGCATTGAGCTCACAACACTCTCTTTGTCCAACCATGTCACGTGACGACCAGCGCCATTTATCGCCCCTTCCTGTGGTATTGCACACGTTTTATACGCACCAACTATTTAAACATTCCGTAGGTTTTTGTTTTTCTCTGGGCGCCATTTCAATAAAGTAGATAAAGTTTGTTCGTGACGCTATTCGCTATGCTTTTGTTTTTGACTGATACCTCAAAGTTTTCGCTGACTCATTTCAAGAAACTTCAACGAATAAATAAAATACTTGTATTTAAATGTAGAGTGAATTTCATTCAAGTAATGACACATATTGTGGTTCCTAGCGTCGTGTTTTCGTCGATATATATTTTACTTATGAATATAATCTAAAGGCTCGCGTGGTGGCGGTGTCGAAATTAACCAGATGACGCAGGATAGTATTTGGTTCTGCGCAGGTGTAGCTGTTGGTTCAGCTGTTCTGACACAACTCGCCTCTGTAAGTTATAAATATATAAAACTGTACGCCATTATGAGTCATCTTCACTTGCACTAGAAATATTTTGGTCAAGCCAAGATGTTGATTTAAGTTGGTAACAAAATTATTTTTATAGACTAGCCAAAACAATTGTCTAAAACAAATAGGTAAGTAGGTAAAGTTTTAATTATCTACATACTACAATTGGTGTATTTACGTAATTACTTAAATATCATACATTAACATACGTAAGTAATGACGCCTTCTGTTTTTTATTTATATTTATTTACGTAACTAACTGTTTTGCCGACGAAACATATGAATGATGGTGTTTCTGTACTACTACGGTTATTTGAACACCTGTGTACTAACAAGCCCTTTCTAAGTAAATATTCTAATTACGCATACGTAAGTACGTGTCAATGCTAAGTAAATCTTTCGTAATGTAATGAGCAGACAGACACAAACACATGTCCCAAAAGTTTCACAATAGGCCGTTAGCCATAGGAAACGGGCGTGCTGGCATGTCGCATGCCTTACGGACCGTATAGAATGGTCCATAGCCAACTACCATAACCATATCGTATATTCGAGTATATTTTAAGCTCGCTCACTATGTAGTTGCGTAATTGTTTGTTTTAAAACCGCATTGTCTTTAAAGTTCATACAACTGTTGTTGTTTGATGTTCAGCCTTGCTGCCTCTGAGGGTTATAAAAGGTCGTGATTATATGATCGCACCTGCTCTTATTGTCCCTGTAGTTACAAAGTTAAACAAATACCACGAATGAAAGGTGATGGCATCAATGTAAATTGCCTCAGATATGTCGGAGAAGAGCTACATTAGGTCTTTATCAACATTTAATTTAGGACTGATTTTTGCAACACGAGATATTTTATCTCATCATTAGTTGGTATAATTTTTCTGAAAGGAAAATATGTAAGCTTGTTATTTTAATGGGTATTGGTCGCCACCATAAATAAAATACATAGCTTTTAGCCACGGGCCATTTATTCAACGAGAAAATCTGTCACGGAAATTCTACGGCAGGCTAGAATTAATCTAAAAATCCGTCTATCGATTCCAAATTATATTCTTATTAGTATGTCTGGCGGCAAATTGTGCACTCGGTTTGCACAAAACGTTGGACAATACTCAGCCAATTCGGGGTCAAATGTTAATAATATCGGCAAGCGGAAATCTGTTCTCGCGAATACAAAATAACAGACCAAGTGTGGCCTGCGGAAGATAAGCTCGCCATGGCTTGAGGATAAATGAGGCCGACTAACAGGGCCAAGGTAGTGGGCTAAGGTGGAAACTGACTTTAAATTTGTACCTTAAAAATTCTACAGAAAATCTTCACTTATTTCACATGTATCTGTGAAAATAGCGATTACATTAAATGCAAAGATGCATTTGGTTTTAAAAAGGTAATTGTGCAGGACGCCCATAGATTGATTAAGTAATAATGTGTATTGTACAGGACACCCATAGCATAGATCGCTTATGTGATAATATACATTCTATGTACTATTCTATGTAATAATACGTAATTATGTATAGTTATAGTTTTTCTATTATATTTAGAACTAAGAATCTTCGTAATTGCGATCTATTCCGGAGTCAAGTTTGGTCAAATCAGAACGTGTCGAAACCTGTCCAAACCTCGAGACACCTTTGCCTGCCTCTGATTGGTGGACTCGGAGTCGATCGCAAAAACCTAAAACTTAATTAGTTATATTATTGGATACTTGAAAATTTGATAACTCGGCGCAGTCGGCGCAACTTGCACCCATGTGTTTTAACTATAAATATAGGCATGTTCGATTTTTAAGTTTAGTTGTAAGAACCACGCCATAGGCGACTGATTAAAGGAATAAATACGTCTTCAAGTTTTAAAGTGAGTTTTAATAAGTGAACCGAAAAGTAGTTCCTCCAATCCAGCAAATAAATAGATGTGAGACCTATAAACCTCACAGTAATCATGGTTATAAATATTATAATATCTGCGTTGATGAAGTTTCTACATCTTGAAATTCCTTTTAAGATTTTCTGGCAATTCATCTGTCTTTGAGTTCATATTAATTACAAATTCAAACATAATATTATGACAAAAATAAAATAAGTCTTTGGGCAACCATTTGTCTGCTATTAGAAACGCTTCTTACGCGAGTTCAAAAAAAGAGGAGGTTCTCATTTCCTTTGTTTGTGTTCTTCTTTTATGCTGTTTAGTCTAGTTCTGATTAGTGGTTTCTGAGTCAACTTAAGTAATATGTAATATTTCCTGTTTTGTACCAGAAAATGACATGGCTATCAACGTGGTATGCAGTTGTGTCACTAGTATGTACTAATTCATTTGCAAGCTAGCAACAGAATGAAAACATCAAACTAAGTACATAATATATGAAGAAAAGTTAACGGTTTGAATATTTTGGACACTAAATTAAAATTCTGTACAGGTCTACACTGTAGGTAACTTTGGGGTTGAATAACTTAAGTACTTTTATTTATATTTAAATGACTGTAGTCAGTAACAGAGTGTGCTTTACTGAATTCTCTAGGCTAAACAAAATCTGAATATATTTGCGTTCTAATTGCCATCGATACGCTAAAAAGGAGAAGAATTATTAGTAATATTAGTAGGTACATCTCAAGTTTATTGTCTTTAAATATTATGAAGTCGCCGTTTTCTTCTATCTGTGTCTCCGCTTCTAAACTATGCAACGGATTATTTGATATGATTTTCACTATTATTAAGAGAATTTCTTCCGGAAGATTATCTAGAGAAAACCCGACAATTTCAGAGATTGTTAAAGATGTAGTAAAAATTATTTTTTTGGGGCTTATATTGCTTACACTGGCTAAACCTTAAAAGAGAACAATACGTTGGATCTTTAGTTTTAAAAAAAATGAAAAAAAAAGAAAAAAATAATTAAAGATGAATGAATGATTGAAGATTAAAATTAAAGATTTTCTTCAGTTATACGTGCAAATCCGTGGCGGGTCGATAATAAAAAATAAAATGTGAGTCTGTAGATAATATATTGTACGCAGCGGTTTGTAATCAATAAAAAGATGCATGATTGGTGCCAAACAATATGCTGTAGAGGAAGTATTTAATTTTAAGTGCGTTACGATGACTCATACAGCTGTGGACGTCTGTCACTAGCCGAGCTTAAAAGACACAGTGAACAAAACAAAACACTCGCGGTACACCACGACCTGCCTACCTACCTTTTTTGTTGCAACAATTTGTAAAAAACCTTTTGAAGTGTTTATTATTTTTATCCTACGCAAATATAAGTTTTATTCAAGTGTACTATTAAATAAACACTTCAAAAGGTTTTTTAGTTTCCTAAGCAATGCAAATTATTAGTTCGTTCAAACCCATTAATCAACTACAGTAATTTTAATGTCATAATTTGCGCGTAGTAACTTAATAAAAACCATAACAAGATATTGTTTATATGTATATCTGTTGGTACACACGGCTAACTATACATTTCCAGTTTTAGCTGACCTCCCATTGTATAGGCTTTTCATCAAACGAGAAGTCAGCTTATACTGGGAATGTATAGCTTGATATGTACCCGTGTGTACTACTATTCAGTTAATATTAAGTTCTTGGGAAATCGATGGCGGCTAAATGTTAAAGAACGCAATAAATAATAATAAATATCGTTTAAAGTTTATTAATAAATAGTTTAAGCCTTCGGCGTATTATTAAAACAGATTTGTTATATTAATTGAGTTCTAAATATATTATTTTTGTAGTTAGTTGAAGGTATATGGGTGGTAAGTCATATTCCTACTTACTTGGTGTCCAAGTATGGTTTTATACATTTTATAGCAACAAATTGAAATGGTATTCTATTCCAATTGTTAGGTAGGTAGGTATTCAGTGTAACCAAGGAGTTAACAATTTAAATTTGTTTTCGGTAGTAAATGAATAGTTGAATTGCCTAGAGAATAGATAATGATACCTGAAGTCAAAAGTCTGAAGCAAATAGATTTAATTACAAGGCATTCACTAGTAGGAACTACTGAATATCTTATAATTAAAACTATTTTCTTGACTGAATTACAAACAGCCCACATTTTGCATATATTTTTCTACATTCATGGAAAAATATTTATATAGGTATATTATGTACCGTGTGGTGCCGGACGTAAAGAATAACACCACCCCATTTCTTCCCGTGGGTGTCGTAAAAGGCGACTAAGGGACTTACTAGAGAATGGGCAGCAGCGTTCTCTATGCATTTTACCACCATACTGCGATCGCCAACCCGCCTGCCAAGCGTGGCGATTATGGCAAAGCCCCCCAAATTGGGGGAGGTCTAAGTCCAGCAGTGGACGTCTTACGGCTGAAATGATGATGATGATGATGAGGTATATTATAGACATCTTCGGCAATTGTGTATCGTTTACGAAAAATCTTTTTCATTGGATAATATATGACTAAGGGGTCGTCCTATATAAATTTATTAAGTGTACTTGGGTAGTTATTGCTTTAGCTTTCATAATAGGTTTTCAATCCACTTTGTGTATCTTAATGAATTTCTAATACGTCCTGTCACTGTTGCTTACATAGCAAGAAGTACGTAAGCAAGTAGTAAGTAAGAAGTACCATACCTAAAAGTGGAAAATAAAAACTTTTTCCAAAAACAAAAACAACCGTCTTCCAAAAAACATTACAAAGTGATAGCTAACTTGAATTTCGAAAGTCGGTAACAAAAAACCAAAATATAGATCCAAAGACACCGAATTCCAAACTTAAAGTTGTTTTTTTAAGAAGATGGCTGTTTTTTTTTCTGGAAAAGGTTTTTATTCTCTTTTTCACTTAGCTTACTTTTAATGTTATAAATACACTACGTGCGTAATACTCACGCACTAACGAACACTAAGAGTAATACCAATTAAAAGAGTCTATGATGCTGTTAGACCAGTCTCCTCACAACTTGCGCACTGGGACAATACTACTAGAATTATGAATGTATAAGTTATATGAGTCATATATTCGAGGTATCAGAGTTACTCTTACAGCTTCAATTTATGATTCCAGCGTACTAGGGTAAATAATTACTGGTTTGTATGGAATGCAGCAATATGTAGGTAGGAAGGGTTCCCTTCAAAGTACTTGGGTGTTACCGGTTTATAGGAATCTTTACTGAGACAAAAGTCGTTACAAAAATGAAGCTCCGTATTTATATTTTCCGTGCATAAATACATTTTCTACTCAAGCCCGTTATTTTATATATAGACAAACAAACATATCCAGATTGAAAAAATTAGGTACTTTAACCTTAGGTACCAACACTGCCTACCTACATACATCCTATTAAGTTATAAATAGCCTAATTTGTTCGTTTTTTAAACACCTTTATTTTACAAAACAAAATCATGCATGCAAAAAATTAATTACTAAATTATGACGTAAGCAAATAAAAATAGAAACATTCGTGTGTACGTACTATAGTAAGAGGTCAATAAGGTTTACATCAAGAGCACAAACAGGGCAAAAGCAGAAGCATAGACTAGTCAAATCATAGACGATTAGGATGAAAGAGCTCGTCATATGTTGTTCATTACTCTATGAAAGCAGAACTCCTTTCAGCTAAGCTAACAATTAGTATACCGGGAAAAATGGTGACAAACAAAAAGATTTACATGACAATATCATTTGCTCATTTCTATGTTAACACTGTCAGTCTCTTTTATTATGTAATTTTTGTATTCACGTGAAGGAATGTGGAAAACTACGGGACTGAATAATAATAAATTTGTCCTGAGACAAAGTTTTAAGGAACCCCTTGATCAAACAGCTTGCCCAACCATACACTCTAGCAGAGAAGAAGTGTAAAGCGATTTTGAACCATGTGCGGCACAATATTATTGTCACTTTTACCTACCAGTTGCTAAACTGTACTGCAAATGACTTTGGTAGTACGAGCCGCTAGATAATCTACACTTTTTAAAGTAGGTACAATCTGTTTTCTTTCTCGATTTCTCGATTGAAACTTAGTTTAACTAATATCCAATAAGAAATAAAACGTTGAAAACAAAATTGGCAAACCTGCCGTGCAACTACGTCTATCATGTTTGCAAAATGTAGAGCCAAGTCAGAGCGCTTTTGATAGGCAATATTTTCCTCATTGTTGGACAAAGAAACCATGTCAGCCAAAACATAAAACAAACAGCTGCACGTCAAATAAATCAAAATTCAGGGTACATAGCGGAAGGGGGAAACTGCGAATATCCTCACATCCTCGTAACTTATCCTTGCAGGTATCCTGTTGACGATCATACAAATATAAATGTACTAACTTCGTCTTCAGGCTCAGTATTTGCCTGTTTGTCTAGCGGTTTAATAGTCTTGCCGGCAGACTAAGATAAAATTAATTTAAGTAGTTGAAAAGTTCACATTTACGAGCATGGCTATATAACTTGTAAGTAGATGCTCCATAAGTGAAATAATAAACCCATCATCAACTTTTATGACTAACAGGATTCACCTACTTACTAATATCTTCACATAGACATAAAAAGCCAGATTTCCGTCTACTTAATTCTATTTTTCCACTAGTGTGAACTTCATTGATTATAATATACAGTTCATGGCAAGTACAAAAACTATACAGCCTTGTGAATCTGAGTTCAATCACTTCAAATTGTAATATTTTTTCAAACGTCGAACGTGGCAGATCGCGACATTATTCAGAAAAAAATAAAAAACACTATGGTGTGCCCGTGTGGCCGCGATTGGAATGGATAAGTTTTAGAAAACTGTTAAATTACATTACAGTCGAATATATATTACTGATTTTACTCAGCTAGAACAAAAATGTGTCTGTGTCAGCTATATCTAAGATTATAAACTAGATACAATTTCCGTTGTAATCAGAATGTAAAAACGTTATAGAATTACATTTATTTAAATCACTGTGCTGTACTAAGATCGGAATTTAGTTTCAACGACTCAATTAATATGATCAAATTTTGCGTGTTCTGTAACATTGATGCTTTGTCTCATAAACGTGAACCGCACACCAAGTCATATCCAATATCCGAGTATGGGTTATGCGTAATTTTGGGGACGACCTTCAGTTTCGCGAGTTAGTGCACTCGGACATCAGAATGCAGGCGGCAGAAAACGCCTTTATCATGAGTTAAACATCGTGATGTTGTTGAAGATAATGAAGTAGTTACGAAGCAATGCACAGATATGAAGCATTCATGAATATTAAGTGTGTGGTTTTGTTGTAAAGTAAGAGTGAGTACATTCACGAGTAGATATATCATACAACGTGCTCCTCGCCGTGTGTGCACCGGAGCGCTTGTGAAATGGGGCGCATCCACAAGGCTAGAGCTTGCGTCACGTTATCCACATTATTCACGAAACGTTTCGAAACTGAGCCTCAATTTATTGACTTCAGGCCCATAAATATTTATTGGCATTTTTTTTTTGTCCTTAAAAATGTTTCACTTTACAGGAGTACGCGTTTCGTACTGTAAACATATTTGGGGAGCCAGTAAACATGCCAACTGCATAATCAGACGGTGTTTATCAACCATCAGTATACGATAAGTCAGGTGTCGATTTGAAACTGGTCTTTAGAATCATGTAATAGCTTTGTATTGGCTTCTTTACGTTGCTGATGTGAAGTGGAATCGATCACCGCTGACAGGTATAATATACACTGCGAAAGAAAATATCACCGTGATGCTAAGGCTAGAAACAGAACATGATGTATATGTAAGGGCGAGGTGGCAATGAGTAAAGTAAAAAACAAAAAAAACATCAAAATTGGTTCCACGGTTTAGGAGCTACGACAGTGCAGGCAAACACACAGAAATAAACACGTTAAACATCTAACAGCCCTCTGTTTCCATTGAGTGTGTAACAACTTACTGTGCGCCTTAGAGGCGATTTTTCTGTAATAAACCACTACTTACAATTATTCTTCGAAAAAGTATCTGACTATTGAAAAATCAGCCTTAAGGTATCGCTATTTTCAGTAGCAGATAGTTAAAGGAAAATGTGACAGTTATTATGACTACAAAGGTGGGTACTATATGAAATAACAACAATTTGTATGTATTTATATGTGTACAACAACATTAAAATTATCGCTGTATTGTTTTAGTCTGCTGACGCAAAACTATTTGAATTATAGCATCGTACAAATACAAATAAAGTTGTTTGCTCCCTACTGTAAAATGTATGTGGCTGTTAAAGTTTCTGTACCTAGCTGTGTTAGGTAATATTTATTCGTACACTTGGTTTGTCCTTCCAATATACCCGTTACGTAATAGGGTGATAGACGGCCGAGAGAGCATTATCTACGACTGGAGAAATACATAAAACATGGCTATCTTGTGCAAATAAAAACCATCTTTATGGTGTTTGTGCGGTGTTGTTTTTTCTGTAGTGGAAGATTTGAACATATTTTTGAATAACTTATTTCTGTTGTGCGCTAAGATTTTAAAATTTCACAGACGTAATATAATAGCGACGGAATTTTTTCGCGCTCTAGATCTTCGAAGCACTCTGGTTCGCGCCGTAGTTGAAAATTGAACACTTTTGCACAGCGCACACTGCTGGAGGCACGGCGGAGCGCATTTTCTTGAAACGTACGAGCGGATTCCGTCGTCCCCGAGCGGCGGTAAGAGCCCTCGAGAGTGGTAGTGCGGCGGAGCGCAGAGCAGTACGGCGGCGACTGGAGCAGTCGTGCGCATGCTCTTGTAGTAGCTTGAGGGTGGTCCGACCAGCGCATGTGAATTTATTCTTATATTGACCGTATGTCAAGGTTGTTAAGGTTTATATTAAATTGTTGTCTTCAATTGCTCTCCGCCGCGCCTCCAGCGCGTCTGCGCTGGGCCTTTGTGTACTCGCGGCGCAGAGACTCAGCGATACACTCTGTTGGATTCTCAATGCTCGGTTCAACAACGAAGGTTGAAAATCCAGTGAGCGATTTTATTATGTTCGTATGGACGTTGACTTACTGATACTTTTTGGTTGTTATCTACTAAATTGGGTACTTAGAGACGCCTACGAAAAAAGTTACCTACCTTAGAAAAACAGGTTTTACTACTCGGGTACTTCATTAATTTAGCAAATTCCTTATATTTTCTCCACGTAGATAAGTATGAAGATTATTATAGTAGCAAATTGATTTATAGATACTGTGTAATGGACCTGTCATTATAATTTCTTTAATAATTAAATGTCTAATTGATTCAATCACGGAAACGTAAACGATACCTACCTGAAGATAAATTAGTCTATGTTTACAATAATTTATCGTAAAGTACAAAGTACACGTACTTTTAGGTTTATCAGCAATAACGGATGTCTGAAATATAAAATGATAGCCCGCGACTTCGTTAGCGTCAAATTTTGGCCCCCGAACAGTCGCGTCGTATTCTATCGCCTTTACACTTAGCGTTTGTTCCGACATTTACATTTTGCTCGGCTCCTATGGTTCGTAGCGTGATATCAAATAGATTCCTCAAAATTGGGCTATCAAATGCAAAAATATTTTTTCAAATTCGACTGGTATCTTCAAAGATTTCTTCCTACAAACAAACTTTACATATTTATCTCTGTCAAACTTTACCTCGTTATATTTATTGTAGATATGATTATAAAACATCGTGAGGAAACCGGCATGTCGTAGAACTAAAAAAATCGAAGACATGTGACATCTACCAACCCGCACTGGAACCTCGGGGTGGGTTCACGGCTCTCTCCCTCTCACAGAGACGAAACGAGGTCCATAGCTTCTCCGTAAGCCGGTTTGGCTGGAGGCTGGAGGCGCCATTCAAAGTCCTCGCCACCGATAGTGATGAAGCTAGTAGCAAGTAAATCATAAGGAAAAAAAAATTAAACCTATATCCCAGGAATAGGAACATTATAGGCTTATAATGCTACGCTATGCTATGACTCATTTAAAGATAACACTACTGAAATTGTCATTATGAAAAACAACGGGGGCAAAGTCGGCAGGCGTATTTGCCAGTGAGCTTGAACAATATAGCGGTAGCTAGACAAACAGATGTTATCACACACATAAACAAGTACCAGCATGTATGAGTACTGCATACCACTGCCTACTACGCCGTATACGCAACAACAAAAAAACAGCAAAACGTAGTTTTATGTTAGTCTCGTTATTATCTTGCTAAATTTCTTAGGGGGCATCTATTAATTATGTGAGGCGATATTAGTGATTTTTCGAACCCCCCACCGTCCTTGCTAGAGGGTTCCTCAATTTGTGTTTATTTGTGTTGAATTTATGCGTTACGTTTGGTTAGCTTGGCCGGTGGCGGCATAAAAATCAAGGGGCTACTGAGCCACATTACCGCGTCCCTAGGGATTATTTTATAGGATATAGCCTTATTTCAGTGGGCAAATATGTTTTAATTTAACCCGGTTTACTCGCAATTTTACATTGCTTTATGTGGAAAAACAATAATTACGTGATATTTACCAAGACCCCCTCTCCCCTACGTCACATAGAGTGAGATTCGGCTTATACCCCTCCTCCCCTTAAACGCCTCACGTAATTAGTGGACGCCCCCTTACCAGTCACAATAGAACACAATACAGTATTTTGTTCCTTAATAGAAAGAAAATACGTATTTTTTCAGAATGGCGGCCATTTCTCACGAAACCAGTTCATGATGAGCCATGACGTGTGCTACTATTATTCAAATGAGTTTATCCGTTGTATTATAGAGCACAGCGCCAAATAAGGACATAGCGCTTGCTCATCGCAGTTCCAAATATTATTATTTTAAAGGAAGCTAACCGTACCGTACCATGTGGCGTCGGAGTAAAAGAATAGCACCACCCCATTTCTTCCCGTGGGTGTCGTCGTCTAAGGGATATACTAGAATGGGCAGCAGCGTTCTCTATTCATTGCAGACTATCATACTGCGATCGCCAACCCGCCTGCCAAGCGTGTCGATTATGGAAACCCCCCCCCCCCCTTTTTTGGGGAAGGCCTATGTCCAGCAGTGGACGTCTTTCGTCTTTGATGAAAGGAAGCTAACAAAAACTTCTTTAGATACTTTGCATCTTTCTTGTATTTCAGTAAACGTAACGGCAGTACGAACACCCCAATTTATACAAAAACCACCGTTCCGCATTTACACAAGAATCACCGTTCACGTTCAGTCGATATAGTGATGACATTGTTGAATATACACATTATAAATCTCCTCCCACAGGTGCTATTTTGCATGGAAGTACAGTATCAACTTTTATACTAACTATTACTACTAACTGGATTTCGAAAAAAGACTAACCACAATTTTAAATTAATTAAAAGCTTTTATTTAACTTCACTCGTATGTCCTGGAATTTTGCAATCAATATTTCGTCCACTTCCACTGAAGCTATCGTGCTGGGCGCACGCGTTTGGTTCTCGTAACAATGCATGATATATTTTTTATATTTAAAAAATAATTTAATACACTCCCAGTAAGAATTACTGGGTTGTGGAGGTCAGATAGGGACTTAGGCAGGCGCTCCATGTAAAATTTCGCATTATTCAGCTGCATCCGCTTAGACAGGAAGCTAACCCCAACATAAATGAAGAAAGGCTAAGCTAATAACTCTAGTAGTTATTAGCTTAGCCTTTAGAATAGCTTTCATTTTGACAGCCCAGCAACGTTTATTACGTTATTTACGTTGTTGAGTAGACTATTTTTTCGACAGATGAACCGATGGACCAAAATTATTCAGATTGTTTTTGATAGAGCGTAATTAGGGTACAAGCTATCAAGCTGTTTCACTTAATTAAGATTTGAATGAAAAAAAAAAATAGGCGAAGTTTATAATAAACGGTTATAAACCCGAGTGTCACGTTGGGGTCTAAACTTTCTCGCTACTCTGTCTGGAAAATAATAATATTGTCTGCATTTCACTCACACATTTACATAAAAGCGATTGTGATTTAAATAACACTAAAATTGCGCAAGAGTTTACATCATCTCTCTCTTAAAATATTCATACAATACACGATAGTATGAGAACAGATAAATTAATTATTTTAGTGTGGCGCCATGTTGTAAAACATAAATTATCGAGCTAAGCACTCTTAGCATAAAACTATACCCAGTTTATTTCAATGTATTTAGTTATTGATTATTCTTGACCATGTCAATGTCCATGTCTTATTATTGTGACACTAGGGGATTTGCATTCGATACATATTGAGTAAAACAATTGCCTTGCCGGGAATATTTCAAACAATATATTTAATTTCAATGACCTATGTTCATCTTTGATTGTGTCGACAAAACCAGAAATTCTGACAGCCAGTCTTACCGAGTCGTATTGTATTTACCCAGTAACTGGATGGTGGAAGTCAGACAGGCAGTCGCTTCATATAAAATACTGGTTTCCAAATGCATTCGTTGAGACTGGGAGCTGACCCTAACATAGTTGGGAAACAGCCTTTTCCTAACTATGTTAGACTCGGTCTTCCAGTCAGCAGATAACGTTGCCCAATCATCATGTAGCAAAATGCAAATTATTTTAAAACTAAGGATATTTCTCTGTTTTATTAATCACTTATTAAATTGAAGATGTTCTTCAAACAAAACTGGCATAATCGATAGAACGTTGAATAAGCCTACTATAGGCCCTCAATATGTATTATCAAAATACATATTTGATAAAAAGTAATAACTCATCTGTTATAAATAGAATGAAAGGCGTTATCATCAAACCAATTGTGTCACATTATTACATAATACGAAATTATTATGATTAAACATTCATTGAGAATGTTTTGTAACAAATATAGAATTACAAGTAAAAATATTCAGCGTTAATAGGGCTGAAACGAGCCTAGTCAATCGCCTAGACGCAATATAGAGTCCTCCAGACCGTATTTCGACCATAGCGGCCAATCTCAACGAAGACTAGCCATAGGCGCGGGAGATTCTATAGTGCACAACTGTGTGCGCAGACACAGGGGCACTCACTGTTCTCTCACTCTCATAGTCCGATGGGACGGCGACCCAACACGACTAAAGAGAGATCAGGCGCATGACTAACGACTTAACGTGCTTTCCGAGACACGGAGGTATCACACCGCTAACTTCTATACTCCTGGCTGCTTGTTACTAAGATATTCTTAATGGAAATACCCAATAACACTTTGCCCGAAAGGGAATCGAACCCGGGACACCACGCTGAGCAGTGGCGGTTGCGATCACGAGACTAATTGAGCAGTTACAGAGAGCAGATTCAATATACCTAGTTCTTGAATCTACAAACAATGTTGATGCTAATTTAAATCTTATGTATGTCACAATATATAAGATAATCGAATATAACGTGCATTTACCGCAGATAACGCTTCAGGTTAAAGGTGCCAACCAGGAAGTGTGCACAAACACGCCATCATTTCCGGTATTATCCACGACGATGTAAAAGGTACTCACATGTCAACTATATACTTGTAATTCATTATATACTATTTACAATGAACATAGAAATGCCTCCTATTCGTAATAACCCAGTAAATGGAAACTCTGGCCAATAAACTTGATGTTTTATTGCGAAGAAAAAACTCGCTGCATAAATTATGTAAATGAAATAGCTACTGAGCAAGTTAACGACGAAATGTCAGCTATTTTAAACGTACTGGATGGTAATAAACCAGATCAGAATACTATTGGGATAATAATCGAATAGCCTACTGCGGAGTAATTGTGTAACACTAACAATAGGGATGACTTTCATTTTGTCAGATCAACAACATTCCATGTCCTTTCTTTAAGATTGTTCGTGCAATCGTTGAGTTCCTAAAGTTCTAAGTTGTGCTGCTGGTTCTTTTTTCAATATACCATTTCAGCGTCGATCTACATGGTCTTCACATAATCTGACCAATATTATGTCTGGAGTTTAAAAGTGACTGTGACGTCTGAGTTTGTTTCGGCCTTTCTTCTCAGAGTAGACAGATAGGAAACGCCGACCTTGTCTAGTTTTAAAAATATGATTGTCGTGTACTTTACCTACTTAAAAAAATAAAATAATTTATCATCCATTGCGTTGTTTACACTGTTGAGCAGACTTTTTTGAACCTTTGAAGCAGTGGATTAAAAAAATGCTTCAGTTCAGTTTATTTATTTGTTAACATAGGTAAAAAAATACAGATCGTATTATGATGAACAGAGCGCTATGTTATGCCAGGAGGCGTACAAATATGGTGTCCAAATTAAGAAGAGGATTACAAATAACCATTTACTTAAAAAAATATCTAAAAATCATGCAATATGGTATCAAAATAGAAAATGAATTGAACAATTATTGAATATTTTAATTATGTATGTCAGACCTGCAAAGTGAATCTGATTGATAGGCTGTTACGCAGTTAGTGCGCTGGGCTATGAAAATATTAGAAGTTTATTTCACATTAGAACCAAGAGTAGAACCGTTCTATTTTTTCCTGCTGCCAAGTGTAAATAGTAGCTGTATTGTATATCGTATGTAACTACGTCAATACCAAAAAAAACCGTTGCAGGCATCGTCAGGCCTCGCGTGATGTTGGTAGCTTTTTAACCGACTTCAAAAAAAGGAGGAGGTTATATGTTCGACTGTATGTATTTTTTTTTTTTTTTTTTTATGTATGTTCACCGATTTCTCCGCCAATTGTCAACCGATTTTGAAAATTCTTTTTTTATTCGTAAGGGTATACTCCTGAGGTGGTCCCATATTAATTTTGTGAAGATTTGATGTATACTTTGGGAGATAAACGAAGGAACTCCTCAAAAACAAACAGTACACGTAATGTGATTTGGATATTGTACTAAAGATCAAAAATAATTGCTGGTTCTATCTATCCATCCGTCCTATCTACTTCAAAAAGGAGGAGGTTATCAATTCGGATGTTTATATGTTTTTTTTTTTTTTATGTATGTTCGGCCATAACTCCGTCATATATAGACGGATTTGCAAAATTCTTTTTTTGTTCGAAAGGGGTTTATTCCGAAATGGTTCCATATAATTTTCATATAGATCTGATGATGAGTTCGGGAGACAGACACCGGAACTCTTTAAAAAATGACAGGAAATCAACCGCGATTTCTGCTATCGCATAAATATGCATTGTTTGTTTGGAATTAGTGCAGGGTGAATACCACAACTAAAAATTTAAAAATAAAAACTTTTTTGCAAAAAAAAAACAACCGACTTCCTTAAAAACACTACAAAGTGAAAAATAACTTTAATTTCGGAAGTCGGTGGCAAAAAAACCATAAATACAGATCCTAAGACACCGACTTCCGAAATTAAAGTTATTTTTCACTTTGTAGTGTTTTTAAGGAAGTCGGTTGTTTTTTTTTTGCAAAAAAGTTTTTATAACCTAACTGAACTAAGATTAGTAGGAAAAAAAACTAAATATTTAATTGAGGTTCATTTTAGAGGTGCTTCGTTGGTCTAGTGGTCGCAAACGCTACTGCTGAGTATGACGAGATCGTGGGTTACACTCCCGGGTCAAGTAAAATTTTATTAGGTTTTTCTAGCCGGTATTTCTCAATAGCAGCTAGAGACCGAAGTCTGGATTCATGCACGTTTGATGGCCATAGGCTCGCCTCGCTTGTACCTTGTGGTGCCGGACGTAAAGAATAACACCACCCCATTTCTTCCCGTGGGTGTCGTAAAAGGCGACTAAGGGACTTACTAGAGAATGGACAGCAGCGTTCTCTATGCATTTTACCACCATACTGCGATCGCCAACCCGCCTGCCAAGCGTGGCGATTATGGCAAAGCCCCCCAAATTGCGGGAGGCCTAAGTCCAGCAGTGGACGTCTTACGGCTGAAGTGATGATGAGTGATGAGGCTCGCCACATGGGACTTAACTAGCGAAATGAGAGTGTATACCTATACCAAGGTTTGCCCAACCCATCGTAGAAACAAGGTGTGATGTTATGTTATGTTTACTGGTGCTAAGACATTTCCTACCGTTTTTACGCAGTGAGTACCCCAATTTCTGTTATTAAGTGGGTAACTTAGCAACTGAACGATCGATTGTTGAAAATTTTCTCCGGCTTTTGAAAGTTTTGTTAGTTTTCCAATGCTAGTATCGAACAGTATCTAAATTATGACATGTTTAACCACACTGGTATAACGACAATTGTTGACTCTCCATATCAGCTGAATTATCAAGAGTTTCATAACAAACTTAAGATAATGAGTTCACGCCTTCGTATTTTTGGGAAAACAATGTCCATAATACGCTACTTATCATATTCCAGCGGGTTTTTTACGATATCGTGTGATGCTGACGTCACGGGCACAACAACCTCGTCAGAATTGAGATAAAATATTCTCACATGCCAAGCTAACATGCGCAGCGCGACAAAATGTTGTCGTCACATTATCTCCAGCTGAAACGAGGTTTGACAAAGCTTACGTATTTTTCAGTGAGAGATAATGCGGCGACAGAATTTTGTCGTTCGCGCATGTTACCGCAGGTTGGCAATAAGTAGTAGTCACAAGGAACAAAAGTGACGTTGCAAGTTATGTGAATATTTCAGTTCAGTGAATTTATTATAATTCTATTAGCTTATGGATAAGATCTAAATCGAGAGAACGTTCACCTTTGATTTTGAACTAAAACGCACGAGGTATTGTTGCTTGGACTATGTTGCCCTGTGTTTGTCTATGGATTTGTGGCTTTACTTGTGTTTTCAACGATTAGATCTATATCTATATAAAGTACCTAGCTAGTTGTTTTTGCTTGGAACTTAAGTTGTTTGGTTTGTTTTTAGCTTTGAGGATGTTAAAGAAATATTTAAAGATAATTAGCTTACAAAGTATTTAGTGTAATTACGAGATGAGCACTGAGCAGTCGGTACCTATAGGTTTACTATTCGTTAGGGTAGGGTTGAGCTACACGATGACTGATGCATACATGCCGTCTGTTAGGACAGGTCAGCTCAAAGCTGCAATGGCTCTTTCTTCAAAAGGCTCTTCCAGACATTGCCCTGCATTGTTAGACTCACATAAAGTTGTAATAATATAATGTTTGGACTTTAAAAGAGACCATGACCTCTGAGTTTGTTTCGGCGTTTCTTCTCAGGGAACAGTCAACTATACTCCATTTGTTTAGGTAGTTAACTAAATGTAAACAATCTTAACATGTCTTTTATCTAAAAAACTGTCTAAAAATTGAATCTAAAAATGTTTACAATTAGGTATTTACTTAAACCGATGTTAGGTAAGTAACTTAATTTAAATAATATTTGTTGGTCTTTTATACGATTTATTTTATATAAAAAGACATATCAAGATTGTTTACCTTTAGTTAACTACCTAAACAAATGGAGTATAGGAAATGTCGGCGCCTTCTAGTTTAAAAAAAAAAACATTGACCAAAAATGTTGACGTGTAAAAGTGTAATAAGATCTACTTACAGAAATAAACATTTCATTTCATTTCGTTAATTAATTCAGCTCTTTCGTATACATAATTGATTCGCCCGATAAATAAATTTAGCTATCTAAAAATCTATGATTTGCATTTCGAGACCAGCTGATATTAAAAAAACTGGAACATACAACATACTTTGTTTAACATGGTAAGACAAAGTCAATACAGCTTTTGTTCGCCTCTCCCGCAAACGACCCATAAATATTATTTATAAAAGCGTCGGCGGCGCAAGAGTCTGACCCGTAGGTAGGTACTTAATCGGTTGCGTGTGCGTCAATGCTCATCATATTCCAGTCCGCCGTCCGTCGAGCTGAGTCGGGTTATTCAACAATGACATTAATACCAACCGTATCAAGGGTTATCTTCTTATATTTAAATATACGCACAAATGCTGCAATGCTATTTTTGTAGGATAACGAAATTATTATCTCCTAGCGTCAAACTATGGCCTGACATTATTACTATTAACAAGTAAACTATTCATTTTAACTAATTATATTTGTTAATGATGAAACGTCACGTTAAATTGCAATAGTCACAAGCTAGTATTTAATTGTGAGCGAGTGTTATTTTCTGTAATCGTTGTTTATTATATCTAGTTTTTTTATATGCACAAATTGTACAATAAGAATATATTAATAAATAATTCAAGTCTCTAACATAAACTGTTTGACCTGGGCGTTGATGTGTCAGTCAGTCAATCACCTTTTCTTTTATATACATTATGGTAAATACAGGATCTTTGTACTGATATCGACCTTTTGCGGACTGAGAGAATTCGATTTTTTATTTAAATAAATTTGCCGTCGTATTAATTACTCTGTAAGTATAAGCTGCCCGTTCAGAATGAGTGTTCTCAAAATCTGTATTTAATTTTGGAATAAATTAAAACAATAATACTCTTATACAATTTTAGGGTTAGGTTAGGTTGTAGTAATAGTACATAATAGCCCTATAGGGTCACTAGTCTGGAGCATTTCCAGTTTTACAAATAAATTATATATTAAGCATACAAATCTGAGTAGGGGCCTATAACGCAATGAATGTTGTTGACCTGTCAAAATGAAAACGATTCCTACTGTAGGTGTGTTACGCAATTAAGCCTCTGTTATTTATAAGATAAACTAAATTTCTTTGAAGTACGTACAAGCAGTACGTAATAATGAGCAAAGTGTAAAAGATTTTAAGAAACAATGTTAATGTTTAAACCATCACTGAAATCATGAAAGCCACTGAAAGATCAAACGGAGATTTTTAACGCTGCCACTTATGTTTAATTATTTCACGGAAAATTTTCAACAATACTCTGGAACAATTGCAAAAATAACCAGGTTTTGTGGTACAGTTTACTTTACCTAAATGTCTACATCATTAGTTTCTCCCATGGATACCAAAGTACGCAGTTCTGAATTCAAAATAGACGTAGGTTATTTAAATATTTATGTGAAAAAAAAAAACCTTAAATTAGACAACCGCTCTATTCAAATTAATTAGGTATCGTTAAAAGTAAGCTGTTTGTTCAAACTAGCATACTTAGTATTGTTTGCTCTCTCACTCTTTTAAAATAGAAATTCAAAGATAGTCTTAACGAGACAGGTACCTAACTGTCCAAGTTGATAGGAATAAAGTTCTCCGGGGTTTTAGAAAGTGCCTAATAATGACTAATCCTTCCTTAGCTACCTTTTAATGCTGTTGTACGAACAAACGACCATTAATTTGTGAAAAGATGATATTTAGTAAATTACAGGGTTGTATGATTCTAGTTATGGACAAAAAAACTCCGTTTTTATTTTGTGTGTATTGAATGATATAGTGTTACGTCTAAAACATATATGCCTTTTAAGGCTGGGTTTGCAATTGATAGTTTAATGGAGGTAGGTAAGTTGGTACAAGTTAGGTGCAAGTGTACCAAAAATTATTGTATATATAATTATTGCTATATTTTTTGTTGAAGTATCTATTAATTCTAAGACACAATATACCAAACAAATGATGTCACTATTATATTATTATAGCTGTCACTAGCCGTTGCTGAATCAAACGTTGAAAATTAAGTTGCCATATTTTTGACAAGCTACAAGAAACGTTAATGAGCGATGTTGTGACATTTTGTAATATATTTAAAATGAGATTATAAACCTAGTTGAGCTGTACCCTATATAATTATGTACTAGCTTTTGTCACGGGGCGGCAAAGCTAATTATACGCGGTTCTGATGGCGTATTATACAAATAAACATTGCTCTTGAATCATCTGTCTTATTAAACCTATCTATAACTGGGACAATGCTGATGTTACCTAGGCTAAGTCTTTTGTTAAATAAAATGATTAATTACTTACTTATTTTGTCTATTGATGAAAACCTCATTTAAATCTGTTGCGTAGTTATAAAGATCTGAGCGTACAAACACGATTTGCTACTTTATTTCATACAGTGTAAAGATTGGTATATAATCTTTTTTGTAAAGTTAAAATGTATTTTTTTAACTTAGAGTTTTCGGGTCCAACCCTATGGGAATCTATGGAGGATTCGAAGTTTGTTTGCAAACTAAGTCGCCGGCAGAAGCTTATACTATCGAATAAGGGATTAAGAAGACTCTAATCTTGTGTCTCAATTAAGACTTAAATAGTCTTAATCTCATTAAATAGGTCGAGCATTCTATTTTTGGCGGTGATTACTTTAACGAAGAGTCGGTATGTAAAAGAGTAATGTCACCATTTTTGTAGTTTTCTTTATTTTTCAGTTCCCGGTAAAAAATATGAACTTTTTTACTTTCTTTGTAACTGGACGGAAGTAAAGTTCTGTTTTACTGGAAAATCAGGACCGTCCGTAAACATTTATGATATTATAGGTATCTATTGATGACCAATGATATTATTGAAACCCTTATTTTCTCACTTTTTTGTAAACATGTTCAAAAATATAGATACTGTGTGCAAAAACCTTGTGCGGCTTAGATTTAGAAAACCCATTAGTCAAACATTAAATTACCATTTTGAGAAATCTGCTAAGGCAGCCTTGGTCTTAGCTACGCAAATTTATTATACTTCGAAGTGTTTTTGTTAAAACAGCTACTAGAATTGAAAACAACAATATCTGAATGTCATGTACTGAGACCATTGCGCTCATAAAGTAACGAATTCTGGAGGCTTTGTAACTGGTTAGGTTACTGTTGCATGTCTATAGGGTATAAAAGGCGACAGAACCGTTGTTCAAACGCGTTCGTCAGTTATGCGTGCGGAAGTGTCTAATCAGCAGAATGCAGAGGTTGTTGTCGTGGTGTTGGACCAAGCGGCCGGCTGCGGCACGCGGGCGGCAGGAAGTGTCCGGACGCGGAAAGGCGACGCGACGTGCCCGCCAGCGATCGAAATTCGAACACTACAGCGTGCCCAGCATATCTTGGCATGTCTCGAATTAGAGAACTAAATTCAAATTTTTGAATCTGACATTTGGTTTGACATTTCCCTTTGCGAGCAGCGCCGCCACGATCGGCCCATACAAACTGGGCACCTTGTTTACCACACCGGACGATGCCGTCGTCACAAGTCACTATCGATCTGTCACTGGTTGACAAGTCGACAAAAGCTTATCTGCTATGACGACAATCCGCGCCCAAACGTGGTCACGAAGTCAATCCATTTAAAAACCGTGCGCTACTTTTTAAGCCGGGGCCTTTGACGTACGTAGGACCGAAACCGGTCGGTTCGAAATTAAAAGTGCCCATGTTTGGGAACTATGTAGGTGCTATCGGACACCCAGGTGACTTTTATTGAGAGCCGAAGGATTACTTATTTATTTGTATTGCGATAACGTCCGTGAGATACGCTCGCATGTTTCTTCTGTAGAATTTGTGATGTAATTTATTCCATCATCATCATATCTGTTATTAATCCAAGTTCACTCGATCCTATTGAGACTTTTGTCACGAAATAGTCATTCAATGTGGATGCCTTAGCGTATCCACCTTAACCCTTGATAACTAAACATTCGTCCGTTCGACAACCCACATACCCGCGATTCTCGTGTTCGTGTACTTCTAGGTGAATAACGATATATGCTGTGGCTGTGTGGAATGATTCTAAATTACTGATTTGATTATTTTTAGTTTAATAATGATCCAAAGAATGTAACAATGTCAAAAGTTTCTGTGATTAATTATGCTTTATTATACCTTTTCCAAAAAAAATGCTATTTATTTGGCGTAGTCGGTTCGACGAATGTTTAGTAACCATGTAACAACGAAAATAGTTTAGTTATCTAGGGTTAATCAGGCGTTCATTTATTATTATACTTTACAAATGAAGCTGTATTGTCATAGTTACCGAATCAACTAGCATTTATTTCAATTAAACAAATAATAGGCACTTTTGAATTGTCAAAAAGTCGATCAGTTAATCGGAAAGTTGAAGCTAGTTGATCCTAGGTACAATGTTCTTGGTACTTCTATAGGTGAAAACAATGTAGTAAATTGAAGAAACAATTCTATAGGTATATGTGATTAAAAATAAGCCCTGGAAGTAAGGAGATAACCAGTCTCAACCGATGGCGCCCGTTCACGAACTTGATGCGTGGATCAGCTCCATCTAGCTCAACCATTTTGTAGGGAATCAAAACTACATTTTAAAAACCAAACGAACAGACATTAGTTGAGTTTCAAGCATCTATTCTGCAATATTATTCAAACCTTTTTTCACAGTGGTAAAAAAAACTTCATTTGATCCTCTTTTTTTTTGGTTGCATTGTTGAATAATATTTAAATTAATTAATTTTATACGTACGTCATCGCACTACAGCTTAACATTTCATGGATCCGCGGGTTAGCATGGCGGGTTCGGTATGTTTATTCTTTCTTATTGGATACCTAAGTATGTACTAATAGTGTTACTGTTGATAAGATCTGTCACTGATTACTGTTGGAATAGTTGTCTACTGTTGACTGACTTTGGTCTACAGCATGCCAATTTTATTTATTTTTTTAAATGGCACCCCGCAGGTCAATCTAAGAGGTTATCGCCTGCTTAACCGGACTTGTCCACCTAAAAAAAAGCCTCCAGCCAGAGCTTAAAAACTTCAAAACTAAGCGACTACACGCTAAGGGCAGCCCCCCCCCCGTAGCCCCCCTGTGGGGTACGGACATCGGTTTTTTTTTTGAATGGGAAGTCATCAAATGACTTCTCCCGCGCTAGGCGGAACGGGAGGGCGTGTTAGACTTTTACTGACTAAAACCCACCCGTGTTCCTTCAGTTGCCCATGTGCCAGGGTCACGGTATCTCTTTCGAACAATCACGCGACCCCGGCAGACAGACATCGGCTTAGGGTGACGCTTGAATAGGGGAGGAATGATAAATTAATAATTAGGGATTAATTTTGAAGTGCAGCGGCGCAGGCTGGCTCGAGGTGCATGCCAATTAAACAGATTTCACTAAAATACTGTTATGAAGTGTGAGTGTGATGTTGGAATGCAAAATGAATAAACAAATCTATATTTCTAATTTGCTAAATTAATTAAATGCGCAATTTCGGTCTTCATAAAGAATGTGTACTTTGTTACTTATATAATAATTTTTATTATACATTAGTAGTTCAATTATATTAGTTAATAATAATAATTACAAGCAAGGTCATACACATATTACCAATGTACACGTGTTATTGTTATTACATTATCATTATGAACGTGTCAGTTGTATCACTTGCATAATAGAGCATAAGTATCTAATAGTTACAAAAAAATAAAAAAATATTCCCAGACTTTTTTAATTATTATGATTATCACGTGATATTCGACCTCTTAAATGAGTTTGACATGCAATGCAATATTTACCAGCAGAGTACAAACACTCGGTTAAATGCAAATATTTCAAATGACGTAAATAATTCAAGCGCGCTAGCTTCGAATTAATTCGTTAGAGGCAGTGGGCGGCGCCGGCGCAGACCTTGAGGCTGATAAAACCCTCGACTCGACCGAGATTACTTCACGCGGTGTACAACGACAACCTAAACGACATACTAAATGGTACAACAGATCGTTTGTTGACGATAAGCTTAAAAATTAACCTCAAACCAGCTGGCCTAATGTGAACTGAATAAGAAATAACAAGATTTGAATTAGCATAATCATATCGTAGAAGGTTTGTGAGTGTATTGACTCATGATATTTAAGCTTTTAGAGCCTCAAGAAACAAGCCATATCAGATTGTTCTTATGTTACAATTTAATCGTTTTAATTTATAAACTTTATTTCTTTAGTAACATAGTAACCGGTATTGGTAGCTCCTCCCATTTTAAAAAGTAGACACTACACATTAACGGTCTTGAATTCCTGCTGATGACGATCATGAATCGTAAAATATCAGATAGGTATGTGGTAAATGAATAAATTGAGGTGCGGTGGAGTGTCAATGTAGCGGAGTTAACTCATTATTTATGTGGAAATTTCAAATCCTTTTGCTAATAAACAATACCTAACTTGCCTCTGGCAATTGTGTTACAGGATATATTATGGCTAAAGATTGAATATTGAGTCATACTACTTACGGACGTCAGCATGACTATATTCATCAACACAGCCCCTATACTATTAAATTTTCCTCATAAACCATCAAAATGTAAAAACCAGACTGAAAATATGCCCGTCGTTCCTGTAACCGTATTCATAAGTTCGGGGAACCAGAATTCCCCTTTATTTTTGAGAGGATATACCACCTAGGTAGGTACTAATGACATGTTAGTTTAATGTTCGATGTGTGAAGGAGACAAAAAAAAAAACAATCAAAGCAGGCACAAGGTTATGCTTACTTAACGGCATTACATAAATCTTGCTTATTTGTTCTATAGATACTTTTAAGTTAAATAAAAGAATGTAAAAAAGCTTTCTCTATGCTTAACAAACAGATAAAGCCACAATGTGTGCTTAACATTAACTGAATTAAATAATGAGAGCGTTTCGATGGAACTATAAAAAATACAAAACAAAAAAAAACTAAGTATAGTGACGACAATGCTTACTTTGTCTTTGGATGATAGGCGTCTTAGGTCAAGGAGCTTTTGGTACTGGCGTAGTGCCCGCAAGTAGAGCCGGACCGGGAACTCTGCCGGCATGGAGACGGACTCCGGCGCCGTCCGGGACGCCACCCCTGCTCCGCTCATCGCAATCCAACACGAGCAACACACAACACTTGTTCTTTATTCATAAACACCAAACCGTCATAGACACGAGCGCCGTCGCGCGTCCGAAGTGAACGTTGGTTCCATGCAACACTGACGTATCGCGCGCCCCGCGCATGCGTACCCAGCACGCTACGTTTGCAAAAAAGAAACTACAAGTTCTCCACGCTCGAGTGACTTTCCCTGCTCCATCTGCTGACTGCTGGCCACGGACATGACCCGCTTTTACCGTAACCACAGTATTTGATGCAGTACTAGTTAGAGATAACAGACGTCTTTAAGTTAAGTCACTCCTAGACAATCGCTAAAGCTTTCCATAAATATTTATCCAAATTTCTTCAGTAAACTGGATTTTTCTAAACTTATTTTTTTTATTTATGACCTACTGATGATATAAAATAAATAGTTTATGGCGCAAGCCAATCGTTTATTTAATAAGCCATCCCATATAATGGCGACCATTCCATTAACAAGATTTATAGCTTTATTTTTATACGCTACAGGATAAGATTATAAATGATTTAGTGACATGTTATATAAAGAAAACTTTTTACATTGATAGTGAATTATAAAAAGAAAAATAGTTTGAATGCAAACGGTGCCTAAAGAGGAAATCCTTTAGTTCAACCAGAAGACAAACATAACATTTGTATTTATACCGAAGAACGTATAAAAAATACATAAGCTAAATAAACACAGTTATGATAATTATCTGGTTTTAATAACAATAATGTTTACTATGATGATTAAATTTTAACTGGTAACATAATATAAACAATAACAACAACATCTTAAACTGTACCTCAGACGTACAGGAAATGGACCAGCTTTCCAAAGTTCGCTCATGTATCTACTATAAGCAGAATATGTTCTTCTTATCAAATTGTGTAAATACGTGTCGGCGATTCGTCAATATTATACAATTGTTATCTTTAAAAACACACGATAAACTTGTTTAAATGTGTCGCTATGTTAAAATCTTGACGACAAATCGACTTAAAGTTGAAAAATAAGGACAAAATTACAATTAATCCAATCTGGTTTTGTACGTCACAAAAATATATTTTGCACCTAGGTTATATTTTTATAATCCTTGCGTTTATTTACCTCCATTCTATCTAATTCTAAAATAAATTATATTTATTGTTATGTTATTTTCAGCCAGTGTTGTCCCAGTGCACGGCAAAGTTCTTCCTTTGAAATAAAAATAATAGAAACTATTACAATCAGTGTAATAATAATTAAAAGTGATTTTAAACGCATGTTTGTTTATCGAGAGGCTGACGAGCTCGACCAATGGCCGGCACTAATAGGGATGCTGTCACGCCACCACACCGGATAATTGAATTGATTTTGCATTGTAATAGGACAGAACTATGACGATGACGCTACACTTATGTACCTTACTACCTATAAGTACCTAACTACGTACATTTATATCAACTAGTACGCCTTGGGACTGTGGGAACAATCGTTCTTTTTGTACCGACTACGTATCTCTTGACTGACAGAATCGGATAAAAAATTATGAATGATTTCCGATATGAGATTTACCTCTTTATTTATCAAAACATGGCATTTATAAAAAGTTGATTATGTACCATCTGTCCTTGTCAGTTTCATTTCAATAAAGTGAGATATAATTAGGTGGGTACTTTGATCGAGACGTAGCTCGACAGCTAACAAACTGTTACAATTTATTTTAGCTCACGGTTAGACCCAAAGTAGTAACACAGCCTTATATCAGACTAGCTGCGCCCACGCACCCACATACGTCTCGATCACGTGGGAATATCGGGATAAAAACTAAATCCTAATCCAGTTCATGACCCATGTGCCAAATTTGATCGAAATCTATTCAGCCCGTTTAGCGTGCAAGTGCTGAACACAAAAATACCAAAAAAAATATCAGTCTAATCGAACAATCTTAGGTTTAAATTACTTTAGGGAAACCTTTGAAAAAATTGCAGGAAAACTATTACTCTGTATTTGGTTTTCAAATTTTACTAGATTTTCAACAAAAGACGGCTTACCTGTGCCTTACCTCTTTTCAAATATGAAAATGTTTGTCTAATGTCTATGTTAATCTATGAATAGGTACTTGAGTATTGACAAAAATACATAAGACGATTACTTATGTAGACAAAGTAATGACGGTCGGTTGGCAAAAGAAAAAGTTTCTAGAGTATAAATGATGTCAGCTTAAAGCCTAATTAACACAGTGCATTTGATTGCTTGTTTTAATAAAATAAAATGGTATGCCACCATAAGTTAAAGTAAAAATATAAATTGTACCGTCTAAACTATGTTTCGACAATAGAACTCATTTGTTCCTCCAATTTTTACCCAACCTCCCCGGTTTCCTTTTTATGATTTAGACCGGTATGTATGTATAAAGGTTCATCTATTCGCTCATACATAAATTCTAAAATCCTTATCATAATTTGACAAATGAGATATGACAAAGGAGGCTTATTTCCGCTGGTTTTAAGCTATTTGACGTCACAAATCTCATCTGAAAGCGGTGGTCATATGCCGCCTGCCCTAACAAAACAATATGTTCTAAAAAACTTTTTACAAAAAAATATCAACCGACTTCCTTAAAAAAAAAACACTACAAAGTCAAAAATAACTTTAATTTCGGAATTCGGTGTCTTAGGATCTGTATTTAAGGGTTTTTTGCCACCGACTTCCGAAATTAAAGTTATTTTTGACTTTATAGTGTTTTGTTTAAGGAAGTCGGTTGTTATTTTTTTGTAAAAAGTTATTATTTTTAACTTTTAAGTTGTGGTAGATACCCCGCACTAATCTCGATTAGATTAGTGCGGGATATCTACCACAACTAAAAAGTTAAAAATAAAAACGTTATTCGTTCATTTGTCGCGCAAGTACTTAATGCAAATTTAAGACTTATATGGTTTTCACATGGATCCCATTGTCCGAATGGAACCAAATTAAAATGGGACCATTCGGGAAGCAGCAGCTTTCAAATAAAAAAAGAATCATCAAAATCAGTTTACCCAGTCAAAAGTTATGAGGTAAAAAACATAAAAAATTAAAAAATACAGTCGAATTGATAACCTCCTCCTTTTTTTGAAGTCGGTTAAAAAGACGTAAGCGGTCATAAGCTTTAAGGCAAAGTAACATACGCTTTTAGGTGAGAATATTTTCTTGTTTCATACTTTTTTTAAACCATGATTTTTCAGTAGTTGGGTTTTAGTTTTGCGACATACATGCAAAACACTTGCATCGTGCAGTGATAACTGTCAATGTCAATGGATCGACTGACGATAGTTTCAGTGTCACAGTCAGAAAGCTTTCACGCAAATGTTTACACTCTGCGACGGTCGACTATGTTCCTTCACAAAACACCCTATACTTAAGAATTTTTGCTTGTGGTTAAGTAATAACAGCCGCACGGATCGATCGATCAGGTTAAGCTACGCTTGTCACGGTTGGGTCGTGGATGGGTGACCATCTTTACATATCTGCCCCTCCCGTGCCTCGGAAAGCACGTTAAGCCGTTGGTCCCGGCTGTCAATTGTGGATCTTTGACAGTCGTTAAGGGTCGTCAAAAGCCCGAAATTCTGCCAACCAGTCTTAAAAGAATTGTGGTGCCCACGTATAATAATTGTTATGGTCAAAGGTGTAGAAATTTTCTAGTTCCCACAATTTTTAATAGCCTACCAGAAGATATTAACAGCTGTATCTCAAAAACTGTTTTTAAAAGTAAAATGAGTAAGTACCTATTAGATATGTTGTACCGTGTGGTGCCGGACGTAAAGAATAATACCACCCCATTTCTTCCCGTGGGTGTCGTAAAAGGCGACTAAGGGACTTACTAGAGAATGGGCAGCAGCGTTCTCTATGCATTTTACCACCATACTGCGATCGCCAACCCGCCTGCCAAGCGTGGCGATTATGGCAAAGCCCCCCAAATTGGGGAAGGCCTAAGTCCAGCAGTGGACGTGTTACGGCTGAAATGATGATGATGATGATGATGAGATATGTTCTTCCAAAGCCTCACTGTAAATAATAGTTGAAGAACTTGCATGTTGTATGTCTCTGTTTATTGTTGTTTATTTTTTATTTTATATGTTTAAAGGAAAAGGTGTCACTATAATATTATTACAAAAATATTGGAAAAAAGGAGCTACATCTGCCAACAAACTGCCTTACAGTTTGGCAGAAGTAATATATTTTGTAAAAAGCCAAAACATTGTGAATAAACACTTTTTATTTTTTACTAAGGGTTATTCTATTACCCAAAAACTGGGTTGTGGAGGTCAGATAGACAGTCACTCCATGTAAAATACTGGTATTCAGCAGCATCCGGTTAGACTGCAAGCTGACCCCAACATAGTTAGGAAAGGGCTAGGCAGATGATCATGACATAAGAACGTTTAACTTTGACCCGATTAATTATCACTAAGTAATAAAGACGAAAAATTGATAATGGTGCCGATTCCCTTATTCGCAAACTAAACTAAATTTAAGTTCAGTGCATCTTTTTCTTTCTATTTCATTAAGAAAAGGACAGAAGATAAATTTTAGTTCAGTCCTGTCAAATTAATCAGCGCTTGACGTAAATTGACGTAATTTTAGTAGGCAAGTTTTTAATCACGTCTAAACTTGTATGGAGCGCTGATTAATTTGACAGGACTGAACTAAAATTTATCTTCTGTCCTTTTCTTAATGAAATAGAAAGAAAAAGATGCACTGAACTTAAATTTAGTTTAGTTTGTGAATAAGGGAATCGGCACCATTATTTACCTCCATTTTGATAATAACGTAATAAAATTTAATTATGTTAATTGAACATGGTCTACGTGATACAATGTACAAGGTAGGTATACCCCATACAGATATCATTTTGTTTATCTTCAATGTAAACAACATTATGAAGAGAACCTTTATCAATCAGCTGCTCTTTATTTATGTATTAATGTAAATTATGTCATAGGAAGTAGATTAAACGGTTCTTTTTACTATAACCATTAAAAATGTCGCCTAAGAGCCAAGATACCAATAGAATCCCTTTTAAATGAGTATAGTAACAAGCCGATGGCGACGCTATAATGTCAAAAACGTGATTCACAGAGTAGATAGAAGATTTATAAGACAAATAAGACATAACTACACTGACTAATTACAATTTCTAGTTATGTTAAAATTAAAATTGCGGAAATAATTAAGAAACACTGTTTACTTACTTGGGACCATATATCCTTCGTCAACATAACCTCTTTTCACAGAACGTGCACGAATTATACATGAAAACATGAAAGAAAAATGTCTGAACTATTAATTTCACTTTCGTATAGATTATTTTAATGTATTCGCGTGTTTGGGAGTAATATTTTATACAATTCGGGGCTTGGTATGTGGTGTTTCTAGCGCGTCCGTGGTACGCATGCACTCGGGAACATCCCCCCGACCCCGCAGCCCGCACCCCGCCGTTTCTCAAACCCAGCCCGCTCTCCCGTTCATTATAACGGTAATTCTTATTATAACCTACAAACCCAGCTGCGTCACGAACATTTGGCGGGTTAACATTCCAAATGTTGACTGGGTTTAATTCATTTCTGAGATTTTTAGACAAAAACTCGGTTATCAACTGTCAGTTTTCTTAAATAGTTTTCTGCCATTATTAACTAATGAATAAACACAAATTTTCACGTCTAACTAAACGAAGTTTTTGGACCGTTGTCAAAAATCTGTATAATTTTTTGCTAAACATTTTTGGTAATTCATATACCTAATCGTTGACTGTTCTTATTTTAGTATCATTAACTTTGATAGCCTCGTTTTACATCTTATTAGCAAGTCCGTGTTAACCTAAAATGACCCTTATTGTAACCACTTGGTAACATTTTAGTTAAATTACAATATTTGGGCTTACGTAATGAACTATTAGTTATCGTCCCTCATTTGTTTACTGTTTGTAAACTCTCATTCGTTATACATTAACGCGTTAAGTTGGATTAGGTCATGGTTACCGACTGACGTCAAAACTAAAAGGAGAAAGTTAACATTAGATAAAAGAATTGAAAGTAAAAGTAAATATAGTAATATCTGTGAACCTATTAGGAGTGCCGTACTTAAGGGTGTTAAAAAGTAAGCTGTTTGATAAAAACGAATGACATCGGTACCGTTGTTGACACTATCCGTTAACTCAGAATGTATTGAAAAGACGTGAAACGAATATTATCTTGACGACACACCTATATTAAAGAAGGAATTTAATGTTTTCGTCAAACTAGGCTTTGGTGTGTATTTAGGTATTGGACTTTATAACAATTTGGATCTTATTATAAAAAGGTTCATCTTTAGGTATCATCATCATTTTAACCGAAAGACGTCCATTTTTGTATATAGGCCACCCCCAAATTGGGGTGGTGTGCCATATTCGGCATGCTAGGCAAGCGGGTTGGCGATCGCAGTAAGGTGGTAAAATGCACAGAGAACGCTGCAGCCCATTCCCTAGTGAGTCTCTATGTTCTATGTTATGGGGGTTTGGTTTCCGCACTTAGTCCTTTGAGTGGACCATTGTGCGTGTCTAGTGAGTCTCTGTAGCCTTCGTTACGTCCGGCAGCACACAGAATGGGTTGGACGGAATAGGTATGGTTTTAACCATCGAGCTTGTTTTTGAAATTAGAATAGAAATTGAAACACACTTCGATAAAAATAAACTTTACCTAAATCGAAATAAAGTTGGAATTTTCTCAATACGTTAGGCTAGAGCTAACGTTAAATTAGTAATAAGTCGGTATGAGTTTAGCTAGGGAGCTTTGAGAGCTTCTATTATAATAATAAACTGTTTTGCAAACAAAAACGGGCACTTCAGCTAACCTATTTCATTGATGACGTCAGTATACTTGATTATTCTAAGTATCACAAATTCCCTGTATTTTGTAAATTAATCAGCAGATCGTTCTTGTTTTCATTCAATATCCTCGTATTTCTATTAAAACAATAAAAACTAGGTCAAAGTCCAAGCTATTACAAGCAGTATTAAAGCTATACTGATTCGTATGTACCAATTCGTCCAGTGAAACACATTATTTTTAAAGATTAAAAAGAAGCAAAAATTTACTTTTAAAATTTAATAACGAGTATGGCCCCGTTTTGCTAAAATGACAGCTAGCATTCACCTGGGCATGCTGTAAAGGGTATTCTTAAAGGTTTCTTGACGAATAGGAACGTTGCCACTCCGTGGCAAAATGTCTTCCGTTGTTTAGGTTTTTTTAGGTGCATATTGTTTTGCGAAGCGGGTTGCAGTAATCTTACATGTCGCTTCAGAACATCCCGCAATAGGATGTATCACATTGACTACAACCATCCTCAAACAGCGCTATAATTTTGCTGGCTATTCTCGCCTTATCAACCATCTTGAAGAATGCTAACGAACGGTATTAAAAAAGTTATAGAAATGAGACTATTCAGCAAATAATTATCGTATAGCGATATAAACTGTGGAGCAGTGGTGGCCTAGTGGGATCGGCCCCGACTTGCGAATTGAACGTTGTGAGTTCGAACCCAGGCAGGCGCTTTACTTTTTGTAAATAATTTCATCACCACTGCTCTCAAAACGGTGAAGGAAAACCTCTTGTGGAAACCGGCATATATTAGAACTAAAAGTTCGTAGATATGTGACATCTACCAACCCGCACTAGGCCCGCGTGGTTAAATACGGCCCACTCCCTCTCACCAAGAGGAGGCCTGTGTCCCAGCAGTGGGAACAATATATGCTGTTTATGATGATCTAGACTAAACATGAACTTCCATCAATTCGCGCCACAATATGCAGTATGCGGCATGTTTAAAGACATTTTCTTACACCCATCTTAACAATCGCGCAAGCGTATGAATAAATGTAATTTGAATTTACAAAGAAATTTTTAACCGACGAAAAAAACGGAGGAGGTTATCAATTCGACGCGTATATTTTTTTGTTTTTGTTTTTTTTCATGTATGACCACGCATAACTTTTTACATCGTAGTCCGATTGTGATAATTCTTTTTTAATTGGAAAGGGTATACTCCGAGGGTGGTCCCATATAAATTTGGAAAACAAAATCAAACCCTAAGGGTCAGAAAACAGGGGATGACTGATTGTTCACTCACTGATTGTAATGTATAACCACGCATAACTTTATACACAGTAGTCCGATTTTGATAATTCTTTTTTCATTGGATAGGGTATACGTTGTCAAATATTATTAGTACATTAAAGCCAACAAAAATGATAAAATAAAAACTTTTTAACAAAAAATTAAACCGCCGAAAAAACTGAAAAGCAAAAAATAATAAACCTTAAAATTTTGAGTCGGCGCTGAAAAATCAATGAAAAAAGATCACTCAAAGCGCCGACTCATAATTTTAAGGTTTATTATTTTTTGCTTTTCAGTTTTTTCTGCGGTTTAATTTTTTATTAAAAAGTTTTTTTATACTCTATGCTACAGTAATATGCCAGACACAAGGATCCAAACTAGCTTCTTCCTGCGGTCCCCCCCTGTGAATTTCAGAATTTATCCCACGGGAATGTGATACCGGGACAAATGGTATCCTAAGGAAACATACAGAAGTATAATCGTTTTTATTATTAAACAGGTTTTTAGGGTTCCGTTGCCAAATGGCAAAAAACGGAATCCTTATAGATTCGTCATGTCTGTCTGTCTGTCTGTCTGTCCGAGTATGTCACAGCCATTTTTTTCCGAAACTATAAGAGCTATACTGTTGAAACTTGGTAAGTAGATGTATTCTGTGAACCGCATTAAGATTTTCACACAAAAATAGAAAAAAAAACAATAATATTTGGGGTTCCTCATACATAGAGCTGAAACTCAAAAAAAAAAATTCATCAAACCCATACGTGTGAGGTATCTATGGATAGGTCTTCAATAATGATATTGAGGTTTCTAATATCATTTTTTTCTAAACTGAATAGTTTGTGCGAGAGACACTTTCAAAGTGGTAAAATGTGTCCCCCCCCCCCCCCCCGTAACTTCTAAAATAAGGGAATGATAAGACTAAAAAAAATATATGATGTGCATTACCATGTAAACTTCCACCGAAAATTGGTTTGAACGTGATCTAGTAAGTATTTTTTTTTAATACGTCATAAATCGTAAACCACAATTTACCTTTCATTCAGTCAACTCAAATATAAAAATTTAAAAAAAAACATTTAATTTCATAAACATAAACCTTATGCATAAACCGTGAATACCTACAGGATTGTACGGAACCCTCGGTGCGCGAGTCCGACTCGCACTTGGCTGGTTTTTTCATTATTCTCCTCCCTTATTCCAATTTATTTGGGCTCGGCGCAACATGTCTTTTTCTTCCACACTTCTCTATTAGTCGTCATCTCAGTAGTCACTCCCTTTCTATCCATGTCATAATTCACACAGTCCATCCATCGTTTCTTTGGTCTCCCTCTACTCTTATAGCCATCGCCATTCATACTAAATACTTTCCACACGATATTTTCCTCATTCCGACGTGTCACGTAGCCAAACAGGTTTTTATTATGCTAAATGTCTGTTACAGTTTAAAATAATAATAATTCATTTAAATAATATCATCATTAATTTGAAACACTAGCGTCGCCATTAACAACGAAGGTTTTATTGACATATTAGCTAAATTATAAAATAACTTCAATTGTAACCGATTTAAATAAAATAAATAATAACTCAAAATACGGGTTCTAACTATATTCCTAAAATCTCTTAACAAGTTGAACGCAAAAAAAAAAACAATTATCATGTGGATTTTAAATTCATCCCTTATTTCAGCCCCTTGTGGTGATAATTTTACGAAAACGCTGAACAAATATTTAATTTTCTCTTACTAAAAGCTTAAATTTAAATTTCATATCCCTAATAAGCTAGGAATATAGGGCATGACAGTTTCATACAAAATTTCATGCCCTATATTACTCGCTTTTAGAATTATTTTTCTCTTCACCGCCTGCCATCGAAATACGTTCAGTGGTTTAGGCGTGAAAAAGTAACACACAGACAGTCAGACTTTCGAATCTATAATATTAGTATGGAAGTAAAGATGCATAAAGCCTTTTTGATATTGTGATTGATGAATTTACAGACAGGGAAAACATTAAGACAGTCCTTTTTTTTGCAAAATATCTCATGAATTCGAAGCGGTAGCTTATAGTAGAAGAGTATGAAATTTAGCTACTGACATAATAAAATTTAATTTGCACTGTAGCAGCTCTATAATAGTAGCCTTTAAAAACTAGACTTTTAAAAATAACTATTAGTAATACTTTTTAGATAACTATTAGTAGTATTTTTTGAGATAATAAATATCTTTAACCGTACTTACCATGTATACTGTTCCTCTCGCGTCACATGACCGGACCTAACACAGACTTCATTACAGACTCAAATAAAATACTAATTCTATTCATATTGTTTTATAATGCATGACAAATCTATTCCACAATGTACTAACTCATAAAAATAATTTATTTGCACGTCATACAGCTATTTAAGTTTAATGAGATTTTATATGGACGACCACCCAGACGGTGCCATTGTCTATCTGAGGCATCCTTTTAAACTTGAATAAAAAGCACCAGGCGTCTTCGAAGGTCTAGTTTGGAAGTACCTATTTATGTATGATGTAAGAACTCACAAAGACATCTTCATCTATAGCTATACATACCATAATGAGTATAAAACGTTTCCACTGCACGGATACAGACCATTTTTTTTGTGAGTGTGAAATCATCAAATGACGTCTCCCGCTCTGGGTGGAGCGGAAGGGCGTGTAAGACTTTTACCGACTAAAACCCACCTGTGTTCCTTCAGTTGCCTATGCCAGGGCCACGGTAACTCTTTCGAACAACTCCGCCACCCTGGCAGGTATCGGTCCCAGCAGACCCCTTCAATTGTTGCTGACATCTCTTTGAGGCTCGCGTGGAAGACAACGCGCCAACGACCCGAGCCTGCCGATCTATTCTGTTAAAATGTCACCGTGAGATCTTAGGTGAAGTGACCTACAAGTGAGCTGTCAGTTCATCTAATGTTAGGGATTAACACTAATGACACCTCACTTTAAGCTCACTTCACCCAAGTTATCACGGTGAGATTTTTACAGAATAGCAATACTGCCGATCTATTCTGTAAAAATCTCACCGTGGTAACTTACGTGAAGTGACCTAAAAGTGATGAGTCATTCCATCCCATGCTTGGGATTGACACTACTGACAGGTCACTTTAAGCTTACTTCACCCAAGTTATCAAGGTGAGATTTTTACAGAATAGCACTACTAGTCGTTACCGGGTGGCGAGCTACCCATTGCTCACCGCCCGCAAGCTCGCGCCTGCGGTGGCCGGGAGTCCGCAATTGACAGGCCTACTATCTTACTACTTACGTAATTACGTAACACACTATTAATCGGAATCTGAATCATTTTTAAGGATATTGCTATCTGTTGCTTCATAGAGCAGTTGTGGCCCAGTGGTAACGGCTAGGACTTACGACTTGTAATACTTGGTCGTAGATTGGAACCCAGACTGACGCTTTACTTTCTGTAAACTATTTCATCACCACTATGCACTGCTCTCAAAACGGTGACAAAAAATATCGTGAGGAAACCGGCATGTTCTAGAGCCAAAAACTCGAAGACATGTGGCATCTACCAACCCGCACTGAGGCCAAATGGTTGATTACGGCCCCACTCCCTCTTACTGAGAGGAGGCTTGTGTCTTAACAGCGGGAAAATTATAGGCTGATTTAGATTGCTTCATTTGTTCGACAAAATTGTGTGATCAACAGCGTAAATAACGCAATGAATGTTGTTTAACTGTGTGTGTGTTACGCAATTACCCGACTGCTCTCTGTGTGAGCGAGTGGGCCATCCATGGCAGTTATAATGAATTTTAAATTACACTAGCTTTAGCGCGCTACTTGGTTTGCGTTAGAACTTCGAGCACCGTTAGACACAGTTACAGAAATTAAGTTTAGTAAATTCTGGTAAATTCCTTTCTTAACCTTTCCTTCTGTTTTTGTCTGTGAGGTATCATTTGCGATTGTCATTTATGAAACTATTTTGAAACTTAGTATAGAGTAAAAATGGATAATAAAAGATTCATCTTATGGCAACAGCAATATTGTAACAAGACAAGAACTTGCGAGACGTTTATCAAATTCATTTAAAACTGCTTAATGACATAATAATTAGCACTAACTACCTATGAGTGAATGCTTATGCATATTGCAACAAAAGAACACATTTTCTGACGCTTCGGCTCCGCTAATTGAAAAATTCAACAAAAATGTTCACTGTAAGTAAATAGTATAGACGCCGAGAATTTGACTGTTGACTATCTTTACTTTAGTAAAATTTTATAACTTTGGTTGCTAAGCAGGTGGATACCTAGTAAATAGATAGATAAGTACACTCGGCTTAGTGATTAGATAGTCTAGAAACAAAGAGAAAATATTAGATTTTTCTATGTTTCTTTGTTACGCTTTCACGCTAAAACGGCTGAACGGATTTGGATCAAATTTGGCACATGGGTAAACCAGAACCTTTAATAGAACATAGGATACTTTTTGTCACGATATTCCTACGGGATTGACACTTATGCGGGTGAAACCGTGGGACGCAGCTAGTACTAAAATAAAATTATTGTATTTTTATTTCAGTCGTCAATCCGCTGACCTCTATTCGGTCACAGCATGCGGAGGGAAAATATTCCTCTAAAACAATTAGTCAATTATGTCCTTTGACGTCAATAATATTATGTTATTTTATTGTATGTTATTAAATCTGAGCGAATAGGTACCTACAATATATGAGTTAGAAGTATAGTTACCGACTACGTGTTAAACTAATACGCTGTAACCATTCTATTATATTTTTACATTTGTGAAAAATCCATTAAAAAATGCACAATTCAAATTCAGTGGATGGTTATTTTTTAGGGTTCCATGCCTGAAAAGAAAAGACAGAATCCTTATCAAAAAAAAATTAAAAAAAAATCTAATAATTTATTAAGCACATCATAAAATTCAATTTTGTTAGGATCACTTTGTTGTCCATCTTGCTGTCTGCCTGTAAATCTGTCAACAAGACCCATTTCTCAGACACACTTGGAGATATCGAGTTGAAATTAATATACATTACATAGGTCTCCGATCCCTTGGAGCCACAAAAAATATCAGGCTTCTAAGTCAACGTAATAAAAAATAAGGCCATTTATCGACATATGTTTTTTCATGCTGGCAAATAAATGAAAAGCTAAACCTATATTCCCGAATTATTTAATTTGTCCAGAGCACGGTCTTTTTTTTGTGCTTGGAAAATTATCAAATGTCGTTTCCCGCTCTGGGTGGAGCGGAAGGGCGTGTTAGACTTTTACTGACTAAAACCCACCCGTGTTTCTTCAGTTGCCCATATGCCAGGGCCACAGTACCTCTTTCGAACGAATCTCGTGACCCTGGCAGGTAAGCACGGTCTCACAGCATAAGTGAAGGTAAAAGTACAAAAATGTTTTTGTAGTTTCATATTTTATCACATAAGAAAAAATATTGCGAAAACAAACTTACAGTTAGAGTTAGAGAATTAACCGTTACGTATAAATCTATGAAAGAAAATATTTTTCGGCAGCAATTTTATGTTTCTTTCTGGGGTAAATGTATGCCAACTACGGAACCTAACATCGTGCGTTGTCTGACATGCCCGTGGCCGATTTTTTTTCTTGTTACCATAACAAATACCTCGAATATCGTTGATCTTCCGATAGATACGCACTAAACAAGCACTTGACCAGTTTTTTTATAATCTCGTATACTCGTGCTAAAATGTTCCGAAGGCTAAATTACTTGACCACATAATGATCGAGAGAAAAATAAAAAGGTAGGAGTAAACTGTTATATCCTCTGCCCTCAGACAATGCGGTCCAAAGTATCATACCTTGTAGAGATAAATGCCCGTTTAGGAGAACAATAGACAACGAAACTGTTTATTAAGAGTTATGTAAATTATTATGCAACTAAATATGTAAGAAGGTAAATTGGCTTCAACGTGGTTTCTTTAAGCAAGAGCAACGTGGTTTCTTTAAGCAAGAGTACAGCAAAGCATAAGCAGCCTGTAATGTTCCCACTGCTGGGACATAGGCCTCCTCTCTGCGAGAGGGAGGGGGACATAATCCACGATGCAGGCCCAGTGCAGTTTGGTAGATATGTCGCATTTTCTTCGAATTTTATATTTCTTGGGTATGCCGGTTTCCTTACGATGGATGTTTTCTTTCAGCGTTTTAAGAGCAGGGGTGATGAAATTAAAAATAGTAAAATGCCTGCCTTGGTGCAAAGTCACGACCTAACACTAAGAAAGTCGTGGCCGAAAGCACTGGGCTACTACTGTTCCTTCGACCCAAAAGCAAGGACAACAGCCGTTATTTGTTAAGTTAGTTCACAAGAATATCAAGCAGTAGGTACTGCAGAGGTTCTTTGCACGAGCTTATGTTATATAGGCTATTGGGCTGGTAATAAATAAATTTAATGACATTCGAACTGTAAAACTAATTTTAGACAGAGAATAGCTGAAAAAACCGTAGCAGTGAGATCAGGCTGATAAGCCGAAGAAGGAAGATATAATATAATCCGTAGAACAATATGTAGCAATATCCGCTATATTTCCTGCACAAATGCGTTTTATTATTAGACCTCGGTACCAAAGAATCTTAAGGTTCCTATAGTCCCAAATACGAGAACATTGATTTTGATTTTTCTGAAAAATACACGTTTTCTCGGTCCAGATAACATACGGCTTAATTCTTTAACTGAGAGATATTAGGAAATAAAAACTTAAATATCCTCTAAAACACTGAGAAAATAAAAATATCTAATGATTTCAATCATTATGATATTTTACAGGAACGATTGGGTAGGTATCAATGATTACAGCAGCGATACAAATGTTTTACACTATCAGCAGTAGAATTATTCAGTTTCGTAGAGTTTGAAATGAGTAAACAAAGTAAATCTATACTAATTAGTAATATACAATATTATAAAGCTGAAGAGTTTGTTTGGTTAAACGCGCTAATCTCAGAAACTACTGGTCCGAATTGAAAAAATATTTTTGTGTTGGGTAGCCTATATAGCTATATAACATCACGCTATGATCAAAGGGAGCGGAGCAGCTATGAAAAATGGACGAAAACTAGCAGGCAATTCGATGAGACGACGGGAAGGGTCAGAAGAGCAAAAATATGACGCGGACGAAGTCGCGGGCAGAAGCTAGTTTAAAATCAAAAAATCCGACTGCGTAAAGGTGAACTTTAAAAAAGATGCAAAGAAGATGACCTATTTCTATACCCTTTTTTTTTGGAATGACATCTAGCAGGCGACTTGATCCCACACCCCGTACTTTTAGGTACACTCAAAGCCGAACAATCTCATGCTGTCGGAGGCAATCCATAATATCTTTCTGAGGTAAAAGATTGTCTTTCTGAGGCATTAGATTTATACAAGTTTAAATTTGTTAAATTTAAGATGATATTTTTTTTAAATTCTTAGTTACGTTATTTTTCTCTCACTGTATGTTAAGTAACACTTTAGGTAGCGGTCATCAAAATAATATTTCCAAACAGTAATTTTCTAGATTAGTCACTCGTTTTTAAGAATTATAATATTATTGATTATTTGATTTATTGATTATTTATTAACTTAATCACAGCTTTATTATAAAAGTTTTAAAATGTCTGGGAGAATGGTTGCTAACCAACTTCAAAAAAACATTATTAATCCTAAATGGTAATTCAAAATCCAAAACGATTACACAAATCCTAATAATGCTTTTCAACGAACTATTACGATATCACACTTGACATTGTTCGTCGACTATCGTATATTCTTTTTCACAACATGGCGTCTGATTGTCGCCATTTTGAATTCTGATTACGGTCAAGTGACACTCACAAAATTATGAAAAATCGACTAAGGTAAGTATCCTCCAAAATGGCCCACGTATTTGGTCTCACAGTGCCACAAAATAACAAACAAACATACATACATCTAGGCTGATTAACACATTACCCTCCTTTTTGTGGCGCATTCAGGTAAAAAGCCTTCAATGCGGAGGCAGACAAACATGTTACGTAAATAGTAAAATTACTTAAATGGTTTCTTCATAGAGGCATTAACCTACTGTGTGAAACTTAGTTAGTCTGGTAATTAAATAATAATGAAAGAGGCTCGTCACGTTTTCGCAGATTTAATCGCCTTAAGGCTTACCGATGTTGACATCGAGAATTTTATTATGAGTAGATGATTGATCACTGAGCGATGTTTACTAATCGAATTATCATTATGCTTAAAAAAATAGTAGGTTAAATATGTAGGTTGTACTATTAACGATACAACGACGCGATGCGAAGCGACAAAGGCCTGCCGAATTGCTAACCCAACGTTTTCGGGTAGTAATACGACCGGCCCTTTTTTAGTCGACTTCAAAAAAAGGAGGAGGTTATCAATTCATCTGTATTGTTTTTTTATTTTTTTTTAAATGTTTGTTAGCTCATAACTTTTGACTGCGTGAACCGATTTCGATGATTTTTTTTTTAATTTGAAAGCTGATGCTTCTCGATTGGTCCCATTTTAATTTGGTTCCATTCGGACAATGGGGTCCCCCCCCCCATGTGAAAACCATATAAGTCTTAAATTTGCATTAAGTATTTGTGCGACAAATGAACGAATAACGCGATTAGATTAGTGCGGGGTATCTACCATAACTAAAAAGTTAAAAATAAAAACTTTTTACAAAAAAAAAACAACCGACTTCCTTAAAAAAAACACTACAAAGTCAAAAATAACTTTAATTTCGGAAGTCGGTGGCAAAAACCTTAAATACAGATCCTAAGACACCGAATTCCGAAAATAAAGTTATTTTAGACTTTGTAGTGTTTTTTTAAGGAAGTCGGTTGTTTTTTATAAACCCGTTATAATATTTTTCTACCAAAAGTGATAAGAAAATGAATTTGATAACCAGCCGACAATCATATTAGACTTGTTTTCATCGTGCTAAAGAAAAGTAGGTTTACGTATCCGAACAAATAAGAAATAACCGATGATAAGTGTTTGCAAGTATTGGCTTAGCTCGTTAGCAAGCCGTGACGTAGAATCAATATTCGTAATGTCGATTCGGATCCAACAAAAGACATACAATACAATTATTTATTTCAGGCAACTAAGATCCATAAAAACACAATACAAAAATAAGCATAAAAACAATACCTAACTATAAACTAATACATACTTTATAACGTCGTGTTCCGCTGCGTGGTGTCGCGTAACCGTCCTTGGAAACGTCGATATAAGAGACCTTTCGGCCAAAAGTCGTCTCTCAAGCAGGTCTGCAGATGGTGGGTTGGAACTCGTACCACGAACGACTTAAAGTTGATGTTGTGGCGCGATTCCAACCTTTCGATCCTCAGAGTCCAGATGGTCCATTCAAAAAAAATATATAATACGAGTACATGAAGCGTGGTGATTGTAACTTTGTCTATTATTCGGATAAGAATGTGTGTAGATTGAGTCACGACTTCGACATTTAGCGGCATTGAATATCTCGAAGCGTTTGTTAACTGTAGTAAGACATTTTGTTGTTTTGATAATTTAGTCTATTGATCAGCAAAAAAATACTCTATGTTATTACTGTTAGAAAGGTTATCGGTACTCACAACTTATTTTACAACTGTTGCATTTATGAATGGAACATTCTCGTTCAAACTTTGCGAATAATGTGATGACGTAAACTGCGAAAAATTTGTTTCCGCAGAGGCTTTCTATATTTACCAAGTAAAGGAAAATTTCATTTAAGTTATATCTGCAGGCTTATCATGACGCTTTCTATTTCGACGAAAAATAGACATAGCTCTTTCAATAAAAAGTGACATTTCGTTTCTCAATTTTTGACATCGCATCGTAGACGTCCTTCTACAATCTGTCATTTTGTCTTTCATTTGTAACGATATTTATCTAGGTCATTTTATAGAGTATTACTTATGAATGTTTTCTATCCTGAACTGTCTATAAAAATGTAAAATATGTTTGTAAAATCACACTAACAACTGGCGGTTGACTAAGGTAGTGAGCACAATTTAATTTTGTAATCGTCATGCTACAGACAGTAGAAACGCTGTGTACACGGAACGTCATCTTTATCTACTCTTCCGTCAACAAAACGGTGCTCGTGCTAAGCCTGCTGAATACAATACAGGTCTACGCATGTCTTTCTTTTCTCAAGATATTTATCTATAATACGTGCGCCCATGTCACGTAAAAAAGAAATAGGTAAGTAATATTTATACTTAAGCTTACTTACTTACTTTAAATTGGCGATCAATGTTTTCGTCATCATTGTGTTCATCAGTTCCTTCTGAGACTCCCGGATAAAGGAGAAAAGCACGCAGGATATGATGTACAGACAGCGACACCAGAGGTGTAATTGCGGAACTTTTTATCGGTAGGAATTGGTTTAATATTCATAGTTAGACAACATTCATTGCGTTATTTACGTTGCTGAGCCGACAATTTATTCGAACAAATGACGCAATGGTTTAGAAATAATCTTCAATCTTATTCAGATTCTGATAAATTGTGCGTTTCGCAATTAGGGTGCAGTCTGTAGCTTTAAATTTGTCCCCAAATAATAATCATTCCGATCTAGCCTGTTCCTTGCTGCCCTCTACCAGCGATGCCCTAAGCCGAGGTCCGTACCCCACAGGGGTTTTCTTAGCGAGTAATCATTCTAGTTTTAAGTTTTTAAGCCCTGGCTGGAGGCCCTATTTTATTAAGATAGCCACAGGCAAGTCCGTTTAAGCAGCCGACAACCAAAAAGACCCAACTTATATGATTAGATAATGTATTTCAGCATTCCGAATAATAACTCTGTTCTGTAATAATAGTTCTGTTCCGATTTTAATTTAATATCTAGCGCAATAATTCCGATTTAAAAACTTAAGTGTCCATACATTTTTGTAACTGACTAAATGTAAAGGATTGGGAATACAATGCAAGCCAGACAGATTTAATAAAATCAGTTGGTTCAATGTTTTTTTTTTTTTTTTTTTTTTTGATGGGTAAATGACGTCTCCCGCTCTGGGTGGAGCGGAAGAGCTTGTCAGACTTTTACTGACTAAAACCCACCTGTGTTCCTTCATTTGCCTATGCCAAAGCCACGGTAACTCTTTCGAACGAATCTCGCGACCCTGGCTGTGGTTAAATGTTTACGTTTTAATTATAACAGTAGGCATGTTCTAAAGGCGGAGGCGGAGCGCGTCAGGGAGAGGCAATCTCTGCGCCCTCACGCCCCTAGCCGCCGCAGGAGGAGATGCACCGGGCGTCGGGAGTCAATAGCGGACTCCCGGCCACCGTAGGCGTGGGCTTGTGGGCGGTAAGTACCAAGCCTGTGTGGACGGCGCGTTGTGCTCCACGCGCGCCTCAAAGAGATGTCAGCAAAACTGAAGGGGACCGCTAGGACCGATGCGTGCCCGGGTCGCGAGATTTGTTCGAAAGAGTTACCATGGCCCTGGCATATAGGCAACTGAAGGAACACGGGTGGGTTTTAGTCACTAAAAGTCTGATACGCCATGACGTCTCCCGCTCCGCCCAGAGACGTCATTTGATGATTTCCCATCCACAAAAAAAGGATTCTTCTAAAGCGAAAATTCAATTCAACTTTAAAACCATACGTTTATATAACTTTTAGATATTTTCCTGAAGATCAAGGCATAATAAAACTGTGAAGTTTTATGGTCTTCGTAAACATTGTTAAAACATAACATTTTTATGATGAATTTATAAGTTTTTACTCGACTACGGCGAAGCAAAAAGGAGGTTTTGATTTGGACCGATATGTATGTATATAAGTGCACAATATATACTGCGTTTGTGGGTGCTTATTTTATCTGTTCCCCCATAGCTTCGATACGACTTATTATAGAATAGAATAGAATAATTATTTATTAAAGTAACCAAGACTCAAAATTGTTAGTAAAACTTAAGACTATGTTAGTAAGCACAGAAAATAAACGAAAAAAAAGAAATCAATAACGGTTGGTCACCGTTGCGACATCCCATAAGAGACGTCAGAACAGCGACCCACATATGCACAGTCCAGGCGACTTGCAACCATGCTTTTTTTTTTTTTTTTTTTGGATGGGAAATCATCAAATGACTTCTCCCGCTCTGGGCGGAGCGGGAGGGCGTGTCAGACTTTTACTGACTAAAACCCACCCGTGTTCCTTCAGTTGCCACACACTGTTGGAGCTTAGTTAGAGGATTATAATTTGACTAATGAGATATCGTCGGAAGCGTCTGCTCGATCGTCCGCTGCTCCTAATTATTATGTGACGTCCTCTAGAGCATTAAAGTCACAAAGGAAAAAAGTTGCCGTGTTAAGCAAATGAAAGGGTTTAATAAGCTGATTTCAAAAATTACAATCTAAAAGCCCAAAAAAAAGTAGGTAAGTTCATAAACAAAAAAAAATCTAATAATTATGAAACAAGAAAATATTCTCATATGAAACCTAAACTTTTTTTGTGCGTTGGAAATCATCAAATGACGTCTCCCGCTCTGGGAAGAGCGGAAGATGTCAACCCACCCGTGTTCCTTCAGTTGCGTATATGCCAGTTCCGCGGTAAGTGCCACCTTCCCTAACAACTAATTAATACATTATAACTATAGTAAGTGATCCTAAGCAGAACAAAGTGTTACACTGATGATTTTTCGCGGCGGCGACCTCTCGCGTCCAGCCCTGGTGCGAGCCATGGTACGGAGCGAGAGGGCAGGGGAAGCCGTCACCTCCTTCTGCGAAGCAGTAATGCTCGCGAAGGAGGAGGCGGGGCGCGTGAGGGAGTGGCAGTCTCTGCGCCCTCACGTCCCTAGCCGCCGCAGGAGGAGACGCCCCGGGCGTCGGGAGTCGATAGCGGACTCCCGGCCACCGTAGACGCGAGCTTGCGGGTGGCGAGCAATAGGTAGCTCGCCGCCCGGTAAGGACCAGGCTCGGGTCGACGGCGCGTAGTGTTCCACGCGCGCCTCAAAGAGATGTCAGCAGCACTGCAGGGGTCTGCTAGGACCGATGCCTGTCAGGGTCGCGAGATTGTTCAAAAGAGATACCGTGACCCTGGCACATGGGCAACTGAAGGAACACGGGTGGGTTTTAGTCAGTAAAAGTCTGACACGCCCTCCCGCTCCGCCCAGAGCGGGAGAAGTCATTTGATGATTTCCCAACCAAAAAAAAAAAAAGGAACGAAGACCCGAAGAATTAAAAAACCGGCCAAGTGCAAGTCGGACTCGCACACCGAGAGTTCCGTACAAACCTGCAGGTATTCACGGTTTATGCATAAGTTTATGAAATTAAATGTTTTTTTTTTTTTCAATTTTTATATTTGAGTTGACTGATTGAAAGGCAAATTGTGGTTTACGATTTATGACGTATTAAAAAAAAAACTACTTACTAGATCTCGTTCAAACCAATTTTCGGTGGAAGTTTACATGGTAATGCACATCATATATTTTTTTTAGTTCTATCATTCCCTTATTTTAGAAGTTACGGGGGGGGGACACATTTTACCACTTTGGAAGTGTCTCTCGCGCAAACTGTTCAGTTTAGAAAAAAATGATATTAGAAACCTCAATATCATTTTTTAAGACCTATCCATAGATACCCCACACGTATGGGTTTGATGAAAAAATTTTTTTGAGTTTCAGTTCCATGTATAGGGAACCCCAAATATTATTGTTTTTTTTTCTATTTTTGTGTGAAAATCTTAATGCGGTTCACTGAATACTTACCAAGTTTCAATAGCATAGCTCTTATAGTTTCGGAAAAAAGTGGCTGTGACATACTCGGACAGACAGACAGACAGACAGACCGACAGACAGACAGACCGACAGACAGCCAGACATGACGAATCTATAAAGGTTCCGTTTTTTGCCATTTGGCAACGGAACCCTAAAAAGCCACTTTGAATTAATTTGGAATTGTTTTTTCGCATCTAACTAATTTTAAACTAATCGATCAAACGGTAAATCATAATAAGGATTCTAAATTAAATTCATTTTTTGAATGATAAAAGATTTATTTGTACTTAATTTAGAAGTTTGACTGGTCCGACCCTGTAGGCTTTGACGTCAATGGGTTGCCGTGATCCACCTTCAAGATAAGCGCGCGCACGTGAACTGACTAAATCTATACTCTATACTAATATTATAAAGCTGAAGAGTTTGTTTGTTTGGTTGAACGCGGTAATCTCAGGAACTACTGGTCCGAATTGAAAAAATCTTTTTGTGTTGGGTAGCCTATTTATTGAGGAAGGCTATAGGCTACATAACATCACGCTATGATCCAAAGGAGCGGATCGGCAACGAAATATGGACGAAAACTGGCAGGCAATTGGATCGACTAAAAAGGTCAGGGGAGCAAAAAAAACCGGCCAAGTGCGAGTCGGACTCGCGCACCGAGGGTTCCGTACAAACCTGTAGTTATAAAGTTTAATTTTTTTTTTAATATTTTTATTATAATATGATGTAACTAAAAATTTACGGTTTTCGCAATTTTTCCTTTATCTGTGCTATAAGACGTTGCTTCGTACCAAATTTCAAAATTCTAGATCGACTGGAAGTACCCTTTAGGTTTTGATTCCCTTGCGAGTTTCGAAAATTTGTGGAAATTTGCGGTATAAATGGCTATATCTTTTGATTGCGTTAGCTTAGAAGTTTGATTTTTTCACAGCTCCAAGGGACAGTAGATTTGAGTATTTGTTATAAATTTCAGCTTGATACCTCCACGCGTTCCTGAGAAAAAGGGTCTTGACAGACGGACGGACAGACGGACGGACGGACTGACGGACGGACAACAAAGTGATCCTATAAGGGTTCCGCTTTTCCTTTTGAGGTGCGGAACCCTAAAAATGACGCGGACGAAGTCGTGAGCAGAAGCTATTATACATAACGAGACAATAATGTAATTTAGTAAATAAAAATATTTGTTAGGTTTGATTAGTCAATCAATAAAGATTTGACTTTAAATGTTTTATCTGCTCATTTGGCAGTGATTTTTATAGGTAACTCATAAAGGGGACTGGGCGAAAGTGTGCTATAGATCAATAGACATATTGTTTTGATATTTGTGTGGGGATATCTCATCTTTACTCTTGTGCAAAGTCACATAAAATGAGGCAGTTTTCTGAAAAATAAAGTTTTATAATATTTAGGTAGGGTATTCAGATGAGTGGTAAGGGCAACTACCTTGACCGTTGTAGCATTAATGAGTGACTCGTGGAGGCGATCGGCGGCGGCGATCTCTCGCGTCCGGCCCTGGTGCGAGCCATGGTACGGAGCGAGAGGGCATGGGAAGCCGTCACCTCCTTCTGCGAAGCAGTAATGCTCGCGAAGGAGGAGGCGGGGCGCGTGAGGGAGTTGCAGTCTCTGCGCCCTCACGTCCCTAGCCGCCGCAGGAGGAGACGCCCCGGGCGCCGGGAGTCGATTGCGGACTCCCGGCCACCGTAGGCGCGAGCTTGCGGGTGGCGAGCAATGGGTAGCTCGCCGCCCGGTAAGGACCAAGCTCGGGTCGACGGCGCGTAGTGTTCCACGCGCGCCTCAAAGAGATGTCAGACACACTGAAGGGGTCTGCTAGGACCGATGCCTGCCGGGGTCGCGTGATTGTTCAAAAGAGATACCATGACCCTGGCACATGGGCAACTGAAGGAACACGGGTGGGTTTTAGTCAGTAAAAGTCTGACACGCCCTCCCACTCCGCCCAGAGCGGGAGAAGTGATTTGATGATTTCCCATCCAAAAAAAAAAAAAAAAAAATTAGTGACTAAACTTTTTAAACATGTTCAAAAAAAATAGTCACCAAGGAAATGGACACTTCCATGAAAAGTTTTTTCGGACCTACAAAGTCAAGAATACAAGAAATGTTACAAACGCCAAAAACTTCACCCAAAAACTATTCGTAGTTATTAATCATGATATCTACAATGTTTTATAGCGTTACATTATTTATAACCGTTATATATTATATGTAGGTATGAAGTCATGTTACAATATCGAAACACACAATATCGAAATAAAACTCTTTATTTTCCAGTCAGCTTTCTTTGGAGGTACTGATGAACCAAGAGTAAAACTGTAATGCTTTGACTATTAGATGCAATCTTCATGGTCATGATAGCAGTACAGTTTTAAACTATGAAAAGTGTCTATTTAAACTGCTTTTTGAATAGTTCCTTCAGATAGCGGTACAAGAAGTAAACAGGACTTTTTAGCAGAAACTTCAAATATCGAAACATTATATAATATAAAAAGTTATCGTAAATAGAGATCTAGAGATCGTAGAAATTATCATAGATCCTTATCTACGATAATTTCTTACGAAATAACAAATGGAGAACGTTTTTATTTGTGAAGAAACTGCATTGATTGACACCATAATATAGAACGTAAGAATTATATTGCTTACCTTACCATTTTTACAAAATCTCTGAATGCAGTTAGCAATTACTCAAATTAAAAGACAGTCTTCTAACAACGTTTTCCTGTAACTACAACGGTTATGGATATGGTATCTGCTTTGAAAATGTTGTCCATTCTAAAAGTATATTTTTCTTGAAAAGGGCATTATAATCTCACTCGGCAGGTCAGATTATGATACCCCTTTTCACAAAGGCATAGATGAGGTACCCCTACACAAGTATCAAAACCGTACAACTAATTGATTATTAACTTTAAAACTAATAAAATCTTAAAATATGTATATCTAATCAATATTCACTGACAGAATAACAACATGCTTCCAGAATGAGCGTATATTAAGCGTAGACACTAGCGTAGACACACGGCACAAAACACACGCAGTGATGCCTCGTAAGCGCTACGCTACGTAGCCATTAAACCACGCAGCTGCTACGCCACGGGGCCGCTACACACGTAAGTGCTACGCTGCGTAGCCGCTACACCACGCAGCTGCTACGCCACGGGGCCGCTACACACGTAAGTGCTACGCTGCGTAGCCGCTACGCCACGTAGCTGCTACGCAAGAAACAATTGTATCGAAATTACGTCGCGTCAAATCAAATCAAATCAAAATATTTTTATTTCACATAAACCTACATGGGCACTTATGAAACGTCAGAAGCTAGGTGCACGGTTCCAAATTGTTGATTCCTATGGAGAAGAGCCGGCAAGAAACTCCACTCCACTCCAACTTACTTTTTTTTAAATAATTGGTTTTTACAATGGTTTCAAATTACATTGTTTATAGGTATGGGAGGACGGTGTAGGTTGGTGTAATGTCTGCGTGACGTTCATGCTGCGAATAATCGCAACCGTGCGAATAACGGCAAACAGAACGAAGACTAGTCTGTGATAAAGTCAATAACTACCTACAGTAAAACAAAAAATTACAAGGTTAATCAGGTTACAACGAAATTACATTGAAAGTGTTAAACGGGTTAAGTGAGAAAATTTAACAATCAGTGTACAGTGAACAGGGCGATACTTAACTCTCTGACAAAATGTTACTGCCCTAAAAAATATAATGGCGAGGCCACCACGAGGCAAGCTAAGAGCTCTTAGCATGCGGCGCATGTGGCATTGGAAGATACAAAGCGTCCACAGAGTGACTACGCTAGATACGTGCCTAGTTCAGCATTTGCGCGGTTGTTGTTCTATGGATTCACTTGCTACTTTTTAGAGTACCGTAAAATTGCGTGAGACATTGAGAAGGTCCTGCACCGATTAAAAATAAACCATTTTTTTTTTTTTTTTGCTTTTGGCAATTGAGCCGATGTCGACTATTCTGCCAGAGTCACGTTTAGACGGTAGCGCAGCGGCGAGCTGTTGACTTTGTACTTTGTGGAAGGTTTACAGATGCTGTTAGTCGTGAGGTTAGTCGTATTTAAAATTTTAGATTATTGTCGTTTAAAAAAGTTGTTAAAATTTGAATAATTTTGGGGGAGAAGTGAAATAAAAGGGAGTGGAAGTTAGTTGGGAGAGGAATGTTACACTTGGAAAGTTCTTCATAGAGATCGAAAGATTTGGTATTCAAGGAGCAGGAGAAGAATATATGGTCCAAAGTACCATCCGCAAGACCGCATTCACAGAGGGAGCTATTCCTAACATGGATCTTATTCAGAAACACTGGGCTACAACAATGTCCGAGTCGCAATCTGCAAAGCGAAGAAACAGTTCTTTTGGCCAATTTTGGGTACTTAAAAAACCAAGGCTTCCGCTGGATGTCAGGCTGTATGGATGAATAGTAGATACCCTTGACTTTTGAGGTCTCATTCCACTTTTTGGTCCATGAGTCGAACAGTTTGGGTTGTTTTAATCATATCAAACGTTTATTTGTTAGTTCTTTTTTTAAACAAAGGTGAGATCTTGTTAATAAATGTCACTGTATTCTGCTTTTTTTATTACATTTTTATTATGTTCGTCTACATTATTATTTTTAGTTTTTTTTGTTTCTACTTGGTAAGAATTTCAATGAGATTATTTTTCATATTTGCCATTTGTTTTTATTCTGAAATTTAGATACGAAATTATCAGCTTGTTTATCTAGAAGACATGCATAATTAAAATTCGCAACGCATTCCTAATAACATTCAATGGAAAGCATTTACAAAAATAATATTTAGAAAACTTCGTAGTTAAACGAACTGTAGGTAACTGTATCTAGCAGTGACAGATTTGCTATCGTTTATCTTGTGATACCCATACCTATAGCGAATTCTATAGTAAACATGAGCCTTGACCCCAATACAAAAGGTAAGATGTCACGACCACTCACGCATTCGATACGTTTACATAATAGCTACATTTTCCAGATTCGACACTATACCTCAGGTCAACGATTTATTTACTATCACAATTCCAATAATAGCATACTGTTTTATAATCAATACATTGCTTATTTTTGAGAATTTTTTGTTTAATCTTTCCTATTACAAACAAAATTGACTCGTTATCGAAATGTTTAATACAAACAAATTTATTACTTTAATTCTTAAACACATACTTCAAAGATTCAAAGTCTAGCCACTCTAGATACTGGACATATACATTACTTTCCGTTTTAAAAATAATCAACATCTGCTAACCTTGAACTTATTCAAAAATAACGAAAACAGATACTTAAACGTCAACAGAACTGCTTTATCACTTAATGATAACTTGGTCTATAATAACTTACTTAACCACGGAGGCTAGTAATTAAGAAGGTGCATAATTACAAAAATCATTGACTTAACAGTAGACAATAGCGATTTAAAAGCGTAGGATTAAAATACATGTGATTACCTGCCTGATGAGAGAATATTATGGGCACATAAACTGTATTTATTTATTTAAATAACATGGGAGACTTACAGCTACAACGAACAGATCAAGAACAGTATATTAGTCAGAAAGCCAATTACAGGTCTCCACTTATAAGGAACAGAGAAAATAAAATATTTAATTCTAAGGACATTCACACTAAGTTACATTATATACAGTGTTAGAGCTGTGTTGCTCATACTAAATAATAATCATCACAACAAAATAAACGAATGAAAAGATAGAATGCATGAAAAAAAATAGAACTACATGAAAAAATTACGGCTTATGCACTTCCTGGCTGACGAGACGCTAGTTAGGAACGGGTCTATATCGTACTGTTTATATTATAAATGAATTGGCACTGAAATATTACTTCAATAAACAGCTTAATCCATTCCCTGCCCATGAACCACATATGGTTCAGGTTGATTATTTAACTATTGTGTCTACTTTATAGACAGTGACAGAGTTAAGTAGGTCTCTACAGCGTTGGCAGATTTGCGAATAACAGTCTAATAATATATGTACCGTAGGTACGAACAATACCTGTATATTGTAGTGTTATTCGCAAGCCTGTAATGCAATAAATAATAGTTTAAAAAAACTAAAAAACACGCTTCCATTGAAAACCAAACGAAAAAGTATAAAATAATGGAAAAAAAGCGTGGGGTGCTTTTTTAAGGTATTTTTTTATTGATATCAGGCACCCCACGCTTTTTTTCCATTATTTTATACTTTTTCGTTTGGTTTTCAATGGAAGCGTGTTTTTTAGTTTTTTTAAACTATTATTTATTTTCAATTTTTTAGGGTATTTCGAATTTTGAGACGTATGTCAGCGTAGTTTGTGACAGTTTTTTTGCTGTCCTGGTAACCCTGGCAAGGATAATGGCACAAATTTATGAAATTATTGCATTGTCATCAGTCCTTGACAGGTGTGCAAAGTTTGAATGAAATCTGGTCGTTTAAAGTGGGTCAAAATCGCACTATAAGGAGTCGGTTACAAACAAACATACAAATATACAAACATACAAACATACAAATATACAAACATACAAGTGAAGCTAATATAAAGCGTGTAAAAATAGACTTTTTCTTATTTTTCCAAAGATTTAAGCCATTAAAACGACGCCAAATATAAATAATTCAAGTAAAAAAAGAAAAACGATAAAATCTGATAACCAACGTGTTGTGCCACTTCAAGTAAATTAACATAGAACAAACGTTATTTATGGCTAATAATTCGATATTTTACTTAATCAGTTGTCAAGGTATTTTAATAATATCATTATTATTTATTTATGAATGCTTGGAAATTTAAAAAAAATATTGTGTTAAAAGTGTGATAATTACGCACACAACAGATTATTTATCCGTGTAGATGCAGTTTGATCCGGTTTAAAGTGATATCAAGAACATGGCGCCGCCCTCAGCCACTCATACAAACATGGTCGTATTATCGTGACCCGTATCAAATAGAACCGAACCGACTCCCTTTATCTCTGTGTTACGAGTTCTGAAGTCCCAAGAAACCCAAGTTTAAATATAAAGCTCAAAGGTCAAGTTGTCAATGAATTGGTGTAAAATACCCGTAGGTACCAAATTTTTACTCTACTCGGTTTACCATGTGAACAGTTTTAAATATGATTTAATGTAAATAATGACGTATTTGTGGTAGGAGATACCATTCTCCGCCATCATCTTTTTTTGTATAATTTATTAGGTGTAAGGATTCTGTTTATGGTGTATTCCGTACAGGTTTTTTGGACGGTAACTTAGAGTCTAATTTATAACACAAATATGTTATTAGAGTCCATGTTATTTATAGTTTAGGTCCATTTTGAGAGTCTCTAAAAGGTGAAAAATATAAATAGCATAGTTACCCAAAGTTTGAATAACGGTTTAATTAAAGGGTTCATTAAGGTTTCATTAAACCTCATTACAGCAGCGACGCACTGCTGGCCCGTTTCAATATTGTTACGACAATTAAGACGCTGTCACTCCTGATTTGGCAACTTCGTCCATTTTGTGGGTATGAGCTTTTCTAGAAAGCTTCTACCATCAAAGTGTAACCAATCAACAGCAGGGCTGATCACTCAGTTCAAGACATATTGGCAATATCAAGATGCAACCGATTTACGTCACATTTCAGTTTACATCTTTGACCACCACACACTTAGGTGATGAATGAAATTCCCGATATAAACACCAACATAATTAAATTAAGGTCAAAAGGTTAAAACGCCTACACCCATGTCGATCATTTACATCTTAAACAGTTACACCTTAAACAGCCCATAGATTTAAACAGTTCAGATATTAAAATGAATGGACGGCCCCTTGTTAGCACTTCCGAAATGTCCCACAACTCATTATCAGCCTAGCATTTCCTAAATGTGTTGCGAAATTTTCCACAAGTGACCATAAAATATTTCTAAAAATATCGAACCAATTATCACAATACCAATCTATTTTTACTTCAAATACGTCAAGCCAATGTGTCAACCGATATTAATTCTCAAGTCGTGACAAAACCCCAACGAACTTTAGGCAATAATGCAGTTTATATTTGCCACCTGTTAGAGTCTCCCAATATGGACCTAAACTATAAATAACATGGGCTCTAACAACATATTTGTGTTATAAATTAGACGTTAAGCAAGTAATATCATGTCACTTAACATCCACTTAAACATCCTTTGACAAAGACAGTTATTTTCCTCCACCACTTATATACGTGCATTATTTAGTTAAACTGATTTAGTTACTATGTGAAAATAGCATGTTATTATACCGTGATTATCACACCGTTGTTTATAAATACAAACACGTGTTTTTAGTAAAAGTAATTGTGTCACTAACTCAATAATTAATTGCCACTGTTGTGCCAAAAATAGTTCCCCCTTAATTGTTGTCGATAACCTTTTATAAAGATAAAAGGTAAAAATAATTAAGTTTTAATTATGTTTTGTTTGTTAAACAAATAATTTACATTGAAATCAGTTACAGCGTGACTATCATTCGCAAAAAAACAAATACGCATGCGCTGGCGCAGTTGCACTTTTCCGGATCAACCTACATAGCGCTTATTTTACCTATTAACATCAAAGGGGAAACCTAATAAGCTAAACATAATATAACAAAACACGAATAATTAACAAAACACGAAAATGCCTGACACACATAGAAAATATGTTTGTAAGAAAATACCTGAAAAAGTGGGAAAGTATCGGTAGGTATAGACAGCGAAATTTATTTTACAACAAAGTGACACAACGTCAAAAGACTGTGCTATAGACATTTCATACAACTGTACAAGAATAAAGAGTTAATTTTCATGACTTTACAATACCTCACTAACAGATGCGTACCGCTCCTAATGATAACAAAAAGTTATCATTTGTCTGACTTGAAGTTGTATGTTTACATTACGTTTTCCTCTATGATGTAAAACAGTAAAAAAATGCGTCGTATTCAGGCGCCGTGCGCGTGCGCGTGTTTCGCAGACGGAGGGTTATCTCGAAGCGCGGCTCTTTCCACTCGCTATCCGCTGGTCCAATACAAGGACCATTTACGTAAGCTTAATATATTAATCCACCATATATTAATACCTGAGTTAATAAAACTTCGTTAAAATATAAGCGTTTCTTAAACTAGTTTTCTTGTCCATAAATTCCATTTCCGAAGACTCTCTGAAAAACCGTTAAAAGGGCATGTTTTGATAATTAAGAAGCTTAGGGGTATAAGCGTTCTGCCAGGGTCGCCAGATTTGTTCGAAAGAGTTACTGTGGCCCTGGCATATAGGCAACTGAAGGAACACGGGTGGGTTTTAGTCAGTAAAAGTCTGACACGCCCTTCCGCTTCACCCAGAGCGGGAGACGTCATTTTAGGATTTCCCACTCATAAAAAACGGGTATAAGCGTTCCATTGCTCTTTCCTCCTTCCATTTGTCTCTGTCTGCTGCCATCTAAGACAAGTCCTTTAGGTCTGAATTCATTTTATTCTGTCATCTTAATCGGGGCCCACTGCATTTACTGCTTTTTGGGACCCACTGCGTGGTTTTTCAGAGCTTACATAGCCTTACCAAAAATTAAAACAATAAAAAGTTCAAGAGCGCTGCGTTACAATGATTTGCTCATTCAATGTCTCAGTGACTGACGCAGCCGGATGTCGGCGTACAAATTAGTGTTTCCGCCGGATTATATGATTATGAATATTTAGTAACAAATGATCAATTTCCTCTTGAGTTAGGAATAGATTATATCGCATCAAATAACGTGAAACTTGATATACCTGTAATTTTTTGGATTAAATTATCACATTCAATTCTGACGGACTACGAAATAGTTGAACAACCAAGGATGTCAAATTTTTCTTTTTAGCGTGTCGATAGCAGTCTAAATGGATTTAGACAGAATTTGGCTACGAGCTTAGCATTTTCAGTAGCGTCCATGAACTCCTGTAGCGCGCAAACAACAGGACACGCTGGACAAGATATCAAGTGCTGTATTGTTTGTGTGACAGCACCATATTTACACTCTAGAGTGGACGTTTTTTAGATGCCAAATTGATCTCGCTATTTTCTCTTCTATTTCTATTACTTGTATGTAAATTGGTAGTACATAGTATGTTGCCAAGTAGAAATTCTCTACTCATAAAATTGCATCGCAGTTCAAAGTGTTAACTGCAGACAATCTGCATAAAAAAGACGTGTTATCATAGGTCACATGGCGTATTATCAGGAGCTGATCACGCGGCCATACATGCTGAGTAGCGGGTGTCATTGACTGGTCGTTTAACTCCGGTAATCACAGCTAAGAGACACCCTAAAGGTATATATTTAGCAACACTGATACTTACACAAAACACCGTTATCTGCATGTTACGGTTCCACATATGTAATAGTTATGAGTAAAATTATGGGATTCCAAAGAATTGAAGCATACACAACACAACTGGTGGGTATGCCCGTCTGGGGAGAACAAAGGGTTATGTAAGACACATTGACGTACCATAATTTGTCAATTGCATAGGATATTTTTACACAAGATGGCAAATGAAACTATTATTTTGCGCCCAAGACAGGCTTTTCAAACAATATATGTAGTCATATATTATTTAGTACCTTCTTAAACAACAAGAATAATGTACAAAAGATTTTGCAAAATCTTAATTTAATAGAGTGTCCTTAGAGTTTCTTGGCCGTTCTTCTCCATAGAGATCTGCGTTTTGGAATGCGCATCTGGCTTCAACTTTCGGACTAACTGACTGACTTCTTGACATTTCAAAGTAAATGGAAATACTTCGAGTTTTAAGTTTGAGTTTGACTAATCCTCATTCGCAATGTAGTAAAATTACATTGAGTTAGGAATTGTCCCTATTGCTGCCAGCAAAAACAGTACGCTGATTCTCCCGTGTGAGATTCGAACAATACAAACCCGTATTCAGATATGCGTCCATTGATTTTTATGGTTTGTTAAAAAAACAACCATGCTTTATTATATTTGAATGAGTTACGGCAGCACATTGCAGAACAATGGTTCTATGACAACCCATTTCCTAAATGTGGCATCATCACTTACTTCGGCGGATAAGCTAGAGTTACCAAGATAATTACCTACCTGAACGACTGACATTTGACATCGTCACATCGGGGCACGTGACATTGACATTACTAGTCTACGAACCACGAGCCATGCAAAATAATAGCAGTAATAATAGATATCAACAGTTCAACGCTGTTAGTCTATTTTTAAAGAAGGCGGTAATAAAGCACTATAATTGAGGATATCTCACAGACACGCGATCATTGTCATTATGTAGCCGAAATTTATGATATAATGTTATGTTCTGAAAAAGATTCTCTACATTTGTGTGATTTTGTGTGTTTTATGCCTGGTAGTATAATAAGGAAGTAGCAAAGTTAATATGTTGTTATAACAAAATACGTATGGCATGGAGCCATCCTCCTAATTAGGTCTAAGAATGTCACAAAAATATTCTATCGGTTAAGAGATAGTTTGGGAAGTTGTGTCATTTACAGGAATATTCCGGCTGATTACGGCGACAGACGCGTTCCTAGACAGGCCGCGACCCTTTATCTGCGCGCGCGCCGTAATGCGTCCGCGCCGTCTCGCGGCCATGACATGCTTCAAAACCGAACTTTTGAACTAAATAATTTCTAAATATCAAAATAACCACAAAAGGTAATGATGAAAACAGTCAAGTCAGGTTAAAGATGTTTACCTTTTATGACGCACGTACCAGCATCGTTTTGCGTAAATGTAATTACATAATGCAGCTGTCAATACGAAAAAAAGTTAATACGATACTCTCACGTAAGGTGTTTTTAATTCTTAACGTCTGCATTTTCGTATGAGTCACTTGTAAACAAGTTACGAATGAGAATTTGGAAATTCGAAAACAATAGTTTGTTTATCTATGACATGCTCGAATATTTAAGTTTGGTGCTGAATAGTGGTTAACATAAAATAAATTAATTCAAATTCTTTTCATTCATTGCTGACAATACCTCGCTGACGCACGCCGGTGTCCTTACAAGTGTCTAACTCAAGTAGAGCGTAAATAAAAATAGCTGATAGAATTGTAAAATTTTGTAATAAATTCTCACAAGTTAAGGTCTTTTATCAAACATATTTTTGGGATTAAGGTTAACTCGTGCGTTGGCTGTACAAGTAAATACAAACAACAACCAAGTAGATATACTTGTCAAGTAAAAATTTTGATAACTAAAGAAGAAATGACCTACACAAAAGCTATATCTAAGTCATGTTTCACGTTTTTAGTCAACATCGTCTTGAAACGTGGAGAAATGTTCATCTTCATGCAATTTACAAGAATCCATGACCAAATAACCACTACAAACTTTTAGATCATTGAACTCACACAGGCACAGGCAAATTAGTGACGAAACATGCGTGAGAATATTATCACGTTATTCCGGAATTCAAACAAATGCTTCAATCAAATGTTTGATGACGTAATTGACCCCGTTGTGACGTTCTTGGTCCAAAATTATAATAAGGTCATCATAATTATTGTCGGCTCCGAAACAGAAATAATTACGATCAGTATTTAATGACGTTCGCGTTCATCTATTTATAATTTTAACGACATCATAGACTAATCTAATCTGTTTAAGGCTTTGCTTTTTATCTTTATGATTGATAAGTTTAACAGGTTCGATTTCAAATACTTGTTTTTCTACATAGTAAATAGTATCTACCTACTTTGCCTTAGGTTTGCTACTGTTTGGTATGGAAACATTGATACTTCTATTTCAGTCAACTAAAATATCAAAGATGGTCTCTTTTCGAACGTAAGTATTGGTGCTCAAAAAAGTTAAGAGCATCTTAGGTAGTATACTGACCCAGTTAGCCTACATATTGTGTGTTAAGATTACTTAAGACATATAAGTCAACAAGTACAACTAGCTTCATTTTTCTGACTCACCGCCACTAGACAATTCAAAAGTGCCTGTAAATGGTTTATTTGAAATAAATGCTTTGAGTGTGGGTTTAGTTTGAATCACTGTCAAATTGTAAATACCGTTAGATTATAATCTAACTCGCGAGATTGTAATCAGTCGAAAGGTTGTGAACCGTAACATACTGCTTCATAATTTTTCGTTACATTACAATCTATCGAAGACAACATGTCCTAGTATAATTAACACACACCACCAGTTATAATATTTGATTACAAGAATACAGGTTATAATCAAAATGCTTACACTTTTCTTTTACTATAATGTATCGTAGCACGCACGCACACATAGTTATAAGGTTCTATCTAGCGTAGATACTTCGTCCATTTTTGGTATGTTTTGATTTTACAGCAGAAGTGTGACAGTAAATTACGTACAATTAATTATTTTGGGTTACATCTTATCTTTAGGTTATTGTTCTAGAACACACTCGGTTGAACAAATTACCTACCAGTGATCAAACAGAACTGATAGTGAAGCCCATTTTGAACAGGTTTTTAGGACTCATGCACAGTTTTTTGTTCAAACGATTTAGCACATAATGTGCATAAGACTATATTTAGAATCGAAGCAAAAAAATAGAAACGATACTAAGACATCTCAATTATTTTGAAGATTAAATATGCATGATACCTACTCGATTTTAGTAAAAATCAATTTGAAAAGAAAATTGTTAATTGAAGAAACTTGAGTTATAACGCTGATTTAAAACCGATATCAGTGTGATATAATTATAATAAAACAATACAATTTGAATATGCAATTGCAAACCATAACTAATGCAATCGATTTTAAACTGATTAATATGATAACATACAATTTGCGTCATTGTAAACTGATAAGTAACTTAATCATTTATTTCTAACTTATTTCTGGAAGAGATTAATTTGATAAGGATTAAAGATGACGAGACGAGAACAGTGATGGCCCAGTGGTATCGAACCCGGTCAGATACTTTGTGTAGGTACATAATTTCATAACCACTACGCTCAAAAGCCTTTGGTGAAGGAAAACATCGTAAGAAAACTGATATGTCCTAGAACCAAAAATTCGAAAACATGTGACATCTATCAACCCGTACTAGGCCCACGTAGTAGTTTAGGGCCCACTATATTTCAGCAAGATGACGCCTGTATCCCAGCAGTGGGATCGGTATAAGCTCATTATGCTACATACAGCATTCAAAATTATCATTCCAGCCAAAAGACGTCCACAGCTGGACATAGACCTCCCTCAATTTGGGAGGTTTGCCATGATCGCCACGCTTGACAGGCGGGTTGGCGATCGCAGCATGGTGGTAAAATGCATAGAGAAAGCTGATGCTCATCCTCTAGTAAGTCCCTCAGTCGCTTCATACGACACCCACGAGAAGAAATGGGATTGAATTGAATTGCTACATACAATAACAATCAATTACGTCATAGTAACGTCCTGTTTCATAATAGTATGAAACTGCTGATAAGAAATTACCAATTACCTGGCTGTTTCAGGGAGGAGAATGATTTGACGAGGATTAAAGAGGACGAGACCATTATTTCACCCAAAACTCAGCACATGATAATCTGTTACTTCATATTCTTGGTCATGCCCACTTGCTGCACCCGTATCACCCGTGTATTTCCAAATCTAATTTCTTATACTTTGCGGAGCCCGACCCCAATATAGTTAGGAAGATGAATTTGCGGAAATGTAGATGCTTTAACAAATCGCATATATAAGATTGACTTTGAACCAAGTTCAGATTTTAAAAGTTAATGTAATCATTACATCTGCTAGGTCATGTCTAAAAAATATGTGAGCGCATCACTTTTGGTCAACAAAAGATCTTACTGAAAGTACGAGATTGCCGCAGCTGTTGGAAAATTAGTAATATCTTCATCCGTGATTCATGAATGGACCTATTTACCTACCTATTAATTTACTAAGTTACTCATTCGTAGAAATAGCCTTCTTCACTTTAGACCTTTTCTCGAAATAGGTATTTACCTTGGAGCTTGCTTGCAAAGTTAAAAATAACTAACAAAAATAGAAATTAACATAATTTGATTCCTATTCCATTCGTCAATGTTAATAATTTGCTAATTTTTATATCCGCTAGTTAATCTCGATTTTCAAATATTTATTTTGAATAAATTTCCTGCCTTATCAGCAATAAATGTGTATAAAATGGAGATCCTTTAATCGTATCGAAGCCTAGATGTAGATTGTAAATGTTATCGCCAAAATTTATTCAATAATGTTAACTAAATTAAAAGCTTTCAAAATTCACACACGACTGTGGTGGTTGCATCAGGTTTTCTATATTTAGAACTTGCTTTAACTGGTCTCATCAATTTTTTTTTTTTATGGAAGTTTTTTTGTTTTCGGTATGCTTTACGGCTGTTACGTTTAGACACGCGATGTGAAAGGTATCTAAACGGTGTACAAACGTAATATAAAGGAGTTATCTTCTAAATGTTTCATTCCAGCGTCGCCAGTTTTCGACTATCTGGAAACGAATCTAGTATTTCATAATGATGCTTGTTGTGACTACCTTCTTGTTGACGTAACATAAATCATGCCTTGTTTCACCTGCACGCATAGCATGACCACCGTAGAAATGGATTTTGTCTATTCTTGGTAGAATAGAGATAGAATTGTCATGCTACAGCCGCATAAAACGGTATAAATCTTTCTACATTCTTTAATTGTTTGTTGTTGTTTTGTTGTTCTGTGTCTGGGTGTAATTTATCCATAATATGTATGTATTTAGAAATATATAAGTATGTTTATCAGTTGTCTAGTACCCATAACACAAGCTCTGCTTAGCTTGGGACTAGATGGCGTTGTGTGATAGTTGTGGAATATTATTATTATTTTATTATTAATTCTGTCTATAATCTTTCTAAAATCTGTAATTTTGTGTATTCTTCCGTCGACAAAACCCATTTCTACGGTGGTCATGCTACGCATGCTGGCCAGTGTTTAAGTCCTATGTTATACGGGGCGAGCCTATTGCCATCATCCGGGCACAGATCCAGACTCTGGGCTGCTCCTGACAAATTCCAGATAGAGAAACTCAATAACACTGCTCGACCTAGGAATCGGACCCAGGACTTCATACTCAGCAGTAGCGCTTGCGACCACTGGACCAATGAGGCAGTCCTTGTCCATTATTTATTATTTAATTATCTGATCTAAGTAACTGAACTACAGAGGCGATACTATAGTTTACTACGTTCCATTTAACGACTAAAAATGAATAATTACTAATGCGTGTCGATAAAATTTTATTATGTATGCAAGGTATCCGATTGACGTCAACGGCCACCGGCGCGGAGGGGAGCGGCGCGGCGGTTGTCGCTGCGCAGGCGGCGCGGCGGCGTTTATGCTGACAACCCACAAACGGACATTTACCTCTTAATGTGGAGCATACCTCGAGACTATTCAACATAATTTCAATTTATATCGTCTATTATGGTTAATTCATAGATTTGCTAAAGCTTTGTCAAACCAAAAATTGGTTCCCAAATTTTTTGTAGTAATTCAAAAATTATGATAAACTATCGTGAAAAACCCATATAAATGATCTATTATGCAGTTGTTTCCTGATAATTTGGTTATAGTAAAATAAAAGATTCTGAAAACCTAAAAACATCGCAGTGGAATCACTCATATTTTAATACTTATTCTAGATATTACATAATAATATAAACGTTGAGAAAAACATGACTGTTTAACATTCCTACAGCGAAACTACACAAATGAAAACAAAAGCCACTGAAAATCTACCTAGATAATTCTAAACAACAGTCCGTACCTTTAAATATGACGATACCTGATAAATCCATAAATCCCATGGTCATTGGACAGCAGGCACCCACAAATTCAATATTCGGATTGATGAAATATCAATTGACTCAAAGATGAAACTCGTCTTGATAAAAAGAGTTTAGGTTTTCGTATTTAAGTACGTATAAGTAAACAAAACACCAAAATTAAGCATGCATCAAATGACTTCGTGATTCGAGTCGTCAAGACTATCTTACTCGAAGTGTTAAAACCACAAAACGCTTAATTTTAAGACCATTACAATTAAAAAGTAATTAACAAGTCCCATTCCCACAGTTTTCAGCCGTGGTAAACAAACAGAAATGTTATGAGAATCAAGCCGTGGCCGATGTTCAATGAACAATTACGGTGAATACGATCGACAATGTTTGAGTGCTAAGAAAACAAACACTTTTGTTTGCAACCTGCAATCGAGTGGGAAAATAGTATTGGGCTAACATACGTGGATCAAGGTGAGAAACGAACGTATTCAATGGAAGGTGAACGAAGAAATAAGTAATGGTACAGCGATAACTCATTCACGTATTTAATTTATTTCAGAGAAAAATTCCATATATGGAGTTCGAAAGTTTATATGCCTATGCAACTGTCAACCTAATTATATGTTAACAAAATCTCCTTCTTTGGTGATAATAGTGTTTACCTTTTTTGTACTGGATTTTATGAAAAGTGTTTTTGGAAGGCACATTTTTGAAAAAACCGTACAACATCAAACATCGTAGTAGATTTGATTGATGCTAATGTCTAATATAATAACCTCTACGTTAATAGATAAGTAGTTTCAGAAAAAAATGTGGTTTGTCTGGTGCTAAGAACACACGTTCATATAAATATGATGGGTGTTAAATCGCTTAATTAAGTTGCTCATAAAATAAAAAATCAGTATAAGTACTAATGACTGTCAATTATGTGAATTTCAATAAATTAGACATATGTTTGTTCGTTTTTAGGCAGGCTATGGCTATGCCGCAAAAACGAATACAATGTTTGCCAAGAATCTTTTAAGCCTGATTTTGGTAACATGAAAAAAATATGTATAAGCATACTTCTTGTGATTATTCGCGAGCAGAAAAACTTCATATCAAGAATGAATTTTGAATTCATTTCATATAAATCTGTTAATCAATTTCTCGAATCAGACACTAAACGGTAATATTTCAGCCCAATATTTTATAAACCACTATCTGTATTTGCTCAATTAACAATAGAACAGCTAATCATTTATGCTGTAAGGGCACGCTGCACGTCATTAGGATCGCACGCGCAGCTCGCCTTAAGAGAGATCCGTCGAGTTATTGTAGATGAAGGAGACGTGATCAGCCTGCTAGTGGACCTCTTTACGTAGACTTCACATTACGTAACCAATGCAAGTGATGTACTGGCGGCAGACCGTGCCAACGAGGAAGGGATCCTGCCGCCCAGCCGCTTACATTACCACACAACCGTCATTACATTTACTGCAATTCCGTAAACACAGATAATGTAAACGGAGCTTATATTTTATTAAACGTGCATCCTGACTGTTTTATTCAAATCATTACAAGACTCGCTTGTTTATTATATCTACCACATTGCTTGGCAACTCCACGGAATTTATTAAAGTAATTTTAATCTGCTAGTATTGCTATATAAAGATTGGTTTAAAACCAGTTAGATTCGCAGAGCTCGTGGTCCACTTAAAATATTAGCTAAAACTCACAGCCGGATGTACGGTATTAGCTTAAAATGTGAAAAAAAAACTAGTAAGTATCAAATAAACGAATTGAATAGGTCAACTTAGTGGCGAATCTATTAATAGCCACTATTAGATTCGAATCTCGACTACGAACTGACTACTCACCCTGTGTGTGTGTGTGTGTGTGTGTGAGTGTGTGTGTGTGTTTGTTTTAAGTACCATCCGAGGACGTGCGTATGAATACACAAGGCACGACCGAGGACCTTTTCAAAGCGAGGACCTTTTCGAGGGTCCTCGGTTTGATTTGACCAAAGATTCGTATTCTGCAAGCGATTTTGAGCCTTTCTGTATACTTAATAGGAAAAAGTTGTCTGAACCTCGGTTTGATCAAAATTTTTCATAATCTTACACACGCATTGTGTATCCACCAGGTGGCGCCTGTGTCACCTCATACACAGCCTCTTTACACTCATTTCACGTTGGTTGTATTATTCGAGGACTTTTGTGTTAACTTTAACACAAAGGACCTCGGTTAGGTAGCTTTTCCAAACAATGTGTATTTGAGACCTCGGTTTGCTAGATTTTCCGAACAATGTGTATTCTAGTCCTCGTTTAGACAGTTTTCCTCGTGTGTAGAAGACGAGTTATGTGCTATCATTTAAATAAAATTATGGAGGAAAAAATCGAAGGTATACTGAACCCTTAAGCAAATCGTTAGTAGCTACTTGGCGCACGAGGAATAAGGAGGCTTCTTCTGCTGTTTGTGCTAACTACCTAGGCGTTCTAGATTACACAACATTATGATTTCAACCATAAAATATTTTACGGTCATGGGACACAAACAACAAGTTGAAGTAAACAAGTACAATGAAATAATGAAAGTTTTATTTTAAAATTAAACAAACTATTCGACTCAAACAAAACGACTTACAGAGAAAATAATTAGATCGACATAATTTGGGCTAAAAACTTAACATAACATTAAGTAACACAACGTTTATTTAGAAAACAATAAAGAAATATTATCAAGTGAGATCAAAATAATTTGGGAAGCATGAAAACTTAATAGCTAGCTATAAAACTATTAAAGATAAATCACATATTATATGCCAGTCAAATTCAAAATTTCTTGCTTTTTTCGCAAATTAAAGCGATAAAAAGGATTAATTGTTGTATCATCAGTTTTCATCAATACTTTTATTAGTTACTAGCGAAAAACGCAAGAAAAGAATGTAGGTTAAAGAATTAATGATTGAATAACACCCTATTGGTTACAATCAAAAAAAAAAAAACATCCTTTGGGATAATCAATACCAGCATCTTTGAGATCTAGAATTAAACTTCAGTTTTCTTTTTAGAGAGAGAGAGGCAGAGAGGGAGAGAGAGAGGGAGAGGGAGAGAGAGAGAGGGAGAAAGAGGGAGACAGGGAGAGAGAGAGAGAGAGAGAGAGATATAGATAGAGAGAGGGAGAGAGAGAGAGAGGGAGATAGGGAGAGAGAGAGAGAGAGATAGAGAGAGGGAGAGAGAGAGAGAGCGAGGTAGAGAGAGAGAGGGAGAGACGGAGGGTGGAATTATCTGAATTCCTTTCTAAGTGCTCATTATTTCAAGCTATAATAGAACTCTGCAAATTTCAAAATGCTAAGTCCAGTGGTTTCTTCATCAATCTTTACCTGTATGGTGTGTTTATAAAAAGTAGCCCTATGTCCTTCCCCGGGCTTGAGATTATCCTATCCAGCACAAACGGATTACTAAACACTGACTAATAAACAGGTCGGATCAATGTTACTTGCATTTAATCACTACATAGTATAAAACAAAGTAGCTTTCTTTGTCCCTATGTCCCTATGTATGCTTAAATTTTTAAAACTACGCAACGGATTTTGATGCGGTTTTATTAATAGATTTTGTAATAAGTAAATAATTATGTGGTATATAACTGGAATAGGTGAACATCTGTGTTAATTTATCTGTGTTTTTACTGCAATATACTCCTGTATGCTATGTTATTTGATTTTTTTTGTTCAACGTAAATATGTAGGTTTTGGGATTTAGATACACGTGAGCAAGCTACGTATAGCTGCCCATGGGAAAAACAGGGCGTGTCTAAATGGTCGGGGAAAAAGTCTTTTCGCATTATAGTATGTATGAACTTGTAATAAAATCTCTTTGCTATACTATTTGTATCTGGCTGGTTTTGGTATCATTGAAAGTTTAAATTTTAAAGAACATAATTCCAAATTCAAATTAGGAAAATGTGTGATTTTCATTTGTTTTTCGTACCGTCAAGATGAGTGAATCTAATGAAGAAATTCGATACATTTTAAAATTTTACTACAAAAAAGGTAAAAATGCAACGCAAGCCACGAAAAAAATTTGCGATGTTTATGGACCTAGTGTAGTGTCTGTGAGAGTAGCACAAATTTGGTTTAAGCGTTTTCAATCCGGAAATTTTGATGTCAAAGATGCACGTCGCTCTGATCGCCCTATTACGGATAAAATGAATGCCATTTTTGAAAAAGTGGAGCAAGATCGGCATACCAGTAGTTACGACGTAGCTGAAGAACTGGAAATTGACCACAAAACAGTTTTGGCGCATTTGAAAAAAACTGGGTACACAAAAAAGCTTGACATTTGGGTACCTCACGAGCTCACTGAAAGAAACCTAATGAACCGTGTACTCATTTGTGATTTTTTATTACGAAGTAATGAAACCGAACCATTTTTGAAGAAGATGATAACTGGTGATGAAAAGTCGATCACTTATGACAAGAACGTGCGAAAAAGGTCGTGGTCAAAGGCCAGTCAGGCTTCACAGACTGTGGCGAAACCCGGGTTAACTCGCAACAAGGTGATGCTAGGTGTGTGGTGGGATTGGAAGGGCATTATTCATTATGAGCTGTTACCACCAGGCAGGACCATCGATTCTGAACTCTACTGCGAACAACTGATGAGATTAAAGCAAGAAGTTGAGAGAAAGCGGCCGGAATTAATCAACAGAAGGGGTGTGGTTTTTCATCATGATAACGCTAGACCTCACACATCTTTAGCCACCCAACAAAAATTAAGAGAGTTTGGCTGGGAGGTGTTAATGCATCCGCCGTATAGTCCTGACCTTGCACTTTCAGATTTCTACCTGTTTCGGTCTCTTCAGAATTCTTTAGGCAGTGTCAGGTTAACATCACGAGAGGACTGCCAAAACCACTTGTCGCGGTATTTTGACCAGAAGTCCCAAAATTTCTATAGCAATGGGATCATGTCCCTACCTACAAGATGGCAAAAAGTTATCGAACAAAATGGTACCTACATACTTTAGTTAAATGTAAATAAACTTTATTAAAAAAAGTTTTGAATTTTCTTAAAAAATGCGAAGAAACTTTTTCCCCAACCTATTATCCCCGCTACCTACAAAGTTTGCCCTTGCGATTTATTATTAGTCATAGAAAATGCAACTTTAAGTGGGAACTGTAAACGTTTGAAATTGAAGAGTAAGTTATTGGGTATTATTGGGATGCGTGGAATAAGAACATTTTCACCCTTAGCTTCTCCAGTTAAAATTGTGGCCTTAACAAAATGCCTGTCTAGTTCAATGACTCGCAATCTAGTGCCATTACATAGTCTCGGGGCGTCCAAGTTGCGCATTAACAAAACGGGTATACCGACTTTTAATTCGAGCTTATGTGATGGCACCCCAGATAGCTCCAAAGAGTTAAGAAACTCCACGGGGTAGCTCGTACAGTCTTCAGATGACATGACTGTGTCGATGGAGTTGTAGGTTGTTGCATCACTGGTTACTTGGTCCAAGATAATTTTATTGATTTTCGCAACTGTCTCATTTCTTGGTGCTAGTATAGATCTTTCACATAACCAACTTTCATCGTGGATGTTCTGTTGCAAAGTTGCAAAAACTTGAGCAATGAGTGCGTCTTCCGAATCCACAACGTGACAAAATTGATTAGTGAATAGAACCATACCTTCTTCGTCAGTTTCGATTCGATTCGACCTTTAGGCGCTCCGTTCAAGTCAATCATATTATCGTGATAACTTTTAAACTATTCGGCCAAATTACTTAGTGTGAAAGACAAAGTTTATCTACATTAAATACTGAATGCGAGAAATGTATTCATTTTGATAAGAATTTGATAATTATATACTATGTGTGCATTGTAAAATAGTACCAAATTTAATTTAATTTATGGTTCACAATTTTGGTCGTACTGGCTTGCATATAAAAGGTAGATATATGCTGTCGCGGATTTTTATTTAGATCTACTTAAGAAAAACAATCCTGCAGTACATCATCTTTATGTAACTCCATTGGTTTAGGCAGCGCACGCCAAGATAGCTCTCAGATGGAACATTTTTTTCCGGCTTAATTGACACGTATCGTTATAATAGGTTGGGGAAAAAGTTTCTTCGCATTTTTTAAGAAAATTCAAAACATTTTTTAATAAAGTTTATTTACATTTAACTAAAGTATGTAGGTACCATTTTGTTCGATAACTTTTTGCCATCTTGTAGGTAGGGACATGATCCCTTTGCTATAGAAATTTTGGGACTTCTGGTCAAAATACCGCGACAAGTGGTTTTGGCAGTCCTCTCGTGATGTTAACCTGACACTGCCTAAAGAATTCTGAAGAGATCGAAACAGGTGGAAATCTGAAGGTGCAAGGTCAGGACTATACGGCGGATGCATTAAACACCTCCCAGCCAAACTCTCTTAATTTTTGTTGGGTGGCTAAAGATGTGGTGATGTCTAGCGTTATCATGATGAAAAACCACACCCCTTCTGTTGATTAATTCCGGCCGCTTTCTCTCAACTTCTTGCTTTAATCTCATCAGTTGTTCGCAGTAGAGTTCAGAATCGATGGTCCTGCCTGGTGGTAACAGCTCATAATGAATAATGCCAAATGAGTACACGGTTCATTAGGTTTCTTTCAGTGAGCTCGTGAGGTACCCAAATGTCGAGCTTTTTTGTGTACCCAGTTTTTTTCAAATGCGCCAAAACTGTTTTGTGGTCAATTTCCAGTTCTTCAGCTACGTCGTAACTACTGGTATGCCGATCTAGCTCCACTTTTTCAAAAATGGCATCCATTTTATCCGTAATAGGGCGACCAGAGCGACATGCATCTTTGACATCAAAATTTCCGGATTGAAAACGCTTAAACCAAATTTGTGCTACTCTCACAGACACTACACTAGGTCCATAAACATCGCAAATTTTTTTCGCGGCTTGCGTTGCATTTTTACCTTTTATGTAGTAAAATTTTAAAATGTATCGAATTTCTTCATTAGATTCACTCATCTTGACGGTACGAAAAACAAATGAAAATCACTCATTTTCCTAATTTGAATTTGGAATTATGTTCTTTAAAATTTAAACTTTCAATGATACCAAAACCAGCCAGATACAAATAGTATAGCCAAAGAGATTTTATTACAAGTTCATACATACTATAATGCGAAAAGACTTTTTCCCCAACCTAATATTATGACCAAAATTACATAAAATCATTATAAATTGTAGCCTATGTGTTATTCTGATGAATAACCTATATTACTGTAAAGTTTCGTCCAAATCCGTTCAGTAGTTTTGTCGTAAAAGGGTAACAAACATACACATACATCCATCCTCACAAACTTTCGCATTTATAATAGTAGTAGGATAATGTTAGAGAAAAGAGACTTTCCGTGAAAATATTGTGTAAATAAACATTGAATCGTAACATAACATCACGCCTTATTTCCCCGAAGGGTTGGGTAGAGGTATACCAAAAGTACACCTACGTTTCGCCAGTTATGTTGATATAACATATTACTTTGAAAAGCGCCTACAAACGTAAAGATAATCGACTCGTCCTCGCTTGGTACTTCATTTTTAGAAAATGTGTGTAAGGAATAATTCGGAACATTCTACTTACATTAATAAATTATCTAATGGTATTTAGGTAGGAAGTTTTTTCATGTCCTCGCTGTGTTCAAGTTCTACTCGGAAAACTGTCCTCAGTTTAGTGATATAAAGTGTAACACAGCGTCCGCAGTTAGTACAAGATATAAGAAATATTGTGTAAAAATACGTCCTCGGAAGGGTGTCGCAGGGCTGACTTAAGGGGTCCTCGGTTGGCATACACAAAGTCCTCGTATGTGCATCGCTGGTCACATTTGGCTGTGTATTTCAGGTCCTCGGTATGATAGCCGCAATTCATACAGAAAAATGTTGAGATAGCATTATGCCAATAAGCTTATCACTATATATTTAGTCATCTGTCTCTTTCTATCTTATTCAAAAAGGCCAACGAAGTATTAAAACCAGTTTTTTGGAAGGTCCTCGGTACGGTCAAGAACTACCAAGGTCCTCGTAAGGGTGTCTGTACAAACAAGGGTGTGTATGTGTGTGTGTGTAGTGTGTGTAGTAAATGTTTAAGTCAGAATTGAGCCTATTTTACCAAAAACAACGACTGAGCAAGCTAAACAAATAATTTAAGGTTTTTAAGCCATATTATGTTTTCTGGACTTTTTTAAACAATTTAAAGAAATAATCGTGAAATTACACAGACAAGTGATTTATTCAAACAACATATTCTAAAATAATTAGTACGGGTCGATTCTACCAGTTTATGACAGTAGGTAAAATATTTATGTTACACAATAATAAATGATTGATAAACAAACCTGATTGACACATTAAGTATATACTGGGACATTGCCGTCATAATGGAAAATGGAGATAATAAAAGCTATCGCTAGATCTGCGCTTATCATGATTCCAATCAGCGATTTCGTGCGGGTCGTGCGCCCGCGCATCGATCGTGGGATTGTGAAACGTAGCACTCATTGTGACGTCAATGGCGGCAGCTACTGCACTTTCTCCACGAAACTGATTGAATGATGTACAATGACACACGAATACTGCAACGCGTGGGAAACATGAGTTTGATGATAAGTTGCCAAGAATTGTGGGAACCGTGACTGTAGGTAAAAAAAAGAAAGAATAAATAAAAAAAAAAGAAGAAATAAAGAAAAAAAAAAGAAAAATAAAGTAAAAGAAAAAAAAAGGAAGGAAAGGAAAAATAAAGAATAAATAAAGTAATTTGTGTAATTTACATAAAACTGTCTTTCTTCGCTCTCAGAATAAATTAGCTGTGATTTCTGGGTTAAAGCAAAATGTGCATCTCACAGTTCCTAATTATTTATTTGACATACTGATTTTTTTAAATACTACGTGTAAAATAATGGTATTCTGCTGCATCCGGTTAGACTGGAAGCCGACCCCAACACAGTTGACAAAAAGCTAGGCTGATGGTGATGACTGATGTTTTATTTGAGGAAAAATTATGCTTTCCTCAAAACGCGTTTTAACCCGGGTCTTTTCATTTGCGTAAGTTGGTGTTATAATGACAAATTTTCCTTAACATACAATCAAAGAGGAAGCTACACAAGATATATTATTTCTGACTAAAATCAAGCAGGAAGAACTCATTATAACTTTAGGCTTCTACAAAAACTCGTCGTAGCACTTATGTGGTTTCCTGAAAAGTAAAACCCATTTCCTTTTAAAACTCATGAGTAGGTATTTAAAAACTTAGGAATTTGTTATCCATGTCAATAGGATATGAAACAGCATCATCTTGCTAAAAAGAAAAATCTACATACTGTGTTTAGTTATTTAAATCTTTTTTGAGCTTTTATTGTAGCTGTCATTAGGAGGACCTGTGTCGGTTCCAGAGAATCTACTTATATCTTCTTAGTGTTAATAATTTAATAGTATTAAACAAAGCTGCTTTTCATGCCTGTCTACATGACCACTCAGTTCTGAACTCCACAATGGATTTTATGTTATTAATTTTATGGCCAAAATTCCATCTGCAAGCGGAGTTCACGCAACTGAATTTTGGGCCAAAGTTATTTAATCTTTTTGCCATCGATACGCTAACAAGAAGAATGGATTTTGATACGGTTTTTATCGTCTTTAGCAGACTTATTGCGATAGGTTTATGGGTATAAAGTATTAATATTTTACTTAGATATAGCACGGATATCCTGTTTTAATTAGTGTGTAGATTGAACGGGCGGGTCGCTAGAATCAAATAATTAAAAAATCAGCACAGCGTTGACGGGCCGCTAAACTAAAAACAAATTGCGTATCATCTACTCCTTAAAATTTCCATAAGTGTTAATAGAACTGTGATTCGAGAATTTAATGGCGACGCATATAAATATCGCGAGAGTTGCAAAATTACTTTTATGGCCAGTTTCACATTATTTACTGTACATAACCAGTTACTGACGTCAATGGCAAAGGAGCAGGTTCCAAATTAAAATACCGTCTACCTAATGTTTTTGTTTTTAGTAGATTACTTTTGTATAATGCGAACATAAAAAAGCAAAAAATTTAGTTCGTCGATATTATTATAATTAACGCAAGTTATAAAAAAAGTGATCAATACGAAATCAAATTAATTATTGTTTTAACTAGCAAACAAGTGCTTGTAAAAAAGGAAGTGTTTGGTTCTAAAGAATGATCTCCGTTCATTAAATGTCGATCTCATTTTCTTTCAAATAGGCAAAGGAATCGATATCGAGGATCGTGTGGTGCCGGACGTAAAGAATAACACCACCCCATTTCTTCCCGTGGGTGTCGTAAAAGGCGACTAAGGGACTTACTAGAGAATGGGCAGCAGCGTTCTCTATGCATTTTACCACCATACTGCGATCGCCAACCCGCCTGCCAAGCGTGGCGATTATGGCAAAGCCCCCCAAATTGGGGGAGGCCTAAGTCCAGCAGTGGACGTCTTACGGCTGAAATGATGAGGCAAAGGAAAACTGTTGATGTAAGATCCATTTCCATTTTATTTTCATGATTATCAGCTGTGTCCCACTGCACGACAAAAGCCTCCTGTCAGGGTCGCGGAATTGTTTCAAAGGGTTCCCGTGGACCCGGCATAGGCAACTGAAGGAACACGGGTGGGCTTTAGTCAGTAAAAGTTTGACACGCCCTTCCGCTCCACCCAGAGCGGGAGTCGTTATTTTATGATTTCTCACCATCCCATGACCACTCATCCTGAAAGAATTTCCCGAGTAGTACATTCCTGAGGAAATTGTTCACAAAACAAAAAAAAGGGGGCAAAAGCCTCCCTTATATCCTCCTCCCTACAATATTTTAGAAAAGAGTGGCAGTCGTCCTGCTATCTCCTCCTTGGCCTGTCGCGTTGCCGCCTGTTGCTGTTTGGGACCCCTGTGTGATTGTTTTTTTAGCCTAAGCTCCTCAGGTATGCGACAGATGTGGCCAACAAAGTTTTATTTAAGCTTGGCAGCCGTGGGACCTGTATCAGTATGAGTTTTGGAACACAATATCGACTTCTATGCGATATGTTAGTTTTACTCCTAAAATCCATTGCTTCCTGACATACCTCAAGTGCGGAGTTTTAGTCCTCTCTGGCGTAAAACGATACCCTACTAATATTTGAAATCGCTATTAATTTTCAAGCGTTGTTATGAAGAGCTTCGTAAAAAGTGACTGCCCCTGCTTAACCCCTTTTGATAGGAAATAATGGTCCTACGGTATTCATTTGTATTCCTGCAGTGCTGTTTTGGTAGGTATATTTTTTGTAGTAAATTAGTGTAGTAAAAAAGATACTGAACGTAGCGTCAGTATCTTCTTTCTCTAAAACCTGATTGAGGGTCAGTAAATGCCGCTGCCATGGCAGAATTCCAGCCTGCTCGGTAGGTTGGTGATGATCAAGTTTGTATTTTTTGACGTTATATGGGTTTTACCTGAATTTCAGAAATTTTATTTATTTATAAAATTCAGGCAAATAATTGTACCTACAGTAGTTTTTTCATGTGCCGTGTGGTGCCGGACGTAAAGAATAACACCCACGACACCCACGGGAAGAAATGGGGTGGCCCATTTCTTCTCGTGGGTGTCGTAAAAGGCGACTAAGGGACTTACTAGAGAATGGGCAACAGCGTTTTCTATGCATTTTACCACCATACTGCGATCGCCAACCCGCCTGCCAAGCGTGGCGATTATGCAAAGCCCCCCAAATTGGGGGAGGCCTAAGTCCAGCAGTGGACGTCTTACGGCTGAAATGATGATGATGATGATGAGTTTTTTCATAAATTTCGTGTATGTTGATAATTCTAATCTTCACATCGTAAATAGTGTAAGCATGAATTTGTGTAAGATCGATAACAATATTTTTCCACATCCTTCATAGACTGCAAAAACAAACGCCTTATCAGTGTTTTAAGGCCCTAGTTAATAAATAGGCTATTGTTATACCTATTTTATTACCTACATATTAAGTATTTAATAAATATCCGGTGTTTCATAAAACTTGCGTGAATCAGAATTAATTAAAATATAGCAAGCATGATCACACAGTCAGAATGACGCTGAAATGTTTCCAAGAATATTCTTTTTCTTGTCGTGGCCAGACTTACTGGTGGGTAATACCACTAATAGTCGGTATGACGAAAAAGGTAGACATTCATGTAACAATCTTAACTCCAAAAGCACTGACAACCTAAAACTGTTTAGGGTAGAGCCTTCTATTTTTGTTATTGAAGAGTTTTTACCTAAACTTAGAGCAGAACCCTAAATGGTTCTCTGACGTCGGTAGCCTTTACGGGTTCTGAGTATTCACAACTACATGGCATGACTCCATATCTACTATGAATGACAATCAGCCACAAGTAGGTCCACATTCAAGAGAGGCGGATCTACATTCACAACGGAATGTAACTACATCTCTGACACAAATAAATGAGGATTCAGAACTAAATAATGAATCATATTTAAAAAGAAAGCAGGATGCACCGGACAATGGTGAAAGGGCGCTTTTGTGAATCAGTCAAATTAATGATGAATTCGATCCACTTTTCAGATTGTCAATTGAAAGTGTTAAGCGGAGAGAAGAAACATTTACTCCACAAGATTATTAACAAAAGCGGATACAGGTCTAAATCTGGTTTACATATAAATGGAGCTTGTCCATATTAATCAATACCACAGTAAGGTCCCATTATGCCAAGAAACAAATGAAGATCTTTTAGATATGAAGCAATTTTTAGAAGACACTCGTACTCAATCAGATATTATACAGCCCTAGAGTACAGTTTCCAAGATATATATGCGGTTGACATTTATAGCCTTCATAGGTGGGCGAGGCGATTAAGTGTACAATATAACTGTGAGGACCCCATAGCGAATTAATTGCGCTATCAATATGCGAGAGGTAATACGAGGGTCCTCCTGTACCAAGAAGTCGGTGAAACATAAATAGATGAGACCTCCATGATTCAATAGATCACTTGAAGTATGTTTTATTATTGTTTTGTGCTTCGTTTTGTACCACCTATTAAAATGTATCCTGTATGAATTACAACATTTCACAGACAATACGAAAACATCCGTTATAAAAATTAAGTCTTAGAAAAACCAAAAGGAAAAAGTGGGAAACCCCATTTGAACAAAGGGAGGAAAATTAGTCATAGCCAGTGTTTCATCTGAAGTAAAACAATGTGGACATAATATTTCTTTTTGGTAGACACATGTAATAAGCGGAGTCACTTGCGGGACCTACGTGTGTCCGACTTCACAGATTTAGTCGCAATTAAGGCGGTTACATGTTGTTAGCAATTCCAGAAAAGGCGCGTCATTTCTATTTATAACTGCCGGGAGTCGGGATACGTTCATTTGCTTATTGTTAAACATTTTGTAAACTTAGCAGGTAAACCTAAAATAAACAAGTACCATTTTGGTAATATACACGTACAGTTACAATTAGTTGTTAACATATTATTATTTTTTGGATACTAACTGCTTAACTACTAACTTACAATAGATTACACGTATTATGAAAGACGTAATCTTTATTTAAACTCAATTATAAAGAATCAGGTGGCTAACGTTGCTGTTAACATAACGTTTTTTTTTATGCGCATCGATGTCCCTGACCTGAGTATGACTAAGTTTTGGACGCAGGAAATGGTTTCGAGGAAGACTAATTCGTTCCTATAACGATTTCACCAACTGAAAACCCACATATTGCATTCTTGGTAGAAACCTATTCACTCCACGCCTTTTGAAGAACAATAGTGTAATAAAATAACACTATGCAAGCCCTATAGAGATCTACCTTGTGTTTGTATTCTTAGAAAAAATTTGGAAGTTTTCCTGAAAGCGATTTCGACAACTTTTTCAATTATTGTCCTCATTTGGATGAAGTCTGCAGATTATGGCGAGTTATGCAACATTCATCGATAAAACCAAACCACAAAGAATAAAAAAGTTTTATTTAATATATTTATTTTATCACATCACTTGTTGCTGTCAGTAGGTACCTACTAATAGCAACAAGTTAGTTCTTCGTGGTTTGGGTTTATCTGTAAAAGTTTTATTTCATAAATTCAAACCTTTTTGTTCTTCGTGTTCGTGATCTGTGAACGTTGCTTATTATGCCCAAGATTATGCCATAATCTGCAGACTTCTTCCGAATGAAGATAGTTAAATGTCTCATTGAAGTTGTTGAAATAATTTTTAGGAAAACTTCCTCTATTTTTTCGAAGTATAATTTAATAGTCTGACAGATGCATCTAACTTAAATTCCTAATCTGAGCCACGTAATTAATGCACTGTGGTCGGATTGAATTACATATTTAAATATTTAAAAAACCGGCCAAGTGCGAGTCGGACTCGCGCACCGAGGGTTCCGTACAAACCTGTAGGTATAAAGTTTAAAATTTTATTTTATTTTTTATTATATGATGTAATTAAAAATTTACGGTTTTCGCAATTTTTCCTTTATCTGTGCTATAAGACGTTGCTTCGTACCAAATTTCAAAATTCTAGATCGACTGGAAGCACCCTTTAGGTTTTGATTCCCTTGCGAGTTTCGAAAATTTGCGGAAATTTGCGGCATAAACGGCTATATCTTTTGATTGCGTGAGTTTAGAAGTTTGATTTTTTCACAGCTCCAAGAGACAGTAGACTTGAGTATTTGAGAATTTCAGCTTGATACCTCCACGCGTTCCTGAGAAAAAGGGTCTTGACAGACGGACGGACGGACGGACGGACGGACAACAAAGTGATCCTATAAGGGTTCCGCTTTTTCCTTTTGAGGTGCGGAACCCTAAAAACAGACATATCAACTGCAAAACTGCTGATTGAATAATATATGAGTTTTGCATTTTAACTGCCATGAAACGTAACTTATTGACAATGCCAACGAGTAGATAAAATAATCTTTAAGCAGATTTCAGATTATCTGCAATCTGTATAACTAATTTCGTTAACATACATATTTATGTATTGTAAATTAACTAGATTTTTTGACATTCTCATGTATCATATTTCGGTGTTCAAATCTTTGCTTTGATCTTATCTGTGAGGTTACAAAACTGGTGACGTTAGATATAGATTATTGATAAATTTACAAAACTGAGATTATGAATTCGAGAGTGAATTTGATAGCAGCCCATAGACAGACGTCGTCAATGTTTACGGCTTCAATTTCTAGAAAGTTCTAAACTATGTCAAATATTTTCCCCTATTTGAATAGATTGTTTTAAATTTTAGTCAATTCACACCTAATAAGAATTGAAGATCTCGTCAAGCAAAGCATGAAACGGACGGAACCAAGGCAGACAAGAATGACAAAATTACAAGTCAGTGCTCTATCTGAAAAAATGTTTCAAATGAGATTCCTAGAATGAGCATAGTGCGACAACGGATGTAGACAACGTGTAGTTGGAATACATTGTCTTAATATTTTTTGTGGAATACATTGAACCCGAGTGTGCTCTGCGCGACCCCGTCGGTTTAAGGACTGACATGCACTCTCGGACAACAAAGCGACACTTTAATTTAATGCGACAAAATCTCCACGTGTATAAACAGGTATATTTGCTTTTGTAATGAAAAATTTAGTGTATAAAACCTGCTTTTTAACATTTATTTGATTTCCTAGTTAGCATTCTACCGGTCTAGTCTAGGTTTCATAGTACGTGTTAAAAATTAGTCGCAGATTGCGGCGACACGTCGCAGCTGTATCCAGCAACGTACGACTGGTCGTCAGCTAAGCGCATGGTGATCAGACAGGGACCACTGATCGCGGAGGTGGCGCAGTAGGTACACGACTCGACTCGCTGGATGACCGGTCCATGGCCGAGGTTGCGTTGAATATGCAGCATCACAAACCACGTTAAATATTAATAGGAGCTTCATAAAATAATACATGGGGGACAATCAGAGCGATAATCGAATGTAGATATGAAATGGGAATGTAGATGGGGCGGTTGACCTGCCTGCCCTGCGCCGGCGCACCGATCTATGTAGTTTGGGATTCCGCAGGAAGTGAGGAGGAAAAACCTTGGTGTTATTGAAATCGTTATTGTGACATTTTGTCATGATTATTGTACTACTCGATTGAACAATTTCTATCATATTTTAGAAAATAGATATTATATTATTATATTTCGATGAAACGGATTGTTAAGCTTAGCTTTTTCTTTCTTTGATCTGCGTTCGGTATCGCATGTTGTTCATCAAACGATCATTTATGTTCATTTAGATTCGGGTAAAATCTAGGTAAAATTAACACCTATAAATGTGTACTCTTCACAACATCTCTGCATATATTTGTACAAATCCAGTAAATATAAAACAGCTTGAACTTTGTGCACATACAAAATGCTTAGACATTGTTGTTAGGACTTTGTATTTTATTATTAAGGCACTGCTCATTGTAAGCACTATCATATTTTCTTACTTCTGAAGCTGGTTTCCAGAATTACAAGATGCTTCTTGTATGACGATCAATGACAATTATTAAAGCTTTTTTATTGATTCCAATTAAATATAACATTAACAACAACTTTATGCATATTTACAGCCAAAAAAACCGGCCAAGTGCGAGTAGGACTCGCGCACCGAGGGTTCCGTACAAACCTTCAGGTATTCACGGTTTATGCATAAGGTTTGAAATTAAATGTTTTTTTTTTTAATTTTTATATTTGAGTTGATTGAATGAAAGGTAAATTGTGGTTTACGATTTATGACGTATTAAAAAAAAACTACTTACTATATCTCGTTCAAACCAATTTTCGGTGGAAGTTTACATGATAATGTACATCATATATTTTTTTAGTTTTATCATTCCCTTATTTTAGAAGTTACGGGGGGGGGGACACATTTTACCACTTTGGAAGTGTCTCTCGCGCAAACTATTCGGTTTAGAAAAAATGATATTAGAAACCTCAATGTCATTTTTGAAGACCTATCCATAGATACCCCACACGTATGGGTTTGATGAAATTTTTTTTTTTTGAGTTTCTGTTCTATGTATGGGGAACCCCAAATATTATTGTTTTTTTTCTATTTTTGTATGAAAATCTTAATGCGGTTTACAGAATACATCTACTTACCAAGTTTCAACAGCATAGCTCTTATAGTTTCGGAAAAAAGTGGCTGTGACATACTCGGACAGACAGACATGACGAATCTATAAGGGTTCCATTTTTTGCCATTTGGCAACGGAACCCTAAAAACGAGATAAGAATAGACTATAAAATAAAGTCTGTCATTTCACGAGTTGACCAGTAGCCCAAAAGAATGAGGGCGAACACAGAATACTGATGAAAACTTGCGCTTTCAGAGAAAGTTATACAAAGGTAAATAACCTTTGGGGTTGGTTCTTTCAAGAAAAGCTTCTTGTTTTTCAAACATTCCGTGGTACTCGTATAATGTCTCCAGATCTACGTAATTTTGAATGATAGGTATTAACCTGGTTTTATCTACATATTTCAGAGTTCAAGAAACTATGTATTTCTCATAAGAATATATTTCAATGTACAAGCAGTCTCACTACAATATTTAATGGCGACGAAAATTGAGTAGCCATTCGTTCTTCCGACAGGAGTCAGCGATCGAAAGGTCATGGAAGACCACCGGTCACAGTATCCATAATTCATTGAAGAACTTAAAATAAAACACATAAATGATTTGTTAATACGACAACAATAAATAATATATGTACTTCTCCATTTAAGAGTAAATGCTTCCTTAGTAAATTCGATGTCTCGAAACATTGATCATCACAGTAGGAACAACATGGTTTTTTCATATACATATCTATGACGCAAAGGAACTACGTCAAACATGGAAGTTTTAACTAATTCAAAATAGGCATTTGCAAGCTCATACTCCTTTCATGAGAATAAACTATGGTATTTTATCAAATTGCGAATGAGTCTCCTAAATGATAATGTTTTCAAAACACAATAATTAAGTAGCAACCTAGCAAACGCTAGAGTTAGTATAATAATTGTTATATAAGTAGGATTTACGATTCCAAAAGATTGGTTAATTGAACAATTATGTCTCTGAGTATAATCGTATGTCACTTTTGCCTGAAACTTTTAATAACAGCGATGTCAGATGTCAACAGTACTCATTCAGCCAATGAAGGCGACCTAATTAATTTATCGAGCTAATTAATTTATTATCCAAACCATTCCAACTATTTCAAATTATATTAAAACACAACGAAGCTATTATAAAGTAGATTATCTAAAATATCTTGGCAGAAGGCAGTTTTAAAATTTTATTTAATTTTTATTAATAGTCAAATATACAATCTAACTAAATTATCTAGGTATCTACATAGAATCAGTATGTTTGTTTGATAAAGAGATTAATAAATCAAAACTAACGGTTTTGTTATTATAAAGTTGCAACCAGTTGAAGGTTATATTATTATGACCCTGTAGGTACCACAGTTATTACGTCACCAAAATATCATCAATGTCACCCAAATATTAAACTCGCTTCCTCATCACTTACGTCACTTGCACAGTAATACTAACAACGGTAGGTTATTTTCAACTAAAACGACAAGTTCTAAGATAAAATTCTCTGCAGGAGAGTCTAAGGTGTCTCCTAAGTAGCCATCGGAAAAAACCGCGATATCCGCAGTAGTATTCGAATTGTACAACCTAATTTAGCGGTATGATATTCTAAAAAGATACACTATCCCATAGCAGACCACAGCAGGAGACAGTGCTCTCCCAAGGCGCAACAGAAAACATCCTGAATTCCAATATGGACGTCAATGCTGTTATAATAACCACGCACTGACGAACGCACACAAGGTAGCATACCTTAGCAGTCAGAACCAAAATCACTAAAAAAATATTTAAAAGAAGCTCCAACTAAATACTTCTGCCACCCACAGCGGAGTCTCCCAAGAAGCCACTGAAAATATAGCATTTAAAATTACCCATTTCATAGCCGTCGCTCTAACAAAAATAACTGGGAAATCACTTTATTTTTTTGGTAAAAATAAAAGTCGCTGTTTACAGTAATGAACAATGTAATATTTTTTTTTTCTATGAGTGCAGGCAACTGTGCAGTGGTCATAGGGTATTTAAAGTTAAGTTATAAAAACATTAAAAACGTATTTATATGTTAACAAAGTCGTCAAAATATGTTAAGAAAGCTGATATTATCTCCGAACCATAAGGTAAGTGCAAAAAAATACCATAATGACGGAAAGAAAGAAAGAAAGCATTTATTTGTCAGAATATTGTACAAAGTTGTTATCTGGAAAGGACAACTCCCGGCGTCGTCCTAACTAAATCGTCTTTTTACACGCACGACTTTTTGACTTTAATCACAAGAACAACAGCCACACCCACGCAAGGAATAGCTGAACAGCAGTTATTAATATCTATTCTATCAGTTCTATTTAAGGAATGCCATTCCCTTTAAAGTATATACTTGTGTATTGTCGTAGAGTAACGGAGATGATTGTGTTGTGATTGTAGTGAGTACCGCATGATGCGCGAGCGGCGCACGAACTCATTGCGCCGTGATTGATTCGACCATCCGCTCACCACCCACGCAACGCACACGACTCTATATTGTTCTCTTTAAACGACAAGTCATTTTGACGTGAATAAAGATAGTACTAGACTGGTACCAGTAAAAATTAGTGAAATATTGTTGCAATAACTCATAATCATTGTTAATACGAAAAAACCTTCGTATGAGTAGATTTCCTGTAAATCTTCTGGTTAAAATTACTTTGCAGAAGAGATCGCATTGGGTATATTGTTCTCTTTAAACGACCAGTGATTTTGATGTGAGTAACGATAGTAGGAACTTGACTGATATTTTTTTGGGTACCAGTAGAAATTAGTGAAATAGTTTTTTAATAGCTCATCACCATTGGTAATATGAAAAAGAACTCCGTAGACGTAGATTTTCTGTTAATCTTATGGTTTCAATTACTTGGCATAAGAAGTGGCGTCACAATTGCAGGCTATTGATTTTTTTTTACGTCATTTGATGTACAATTGTACAAATGTATTGTCATTTGATGTGTAATTGTACAATTGTACATTGTACTCTTTAATATTAGTTGTCATGGCAATAATGACATTTGGTTTAAATAATGTAATATGTCTTATTTAAGAAATAATATTATTTATGTAGATTATTTTATAGATTATTTTATACTTTGTGAATGTGAGAACGTTGTAGGCCTTGTAGACTGTAGACAATTTTCTATCTTATTCAGTACCTGGTACTTGTTGACAGGCCTACACTGTCCTCCCATACTATTAACACTGTAATTTGAAACAATTGTAAAAACGAATTATTTTTAAAAGAGTAACCGTGGAGTTTCTTGCCGGCTCTTCTCCATAGGAACCAACTATTTGGAACCGTGCACCTAGCTTCTGACGTTTCATAAGTGCCCATGTAGGTTTATATGAAATAAAAATATTTTGATTTGATTTGATTTGATTTGATGATTTCCCACCCAAAAAAAGGGCTATTCAAGTTAAGATATTTTTAAATATTCCTTACTGAAAATATTGTTATTTTTTCATAAATGCTTGCATATGCATATGCTAAAATTTCATGGCATTATTCTCCTCGAAAAATACCTTTAATGTTATAGCAAACTAATTAAATGGGAAATCGTACTTATTAAGTACAGCAGAAATCTTTCAGAAACTATTATTACTATCAAGAAAGCTTCTTACTACATTCTTATTTATCTTTGATTAATTAAAACACGAATATCAGTAAGGTAAGCCTCATTACCGTGATGTAACATCACTATAATCTTACCGGACAGATAATTCAGTCGCAAACATTTTCACGTATCCAGCGAGTGTGCGAGCCGCCTACCTTAAACACGCAGCAGCGCCGTGCTCCACACAACGTTTCATATTAAAACTGAGAGCTTGTCACGCCCAATTATGATTTAACCCATGTTTAACCCCAATTGGTTAACGATCACTCATTTTCACTCAACGTTACATGATCACACCTCGTGGTCCAGATTTATTCATAAATAGAATGATTAGAGTAACTGGTTTTATCTTTTAAAACGGTCAAGACATCAGAGGGGCAATTCTCGTGATTTCAAAATGTTCACAGTCTGATCTCAGACTCAATCTGTCAAAAATATCTCGAGTTTCATACACTTTTGACAAGTTTATGACATTTAGTTGTCGCCGAGATAAGACTGCGACTAAATTATGAACGATTATTGGTATTCAGGACTTGAATAAAAGGATCGGTCGTTGCTCTGAAACGTATTTATTCAGTCTTTTCCTGTATACTTTACACAAATCTAATCTAATCTTGCAAGCGAAAAATCACCCTAAAATGTTATGCTAATTTCACGTCTTGACGTCTCTAAAATGAATTGCATATTTGATAACTTAAAATGCCTAAGTCATTGAAGAATCAGCTTCCGTCGCAAATAGCTTACTTATGTATTAAGTAAGCTATTTGCGACGGAAGCTGATTCTGCTGATCTAAAGAGCGGAATCCTACAGTCTAAGCTTAGTAATTTTTAACATAATTTTTATTTTTATAGTTTCGGCGCAATACCAATGGTTGGTAATGATAATTGATAACCTAATCCATAAATAACTTCAGCCTATTTCTATAATTAGCAGTAAGAAGTGACCGCGGGATTAACAGTTTCTACCGCGACGGTGCGTGGTGCGTTACATTGGTTTACTAGACTCTTACATACGAACGGCATGTTGCCAACGGCAGGTAACTGCAGCCGTTGACACGCGATGACGACGCTGATCTTTGAAAATGGCATGTCGCCGGCTACCGTCGTCACATTTCGACGGCAGCAGTTACTCTTGCCGTTGGCAACATCCCGCTCGTGTGTAAAAACAGCTCTAAGAGAATGTTACTGATTACAACATGTGCCTACTAGGTACATTGAAACGAGCAACACGTAAATTCTCTTATCGTCGGACATCAGAGCGTGTGTGCAAAGTACATAGCTTAATCCTAGGTTAGTACTAGCTTAGATACTAGTGATGTGCCTGATATCCGTATCCGCGGATATCCGAGGGAGGTTCCGTAAAATATCCGCCAAAAAAGTTACCTTATTAATTTTCAATACATAGATGAAATTCTATATAATGGTGATTAGTTAGCAATATGTAACATCTTAAATGTTTTCAAACTTCATTGACCTCAGACCCGCTTGAATTTCTGAAGGACTTCTCTATTCTCAATTTCTAATACTCAATGATGACGGAAAAGGGAGCGTCAAAAACACGTTATAAATATGTATATAGTGAGTTCAATCTCCGGACGCGAAAACAAAGAATAACAATCTGCCTTGAGAATATGCGAAGCAAGGCTAGCGCCACCTATTTTAATAGATAGAAACTATTATTGGGAGCAGAAACTGAGAGTGTTAAATTATGCCAATGACCGGTCAGTCTGAATATAATATGAACTCAAAGAAATAATATAAAAGCTTTGTTTTCTGAGAGTTCCCTCAGATTTTCATCTATAAAAATAAATCAAATTTAGGTAAGTGTCTGTGATTTCAAGTTAACAGATTTTCACTAAATGCATATGAAAGTACATACTTACATCATTTAATTTTTGTTTGTCTGTCTATTTGTTGCATCTCTGAAACGGGTGGATCGATTTTAACGGGACTTTCACTGGCATATAGTTGATATTATAAGAAGCAACATAGGCTTACTTTTTGTTCCGGGAGCACGTTCCCGTGGAATAATTTTCAATTTCCACACGGGCGAAGCCTCCCTAAATGTGTATGGGTAGATCAGATTCCCTCTCAACGAACATACATAATTTGAGAAACCAATGATGAAAGGTTTTACCTTTTGCGTGATCAGTGTCTGAATGTCAGCAAGTCAAATGAGGTAACCCCCATAACAATTAGTTTGAAGTTGTTTTGACGATTCGAAGACGAACGGAAATCATTATGCACGAATAAATAGAATATTCCACGTCAGGGGCCTGTGGCTAAGTAATGACAGACGTGTCGCTCGATCATCCAGGATAAGCTAGGATTATCACGGCCGGTCTGGGAATGGGTGTTCACCTTTACATACCATGACCCCTCCGTGCCTCGGAAAGCGCCCGGTCGTCGCACTCAGCGCTTCTTGTCCACATTCATTACGCGCACAGTCAAAGTGTGGAACTCCCTGCCCGCGTCTGTGTTCCCTTCCATATTTAACCTACCTACCTTCAAAACAAGAGTAACCAAGCACTTTTTAGGCTCGCTCGTTCTGCCATCAATCGCTCTCCATCAGGCGTGATCGAGATCAGGAACAGGCCCATACAGCAATTTAAAAAAAACCCGAATGTCTGTGACATCCAAATGGATCGTATTATCCAGTAACTGGGTTGTGGAAGTCAGATAGGGGGCTGTCCATAAATTACGTCGCACAAATTTCATGATTTTTACCCCCCCCCCCCCCCCCCGTCCTTGTCAATGCTAGTCACATTTGTGACACCCCCCCCTCCCTAGTGTGACGTCACATATTTTGCAATTTTACATCTTGAATTTATTTTTTCTTTCATAGTTCATATTTTGTGTTTTAGTAGTACTTTAAGTATGTATATTTAATTTTGAAATGTGATGTCACAAAATTTAGGGCCCCTTCTACCCCCTTGTCACACAATGTCACAATTCGTCGACCCCCTTAACGTGTGACGTAATTTATGGATGGCCCCTAGGCAATCGCTTCATGTAATAATACTGGTATTCAGCTGCATCACTGGAAACCGACCCCAACGTCGTTAGGAAAAGGCTAAACAGATGATAAATACCATTATTCTACGTTTGAGCAAAACGATAAATGTGACCTACACCCCACACCACAGTTCAGTAGGAGGCAGTGGCCCATAATTAATTAATTACAAGACAGTTACAACATTGCTTTATCTCTAATGTTCCATTACATCTTCACGTGACTACTGAACATCCATGTTCAGGCAATCACGAGTTCTACTGACGCGCATTTATGTGATCATAACTTTATAATTAGTCCTGTTTCCCATTAGATAACAATTAATTAGCTACTGTTTCATCTCGTTATCAAAGTGGCTAGTTTCACCTTAGATACTGACAACAGAAGTCTCGTGTAAACTGACTCTACGGAGACTGTTACTGACATGATATCTGTCAGTTGTACCCACATTGACATTGTATCTATTTACATAGTAATATTAATATAAATGTAACGACGTATCCCATTCCTGGTTACTTTCAAACAGCAACCTTTAATAAAAATCGATGTGAAAAAATCTCGATACTTATTTATTTTTGTATCATAAGTAGAGTTCGGATATTCAGATGCATATTCACCAAAGTTAAAATGTTGGCTAATATGGAATACGCATTTTTACCGTGTTGTGTGTTGTTTTAAATAACACATACCACCCTACACACATGTGTATTTGCATCTGGGGTTAAACATTAATTTTAAATAAATATGATGATCCAAGAAACCCGGCTTTAATAAAAAATACGAAGCCGCTTCCGTGCTTTCTCAGCTAAATAGTAACATTAGGTAAATATGCATCCGAATATCCGATCACTGATCATAAGTTACTGACCTTCCATAATCTAAAATGTCTTCTTTTCTCGAAACAACAGAAGTTCAAAAACCTTTACAGGAAAACTGAATTATTAACGCTTCTCTTATTCTGAGAGGTGATGCATCCCATCTGACATCAGACGTCACCGATTATACATTCCGGGCCTGCATAATGGAGCCACCGTGCATTTTATGTTTAAAGGTAACGAATAATGATAAGTCAGAGATTAAGTTTTTATGCACTTTTAAAGCTACTACACATACTAGTCATTATTTTATACCACTGTTCCAAATTTGAAAAACAGAAGAAAATCGGAATTTTGTCGTTCTTAAAAAAGCAACAAGATTTGTTAAGAGCATCATCAATAGTTATTTCATTATTTTTGTTTTGTTTTGCTGTTTGCATTAAAGGAGTATCGAAATAGTTTTCTTTTGTATTTTTTTTATCTATTCTGACGTTGAAATTATAGATGCTGCACCTGAAGTAGCCGTGCAAGCTGTCACTTCTTCAATCTGAGTCTAAGTCAGCGAAACGTAAGTGAACAATTTTATGTAAACAGTCTTTCAAAGAATTTGCCATCGATACCTAGACGGACGACTTAGTGCGACGTTGAAGACTACGAAACGGCACGACTAGATCAATTTATGGTTACCGCCAGCCTGCGTAATCGCCAACTGACTTCAGTACACGTACAAGAACAGAATCGAGACTTTTGTAAACTGAATTTTTGCGCTCGTACTGTTAGAACGAAATTCGAAGCACGTAACCTGAAACCTCCTAAGCCAGTCAATGGTTCCAAATTGACGCAAGCTCACAAATTGGCGCAACTACAGTTTGCATGCGAACATTTCCATTGGACTCAACGTAAATACAGCCGAGTCCTTTTTACAAATAAAAATAATAGTAAGTGGAATGGCAATGATGAACATAGGAAAGCCTACCAAAGACAGGGAGAACGTTACTGCGGAGGATCATGGACACTCCGGGGCAGATTTTCCACTTAAAGAAAACCCCTTGAGGTCCTAAAGTTGTGACGAGACCACACAACGGTTGCCACCACTAAATAGCGACCGATACATTCATCAATACCTAGAAGCTCATGTGTTGCCATATGCTGAATGTTTGGATTGCCAGGATTTCATTATTAGGCATGAAAATGAAAGGACGCCACTGCAAGTGGCGTATTGTTCAATAACGCTTGCATGACAGTAGTATCGCAGTAATCGAATGGCCAGCAAGAAGTCCTGATATAACTCTAGTAGAACACTTATGGCATCTGCTGCATTTGCGTGCTCGAGCTAGCCAACCAGCTCCTGAAACTGTGGAGGAGCCAAAAACGTTGGTCTTGGAAGCATTGGAGAACATTCCACAGCACGTCATTGTGACATGAATGAATTCCATGAACCGCATGAGCATGACGGCGTCGGACATTCAACTTGCTTGGATTTACAATTATTTAAAAAGATAGACCTTTAAACAAAAATATGCAGGGTGGATTGATTTAGGTGTCCGGGAGTGTATTATTGGTAATACATTCAAGTATACGATCCTTGTAAGAGGTATTCCTTATGTATTATACTGTCAGAAGGAAAATATACGACTGAATTAAGCATATTCGTGAACAGAAACACCTGAAAAAAATTAAAAACTTTAGGCATCTACTTAAAGTTCCCAAAAAGCGAGGATTAAATTCGTCATTTTCCTTATAGTATGAAAATCTCCCAAGTTTAGTGAGTTTCCTGTACTCAGGTACTTCTGCAAAAACTACGTGAGTTTTATTGCTTTTCTAATAAAATTGTTCAGAATCGGGACAACAACTGAAGCAACCAAATGCGTCACATTGAGCCTAAACAACATATTCTTTGTTCAAGATGATGTTATTCCAGATCTTTCTTCATTTTAAATTTTATAAGGAGCGGCTACCTGTCTGACCGCCACAAACCAGCTACAAGGGTAATACAATTCTCCTTGGGAAGACTGGTTATCTGACTTTCGGGCTTCTGTCAACCCGTAACAACTGCCACCACGATCCACGTATGACAGTCAGGATTTGTGACATTTATTTCTAATGCGAATTGAAGAGCAAACCTTGTAAAATTGAAATTGGTTCGATGCAACTTTACTTCATTATTATTATGAAAATGTTCCAAGAACCCAAGGCATAGTTCAAAATAATTGTAGCCCTAGAATTTTTGTTCCAAGGTATGCTGAAACGCAATTGATATCGACATATTTTTCCTTATCGCAGATTTTCCTCGTCGGTAATGCGTATGTATTTGCAAAAGGGACCGCGGCTGTCAACATGTCAACATTGATGAAAGCAAACACGGTCCAATGGTCAGGATCAATAATGCATCTTCTGAATAATGCATAGACATCGGTCAGAAGACTGTTTGCCCGTCTGCATTTTTTATATGATCCCGAACGATGGTGCATTGCCCTCTGCCCTAAAGTTGGAGATGAGCCAACCTACGAACATCAGAGGGTAATCTGCGTAACACTCTGACAGTAGGTATGGCTTTGATGTTGACAGTTCAGAGGCATTCATTGCGTTATTTACGTTGCTGAACAAACAAATTTTCGAACATATGAAGCAATGTATTGGCAATATCGCAATTAGGGTCCAAATAATGTGGAACAACAAGGCATTGTCAACGGTAAACTTTATCCTGATTGCAGATTCGAATAGAATGTTCTAGTCCATAGCTCATCAATAAACTTGAGAAATTAACTTAACAGCTTTACAATAAATGCCTGCGTCACAAGTACGTCACTAAGGTTAAATTTATTACCGATTAGTTGTAACTACCAGATGATTAGAGCACATTAAAACACTTTCACAGCGACTTTGCGGTTCGTGACAAATGGAAAAACCTTGTGATTTCGTCTACGATGTTATTTCTATCTAGTAAAGAAGCTAAGAATAAGGATAATCTCAAGCGAAATTCCAAGTAGATTATTAATAATCAATTAAAAATTGATCAGCACGCCCGCCTACTGAAACTAATGAACTGACACACTTGGGTTTGTCACGTACGCTACGAGCAAATTGGTTTTAAAAATATCCTATCACCTGTTAATGAGAGCAACAATCATAAAAATCACACTGGCCCTAATGTGCATCGGCAATAAATTAATAACCGCAAACAAAATTGATGTCATTACATATTGTCATTAGCTGTGCAGTGACGTAGGTGTAACAAAATATGGACCATTCTATGCAACACTGAACACTTTTGTATAAACTTTTCGGGGTTTTCGAGAGTTCAACAAATTGCATGCAGTGTGAAGAAAACATCAAGTTTAAAATAACATTTTCCTTTCCTCTTGTGATGTAAATAAATGCAAACATTCACATCAAGCTAGGTGTTTAAATCGAACGTTGACTCGGGAATTTTATATAAATTCGTTAATCTGATTATAGAATATTTCCAATAAATCACAATAAACTTGCATATAATGTGTTCAAAGTGGAGGACGAAGTTTTGTTCTTTGATGTTTCACGAATACGTCACCCAATTCAACATATGATGTTTTCTTAAAATATTGCAGCTCGTAAATTACCTACCAGAGGGGTAATTCTGTAACACATACTGTATATTTAAATTAGAGTTTATTTTTTATTTTATGTTTTCTTTTCTACTATAACACATGTTGTCTACATCTCCTTTTGTCTTCTCTCCTATATTCTGGAAGAGATTTCTGTAAAAGCATTACCTATACGTATTTTTCTGTTACTTTCTTCTTGTCTGTTTATATGTGCATAAATGATTAAATAAATATATACAAGTATGAATGACTGTCATTTGACAGTTCAACAACATCCATTCAATTATTTACGTTGATGAGTTAATTTTAAGAGTCGAATTTATGAAGCATAGTTTAGCAATATTTTGAAAAATGATTCAGATTGAGATTGATTAGTGTGTTACGAAATAAGTGTGCTGTTTTACCCAAAACATTATACATCTGTTCGCCATACAAAAAATTTACCACAATGGAAAAAAAGAATAATTTTAATGAAAGGAACAGTAATAATAATAACTCCGTTTTTTTTTTCAATCGAATCGAAATTCTTGATGACTTAATTGGCTTGTTATTGTATGATTCCATCAGGCATTAAGTTAGGGCACGCGCCCACGGTTACATGGCCTAGGGCCTACGTGACTGCGGACAGGGCACGTAGCTCACGCACCTACCTAGCCCTAATCGATTCACATTCAGAATCGATTTGATGACCAGATTCTTAATTATGATGACTAACCATTTGACTAACTATAGAATATTTTTATGTTTGTGTAACGTGTTGACGATTTTTTTTTAAATAAATAAAGGTAGGGAAAGATACCGAAAGAGTCGTTAGGAAAGTCGTAAGTTTAGGTTAATATTGTGTAATCTTAACAATGTCAAAGAATATACTACTTTTATGCATTGATTTGGGTACATTGCAGAATGAAAGATCACATAATCGCCTATGCTGGTATCATTTCAAGCGATTGTATACTTTAGAATCTTATTTTGGAGCTTTCAACTATGATTGTTCACAATTTTCACGCCAGTGTATCCTTTTGCCATTATTTCTCATGCCCCTAGCTAGGACGTGCTACACAGTTCTAACTAAATAAATACTTACTGGACCAGATAATAAATCGAAATAAGTAAAAGTAGGTATCTACTTCACTTCTATACTATATAATATTTCAAATCCGCAGAGTTCGTTAGGTTGGACGCGTTAATCTCAGGAACTACTGGTTCAAATAGAAAAATATTTAAGTGTTGGATAGCCGGGGAAGGCTTTGTAACATCACGCTAGAACCCTTAGGAGGCGAACAAAAAGAAAAAAATCGGCCAAGTGCGAGTCAGACTCGCGCACCGAGGGTTCCGTACAAACCTGTAGGTATAAAGTTTAAAATTTTAAAAAATATTTTTATTATATGATGTTACTAAAAATTTACAGTTTTCACAATTTTTCCTTTATCTGTGCGACGTTGCTTCGTACCAAATTTCAAAATTCTAGATCGACTGGAAGTACCCTTTAGGTTTTGATTCCTTTTCGAGTTTCGAAATTTTGCGGCATAAACGGCTATATCTTTTGATTGCGTTAGCTTAGAAGTTTGATTTTTTCACAGCTCTAAGGGACAGTAGACTTGAGTATTTTATATAAATTTCAGCTTGATACCTACACGCGTTCCTGATAAAAAGGGTCTTGACAGACGGACGGACAGACGGACGGACGGACGGATGGACGGACGGACAACAAAGTGATCCTATAAGAGTTCCGCTTTTTCCTTTTGAGGTGCGGAACCCTAAAAATGACACGAATACGAAGTACCTACTCGCACGGGTATACGATTCGATGTGCGGAAATCGCGGACAGAAGTTAGTAATAAATAAGTAAACATTTTATTTCACTTCCACAAAGTTGCCTCCACCATTATGAAGATTTTAACAACTAAATAAATTGTTTGTGTGAGACACCTGACACACAGATTACCAGCAAAAAACAAAAGATAATACGAGTCTATGGAAATCTGGTTAATTTTGTACTGACTTTCTGGTAATGAAATATGACCAAGGATCGTATGGTATATGTAGAACCAACCACCTATGTGGGTATGGACGAAATTCGACATAACTGAAAGAACAAGCCACTCTCGGGCAAAACGTGACTAAATTATTTTCTAGATATTTTTGACCGAATTTGTAACCAGCCATTTAGATGACCATAGTTAGCTGCCCTAAGTGACTATCAATCACAACGCGAATCATTTTGAAAGATTTTTCCAATTCATTGCTTCATATGTTCGAAAAAAGATATCATTTATTTCGTACACAAAAATTTAAGTACTAGTGGACTGACATTTTTGCTGACTGGGCTAGTTTCCGACATCGCACCTTGCAAATTTTATTTAATTTACATTTTACTGTTTCCTTCTGTATATTCTTTTAGTCAGTGCTAAATAAATGCATTTCCTTTCTTCTTACCCATCGTTTACGATTTATGTACAATCTTTTTTTGTTACATAAATTGTATTAAACTCATGCCTTTCTTATGAAATGCAGAAACGCCTTTTTTGATATTGTTATTTATTGCATAAACGGTAATAAATACCTGAACGGTAATAAATACCTGAATAGAAAAAATACATTAATAGTATGGTAATTTTAATATTATTTTATTGGAATACAACAAAATAAAATAACACATAAGGCCGTGTTTATTATGTTACGAGGCTGATAAAATAAAATCATTGACGTCAGTCGATGGGGATACATATTCAACAACAAATTAATTATAAAAGTTTAGTTGTATTATTAAACTAGCTGTCACCGCGGTTTTGTCCACATAACAATGTTTATTTTAAATTAAAAAATACCCGACTGCGCAAATCATTCGTTCGAGATCTTCTAATCCATATTTATACCTATTATAAATGGGAAAGTGTGTGTGTCTGTTTGTCCGTCTTTCACGGCAAAACGGAGCGACAAATTGACGTGATTTAAGTGGAGATAGATGAAGGGATGGAGAGTGACATAAGCTACTTTTAGTCTCTTTCTAACCCCCCACTTCCCTAAAATGGGGGTGGAACGCGCTAATCTCAAGAACTACTGGTCGGAATTGAAAAAATATTTTTGTGTTGGGTAACCCATTTATTGAAGAAGGCTATAGGCTATATAACATCACGCTACGGTTAAAAAGAGCGGAGCAGCAAACGAAAAATGGACGAAAACTGGCAAGCTGGGCACGGGAGCAAATATTTGACGCGGACGAAGTCGCGGGCAGAAGCTATTTAATAATAAAGACCTTTATTGCCTCCGACTGCATGAATATAATTTTCAGAGTAGTGGTGGCTCAGTGATATTGGCCCCGACTTACGAATCGCCGTGTGTGCGAACCCAGGCAAGCACTTTACTTTGTGTAAATAATTTCATCACCACAGCTCTCAAAAAGATGAAGGTAAACATCGTGAGGAAACCGTCATGTCCTAGAACCAAAAATTTCGCAAACATGTGACATCTACCAACCGCACTAGGCCCGAGTGATAGATTACGGCCCACTCCCTCTCACCGAGAGGGGGCCTGTGTCCCAGCAGTGGGAACGGTATAGGCTAATTATGAGAATTTTCTAATACATGCTTCATAACAATGGATTAGCAATTTCTTCCAAAATAATTCAGATTGTCATTGATAGTTTATTACGTAATTAAGGTGCTGGAAATTTTCAAATTTAAATTAATTTATTTGCATAACACAGATATACCAAGTGTGCGTTAACATGTGCAGTCAAATTATAAATGTTGTCATACCTACACTGATATACAAAAAACCCTTATCATACCTATATCCACGGGGCAAATCTCAAATGACGTAAGGGACGTTTAAATCCGTGTCCCTTACGACATTTGACATTTCCACTGTCGATATTGCTGTGATAAATTGAAGAGAGCTTTGCAGATGAAGCTCGTCTTCAGGCTCCCAGGAGCTTTGCTTACCTAACAGTTACTTACTATTAGTTATATTTTACGTTTCTATTTCTTATTCATTTTTTGTGTTCTCCTACCAAAGGATAAAATATTTTTTAGTAAGAGAGAGATAATGATCTCTAAGATTTACTCCACAAACATTGGTTTTGGGGAGGGCGGGGGTAATCTGTGTGACAGGGTTTCCTAGTGCAGATACCAGCGTCTCACAAATGATTTATACACATGTTGCAATCTTCGTAATTCTTAAGCCCCGTTGGTCTCGTGGTCGCAAGCGCGACTGCTGAGCGTGGGGTCCTGGGTTCGATTCCCGGGTCGGGCAAAGTGTTTCTGGGTTTTTCCATTAGGAATTTCTTAGTAGCAGCCCGGAGTTTGGAAGTTGGCGGTGTGATACCCCCGTGCCTCGGAAAGCACGTTAAGCTGTTGGTCCTACGCCTGATCTCTCTCCGGTCGTGTCGGATTGCCGTCCCATCGGACTATGAGAGTGAGGGAAGAGTGAGTGCTCCTATGTCTGCGCACACACTTGAGCACTATAATATCTCCCGCGCCGATGGCTAGTCTCCGTTGAGATTGGCCGCCGTGGCTGAAATTCGGTCTGGAGGACTATATATTATAATTCTTAAGGAGCCTGTGTGGAAGAGAAATAATATGATTATTTATTATTATTCTATAAGTACGTTGGCCAATGAGGAAAATTGGTAATTGGTAGAGTAGAAATCGAGTAGGTACCTGCTTACGTAGGTACTTGATGGGCAATAAAACCCGACACTTATGGGTAATACATTACATATTCCAATTATTCGAAGATCACGTAATAAGTATGCAGAAATTGATGTTTTATATATTCAAGAATCATGTCTAAGTGCCCACTGTAAGAATGTATTCATGAATCATACCCCAGTAAGTGCATATCTTAAAGTATCATTATCATTTCAGCCTAAGACGTCCACTGCCGAGCATATAGGCGTCTGGTCTGGTAGTGTCTGCTGTAAGGTTGCCTGTCCACCGTAGCGGAGATAGGCAGCGGAGCGGAGAAAGGGAGAAATAGTAACCAATAGGATTGCAATTGCTTGTCCACTAAAGAGGAGCGGGCAATCCTATTGGTTAATATCCGTTTCTCCGCTCCGCATTGTCGCTCCGCTCCAGTGGACAGGTAGCCTTAAGTGTGCATTGCTTATCTTTATATATATAATTCTACTGTACGTGTGTATGTCATTGAACTCCTCCTAAACCGTTGGACCGATTTGAATTATTTTTTTTTTTGTAGGCGTTTGGGTGGCACCCTGGATTAGTACTAGGGTAGTATACAGGGTGTGGCGTAAGTAGTGGTCCACCGTTCAGGATTCGATGAACCAGATAATTAACTATAACAATTAAAAATTTTAAAAAAATTTACCCATGGTGTTTTTTTTTTTACAAAAATCGCTGTTGGACTTGATGGTGTGTTAAAAATTGGGGTTAAAATTAGAGAAGAACCAACTTTTTCTTCAAAAGAGCTGAATTTACATTTTTAAAAAAAAACATAATTTATCATGATAGCTCTAGTATTCAGCAGTAATTAACAGAAATCAGAATGAAAAAATAATGGTTTTTGTTGAAACTACAAACAAATATGTAATAAAAGGTAGAAATTTCGTAAATAAAAGACAAAAATGAAATATTTTCGGAACCCTTGGGTAAAAATGGTTAAAAATTTTAATTGTTATAGTTAATTATCTGGTTCATTGAATCCTGAACGGTGGACCATTACTTACGCCACACCCACACCCTGTATATATAATTTTAAAGTGAAATTGCTTAAAAGCAGCATAATATCCCTACTTGATTATATTAGAAACCAACTCTTGAATACATACAGTTGTCTAAAAACATAGGTCAGTGTCCCTACCCAGTAAGGGTAACGCACAGCCAACTAAATCAGTGAATATCTCACAACAATTATTTGAATCTATCGTTTGAGTCATATCGAATTCATAAATATTTTCTAGAACGGTCGATGGTGAAGGAATTTTAATGACAAATCATTGACTCGAACACAGTCCTGACGTAGGCTTGTATAAAAAAAATGATATATAACTATCATAAAAAGGTTTGCATAAGGATAATATATCAACGTCATACTTAGATACAAAAAATATGATTTAATAGAAATGAAAAGAACAAAACTTCACACAAGTTCTAAAAATATCTGCATACACCCAGTTAACTACCTATATGATATAATGTTAGATGCATTAATATAAACTAAAACACCCATACTAATATTATAAATGGGAAAGTGTATGTCTGTTTGTGACGACGGATTGACGTGATTTTTTAAGTGGAGATAGTTGAAAGGATGGAGTGACATAGGCTACTTTTTGCCTCTTTCTAACCCCACACTTCCCTAAAATGGGGGGGGGTGGAATTTAACGCGAGCGAAGCTGCGGGCAAAAGCTAGTATCTAATAAATATCACCATCAATATTATACCCAAATGTTGTATTCCATACTCATCAATAAAAAAGTAACCGCGGTTAGTTTGTGGACCATCATTACATATCAAGACCCCTCGTGCCTCGGAAAGCACTTAATTTTTTGATCCCGGCTGTCAATTGTGGATCTTTGACCGTCGTTACGGGTCGTAAGGAGTACGAAAGTCTGGTAACCAGTCTTACCAAGTGGTATCGTTAATACCCAGTAACTGGGTTTTAAAGGTCAGATAGGCAGTCGCTTCATGTAAAATACTGGTATTCAGCTGCATCCGGTTAGACTGGAAGCTGACCCCAACATATTTGGAGAAAGGCTAAGCGTAAGCAGATGATGATGTAGACTTATCTGTAAAAATTTAAAATGTGGAGTGTTCGAAGCGCCTACGTAATGCCAATTTTAATTAATGAATTTACCGTGACTTAAAACATGTTTATGAAATTAGAAGATATGTAAACGATGCAGAATAATGCAAAATTTTAAGATATAAGCATAGATACATAGTGACGAATAATAACGATTAACTATACTATGACATAAATGATCAGTCGATCATACCTACTACGTTAGTAATAACTGAACAAAACCACCCTTCAGTCATTCCCTACCTAATAACTAGAGATCGGATATTCAGATGCATATTCACCTAAAGTTGAAATGTTGGCTAATATGGAATGTGCGTTTTTACCGTGTTTTGTGTGTTGTTTTAACTAACACATACCACCCAACACACATATGTATTTGCATCTGGGGAACATTGATTTTAAATAAATATGATGATCCAAGAAACCAGGCTTTAATAGAAAAATACGAAGCCGCTTCCGTGCTTTCACAGCTAAATAGTAACTTTTGGTAAATATGCATCCGAATATCCGATCACTGCTTATAACACACACATGACATAGATAATATCACGCCTGCATTACCCAAGAGTTTGGCAGAGGTTTACCTATGGAACACCCAAATTTTTCCAGTTCCAGCGTTGTTCGCATGACACAGTACGGCACGAGATAATTTAGCTTAGCGAGACACTTTAAGGTACGATGCGCCTGATCAAACAGTGATGGCTTGATACATTTGAAACATTGTTGCTTTTACGACGCTAATAGGCGCATACAGTAGCTACCGAAATCACACTCGGGTGCGGGACTTATACCTTGCTCACAGATAGACGTTTAACATAGTCTAAAGAAACTACGCATGCTTTTTAATAGATATCTTACCTAATAAGTTAGGATAGGATAAACTGAAAGAAAGCCATTCAAAACATTTTCAAAAGTTTTCAACAAGGTAAGTAGCTTTCTAATAGTTATTCTAATAATTGTATAGAAAAAATAAAAATAAATAAATTGACTGAGATCGTAATTAAATAAGATAAGATAAATGACCGAACCAACATATAATTTCTGTAATAAATTATAGTTTAAAAAAACTAAAAACACGCTTCCATTGAAAACCAAACTAAAAAGTACAAAATAATAGAAAAAAAGCGTGGGGTGCTTTTTAAGGTATTATTTTATTGATATCAGGCACCCCACGCTTTTTTTCTATTATTTTGTACTTTTTAGTTTGGTTTTCAATGGAAGCGTGTTTTTAGTTTTTTTAAACTATAATTTATTTTCTATTTTTTAGGGTGTTTCGAATTTTGAGACGTATGTCAGCGTAGTTTGTGTCAGTTTTTCTGCTGTCCTGGTAACCCTGGCAAGGATAATGGCACAAATTTATGAAATTATTGCATTGTCATCGGTCCTTGACAGGTGTGCAAATTTTGAATGAACTATAATTTTGAGACGTATGTCAGCGTAGTTTGTGACAGTTTTTCTGCTGTCCTGGTAACCCTGGCAAGGATAAAGGCACAAATTAGCTAGATTTTTACCGCTCGAACGCGTCACAGCCGTACGTCAACTAACTAACTAGCGCCCTCTAGCTGACAACATACAAAAGACGCTCAGGCAAGTGAAGCCTGTCCTGGTAATCCGGGCAAGGATAATGGCACAAATTTATGAAATTATTGCATTGTCATCGGTCCTTGACAGGTGTGCAAAGTTTGAATGAAATCTGGTCGTTTAAAGTGGGTCAAAATCGCGCTTTAAGGAGTCGGTTACAAACAAACATACTAACATACAAGAGAAGCTAATATATAAAGTGTGTAAAAAGTAAAGAAATGGCATTGATTTTCAACTGAATTTGCTTGAGGCTTGAGAGTACCTCATAACATTTTAGATTCGACCAGCACGTTGAATTGTTGGGTTGGACATAAAGGACAACCAACTTACGAACAAGCGAACTGAATCATCCAGTATGTACCTACAACCCCTTCTCACACCGCTTCTCTAGGCTAATTCCGCTTAAAATGGTTGCTATAGCCACTTATCGATAATTGCAACCTTATGCAGCAAGAATCTGTTACCTCTAGACGGTTGTGCAAGACATTTCTTAAAATCGTATAGTAGCAAAAAATAAGAGCGTTAAAAGTAGGAGTATTTTGTTAAAACATTTGGACAACTTAGCGTTATACAATTATAATCACGAAAAAACATCTATAAAAAAATATTATAGGCAAAAACACAAACACGTGAAACACACACGTTTCAAATTATTTACAAAAAAAAAACTTTTGCAGAGAATGTAATAATAATTTAGAAAAAAAATGTACTTGAGTAAGTATAAAAAATCGTAATTGTTGACAAGGATTTGTTACAGGCAAGGTATCTAAGCACAGTTGCGCATGGCGGCGTGCCAGTCATGAATGCGGCGCGCGCGCAGCGTCGCTCGACGCCCGGTAGGTATTTAGTAGTCGTACAATGCGATCACGTGACTCCATTGACGTCAATACTGACCTCTGCCAACGGCGGCAACGCGCCTGCCTCCTGCATGCTTATCTCACTCGAAATACCCTACATACACATAAAACGAACAATCACATTATTCCTCACATTTATTTAATAATAAGGTTATTAAAACCAGGTGTTGCATGGATTTATTGTTATTTTATTACTTTTAATACTGGTTTCCTGCAATATTGCGTGTGAATAAATAGCCATAGTTTTTTTTTAAATATACTTATAAGTAACAAGATTTTGATAGCGGCTTCGCCCGCGTGGAGGTCGAAAATTATCTCGCAGGAACGTACTACCAGGATAAAAAGTACCCTATGTGTTAAATCAGGTTACTAATACTAAACTATCTGACATCCAAATCCGTTGAGTACTTTTTGCGTAAAAGATTAACAAAAATCCTACATCCTCACAAACTTTCACATTTACAATATTAGTAGGATTAGAACTTGGAAAAGAGATATCGGAAATACATTAACACGGTAAACATTAGCGGTGGTGGAAAAGGCATTGTCCATACAAGGAAAAGAGGACTTTAGTTGTATATCAACTAAATTCCTTCTCTTTTCCTTGTTCATTGTGCATTATCTACTCAGGTATTTTCGTGCCTTTTTTTTGGCACCAGTCCCTCGGAAATGTTAAGCATTTTTTTTAGATTAAGCACTTCCTACCCACGGCAACATTAGCAATGAGAAATAAAATAAATAACTTATAAATTACATACATTATTCTACATTGATAAAAATACTACATTGTTCGTCGAGGGAAGAAAGTGACCAAACGAGGGTGTAGCTTGAGGCCCAATGGTCATCCCGGGCTTTGATACGAGTACCTACATACGAGTTGAAAATCGCACTTTCTTCCAAGTGATACATAGCGCTGTATACTAAACATATCTAAGAGGAAAACCCTCACAACACTAAAACCAACATTCAGCGATAATTTGTGATATTGGACTTATTTAATTAGATTGTAAAGACATTTAAATCAATGTTCAGCAAAAGTGAGTGGCCAGTATCATTTTACGTTTGTATTCTTTTTGTCTTTTGGCTTTAAACTACATTTTTTATAACTATAGTTTAATGCCAAAAGACAGGTTAGCTATACTTAACTGCCCTAATAAAAAAACCGGCCAAGTGCGAGTCGGACTCGCGCACCGAGGGTTCCGTACAAACCTGCAGGTCATCATCATCATCATTCGTCATCATCGTTTATGAAATGAAATGTTATTTTTTTTAATTTTTATATTTGTGTTGACTGAATGAAAGGTAAATTGTGGTTTACGATTTATGACGTATTAAAAAAAAAACTACTAACTAGATCTCGTTCAAACCAATTTTCGTTGGTAGTTTTCATGGTAATGTACATCATATATTTTTTTTAGTTTTATCATTCCCTTATTTTAGAAGTTACGGGGGGGGGGACACACATTTTACAACTTTGGAAGTGTCTCTCGCGCAAACTATTCAGTTTAGAAAAAAATGATATTAGAAACCTCAATTTTATTTTTAAAGACCTATCCATAGATACCCCACACGTAAGGGTTTGATGAAATTTTTTTTTTGTGTTTCAGTTCTATGTATGGGGAACCCCAAATATTATTGTTTTAAAAAAAAATGATATTAGAAACCTCAATATCATTTTTGAAGACCTATCCATAGATACCCCACACGTAAGGGTTTGATGAAAAAAAAAATTTTGAGTTTCAGTTCTATGTATGGGGAACCCCAAATATTATTGTTTTTTTTCTATTTTTGTGTGAAAATCTTAATGCGGTTCACTGAATACATCTACTTACCAAGTTTCAATAGCACAGCTCTTATAGTTTCGGAGAAAAGTGGCTGCGACATACTCGGACAGACAGACAGACAGACAGACAGACAGACATGGCGAATCTATAAGGGTTCCGTTTTTTGCCATTTGGCAACGGAACCCTAAAAAGACAGCATGTTTACAATTATTTTTTATTCACTTTTTCTGCCCGTTCAGCACGTAAACAATGGATTTTCATACAACTTTTCACGACAAACATTTGTACAGTCAGTTCAAAATTATCTAAACAACTGTGAAAAATATTAAGAATGTTTCAAAATGAAGTCAGTACACGACAACTGTACAATAGACATTTCGGCCGAAAGACGTCCACTACTGGACATAAAACCTCCCCCAATTTGAAGGGGTTTGCCATAATCGCCACGCTTGGCAGGTGGGTTGGTGATCCCATTCTCTAGTAAATCCCTTAGTCCTTTTACAACACCCACGGGAAGAAATGGAATGGTGATATTCTTTACGACCGTCACCACACTGATCAACGTACGACGACGGACAACAGTAATGCCGTACAATCTATCATATTAAAAAAAAAATTTAGTTATGTATTTTCCGAGCCCATGGGCGTACCCAGGTTCTGGGCCAGGGGGGGGCAAACCAGATTTATTATTATAAGCACTTGGTCAAATAAATAAACTTAAATTAAAATAGGTTTTAATTCTTTAAATATACAATACTTATTTTAAAAGTAACTTTCGACGGTTTGTGACGTCTTTCATGAAATAATCGCCCATAGCGTTAACAAATTTTCTATGTACACTGAGCATACAAACCCCATTTAATCTATTACAAACATGATCGATCTTAGCTACGTTTTTACGCGACTGAGTGTGCTGAATGACCTATCAAATGTAGTGGTGGAATAAGGTATTCATTGCCAGTAAAATTTCTAGAGCTCTCTTCACCTTCGGGTATAAAGATTCGAAGAAAAAGGAGTAGCCGACTCTTTTATTAACTGTGTTATTCCAATGCTTTCAAAGTCCTGCTACTGCTTATTCATCCAACAAGTGCGCCATAGTTCGACTTCAGATGTGATCCCTACTAATTCATAAAATTTAGATACTTCCTCAATACATTTTTGTAATAAAATAAAAAATGATCGCTAAGGGGCTCGCTATAGTAGACAGCCGGTTGATTTGCCCTCTGTTGTTGGCGGCTTGCTGTCTTAGGTCAACGCAGCTCAAGGTTCAAAGCCGCAGCAATTTCTTCAGCTGAATCGATTAAATTTTCACTCCCTTCTTCCGCGAAACGCCTGTGTTCTGCACATTTTATTATGTCCAGCGTTTTAGACTTCGGCACGCCACTATTGCGGCGGGTAGTTCCCTCTTTGAGGAGTGGCTAGAGAGGCGCCACGGTGTCCTCACCTTCCGCCTTACGCAGGTCCTCACCGGACACGGCTGTTTCGAGAGGTTCCTGTTCCGGATACGGTGGGAGGAAACGCCCTCGTGTTATCACTGCGTGGATTGTCTGGAAGATAGGGTGGAGCATACGGTGGAGGTGTGCCCTGCCTGGGTGGAGCACCGCCGTATCCTCTTGTAGGCGATCTCCAGCGGCGACCTCACTCGTCTGGCCCTGGTGCAGGCCATGGTACGTAGCGAGAGGGCATGGGAAGCCGACACCTCCTCCTGCGAAGCAGTAATGCTCGCGAAGGAGGAGGTGGGGCGCGTGAGGAAGTGGCAGTCTCTGCGCCCTCACGTCCCTAGCCGCCGCGGGAGAAGACGCCCTGGGCGTCGGGAGTCAATAACAGACTCCCGTCCACTATAGGCGCGAGCTTGCGGGCGGCAAGCAATGGGTAGCTCGCCGCCCGGTAAGGACCAGGCTCGGGTCGACGGCGCGTAGTGTTCCAAGCGAGCCTCAAGGAGATGTCAGCAATACTGAAGGGGTCTGCTAGGGCCGATGTCTGCCAGGGTCGCGAGATTCGTTCGAAAGAGTTACGTACCGTGGCCCTGGCATATAGGCAACTGAAGGAACACGGGTGGGTTTTAGTCAGTAAACGTTTGACACGCCCTTCCGTTCCACCCAGAGCGGGAGACGTCATTTGATGATTTTCCACAGACAAAAAAATGTTATATCTTTGGGACGGGTGCAGCAGGGAATTGTATTTGTTAACCGACTTAAAAAAAATAGGTGGTTCTTTGTTCCAGTGTATTTTTTCAGGCTGATTTTTTTATAGATAGGTTTTGGCTTCAGGGTCCCATTTAAATTTTATTGACTTTGCTTTGATAGTTTTTGCATTGGCTTCGATTACGTATTTAATCCACTTTGATCAGCGTGTTGATATTGTAATACTTCGTGTCTCTGCTATTGACTTGGCCAGTAATAGTATACGAATTAGTGCAGGCCAGATAAAAACGTTTTTGCAAAAAGAAACAACCGACTTCCAAAAACACACTACAAAGTGAAAAATAACTTTAATTCCGGAAGTCAGTGGCAAAAAACTAAAATACAGATCCAAAGACACCAACTTCCAAAATTAACTTTATTTTTGCTTTCAGCGCTGCTAGCAAGTAGGTAGAATGGGTGTGCACGATTTTTAACACGTTTTTATTAGCTTCATACGTATGTTAGTATGTGCCTATGTAACAGAAACTTTGACCATGATTTTGACCCCTTTTAAAACGTCGGATTAACTCGAAATTTGGCTTATTTATCAAGGACCGATTACAATACAATAATTTTAATAAATTTGTGCCTTGCGGGGATTACCAGGATAGCAAAAAAACCGTCTTCGAAAACTACGCTGAAATACATAAAACAAAATGAAATTTACGCTGACATACGTCACAAAATTTGAAACACCCTAAAAAACAAATAATAGTTTTAAAAACTAAAAAACATGCTTGCAAATAAATTATTTTAAAAGTTCTATATTGTATTACAAATAGTAAAGAGAAATTGTTCTTCATTTTTATCGACAAAAGTAGTAGTTAGTATGGACGTTACCAAACTCCAGGGGGGGGCAGCTGCCCCCCTCTGCCCCCCCCTGGGTACGCCCATGTCCGAGCCTATAGCAAAAAAATATTTTTCGGAAATGTTTGTATGTTAGTTGTGTAGACATATCACTGGTTATCTATAACTAATGCGGTCAACCACTTTAGTGTCTCAAATAAAAAATGAGGTTAAAAGGCATGTCGAAGGACGCTCTACCGCGGTACCGTACGCTTCACTCGCTCAGCTCGCGCGTGCTTGGACACACTTCTAACCTAACTGTATTAGGCGGGCTTTGTAATTGCAACCATCTTAAAAAAGCTAAATTAAGGAGAAGGTAGGATTCATTAAATATGTATTTCACTAAAAAAAACGTAGATAAGTAAGTAACTACCATAATGAAACACCGTATGAAAAATTGTAAAGCACAAATTATTATGTTTGATATAAAAACTGTTTTACTTTTAACCAACTCGTAGTTAATAAAGTTTGAGAGATAGCTGGAAAAAGCAAATAAAGAGAAGAACACTTTTCATAAGAAAACGTTAAAAAGATTAAATGCCCACTGAACCGCGCGAGACGTGGTCGCTCACAATGGACCTCATAAGAAGGCTCAAAGTCACCCAAAGAGCAATGGAGAGGGCTATGCTTGGAGTTTCCCTACGCGATCGAATCAGAAATGAAGAGATCCGTAGGAAAACCAAGGTAACCGATATAGCCCGAAGAATTGCCAAACTTAAGTGGCAGTGGGCAGGGCACATTGCTCGCAGAACGGATGGCCGATGGGGTCGGAAGGTTCTGGAGTGGCGACCGCGTACTGGAAGACGGAGTTCCGGTTCCTTTCGTTGGAAGGCCTCCCACAAGATGGACCGATGACCTGGTGAAGGCCGCAGGAATACGTTGGATGCGAGAAGCACAGAATAGGGCGAAGTAGCGGTGCTTGGGGGAGGCCTATGTCCAGCAGTGGACGTCTTTCGGCTGAAATGATGATGATGATGATGAACCGCGCGCACACCTCGTAAAATACATAATATCCCATAGATTTGTAGGTACCTATGTAAATTTAGAAACGCCAAAATATTACCTCAGACTATTTCGGCCTTCAACAAACACCGTTAATAAGAGTCCCGTTTCTGAAACTTTACTTGTTTTCCCTAAATTGTTCACGTGCCGCTGTATAAAGCAGCTACATTATCTAAGGTACTATTAAGTTTTGTTTTTCATTTGTATAAATGTAAAGGCTAATTACACCTAATAACAGAATAATTACACCTTATCAGCCAATTTTAAAACGAACATAAGGTCACTGTTTTGCCTTCCTCAAATAGTTAAGTTGGGGGGGAACTTGAAATGACTACTCATAACTTCTTTTGATGCTAGATTACTTGGATAACACGATTCAGAACACGTGGAGAAAACAAAAACCAATTTTAGTCATCCAAAAGAAGGTGAAAGACGCATGAAAACATGTGAAGAAAACCTATTTTTAACAAAAACCCCTGAAAACTTATACGACAACAACATATGCCATATATACTTAGGTAGATACTTTCGTTCTGCGGTTTTACGACTCATGGCTAAGTAATAAAAGCCCCACGGGTTTATCGATCAGGCAAAGCTACGCTTAATACTGCTGTTGTTTTTTGGATAAGTGACCATCTTTTCATAACGAGACCATTTGGTGCCTCGGAAAGCACGTGCCGGCCCGTTCGTGAACCTCTAACAGTTGTTACGTTACGGGTAGTCAGAAACCCGAAAATCTGACATCCAGTCTTACCAAGGGGTAAACCTAGTAACGGGATTGTGGAGGTCAGACAGGTAGCTGCTCCATGTAAAATACTAATTAGGTATTGAGCTGTATTCGATTAGACTGGACTGGAAGCCGATCCCAACATAGTTGGGAAAAGGCTTGGCAGATTGATTGATCGACTTTAGTTCTTCACAAGAAATGGGTAAGGTAAACAAAACTTGTACAATATGCGAGAAAGTAAAATAACTGGCCAAGTGCGAGTCGAACTCGCGCACCGAGGGTTCCGTAGAAACCTGCAGGTATTCACGGTTTATGCATAAGGTTTATGCTTATGAAATGAAATGTTTTTTTTTTTAATTTTTATATTTGAGTTGACTGAATGAAAGATAAATTGTGGTTTACGATTTATGACGTATTAAAAAAAACTGCTTACTAGAATCTCGTTCAAACCAATTTTCGGTGGAAGTTTACATGGTAATGTACATCATATATTTTTTTAGTTTTATCATTCCCTTATTTTAGAAGTTACGGGGGGGGGGGGGACACATTTTACCACTTTGGAAGTGTCTCTCGCGCAAACTATTCGGTTTAGAAAAAAATGAAATTTGAAACCTCAATGTCATTTTTGAAGACCTATCGATAGATACCCCACACGTATGGGTTTGATGAATTTTTTTTTTGAGTTTCAGTTCTATGTATGGGGAACCCCAAATGTTATTGTTTTTTTTTTTTTCTATTTTTGTGTAAAAATCTTAATGCGGTTCACAAAATACATCTACTTACCAAGTTTCAACAGCATAGCTCTTATAGTTTCGGAAAAAAGTGGCTGTGACATACTCGGACAGACAAACAGACAGACAGACATGACGAATCTATAAGGGTTCCGTTTTTTGCCATTTGGCAACGGAACCCTAAAAAGAATGGCGGTATAATATTTATATACCAATTTGTCGAGCATGGGATTGGAAAATTGACATTTTCTTTGCCAATCGGTAAAAATTTTCCTCAAAATTACAAAATAATGAATACGAATAGGCTACGACCGTTTTAAAGAAATACAAAGAAAACCAAAACCCAGGGAAAAACAAATGAGCAAAGAACTTAGTAGCAAAATGTTATCAGCAGTCGATTTTATCTCGATAATACTTTATAAGTAATCTCCGGACTCAGGTAGGCCGTAGTAAAGAAAACCTACAGGTAGAGATTCATAGAAAAGTCAGCCCTGGAGTGTAAATGTGGTGCTGTCCCACAAACGATGAGGCACTTGATATCTTGTCCAGCGTGTCCTGTTGTTTGCACGTTATAGGAGTTGATAGACGCTACTGAAAATGCTAAGCTCGTAGCCAAATTCTGGGCTAACTCTATTTAGATTACTATTGACACGCTTAGAACAAGAAAAAGTCGACTTTATGAATACACTGGGGTGTTGATGATAATAAGATTAATAGGACATTTTTAAAATTTTTAAAAATACTTCATCCTTATTTTTTGGAGTATTTTCAGAGGAATTTGTTTTTTTTTTTTTAGTTAAATAACACAGTACTACAAAACGACTAAACATTATTCTTAATTCTATTTAACACATATCACCTATATTAGTGCCGGAAAAATGTAGATAAAATGAAATTTAGAAATTCAGGACAATCGAAAAATAAAGTAGGTAAGTATCTCAAATATTATAATGAATTTCCAACACGTTTTTTCAGCGAGTGAGAGCAATGCAAAGTAGCCATTTACTTTCCGAAAAAAAGCAGCCGAATCAACGTGAGCTAACACTTACTATTAATGTTATGCCACGCGTAGTTTTCCTTTTTATTCTAAACAAAATTTCGTGGGAATTTATAATGAGAGTAAGACGTACACCTATATTTTGGTGCCTCATTATATTTGAGCAGTAGGTCTGGTATACATAATTACAAACATATAAGGTGGCAGAATCATTGACGCGCAAACTGTAACCATGATTTCAGCACATGATACATGTGACACCAAATTTTCACCGCAGAGGCATCAGAATCATGTACATACTGAATTTATGGTAACAGGAGTTTCTGGCGCAGGTTCGTACTCAGCTTAAACAGGGTGGGTCCACCCTGTATAACTTCGTATGCACCTGCGCCAGAAAGAAAAAAAGAACGTCTACTACGTAAATGATTTCGCGAACACTGTCATGATTACTTTTAATAAGTAATATTATGATTCAAAGTTACCGACGCGACTAAGATATTGCATACGGCTTAACTCATCGAAATCACTGCTACCTAGGCGTAATTTTAGTTAGGTACTTCACTACCAAGATAAAGAGTATCTCGTGTATTTATCTAGGTCATAGACTTCCTGGATCCATCTCCAAAACCGATTTCTCCGTCAAGCCACAGGTTCGCCTTGGTACGTTCGGAATATTAATCTCCATTTAGATCTCAAGATCCCGACTATCCACCAGTTTATGAAACGCAGTTCGAAGCGTTTCTTCGATAGAGCCGCAACCCACCCCCTCTCAAATTAGCAAAGTCCGCCGTCCGCGGCACGTACTCTCCGATCCTGATGACCCTACTACCCTCCTCCAAGAGAGCAGAAAGGAAACCAGTACAGTTCGTAGAACACACACACACAAATCGTCATACCGACCTCGCCGCCGAGGTCCGTCGTCGCGACCCCGACTAAATAGTCCCTCCCGACCCTTGCAAGAGCCAGCCCGCGATGCTGCGCCTGTAGTCTTAAATTAGTCCCTAAATAATAATTATAACCCAGATCCAGCCTGTCCCCCAACTGGGGTTGCCCTTAGGTCTTAGTCGCTTTAGTTTTTAAGTATATATGTCCCGGGTGGGGGCCTAAAATTATTTTTTTAGGAATCGCCGGGAAAAAGTCCGTTTAAGTAGTAATAACTTTATTTAGGTAAACTACGAGATGTCTCACAAAAAAATAAAACCTGAATCCGTTCAACTGTGAAAGCGTGATCGAGTAACAAATATCTGGCACTATCAATGACCCTATAAAAGGGAAACCTATTAATCGATTGTTTATCAAGTAGGCTGCTGCAGTGCAGAAACAATTTGTTGAAATGGGGATTTACTGACCCAACCAACACCCTGTGCAAGTGCGGTACAGAAGCACCGCCAGTGCCTAAGTGCCACTTGCTGGAGTGTCCTAAGAGCCCGTTCACTTGCACCTTGGATAACCTGAAGACTGCCACTGCTACCGTAGGTAATCAACGTGCCAATCAACTGACCTTATAAATAATATAAAAATAAAGAAGAAGACAGACTAATGAGATTACCGTCGACACGAAAAGAAGAAGAAAACTGGACCCACAAAGTTCTTAACTTTCACATTACTAGCATAGGACCTAAGTACCTATGTTTGCATTCGCTTATAAAACTTAGTTCAGCGACGAAACAAAACTCTAGACGTTCTATAAATACATAAGCAGGTAACTATAGCAGTATTTATTTATGTCCAAAAAAAAACAATTGAGACGGAGAGTTCGAGAAAAATTCTAATTCTACAATTTCTTCATTGTAATGCTGCACTTTACAATATGTAATGTGCTCGTGATGTATAATTTGAGACGTCGTAAAATTTCACATAAACAACTATAAACACGTGCCACTTTTTATGAAAGGCCCACAAACGGTAAATATATTTGGTGGGTATTGTCAAATGACATTAAAATATCATGAATCTCAATTTAAGATTAACATTAAACTTGCTTCTTTCTTTTCGTGTGCTTGCACGTGATACACGAAATAAACCAAAAAATAATTAATTGAAAAAACTAAAACGTTGTATCTGCTGCTTACGGTGCCGGTGGTCGTCCACCATTGTCCCATATGGACATACAGGACAATAAATGTAAATTTAATCATCGGCAGACTTGCTGACTTGCTGATCACATGACAAGATTATGTCTGGACTTTTAAAAGAGACTGTGCCCTCTGAGTTTGTTTCGGCCTTTCTTCTCAGAGTAGCCAGTTAGGAAACGCCAACCAGGCCTAGTTTTAAAAATATAATTGACGTATAAAAGTGTTTGTACAAAACTACTTACAGAAATAAAATCATTTAACATTTAGCTGTCTCGCGATTCACGATTTACCTGCACGCGTAGCATGAGCACCATAGAAATAACTTTGTCTATTCTTGGTAGAATAGAGATAGAACTGTCATGCTACGCCAGCATAAAACGGTACAAATCTTTCTACAATCTTTAATTCTGTCTTTAATCTTTCTACAATCTGTAATTTTGTCTATTCTTCCATCGACAAAACCCCTTTCTACGGTGGTCATGCTACGCATGCAGGATAGCCTAGTTTCTAACTCTATCAACGAAGATAAGGGCCCGACCCAAAGGAGTACGAAACTTTGAAAAGTATCCTACAGCCGAATAATTACCTTTTTAAGATGGACAAACAACGCATCGGGGCTGGGACAACTGTCAAATCATGTTGTCATTCATTCTTAATTCCGGCTCTAAACTTGGAGGACCCCTGACTTGCGAGTGCAACACCCTAAGTACTGAATGTAGTCCGGGGCCCAAGTCAATAACCATACAAATACACTTATAAACAAGAATGGAGACCGTACACACTTAAAGACCGAGCAGCTTACCTTACTTGCAAACCTACGTTGTGTGCGACTGAATGAACAAGGTTGGCAAAAAAAAAAAAACTATACGTATCATTACATCTAAGTAACATAATCAAGTAATAATGTACCTACTGCCTTTGCTCGGTGGGAGAGAGTGGGCCGTAATTTACTACACAAACCCAGAGCGGTTTGGTAGGTCCTCGAATTTTTGGTTCTAGGACATGCCGGTTTCTTCACGATATTTTCCTCCACCGTTATAATGAGATAATCTACACAAAGTAAAGCGCCAATTTGGGTTCGAACCTAACCTACACACAACCTGTAAAGTCACGGCCACGAATGTTAATGAAGTATAATTATAGTCCGGGAGTCGATTGCGGACTCCCGGCCACCGTAGGCGCGAGCTTGCGGGTGGCGAGCAATGGGTAGCTCGCCGCCCGGTAAGGACCAGGCTCGGGTCGACGGCGCGTAGTGATCCACGCGCGCCTCAAAGAGATGTCAGCAGTACTGAAGGGGTCTGTTAGGACCGATGCCTGCCGGGGTCGCGTGATTGTTCGAAAGAGATACCGTGACCCTGGCACGTGGGTTTTAGTCAGTAAAAGTCAGACACGCCCTCCCGCTCCGCCCAGAGTGGGAGAAGTCATTTGATGATTTCCCATCCAAAAAAAAAAAAAATATAATTATATTTTTTTTTTTTTTTATTATAATTTAATTATACTTTTTTTTAACGAAACCATTAACAAATCCTTATCTCACGTATTCTTTCTTTTTAGTTTTTACTGTCATAAAATATAAAAAACATCCCTACATCGTGAGTAACCCTAAATTCTGTTTGTAGTACGATCATCAAGTTAGTACGTACTAAGTAGTGTTAACTCAACCGACCTTATCTGACCAGGTGGCTTACCTGCCTTATTGATCTTACCTACGATGTGGGTCCGAGAGAACAGCATCGGTAAAAAAATTGATATAGGTAGTTGTATAAACTAATTAATATTAATGGAGTGTAGGTACCTACAGTCATTTATTAAGGGACTAGCTTTTACCATCGGCTTCGCCCGTGAGGAGGTCGGAAATTATCCCATGGGAACGTACTACTGGGATAAAAGTATCTTAAATGTTAATCCAGGTTATAAACTATATTAGTGGCAAGTTTCATCCAAATCCGTTCGGCCGTTTTCGCGTGATTGAGTAACAAACATCCAAACATGCACACATCCGAACATACAAACTTTCACATTAATAATAATATAGTAAGATTAGTCGGATAGTAGAATCTACTGATCCTACTGCATCATCATCATTTCAGCCACAAGACGTTCACTGCAGAACATAGGCCTCCCCCTATTTGGGGGGCTTTGTCATAATTGTCACGCTTGGCAGGTGGGTTGGGGATCGCAATATGGTGGTAAAATGCATAGTGATACCTAATGGTACAATTGTATTGCCAGTTCACAACTCGCCGTGAAGGCTATTTTCATGCACTCGCATGAACTCCGCACCAAGTCCTTCCATCCTTCGGGGTAAGTGCTGAGCTATGGGCTACTCCTGCCGATAGAACAATCCTAGTGAGAGTTAAGTTAATTCGAATCATAATATGTAGCAATACAATATTGTGGAAACAAATTATTTAGTAATCAGTTTCAGCGATGTCAATCACTTTCACCGAATATTTTACGTGAAATAAATAATTCAATTAGGTGACCTAAAAAAACAAAGCATATCTGCGAGGGGCATTAAACCAAAAATATATGCAATGGAATGTTCTTAGCCTCCGCAGGTCTTAGAGATGGTCCATGAATGAGACTATTTTTCCAGGTTAGGTATTGCTAACAGAGGTTAGAAGGTAGGGCAGTGCAGGTCTTGCGAACGGCGAGGAATGGGTACCTCGCCGCCTGGTAAGGACCAGGACCAGGTCCACAGCGCGTTGTGTTCCACGCACCATGGATCCGCCAGGGCCGATACCTGTGAGGCTCTCAGATTTATTCGAAAGAATTACTGTGACCCTGGCACAGGCAACTTAAGCAACACGGGTGGGCTTTAGTCAGTAAAAGTTTGACACGCCCACCCGGCCCGCCCAGAACGGGAGACGTCATTTGATGATTTCCCACCCAAATAAAAGACTAGTTACTTAATGTCATCCTAATTTGTGGCGAAGGTATTTACAATTCTTTTTCAATTTGTAAAACAAGAATATTAATGAAATAAATTATAGTTTAAAAAAACTAAAAACACGCTTCTATTGAAAACCAAACTAAAAAGTACAAAATAATAGAAAAAAAGCGTGGGGTGCTTTTTAAGGTATTTTTTTTATTGATATCAGGCACCCCACGCTTTTTTTCTATTATTTTGTACTTTTTAGTTTGGTTTTCAATAGAAGCGTGTTTTTAGTTTTTTTAAATTATAATTTATTTTCTATTTTTTAGGGTGTTTCGAATTTTGAGACGTATGTCAGCGTAGTTTATGACAGTTTTTCTGCTGTCCTGGTAACCCTGGCAAGGATAATGGCACAAATTTATGAAATTATTGCATTGTCATCGGTCCTTGACAGGTGTGCAAAGTTTGAATGAAATCTGGTCGTTTAAAGTGGGTCAAAATCGCGCTATAAGGAGTCGGTTACAAACAAACATACAAACATACAAATAAACAAACATACAAGTGAAGCTAATATAAAGCGTGTAAAAAAGTCTTGACAAACTCACTTATTAGCTAGATTTTTACCGCTCGAACGCGTCACAGCCGTACGTCAACTAACTAACTAGCGCCCTCTAGCGGACAACATATAAAAGACGCTCAGACAAGTGAAGCCTGTCCTGGTAATCCTGGCAAGGATAATGGCACAAATTTATGAAATTATTGCATTGTCATCGGTCCTTGACAGGTGTGCAAAGTTTGAATGAAATCTGGTCGTTTAAAGTGGGTCAAAATCGCGCTATAAGGAGTCGGTTACAAACAAACATACAAACATACTAACATACAAACATACTAACATACAAACATACAAGTGAAGCTAATATAAAGCGTGTAAAAAAGACATTTATAATTACTGATGTTCTTTTTAATCGCATCATCACACCACATTTCAGCCAAAAGACGTCCACTGCTGGACATAGGCCTCCCCGAATTTAGGAGGTCAACCGCATATAGGGTGCTAAAATAGGTATTACGTGTGGTCCGACGCACCCTAGCCATTTATTCCGTACCATGGGCAGTGAGTCATTATACCACCTTGATGTATCGACATGAACTAACTATTAGTATTGTTATAGGTACGTTTGAAGGCGGCTGACAAACTATAAAGAGTAACTTGCCCTTGTTTTGGCGGCTAGCAACTCGGCACTTAGAGCTAAGGTTTATAAATTACTCGGTAACTTTAAAAAAATTCAAAACACACTAAGAACTTATGTGCTATAATGCTAGCTCAAATAAATAGATGTTTTTAGGGCATAAGCATCTACTTTGTAGAAAGTAACATTAAAGTAAAAGTTCAAAATAATAATAATAATAAACCCGCAGGGCAGCATGTGGCGTGCTGTTGGGCAGTAGCGACCCCACGGACCCTATCTCCCGGGAGAATTCTTGTTCCTCATCTCTGGCTTGCCTTTATTGGCCGGCTGGAGTGAACAATGAAGAGGTTCAGAGCTCCCACCTCATTCTTGCCTTTATTGGCCGGCTTGAGTGGAGATTCGCAAGAGCAAACGTGCTCGGGGAAAGGAAGTATTCCAGTAAGTGCTCGTAGGGATATTGACCATCTTCCGGGCTCTGGGATTGTTCTGAAAGCCGTGGAATACCTCTCCACTTCTCAAGCACCTCAGGAAGTGTTGCCCCCTTGTCGCTGGGTCACTATGTGCCAGCGACGGTTTCCGGGGGCCCATTATTGAGTGTGCAAGTCACCCCCTGCCATTTAATCCGTGTAAATACAAACATTGATGCGGCAGGGGCCATAGACCTTCCATAGTTCTTGGTAACCAGTCCATTTTAGCCAATCAAATACATAGTCCAACATCTTGGTTTCCATATCCTGCAATAGTCCAACACCAACCGGAGGTTGTCCTTGGGTGCACTTGCACAGTGCATACGGGGATAACCGTCGGTTAGTGCCTCACTTCATTTAAATTTTCTAAGGGGCCTCTGCGAGTTGGCTTCGGCCCCTCGTACGCCTTCTAAAAGACCGGGATCCTAGGATCCCGAGATATATAAATATATATATGAAAATAATAATAATAATAATAATATTCCACAACTATCACACAACGCCATCTAGAAAAAAAAAAAAATCAAAGAAAAACAGTCCTTTTATTTCAAGATCCATAAAAAACAAGTGAAAAATATTTTTAAATGCAATTTATGTACATCATCAATTACAATTCGAAATGCCGGCAACTGATTTCAATGTTTTCACTTTTGTGACCAAAAGTGGAATTGATAATGCGCTTACCAATTCTAATGCTCCAGTACTGAATCTTGCTAACTCTGTCATAATGTAAGCTTAAATTATTCCGTCACGTGCATTGAAAGAAATAGAAGAAAGGAAACTGTACTATCTAGAGTTCCCTGGACTGGGAAAACGTGAGGCGGGAATGTACGGTTGCGCGCGCGCCGGTCACTCACCGCGCCGTACACGCATGAAGCCTCCCCAGAATGTATCGACAAGTGACCAGCTAAATTATTCCGGAGAAACATGAACTTAACCCAGACGAAGTCGCGGGCGTAGTGCTAGTCTTATATCGAGCCATACACTTCGCAATTTGTACCTGCAAGGCGAAACACCATGTCCAAAAGACCATGCCGCCGCGCCGTGTAGCGTCTGTTAGCGATTGTCTCGAAAATATGCGGTAGTAGCGCGTTCATATGGAGCGACCACGATAAACTGCATGGCTTTACGAGTGAATCAACGTATTAGCAGCTTTATTGTGAAAGTAAAACCTGCTCAAGGCAGAACACTGGCAAGTTGGTCTCTGTGAAAAGCAGCATATACTAAGCGGTTCACACTTCAAAAGACCGCATCACTTGTGGTCGCAAGAAGCAGAAGAAGTTAGCAGCCTTATATGTGTTTAATTTTAGAAGAACCTATTTATTGTAATTAGGTACACCTTATCAAGTTACAAAAAGTAGAATAAAATATAGAAAACTTGACGATACCTTGTTATTGGTTGCGTGGTTTTCTTTCCGGCGTTTCTCCTTCCGAGTGAAGTTGATGCCATTCTGGAACTGAAAATTAAATAAATTGTAATTGGGAAGTAAATAATATAAAATAAAAGAGCATTCAGTTAATCATATATCATCGATCAATTTCCATCATCAAACTCAAAAGGCATAGCAAATCACAAGCAGGAAGTCTGGAAGATTCTAAAAACTTCTCAAAAAACCTTGAAAAACGATTAAAATAATATTTTCTTTTAGTATGTTTACCAAACCCGTTTTCCCGAAGCTGTATAAATGTCATAAAAACTGTATGGTAATTCTGAGTTGGTTGCCACCGTGAATTGCAAGTACCTACATATCTGTAACGGGTTATTGTGAAGTTCGTAGCGATGACGTAGACCTACGATTAAGGATTGTATATACATGCAACATCTTCGGGAAAAATACGTACAAAGATACGAAATTACTCTATTATTAATGAAATTATGTAACTTGTTGTAATATACCCATGATGATAACGAAAATCAAAAGTCATTTATTCAAATTAGGCTGAGGATCAGCACTTTTCGAACGTCAAAACTACAAAAAATAGTCCCCTAAAACGCCCACCCGTCGCGTACGTCCTAGTGCTTTAGCTGAGAAGAAGAAGTGACCAACAAACTGCCCAGCAGCACAGCTGTCTGTCCAGTTAGAAGAGCTTGATTCTATACAATGGCAATTATGTGGTTAATGTACCCAAGTGCTACGGCGTAGGCGTTCTACGAACTTAATCAGTGTTAGTAAACTTAGTCACTGTTAAATATGCCATTTCTTTTGATATGATAATTCTTTGTTATAAACCGAAAGAGGAACTTTGTAAAGCAAAGGCTATATGAAGGTAAATTTTCCAGAAAACACCTGAAACATGTCGTCTTGGACGCATAACGCAAAGTGCGATAAGTGGTGGAAGTTGTAACTAACTGTATTATCAAAATCAATATTAAAATCAGGTCTTGTAATACTAGTTTTATTAACTAATTCTAGCATAATGTTAAAACTTTACTGTATTGTTATTATCATTTTAAAAGGTTATATGCGGTCTTCATGCAGGTGCTTGAATACTTAAACAAGCTTTGTATTCAAATCCAAATTTTAGAACAGTTTAACTCGTACACGCTGCAGAATACATTTCGGTATTTTATATCCAAATAAACACATTCGTAAGTATGCTTACTTATACAAATATTATCTTGAGCTTAAATTTATGTTTTATATTATATTCATGGTTATTGATGGTGTTTAGTAAGTAATGTAATCTATACTGAATATTATAAATGCGGAAGTAACTCTGTCTGTCTGCATAAACCACTGAACCGATTTTGATGATATTTGGTACAGATATAGACTAGACCTCGGGAAAGGACAATGGTTACCTTTCTTGGTAGCACGGTCCCGTGGGATAATTATCGACATCCACGCGGGCATATTTCTAGAAAGTATTTACTAATGTTATATTTCCTTTCGTACCTAACTAACTATGGTAGGCCCTCATCACTAATTATAGTCCCGGCCCTGGTCCATAGTCGTATTCATAATCTGAATTTACTAAGAAGCAATTTTCGGCAATAATTTTCGCCGTACATTCTTCATACTTCCCATCCCTCCGTTACCGTGACCGGTGCTTTGATTAGGAATTGGGGGATCTGGGGTGGTTGTTTTGGCACTTTATTCAAGGGAGATTTGAATACCCGTAGTCACCACGCTGGGCAAGTAGGCTGGTGAACGCAAAGCCAATCCTTTCGCAACAATGACGCTTCTCCCTGTCATCGGTCTGAAGAATTTAGGTATGTTGGATGTTTGTTTATACCGCCATGTCTCGTCAGCGGCAAGTTGCACCACGCGCATTTGAGGGTGCCATTTTGGGAATCCGATTGTTGTATTTTCACCCCATACACCCCTTTTATAAACAACATTGAATAAAAATGTGCAGGGATTTCAATGCAAAATATAAGTACGTGTCGAAGCGAAAGCTCAGGTTTTAAAAATTTACTAACGTATGTATTTTCGTATTCTATTCTCGCAAACAATAAAAAAAATGAATCTTTTACACCTGCTAATTACTTTTTATGACTTTATGTTTAAGGAATAATAATTAACAGTTTATAAAGAACCAAACAACACCTAACTAAAAAAAAACAAATCACTATGCTGATGATGTTGTACGTTTGTCAATTTACTGCTAACATTATAGGTCAAGAGAGTTGACGTGAATAAAAAACTAATTAGAGTGTGCGTCATTTCAATAATTAATGAAGTATTGGATAATGTAATCGCTATGGAACGTAGTAAACTTATTGTATCGTAGGTAAGTAACTAAGGTATAATATCATTAGATAGGAACATAGAAAATTCTTCTTCTTAGGGTCTCAATGGCAATCTAAATTGAATCGGCCCAGAATTTGACTACGATTTTGGCACCTTCAGTGTCCATCAGTTCCTGAAACGTGCAACAAACTGGACATGCTAGACACGATATTAAGTGCTCTCCATATGAAACAAAATTAGAACTAGATGCTTATCGCAGTTTAGTCTTTTATTGTATGATACAACGTGCAGAAGAGAACTGTGACGTCTTAAAAATATAGCCAAGGAAAAGAATTAATGTAAGTAACGATTTTACTTGACTGATATTCCCGAAATTTTAGGCAAAAGTGAACACCAAGAAGTAATGTAGGGATCTATACAGCAAGTCTTTGCTCTTTTTTTAAATCCCATCTATCACTGATTGTCATAAACCAGGCACAATGACTGACTATATTCTGGTAGATGTTCAGAATTACGTGAAAAAAGGTTTTAAAAAGCACTGCATGACTTCGGGAACTGGAGTCCGAACCCAGAATTCGACGCTTTTCGGTGCAACCACTACACTAATGAGTTATTCTTAGGGTATTTACATACCGAAGATGTTAGCGATGATTATAAAGTTCAATGCGTCATATTTTCGCCCGGGTGTTGACGAAACTATGCAAACGTTGCGATGGTCTAGCCATTGTAAGTGTTTGACAGATTTTGTATGGCAAAGCACATCATTCATTTCGTACCATACAATAAATGTAAATGAATGTAAATGTTTGTATTTTCACACTTTACTCTCGCTGTAATGGTAAAAAATATTTTGAGTGTTATTTCCCAAGGTTACTACTACGTTAGGTACTTTCTACGTTAGGTACTTTCTATTTTGGGTATAAAATGTTCGTCACCTAAATGATGTCCTAATCCTTTGCTAACAACTCACAATGGAATGACCATTGCAACGTTCAAGAATTACTAGAGTTTTGACGCGTGGCCAAAATCAGAACTTGCCACCATCTTGGTTTTTCAATACATTTCACAAAACATTTACACAAATGTTTACCAATAGCGCCCCATATTAACACGTCATGACCGCCAAAAGATCCATGCAGAAGTGTATGATAAAAGTTGAATGAACTTACAGCGCAGTGAAAACAGCTGAACAGTGAGGAACGCGGCGTGTGGACGAGGCCCGGCGGAGAGCCCGACACCTCACACGAATCACTGAGGTTGGATTTCCCCACCACCTATCGATAAAATAAAAAAATCGATAATTATTAAGAGCACAAATTTCCTTTAAAAAATTGCGTGGATTTTATGCAGTCAAGGAAAATAAGATCATTATTATTTAAGGCAAATCTGCGACAAAAAAAACCTAGTAAACGTTTTGCACTGGAATAGTTTTTGCGAAACCTGCAATTAGTAATTTTCCTTTTGGTTTATTGACGTAATTATGGCGAAGCAAAAAGGTGGGTTATGATTTTGGTCGGTATGTATGTTCATATATTCTCATATAACTTCTAATCTACTTATCATGATTTAACAAATGAGGTATCGTTGGAAGCGTCTTGATCGTCCCCTGGTTATTGGCCATGTCATGCGACATTATTAAATCATTTTTTTTTTTTCATTATTTATTGAAATAAATTACGATGCCGTGTTGGGTATCAAATGAAAAGACTTACTTCGCACGTTTGTATATTGTTCGCTTACCCCAAAACAATTTAAATAAAAGTTAGTTCAAAACCTACAACCCGACTACTGAAGTATCACGCTCTACAGAGCGAAAAGTAGGAAAAAAATCTTTTTTACTTTTAGAACCTACTTTTTAATTTTTCACAAGCTTTTATATATTTTTTTAATTTACAACGTATCTATGTACATAGAGTACTAAGTACGTAAAAGAGCAGTGGTGGCCCAATGGTAATGGCCGCGACTTACGAGTCGTGAGTTCAAACCCAAGCAGGCGCATTACTTTGTGTAAATTATTTCATCACCACTGTTCTCAAAACGGTGAAGGAAAACATCGCGAGGAAACCGGCATGTCTTAGAACCATAAATTATAAGACATGTGACATCTACCGACCCGCACTGGGCCCGCGTGGTGGATTTTGGCCTACTCCCTCTCACCGAGAGGAGGCCTGTGTCCCAGCAGTGGGAACATTATAGGCTGCTGATGATGATGTACATAGAATTTATGTTTGTTTGTTTAGGTCAAATCTTACAACTGAATTAAAACCACGTCCTCTTATTGTACGGTGTTGAAATTTCACATGTTGGTTCAGAGGCACAAAATGTTATATACTTACGCGTTCAATTACGGTATTTGATAGCCAGTTCTAAATTCGACCATGACCAAGGTGAGAGCAAAGAAACGATGGATGGACTGTATGAATTATCATATGGATAAAAAGGGGGTGACTACTGAGATGACGGGTAATAGAAGTGTGGAAGAAAAAGACATGTTGCGCCGACTCCAATTTGGATCAGAGCAGGAAAATGATGAGAATGATGACCGAGGTGCTACACCCGGAGATGGCTGCAGACGAAGGAACTCCTAAGCGGTCAACGGCAAAGACACAAAACGCATTTGCCTAGTGCCATGAGAAGGTATTATGACTAAGATTTTAACAACACACCTACAGTTACGTTAATGATGAAATTTAATGCAAGTTATATCATAGAAACAGTCAGGGCGGTTATACTAGGGAGATATAACAATCGTTCCAAGTGCTATGCCATCCCTATAAGAAGTAAATTTGTAATTTTCGTTAATTTTAACTATTTATTGGTATAATCGCTACAAATATGTAGATAGCACATAAAACTGTGTTTAGTATTTAGTTAGGATTTTATTGTTTTTAACTTGGAAAATTGTTTTTTATGTTTTACAATTTTTGTGTTGATTTAATTTTTTTTTACCGTGTTTTGATTTGAGTTCCATTATAAAATAAGGTCTGCTGACATTTTACTTTACAGAAAGTATATTTTTATGAAGAAAACACCGTTCCACTTCATCATATCAATGGTACAACTAACCCTAACGTCACGGACATTAGTACCAGTTCTCCCGAATTACTTAATGCAAAATATTTATGTTTATATTGTTTCTTCACATCTAAAGGCAGTGCTTACTTATAGCCAAGTTAACTAAGCGTCAATGGATATTGACACTATTGTCATAATATTAGCAGTAAACACAGAATTTAACATTATCCCTAAAATGCTAAAATTTTCTCAAATGAGACAAGAATTGTACGGACAAAAGTATCCTAACAGCCATCATTCAACACAAGGGTGCTGGTAATCAGACGGTTTTTGAAAATCTCAAAACCTGTTTACTAGTCTTGAATAAAATCAGGGTCAAAAGAATCAGTTGAACCGTATTCAAACAAGTTAATCCTGTTGTCAGAAATTACCAGTATTCTGAGGATGATATGTAGGTACTTATACCGGAAAATATTTGATTTAATTAAAAACCGCGATTGTAGAAATATTTTTGCACCTCATCATAGAATTGATTTTGCAACAGCTAACAATATGAACTACAATTGATCTGCCATGTTACCTAAAATGAACTATAGTTTGTAGTTGAAATATGTTTTATCTTGTATTACACTTCTATATCGCCATCCTATACAAAGGTGACCGCTATCAAACAAAATGATGAGTAAGATACCTTAACAATATATTTATATTTATAAATATACTAGCTTCTGCCCGCGACTTCGTCCGCGTTAAATTTCTTGTTCCCCCGATTCTCGCCGTCGCATCGAATCGCCTGCCCGTGCGAGTTCTTCGTATTCTTGTTCGTCTTCGTTTTCTTTTTGCTTGGCTCCTAAGGGTACTAGCGTGATGCTATATAGTCAGCCTGCTTCAATAAATGCGCTACCCAACACTAAAAGATTTTTTCAATTTCAACCAGTAGTTCCTGAGATATCATAGCGTTCAACCAAACAAACTCTTCAGCTTTATAATATTAAGTACTAGCTTTTGCCCGCGGCTTCGCTCGCGTTAAATTCGGGGTAACACGGTTTCCCTTTCCTGATTTAGAACACAGAAGAGAACTCGGAAAAGTATGTTATTTTAATACGCTACTGTTGACGATATTATATGTCTTTCCATTTGGGGATAGAATGTGAAGATTCTGAGCATTGGACACATGCGAGCATGCTACATACAATTGTCCATGGGAAAAGCACGGCTTTTCTAAGTTCACCCCAGCCACCTTTAATGTTTGACCTCTGGTGGTAGATATTTTGTTTTTTTTTAAGTAGATTATGACACTCTCCATCCCTTTAACTATCTCCACTTAAAAAATCACATCAATTCGTCGCTCCGTTTTGCCGTGAAAGACGGACAAACAGACACACACATTTTCCCATTTATAATATTAGTATGCATAGATACCTGTACGGTACCATATCACATCACCTGAATATTTATTTTTATCATTGGCTTGATAATGCTAATCAGAAGAAGTGCAGACAACAGGATTTCTTGGTTAGACTATCTTTAATCTAACTTTAAAAGTAGTAAGCCAAACTTGATCTACTTAAATTATGTAAAATGGCCAAATTCCCGGATATAATTTTATTCGCTGATGACAAAATGTTTTAAAAAACATTGTTTTAGATAAATAGAAATGATATCCGTATCATTTCTATATTTTCGTATAAATTGTAAGAACTCATGCCGCCTGTGATACAGGTTTATCCTAGTACAGGCATCATACTTTGTACTACTTTTATAATATTCTAAGATTTATACTGTTATTTACCTACTTTTACTTCGAATAAAAATTTATTTTATTTATTTAATGTTTTTTATATGTTAATGATAGTTTAGCTGTTCTTTCGAAATAGTTTGGAGCTAATAATCTTATCTAAATCTGAATATTTAGTTCTCATCACCAAATATACCCCAAGTAGGTCAAAATTTAAAACTGATTTGATGGCAAGAATCTAGATTCTAGTTCGGAAACTGTATTTCTAGGAATTTAGATCCTAATTTGCAAAGGGGTGCTAATATTAGAGCTATTTCAAGTAGATTAAATTCAGCTGCATAATATGAAGTATGAAAAATAAGGCAGTTCAAAGATATAGCTACAGCTAGATTAGAATACTTTGCTTTGCAAATTTAAAAGCTAAGAAAATGCGAGATACATGTAAGGATCTTTTAGCGACACCGACGCGAAAACTATTACTATGCTCAATGCTGAATCCATGGTAACAGCGTTTTTGTGTATCTGTCTATGTCTCTGGTCTCCCTGTATAATATCTATATAATCTATTGTTTTAGAGTGAATTGACTAGTATTGCAGATGTCCATAAGTAGACGGCGGTAACCAGCACCCTAATTGCGAAACGCACTATTTATTAGAATCTGAATGGGATTGAAGATTATTTCTAAACCATTGCGTCATTTGTTCGAATAAATTGTCGGCTCAACAACGTAAATAACGCAATGAATGTTATTTAACTAACAATATGAAACCAATTCCTACTGATAGCAAGTTACGCAATTACCCCTCAGTTTTAACATCTTTGCGAAACTGTTTCTCACATTTCTTTATAGTATCATCTTCATCATCATCATCGCCATGCTTGGTTGGGTTGGCGATCGCAGTATAGTAAAATGCAGCAGCAGAGGATGCAGCTGCCCTTTCTCTAGTAAGTCCCTTAGTCGCCTTTGATACACCCACGGGAGGTAATTGGATGATGCTATTCTTTTCGTACGGCCCCACACGGAACACATTATACTATAGGCGGGCAACGGGTAGGTATATTATGTACCGACAGCAACAAAAATAAGTAGCTCCAAAAGGTGGCAATACCCTATACAGTCACAATTATCATTTTTTACATTAAAGTTGTTGTTATTCAGTAAATAATAGGTACTTCGTCGGTAACGGCTTTATTTTTCACACCTTCCCTGTTTTGGTCAGTCTCGGAATTGGTCGGTCCCGTCATCGGTCACCGTGTCTGGTCTTCAAGTCAAGGCCGTAAGACTCTGGTTTCAATCATTCATAAATCCGGTAACTTGTCAAACACAATAGGATCTAGGTAATTGTTCTTTTATTAACCGACGAAAAAAAACGGAGGAGGTTATCAATTCGACGCGTTTATATTTTTTTTTTATGTATGACCACGCATAACTTTTTACATAGTAGTCCGATTGTGATGATTATTTTTTTATTGGAAAGCGTATACTCCGAGGGTGGTCCCATATACAAACAAAATCAAACCGTAAAGGTGAGAAAACAGGGGATAATTGATTGTTCACTCACTGATTGTAACGTATAACCACGCATAAATTGATACAGAGTAGTCCGATTTTGATAATTCTTTTTTCATTGGATAGGGTATACCTTGCCAAGTATTATTAGTACATTAAAGCCACAAAAAAATATAAAATAAAAACTTTTTAACAAAAAATTTAACCGCCGAAAAAACTGAAAAGCAAAAAATAATAAACCTTAAAATTTTGAGTGGGCGCTGAAAAATCAATGAACAAAGATCACTCAAAGCGCCGACTCATAATTTTAAGGTTTATTATTTTTTGCTTTTCAGTTCTTTCGGCGGTTAAATTTTTTGTTAAAAAGTTTTTTATCCAAGAAATTATGTTAGAATAAGGTTTAGGTAACTAAGTGATTTCGTGTGAACCGTGACTTCATGACTCTTTCAAACTGGTTTTGCAATAAATTTCAATACTGTCTACATACTAGTTATAGTATAGAATAGAAAATATTTATTTGTACTAAAACATGATGGTCATTATGTCTCGAGAATCAAAATATCTCGCCATGGCCTACAAAAATTTTAAAGAAACCAAGTTATAAATTATGCACCTTTCATAATGGACAAAAACATCGAACAAATAGTAGTTTGTCTTAAATTTTGCATCACCAATGGAATTTCATGTTTGGAGTCACTGAAAATGTTACAGAGGGCTTACGGTCAATCGACTATATCAAAAACACGTGCTTATGAGTGCTACAAAGCGTTCAAAAGCTAGCAAGATGTGATTGAAGATTTGCCTAGGTCTAGTCAACGTCTGCAACTGAAGTTAACATCGCAAAAGTGAAATAAATTGTGACTGAAAATTCAAATTCAAGTTTGAGAGAGATAGCCGCAGAACTTTCTGTATCTCACGAGTCGGTCCGTACCAATTTAAATAATCACTTGGGTATGAAACATGTTGCCGCTCGGCTAGTCCCAAAAGACCTAAATTTTCTTTTCTCCAAAAACTCAGTCGGCATAAGAGTCGCTGAAGACATGCTAGAACGAGTCAATTCCGACCCAACATTCATGAAACGCATTGTTACTGGTGATGAGACGTAGGTGGGTGATAAGCTTCGGAGTGGCGCCTTCAACTGAACCGAAAAAACACGCTGAAAGACTTTGCTTCGACTATCGCGGTGTTGTACACTTGGAATTCTTAACGGACTGTCAAACGGTAAATAAAGAATATTATTTGAGCGATATGCGGCGTTTAAGAGAGCAAATTAGACGAAAAAAGCCAGATAAGTGGAAAGAAAATTCTTTGATTTTGCACCACGATATTGCGCCTTCGTATAAGGTCATCTTGTGAACGAATTTTTTACCAAAAACTCAACAAATGCCATCGAGCAACTTTCTTATTCACTAGACATGGCTCCAGCCGAATTCTGTCTTTTTCCTTAACTCAAATTACCACTTCGTGGCACCCGTTTTCATTCGGTAGAAGACATAAAGGAAAGTTCGCGGTGAGAATTGAACTCGATTCCGGAAAAAGCATTTAAAAATGTTTTGATGGTTGGATTTTTCGTTGACGTAAGTGTGTCGTTTCTGAAGAAGTACAATTAAGCACCCAGTGTTCTTCCTCCTCTCTCCTACTTGACCTTGCTGTGCCCGACAGGGTCCATAATTGTGACTTAAATAACACAGGCCAACATGGTTTTGTTGTTGGAAAGTGGAGGGTCATTTCTGAAGTATTTTTTTGCGTAGAATCCGAATCCGGAGTCAGAATTGGCCCATCACGTCAGGATTTTGAGATATTAGAGGTTATAAACCCAAAAAATAGCGTTTTTGGCTTCTTTTGAGGTTATGTACAGAAGACACAGAATTTTTTGGGGGTTTTTTTTAGTTGTATCATATAGTACTACTCTTTCTCTTCAATTAGAGAGTTGCGGGGTTCAGTTACGGTTTTTGTTCACCAAGTTACGCCGAATTTCAAATTACGAGATATGTCCCATTAATGTCATGAGTATTTATTTGCATTAAAAATTTTGAGACAGACGTTTTCTACTGGTTATTTCCTAAATCTTTAATATCTCGACTTCAAATTCGTAATTGGTAACCTCGAACACCCCCAAATACAAATTTTCAAGAGAAAATATTTTTTTAATTTGAAATTGGCGTAACTTGGTAAAAAAAATCGTAATTGAACTCTGCGACTCTTTAATTGAAGAAGAAGAGTAGTACTATATGATACAACTAAAGAAAAAACCCCAAAAAAATCTGTGTCTTCTGTACATAGCCTCAAAAGTGGCCAAAAACGCTATTTTTTGGGTATATAACCTCAAATATCTCAAAATCCTGACGTGATGGGCCAATTCTGACTCCGGATTCGGATTCTACGCAAAAAATTACTTCGGAAATGACCCTCCACTTTTCAACAACTGACATGACCCCATTATTTGTTGGCCTGTGTAATAATTTCCCTTCCAACTACGTTTTAACATTATGGTATGCAATAAAGAATTGAGAATTGAATTGAATTGAGTAATTTGCAGATGATAAAATAAATTTGGATGAATAACTAACATTTTATGTAGGTATTATTGATCTTCTCCCGGTACTTTCTTGACAGAGTAGTATATTTTATTTAGGTATGTTTAGCCCTCACTCCGATATTTATGAACCGATTTTGATGATCTTTTTTTTGTAAGTTTGAGTTAACAACAAAGGTCCCATATCGAGGAAGTCAGGATTTGATTATGGGATCTTAGTAAAATTTAGAGAATCCCTCCAAAATTGTGGCCACGAATTGTGTTTCTGTTTACTTTTCAGTATTTGCGTTTAGGAACCATCACATCATGAAGCTCATCTGATGATGAAAACCATACCTTTCCTACGCAACTAGAAGTTACAACTAAAATCTGTAGTTATAACACTTTTTTTTTAGAAAAGACATTTTTTTACTACCAATATTCTGTAACTGCAATTGGTCAATATTCTGGGAACCTCAAGGAAGGATGGTTACACCTTCAGCTCAGTGGCAAGAGGAATTATGAAGCATTAGAAATTAGGCTATTAGATTACTGTGATTTGGCAACAGAAAATAGTTCATAGTAGATAGTAGTTCTCATTAAAAGATGAAACGAGACACAAATAGTGATGAGCAGTGGATAAATACTCGGAGGATAAATACTCATTTTTATCGAGTATTTACTCAAAATGATGGATAAATACATCTTTTGTGCAATGAATGATTCTTTTATAATGTTAATGACTTGTACTGTTATTTGAACTTTCCGAAATACTATATTTTTACATTATTTAGTTCTGACATTAATTGCCAGGGCTGTAATTGTATCAGAACTCCCACTGTCTCTAATAGAACATGCTCTTAGATATTTTTTTAAGAACCTTTCTTTAATGAGACTGTACAGAATCATCGCCACACAAGTGAATATCTCCGTGAAGAAATTCTTAAAGACTTTATAAACACGGCGAAGAAAAGTTAGGTATTGGTAACCACGCTAGAAACGCAATCAGTGAAAGATGTTGACCCTTTAAATTGCGAAGCACGCACTATTATTTCAGACCTCATGGGTCTGAAATCTTCATATTTTAGACCTGAAATATGACGATTTCCACAGTTTTATAAACTAAGCAGATATAATAAAATCTATAAAAAAAGTCAATGAATTGGTATTAAAGCAGGCATTGTAAAATAAAACAAAGGCAATCGGGAGAAAAATTAAAGCTGCCGTGCTGCACAAGATGGGGCACCTGATACATACAAAAGCCGCACTCATAGTGTTAACAATAGAAGATACTGACATATCAAATGACACAAGTTTTATTTTATTATTTTGTCTATTATTAAATTTCTTAATAATAAAGCCAAGAATCGAATTCTCTCAGTAGTGGCAAAAATGGTAACGAATGCCTTAAAAATTTTCCGCCTATCTGCTTGACTAGGAAGCTTGCTACTTGGCACATGGTACGGAGGAATGAGGAAAATGTCGTAAGGAAAGTTTTGAGTATGAAAGTCGATGACTAAAAGAGGAGGGGGAGACCAAAGAAACGATGACTGAACTGTGTGAATAATATCGATAGAAAGGGTGTGAAGATGGCGACTAGTAGCAAAGTGTGGAAGAGACAGACAAGTTGCGCCGACCCTAAATAAATTGGGATAAGGGCAGAAGCACGATGATAATGATGATGATCTGCTTCATCAATCAATCAAGACAAAGAACTGGATGCCATACATTTTGTAATCGGAATGTCGAAATGATTTGTTGAATGTGGAAGTAATGCTAACATTCACTGCATAAGGCCGGGAAAGATTGTTGGTGAACCTTTTATTTGGAAGAACACTAACAAAATAAGCCCCTTAGCCGAGCGCGAGGGAGAGGCAAATCTGCGCTCTCACGTCCCTAGCCATCGCAGGAGACTCTCTGGGCGTCGGGAGTCAATTGCGGACTCCCGGTCACCGTAGGCACGGGCTTGCGGGCGGCGAGCAATAGGTAGCTCACCACCCGATAAGGACCAGGCTGGGGTCGACGGCGCGAAGTGTTCCACGCGCGCCTCACAGAGATGTCAGCATTCTTGAAGGGGTCCGCTAGGACCGATGCCTGCCAGGATCGCGGATTTGTACGAAAGAGCTACCGTGGCCCTGGGCAACTGATGGAACTCGGGTGGGTTTTAGTAAGTAAAAGTCTGACACACCCTTCTCCTCCACCCAGAGCGGGGGACGTCATTTGATGGTTCCCACCCAAAAACAGCCTAGTGGAAAGAGATATTTTTTTCGACAAAGTTAACTAAATTAGCAGTGGGTATTCTTTCAACACCGTATACTTCTGTCGCACCAGAGAGGTCTCTTATACCACACACAAACATTCACAGAAAAAAAATGGTGTGACGACAGAAAAAAGCGGCAATTTTACATTAATTAAATGGAATTGGTTTATTTTAACGAATCATAGTGATTTCAACGAATAATAGTTTGACTATTTTCTGACGAACTCTATTCATAGTAGAGTGAAATTATTGTAAATATAGGCTTTTTAACTGTGAAAGTACACAACTACTTTTTTTAAATTTTAATTAATGTCCATCCTTTTCTTAGTAAAATAACAAAATTTTCATTAATGAAACTTAAGATAGTATTTATCCGCTGTTTTGGATAAATATTCAGTAAAAACGGATATTTATCGAGTATTTATCCGGACAAAATCTCAACACTAGACACAAACAATCATAAAACAAAAGATTTTGTCAAAATTTAAACCGACGGAAAAGAACTTAAAAGTGAATACTTAAATACCTATTAAGTCTTGAGTATTGAGCTTATTTATATAAACTATTTCTTTTTATATAAACTAGTTTTTTGTCGGCGCCAAATAATAAAATGAAAGCAAAAATTGTCTCAGCGCATGTCCTTTCTCAAAAGGTCCTTTTCTCAAAATGACCTTCCTCAAAATGTCTTTTTATTTAATTGTTCTTTTTTTAAATGTCCCTAATCTCAAAATGTTCCTGTCTCAATATATTATTTTCTCGCAGCGACTAATAAAAACTTTGTCTAATCGTTAGTTTTGTTATTTATAGCAAAGTATCTAAATATATAAAATTCAAAGTCCTGAGTGACTGACTGACTGACTGACTGACTGACTGATATATCAACGCACAGCCTAAACCGCTGGTCCTAGAGACGTGAAATTTGGAGGGTGTGTTCTTTGTGAAGAGTAGGTATCCACTAAGAAAGGGTTTTTTGAAATTCCACCCCTAAGAGGGTGAAATGGGGGGTTGAATTTTCTGTGAAACTTTTTATTCTGTGGGTCGATCGACACAAAAATTGGTACACATACTCTTCAATTATAGTTATGAGATACGTGTATCACAGTTTTTCCAAAATCATCCCCTTACAGAGTCAAATAGGGCTTCGAAGCTGTGGTTAATAAACGAATTCTCCCTACAGCTAATAGTTAAAATCTACCCAGATATTAGTAATATTCACGACTAGCTTCTGCCCGCGACTTTGTCCGCATACAATTTCTTGCTCCCCGACCCTCCCCGTCGCATCGAATCGCCTGCCTAGGCGAGGTCTTCGTATTCGTGACATTTTCTTTTTGCTCGGCTCCGTAGGGTCCTATCTTGATGTTATATAGTATATAGCCTTCTTCGATAAATAGACTATTCAACACTAAACGTAGTTTCTGAGATTAGAACATTCAACCAAACAAACTCTTCAGCGTTATAATATTTAGATTTGATCACAATTAAAAACGTTATAGTGAGCCAACCTTAAAAGATAGACATATACTATCACGGATTTTTTTAGAACTTTTAAGAGAAACAATTTTGTCATACATGATTTTTGTGTTACTTTAACCGTTTACGCAGCGCATGCAACTGTAGCTTTCAAAAGGATAAGTATTCCCCGTTTTCCAACATTTTCATTGATGCTCCGCTCCTATTAGTCGTAACACGATGTTATATAGCTTATAGCCTTCCTCGATGAATAGGCTAGCAAACACTTAAAGAAATTTTCAATTCAAGTAGTTTTAGATATTAGCGCGTTCAACCAAACAAACTCTTCAGCTTTATAATATTAGTATAGATAAACCTGCAGACCTCCTGCCATCATGACATCATAAAACGACTAGGTCACAATCATCAATTAAATTATTTTGAGATCGTTCGAAGGAGTTGAAAATCATTATAAATAAGTGGACTCAGTGATAAACAACGATGACGCCATACTTTCATAATCAGCCGATAATGATTCCATTGCTGGGACACAGGAGTGCCATACTTTACCCGGTTGAATTTCTTAACACATTGAAGCCTCCGGGTCACCCAACTCACATATTAAAATTGAGAATTGGCGCCCAGTTATGTTGCTGCGTAATTTAGAACCGCCAAAATTATGCAATGACACCAGGTTGTGAGTAAAAACATTGCAACGTTATCGAGGCAACTAAACTGACAGGTTGTTCCCGAGAGGAGTCTGTATTTATTCCGAGGATTCCTCTAACAACATCGAACTACCCTTTCGAGTTCAGAAGCGTGCAGTTTCCCTTCAAAGTCTGCTTGCCATGACCTAGAACTATATACTTAAGGCCCTCTTGTAGTTGAAGACGTTTCGGCGAACACTGGCCGGTCGTTGCGAGCGCTTGAGCTGCTAGATTTTGTGTATAATTGTTTCGTGGAGACAAAATGATAAGGAAATTATAAAATATTTTCTCAGCATGCCCTAAAAAACAATAAAACCTATCTTTTGGTATAAGTTTTACATAGTTTAATGATGGAATCTCTTCAAGGTACGCGTTTCAAATGGCGATTTAGTGTCATCTTTATGATTATTTTTTATCGAGCCAATTGTTTTAATTCACGTTTCTATCTTCACACAGCGCTTAACAGTATGTTCAATTTTCCTAAATATTTTTTTTTTACGGAAACTATCCATTTTGCTAGATTTACAGAGGCTTAAAAAAGTTAAAAAGTACTGGAACCTCGCCTTAAGGGGGAACTGTTTTCACATGGTAAGTTATACGTGGCCTGCTCCAGAGTAAGCTCACGGAGCAGCCTGGTGATTCTAGCACCTGAAGGAAAAACAATAAATAATGCTTACAATTTATTATTTCGTTGTAAACAACATTAATTGTTTATATTACATGCATATATTCCGGGCAAGTGGTGCAATGGGAACAGGTTGCGTGAAAACAGCGGGATATGATCTTAGAGGGGACTACTATTCGCACGGCCAGTTTTCCGTGGCATGCTCGAAAGTGAGCTCATCTAGCAGTCTGGTTGTATCAACACCTGAGGGCAGAACTTCTTGAGTAGTATATAAAGAGGTACTTTAAGAATAAACTCAAAAATATATAGTAACCTGTACCCTGCCTGTGAACAACTATGTAGGGAATAAAGAGGATTTATATTTTCGCTTTAAATTTGGCATGCAAGTAGGTAATTTGCCGTTCCGTTATATATTCCGTTACTATTGTTACGTTTTAGGATTTATTTATCCTACAACAATCATTTATCAATCCGAGCGCCGCTCCTCGGATAACACAAAGCAAGCAGTGCGATAAGACATTGTTTACTTGGATTAACACATAGGGTAATTTAGTCCCGGTAGTACGATCCTGTGGGATATTTTTCGACATTCACGCGGGCGAAGCCGCGGGCAGAAGCTAGTCTTTAATAAATACTTAGGTCAAACGTGAAAATAAAAAGAGCAAAAAAAATACTTGGTATTCAGCATCTTTATTTTAAAATTAAAATGGATCCTTATTATTATTAGGATCCATTTAAATTTTGACCACTCTATTTTCAGTAAATAATATTTTTTTAGTAAATAGTAAAATATAAATAATTAATTGTTTGTTGGTCATGGCGTGACGTATATTACTGACCAGTAACTAAGTATTTATTAAAAGTACTTGCCATAAATAGAAAAACTAACAAATATAACAAATTAATGTCATCCAACGCATTTTCATATTTTAAATATTTTTCAATTTGAAAATGGGTCATTACGAGAAAAGAGACTTTATATAAAAGGACATTTTGAGAAAAGAAATTTGGATAACAGGACTTCTGAGAAAAACATTTGGAGTGAAGGACATTACATATGCATTGAGACGCAAAAAATTACTAGACTCAGAATAAAAATTACACTCTGAATAGAAACCTTCATCTACGTCTATCCTACTTTTGCTATCAATCTTTACAGCCTCATAGATACAGAAGATATGTATTCTGAATACTTAACTGGTCATCCATACTAATATTATAAATGGGAAATTGTGTGTGTCCGTTTTTCCGTCTTTCACGGCCAAAAGGAACCACGAATTAACGTAATTTTTTAAGTGGAGATAGAAGGGATGGAGAGTGACATAGGCTACTTTTTTTTTAGGTGGCTGGGGTGAACTTAGAAAAGCCGTGCTTCTCTCATGGACATTTTTTCATTGTATGTAGCATGTTCGCGTGTGTCCAATGCCCAGAATCTTTACATTCTATCCCCAAATTGAAAGACATATGATATCGTCTACAGTAGCGTATTAAAACAACATTCTATTCCGAGTTCTCTTCTGTGTTCTAAATCAGGAAAGGAGAACCGTGTTACCCCGAATTTAACACGAGCGAAGCCGCGAGCAAAAGCTAGTGTGTAATGAATACCAGAATACGTAGACAATCAAATCCTTAATCAATATCGCAAAACCTTGTTAATTTATTATAACTAGTTGCCAATTAGTGACGTCCAACTAAAAAAAGCAGAGGGGTAATTGCGGAACTTTTTATCGGCAGGAATTGGTTTGATATTCATAGTTAAACAACATTCATTGCGTTATTTACGTTGCTGAGCCGACAATATATTCGAACAAATTACGCAATGGTTTAGAAATAATTTTCAATCCCATTCAGATTCTGATAAATTGTGCGTTTCGCAATTAGGGTGCAGGTTTGTATTTAAAACGTTCTATATACGTAAGTACTTAAGTAGATACATACTAAACTATTTACCTAGGTATGTTCTTGTAAAGTCCGATATACCTACCTATGAATAAGTATATTATTTACCATTTATTTAGTTACGTACCTAGAAATTTATTCGTGTCCACTAAATCCTATGGGATTGATTGGACACGCATTACGTTACGTTGGGCTATGGCCTGAAGGCACCATGGACCGTACCTATACGTAAACTTGCACTATACAGTATTAGCATAGTATATGAGGCCAGTGCAACTTGATCATTTGACCAATAGCAAATGTTTATGGAGTGTTCATGGCATACTGCCCACTGATATTATATGAAGGTCCTGTAGCAGATTGCTTTGCAATAGAATATTCCAAAGAGATTTAATTTAATGTCTTTGGAATATTCGATAACTAACTAACTATTAGGTTAGGTACTTACTAATAATGCCGTAGGATACCTCCCCAATTAACTAGCCAGTATTACTTAGTAGGTATTGTTGCAAATTTGCGAAAGTACTTACAATTTGTTGTAATTCCGATAAGTAGGTACCTACCTACCTACCTAAATTCGATAAAAACAAGCGTTAAACCAAAATAAATATTAATGCGTAAAACTCGCACATGCTACGTAGGTTCGTAACTGTTAAAATAATTAAATATGCTTTTGAGAACAGTGTGCTCATTTCAAATTGCTAATACAAAAACACTGTGATAACCTTGGCAGGACAAAGAACAAAGCAGATGTGGCGCCCAAGTGCGTGCGCCGACGCAGCGCTAGCGACCGCGACGTTAGGATATTAGTATTATATTGCTCTGGTTTTAAACCTAGTTCATAATGCCTGCTAAACAATACGCGAATAATTTGCATAACCGGTTTTAGACTTCATCATCATTTTGACTTCGATTGTTAACTGCCAAAAATTCATCATGCAGTGTGGGTAGGTCATGAATATTCGATGAATTAACGTTTAAAGAATACCTATTTATTTGACTGTACCACATTCTATGCCGCGAAACGCTTATGGTAACAGAACTAGGTAGGTTATCTAATGAACGAATGGTCAAATTAAGACTGGATTTGTAAGAAGTCTATGCAGTTTAAACTCGATCTAATACCCTCGTAAACCATATCGTAATGTAAATATCGTCGCTACTTTAATGATCGCACGGATTAGCAGCACCTGCGAGACGCCGGAACTGGCTAGCCCTGACAGGACCCCGCGCAATGCAACGCTCTTAGAAATATAGATAGTATTTCGCAAAACGAGTTGAATGCACCAGTGTGCGCCGTTGCGGCCTTGTCAGTGTGCATACGCACGCCGCGGCGTCGCACCGTGATAACGCCTCTCGCCACTCACCGGTACTCACATTCGCATTAGTTGTTCCGTCAGCAGTATAAACTGCTGAGTAACTCTCCGGCGGAAAGTTGAACTGCACCGATGACATCTCCTCGCGATTTCACTGCACTAACACTGGGTCGGAACACACAAACACTATGAACTATGACGCGATATGTCCGGCGCCGGGGGTCCCGTTGACTCATTATTCCTTATTGATCAGCGCGAAGCGGATGCGGAGTGCGACATGAGCGCAGACACGGAGAGCCGCGTGGACGCATCGGATCGAAGCCGGCGCCTTACAAACGTAGATTATCGCTCCTTACGCCGATAATAAGTAACGTAAACTTCCCGTAAAATTTGTATTGGTCACCGTGTGTGCCGATTGTGCGCTATCGACAGCGAACCTTATCGCGGAACCGGCCGCGGTGCGACTGGTTATACGAGACGTGTGTATTTGTTGTCAGTTTTAACACTGGAGACTGCGGGTACGCGTTCCTCTTTCCATTTATTTATATTATAGGTCGGTACCTACACAATGTTCAATAAATAAACAATTGAAGTTGCTGCAGATGGAGTTCGTACCGCGAACACACAATGGACCTTGTTACTCGTTATCATCTGACTCAATTTAATTTGTTCTTGTAAGGAGTTAGCTATCATTATTTAAAACCTTTCTAGTCATATTAAGAAGTCTGTTGCCAGCAGCAGCAGATTGCTGGAATTATTTAATTAATTGGTTTCGAGTTACTTGATAGCAGTTGTACGAACAATGACTTATAAATACATACTGTCACACTTTTACAAATACAAATTAATATAACTGAATAATAAGAAAACACATGATCATCGTGCGCAACCATATAAAGCACTAGAGCCGAGTTTGATTAACACTATCGTAGGTACGTACTAATGCTATAAACAGGAAAAATGGTGTGTTTGTTTTATTGTACACTTCTTTTTGGCATACAAATGACTTATTTCGCTCAACTATCGCTCACTATGTAGAGTAGTGCATACATTTCAATTTAGGATACTTATGTACCAGCATGTTTTGCATATTGACACAAAGTGCTAAGTTAAAATAATGAAAAAAGGTTCTTTATAACAATGCTCCTAATTTAAAAGGGTCTAAAATGTTTCAATTCACACGTATGCGCTAGAAGATCCAGCTGAGCAGGCTGATACTGGAAGAAGCCGACCCCAAAGTAGTCGGGAAAACTCTAGGCAGATGATGACGTATGCACTAGAATTCCATGAAAAAATCTTTAAATGATAATCGTAGTGAAAGTGAAAATAAATACGAATGAATGTTACCTAAATGACAAGCACTTTTTTCAGTGTTAACGTCCTGTAGACAAGACAGTTAAAACGAAAGTAGTGTCAACATCTATACTCCATTTGTTTAGGTAGTTAACTAAATGTAAACAATCTTAACATGTCTTTTATCTAAAAAACTGTCTAAAAATTGAATCTAAAAATGTTTACAATTAGGTATTTACTTAAACCGATGTTAGGTAAGTAACTTAATTTAAATAATATTTGTTGGTCTTTTATACGATTTATTTTATATAAAAAGACATATCAAGATTGTTTACCTTTAGTTAACTACCTAAACAAATGGAGTATACTAATTATTGTTTTACTTTAATATAATCTATAAAGGCTTTAAGTACCGCAAAGATTAAATTAAAATATTATATGAATGTATAGTCTTTCATTAAAAGGTTACATAGTAGTTTTAATTGCAGTACCTGACACGTTTATTTTGAGCGGTTTATCTTTATTTATCCACATTCCTCATAATTTATCCAATCATATTTCGTGCTGAGTACTGATTCCCGGCAGTGATATCTTATGTGATTTTTATCTACCTTCTCAATTAATTATGGACAAATCAACCAATCCACTTAAAAGTATTAATAGTAAATGTTGTTTACCACACCTATGCAGGTGTGCGTATACATACATCTAGCTGTACCATTTTGTACAAAAATAAAAGTTTATTGGTAAGAAATGTGATATCATATTTTTAACCGACTTCAAAAAAGGAGGTTATCAATTCGACTGTATTTTTTTATGTTTGTTACCTCGATAACTTTTGACTGGGTGAACCAATTTTGATGATTTTTTAAGCTGGTGCTTCCCGAATGGTTCCATTTTAATTTGGTTCCATTCGGACAATGGGATCCATGTGAAAACCATACAAGTCTTAAATTAAGTATTTGCGCGACAAATGAACGAATAACGCGATTATATTAGTGCGGGGTATCTACCATTACTAAAAAGTTAAAAATAAAAACTTTTTACCAAAAAAATAACAACCAACTTCCTTAAAAAAAAAACACTACAAGTTGGTTGTAATTTTTTTGTAAAAAGTTTTTTTTAGCAGTCTAGTCGCATGTTTAATCGTATATTACGGTCACCACACTTGGTTGACTGGTAGAGAATGCCTAAGGCATTAAGTCCGCCTTTGTACCTTTTTTGTGTGCGAGTAGTTTAAATAAATAAATAAATATTAAACTAGATTCTGCTCGCGACTTTAACCACGTGTTTTGACTTCTGATCCACTGCATCGCATCCCATAGCATGGCCGCGCTATTAGTTCGTTTTCGTTTAGAGTTCTTTCTGACTTATTTTCTTTTTGTTCGGCTAGGTCGTAGCGCAATGTTAAATTTGCTATAACCCTCTTCAGGGATTAGGCTATCAAAGGCAAACATATTTATTTTAATCCTTCTGTTAGTTTCAGAGATAAGCGCGTTCGAACAAACAAACTAATCAATTTTATTAAGTAAAAGTATAGATTACTTGTCGTCATTAAGTGCAAAAATAGTTTAATTTGTATTGCTTGTTGTAAACTGCTACAGAATAAAAAAAAATTGTAATTCGATGAAAAATAAACATAAACGGACACTCCGTTTAGACTAAAACACAAAATAAAATTCAATAAAAATTTATTACAACATACTTACCATTTAAATACATTCAAAATTTCCAAATGCTGGTCCCACTTATCATCAAAAACAATTTTCTAATACTGTTATTTTTTAACTAAACACATGCCACATTTCATTTAACTATCAAGGTTTAACTGAAAATCCTTAAAACCGATTTCTGAAATAAATACAGAATCATGTGATTTAGCACCGACGAAATCATTAAATGCAAACATAAGATTAAGATATAACTACATAGTAAAATCACAAAATCTTTATCAGAATCATATGACTTTGGTTACATGTTACTACATAGGTAGAGGATAGGTTTAGCACGTGTGCGCTATCTAAACCAAACCTGAGAAGGTATTTTGAGATTCAGAGCTGATTTATGCTGTATTAAGCTGGATTTCAGCAATAGTACGAACATTTTGTACGTTTATGTATATTAAAATGTGTCTTATTGCATCGCACCACTGCTGGACACGATACGATGTAACACAAATTGGTAAGCCCACGGGCGATTTCTTAACGCAAAAATGTTTTATAACGCACTGAAGTTTCAACTCTAGATTTTGAAACAAACATACAGAATATAATAGAATGCATCGCAGCGTGTCAACAGATGCGGGCTATGCTCGGAGTTTCTTTGATGGATAAGATCAGAAACGAAGTTATCCAGAAAATAACTGGAGTTACCGACATAGCTTGCAGAGTAAGCAGGTTGAAGTTGGCTGGCCATGTTTGTCGAAGCACCGATGGCCGATGGAGCAGACGAGTCCTGGAGTGGAGACCGCGTGTAGGCAAGCGTAGTGTGGGACGCCCCCCAGCTAGATGGACCGAAGACCTCAAAAAGGTGGCTGGGACAGACTGAATGCGAAAGGCGGAGGACAGGGTATTGTGGCGCAGCGTGGGAGAGGCCTATGCCCAGCAGTGGACTGCGATAGGCTGAGTTGATTATGTCAACAGATACAGTTGGAATGTCAACTTTGAACGCTGAGGAGTCCGTTGAAAAATCCAGTGCTTGGTAAAATATCGCGGGTGGGTACGAGATTCTGATCAGTCAAGTAGTTTGTAAGACAGTGTTGGTGTAAGTGAGGAGCTGCAGCGCCCTCTGTGCGGCGGGATCCTTCGCCGAGCGCTCCAGCCGCTGCAGGGACGTATGCACCGCTGCCGACACGCCCGAACTCCGCAACACCAGTTTAGCCTGCACAAACCAGAAAGAAGACGGTTATAATATGGTTAACTAAAGTAATTAGCCTCTTTTGGTCCCACTTCAGGGCATACTCTGCCGGTGACTGCCCCGGTGGTCTAGTGATCGCAAGCGCTTCTGCTAAGCATATCCTGGGTTCGATTGCTAGGTCTTTCTTGAGTTTTTCTATCTAGAATTCGGTAGCAGCCCGGTATCCGGATTTGGGCTCGCCACCTATTTACATAGAACTGAAAGATAACTAGCGAAATGTGGATATACAACAGGTACACAGCTGCCCAACCCATCGAGGAAACGAGGCTGTTATTGCCGAGTGATGTTATTATGTTATTTTATGCAGGGCAAAGACGATCTCATACAGAAAAGCCACGAGTATTGATCACCACACTTGCAAAATACAGGTTGACCATTCCAGATTGGAACTAGACTGGACTGGTGAATATGGTTGACGGGCATAAAAATACAAATTTACATTTCGACATGTGTACATAATCACCTTCACAAGGACTCTTGAATACAAATTAATAATATGCACTCATCATATTCATTTGACATTTAAAAGGCAAAGGATGAACATGGATATTATTTCTGATCTGATAAGTGAATTCTAAAGAGTGAAATGAAAGGAAAATGCGCAAGTTTGCGAAGCAGATAAAGTATTGTAAGTTGAAGATGGCCCCCAGTTTAGCATTTTATGACTTACATGAGTATCATCATAATAATAAACTCAAGGAACTTTCTGATGAACAGTTGTGGGCAAGTACTAGCAGCCGCGGGTTAATAGGTCTAAGGTTCGAACCCAGACAGGCGCTGTCCTTTGTATAAATTATTTTATAACTCATCATTCATCATCATCATTTCAGCCGTAAGACGTCCACTGCTGGACTTAGGCCTCCCCCAATTTAGGGGGCTTTGCCATAATCGCCACGCTTGGCAGGCGGGTTGGCGATCGCAGTATGGTGGCAAAATGCATAGAGAACGCTGCTGCCAATTCTCTAGTAATTACTACACTTATTTATAACTACTACACTCTAAATGGTGACACATGAGGAAACTGTTCTAGAATAAAAACATCGGAGACATTTGACATCTACCGACCCGCACTGGGCCCGCGTGGTGGATTAAGGCCCACTTCTCACAGAGAGAAGGCCTGTGTCCCAGCGATGGTGGGAACATTATAATGTGACCATCACCGCTGGGACAAACAAACAAACAAACTTTCGACTCTACAGAAACATTATAATGTTTCGGTAGGCTCGTAGGGAACCTTTGGAAATAGTTAAGTATGATACTAGTGATACACGCGTTTCATGCAACGATTTCCAACACAATTGCGAGGAACAGACTAGTTTATTACTTCCCTACGTGAAGTTGACATTTCTGATAATTAACCGCATAACGAAAACGTTAGAAATGGCGCGCTAGCAATGCACTTGCAGGTGTCATTAAAAGCATTGGCAAATCCGCTAAACAGCCAGTATAAAATCTCAGTGCGGAGATTTAAAAAAAATGTGTTGTAATGAAAAGTAGAAAACACAAGTTTATAATAAGCTGAATTGTGAACCTAAATGCTTTGCCATAAGAGTCATTTTACAAGCAACTGTATGTGTTACAGTAGAAGATAGTAGGTAAATTAATACAAATAAATACATGGTACAAAAACCAGTGCTAAAAAGATAATATGAGACAGCTTATGTAAATAAACGAGTATTTGAAAATCTCAAAGACTTGTTAATTTATCAAAATTTGTAAATTGTCACACAAAAAACTAGTTATCGTTTGCATTTTAAGCGATATATTAAAAAAGGTAGTTATAACTATTTGAATAAATACAAATACCTCAATCCTGTTTAATTAATTATGATGATGATCGATCATCATAATAAAGTAGTTCGATCAACCAAATTAAATTGAACGATATTTCACAAGTTGTGACACATACATACATAAACTCACGTCTTTTTCCCATGGAGGTAGGCAGAAACTACAGAACGCTACCTGCTAAGACTCTTACATACTTCACTAGCTTCTGCGCGCCACTTCGTCCGCGTCAAATTTTTGCTCCCCTGACCCTTCCCGTCGCATCGAATTATCCGCCAGTTTTCGATCATTTTTCGTTGCTGCTCCGCTCCTTTTGATAGTAGCGTGATGTTATATAGTTTATAGCCTTCCTCAATAAATAGGCTACCCGACACAAACATAATTTTTCAATTCGGACCAGTAGTTCCTGAGATTAGAGCGTTCAACCAAACAAACAAACTCATCAGTTTTATAATATTAAGTATAGATTTGCCTCGTTTAAGTTCATACATCTAGTCATACACGCACGCTGATTGCCAGGACTCTGCAACTGACCCTTCTAAAGAACATCACCAATAAGGTCACTATATGTTCTCCTAGGGCGTCCCCTTCCGGCATGTCCAGTCACATCCGCCTACAAATAACTTTTGTTAGCCGCCCTTCGTTCATCCTCTCAACATGACTAAACCATCTAAGCATAAAAGATTAAATTTTTGTCATTACTTCTTATTTTAAACCGCACCGTTATCTTATAACATCACTCCTCAGCCTGTCACACCACACATACTTCGCAACGAACCAATTTTCACAGGATTTATTCTACTTTCATGCTTCTTTTGCTACACCCACCATTCACAAGTTTTCTAGTTATGATATACTATTTAAATTCATGATTCTTAACAAGAAATACATCGCTGAGTTTTATGTTTGCTCCAATTGATCTATTAGTTGTAGCCACCACGATGAGTTTTAACCAATTGAGACTTTAGTCTGCAGTATTATGTATCCCCTTATAGTGACTGCAGAGTTTCGAATGCGAAAGAGCACTATTTCCGGAGACAAATTCACAACAATTCACCACCCAACTCGTTTCTTAGGTGGTTTATGAAAGGCAAGTGAGCGTTTATCAAGAGAAAAAGGAGAACCGTTTTTTGCTGCCCAAAGAACATCAATATATTAAGTCCGCTATGCCAGGAAATATTGGCCAGGGAAGATAAGGACCACTCGATCTGTATACTCTCCGACAATGCTGTTCTACAAGCATTGAATAAACACCTCTGTGTAATTGGAGTAATAGACAGCCCGCTGTGCAGGGCCTGCACGGAGGACGACGAGACAGTAGCACATGTGTTGCAAAACTGCCCCGTGGTAGCCACATACAGGACAAAGTACTTCGGTAACCCAGGTACCCTACATGAGATTGTCAGCAACACCAAGGCGTTGCTAGCTTTCCTCGAAGAGCTGGGGTGGATCGAGTATCCGATTTTCCCACCCGTATGCAAAATACGCGCTATGACGTGGAGTTGTAAACACCGGCCCGTATTACCTTACCTAAGTCGACTAAGATGTGTGATGCTTATAACAACATTACTATTCGTTGGGAAGTGTTTGTTCCATCCATCTATTTCAGCCGAAAGACGTTCACTGCTGGACAAGAGCCTGCCCAAGAGGGGTTTTGCCATAATCGCCACGCCTGGCAGGGGGGTTGGTGATCGCAGTATGGTGGTAAAATGCATAGAGATCGCTGCTGCCCATTCTCTAGTAAGTCCCTTAGTCGAGTCTTACGACACCCACGGGATGAAATGGGATGGTACTATTGCACCACACGGAACCACGGTATGTTCAGGACTGGTTGATTCAAGATAGTAAGTTGATCCTTACCTTGTGATTGTTAGCAGCCAACGCCCAGACGGCGCGCGCAGCTGAGACTATCTCCGCTGTATCGCCAGTCAGCAGCGTTCCTGATAACAGCTCCAGCAGATCAGCTGCAAAACATTCCATCGTAAACTAAACTGTGTTTGATACGGAGGCTGAGTAGACCCGAATTATAGTAGTAGACTGGAATACAGGCTTTTTGGCTTCTTTGTATTTGTGCATTTTTGAAGTGAAAACTTCTTTAGCGGCGTTGAGCACTTTTTCTGTAATGGGTATAAAATCTTAAACTCGCGTCAGGACACGTGACCTGATCGAAAAAGCGTAGGACGGATGGAGAGTAGACAGCTATCCCCTCTCTACGGCGCGGCGAAAATGTATGCCTGGGCCTACTGTTTCGTTTAGGCGGCGCAGGGCGCTTGCGCGAATGTTCGTCTATGTTACAGCGTGCCACGCGCATCCATGGATGGTGACAGCTGATGGCTCGACCGTCTGTGTAGTGATCACATTGTTGTGTATTCGTAAAATTCGTGAATATAAAGTGCTTAAAATATGGAAATTGAACAACAAATTATTCCCTAACCATTTTTTTTTGTGTCTTTCTTTTCTTTTAAGATTTTAGTTAGACTGAAAATCCGCAGTCATTTGCATAAACATTGCTCATCATTTATAGACGCCTGCTTAAAGTAGCTAGCTATAAGCTGCCGTTCGTCGTATATTATGTTATTTGGCAGTAGTACCTATGATTATTGAGCATTCTACGTGGACGGCTGTTATGGTCTTGTTGAAAATTCGTCCTGGACAAAACATTTTTTGGTAATGAAGCGTAAAGAAAGAGAAGAAAAAGAAATGTGCCGAATTGCGGCGATACTTAGAAAACAGACATACACAAATACTCATAGTTCCCTTTACAAATGTGTAAAAAATGAGACTGGTCAGTCAGTCATTTCATATGCATATACATTGTTGTTTTTTATGTTATTTTATTTTATGTTTCAAGAATTGTGTCGAAATAAACGGTATTCCTTTTTTCTTTCATACATAATTCGAAAAACATCCACCTCTAAATAAAAGCCGCCTCCAACCATTGCCGGAACTATCAGCACTCCAACGGCTTCTTGTGACATGTCAATTGTATCAACCACCTGTCTGGGACTTTCAACGTATGCTGCCCCACTCACCGGACTGCAAGTACGTGATGCGGTGATGATGTGCGGCATGCGCCAGCGCCGGCATGAGCCGCGCGCGCACGTTGGCGGGCAGGGCCGTGAGCGGCGCGGAGCCGTGCGCCAGCGCCAGCACGGCGGCGGCGCCGTCCGCGTGGCGCGCCGCGCGCTCGCACACGCGCGCCCACGCCACGCTGGCCGGCCCCGCGCCACGCACGCGCTCACGGATGCACATGCGGTACACGCTTGATAGTACCTCGCTCTGTAGGTGAGATCGTTTTGCTTGGTATGACATATGGCGGAACGTAGGTGTTATAATTTGGAACACAGGAAATAAAAAGGGACTTAGAATCTAACAGTGTGACGTTTAATAATTTAGTTTTGCTATATGTGGTGCGGGTTGCGCGATATAGAGCGCGGGCAGATGTGAAGCACAGTCTAGTCTACGCAGCCGTAGCGTCAGCAAACCTAACCGAGTAATATTTAAAACAGAGTTTAATCCCGCATTTCTAAACTAAACATGACACCAAACTAAGCATAATAACACGAACTTTAACAAATAAATACCGCAGCACTAGTATTTTAGATACACTCCTATCTAAACTTCGGGTAAACCAGGTGTGGCATTATGTTAATCTGAATAACAGATTTATATCCAAAATCTGGTTTCCAATTTGTTATTTCCAATTAAACAAATATCTCCTATAAACAATTACATAATACATTTAGGTATTCTAAAATCAACACTCAGAAATCACAACATACTGGCTTGTTAGTCTAGGAGTCAAACCAGGCCACTCAGAAAGTATTGCGAAAAAAAGTTTTTTTGTATGAGAGACTGGCCAGTTATAAACTATTATAAAAATAATGATTATTTATCAATAAAAATAGGTACGTTCCAAATTCAATTTCTCCAGTTTTTTGCGAGCTAATTAAATTATCGTGTCTCATATTGGAAAATGGATTTGAGCCGGGAACATTTTCGCGCTATGATTTTTTACGATCTCAAGTGTCGCCTGAAACCGGACGAATCGTACGATAGACTTCAAATTGCATTCATGGATGAAGGCCCTTCCAAGGCAACTGTGCATCGTTGGTATAGCGAATTCAAACGTGGTCGACTAACTTTGAGGGATGACGAAAGAAGTGGTCGCCCTTTGACGGCTGTTACGGAGGAAAACGTGCTAGCAGTGAAAAATTTAATCCAAGACATTAGGCGAATTACGTATCAGGAGATTCAACACATACTGCAGATTGGATCGGGAAGTCTTCACGAGATTCTACACGTGCATCTTCGCATGAGGAGGATAGTTTGACGCTGGGTGCCGTACTACCTCGCCGATGCTCAGAAGCAGGCCCGGGTGGAATGTTACCGTGATATGATAAACAAATTTGAAGCAGGCTCGTCTCGGCGTGTTTATAACATTATTACAGATGATGAGTCCTGGATTTATCAATACGATCCAGAAACGAAGCGCCAGTCGACGGTTTGGGTGTTTCAAAACGAATCAACGCCTACTAAAGTGAAGCGATCTAGAAGCGGGGGGAAGATTTTGATCGCGAGCTTTTCAATTTGACTGACTACTTGGTATCAATCCCTTTACGGAACCAAAGAAGTATCAATGCCGAATGGTATACTACCACATGCTTGGCAGAAGTTTTCTCTGTTGTGAGCAACAAGCGACCAAACACAGGGCTCCGCGGGCTACTGCTCCACCACGACAACGCGCCAACGAACACCGCACTCAAAACGAGGGACTTCTTGGACAGCACGCCGGTCAAACTTCCCTCCTTACAGCCCTGACCTAGCACCGTGTGACTTCTTTTTATTCCCAAAAATTAAAAATCAGCTCAAAGGGATACAATTTTCGTCGCTGGAAGCTGCGCTGTCAGCGTTCGAGCAGGCTGTAAATGATGTGTCTGCGGCGGACTGGAAAAAGTGTTTCGAATACTGGTTCAGACGCATGAAACTTTGCATAGAGGCTAGTGGCGAGTATTTTGAAAAGATTTAATAAAAAAATATTTACCTATGGAACACTTCTTTTTATTTTCGCAAAACTTTCTGAGTGTCCCACATAAGCTAGTCCGGACGGAGCATGAGGTCCTAGCTTCCGGGTCGGACAAAGTATTATTGGGTCTTACAATGTGGATTTTCTTTGTAGTAGCCCGGAGTCTGGATTTGTGCCCGGTTGACGACAATAGGCTCTATGACATGGGATTTACAACATAGTGGTGAAATGCAGGTATACTATAGGAACGCCACTGGCCAACCCTTCGGGAAAACACGACGTGATGAAACATTTAAGTATTATGAAAAATCTATGACAAAAGTTACAAATTTTTTGAATTGTGGCTGTAAATTCTAATCTACATCTGAAAACACATCATCATCATTTCAGCCGAAAAACGTCCACTGCTAGGACCCCCAAGCTCCGCCATTTCGACCAGTTTAGTGCTTCCCGCATCCAGCGAATTCCTGCGGCCTTCACAAGGTCATCGGTCTGAAAAAACAACTAAGACTATTTTGAGCTGAATGAACGTTACCTTTAGCAGTATAGTACGGCAGTGATGGTGCGGCAGCATTCGCCTCAGCGCGTTCAAACCCAACAGTAGTAACACAGGAGGTCGTTGCCGCGCGCTCTGCGCCGCCTCGCGCGAGCACAGCGCGCACAGCTCCGCCACCAGCGTGCGAGCGCACACGCACGAGCACATCGCGCCCCACGCTACCAACAGTAACACACATATTTACTGAATGATACACGATATAACATTAATAGACAATATTATAATTCTAACTATGAGATGTCATAATGACACTTTTTTTTTTGTTTGGGCAATCATGGGCGTGTCAGACTTTTACTGACCAAAACCTTCAGTTGCCTGTGCCAGGGCCATGGTAACTCTTTCGAACAAATCTGAGACCCTTGTTTCAGCCTTTTTTTTCTTAAATTGCAAAAATGCTCATGCATAATGCGCTACCACGGGAAGATAGTGCAGTTATGTGGGACTCCAACCAACTAAAACTCCACGGTGTCCTCCTAAACCGCTAATGGCGGGAACACGGGCACGCAGAAGCATTCTTCCGCGAACCCACTGCGGCTGTCTGTCACCGGACCCACCTCTGGGGGATAGCCCCCATCATCGGCGCGCAAGAACACATAGCACGCCGTGACCACCCCGGGGACCAAATAGCACATGGGTGCCAGACGTCCCCGTGTGTGGCGTGTGCGGCGGGTCAGGACAGTAGCCCCGCCGCCTACCACTTTTCGGCCGCAGGGGATAGGGAGAGCAGCCAACGCTATACCAACACTCCTCTTCCCCTGCAGCCTCACCGCGTCCGCCATCGGATGGTGGCGACCCCGTTCAGTCCACGGAAGATAGAGAGGGTATCTGCCCTAGCCCTTCCCCTTCAATAATTATAATGACAGTGTATTCTTTTTTTTTTTTGCTGAATGCGGCCCGGTCTTGACTGCGATCACGCCTGATGGAAAGCGATTACTGTCGAGCGTGCCTAAAAGATCCCTGTTCACTCTTGCTTTGAAAGCCGACGAGTTAAATGTGCAAGGGAACACAAACGCTGACATTCCACACTCGCGCGCATAAGAAATGTGGACGAGAAGCACTTCTACTAGTGCTACTGCCTGTCCCCCGATCGCCAAAAAGCAAATAAACAAACAAGAGTATAAGTTAAAAACGTAATGAAAAAAAGAGATGCCTTTGATCTACTTGAGTTCATCTTGCATATCATTAGAAACCGCCGGGAGTTTTTTATAACTTGACCTTACGTCTGCGTTTCTATGCATCCAGTCATAACAACTTTCGCAGGTCTGCTGGAAGAAATTTCTTAAGAAATAAGCAGTACCTTTGTACTCAATTGTATTAATATGCCTTATCACTCTGTTTTTTTACTGTGTGTACATAAATAATAAAATAAATAAACAAAGGGCCTGGCCAGATGACGCGTTTTACGCGCAACTACGTGCGAATAATTCGCGGTATTCTATTGGCGTTCCGTGTGGAGCCGGACGTAAAGAATAGCACCACCCCATTTCTTCCCGTGGGTGTCGTAAGAGGCGACTAAGGGACTTAATAGAGAATGGGCAGCAGCGTTCTCTATGCATTTTACCACCATACTGCGATCGTCAACCCGCCTGCCAAGCGTGGCGATTATGACAAACCCCCCTGCTGGACATAGGCTTCCTCCAAAAGGAAGCCTATCTCCAGCAGTCAGCAGTCTTGGCAGTCTTTCGGCCAGAATGTTGATGATTACCTTGTAATGTCTCGGCTACTACTTCTATAGAAAAACGCGTACTCAATTTATTATCTGAACTGCTATAATTAATCAGACTCAACCATACCTTTAGGACAATCATTCGTAAACGTATAAATGAGGTGCATGACGGCTTGTCGCAGTTCTTCGGTCATCATGCACCAGGGCCACAGCCTGTTAAGAGAGGTCGTCATGTTGTCATCCACGAAGCTCTCCTTAGCGGCAGGACAGTTCAGCATCGAACAATCAATGACTATCAGGAGCCAGTACAATGTACGCAGTGCTGGATTCTGAATAACAAAGAGATCGAACACCTTATTTATGTATTTCGAACACATTTCTGCATTATGTATTCTTTCGATAGCCAAATGAATTAAATATAATTAAACTAGCTTTTGCCAGCGGCTTCGCCCGCGTGGAGGTCGGAAATTATACCGCGGGAACATACTACCGGGATAAAAATTACCCTATGTGTTATTTCAGGTTATAAACCATCTGTGTGCCAAATTTCATCTAAATCGGATCAGTAGTTTTTGCGTGGAAGAGGAACAAACATCCATACATCTATACATCCATACATACAAACTTTCGCGTTTATAATATTAGTAGGATATATCGTACATATTTACAAGATTATTATTCAGGTATTTATGTAACAATATAAGATGAATCATACAAGGGAAATCAATACTAATATAATAAAACTGTATAGATAGTTTGTTTACACGTGCTAGTCTAACTACCAGTCGGTTTTGAAATTCTTTTCGCTTTTGATAAACCAATTCTTGAGGAATGTTATTCAACATCACGCTCCGACTCGTAGGAGCCGAACAAAAGTAAAATAAGAAACTCTAAGCTAAAATGAAGTAACGGAGCAAAACTATAGGTCATATTTTTTGCTAAAACAAATAATGACTAAAGCTAGTTATTTGTACCAACTAAAATAAATCAGTGTTGCACGTACAAGTGCAAAAGTAAACCAAAATTTACATTTGTTTTGTTGTGCAGAAATGATTACGTATAAATAGGGTTCCGAGCTTGTTTGACATCATAGAATCGCTTATTCGACACATGAAAACTGAGTTTTTTTTTTCTTTAATCTGCAATCAACTTTTAATTTTCACCTAAACATTAAACTAAAAAAAAATGAGACCACTGGTGGCACAGTGGTAACGGCCGCGACTTACGAATTGTAGTTCGTAGGTTGGAACCCAAGCAGGTGCTTTCATCATCATCATCATCATCAGCCTATAGCAGTCCACTGCTGGACATAGGCGGAGGCCTTCCCAATTGCACGCAATTGCTTTACTTTGTGTAAATTATTTCATGCCCTTTGCTCTCAAAACGGTGAAAGTCATATCGTGAGTTAACCGGCACATCCTAGAATCAAAAATTCGAAGACGTGTGACATCTACCAACCCGCATTGGGCCCTCATGGTAGATTACGGCCTACTCCCACTCACCAAGAGGAAACCTGTGTCCCACAGCGGAAACATTATAGTCTAATCAAGCGTTAAACGATCCTCTCCTTTATGAGTATAAAAAGTCATGATGATTACTCACATTGTTAGCATTCTTGATGACTTCAGCAGGCTTGCCTTGCATGGAAAGATGGTCTCTCACAGCCTGCAAGGTGGCGAGCAGTACTCGCGGCAGGTGTCGATGTACCGCGTACTGTCGACTGCGACCACTCACGGACAGGACGGAGGAGAGGCACGAGCACACGCGGATCCAGCGCTCGTCTGAATAGGAAAGTATATCGGTGATTTTTTACACTCTCACTTAGTATTTAAGGGTGGGTTCAGAAAGTTAGCAACGTCGCAATTACAGACAAATGAAACGTTATTTTGATGAATTTTTCAGTATTACTAAATTAATACATACATACATACATACAATCACGCCTTTTTCCCATGGGGGTAGGCAGAAACCACGGAACGCCACCTGCTACGATCTCTACACACTTCTTTTGCCTCGTTTAGGTTCATACAATTGGTCATACACACACGCCGGTTGCGATTATTAAATTCAATGACGAAATATCGCTTTACAGTGCACTAATATTTATTGCGAATCGTTACACTGAATATTTGATCGATAATTTTTTTAATCGATTCAACGTAAGCATTCAAAGCATACAGACGTGCACATCAATGCATTTTAATAATTAAATAAATTAACGTTCGCATAAATAGTGACCTAGTTTTAGTGTATTAGAGTGTTATACAGAAAACATTTTAAGTGACAAGTTAATACAATGAACTGATTGGATTATTTTTGAATCTTTCCTGGTTTATGGAAGGCAGCCCCTTTAATCGGAGCGCGATGATACATCGCAGCCCTCCACCGACACCAACTCCGATCCCAGTACCAACCCCAGCACCGACACCGCCGCGACAAACAAGAAAAGACCAAGATGAGGGTATTGAAGTAGTATCCACTCCGGAGATCCAGTCCTGGATGGGTTCTATTGAGCAGTGCCTCAATGAGGTATGTGCTATTACTTCTGAAGGAAAACTAAACTCTGAGCAGAAGTTAAAAATTAGTAGTCTCTGCCGCAAAATTGGCCATGGAGCTGCGCAAATGGCTGTTCAATACCAGTCGCTTAAGCAAAAAGCCATACAGACCCATGCCTCTCTAAAAACAATGGCCGAAGCTCGAGACCTGTCTGACTGCCTTACCGAGATGAACCGAACAATTCAGGAGTCCTGTTCGAAACAGGGTGCGGCTACTGCATCTTTTGCCGATATGGTGAAGAAGGGGTCCAACAACTTTGTGCGCCCCAATAATCTTAGCTCCGTGGCGATTTATCCCTGTGATAACTCGATAACTAGTGATGAAACCAAAAACATGGTCCAGAAAATTATAAGTCCCGGAGAAATGAAATTAAAAGTTCGAGGCGTGCGCAAAATAGGAAAAGGAGGCCTGATAATCAGCACTGAGACCAAAGATGACCTCGATAAGCTAAGGCAAAAAGTACAACTCGCTTCGTCAGGCCTTACCGTAGATGATCCTCAAAAACACAAACCACGCATTATAGTCATAGGAGTGCCCACTTCAATGGCTGAAAATGAAGTTTTCAAATGTATTTTCGAACAGAACTTGTCTGAAAAACTGCCGACTATGTCCCAAGATATATTTTTGTCCTCTGTAAAACTGAGTCACAAGTCTGGTAGGAAAGATGCAGATAATTGCAACTTTATTATAGAAGTTCCAGCCGTAATTCGTAAGGCCCTCATCACACAGGATAGACTATTTATAAATTGGACGTCCTGCCCGGTACGAGACTTCACTCTGGTAACTAGATGTTACAACTGCCAGCAGTACGGTCACGCAGCCAAGACTTGCAAATTAACTGTCCCCACCTGTGGGCATTGCGCTGAAGAAGGTCACTCAACACAAGACTGCGCAAAGAAAGCCAACCCGCCTAAATGTGCTACATGCTCTCGTTTTAAAAAACAAGCCCACCACAAAACGGGAGACACAGATTGTCCGGCTAAAAAAGCTGCCGAATACAGGTATATTAATTCGATAGATTATGAAGGCGCCTAAGAGCGCCGCATACTTGATTATATTTTAGACTTAATTTTTATTATTATTTATAGTTAAATATGGATGATAAATTAATTACAGATATTGATAATTCATTTTTAACAGTATCAAAGACATGTGACGTTGAGGACTGCATAAAATATCTTTCCGACTATCAAAATTCAGTAACTGTACTAACTCAAAATATTCGTAGTATTTTTAAAAACATAGATAACTTTAACATTTTTCTTCATAGACTTAACTTTGACTGTGATATAATGGTACTTACCGAGTGTTGGCTAGCCAACCGCTACGATAATATTCCAGTAATACCTGGGTACAACGTATTACATTCCACAGTAAACCATAATCAAAATGACGGTATCGTAGTATTTGCTAAAGAATCATTAAAGGTCACAGTCGAGGAACATAGTCTACAAGAGTGCATGAGCAATTGTTTAGTCATCAAAATTGGTACAATTACAGCGGTAATCGCTATGTATAGGTCCCCTTCCGCTAGAAACTTAGATTCTTTTAACAAATCCTTAAACCAGATTCTCCAAGCACTCAGTTCATTTAAGAATGTTATACTAACAGGTGACTTAAACATAAATATTGGTTCTGAGAACTGCGATGCAGGAATCCAGGATTACCTTAACATCTGTTTATACCATGGTTTTCTTCCCGCTCACACATTGCCTACACATCAGAGCGGTTCCTGCTTAGATCATATGATGATCAAAACTAGCCTATCATATATTACGCTTGTTACTAACTCAACAATTACCGACCATCACGCAGTTCTACTAACACTAAATTTATCGCTGCCTAAGCTAAATCGTCCTCCGACAATTAGCAAATTAAATACAAACAAACTCGAACGTGATTTATGCAACATAGACTTTAGCGTAGTTTACAATACTGCTGACGCTAATTTGGCTTTATTGTACTTAATAAAACAAGTCCAACAAGCAATATTACATAACACGACAGTTTCTACAGTAAATAAGAAACTTTATAATATTAAACCGTGGATTACTTCTGGATTAATTCGCTGTATAAGACACCGGGATAAACTTCATCAGAAAACTAAGAGATACCCTGATAATGTTATAATTCAAACTACTTATAAAAGATACAGGAATTTCTGCAACAATCTCTTAAAGAAGGTAAAAACTGATTACGACAAAAAACAAATAAATAAAGCGGGTAAAAATAGCAAACAACTTTGGAAAAGTATTAAAAATATCACCAATATGTCAAAACAGCGTGAATCAAGTTCGAGTTTACTACTTGCAAATTCGTCACCACTCATAACAGCTAACAATGTAAATAACTTTTTTATAAATGTTGGGAAAACTCTTGCTGAGCAGATTTCACAATATTGCGTCCAATCATCTGTCCAAAAATCAAGCAATAGCCGTATCTCAAAATCTTTTGCTCTGTTGGACACTGATGAAGATGAAATATCCCGAATAATTTCCGGGCTAAACGATGATTGTGCAGCTGGCTGGGATAATATAAGCAATAAGATCCTTAAACTTTTTAACCATATTTTGATACCTCCGTTAACGCACATTTTTCGAATCTGTCTTTCCGAAGGAATTTTCCCGAGTTGCCTAAAAAAGGCAGTTGTAATCCCTATCTTTAAATCCGGTAGTAAAGACGTAGTTAATATAGGCCAATATCCTTACTACCGTCGATTTCAAAAATACTAGAGAAAATTATAAACACTAGACTAGTTAATTACCTAGAAAAAAACAACATTTATTCCCCTGCGCAATTTGGTTTTAGAGCGAAATTATCGACTGCCGATGCGGTGCATAGCCTGACTGATTATATTTCACTAGAACTTGGCAAAGGACACCAGACCCTGGGAGTCTTCCTCGATGTAGCCAAGGCATTCGACTCGGTATCTGTTTCTCTTCTTCTGAACAAATTAGAAACCATAGGAATAAGAGGAACGCCGCTGAAACTTTTTACTGACTATTTAGACGGCCGATACCAATGTGTTAAAATAGATAATATTATGAGTAATGAACAGAAAAATACTAGTTTCGGTGTACCCCAGGGGAGTATTCTGGGCCCCACACTATTCCTAATCTATATGAATGAATTGTGTAATCTAAATATTAAACACGGTAAAATAATATCATATGCCGACGACACGGCGTTAATATTTACCGCAAAAAGCAGAAGCGAACTGTTCGAAGTCGCTCAATTAGGATTAAATTCTGTGACTAACTGGCTTCAAAGCAATTTATTGACATTAAATGCCGACAAGACAAAATATATTCACTTCTCCATGCGCAAACCTCAACCTAACATTACTAACCCTCATCTATATGCCCATAAATGCGGAAACTGTGCAGTTAGTAATTGTCCTTCTATCATTAAAACGAGCAACATTAAATACCTGGGGGTTATAATGGACGAAACACTCTCTTTTAAAATACATATTGAAAGCCTTAGTAAAAGAGTGCGTAAACTTATATATGTATTTAAGAAATTACGAACATTAGCAGACAAAAAATTAATCACACAAGTTTATTTGGCCCTATGTCAATCTATTATTCAATACTGTATCACTTCTTGGGGCGGTGCACCAAAAACGAATTTGCTTCCTCTTGAAAGAGCTCAAAGAGCAATTTTGAAGGTAGCAAACTTCCATCCCTTCTTTTTTCCCACAGATCTACTTTATAAAACTTGCAACGTGCTGACTGTTCGGCAGCTTTTCATTATGCAGTTAGTATTAAAACAGCACACCATGCTTACCTACACTGCTGACAATACTAACAAGAGACGGAATGATATAGTATGTATAACAAATGAGACCTCCAAACATGTCTTTGTAGAAAGATTCTATACATTTTTAGGCCCATTTCTGTACAATAGATTAAATAGAAAACTAAGTATCTATAAATTAAACTACTATAGCTGTAAAAAAAATATACTTCAATATTTACTAACCATAGATTATGCACAGACAGAAGATTTACTAGTTGTCTGCAAATAAAACCGCTAACTCGCTATTTTACTTTTGTTACCTAAGTTTTAATTTTAGTTATTACTACACCTTGTTAATTTATTACATTATAAGAATTTTTGCATTTGTAGCCTGAAACACAGGTTCTACCTAGTTCAGGCAAATTAGCAAATCTGCTCTATTTTAATTGTTTAACGTATTTATTGTAAATGTGACCCTTTTTATTAATAAACAATTTATTTATTTATTTATTTAGTTTTGCTTGGTAGATTTTAAGTAGTACCTTGCGTCTTAATAGAAAGCGATCGTCCAGCGGATACGCGATCGATGGTTTCAAATGTCACATTTTGTTCGGTGAACCGGAACCCGTCGTCACGCTGACAAAGGGTGCCTTTCAGTTTATCCGAAAAAAAAAGTGATAATTGAACGTGAATGAGGATCGCTTTCTACAGGGACGCGGCCGTAGCCAAGTTCAATATGAATTATTGCAATTCATAATCAATCGCCGAATTAAAAAGCTTGGAAAAGCTACTGATCCATGAAGACGCTAATGAAGGGTAATTCTGCCGATGATGCGCAATCTAATCGACATGTCTATTCTGCCTGTATTAACCTACAGTGCTCAGACCAGCCCCCCTAGCCAAGTTACAACCGTTTCGTGTCGAATTCCGTTCTCCAATCGGTAACGACTCGGTGTCAGCAATTTTAGAAAACAATAATGTGGTAGCCATGTTGACGCGCCGAGTCGGCCGCTCGTTCTACAATGTCTTTAGAAAAACGACTTTATAACAAAGGATGTAGCGTTGAACATTGTAGAAACGATGATTAATTCTATCATTTTGAACGATGTGAACTTGGCTACGAATTTTCTATTCGTTTGTTCTAACCACGTGACTTAACGTTGAGATGATTTCATTCCCATACATTTGATTAGTTTTCGACTAGCGTTAACGATTGCAGATTATTAACTTGGCTAGGGGTGCTGGTCGCAAAACTTTCGCCTTGAAGTTTCGCCAAAGAGCGATGGAACGCAGCATTCTAGGTGTAAAGGACAAAGTTCGGAACACAAGGGGCGCTTCTAGATGGACGACGCCGTCGGTCGGCCCAGAAAGCAGTGCGGTGGCAAGATAACCGTGAAAAACGTTCCTGCAAGGACTCGTTTCTTTGGCTAGCAGTGAGAATAATATTTCACTCCACAACAGACCGATATTTCATAATTTCTCCCAAATTTTTAAATGCACCCTCTTAACATGAGCACATATTAAGAGGGTGAGGGTGAACATTCTTGACTTGCAGTTACTACACAAAACAAAGTATCATATTATAAAAACTCAAGTAGAACATTCGCTGTTTCCTAACATGAAGTGTTATATTGTATTTCTGTGGCGTTCTCACAGAGTAAGGCTGGTAGAGAGATAGGTTATATTTTTAAACGACTTCAAAAAAAGGAGTAAGTTCTCAATTCTATTGTATTTTTGATTTTATTTATTACCTCAGAACTTTTGAATGGATGAACCGACTTTGATGATTCTTTTTTTTTTGAAGTGAAAACTTCTTTAGCGGCGTTGAGCACTTTTTCTGTAATGGGTATAAAATCTTAAACTCGCGCCAGGACACGTGACCTGATCGAAAAAGCGTAGGACGGATGGTTTTAATTTGGAAAAGCGCCATCTATTAAAACGAATACGAATCACTTGGCTAGCCTTGGTTAGTATGGTTATGGAATCATAGATGACGCTAATATAAACTACTAAACACGAAGAGTTTACAGTAAAATATATGTCATTAAAAGTGTGTCTAATTCTAAAAAAATAAAATCGTAATATAGCACGTTGAAGACAAGGAAGTTTGGCAATAATTCCTTCTGCACATGTGGCTTCCCTGGTAGCTCATTACAGGATGACCTGTGTCTATTAACTGCTCCCGAATGACGATGTACATTTTGTATTCAAGTTTTTCAGTTTTTACATTCTTTCACATTTACTCATTTTTGAAATTATACACCTACAATTGTACATTGTACTCTTTAATATTAGTTGTCATGGCAATAATGACATTTGGTTTAAATAATGTAATATGTCTTATTTAAGAAATAATATTATTTATGTAGATTATTTTATAGATTATTTTATACTTTGTGAATGTGAGAACGTTGTAGGCCTTGTAGACTGTAGACAATTTTCTATCTTATTCAGTACCTGGTACTTGTTGACAGGCCTACACTGTCCTCCCATACTATTAACACTGTAATTTGAAACAATTGTAAAAACGAATTATTTTTAAAAGAGTAACCGTGGAGTTTCTTGCCGGCTCTTCTCCATAGGAACCAACTATTTGGAACCGTGCACCTAGCTTCTGACGTTTCATAAGTGCCCATGTAGGTTTATATGAAATAAAAATATTTTGATTTGATTTGATTTGAGCATAAGCCATAAAATAAATATTACTTATGAATTAAATAATTGTAACAAATAACTTTTTCTAAGACAGCAACTCGATTATAGATGGCGCTCAAACTAATCATTCAATTTTTGAAGTGAAAACTTCTTTAGCGGCGTTGAGCACTTTTTCTGTAATGGGTATAAAATCTTAAACTCGCGTCAGGACACGTGACCTGATCGAAAAAGCGTAGGACGGATGGAGAGTAGACAGCTATCCCCTCTCTACGGCGCGGCGAAAATGTATGCCTGGGCCTACTGTTTCGTTTAGGCGGCGCAGGGCGCTTGCGCGAATGTTCGTCTATGTTACAGCGTGCCACGCGCATCCATGGATGGTGACAGCTGATGGCTCGACCGTCTGTGTAGTGATCACATTGTTGTGTATTCGTAAAATTCGTGAATATAAAGTGCTTAAAATATGGAAATTGAACAACAAATTATTCCCTAACCATTCCAAAATATCAAACATGCTCAACGTTAATAATCAAGTTTTCACTTCTGCCGGCACTCCCGGAGTGCAATTTTTTTTTTTGAAAGCTAGTGCTTCCCGTGTGGTCCCATTTCAATTTGGTTCCATTCACAATGGATTAGGCAATGGCATCCCTGAGAAAACCATATAAGTCTTAAATTTGCATTGAGTATGTGCGCGCCATATTAACGAATAACGCAGTTAGATTAGTTCGGGGTTCATACTATAACTAAAAAGTTAAAAATAAAACTTTTTTCAAAAAATTATAACCGTCTGCCTTAAATAAAACACTACAAAGGGAAAAATAACTTTAATTTCGGAAGTCGGTGGCAAAAACAACTTAAATACAGATCCTAAAACACCGACTTCCGAAATTAAAGTTATTTTTCACTTTGTAGTGTTTTTTTTTTAAGGAAGTCCGTTGTTATTTTGTTGTAAATGTTGACATTCAAAAGACTTTTTTGATTGTCTACTTGAAATAAATTATTTGACTTTGAATGCCGTTAGACCAACCAAAGTTACGAGCGAAAAGTTAGCAACACTTTAAATACGCGTAACGACAAATAAAATGAAACATCTGCGTCTAGACCTCAAGATTTGTATCGCTCAAGATGTCGAGTAACATATATTAGCAACCCTAACTGACCTATCCACTACAATGGTTATCAAATCACTAGATAACTTACTGCAATATACATAAACAAAATAGATTTACGACAGTTTGATTACATAAACGACGAACGTAATGTCTACTATAAATCAGATGAACTGTAGTCTATTACGAGTATAGACGAATAAACAAGATGCTCAATGTCCATATCGAGTTATTAGTTAAATCATGTTTTTGTTATTACTACATTTTGTAGTACAGTTGTTGATTGAACTGCTTGTATCAAAGTACTACAAAATAGGTACTTGAGTTTTAATTAAAGACTGCTGATAAAGAACACATATAAACAATGTCTGAATAGTCTTACTAATACGTTTTGATTATTTGTTACATTTTGATGAAGTTGCTATTGTTAAAGCTATTAAAATACCTTAAGTAATCTGTACTTTGCAGAAGCTAAATATACCTTGTTTATAACAGTCGAACAAAGTAGTTACTTTTATCGGAGTCATTAATCATTGAATTCTTCTACTGTAATATTATTATATGGGGATAGTTTAAATGTTAGAAAAAAAGAAATAATTCAATGTGTCCATTTGATGTTACATCTCAATGAGACCAATCACTGTAAATTTATTTTCTGTGCCTTGCCTTATTCGCAATACTTGTCTGAGGAGCAAAACAGGCACATTTATAATTTAAATATGTTAATTTATAATAGGACTAGTCGTCACAGTGACGCTATTTTATATTTTGATTGTAATCAATTTATTACTGATTACAAACTGACAAATTACACTTTGTATTTGCCACCTAGTTGTAGGAGACAAATTGCTAATCTTTTAGCATACAATTTACACCGTCACACTGGTACCTGTAGTGTACCATCGATTGCTGTTAGTAGTGGTACTAACACCACTTTTGATACACCTGGTAGTTTAAACTGTTAGGTGCGACAACGGGTAAGCTGCATGTGTTGAACGTTGTTCATCAAAATATGCAGGGTTTGTCTGGCAAAGAACTAGAGATAAGTTTATTTATCGAAAACCATGATGTTCAGGTATTATGTTTGACTGAACACTGGTTGAAAGAACATGAAGTAGTGTTTATGAATGATGATTTTTTTACTGTGCAAAGTGCATTTGTGAGAAAAAGTGCTATACGCGGTGGATCATTAGTTCTTGTTTCAAACAAGTTGAAATGTAAACAACGTTTAGATTTAGTTAATCTTTCCATCGAGCGCACTATTGAGTTGTCTTGTGTTGAACTAGAGCGTTACGTCATAATATGCGTTTATCGTCCTCCCTCTGGGGATTTTATTCGATTCGAGTCAGTCATGGAGGACTCACTCAATAAATTAAAATCAATTAATAAATGTATAATTTTATGTGGAGATTTTAATATTAATATTTTAGATGTTACTCCATTGAGTATTAGACTGCTCAGTCTGTTTAAGTCTTTTAATTTAATAAACTTGTTTTTCGAACCAACTAGGATCACAGCATCGTCTTCGACTTGTCTTGATAATATATTTAGTGATTGTGATGCCAATAATAAGTTAGTGTTAAGTGACTTAACGTCTGACCACTGTGGATTATTAGCCAGCTTCCCTTTGCCATTACTTAAAAAGCCGCATAAAATAGAATGCAGGCCTTATACAGTTAGTCGTTGCAACAAATTTAAAAATAATATTGCTCATAGGATTACACCATCTATAGTAGAACACGAGACCCCTAATGAAATCTATGGAGCCCTTTTTGATATTGTACAAAAAGAATACCAATCTACTTTCAAGACCAAAACTATTGACATTAATAGCACCTCTGTTAGCTTCAACCAATGGGCTACTCCAGGTATTTATAAAAGTAGAGCGAGACTATACGAGTTATATGGTTTAAAAAAATATATATTTGATACTCCTTTTCTAGAGTATGTCAGAAATTATTCAAAGTTATTTAAAAAAATCTGTGCTTTCGCTAAATCTAAATTTTTAAGCGATACCATAAAAAAATCCAGTAATAAAATAAAAACCACTTGGAAAATTATTAACAATGAAACGGGTAAATCGATTAAACAGGAAAAACAACTAGAGATTATGATTGACAACAAATTGGTTAATAAAGCTGCCGACGTAGCTGAGGCATTTAATGAGTTTTTTGCCAACATACCTATAACTACGACTTGCTCCTTAAATTCGTCCCCGTCTAAAGCTGAAAACCTTTTGCATAGTAGTGTGCCCAGATGTAGTCGCTTATTTAGTTTCGAACATGTGACGCCTCGTGACGTGGTTAATATTTTTAACACACTTAAGTCAAAAAACACTGGAGATTTCTGGGGCATCTCCGTTAAACTGTTAAGTAATATAATAGACATCGTAGCCCCCTATCTAGCTATAACTTTTAATAAATGTGTTGATTCAGGATCTTTTCCTGACCTCATGAAGAGTAGTAAAGTCATACCATTATTTAAAACAGGTAATAAAAATAACGTTGGCAATTTTAGGCCCATTTCTATCTTACCTGCATTTAGTAAAATATTTGAAAAATTAATACTCAAGCAGTTGCTAAGACATTTTAATTTAAATAGCCTCCTTCATAATGAGCAATATGGCTTTACAAAAGGTCGTTCGACAACAGATGCGGGTGTTGCTCTGCTGAAACAATGGGAGAACTCGCAAAATGCTATCGGGGTTTTCTGTGATCTCTCCAAAGCTTTTGATTGCGTTCACCATGACACACTTTTGCGTAAACTACGTCATTACGGTGTTCAAAACGAAGCTCTCAATGTCATAAGTTCTTATTTGCAAAATAGGCACCAATGTGTAGATGTCAATGGTGTAAAATCTTCCGGGCTACTAGTTCAGTTAGGTGTACCTCAAGGCTCAATACTGGGTCCATTCTTATTCTTAGTGTATATTAACGACTTACCATTCTATTTAAAGAATGTCTGTGACATTGTACTATTTGCTGATGATACCTCACTTATCTTTAAAGTAGACAGGAATAGAAAAGATTTTGATGACGTGAATAGTGCGCTCTCAATGGTTACGGATTGGTTTACCACAAATAACCTAGTTCTTAATGCTAAGAAAACGAAATGTATAAAGTTCGCCTTACCGAATGTTAGGAATCTGGGACCCAATGTCGTTTTAGATAATGAGGTGCTTGAAACTGTACACTCGGCAGTTTTTCTCGGTATAACAGTAGACGCCAAACTTCAGTGGGGATCACATATATCAAGCCTAGCGGGAAGGCTCAGTTCGGCCGCCTACGCCGTAAGGAAAGTTAGACAGTACACGGACGTTGATACAGCTCGATTAGTCTATTTTAGTTATTTTCATAGCATAATGTCCTACGGCATTCTGCTGTGGGGCAAAGCCGCGGACATTCAAAATATTTTTGTTCTTCAAAAACGAGCTGTTCGAGCGATTTACCAACTAGATGCGAGAGTTTCTCTGAGAGATTTCTTTAAAGATATTGGTATTCTTACGGTGGCATCACAATTCATCTTCGCCAACATCTTATATATTAGGCAAAATATACACCTGTACACTAAAAACAGTGATATTCATAATATTAATACTAGAAGTAGGGATAAACTACGTGCTCCCTTTCACCGGCTTCATAAGGTTCATAATTCTTTTGTTGGTCTTGGTATTACCTTTTATAACAAGCTTCCCTCTACTTTGCTAGATTTGCAGTTTAATGAGTTTAAAGCTAAAGTAAAATCCAACCTTTGTTCAAAGGCATACTATTCTATCAACGACTACTTAAACGATAAGAATAGTTGGTCGCTGTGATCAACTCAAGACAATGTTTATGTTCTTTCAATCCAGAATTAGTCTTCCTACTGAAAGTTTATATGGGTAGTTCATATAATTGTTTTTAGGGTTCCGTTGCCAAATGGCAAAAAACGGAACCCTTATAGATTCGCCATGTCTGTCTGTCTGTCTGTCTGTCTGTCTGTCCGAGTATGTCACAGCCACTTTTCTCCGAAACTATAAGAGCTGTGCTATTGAAACTTGGTAAGTGGATGTATTCAGTGAACCGCATTAAGATTTTCACACAAAAATAGAAAAAAAGCAATAATATTTGGGGTTCCCCATACATAGAATTGAAACTCAAAAATTTTTTTTTCATCAAACCCATACGTGTGGGGTATCTATGGATAGGTCTTCAAAAATGATATTGAGGTTTCTAATATCATTTTTTTTTAAAACAATAATATTTGGGGTTCCCCATACCTAGAACTGAAACACAAAAAAAAAATTTAATCAAACCCTTACGTGTGGGGTATCTATGGATAGGTCTTTAAAAATGAAATTGAGGTTTCTAATATCATTTTTTTCTAAACTGAATAGTTTGCGCGAGAGACACTTCCAAAGTGGTAAAATGTGTGTCCCCCCCCCCGTAACTTCTAAAATAAGGGAATGATAAAACTAAAAAAAATATATGATGTACATTACCATGAAAACTACCAACGAAAATTGGTTTGAACGAGATCTAGTAAGTAGTTTTTTTTTAATACGTCATAAATCGTAAACCACAATTTACCTTTCATTCAGTCAACTCAAATATAAAAATTAAAAAAAAAACATTTAATTTCATAAACGATGATGACGAATGATGATGATGATGACCTGCAGGTTTGTACGGAACCCTCGGTGCGCGAGTCCGACTCGCACTTGGCCGGTTTTTTTTTTTTTTTGTTTTTATTTAACTGCTTTTGTTAGTTTATTTTTATTTTCTTTTCATTTCATTTATTGTGTATATGTATCATTTGCATCGTATATGTAAGCGGGCACGCCCTTTATGCCTGGAGGCTTTATTAAGGTTTTAAGTTCTGTTTTCGATTTTGTTTTATTATTTATTTCAGCTTGAGTTTAGTTTTCAATGTTTTGTTGATATATTGGCGTGTGCTAGCTGACATATGGCGAATAATATATGTTTTGTTTTATAATATTAATAACTTACACAATACTGTATAGAATCAAGTTCTTCTAACTTAACAGACAGCTGTGCTGCTGGGGAGTTTGTTCCGCCACTTCTTCTTACGAGCTAAAGCACTAGGAAGTGTCGAAGGGCGGGCGTTTTGGGGGGACTGTCTCATGTAACTTTGACGTTCAAAAAGTGCTGACTCTCAGCCTAGTTTGAATAAATGACTTTTGATTTTGATTTTGATTATACAACCTAATTTTAATTCCAATCGAATGCCAATCCGATTCCAATGTTAATTTTGCGTACGCGTAATTCGGTACTCTTGGAAACAATAGCGTCAACATTGTTACAACAACAACGCCCGAACTCGATTCCACTTAGTTCAAAAAAATGGACACCCAATTTAAACACATTTTGGCGCTAGCGTCGAACTCAAGAATACGAAAAGTTCCAATTCCAATGTCTATCGATCGGAATTAAAATCAAGAGCAAGCATCCAGTTCCAAATAACAGGATTTCCTCTAACGTCAACAATCATTGCCCAATCCTTTCTAAACTGCTTGTTTCGTATTTAGGGGGAAGCGCCAGGTTACCCGACAAAAATTCTAATTTTCTTACAACTTTTGTATATTTCAGTCGCCCGCGCGTATGTCGAAAAATTCAACATTTCAACCCCCCATTTCACCCTCTTAAGAATGGAATTTCAAAAAACCCTTTCTTAGTGGATACCTACTCCTCTTAAAGAACACACCCTCCAAATTTCATGTCTCTAAAACAAGAGGTTTAGGCTGTGCGTTGATATATTAGTCAGTCGGTCACTCAGGACTTTGAATTTTATATATATAGATTAATATATGATTGGCCGAAACACGTTTGTAATCACAGAATATTAATCATCAATACAACCTATGTTCACATAATTCCATTGAACCAAAACGTCAGACATTTTGCGGGCTGACAAAGTACCACTTATAACATGAAGTGAACACGATTTACCGCCATGAGTAATAATTGTATATCCAATAAGCGTGATCATGAACATTTTGTCAATCTCTTAACAACTTCCCTTAGCTGCCTATTTTCATGGCAACATGGAAACAGGAGTACCAGTCTTTACATGAAGATTTTGTTAACTGCCTCAATATAATCCTCTAATTATAAAATTATAGTAGAGACAAAATTGCGTAATGAAAAAAATAACAAAAGGTATTTACAAGGTAGATGTGACTGAACCTTGTAAATACCTTTTGTTTTTTTTTGCAGAACTGAAGGGGTCTGCCAGGACCGATGCCTGCCAGGGTCGCGAGATTGTTCGAAAGAGACACCGTAACCCTGGCACATGGGCAACTGAAGGAACACGGGTGGGTTTTAGTCAGTAAAAGTCTGAAACGCCCTCCCGGTCCGCCCAAGAGCGGGAGACGTCATTTGATGATTCCCATTCAAAAAAAAAAAAAACTGAACATGGAAAGAGATCATATAGTGACCTTTTTGGTGATATTTTTCAGAATGGTCAGGTGCGTAGTACTGGCAACCGGCGTGCGTGTATGACTAGATGTATGAACTTAAACGAGGCAAAAGGAGTATGTAAGAATCGTAGCAGGTGGCATTTTGTAGTTTCTGCCTACCCCCATGGGAAAAAGGCGTGAGTTAATTTATGGACAAAATATAACCATCAAAATATACCATACCTTGACTAGACTCATATTTATTGTTCTCCATCGACAGCTTCTGGTACAAATTAATCAAAGCTTTGCAGATCTCTTCAGCCAAGTATTCCGGCTGGCAGTCCTTAGTTCGGGCACTGTCTCCGGCCCCACTCCGTTCTGTATTTACTCCGTCCCAATACGGAGACTTCAAGTAATCATAGAACTCTGAACAACTGGCGTCTCTCGTTTGATCGATATGCTTCTTGTGCGATATGGACTGTGTCAGCTGTGTGAGGCAGTAGAGGCCTGCGTCTTGTAGTTCTGTAATGTAATGTATAAAATATGTTTAGATGGTGTAAAGACAGTTAATCCAGACACGCGGTAACGAGTCAAGCCAAGTTCAAAGAAAAAGAAACTGATAACGAAGCAGTCGTGTGTTATATTTCTCGCACCACCGCTGCACCGGCGCACTTGGTTTTGTTTTGCTTTAGTCTCAGTCCTGCACCCTAATTGCGAAACGCACAATTTATCAGAATCTGAATGGGATTGAAGATTATTTCTAAACCATTGCGTCATTTGTTCGAATAAATTGTCGGCTCAGCAACGTAAATAACGCAATGAATGTTGTTTAACTATGAATATTAAACCAATTCCTACCGATAAAAAGTTCCGCAATTACCCCTCTGTCCCGTGAGAAATTTGTCCAATCAAACCGCAACACGAAGCCATGTTATTGTATGTTATCACATTTCAAACTACCAGTCGTGTAGTACATAAAATATTACCAATTTCATCACTCTCCAAGCACTGCAAAAGTAAATGGAAGAAGTCCGTAGCATGCGTGTCTTTGAGTTGTTGCCACACGGTATTAGCCGCCGCCTTCTCTCCTAGTAACGATGCGAGGAGGGACATGGCCTGCGCACGCGCCAACATACAGCTCTCCTCTTTATCATCTGCAAATTATTATGAAGAATGAATTAATTATTGTCGGTTTTTTATGCTTATTTTAAATTACACCTAGATTGGAAGTAATTTCAATCCGGTTTGATATCAGCATTATATCACTAGATGTTGAAAAAAAACTATCTGCAAAAAGTTCAAGTACGATGTCGGCAGTAGCGGTTGTTTTGCAAATAGGTTCAAATTATCAAGGTCTAGTGGTATTAAGATTACAAAACTGTTGTATTTAATATTCAAATTGTATAACAACATAACATCACACCTGTTTCCTGCCAGGGTCGGGAGATTCGTTCGAAAGAGGTACCGTGGCCTTGGCATATGGGCAACTGAAGGAACACGGGTGGGTTTTAGTTAGTAAAAATCTGACACGCCCTTCCGTTCCACCCAGAGCGAGAATCATTTGAAGATTTCCCACCCACAAAAAATAAAAACACTTGTTTTCCCTGAAGGATGAGGCAAAAATCTATTATAGGACACCAACATTTCACCACGAAAAAAAAAAACAGGCCAAAAAAAAAAACTCCAGGCTGCTACTGACAAATTCCTGACGACAAAACTTGATAGCACATAAGTCATGTTACTGTTTACTTGCCTATTTCGAACTAAATGCGTCTAATAACTTGCGGAAGATTTAGTTTATTAGTTTCAAACGTTATCTAATAAGTTATAGTTCGTTGTAAACATATGCTTACAAGTAGCAAATTACTTACTGAGTTATTGCATCGACATAAATATTATTAGTTAAATACTAGTCTGTGGTAAGTCAACTTCATGTCTTGTTTCTTTATGTCAATACTATGGCAACAAGCCTCTCTGTACTTATTGTTTATGGGCAAACAGTCCCTTCACTGTACAAGATAATATTAAGTGTTTTGCTTGAAAAACAAGCATTTCTTAAGTGTTTTCCTTGAAACCCTAAGACAGTGCTGATAAAACTAAGAATTATTTGTACAGTTTGTCATATTTCCGGAAAAGTAGATAACGTTTGTGTACATTTTTCAGTAACAAAGCTATTGGATTAACATCCAAATTTGTACTTGCTGACTCTAACTATAACTGTGATCATTTTAATCCCACCATAGTTTAGGGCCTACCTTTTGGCATAACTATACATTGTGTGGCCCACAGCAATAGTATTACAATTAAACCTTTGTTATTATTATGTTCTGTACTTTCTGCCCACACCCATAGAAATGTAGATATGTTTATGTAGTAATATAATAACTTTTCCATTTTATCCCATTTCTTCCCGTGGGTGTCGTAAAAGGCGACTAAGGGACTTACTAGAGACTGGGCAGCAGCGTTCTCTATGCATTTTACCACCATACTGCGATCGCCAACCCGCCTGGCAAGCGTGGCGATTATGGCAAAGCCCCCCAAATTGGGGGAGGCCTAAGTCCAGCAGTGAACGTCTTACGGCTGAAATGATGATGATGATGATAATAACTTTTAGTGTTCAAACTACACATTTGTTTCAATAAAACACATGTTAACAAAGTGTTTTATTAAAACTACACTACTTACACTGTCCTCCCAAATCTACTAATACCTTTACTTTGAAAACCTTGTAAAGGCCTTTTTTTTAAGAATTTCCGTGGGGTTTCATTCCGGCTCTTCCTCATAGGTAGAGACCAATTGGAATTGTGCACTAGCTTCTGGCGTTTTATAAGTGCCCAAGTTTATGTGAAATAAAATATTTTGGATATGGATGCATTAAAAACCTCCCTACACCATTCACTATTACGATTCAGCTGGTATATTAACTCCACTACAAACCTTACTAGATAAATACTAAAAAAAACATAGAATTTTTCCATTTACCTCGTGCCGACACAATCCGACTATCTATTTACAGAACTCACACCACGTAGATAAAGTAACATACCTTCTCCAAAAGGTGTTAAAGTCATTAGCAAATTGTAAAGACAGTCCTTAGTGGCGGCGAGGGAGAGACGGACGCATTTGTGCGCTGTCACGGCCTGAAGCGCTCGGCAGGTGGCGCCACGGATCTCGTATGTCTCTGTCGTATCGTCACCAGTCCATGAAGTACATCTGCAATACGTCGAATAAAAGATTTTTCATCGATACAAAAAAGAAACAAATGCAACACGGAAAGATACCCTAGAATGGAACAAATTGACAGAAAAAATATAAGAGTCCAAATCCCGGCACCTATTTGCAAGTAACGCGAGCGGCATTACAATCATGTCGTTAATTAGATTTCTTTCTTTCGCTTATATACCACTTAGTAGTTTGGACATTTTGATAGTAACGCAATGTGTTTCTTGCGTGTTTGTCATAATGAATAAGGGCTTAGATAAGAATCTACTTTATAAGTCGTATGTAGTAGCTTAAGCTTCGGTTATCCAGCTTCGTAGAAGACACGAATGCAAGAAATAAACGACGTATTTAATTTGACAAATAAGTTAGCCGTAAGGCGTATTTATCGCAACAGAATGCACCTTCGTGTGAAGACTCGTAAGTGTGAACCGTCGCGTGGACCGATGTTTATCATTACTTAGGACTAATAAGTCATTAAGACCCCACCTCGAAAATAGATGATAGTTGGATTGTTTCCCCCGCACGCGGGGAGTGGCGGACCTATCTTCATTGGTCGGCCGACACGTCATCGTCACAAACTTTAATGACTTATTTTACCAGTGGCCAAAAGTGGAACGAAGGAATTATCACTGACCGAAATTTAAAAACGTTACTTAGCATGGCCTTTCGCTAAGAATTATTCTTGTCACCGTCGCACAACTGTTTAAATAACAATGCAAGATAAAGACGGCAACATATTTAAAAAAAATGAGCATGCCAAGTGACGTTAATTTGTCTCGGTCTTTGAAATTTTTGCGCCTAGTAAACTATGGAGTAGACAACTAATACAAAATATTTAAAAACCTGAAACTTAAATTTTGATTAATGATATGCATGGGTAAAATTAATTGAAATCGAATAATGGTTTCTTATAGAATTAGAGGTCCTGATTAACAGAAAAATAAACAAAAAATTCCATCACGTAAGGTTTTGTAGAAATCTTCATAAATGCTACCATAGTACAGATATGATAGGATAACAATTATTATTTTCGGAAGGGCTTGTGGCTAATTTAAAACAGCTGCACGAGTCGGTCATTCAGGTTAAGCTACGCTTGCCGCGGTTGGTCCGTGGATGGGTGACTATGTTTACAAACCACGTTAAGCCGTTGGTCCGCCTACCAGGGTCGCGAGATTAGTTCGAAAGAGGTACCGTGGCCCTGGCATATGGGCAACTGAAGGAACACGGGTGGGTTTTAGTCAGTAAAAGTCTGACACGCCCTTCCGCTGCATCCACAGCGGGAGACGTCATTTGATGATCTACCATCCAAAAAAAAAGCAGTTCGGCCCGACTGTCTTTCGTAGATCTTAGACAGTCGTTACGGGTCGTCAAAAGTCTGACAACCAGTCTTACCAAGGGGTATCGTATTACCCAGTAACAAGGTTGTGGAAGTCAGATAGGCAGTCGCTCCATGTAAAATACCGGTACTCAACTACATCCAGTTAGACTGGAAGCCGACCCCAAAATAGTTGGGAAAAGGCTAGGCAGATAATGAACAATTATAATTTTCGACTGTTATTTTACTTGTTGGTAGTTTAAAAAAATATTTAGTAAATGTGATTGACCGTCGACTGATTGATTTCTCTATCGACAAAACCGAGCCACAGCTATTTACAGAACCAGAATTAAACAAATAAGTGCGTAAATTAGATCTTTCTAAAATTGCCGCAGAACTTTTAGGATCTCGACTCAAAGAAAAAAAAATTGGCTACGGGCACTACTTCTCTATATTACATAGAGAAATAGATGTAGAGAAAAAGCTTTTGTCCCAATTTTTGCTCAAGACGGTGATTCAGTTTTACTGTAAAGATATAAACGGGCTAATGAAAATATTTAATGTCAAATATGACAAAGAAGCTTCAGTGACAAGCAAATAAGGTATTACAAGGATTTATAACAGTTTATTTTGTGAGTCAGGTTAATGCTAAACGTCATGAAAATCGAAACGTGTAAGTAGTAGTTTTGTTTCAAAAAGGTAAATTTTGCATACCTTTGTTATTTACGACATGAAATTAAAAATATCGAACTAATCTTCTAGAGGTATATAAATAAAATGGATGTTGGTAAATAAGAGATTATAAACTCCAACTTCGTTTCACCGATCACCATACATTTGCGTGGTAAAATAATTACCCTCCTTTGAGCCGCAGTCAGTTATAAAACCTCACCTTTTTCACACTTGTAATGCTACTCTATTCCTTCGTTGTGCTCTTGTATTTATAGTGTCAGTACTTGACATATAGATATATTGTTGACGTACTTCAAACCTAAAAACTATTCATATATTTTAATTTATTTCTAAATGAACGATTATTATAAGTTTTTGGGATAAAACAGACGTTCTTCTCTAAAAAAATAGGGTGTTAACTCAATATTACTTTACAAAGTGAGAATAGATTGTTGCTGTAATGCTTTAGTGAAGGTGGTGAATTCCTCTTGTTATCATCATCTTATTGGTATTGAATTCCTGCAAAATGAATTAATTAATTGCCCTGTGCAGGTACTCCTAACCTTGAAGGTACTGTTCAATTTTAGTTTTTGGTTCTTCCCATTTTCATACATAATCAAGGTCGTCACTAAATAGTAATAGAAAAAGAATGTTATATTATTCACAGTCACAAAAATAGACACATGCGAGTATACAGTGTAAATATAAAGTTTTTGGAAAGCCAACATTTATTATATTAAATATTTACAGCAAAATACTTCACTACTACCTTTTTCTGAGGACATTAATATTTAAAAAACGTAATTTTGATCGCACCGATTTGTAAAAAAGTGACATAGATCCGTCGTCGATGAGCCCTACTGGGCGACTGATTTATGAACGAACGAGAGTGATGAGACTACTTATTATAGGCAAAAAAAGAGATGGCGATAATGTGTATGCGCCTGGAATAAAATAACGTATGTGCCAAAACGAATCGCCGTCTTTTATGAATGAAAAGTGTTATTAAAACGAAAACTGTTTTACAAAAACTTAGATAAGATTATTATCAATGTTTTAAAGTAAACTATGTTTAATAAATCTAACGCATTGCGCCTTGAGGCTAAAAAAATCATAAACATGGATAGAACTTTGCGATTTTTTTGTATCGAGAAAATTTTATCGTATCGTGTATTCCTTTTACAGGATACTAGATCATATAGTCAAAAATCATACACTTTAATATTAAGTTCGGCTATCGTACGGTAAGAAAGGTACACTTAAAAGAAAAAGCACGGTTTTCTCAATATGTCACCTTAACTCATTAGTCAACATTGTAGAGATGTGCATTACGTATGCACATCTCTACAAAGATAATCCATAATTAGATATTTTATGATGAAATATATGAATAATTAATCAGTTAGTCGTTGCTATGTAATAATAGCGGCACGTTAATCGATCAGGTGAAGCTGCGCTTGCTGCGGTCGGTGCGTGGATAGGTGACCATCTTTACAGACCGAAATCCCTCCATGCCTCAGAAAGCACGTTAAACCGTTGGTTCCGGTTATCGTGTATCTTTGACAGTCGTTACAGGTCGTCAGTAGCCCGAAAGTTTGACAACAAGTCTTACGAAGTGTATATAGTATTACCAAGTCACTGGGTTGTGGAGGTCAGACAGGCATTCATCATCATCATTTCAGCCGAAAGACGTCCACTGCTGGACATAGGCCTCCCTCAAGCACCGCCACTTCAACCTGTTCTGTGCTTCTCGCATCCAACGTAATTCTGCGGCCGTCACCCGGTCATCGGTCCATCTTGTGGGAGGCCTTCCAACGCTCCGTCTTGCAGTACGCGGTCGCCACTCCAGAACCTTCCGACTCCATCGGCCATATGTTCTGCGAGCAGGACAGGCAGTCGCTCCACTTAAAATACTGGTTTTAAGCTGCTTCAGGTTAGACTAGGACCTGACCTCACGTGCTCGACAGCCGGTGGGACTTTGGCCCCCACTTCCGGCGGCTGGCGCCCAAGTTGATGGGCGCGGCTGGGGCGCTATCAATGCTGCTTCCCAATCTGGGGGGCCCGAGCGCCGCCTGTAGGCGGCTCTACGTGGGGATCGTGCGATCCATGGCCCTGTATGGGGCCCCGATCTGGGCGGCTGACCTGACGGCCGGCAGCATCGCTGTCCTGCGAAGACCGCAGCGAGCGATGGCCGTCAGAGTCATCAGGGGATATCGCACGATCTCCTACGAGGCGGCCTGTGTACTGGCTGGATCCCCACCGTGGGACCTCGAGGCGAAAGTACTCGCGTCACTGTATCGGTGGCGCGAGGAAGCGCGGGAGCGAGGCGAGCGACTGACGGAGCGACACATGGAGCTTCGTCGGTCGCAGCTCCGCGCAGCCCTGGTGGCGAGCTGGCAGGACAGGCTTTCACGCCCTACCGCCGGCCTCACCACCGTCGAGGCGGTCCGGCCAGTACTCGGGCCCTGGCTCGGGAGGAGGCACGGCTCCCTGTCGTTTCGGGCGACGCAGGTGCTCTCGGGGCATGGTTGCTTCGGAAAGTACCTGTGTCGCATAAACAGGGAGCCGGACGCCCGGTGTCACCACTGCGTCGACTGCCGGGAGGACACGGCGCGGCATACGCTGGCAGAATGTGCCGCTTGGGAGGAGCCGCGTCGTGTCCTCGTCTCAGAAGTAGGCAGTGACCTATCGCTGCCGGCCGTGGTCGAGTCGATGGTCGGCAGCGAGGGGTCCTGGGACGCGGTGGTATCCTTCTGCGAATTAGTTATGTCGCAGAAGGAGGCTGCGGAAAGGGAGCGGGAGATATCTTCCGCTCACCCAGCACGCAGCAGGCAGATGGGTCCAGGGGCGACGGATCTGGGGACATCCGTCGCCCCCTATTGCTACGGACCCGAGATGGTGGCGCGTAGTGTTCCACGCGCGCCTCTCTGTGATGTATGGGGGGGGAGTTTAACACCTCAGACAGACTCTTACTGACTAAAACCACCCCGGTGTTCCGTCCCACACCTACGTCGGGGACCACGGGAACCAATATGTCTCCCGCGATCCCCAACTGGTGCCGGCCCGCCTTTGCGGGCCTCCTCACGTTGGGGATCGCGGAAGACATATTGGTTCTCGTGGTCCCCGATGTAGGTGTGAGACGGAACACCAGGGTGGTTTTAGTCAGTAAGAGTCTGACAGACCCCTCCGCCCACCCCAGGGCGGAGGACATCCATGAGGATTTCCACCTCGAGATCAAAAAAAAAGGAGCTGACCCCAAAAATAGTTGGGAATAGGCTAGGCAGATGATGAGTTATTACGTTATAAGATTCGTTCGGGGAAATCTCCCACTATAACTTTTTCCGTGTGTTTTTATTTTGTCTCTTTATACAACGGGGCTCTGTACACGAGAACCTATTATTTAAAAAAAAATGGTTTACTTTGCTTTGGTTAACGAACCTTACGCGGTGGTATCGTCAACAAATAAGAAACGTTCTATGTATTGAGATCTAAAACTAATTGGAACTACAAAACCAGTCTCAGCCGCGTTTGATAAAGGAAGCGGAAGCTGTACTGCCTGTTAATGGCTTTGCAACTTCGGCGCGTGTGTACGCAACCTACCTAACTTGTTTATAATCAATAATAAATAAATATCTTAGGACAACCAACACAACGTTATCTTATCCCAAACTAGGCAGAGCCTGTACTATGGCAACCAGACAACTGATAAACATACTTATATATTTCTAAATACATACATATTATAGATAAATAACACCCAGACACAGAACAAATGATCGTGCTCATCACACAAAGATTTGTCCTCGGTGGGAATCGAACCCACGACCTCAGTCTTAGGAGTCAGGGTCACTAACCACTAGACTAACACACCAGTCAAGTTTATACTAGATGTAACGATATATAGGTTTAGCAGGTACCTACTAATCGTCTAGGACTTAAATATTGCCAATGTTTTCAATGAAGATTATTTTCGAAAGTTGTGTAGTATTGTGGTTAATGAAAGAATGTGGACTGCGTAATGGAATGGAATCTACAAATAGTATAAAAAAGTACTTCTTCGTGTCTGCCTGTGTGAACGCTTAGTTCTTCATAACTACACAATCGATTTTAAAGCGGATATCAATATAACTTAAAAAAATATGTGTAGCTGTATAAATTAATTTTAAAATTAAATATAGGTGAAGCCGCTTCGCTATTCTGTAATAAACACACTAATTCAATGAATCAGAATTAGCCATTGTTGTTGGTAGAAAACCATTTCTTTACTTACATTTGTGGTAACTTCAACATAATTTAACTGTTTATGTATAAATCATGCATAACAAATTTTCTTTATTTATGATGTTAATTCGCCGAACTTTATCAACCACAACTGAACAGAGGAAGTGCCCTTATGTATAGGGGAAATCCCCATTTCTATTGAATCACTTGAAAATGAATCATCAGAAAATGCTATCTGTAGCACCCACTACTCAAAGCTTAAGATAGAGAAAGGCATTTTCTAAGAAAAGTGGCTTACACAATTGCAACAAGATTAAATGCAATTTCTTCGAAGCCATTCTTGTGCAGGATGTAGTATTAATAGAGACACTGACGTTTTGCAGAGTTACCGACAGTTTTACAACCAACAGCTGCTCCCTGGAAGCTATAATTATTTGACGCAAGGTCTACGAAAATTTGCAATATGTACCTGAACAAAAGTCGGTACAGTCCTCGTTCATTCCAGGCTTGTACAGGACAGTGTGTGAAGGCGCTAACATTGTGTAGTGCGTCGGCGAGGGCCGTCACAAGCGCGGCGGTGGGCGGGGGACGCGGCTTGTGCGTTTCATGCGCGGACACATACTCGTCCCCTCCCTTCTGCGCACGCACTTCGAACTCACCGCGACGCTCTAACAAACTCAACGACACGTTCCCTTCTAGAAAAGAATTATTGTTTTATCAAATTACTTTTTATCCACCTATCAGTAGACACTTAATATAAACGCTGTAACAGTGATTAAAATACTCAACGAGATTAAAATTCCTATTAAATGAATATGATTATGATTTAATACTTATCGACTTTCTGATAACATATGATGTTGCAATAATTGAATTGAATTGTTTATAAGTCTAGACTTCATGTAAATAAATTAATAGAGGACTAGATTTTATCGTTATTCGGTTAAGACCCTACGCCTTAAATATTGAATGCTGTTATTCTCACGTAACGTGTAATCTTTAAACTTAAATCTAATCTGAAAGATGTTGTTATTTACTATCGGTGATAAGTAAATTGCGAATCAGTACGTTACGAATATCGTAGGTTCCTGTTATCTTACAAGGATGAACTCAAGTAGTCTCATATAAAGATAGTCAACTCACCGAAAGATTGTTTATATTCTTTGGTATTGCAGAAGTCTACGAGAATTTCTAAACAATTTTCTATGAAATTATTTTCGTGCAGTTGTTCCAGCACATCACACTCCAAAGCCTGAAAAATTGTTTAATATTATGAAGATAGTTTTCTATACCACATACCTACACAACTATTTATAACACCACTTTTAAATGGGGTCGATTAATTTTTGCTTATATGAAACCTGTCTTAATAAAGATAAAATAAATAACATCAACATTAATTGAAAGAATTGTGTTAAAGATCTCAAATAAGGAAACAAATTAATCATTGCCGTTGCCACTTTAAACAAGCCATATTTATAAGTTGTGACTGGTGGTACCTACGTGGATCTACTGCAATTTGCGTCCCAGAATATTAAGTTAATGTTTACAAAAAAACTCAGATATTTTAATCAAAAAACATTTTAGTGTGCGATACAGATAAAATTGCAAATGAGTAGTAGGTATTTCGTTTTTTATTCAAGTAGGTTATCAATAATGGCTCGATACAGCGGTTTCGACATCATTTATGCATACAATAGGAACCAGTAAACTAGTATGCATTGTTCAAGTAAAAATAGCACAGAAACACTCACATTTCTTAGCTAGAACATGTCGACTCGGGAGTTACAAATAAGTAAGTATAGATACTTATACTACAATAACGCCTTTTGCACATGCTAATTATCACTTGTGTTTTAATTAATACAACTTGAAGCAAGTAACTCGAGTATTTTTATTTAATACTATCTGAGTAAGGGAATGCTAAAAGGTTCACATTCCACAAACGAAATGTTCATTCAATGTTCACAAGTGTTTATTTTATAGCGAGTAATTATGTAGCTGATAATAAAGGTAAATGAATGTAAATGAAATTGTAGGTAAACATGCTACTTTTTTGGGTAGGAACAAAATAATAGGAAAACGGATAAGGAAAGTTAAAAATAATGTCTGTTTGATTCATATATTGTTAAAGTACACCATAATACTGTAAATACACAGTTCAGGACGCAGCAGGTACAAAATATAGAAATAACAATAACTTATCAAGTCTATTAGATAAAAATTGCAATGAATTAAATAAAAGTTAAGGTACCTAACCTAATAAGTTTTAAGCTATTAAGGCTACAATCGAATTAATAAAATACTGAATGTAGAATAAATAACTAATTATACTGCATAAAGTCATCTTTATTAATTCAATAATTTCCAAGGAATTATATGAAATAATTAATACATCCATCAATTGTTTTTAAAACAACGACACACTCAACACAATGTACAAAACAAAATTATTAGCGCTCTTTGAGTTTAGTTCCATGCTGTAAGGCCCGCTAGCACCACATACCACTAAACGCGTTTAACGCTGAACATAAGATTTGAAACATAATTCAATCTCAGCAGAAGCAGCTAGAACAGGGGTAAGGACCGCGACTTACGAATTTTAGGTCTGAAATTCAAAAGAAGACAGGCACTTTACTTTGTGTAATTTATGTATATTCTCAAAACGGTGACGGAAACATCGCGAGGAAACCTACATATCCTAGAAGCAAAAATTCGAAGACATGTCACATCCACCAACCCGCACTCGGCCCGCGTGGTGGATTTCGGTCCACTCCCGCTCATTGAACGGAGGCCTGTGAACCAGCACTGGAAATTATATGCTGCTTATACATCTTGGAACGAATGACAGAATAAGAAATATATTTTAAATTCCCTATACGCTCATCGTATAATTAGTTATTTGTGGTGCATGCGGACCCTGCGCCTGCGATTAATTTGCTCGTCTTTGAATGACTAAAAAAGGAAAAGAGTAAAATCTTGGCGAAAAGACGGTTATATTTATCGAAACATAATAGGTGGTAAAACCTAGCTATATAATGTTTTATCTGCCTAAACAGACTTCTAGAGTGAGAGATGTTTGCTTCAAGAGCCATAAAACAGATATCCTAGCAACACGCTTATAAAAATGATCTACTGTTTCAATTAAAAAATAATGCCTGACATAAACGCTTTGTATTATTTTAAACATCATAAACCTGTTTACTGGATCAAATACGCCAGATAGCGATGGGCACAAAGATATCTGGTACACATAATAGTGAATGTAAAAAAAACGGAATAACTTTTAAAAATAGACACAGTGCGCTCTCGGTATAAAAATACCCATTTCTGCTGTCAGTCCGTATTTAGTGCAATAACATGACCAATTAACTGTCTCGCCCAGTTTAGCGATTGTTTACTGAAGCAGCTGATCGATAGTATCGGCACTTCGGTTCGGTACACATAATTAATAGTAGATCGATTCACTTGATATTTTTACAGCAAATAAATCATGCGCTTAACTGGCCATCTGAAGAAGTTACTTACAAAAAGAAATGGTTATAATTTGGCGCACTAACATCAGAGTCGATAAACAATTAGCGTGTCTATTTGTGGAACAATATTTTTAACTGACTTCAGAAAGATCGAGTTTCTCGACTCGACACTTTTTTTTGTATGTATATTACGGGGTATATGCCTCAGGGGGTAGTTTTTGCGTTAGGTTCGATAATACATATTAAATACACTTTGTGTATCTTCATGATGTGCTTAAAGTTCCTGTCACTGTTGCTTACATAGTAAGTCAGGGCCGGATTTAGAGGTCTGGAGGCCCTAGGGCAACAAAGGAGTGGAGGCCTCTAATAATTTTCCAAATTGATGAATCAATTTTTTGAAATATAGTGTTTCAATAATTTATTACAAGACATTTTTTTTCCTATGAAACATTTGTGGGTATAATAAAGTACAAGAATTATATAAAACTAAATTATCGCGTTAAGGAATGGAAACTTGCGAGCCTTTTTTGACGAAAATTTGTCGATGATTTCGCTGAAATTCAGCTCCCGAAGTAAATCACTTTCAATGCTTAGTAAGGATAGCTTTGATAGGCGGTTTTGTCTCATCGTAGTTCGAAGTCTATTTTTAATAATTTTCTTTTTTGAAAATGAGTGCTCACCTGTGCAATTTGACACAATCAAAACCAAATACAGCCGCAGTATGATTTCAATGTTCAGGAATGTAGCTCTGAAATATTCGTTCTGGAGTATCTGATAATAAAACAGTTCTTTAGATTGGTCTTTTTGATAGTCCGTTTTATAAAAATCTATCAACGATACAAATTGCACCAACTCGTTACCAAGACTAAGTTCTAAATCATGTTTGTAAATTTTCACCAATTCTTCTGCTGCATCTTACAACTTTTCATTGTCCATCTCCTCTAAGTTATTGAGAAATCCAAATCTTGAACGAACAGCATTGTATGCATGCAACCTACCAGTGAGAGAGGATTTAGTTCAATTGTTAAAAAAAAGTTATTTGTGTTTTTGCGTTCCAAACTACATACCGCACTACATAAAAAAATATGATAAACTATTGATTTGTTGGAAAATCATAGAATATCAATTGTTCACATGTCACACATCAATTTATATTCAACATGACCGTGTTATAAGAAAAAAAAAATGCTACGACGAGGAATCAAATACTGAATACCTTTGAGCCTATTGGTAAGCATTACCCCATACCGTCACGGGCGTACCGAATAATTATGGAAAATGGTACACATTTATCAGGGCAGTGTGATATTAGGTTGGGGAAAAAGTCTTTTCGCATTATAGTATGTATGAACTTGTAATAAAATCTCTTTGGCTATACTATTTGTATCTGGCTGGTTTTGGTATCATTAAAAGTTTAAATTTTAAAGAACATAATTCCAAATTCAAATTAGGAAAATGTGTGATTTTCATTTGTTTTTCGTACCGTCAAGATGAGTGAATCGAATGAAGAAATTCGATACATTTTAAAATTTTACTACAAAAAAGGTAAAAATGCAACGCAAGCCGCGAAACATTTTTGCGATGTTTATGGACCTAGTGTAGTGTCTGTGAGAGTAGCACAAATTTGGTTTAACCCCTTACCGCATACAACGCCATATATGGTTTTAAAAGTTAATTATTTTTTTCAATTTATTAAAATATTGTTTTTTCGCAACCAACATTGAATCCGTATACAAAATATCTTTGTTTAACGGAAGATATTTTTTGTTGTCTATGGTAAGTGAAATCAGTCAAAATATTGGAGGATATGTGCAGCGTGTCCGACCGTTAGAGTGCAATTAATTAGTGTTCGTTTTATAAATGGGAAAATAGCAATAAAACGGTAAGTAAAAATCCTTAGAATTTCAAAATACAATGTTTACATATACTTTAATAAGAAATAGTTATCGTTTCGGCATTTTTTGTGTTTTTGGTTTGTTTTTGAGCTTTCGTCTGATATTGCCATATTTGGCTTCGTATGCATTTTTGTCAAAACATTTTGGGTCATATATGGCTTCGCATGCATTAATATGCTTTTTCTTTCCTTTGCAGCAATGAACCCTTCTCGCTTCTATGGTACTTCCAAGCACGTAAATCTTATTCCGGGCGATGGTTTCTTGAGTGACGACGATCTGGTTTCTGACTCTGATCCTGGCTATGAACCATACTCACTCCGTGCTCGTCGTATCCAAGTTGGTACCCTAACAAGCCGAGGCGCCGCTCTAACCAGCTTGCCGGACTCGCCCGTACCCAATAAAAAAGCACGAATAATTCCATCCAGGCATCAAGACCTACCACTAGCTTCTGTACGTTCAAATAATGTGGACCATTTCTCCGAGTGGATGAAATCAAGTCGACAAATTTGTCAGAACTGTTCGAAATTCCGTTCTTTTACCATATGTAGGAAATATAAAGTTAATTTATGTTACAATGATAAAATAAATTGTTTCAAAGATTTCCATAAAACATAAATTAATTTTTTAATTAATGCATACGAAGCCATATATGGCTTCGAGTAGTAATTTCTAAAATAAGTACACAATTTTTTTTTCCTATTCAGACTGTTTATATATTCAAAATAAAAGATGTTTTTAGTAAAGAAAAATTTTTTCTTCATCTCCTTCATAATTCATGCAATAAGGGGTTAAGCGTTTTTAATTCGGAAATTTTGATGTCAAAGATGCACGTCGCTCTGGTCGCCCTATTACGGATAAAATGGATGCCATTTTTGAAAAAGTGGAGCAAGATCGGCATCCCAGTAGTTACGACGTAGCTGAAGAACTGGAAATTGACCACAAAACAGTTCTGGCGCATTTGAAAAAAACTGGGTACACAAAAAAGCTCGACATTTGGGTACCTCACGAGCTCACTGAAAAAAACCTAATGAACCGTGTACTCATTTGTGATTCTTTATTACGACGTAATGAAACCGAACCATTTTTGAAGAAGCTGATAACTGGTGATGAAAAGTGGATCACGTATGACAAGAACGTGCGAAAAAGGTCGTGGTCAAAGGCCGGTCAGGCTTCACAGACTGTGGCGAAACCCGGGTTAACTCGCAACAAGGTGATGCTGTGTGTGTGGTGGGATTGGAAGGGCATTATTCATTATGAGCTGTTACCACCAGGCAGGACCATCGATTCTGAACTCTACTGCGAACAACTGATGAGATTAAAGCAAGAAGTTAAGAGAAAGCGGCCGGAATTAATCAACAGAAGGGGTGTGGTTTTTCATCATGATAACGCTAGACCTCACACATCTTTAGCCACCCAACAAAAATTAAGAGAGTTTGGCTGGGAGGTGTTAATGCATCCGCCGTATAGTCCTGACCTGACCTTCAGATTTCCACCTGTTTCGGTCTCTTCAGAATTCTTTAGGCAGTGTCAGGTTAATATCACGAGAGGAGTGCCAAAACCACTTGTCGCGGTATTTTGACCAGAAGTCCCAAAATTTCTATAGCAATGGGATCATGTGTCTACCTACAAGATGGCAAAAAGTTATCGAACAAAATGGTACCTACATACTTTAGTTAAATGTAAATAAACTTTATTAAAAAATGTTTTGAATTTTCTTAAAAAATGCGAAGAAACTTTTTCCCCAACCTATTATATTGGTGATTGATAGATTGACGTGAACGAATATGGTTAAATTGTTTTTTAACATTTAACAACAATATAATTAAATAATATGAATATATCATTCTTAGTAGTTAGTGGTAACATGGTTTTTTTTTTTAATTCTCATTGTGGGGGCACTTGTTTTTGTGCTGTGCGGGGCTGTAGCCCCGGTTGCCCTCCCCCAAATCCGGCCCTGCCAGGGCCGGATTTAGAGGTCTGGAGGCCCTGGGGCAACAAAGGAGTGGAGGCCCCTAATAATTTTCCAAATTGATGAATCAAGTTTTTGAAATGTAGTGTTTCAATAATTTATTACAAGACATTTTTTTTGTCTATGAAACATTTGTGGGTATAATAAAGTACAAGAATTATATAAAACTAAATTATCGCGTTAAGGAATGGAAACTTGCGAGCCTTTTTTGAAGAAAAATTGTCGATGATTTCGCTGAAATTCAGCTCCCGAAGTAAATCACTTTCAATGCTTAGTAAGGATAGCTTTGATAGGCGGTTTTGTCTCATCGTAGTTCGAAGTCTATTTTTAATAATTTTCTTTTTTGAAAATGAGTGCTCTCCAGTGCAATTTGACACAATCAAAACCAAATACAGCCGCAGTGTGATTTCAATGTTCAGGAATGTAGCTCTGAAATATTCGTTCTGGAGTATCTGATAATAAAACAGTTCTTTAGATTGGTCTTTTTGATAGTCCGTTTTATAAAAATCTATCAACGATACAAATTGCACCAACTCGTTACCAAGACTAAGTTCTAAATCATGTTTGTAAATTTTCACCAATTCTTCTGCTGCATCTTAAACTTTTCATTGTCCATCTCCTCTAAGTTATTGAGAAATCCAAATCTTGAACGAACAGCATTGTATGCATGCAACCTACCAGTGAGAGAGGATTTAGGTCAATTGTTAAAAAAAAGTTATTTGTGAATTTGCGTTCCAAACTACATACCGCACTACATAAAAAAATATGATAAACTATTGATTTGTTGGAAAATCAGAGAATGTCAATTGTTCACATGTCACACGTCAATTTATATTCAACATGACCGTGTTATAGGAAAACAAAAATGCTACGACGAGGAATCAAATACTGAATACCTTTGAGCCTATTGGTAAGCATTACCCCATACCGTCACGGGCGTACCGAATAATTATGGAAAATGGTACACATTTATCAGGGCAGTGTGATATAGTGGTGATTGATAGATTGACGTGAACGAATATGGTTAAATTGTTTTTTAACATTTAACAACAATATAATTAAATAATATGAATATATCATTCTCAGTAGTTAGTGGTAACATGTTTTTTTTTTTTAATTCTCATTGTGGGGGCACTTGTTTTTGTGCTGTGCGGGGCTGTAGCCCCGGTTGCCCTCCCCCAAATCCGGCCCTGTAGTAAGTAGTGGTATTCGAATTAGGGTAGGTACCATAACTAAAAAGCAAAAAACTACTTTTTTTGTAAATTAATTATTAAACTCATCAATCGAAATGTTCTATCTCAGCTTGTTTTTATTTTCTTCTTTGAACAATTTAAGGTTATATTATAAATATTATTTTTCATACACCAGTCATAAACATAATGTGATGTAGTCAAAAGGGCTTTGTAGACATTTCTGCAGTTAAGTTTAAAATTATGTTTCACTGTATTCACACAAAAAATATATTCATGTCTTTTCCTTATAGGTCAGTTAAAATATTGACTTCTTAAACTTCCACATATTAACCAGATATATGAGGAAACCAATACTATTAAAAACAACAGTTAGGCTTTTTATAATAACCTCAGTGACATTATGTAACCTAAAACAATAGCAATATAATAATAGTTTATGATAACTGCATCCGCATGAATCACAGTCGAAGAGAAAACAATGATATTATTATTATGAATAAATGTGTTGGTATTATATCAATGCAAACTACGTGATTTCTTGGAATTATTTAACTATTACATAATTTTGAACTTATTACCTCTGCCTACGACTGTAATCAGAACAGCCGTAGGCAAAAACGACGATTCTTATTATGAAACACACGATACAAGAATGATATTATTACTAAGAACTTAAATAAAATAAATAAGAGAATTCTTTCTAAACAATTTACACGGTCTCATAACCACTAGACGCTAGAAACATACATGAAGTAAGTAATGCTAATTAAATTAAATGGTAATTATTAAGTCTTATAGTGCCTTATAGTAAAAAAAACCGACTGGTGGGACCCACGCGTCGCGTGGTAAGTGTTCCGTACTGTTGGTTTCAGCCCTATACAAATGTCTTTAATTTAAGTCGGGTATAATGAAGCAAATGTTTTCGACAAATCGATTTCAATAATAATTATTTCAATAAGGGACAGTGCTCAAGAAACCCCACAAAAAGCAAAACTGATCAATTCATTAGAAATCTGCAAATCCATTAATTTGAGTTATTTATTCAAGATAATAAGTAAAGAAGTCTTATTCGTTTTCAAACTCAAATTTTTATATCAAGAGGAGCACCGTCTTCGTGTCTTACCCCACTGGTAAGGCGAAAAGACTAGAGAATATTATCCACTAATTTTTCAACAACCATTCCACTTTGCATTAAATTAGAAGGGAGGTTACAGAAAGGTCAAGCTGTATGCAGGCCAGACGTAGTAATTTTAGTTTTGTACATGTACATAACCATGCATTTATGTTCACAAATAAATTGGTAAGCTAATTTATTGGGCCAGGTTTCGTCGTGACTTGGGTTTCTTGACCCCACATAATGAGCGTTGTCCCCGCCACATTCTACTAAAACAAATATTTATATAACAATTTTTCCCGGCTATTTTTGGTTCATCAATCACTATTCATTTGCCCTTTTTTCATAAATCACTGATCGACAAAGGCCAAACACTTGTCTGAACTCTTCTCAGTACAAAACACCGATATGGTAGGATTTTTCCGTGTTATTTGGCAACAAATTTCAACCATATTCCTCCTTTGTTCTTCAGCATCACGCTTCTTGGGTCGTACTGGATCTGAGGAGTAGTTCGCTCGCAGGGCTCCACCGTGAAAGTACTGAGGATTGCAGCCAACCCGGCCGCCACAGTCAGCTGGGCAAAACGTGCACCTAAACAATAAATATTTTATCAATATTATCACTGCGTTATGCGCTTGGTTCATGTACTAAACAACTTATCATTCCGATATTAATTAGCTGATCACTGCAGATGCGTCATGTAAATGCATATCTAATTTCAGTAATAGTTCCAATATCTCAAACATTTTGTTGCTATGCATAACATTGTAAATGTAAAGACCCGAGTTGTCATATAGAACGAGTAATGTAAATTGACATATCCCAGTAAGACTTGTTTGATAACAGAGAATTTTGTCTGCACATTGTTTATGTGAACACCAGCTCGAGTTTTGTAAACACAGGTATACTAACGAAACAATGAAAAGATTTTTAAATATTAGTATTCGTCCCTAGACAATGGGAACAAAAGAATGTTTGGTTTAGTTTTTTTTTTTACGCGACATAGACATAATATAAGGCGTAATACTCTATTTACATAATATTAAATAATAATGATCGACTGCTCGCAGCGCAAAACTGATAGGTACAACATAGTGACGTTTATATTTTTTTTACTTACCGGGGCAACTCCTTGGTCCTTCACCGTAAGCCATAAAACCTGCCGGATTTAAATCATCTTCGAACCGATCTGGATCGAATTTATCCGGATTGGGAAAATACCGAGCATCTCGTTGTATGCAATGGATAGGTATTAAAACAGGGTCCCGGGCTTTCAGGGTAATTACATCATCGAGAGTAATGGGGGCTGTGCACAGTCTCGTGGTCATCGGCGTGGGCGGGTGCAGGCGCAGCGTCTCCGCTACCACTTGGTACACCAGCCGCATCGCTATCACTGCATCATAATTCAGCCCATTGTGCCGTTCTAAACATTCCGTTATTTCAGTTCTTACACGTTCCTGCATTTCTTGATCTTTTGCTAATTCATATAAACTGAAAGATAAAGTTGTGGCCGATGTCTCCAGCCCCGCTAGCATAAATATGAACGAGTTAGACGTTATTAGAGCATCTGTCATTAAGAAACCCGAATCTGCTTTCTGCTCATTTAACATAAGTTGAAGGAAATCATGCCTTTGAACTCCAGATCGTCTCTCTGCCAAAACCTGGTTAATAATGGAAGTAAAGAAAGTTTCTACATTTGGCGAATATGACCTCAAGTTTAACCATTTAAACAATCTGGGAAAGAAGGTCCGGCAGTAGCGTTTGAGAACCGTCGCACGATCTATCTTAAACATTTTTTGGGACATCTGTAGGAATGGTGAATCTGGATTTTTGAGCGATCCAGGATCTACGCCAAAGGCGCAGCTTCCGATAACATCGGTCGTGAATCGTGTCATCATACTTGGTACATTAATATCTTCAACTGATTCTTTTAGCAGTACGGTTTTCAACGTTTGGGCACATTCAGCTATCAACGGAAACATAGCCTTCATCTTAGCTGACGAGAACGTCGGCGTCACTATGTGCCGCATCGCCTTCCACTCAGCGCCACCCATGTTCGCCAGGTTACGAAGAAGCGGCTCGCGCTGGGTATCAGTAGATACGGACACACGATCGCTAAAGCTTTGAAACTCCTTCGAGAATATAGTTTTTGCCATGTCCAAATCAATTACCATCAAGGTTGGTCTACGAGCTTGAAAAAGTCCAACATATTTCTGGTCTCTATAATTATCATAAAAATATTGTAGCATTGTTGTGTAACTTCTTCTCATTGTAAACGTAGCTCCAAAGTTTCCAAATACGGGGCAGGGTTCCCTGTAGGGCACATTTCTGAAGAACCAATACTTTCTTCCCTTCGATGAATAGTGAAACACAGCCAATAAAACATTCAGCAATAGTAAGAGCACTACTATCACCAATAAAATACCACTGAGCCACATTTTGAATATCGTTCACTTTACTGCTTAGATTTAAATAAAAATGTTTGTTCAAAGTCGTATATTTAAAGAGCCGGCATTTGGTTCGTATGTAAACAACACGGTCCGCGATACAAGTGGGGTGCCGGCAGCGCCTGCGGTGGCGGCGGCGGTCGGTGATCAAGTGAGGCGTATCGCCAGCGCGCGCTAAGATAAGCCCTACGCGGCTGTACTGGGCAGCTCGCACGACGCCATGCACTCAAGGCCATGCGTGTTGATGTACTGCGCCCGTGACTCGAATGTAGCCGCATATCGATTGCTTACGATAACCATTGTATTCCGAAACGTGAATTGTAATAAGAAACACCATTTACACGTTTTGCAGGTCATCTCAACAAACGCCAACAACGATTAACAACTGCTTGTTTACAACTCAAGCGTAGGTCAATAACTTCGCGAAACAACTTCACGTCGGCCTCTAACTCGCCGGCCGGGCCTCATAAATAATGTGGCCAATTATAATAACTACTAAGTTCAGCATAATACAATTTTAACTTTAGAAAACTGTTTGCATACAGAAATATGCATATGTCGAGTGCCTCTATTGGTGAAATGTGTGAATATTTATAGTTTCATTCATATTTATACGTTCTAAGGGTCAGGGCAAGTTATTTAAGTGCTTAATATATCCAACTCCATTTCTCTGTTAAAGTAACCACGACAAGTCAAGGAATAATACCTATAGTCGGATATAAATATACCACTTAAGGTACGCTTACCCATGTTCTATTTTGGTGTGACAGCACAGTCGCCCTCAGTGGGCAAGTAGAACAAGTCCATTATGAATTATTTGATGGGGGAAATAATTGAATAAGCCTTTAAATTAACCACTGACCAAGACCATAACTCTTGCATTTTATTTTTTTGTTGTCTTTGCACAATACCGCATATTTTACAATAAATAAGGTAATATAGTATTTTTGCTATTGTTGAAAAGCAAGATTCTGCGAGTAGCTACCGTATTCGGACCATAATTTACATGTGATTTATTAATCAAATCGCAGCTTGAACGCTACATGCATGACAAAGTTACATTTCTTATTGCCACTGACTTATTTATTTTTATTCTTAGTGAAGGTAACGCTAGAGAATGTTTCGCAAACGGCTCATATTACTGAGTTACATATTCTATTCGAAATGTTGTGTCATCGACGGTTTCAATGAACACGTTAAATCAGCTACATAATTACAGTGAGGCAGCCACCAATTTCTATGGGGTAAGAGGCTAAGAACTCGGAGATATGAGGATAAATTGGCGTATTTCCCAGCGAGCAGTTGGATTGTTTATCCTACTATTTAACACCAGCATGATGCTATTTTCACAGACCGCGGGTGGTCCCATTCGTATTCGCTAGTGCTCTACGTAATTTGTAACTCGTTATAGCACGTGCTCAATAGCCCTCGGCTTGTTGAACACACCTTTTATGGGGACAATAAATTACTTTATTTAAAACAGCGATGTTTTAATGATTTCCAATGAAGAAGCAGTGAATAATATCCGAATATACTTACTTGACTTTGAGGAAGAATGGTTAAATGAGTCTATTGTGCTGTCTGTAAAGATGGAAGAAAAATATCCAGTCCCATTAGATTTTACCTACTTATTGAATTGTGGGATACAAGTATTGAAAGTAAATCACTGTGGCAATGTCTTTACAACAGTATTTTGTGTACAAGCCAATATAGCACTTTGAACATGTTGATAGAGAACAAAAACATACATCATCGCAAAAAATAACAAACTATAAAAAGTTGCGGCGCGCCGCGTTTTATGATTAACGTGTGTGGTCACTTTATCGGACATGACACTATTTTGCGTGCATAACTACCTAGCGATGATGAACTATAAATAATTCTCATTGTTATTAAATTCAATATCTATTTTACCTACCGCAAGCTGGTTGTCACAACAATAGAAATACTATACAGTGTTTATGCTTTATCAACTTTATGTGTCGTCCGAGCAATAGTTTTAGTCATCATCATCACTTTACGGATGTCCGGTGTTAATAAAAAAAATATATATTTTCTTTCTTGCCCTGATAAATGATAATGGATGAGGGGAAATGCATGACTAACTGAACAATAGCATAGATATATCCTCTTCATGATATGATATTGGCTGTCTAAAACAAATTGATAAAATGATAATAAATGATAACATGCTATAGTGGTATCTCACGACGTCTATAGGAAGTGGTAGGGTGGCCTATGGAGTCATGTTAAGTAATATGAGACCAAACGTACACCGTGCGTGATTATAAACACGTTTACGCATACCAACGCCTCACTCTGGGGTTTCCCATGGGAAGGAATTAAGAACGGTATTATAATTTGTTGACTGTCATAAAGTTGCTAAAAATAGTAGAGGAAAATTCAAACGCCGTAGTAGATTATTAGCACGTCAAAAAAAGAATGACACAACATTTGGAAACAGACAAACGGAAAATGATAGTGTATGAAAAACAATACCTTGAGTACGGTAATAATTATTATACACGGTGGCCGAGGCCTCGACGAGCCAATTGAAACCATGAATTCTAGACCCCCTAGAGTAGAACTATTTCATCGGTTATTAAAAAAAACTGCCTTTCATAGAAATCGGCAATACCTCGTCATTTCATCTGAAAGACATCTGGACATAGGCCTCGCCCAATACGGGGGGGTTGATCATAATCGCCACGCTTGGTAGTCGGGTTAGCGATCGCAGTATTGTGGTAAAATGCATAGAGAACGATGCTGCCCATTCTTTAGTTAGTCTCTTAGTCGCCTTTAACGACACCCACGGGAAATATTTTTTTAATTAACTGAAGAAACATTCAACGCAGGGGGGTTCAGGTTCATGAACTGAACATCCATGGTAACCGGTTAAAAGTCGCTCCCCCTGCCACCCTCAACCCTGTATGTAATTCTACCTTTAGGATTCATATACTTGCCTGCCAGGGTTGCGATAGCCTGCTAGGGTCGCGAGATTTGTTCGAAACGAAAGAGTTACCGTGGCCCTGGCATATAGGCAACTGAAGGGACACGGGTGGGTTTTAGTCAGTAAAAGTCTGACGCGCCCTCCCGCTCCGCCCAGAGCGGGAGGCATCATTTGATGATTTCACCCCAAAAAAAAGGACCCATAAACTTTCTTGTTTTTAGATATAAAACCAAATTATTCACCTGTCAGCGAAATGATCAGTATCTTAACAACTGTGATAATTTCGTTCTCGAGGTTGGCGGTAAATTACGATTGTATTAACATGAACATAAAATATAATATTTCTTACGTCAGATTTTGGTGAAGCCCGAGTCGCGATGGATGCAAGAAGGGCAGCTGCGGCCGCACGCACTGTGTTCGCTTCACCGCGTCGAGAAAATATGTTCGTCGCAAATTGTGATAATGATGGTTCTTGTATAGCTTTAGAAAAGGACACAAGATTTTTTATTTACAGTATCACATGGCATAAAAGTAATGACCATCTTATTTTTTAATGAGAAACTTGCAAAAAAAGATTTTGGAGCGTGTGTTTAAATTGTAAAATAAATATTGAAGGCTTGACCACTGGAATGATATACATATGCAATCGTACCGATTTCTAGGCATTTTGAACCTGAACTATTACGTACAAATGTATCACTTATCAATAAAACTGGCCTATTAAACCTTTACACATAAGACTTCAGACGTAGAACCTTACCTTGCATCAAATGCGGCATCAATTGCGCGTAGTGCGCAAGCGCGGCGATAACTTGCAGCGCCGCCGCCCGTAGCTCGGCGCGTGCACCATTAGTTCCCTTCACAACGGTGCGTACCACGTCGCTGTTGAAGCCTTCGCTCCATCTCTGGTTTGGAAAGGAACAGATTATTTTTGGCCCCCGTACAGGTCAGTCAATGACAGAATCGCGAGATTTTAAAAATAACAGTTTGAAATGCATAATACATTTCCATTTTATATTTTTTTAGAAAAGCAGTTTGTTGAAATAGTAAACATAAATACTTATAAGTTCCCAAGACGAAACATTTTAGTAATTCCATTTTTTATTATGGCGCTTGTGTGTGCTTTCTCTATGATTCTGATTTGTCATTGTAATACTTTACCGTTCAATCATCATTTCAGCCGAAAGACGTCCACTGCTGGACATAGGCCTCCCCCAAGCACCGCCAGTTCGACCTATTCTGTGCTTCTCGCACAAATAGGTATCTCTTCTCTTTACCGTTCAATAAACGTATTTAAATATTTCAATCTCGAGGTATTAATTTCTACACATTTTCATTTTCATTTGAAATACCTTTAAGACATTATTTTGTATTTGCAAAATGCAAAATAAGTATTTTTTGTTAAGTTTTGACAACATATTAATAGTGACAGTCGTTATGCGGGTAGTCTAAAGCCCGAAAGTCTGACAGCCAGTCTTACCAAGAGGTATCGTATTACCTAGTAACTGGGTTGTGGAAGTCAGATAAGCAGTCCCTCCATGTATAATAGCTGCATCCGGGTCGGCTTCCTCGACCCCATCATAGTTGGGAGAAGGCTAGGCCGATTGATTGATTGTCAACATATTAATAATGTTGAAATTAATGTGATAACAAATCGTATTTATTTCTCACTATTGCGACTTCGATTTTGTATGGAGAGAAACCTATTCCTTGCGCCCTCCGTCAGTCTAGTGTGCATGCCTCCATACAAAATATATGAAACCTATTGTGCGTTTTGTGTGTCATGTAGTGGCGTGGGTTTAGTGCCCGCCTTAGTGCCTTAGTGCCTTAGTGCTTTATGTGCCCTAGCTTCACACGGGCACAATTTTGTGGACTTGATTGCAATAAATTGACATTGGTACCGATTCCCTTGTTCACAAACTCAACTAAATTTAAGTTCCGTGCATCTTTTTCTTTGTATTTCATTAAGAAGAGGACAAAAGAAAAAATTTAGTTTAGTCCTGTCAAATCAATCAGCGTCTGTCACTACTCCATACAAGTTTAGACGTGATTAAAAACTTGCCTACTAAAATTACTTCAATTTACGTCAAGCGCTGATTAATTTGACAGGACTAAACTAAAATTTATCTTCTGTCCTTTCCTTAATGAATTAGAAAGAAAAAGATGCACTGAACTTAAATTTAGTTTAGTTTGTGAATAAGGGAATCGGCACCATTCTCAACTATATGACAACTGCATTATTATAAGATATCTATAATAAGTACATATAAACCACCCGGAATAAATTCAAACTTAAAATCATATCAAAACCCGTTGCGAGGTTTGGAAAGTGATAGCAGACAAATGATTATTGTCTCTAATTTATAATATTAAGAGATATCGTGAATATTAAAGTGAAATCTTTATAAACTTTATCTTTAACAGCAAATTGTATTGAAATGATTTCGGCTTAATGGTCTAGTTTCCCAGAAATGATTTTCAAATAAATATAAAAAAAACTTACTGGTTATAAGTTGAATTCACAGAAAGCTAAAAACTTTAAAAGTAGTTTATTTAACAAAGTATTTTGGAAATACGCTGTAAAAATGCTTTGGTATTTTAAATACAAAATTATTGTTTTTTTTTTTTGTATTTTGAATTTAAAATACAAAATGCAAATAGGTACCTATTTGCATTTTGTATTTAAATACAACTATTTTGCACATATCTGGTAAATTATTCCATGGAACTGTATGGATGCACGACAAGAATAAAAAGTATATCCAACAATACGTCCTAAACTAGATATGATCTAATCATGATCTACCAGTGCCCAATTTCATCGAGATCCGTTCAGCCCTTTGGGCGCGATAACAAGTAAATCTTTAGGTATTTTACAATAGAGCATCGCGTCATCAAATAAGACTCAAAACAGCGACGCGTTTAATGCTAGTTGGAATAAAATGACCACCAAAATAAAATTTATCATGCAGTTTCAATTAAATGACAAAATAAATACGCGGCCCAGAGGAATAATTTTTAGGTATTTCTTTAGTTGATTGAATTCCCTTTATTATCATTACATAAAACAGATACTTAGTTGATAGTTTCCGCTCAAACTTTTGAGAATCATGCAACGAACATTTATTTGAGCCCTGTTTTACAATTCTTTTATCATGATGAATTTTATTTATATGAAATATTTTTTAATTGGTCTTTAGATGGAACATTTGAAAATTCAGTCAATATTTTTGAAGCTGTAATATGAACCAAAAAGCTTAACTGTGCGACTATAACTTAGCGTTTTAGAGTGTCTTAATTTTGGACAGCGCCTTAAAGCGTAGAAAGTAACAGACATAGTTACTTTCACATTTATAATATTATTGGTTTAAATTATTTTGCTAGAAATCCTAGGATGGATCGGAGTCGTAAAACATGGGCATGGTGTTGGTTTTATTTCGACAGTTTTTTTTTTTTAACGCATTGATTAGTGACATTTCTTTAGATAACTTTTCTGATCACCTCCGATCACTTTTTAAATATTTCACTCACCTGACCTCAATATGGATAACTCTTTAAAAGAATCGCCAAAGGATTTTTCAAACACGAGAATCCAATCGGCAGCACCATTTAAGGCACCTTAGGCTAATCTTGCTGCCAAGTGTGCATTTGGCACTAATCCACGGCTATCTGTCATTATCAAACCCTAATGGGCAAGGACGCCTGCTACTGCTATCAATATCAGGTTATGATAGAGGCTTAGTGTATTGATATATATTGATGATCGCCATTAAAAATAGTCTTGAGGGGTTAAGCTGGTGAGATATCAATTTATATTCGCACTTTATCGCTTCCACTGCACAAACATAAAATATAATATTTTGAATGATGTATTATTTCATAAACATTACAATGATTGTCCTACTATCGTATTATTCCTACTTTCCTACTAATATTATAAATGTGAAAGGTATATCTGGAAGTGTAGATGTTTGGATGTTTGTTACTCAATCACGCAAAAACGGCCGAGCCGATTGGGATGAAATTTTGGCACACACAAAGTATGACCTGGATTAACACATAGAATACTTTTATCATGGTAAGTTTCCGTGGGCTAATTTCGAACATGGTATTTTTTTCCAAACTCCACGCGGGCGAAGCCACTGACAGTAGTTAGTTTACAATATATATCGCAAATAACTATTCACACTATGTACTAAATTAAACGATTAAGTTACTAAATTAAACGATTCAGTTACTAAATTAAACGATTAAGTTACTAAATTTAAAAATAAACACAAAATGTCTTTTTGATTTATGGTCATTTAGGCTCGAAGTACTCGTCCGCATCGCTGCTATCCGGAAACGTGGCAGCATTACCATGTTGAATGGTGATGCTCATTTCTTTGGCCAAAGAACTAGCCACATAAAGTGCCAAGTCGGTAAGTTTCTTTAAAAAAGAGACGCGCATTCCGGGTCCACAACCTAAGCGTTTCGACCCCAAAAAACCGTCCTACCTATCTTCCAAGGCCACAACGTCAGAGACCAGACCTCTTCCCACTGTCGCGTCCATGCCGTTTGGTTCTAATATTCCACCGGTTACAAGAGCTCAACAAATAACGCTATGCGATTTTATGAATAATTTCAAACATTATGTCAGCGGCATTCATTGGTTTAAGATTAAACATGGACGAAAAATGTATCAAATTAACACATCATAAAAATGATTTTTATGAATGGCTATTTGGTTTATTCATAGGAGAGGTGCGAAGTGGTGAGCAAAACGTCGTGGGGTTTATTATAAATGATTGCATCATCATCAGCAGCCTATAATGTTCCCACTGCTGGGACACAGGCCTCCTCTCGGTGAGAGGGAGCGGGCCATAATCCACCACGCGGGCCCAGTGCGGGTTGGTAGATGTCACATGTCTTCGATTTCTAAGACATGCCGGTTTCCTCACGATGTTTTCCTTCACCGTTTTGAGAGCAGTGGTGATGAAATAATTTGAAATAATTTGTTGACGTGAATCCAAACCCTAATTTACATTATTAAGCTTCTTGTGAGAAGTTAGCTATCGTATCTAGCAGATAATCTGATAATAAAGTAAAAAATCCTATCCGCTGAAATACTCAGAAAAGATACGTTCACAGTTAAGTGATACTAAACGGAAGTAGTGAACAGTCGTCATAGAGAAAATATTTATTTGTTATCATCTGACTAAACAGAATTTGTATAAGCATTTTTATCTACTAGCACTTGAAAAAAAAAATGTTTTATCGATGTTATGCGGAAATTGCCATACGTTTTTCTATATAGAAAGAGAATTTAAGAACTTACTAGAATAATGATACTGCGATTCTCTGTAATACAGATTAAAAACGGATACTTGTCATCTGACGATCAGGGCAAATCTAGATTATGATCGGCATATCTCTATTATTGAGTTTTGAAATTCAGAAAATTGCAGCCGTATCTGTTTATGTGGACGGTGATATAGCCAGAAAGGGGGTGAATCCTGAGATAACGGCTGAAAGAGAAGTATGCAAAGAGACATGATGTATGCTTATAGATTGGGATGAAGGCAGGATGGCGATGATGATCTGTTTGGACTGGAAAGCAATCCCAAAAAAATATTACTAAGGATCTCCAACAAAGCGAGAGAGTGAAACTAGGAATATAATAAATAGCTTAAATAATTAGGAATAGGAAAAAAAATCATTGAATAAGTACCTGAACGGGTATAGCTTCCTCATATATTTGCCTTAACAGCGCGAGTAGAGCCAAAGTCGCATCGAGCCGGCACGCCTGTCCTTTGCATCCGCCACCGGAGGCACATCCACTCAATGTCCTTCCCACCAGTCGCAGGCATTGAATCAGGGTGTCTTCTGATAGCTTGCAGTAGCGGGAGTTCACAGCGTAGCGTATACAACGCATCAATTCGTTTAAGTATCCTAAAAACAGTCTTAAGTATTAGTTTTTATTATTATCATATTGGGTAGTAAGTTAGTCTTTTAATTCCTGCCTTTGTCGCATGATGAATGAAAAAAACCTTCCTTCATTCGATCCCTTTTTATTCTCATCCCTTACACAATAATATATTCATCCATAGTTCGGTCTTCTTAGTGAAGGCCGTAGAAATCCACTGGATGCCGGAAGCACAAAACCGATCTAAATGGCGGACCTTGGGTGAAACCTATGTGCAGCAGCAAATTATGATGAATGCGGTCTTGCACCACCTCTCGATTCATTACCATTTTTATTGACGTGCGTTGCATATCGTATCATAATCGTACAGTATTATAAAAACTAGGTATAATCTACGGGCTGCCTGTGCTTTGCAGTGTATTTGCGGTAAGCGTAACTCCGAAAAAACCCATTTGAAATACAAAGATAGTCATAAAAGTAATATACGGAAAAGCAAGTTTTAGGCAATAATATATTTGTAAAATTATCAATAGTGTCACATGATTACATCAGAAATGTTTTGACGTAATGTGGTCAGTATGTTATCGCAGTGTGTTCCCGAAATGAATCAACGATTTCTTTGAAATCAATCAATCTTATCTAGCAGTTCAATGTCCCATGACAGTAAAAAGTAGGTCTAACACGGAACAAAATAACTTATGTACTTACCTAACATATGAAAGTTTTTCAGATCTATTTTTTCCAAGCAGGCGAGTAGTATTTTGAGTAAACTTTCCAACTTATAGCTGTCGTAGTCATCCCAGTTTTCAAGCATCTTGATGCATCGTAATAGTACTTTGACTATGTGTATGTGAAGTTGGGTCACCTCTATGCTCTCTTGAACCGTTTGCTGAGGGTAAAGCTGATCTCGACTCAATAGAGATATTATGTTTGCTTCGTTACCAATGAAGGACGACTTTATCCAGGACATAGTACCGTCTACAAAAAATAATATCGAAAATAATACTAATTTCCCAAAGCATTAGGTTCATTTCGAACCGGTATGCCGCTGATGAAATTACCTAACAGGAAAACATAATTACACATTTGATAAAAAGATGTGGTATCTTAAATTCACACCGTTGTATTTGAGAATTAACCTTATCTCACGTATTCCATATCTACGCATCACTTATGGTACTCATGAAGTACCTATGTATATAAGACGTAACTAGATTAGCGCAACTGTCAAAAAAATATGGGCCATGTCCACATCGAATAACAACGGACAGACATACATATTATGTCTTTGGAAATCTCTTACTGTTATAAGGTACTAAAGCAGTTAACCCCAAATCATTGTGGGTACCTAGTCTCGTAATAATAGGAACAAAAGTTGCACAACATTGTTGCAGCAACATGTTGTGAGCGTCGTAAGAAACATTTTACTGCAACTAGCTTTACAAGCATCATTTTTGCATGTCATCGTGTATGTATGACGTGACTTCAGCCGTAAGACGTCCACTGCTGGACTTAGGCCTCCCCCAATTTGGGGGGCTTTGCCATAATCGCCACGCTTGGCAGGCGGGCTGGCGATCGCAGTATGGTGGTAAAATGCATAGAGAATGCTGCTGCCCATTCTCTAGTAAGTCTCTTAGTCGCCTTTTACGACACCCACAGGAAGAAATGGGGTGGTGTTATTCTTTAAGTCCGGCGGCACCACACGGTACGTGTATGTATCGTGTATGTATAGTGCATGCTTATTGATCAGTCCCATACATTTAATTCAATCATATTCGTGAACTAAGTGCTAAAAACTATTTTCTGTATCTATATATTATAAAAATTATCTACATATTTAAAACCTTAGTTTTAGTAAATTATAACATCAATAAATTAACTAACTATGACACTTTTTACAAAACTTAAGTTAAATATTGTTAAGAAATTGGATGACCTAATATTAATTGTAAGCATGCCGCCTATGATACAGGTTTATCCTAGTACGGGCATCAAACTTTGTACTTCCTATACTATTTCTAAGATTTATACTGCATTTTACCTATTTTAAGTTTTTGAATAAATATTATGTTATATCTATATATATAAAATTCAAAGTCCTGAGTGACTGACTGACTGACTGACTGACTGACTGACTGATATATCAACGCACAGCCTAAACCGCTGGTTGTAGAGACATGAAATTTGGAGGGTGTGTTCTTTGTGAAGAGTAGGTATCCACTAAGAAAGGATTTTTTGAAATTCCATCCCTAAGAGGGTGAATTGGGGGGTTGAATTTTCACGCGGGCGAAGCCGCTGGCGGAAGCTAGTATTTCATAAATTTCAAAGTATAACAGACAAACTTACCACAGTTAGGAACATTATCCATATACGCGATTATAAAGTGCAATAGAGAACAAAGCAGAGATGTGTCGCGGGTCGAAGCGGGAGGTGCATCTAAGAACCGCCTCGTGTGTTGCCATGGCAATGAACTGAATTCCATTTTATTGGCGTACGATGAAGGAACTAAGTATACGTAGCTAGAAAAAATAAAGCAGTTAAAAGTATTCTACAGTACAAGCAAAATCCTAGGAATACAATTAGCAACAAATCCTAAAACAAATCCTTCAAAGCAAGAGTAACCAGACATATTCTAGGCGTCATCCATCAGTTTCCATCAGGCGAGATTGAGGATCGATCGAGGCTCATTTGACAATAAAAGTATTTTTTTCTAAAGTTTACAATCAGAGCGACAAGTTGGGTACCGAAGACTCGTGGAACTCGTAGTGCAATTGAATATCTAGTAAAGTGATATACCGAGTCTCGTGTCAGGAGTTTACTAACCATTTTAGCTGTGCTTTAAAATAAGATAATAATCCTACATATTGAATTAATTGTTTTAAATAAATTAAAAATTTGAAACCTCTCCAACAAATGCAACGCTTCAGTAACGTGTCTATGAGCAGTGGCATTCTGAAGAGCCATTAAAGCTCTTGTGCAGCTGAATATGGGGCAAGATGCTTTCAAGGCGGCGAGGTCTCGGGGCGCGGGGCGGAGCGCCAGCGGGGCGGCGGGCGGCGGCTCCACCAGTAGGCGCGCGCGACCTGAGTGAGTGCACCACCAGCGGACACGTACTGCCGTCCGCCACTCTTCATCGGCTAATAGCCACTCTGTGTCGAAAAAGTAAAAGAAGTCTTTACTATTATGATACTTAAGTCTTCATCATTCATAATCATCATTTCAGCCGAAATACGCCCACTTCTGGGCAAAGGTGTCCCCCGTGCTGTAATCGCCACGCTTGGCAAGTGGGTTGGCGACCGCAGTATGGTTCTAAAAATAAAAATGCATAGAGAGCGCTGCTGCCCATTCTCTAGTAACTGTCTTAGTCGCCTTCTACGACACCCACGGAAAGAAATGGGGAGTCTTATAAAATGTAAAGAAAAAAGACACACTGTTTAATGATTTTACATTTTATAAGACAGTAACAACAAAATGTTACGTTCACTTATTTTTAAAAACGTATAAAAGTATTCAGATCAAAAAGGATAAAAATTTATGCAGGTAATCAATTTTCAAAGTAATCACCAGAAAACAATAAATCGTTCCGACAAGTTTAAATAAAGCTTCCATACAATTTAACCACTCAAAAAAACGTGGGTGCCAGTGTTCATTATTATTATTTTTTTGTTTTGTGGAATTGTTTTGTAATGATTATTTGTAATTGCAACAGTATAACTTTGACGTACGCGTATTATTCCACCTCATTGCGATCTGTTTACGCGCTATCATCATGATACAACTAATATCACGCCTGAACGGTCTACCTAAAGACGTTCGAGACAACTCAAAAATAAAAAAACACATTCAATTTTAAATTATTGCAAGTAATGTAAATTCAACGCATTCATTTGTCCAGAAGAAGTCATCGTGACGTCAATTTGATCATACGTCACAATATCCTAATTTGAATTCGGCGAGAACTTCGTAACAAACTATGTAAGGAAACTGGAATTCTGTTAGTCCTTGAGAATGGTTAACTGAGGCCACGTGAACCGCATAATGATTTTACACAATGTTCTCGAACGATATTGACACTAAATGTATTAAAATATTCTACATAACTTTCTGGCATGTTGACATTTGGCATATATCATGCATGCAGTCAAAATGTATTCATGAGGGAAAGTGTGTTTTTTGTAGGAAACTGGGTCGTCGATAAAAAAACATGTTGCAACTGACTGACGCTATATGAAAACTTTTTTTTCAGCTACACAGTCAAAGATACACCTTACAGTTTTGAAATTTTCGTCAAGGAACCATTTCAAAGATTCAAGTTATTTCTGCAGGTTGTTCAGCGTCCTCGAAACCAAAAACACTAAAAGCATAAAAAATAGAATAAAATACTTACCCACGTACGAATGTTCAGCATTAGGGCTGGTATTCCAGTAGCTATTGACTGCAAACGGTAGAGAAGTTTTCTGTTTAACACACAGAGGTAACGCCGGTACGCGCTGTCTCGACGCATTTAACTCCTGCAGAGCGAAGCCTGCCCACGCCACCAGTGCTAAGACTTGCGTGGCCATCAGTACTGTCGCTTCGTTGGCAGGGAATACTAAGATCACTGAAATATTAAATAGTGTTAGAAAACTGTTACTGAATTTCTGTCTGTGATATTTCGCCGTTACTGGGAACTCGCAACTATGTAAACGTCTTGAAGCTCCCAGTTCAACTAGACGGGAGCCTAAAGTAATGCTGAATAGTTTACCGCCAGTCCATGGACAACATCTAACTTTAATAACACTCTTATTTTTTTAGTTAACGTAGTGTAATAGAAGAATAAATAGTAGAAGAGGGCAAAAAAAATCAGCTGTTTCATAGCAAAGTACAATATTTACGCGATCAAAATATACAGCAATGTTTTTTTTTTTAATAACCGAAGAAAAAATTTTACCTAGATAGGTAGACGTACATCTAGAATCATGAGCTGAATTCAGTACAATACCTACAGTTTGCGCCTCGATGTTCATCCCACCATATGTAATGATATTTACTTATTTACCCAAATTGCAAACTTTGTATTTCAGAATGGTTACTTGTTATTTAGTGTATCTGTGAGTTCCCATGAATATTGTGTGAAGATAAATGATTTTATGAAGAAATTACAGATCATCCTACTTTCTAGCTAAATAGCTTCCAACACATTCACTTAATTCGATGATGTATGTTTACTTGACATGCACGTCAAAGTCAGCAATATTGTTTAGACTGCATTCATAGAACAGCATCGTGATCATCCGAGCATTTCTAGCCTTTTGTGGCTAAATATCATCATTCATCATTATACGCAACGAAGCCTGCGGTTACCGTGACCCTGGCACAGGCAACTGAAGGAACACGAACGGGTTTTAGTCAGAAAAAGCCACAAAAAAAGGCTGCGGTTTATCCAATAATTGGGGAAAACGCAATGTAATTCCTACCGTGTGCAGTGAATTATTAGTGTACTTAGATATTTAACACCTTAACCATATTTGATATTTTATGTTAAGCATCTAATTTTCCGAGTTACGTAACGAGACGTGTCCTCAAACAAATAAAGCAAATATTTGGTTAGTTTTTTTGATAACGTGTTTACTATATTGGTCAGTGGCCCAGTGGTAATGGCCGCGACTTACAAGTTGTAGGCTCGAACCGAATGGGTTCTTTACTTTGAGTAAGTTATTTCACCACCAATGCTCTCAAAACAGTGAAGGAAAACATCGTGAGGAACGGTTGTCCTAGAACCAATTCGAAGACGTGTGAAATCTACTAACCCGCACTGGGTCCGCGCGATGGATTACAGCTAGGGTTGCCACCCGTACTTTATAATAAAGTATTGTACGTTATTTCACATAATTGTACTCTATACTTTATGAAAACAATAAAGTACACGAAAATACTTTATTTTGCAAGATTTGATTTCTTTGTGAATTTTGAAAAGTTTAGTCGTAAGTACTTTTTCATTAAACGAAATTTATTTGCTACAAACTGTAAAAAGCAATAAAAAATATGTTTTTAAATATAATAATAAAGGCAAATAAGTCGTACTTTATTTTTATATTACGTACTTTTTTTTTCTTACCTATAATAACCAATGTATTTTAATTGCAAGAAAAAAAGGTGGCAACCCTAATTACAACCCAGCAGTGGCTGTGTCCCAGCAGTGGGAACGTTATAGGCTATATGATTATTCGTTTTGCAAAATCATAGCGTAGAAACAAGTCATCGTAAAATTACCTCTAACGAGAAGTGCAAGTAAGTCAGGTATTTTGGCCAAAATGTGTCTGGTGGGGAAACAAACACTGTTCAGTACCGACACGCAACTGATAGCACACTCCGGAAAAGCTAGATAATCGTCCACCATCAGCGACATTCTGAAATTTGAAGATTAAGATAAATTGAACTATGTTTAGACTATCGTTAGGAATGTGGAGATAGTATCCATCATTCAGTATCTATAATAACAATGTTATGTTCATGGAATCATACGACTGATAACATAATTTTTGTAGTCAAGTCAAAGATAAGGTAAGAATAGGGTTACATAAATATACTAAAAAAGGGCATCAGACATCATCATCATCTGTCTTTTCCCAACTATGTTGAGGTCAGCTCCCAGTCAAACCGGATACAGTTGAATACCAATATTTTACATAGAACGACTGCCTTTTCCACCTCCACAACCCAAATACTGGGTAATACACGACTTGGTAAAACTTGTAATCAGACTTTCGGGTTTTCGACAACCCATAACGATTGTCAATGATCCACAAATAACAGCAGAGACCAACGGCTTAACGTGCTTTCCGAGGCACGGAGGGGCTTGGTATGTAAAGATGGTCACCCATCCACGGAACAACCGCGGCAAACGTAGTTTAAACTGCTCGATCGATCGATGCAGCTGTTATTAATTAGCAACAAGCCCGTTCAAAAAAAAAGGTCATCAAAAGTGTCTGATGCAAGCAGTGACTTGTAAATAGTAAACTGGGTTGTCTCAAACGCACTCAAGGTTCAATTTAACAGATCAATTGCAAAGTCACCTCGCTTCATCAATAAACAAGAACGTCTTCACATTTGAATGTATAAAAACATCGAAGTTAAATATTTTAACATCACAATTCAAAATACTCAAGTCAGTTTCAGGGATGAATACTAAAAAGAGACTCAAGATTAAGTCAACCTTTAGTTTCGTACTGATATTGAAACGACAAAAGGATTTTTAAGATCAACTTGTAAGTTAAATGTTGTTGTGTCAACATCATCATTTCAGCCGAAAGTCGCCCACTGCTGGACATAGGCCTCCTCCAATTTGGGGGGGGAGGGGGGTTGCCATAATGGCTACGCTTGCCAGGTGAGTTGGCGATCGCAATATGTTGGTAAAATGCATAGAGAACGCTGCTGCCCATTCTCTAGTAAGAACCTTAGTCGCCTTTTACGACACCCATGGGAAGAAATGGGTTGGTGCTATTCTTTACGACCGGCGCCACACGGACATTGTTGTGTTCTCGGAAGTAAAAGAAGTCAGATAATATTTTAAGCCACTTACCGGAGTGTGGCCACAATAATTTTCACTCCATCATATTGTAAGAAAACGTCGTGTAAATTCTGTTGTCTCACTATGACAGCTAGTTGCTGCAACGTGCTACGTCGCAACGAAGGTTCCAATGTTGGTTGCACTGTTGGCCGCGAAACATATTCGCCATGTTCGTCCAGAATTATGTCTTGTTTTAATACGTCCAGAATTTGCGTTAAACCTGTAGTCTAAGAATATTGATAAATATAATGTAATATGGATTATTATAATTTATTTTAAGCAAATAATGCTTATCATTATTAGTTCCATACTAAGCTAAATGCTAATCTCGTAGCCAAATTCTGGACTAACTCTATTTAGACTGCTATCGACACGCTCAGAAGAAGATACATACTTGTGGTACTTTGGATGGCGAACTATTATTGTCAATGTTAAATTCTTCTCGTTTTACTCTTCGTAATGCACTCAACAAGACATCGGCGCGTAAAGAGTCTCTTGGTGGCAGATAACGTTCATCATCTAAAAATATAATAAAATAAATCAATAACTTTGAACAATACCTTTTTAAACTTTGTAATAACATAACAGTACGCCTGTAATACCCGTATCGCCAGGAATATTTCATCGTCATCATTTCAGCCGTAAGACGTCCACTGCTGGACATAGGCCTTCCCCAATTTGGGGGGATTTGCCGTATTTACCACGCTTGGCAGTCGGATTGGCGATCGCAGTATGGTGGTAAAATGCATAGTGAAAGTTGCTGCCCATTCTCTAATAGGTCCCACAGTCGCCTTTTACGACACCCACCGGAAGAAATGGGGTGATGCTATTCTTTACGTCCGACACCACACGGACTCGGGCAGTTATATTTAAGTCTGATGTAATAGAGGGTGAGCCAAATGCCATCAACTGGACACATATCCAGACTCTGGGCTGCTACTACAAAAAATATTGATGGATAAATAGATTAACACTTTATTCGTCCTAGGAATCGAACCCAAGACCTCATAGTGTCGCCGCAGGAGGAGACGCCCCGGGCATCGGGAGTCGATAGCGGACTCCCGGCCAACGTAGGCGCGAGCTTGCGGGTGGCGAGCAATGGGTAGCTCGCCGCCCGGTAAGGACAAGGCTCGGGTCGACGGCGCGTAGTGTTCCACGCGCGCCTCAGAGATGTCAGCAGCACTGAAGGGGTCTGCTAGGACCGATGCCTGTCAGGGTCGCGAGATTGTTCGAAAGAGTTACCGTGACTCTGGCACATGGGCAACTGAAGGAACACGGGTGGGTTGAGTCAGTAAAAGTCTGACACGCCCTCCCGCTCCGCCTAGAGCGGGAGAAGTCATTTGATGATTTCCCATCCAAAAAAAAATAAAAAAAGACAGTAGCGCTTGCGACCATTACACCAACGAGGCAGTCTGTGTAATATCATCTCGAATATTATAGTTACTAACCTAATAACCGGCACAAGCCGTGTGCCGCATCAAGTTGCACGGCAACGCATCGTACAAATAAAAGCCGAACCAAGCCAGCCATTACCTCTGCCGTTGATACGCCCAAACAATCCGCTATATCGGGTTCTAGTGACTTGCATATTGCTTTGCCTGAAACAATACCACTATTCAGGTACATATACTTACATAATATTTCCATCGTTCTCCTTTCGGTGTTGCTCTCTCTAAACGTGTCGAGAATAAACTGTTTTAATTAACCAGGGTGTGAATGTGGAGCTGTCCCACAAACTTTGCTCCGACTCTTAATTTGCCCTCTTTCCCTCAATCTAAAGCGCCATCGATAATGCCAGCGAATAGGCGAAATTTTGCGCCAAAGAAATTTGAACAACTGTTGTGCCAACGACACGAAAAAGATGAATTAAACTAGCCAATAAAAGAAAATAATTTTCTTCACCTGAAGACAAGACTTGAGCGAACTATTTATATGCAAACTGTCAGAAACGATAAATTAAAACATATTCTTAAAAAGTTCCTCACCTAATTCAGTTTCATGTGCGGCATAAACATGTAGCAGCGGCAACACAGGCAGTAAACTAGCCAACAGTCGCCACCAACAGCTCTCGCTAAGTACCAGTCGACCACGCAGCAGATACAACATTATTTGTGAAGAACTTTCTTCTACCTGTAACATTAATAATATGCATGTAACACCGTGCTGTGTAACGCTGCATGAGATTGAGAGACGTAAGAACAACGCAACGTTGTATACATTGTATTTGCTTCGTTTACACAACGTTGTATTAGACCAAATTTAAAATAAAAAATCCGTCATTTGGCTTTTTCAAAATAAGTCATGAAAAAAACTTGTTTAAAAAAATGTAAACATACCTCTTTAAAGTTGGAAGAGAGTCCATGACAGCATATTTCTGTCAATATACCAACATCACATAACAAAGTAAGAGACTTCTCATTTTCTTCTCCCACCAAAACCGACTTCACCATCTCCGCCAATAACTTGTAAAATGTTATTTGCACCCAACCCGCATTGTGACCCATCAAGGTTAAGGAAATACTCCGGGCAATAGACCAGTCGTTGTCAATAAAATCCAATTCTTTAGCCTTACTGAGCAAAATCTCTGCGATATCAACTAAAAAGTTTTCACTTTGAAACAGTTCTAAAACTGGTAGAGAAGTTTTTATGCAAGTGAGAATTTTCTTAGACTTATGTAGCTTTTTATCGTTCATGAATTGCACAGCTCCATCCATGCTCGCGTATAGTTTCTTCAGCTCTCTGTATTTGCTTTTGTATTCTTGGTTTACAGTTATTCTTGTACTCTGAAAAGGAAACGCACTGTGACAATTTTGATGGAGGTAAAGCAGTACCTCCACTGATAGTGTAAAAATATATGTAACTAGCATCTGTCCGTGACTAAGTCCGCGTCAAATTTTTGCTCCCCTGACCCTTCCCGTCGCATCGAATTGCCTGCCACTCTTCGTTCATTTTCGTTGCTGCTCCGCTCCTTTTGATTGTGGCGTGATGTTATATAGCCTACAGCCTTCCTTAATAAATAGGCTATTCAACACTAAAAGATTTTTTCAATCAGACTATTAGTTCCTGAGATTACCGCGTTCAACCAAAAAAACAAACTCTTCAGCTTTATAATATTAGTATGGATTTCTGAATTCAGTTAGTTGAGGGCTAGGCGGAGCCACGCTCCTTTGTTTTGCGAAAATGCGTGTGTTGTCCCACTGTAAAGTGACTCCTTAGGTTGACTAGCAAAATTTGCAACAAATAAAAAAAAAATATCTAGAAGCAACTAACCTGCAAAACCATTTCAATTTTCTTACTCAATGCTGGGTAAAACAGATCAATGGCAGGGTCTATCTGAGCTATTTGTAAGGCAGTGACTAGCGAGGTCGGCGGCAGGGCGGAGTCCCGCGCCCAATGCAGCAGCTTCTCTGCGCACATCGTCAAACGTAACCACGCCACGCGGTGGTGAGTGCGTTCGATGTCATCGAAGAAGGATTTTCTGTAAATATGCAGAATGATCATACATACATAAACTCACGCCGTTTTCGCATGGTGGTAGACAGTAACTACAGAAAGACACCTTTACATATTCCTCTTGCTTTGTTCATACACGCACGCCGGTCGCGAGTATTACGCATGTAGCCTTGCTGTAGAACATCTACAATAAGGTCAGTATATTTATTTCTAGGGCGTTCGGCGTTTCAATTCATTCATTCATCTCTTCATCATCGTCATTTCAACCCAAAGACGTCCACGGCTGAACATAGGCCTCTCCCAAGCATTATGGGGTGTTTGCCACAATCACCACTCTTGCGCGTCTATTGACGCTTAAAATGTAAACATGAATTCAGCCCTGCCAACCTTTATTCCAGCAGTGAAATAAAATAATAATACTATCTTACCTGTATTTGAATAAAAGATCTCCCATCAAACGCATGGTCATACAGCTTTTATGAGATATGTCCCTGTAAGTCTTAGAACTATGGTCCATGCTCCAGAAGGAATCGTTTATGCAATCTAGCAACAACTCGACTAGACTTTCTACCAAACAGATGCATGTGTTCAGTTCCCTCTGAAATTAAATAAGAATCTGTACAGTCTATATCTATAGGTACTTCTAACAAAATTAAGTCGCTATTGGTGTTGGTTTGTGTGAACACGTTGTTCTTGTAAACTAAACTATGGATTTTGATGCAGTTTTCACCATAATTTAGACTTAGAGAATATATTACTGTATTAATTTACAGTCAGCGTCAAAAATATCAGGACGAAGAGACTGTTCAAAATGAGCTCAAAAACTTTATCTACATTGAATAAAGTTCTTGTCAGAATGTCAATTTTCGTGTACTCCCTTCATTCTGAAACATTCCTTGTGTCATTAAGTTAATAATATGTAATGTTCATGGTTGTTTAGATTATTTTGAACAGGCTGATCGTCCCGATGTTATTAACGCTGACTGTACAGAAACAACACGAAAATAGAAAAAATAAAGTCAGTTAAAAACAAACTAGAACTAGCTCCAAAAAAAAAGTTTACGTTATAAAAATCTCGATGTTTTGTCAAGTCGTAAAAGCCATGCGAGCAAGTCATTAGAATTTAATAGTCAATTAAATTATAACCACTATATCAGTGAAGTCAGCTGGACTGGCTATAGGTTAACTAGACAAAACAAACTATGACTTGCGATATCTTTATAATGTCGAGCTCAGTTATTTATTTAGAGCAAGATTACTCAAAGTGTGGTTCGCGAACCCCTAGGGGTTCGCCATGCGACGGTAGGGGATTCGCGACAAAATTTACGTAATGGCGACTGGGTGACTGGCATGGCAGGCGCATGGGGAAAGCATGAAGGCGCGCGCGCGACTGTCGCTCGTTCGTGGCGAGACACGGTGCGCGTGACCTTTTATTCAATTAATAAACTTTATTTTCCTACTAATATTATAAGGGTACTTTTTATCCCGGTAGTACGTTCCCGCGGGATATTTTCCGACCTCCACGCGGGCGAAGCCGCTGGCAAAAGCTAGTATTCTTTATATTTTAGAGATTTTAGAGATTTTAAAGATTAATTGTAACAAAATTATTTTGTGTGCTTTTCCATATTTTGAGAAATTATCTAGTAGAAAAAACAAATATATTCATATGCTTAATAATCATATGCAGTTTTTGGTCAGTCACTACAGTGATAAACTTATATTTTTTGATACCAACATTTTTGTTGATAATTTAAAATCAACAAGGAACTCAGTGTATCTGCCCCTTATGTTTAGACATAAAATAGCGAGGCTATTAGCTTATATTAACTCAGACATAAGTAGTATGTCGAAGTCTTGTTTATTTACTGTTGGTACTTATATTAACTCAGACATAAGTAGTATGTCGAAGTCGTGTTTATTTACTGTTGGTAGTGATACTAACACTACTATTGATACGCCTAGTAGTTTAAACTAGTAGGTGCGACAACGGATGAGCCGCATATGTTGAATGTTGTTCATCAAAATATGCAGGGTCTGTCCGGCAAAGAGTTAGAGTTAAGCTTATTTATAGAGAATCATGATGTTCAGGTGTTATGTTTAACTGAACATTGGTTGAAAGAACATGAAGTAGTGTTTATCAATGACTAGCTGACCCAGCGAACTTCGTATCGCCTAAGATTCAAAATGTTGTAATAAACCTACCAAGTTTGACAACCTGGTACGCGGTGGTGATCTGGTAAGCGTTTTCTAGCTGATACTCATATGTTTGGGTAGCTCCTACTCGGTTATGATAACCTGGTACTTCGAAGGCATAAAGCGTTTTCTGGCTGACACTGCTGTTTAATAAGCTCATACCAAGTTATGACCGCCTGGTACCTCGAAGGCAAAGTTTTTGTCATACCACGTTTTATAGTGAAATGTATTCTCTTTGACGTTTTATGTCACATCACACGAGAACGCGGTCGAAGGGGATAAAAAGTATCCTTTGCCAAAAGCAAAAAAAAAAAAAAAAAAGTATCCTATGTCCGTCTCCTGGTTCTAAGCTACCTCCCCACCAATTTTCAGCCAAATCAGTTCAGCCGTTGTTGAGTTATAAATAGAGTAACTAACACGACTTTCTTTTATATATATAGATGATAATTTTACTGTACAAAGTTCATTTGCGAGAAAAAGGGCCATCCGCGGTAGTTCTTTAGTTCTTGTTTCAAACAAGCTGAAATGTAAGCAACGTTTAGATTTAGTTAATCTTTCTATTGAGCGCACTATTGAGTTGTCTTGTGTTGAACTCGAGCGATACGTTATAATTTGCGTTTATCGACCCCCCTCTGGGGATTTCATTTGTTTCGAATCAGTCATGGAGGATTTACTCAATAAGTTAAAATCAAGTAACAAAAGTATAGTTGTATGTGGAGATTTTAATATTAATATTCTAGAAGTTATTCCATTAAGTATTAGACTTCTCAATCTGTTTAGGTCATTTAATTTATTTAACTTGTTTTTTGAACCAACCAGGATCACGGCATGTTCGTCAACTTGTCTTGATAATATATTTAGTGATTGTGATGCCAAAAATAAATTAGTGTTAACTGATTTAACGTCCGACCACTGTGGTTTGCTATCCAGTTTCCCTATGCCATTGTTTAAAAAGGCGCGTAAACTTGAATGCAGGCCTTATACAGCTAGTCGTTGCACCAAGTTTAAAAATAATATAGCTCGCAGAATTGCACCATCTATAGTAGAACACGATAATCCTAATTGCAATTTATGAAGCCCTCTTTGATGTAGTGCAAAAAGAGTACAAATCTACTTTCAAGACCAAAACCATTGACATTAATGGCACCTCCGTTGGCTTTAACCAATGGGCTACTCCAGGTATTTACAAAAGTAGAGCGAGGCTTTACGAGTTATATGGTTTAAAAAAATACAGGTTTGATACTCCTTTCCTAGAGTATGTAAAAAAATATTCAAAATTATTTAAACAGATTAGTGCTTTTGCTAAATCCAATTTTTTAAGCGATCAAATTAAAAATTCAAATAATAAAATAAAAACTTCTTGGAAAATCATTAACAATGAGACGGGTAAATCGGTTAAACAAGAAAAACAACTTGAAATTTTGGTCGACAACAAATTAGTTAATACGCCAGCTGACGTAGCACAGGCATTTAATGAGTTTTTTGCCAACATACCTGTAACTACGACTCGCTCCTTAAATTCGTCCCCGTCTAAAGCTGATAATCTTTTGCATAGTAGTGTGCCAAAAAGTAGTTGCCTATTCAATTTTGAACATGTAACGCCTCGTGATGTAGTTAATGTTTTTAACACACTTAAGTCTAAAAACACTGGTGATTTCTGGGGCATTTCCATCAAACTATTAAGTAATATAATAGACATCGTAGCCCCCTATTTAGCTGTTACTTTTAATAAATGTGTTGATGTCGGAACTTTTCCTGACCTCATGAAGAGTAGCAAAGTCATACCATTATTTAAATCAGGTAATAAAAATGACGTTTCTAATTTTAGGCCTATTTCTATCTTACCTGCATTTAGCAAAATATTTGAAAAGTTAATCCTCAAGCAGTTGCTAAGACATTTTAATTTAAATAGCCTCCTTCATAATGAGCAATATGGCTTTACAAAAGGTCGTTCAACTACAGATGCGGGTGTTGCTCTCTTGAAACACATTTTTAACGCATGGAAGAACTCACAAAATGCTATCGGAGTATTCTGTGATCTCTCCAAAGCCTTTGATTGCGTGCACCATGACACGCTTTTGCGTAAACTACGTCATTACGGTGTCCATAACGAAGCTATAAACGTAATAAATTCTTATTTACATAATAGGTTCCAATGTGTAGATATTAATGGTGTAAAATCTGCCGGGCTACCGGTTCAGTTAGGTATGCCTCAAGGCTCTATACTCGGCCCATTCTTGTTTTTAGTGTATATCAATGACTTACCATTCTTTTTAAAGGGTATTTGTGACGTTGTACTGTTTGCAGATGATACATCTCTTATTTTTAAAGTAGACAGGAACAGACCAGATTTTGACGACGTGAACAGTGCACTCTCAATGGTTACCGATTGGTTTACGGCAAATAACCTAGTTCTCAATGCCAAGAAAACCAAATGTGTAAAGTTCGCCTTACCGAATGTTAGAAATCTAGGTCCCAACATCGTCTTAGATAAAGAGGTGCTTAAAACTGTAGACTCGGCAGTTTTTCTGGGCATAACAGTGGATGGCAAACTTCAGTGGGGCCCTCATATTTCAAGCCTAGCGGGAAGGCTCAGTTCAGCTGCCTACGCCGTCAGAAAAGTAAGACAATATACTGACGTTGATACAGCTCGGTTAGTCTATTTTAGTTATTTCCACAGCGTTATGTCTTACGATATTCTACTGTGGGGTACAGCAGCTGATATTCAAAATATTTTTGTCCTTCAGAAACGAGCTGTTCGAGCAATTTACCAGCTAGGTGCCAGAGTTTCCCTAAGGGACTTTTTTAAAGATATTGGTATTCTTACGGTGTCATCACAATTCATTTTCGCCAACATCTTATATATTAGGCAAAATATACACTTATACGCTAAAAACAGTGATATTCACACTGTTAACACTAGAAGTAAGGACAAACTACGTGTTCCCTTTCACCGGCTTCATAAGGTGCATAACTCATTTGTTGGGCTTGGTATAACATTTTACAACAAGCTACCACCTTCTTTACTAGAATTACCTTTTAATGCGTTTAAAGCTCAAGTAAAATCCAACCTTTGTCAAAAGGCGTACTATTCCATCAACGATTATTTAAATGATAAGAATAGTTGGTCGCTGTGATTAACTCAAGACAATGTTTATGTTCTTTCTCCAGTATTAGCGTACCTAGTGATAGGTTCAATATAATTGTTTCCATATTTTTTTTCCTGTTTATGCCAATTTTATTTTATTAGTATTGCATAATGTGGTTTGCTAGCGACCTCGACAAGTAATCATTCAATTCTTGCTTGAGCAACCGGCAGCAAGTTCGTCATGCTCCCTTAGATGTCAATGCTTGCGGTAGCGTCGGGGGTCGGGTTGCCCCCTTCCCTCAAATATGGCGAGGGGGGCAATGGCTGATCTTTGCGTTATGCTCGTGAACGGGTGCTGCTTGTGGTGACTGGTCGTCTTGCTGACTTTGATGTTGATATTATTATTAATATTACTTACCTGTTTAATTTATTTTACGTCGATGGTCCTAGTTTATCATTTGTGGCCTCGAGTTGTAACTCAGGTCGTAACAGCTATGTGAACATTCAGCATTGCATATGTAAGCTGTCACGCCCTTTATGCCAGTTTTTTATTTTTGCAGCCATGTTTCTATATACATTTTTTTTTTTTGCTTATGCTTGAGTATAGTTTTCATTTTATTTGTTGGTATATTGGGTTGGCTAGCTGGCATATAGCAAATCATTTAATTTAATTTGTGTCTCTTAATGTTTTACTATATACCATTGTATAGAATCAAGTTCTTCTAACTGGACAGACAGCTGTGCTGCTGGGGAGTTTGTTGGCCACTTCTTCTTCCCAGCTAAAGCACTAGGAAGTGCGCGACGGGTGGGCGTTTTGGGGGGACTGTCTTTTGTAATTTTGACGTTCGAAAAGTGCTGATCCTCAGTCTAATTTGAATAAATGACTTTTGATTTAGATTTTTTTTTGATTATGTATGTACAATGTTATTATTTTCTTGTTTGTTGGGGGTTCGCTGTCATCTGGAAACTTGAATGGGGGTACTTGGAGCCAGAAGTTTGAGAAACCCTGATTTAGAGCGAAGAAAACCAGAACACTCATGAGATAAGATTAGTGGGTTGTCATGATCTTGTAAAAAGCAAATACACGTGACTCCACTTAAGTTAACGTCCAATGTACTTAACGTAGACTACCTAATTTCTTTCTCGTAATTAATTTATCTACCACTGTTCACAAAAACCGCGGGAATAGAATGGCAATCGCAAAATTTACCAGTATCTAATTCTATTTAGATACTGGTAAAGGAGAGAGCAATGAAAGAAGATTTTTTATATATTATTTTCCTGTTAGAAACTCGTTATTTATATTCACCAATTTTTTTTTTTTTATTATTAAATATCTATCAATCTATTTTGCTTCCAATTCTATATTTGTGTTTTTTTGTAATTCCTAGTTTTTTGTAACCTATTGGAATAAATACTCTACTTGTCTTTTTATGACCTGCAACTGACATTCAATCTTAGAATGGTAAAGAAATTATGGGGTTGACTATACAATGGCGAATCAGCCATAATAACCTTACAGTATGGGTAAAATTTTTCGCGATCTGAACAATTTTCGAGTCGAGTTTAGTGAGAGAAGATGAACAAGCCAAATATCGCAGTCCTATAACAGATAACATACTCACAATATTCAAAAACTCAGTCTTTTCAACGGGGTCGACCAACACTACGCTCCTAGACATCATGGTCAGCACAGCCTGTAGAGTGTCAAGCGCATACAAAGGGGCGGGTAGTTGTCGCAGCAACACCAGGCCATCTTCTTCGAGAGGTGTGCGCGGGCGACTCTCGCCGGCTATCTCTGCAAGTTCCGTGTTCATACCCACGTCAATAACGCCTCTATGTTCGTCTAAAACCTGATGAGAAATGTACGTTTTTTTTTTTATTATATTGATAATGGGGCCTGCTGGTTATAGTTAATATGAAGAAGTAAGTATATACGGTAGCAGGTAGTACCCATATGTACGGTACGAGCAGTGGTGGCCCAGTGGTACGGCCCGACTTACTAGTTAATGATCGTGAGTTCGAACTCAGACAAGCAAAGTACCTCTCTGAGCTGACTTTGTGTATCTATTTGATTTCATAACCACTACTCTCAAAACGGTGATGGAAAACATCGTGAGGAAATCGGCATGACTTAGAACCAAAAATACGAAGACATGTGACATCTACCAACCCGCACTGGGCCCGTGTGGTGGACCCATTCTCTCTCATAGAAAGAAGGCCTGTGTCAGTGGGCTGATAATGATGATATACTTACGGTAGAATCAGAAAAAATTGAGGAAATATGATAAGAAAAAAACTTGTCATTTTTCCACGCAAAAATGGCGCATCAAATTCAAGTGGTGTCATTACCGGTAAGTACAATGACAAATGTTGAAATGCCAGTCGAACAAAAATAAAAGGGGAAGTCCCAGTAATACTAAGAGGTGTATTGCATCATATTTGTTATTTTGACATGTATAAGTACCTTGTTTGTTTCGTGTATCAAATCCAAAGAAGACAGCTGCAACAGTCGCGTGCGCAGAGCGCGTGTAATGTAAAACAACACAAGCAAAGCTTCGCCAGGCCGTCCGCTATTATTACTGTCAGCTATTGTTAATAAACTCTGAAAAAAATCGAGTTTCCAAATATAATAGGCAGCTTTTATGGTGATGAATGTTAAGTTATATATATCATGAATTCATGATACAGAAACTTTTTGTATATTAAGGTAAAAAAACTTAGATAAATCTAATATAAAATGAACATCAAATTCCTTGCAGTATTTCGGTACAGTCTCCAAAAGAGATAAGTAAACAGGGTCGTCAGGTATAGTTGAAAATTAGTAGGAAACAGATAGACGTTTTCGTATAAAATGTAATTTAATTAATAGAAAAAACTTTTTTACAAAAAAAAAACAACCGACTTCCTTAAAAACACTACAAAGTGAAAAATAACTTTAATTTCGGAAGTCGGTGTCTTAGGATCTGTATTTATGGTTTTTTTGCCACCGACTTCCGAAATTAAAGTTATTTTTCACTTTGTAGTGTTTTTATGGAAGTCGGTTGTTTTTTTTTTTTGTAAAAAAGTTTTTATTTTCAAATTTTTAGTTGTGGTATCCACCCCGCACTAATTCCAAACAAACAATGCATATTTAAGCGATAGCAGAAATCGCGGTTGATTTGCTGTCATTTTTTAAAGAGTTCCGGTGTCTGTCTCTGGAACTCATCATCAGATCTATATGAAATTGATATGGGACCATTTCGGAATAAACCCCTTTCCAACAAAAAAGAATTTTGCAAATCCGTCTATATATGACGGAGTTATGGCCGAACATACATAAAAAAAAAAAACATATAATCATCCGAATTGAGAACCTCCTCCTTTTGAAGTCGGTTAAAAACAAACAGTATACTTATTTATTACATTAAATTGCATTCAAAAACCTCCATCGGTTTCTTACTAAAGTTCAACTACATATATCTGACGACCGGTCGACTGGTTACTTATCTGTTTTGGTGACTGTACATGGCAACGTATTTAAGTTATTGTCAGATAATTAAATCTGACAATAAATCATTTATGAGTGATTTATCTAAATTAGAACAAGAAAGAAGTTTATTTTAAATTGGTTTTATCTAAAGGAGTATCAAAAAAGCTTTTACCTTTATAATTTCAGGTCTATTCAGAAATATTTCTGCATAAAAATCACGGAGAAATACGTCGCGAATAAACCTGCAGCATCTTCTAGTCGATTTCAACAACCTCAAGGCATCCTCTACTAGGAGTAACGTCTTTTTGTCAGATGGGCACAGCTCCACCCAAGGAAAGAGTAGTATTCTTATACTGTCTGTAGTGTTTAAGCTAAAAAAATAAGTGAATTTGAATTCCATCAAAATGATAATATTTTGTCTCTATCCATCTGTAACGGAATTTCTTTCCATCTAATAATAGTCGCGAACATCTTACAGATTTCTTCAGATACAAACACTATCCAAACAACAGCATGCGTACTCCGCTAGCTGCGCGTTCTCTCGCCGCTTCGTCAAACCTGTTCTGGACAACCTCATCAAAACGCTCAACGACAAAGGTTACCACGTAGGACCACCGTAGGCTACGCCGATGATATAATCATAACAGTAAATAGCACCCAGGATAATACCCTATAGGACACTGCTTGCTAAACAAAACACCTCCAAAAAATAGGTATAACGGACAGTCCCCTTTGCAGGGCAAGGATACCAAGGAAACCGTTGTGTATGAGCTCCTTAAATACTCAGACATCATTCAGATTAGAGCAGAAACCCTCGGGACACCCAGATGTGCTTAATAAAGCAGAAGATACAATCAACTTCTGGAGGTAGATGGCCTGGTTGGAATAACCATGATCACTCAGGTTTAGGGGATTTAGATGTCAAATACGCGTATGCATAGACTGGTTGTTTTACCTGATAACCCATTAGCTACTTTACCACAATAAATATAAAGGCTGCTCTGAGAACTGTGTAAATGCATCCTACTCCACTAAAAAATAGCCTTTCCCCAAAACAGTCATTTTTATAAATTTTTCAATCTCTTACCTCCTATATCTATTTATGTCAGATTCATCATTAGAAATAGATGTAGCCTTTGATGACTGGATATTAGGCTCCAAGTTATAATAGCCGCTGCTTGAGCCCCCATCACTTTCTGAACTGTAATTATAAATTGATTAAAAGTATGTTATGCTGCATTTTCAGTCTGTTATCACAGTGGAACATTTAGCTTATTTATAATATCCATGTATCTTTAAGGAATAACCATGTATTCTGTTTTTATTAAACTAAATCCCGTGTAGGCGTCAACACACACAGGTATCATAAATATCACATACCTTGTGACATCTGGGAGGGTTAAGCGTGGGACATCTACACTGACTTCTGATTCAACAGTGTTAATAAATCTCAGGGTCTCTATAACATCGTCATATAGTTCTAAAGCATCACTGGCAATACTTTGTCGGATTTTATTCAGTTTGGACAAGATGTTGTCAATCCCAAACTCTCTAGCAATGTAAGTACCAGCTTTTGTCTGAAATATTAATCATTAAAAAGCAGTTTAAATACTTGTGGTGTCTCAAGCACAGGGTGCTTACTCTCGAAAATAATTCTGATTGATCGACATTGAAATTGTCAGTTAAACGTCAGTGATTGGCTGGACTCACTGAGTCTAGCCAATCCCTGACGTTTAACTCAACCAACTGACGTTTGACCAATGTCGATCTCTTGGAATTATATTCGAGAGTAAGCACCCTGGTCCCATATTACAGAATCTCACTCAAGCCTGAGTATTATTTAAATCCAGTTTCAACCAATCAACTGGCTCTAAACTAGTTTTAAGTACTGCTCGAATCTTGAGTGAGGTTCGGTACCTCGGGCAGATGGCAGGTGGCAGATTTTTACATATTCTTAACATCATAAAACCAAAAAAAAATATATCGTAAAATTGGTCCAGTGTGGTCCAGCAGTCATCTTATTGGTCAGAAGGTTCGGAGGAGGAGCAGTTTTACTTAAGAAAAATCTAAATTATTAAAACTGTTTACCTTGATGGTTCTAAGTAGTAACTCCAATGCCTCTCTTTGTAGGGATTGCTGTGGTGTTTGGAACCATGCCAGAAGAGCTTCTAACAGTTCTCTCGTACCCGATAACTCGTCCTCCAGTTCCCACCCCAATTTTAACTTAGCTTTCAACAGCATAAGTGAACGCTCACGAATTTCCTTCAACGGATGACCTGAAATGTAATGTAGATTGTTACTTACAGTAGCTATGCTACTACATAGTCGGTGTCTATTAAATTTCCATTCTTACTTAGTTTTTTGATATATATGGACAGAATTTCGGTGTTGGCCATAATTTTCTACAGAGAAGCAATCTTGCATTGTTTTGTTTACAACTTTTGAGAAGATTTGAAAATTGACATTGATTTTGACAAGAACGTCAAAACGTACCTTGTTACGGATACATTCCGAATTGCACTGTAATCGGTTTGAGCGAATTAACATCCGTTTCGAATTAGCGTAAACGCGATAACGATGTTGTTGTATCGCATCAGCAAAGCAGCCTCAGTCTTGGTTGAACGTACTAATCTCAGGATCCACGTTTAGTATTCTTCTTCTTCTTAGCATGTCGATAGCAATCTAAATAGAGTTAGCCCAGAATTTGGCTACGAGCTTAGCACTTTCAGTAGTGTCCATCAACTCCTGTAGCGTGCAACACGCTGGACAATATATCAAGTGCCGCTTCGTTTGTGTAACAACACCACATTTACACTCCAGGGCGGAGTCATCCGTACCTAATCAGGTTTTTGGTACTTCCGTATTTCTGTCTTCGATAGTCTGGAGTCTAATTAAAGACTTTCAGGAAAGCCAAGGTAACTCGTGTCCAGCTGCGAGATTTTGAGCAGGCGGAACGAATGGGTTTGGTAGGGATGTGCCAAGTCCACAGGCTTAAGTCTTTCCTTGCCAGTAAGTGGGAGACATATTTAAAAAAGCTATTGTGAATTTTTAGCCTTAGTGAGACGAGGATGTTGTCGTGCAAAGGGTGTCGTGTGTCATAAACTATCTTGCGGCTTTTCACTTGAGCTTGCCACCGCTCTGAGAATATCTGGTGGCACTATTCTAGCCAGTGGATACAGCATTTGCACCGGGGTCGGTTTGAGGCAACAGCTAGCCGATGATAATCCGGCACGTTTCATTCAGAACTGTATCCACTAACTTTGTATGGGCTGAACGACTCCACACAGGGCATGCGAATTCACCTGCAAAGAAAGATACCGTAAGTCCAGTAGACCGCAAAACGTCAGGTGAAGCACCCCACTCTGACGAGACCAGTCGTTTTAGGAGAGCGATTGTGGCGAGAATGTACCTTCTCCTTGACATTCTTGCAGTTTTTGCTGAATGTTAATGACCTGTCCAGAGTAATACCAAAATATTTTGGGAAGTTGCTGTGCTCAGTGGGTACCCCACCCCAAATGATGTTAAGTTTGCGACCCACTTTACTGCTGCGAAGGTGGAAAATGCAAGAGTTGTAAGACTGCGTTTTGCTCGGATTTGGTTTGAGAGAGTTTGCGAGGTACTATGACGTTAAGTCACTAAGAGCATCTGACTATTGCACCGCTCGCTTGAAAGGAGAGGGCAAGATCGTCGTTTAGTATTGGATAGCCCATTTATCGAGGAAGGCTATATAGACTATATAACATCACGCTAGGACCCTTAGGAGCCTAACAAAACAAAAAAACTCGCGAATATGAAGATTTCGCACGAGCAGGCGATTCGATGCTACAGGGTGGGCCAAGGGAGCAAGAAATTTAACGCAGACGAATTGCGGACAGAAGCTAGTGTAATTGTAGTAGTGAAGTAAAAATTAAAAAACATCTTGGAAAAGTACCAGTAGCTATCGTCTCAGAATATCATGGCCCTAGATGAAACACTGGACTAGTAAACATAATTTTACACATTTTTTTACACATTTAATAAACATATTTTTTTTTTCTTTCGATTTAATCTTAGATTTTAAATTATGTAAATATTGTAAGATATTGTTTATATACAAATATATTAATTAAAAATTTTACACTGTTTACTGTGTTGCCTGGCTCTTGTGTAAAACAGGCATTAGACTTTGTTTTTGGTTCTGTCGATGCAAGCAAAGAGTACTATAACATTGTGTCGATGGTTGTTATTGACATTGATGTCATTTTACAACGTTTACGGTTTTGTCTGTGGTTTTCTGTCTGTATGTATGTGATACCGGTGGCACGGCAATAAGAAAATAACAAATGTGGAAGTTTATCTTTTGCCTAAATCGTTAATAAAACACATTTTTCGACCTGCTTATTATACCACCTCTTCGATTCCCAATGAAATATTTCTTAATAAATGTATAATAATTCGAAACTGAGATAACCCAAAATAAACCTCAACAACTCACAGCAGTAAGTTAATTTAAGATTACTATCTGAACATTCTGTTTATAGATACAGCAATGCCTTGTATCGCTTCGAACCCTGAGTACCTATATTAATTTGTGAAGCAAACTTTTTGTACCTTGTTTATGATTATTATGCGGACAGAGTATGAAATTTGTTGACACAGCTAAAGTTTATATGGAGAAGGAGTTTAGAAAGCAAATATTTGTAAATAATTTTATTTGAATGTTATGTATTCAAATGAATTATGGTCCAATTTTGACCATTGGATGACCACTAGTTATAAATTAATTATTATTAAAATAAGTAGCGGTCCAAATTTCATACACCTCTGTCCAAGTAATTTTCATATAAAGGGTTACAAAGTTTTTACATCACATAGTAATATATCGATTCTGTAAATCTTTATTTATTACTGTCGTGAATCATATTTCAATCCACTTACAACCTGACAATGACCTGCGAATTGCAAAAGAAACAGATAAAAAAAAATGTGTGCTACCTTCACAACAAAAAAACAACAAATAACATAATATTAACAAAATTTTCATCATCTGAAACAAAATGCAATGCTGGCATTCTCACAAGCGGGAACACCTGTGGTTTCGTGAAGTTTCTCTCTCTTTCTCTAAGAGAGGAGGCCATTGTCCCAGTAATGAGAACATTATAGGCTCTATATGTACACTTGTTTGTAAAAATATTATGTGGGCACCTTTTATCTATTGTATAAATATTAATCACTCATTGCTTAATTTTTAATTCATTTTACCTATTTTGGTATTGTAATTTTATTCCAGGTGCATCATCTCCACATATAATTAATGTACACAAAATATAGTATAACATTTTAAAAGGGTGGAGTGGAGTTTCTCGTCCATTCTTCTCCATATGAAACTACCTTATAGAAGGGGTGACTAGAATCAATTCTATTTTAATGTAAATGTTGACATTCAAAAGGGCAAACATACTTTTGCCCATGCCATTTTGAAATAAAAACATTGAACTTGGGTTTCTGAACTTTACCCAGCAGAAACTATAAAACGGTTTGTTACAGTCCTCACATTATGAGAACTTGCAACGTTATTCATCAACTCAGCCTATAGCAGACCACTGCTGGACATAGGCCTCACCCATGTTGCGCCACAACACCCTGCAATATTATTAAAGTGTACTAAATTTTACTTTCAGATGGCAGATATTAAAACTTTACTAAAAGAAGCAAGAAAACTAATAGATGAGAAAAATTTCAATGAAGCCCAAGAATGCTGTAAAAATATATTACGGAAAGACAAGCAAAACTACTTTGGCCTTGTCTTATTAGGAAAAGCTCTTCAAGATTCTGATCAGGCACCACTGGCCTACCAAAGAGCTATAGCAACTAAACCAGACCATGCGCTTGCCTGGTATGGTCTTGCCAATTACTATGAAAGAAAGGAAGATAATTGTAATAAAATCAAATTAATTACAATTTACAATGAAATGCTAAATCTACAAATGGAAGAAGAAAAAGCCATTGAAATTATATCAAAACTTGGCCAGCTAGGTTGGGCATTAAAAAGCAAAGAATCTTTGAACTATCTTGCAAATTATTTGTCTAAAGACCATGAAAATACTTTATCTCAAACAGCTGAAAAACAATTTCTGTCACTCCTAAAAGAGGAGATTCCATGTGATCAAGAAACCATACCAGTCATCTTAAATGTTTTGTATAAAATCTATAGCACGGACCCCAGAGATTCTCTTGAACTACTGCAATGCAAAGTTATTATTCAAAAACCTCACTTTGCAAGTGCTGTTGAAGAAATTATTCATCTTAATTTCTTCCCCTCAAATGTGCAAGTAAGAGACTGGCTCTGCAAACAATTATGTATAAAATATGTGGAGGAAATGTCATTTTGTGAATTTAATATTGAACAACACATGGATACAATCAGTGAAGGCATTATGAACTCTAAATATCCAAGCCTTCTAAGAAGCATGATATTCTATGATAAAGGTTTATATCTAGAAGCCTACAAACAGTGTATTCCATTAGTTACCGACCATGAAGCAGACATTATTGAAGTAAATTTTTTTATTAAATGTACAATTATGTTGAAAAAGTGGTCTGTCACAGAAAAGCTTGCAACAAAGTTTATGACCAAAGTAAAAGACCAACAATTTGCAGTGGTTCTCAGAAGGTTTTTGTTTTTATCTCTGACAAAACAGCAGAAGTGGAAGGAAGCAATAAACTGTGCAACAAACATAGAAATTGATTCAATGGAATCATTTGAGCTGGCCAGTCTCGCCGAATGTTACATAGAAGCTGATGAACCTTCTGACCATATCATGAAGCATTTAGAAACAACTGAGTACTATAAGCAGTTGCATGTTCTATTACTTCAGAAGCAAGGCAAATATGATGAAGTGGTTAATTTATTAGAAGGTTCAAATAGTCCACTTGATGTGTTCTACTTGGCAAAAGCATATTTGGAACTGAAACAATATGATAAATGTTTTATACATCTTCTAAAAGCAGCTAAACTTAATCCTGATAATGCTGATACATTTTCATATTTAGGTCACTTTTATCATCACCATAAATCTGACTTAGAAAAGGCTAAGAAATGTTATGAAAAAGCTCATAGTCTGAACACTACCAACACCAATATTGCTAAGGGTCTCAGTGATATCTACACCAAATTACAACAGAAAGATACTGATTTTGAATTATTAAATGAATTAGTAAAAAATATTTCAACCCCTGAACCGTGGGTTAATTTCAGATTAGGCCTGCATTACTACAATAAGAGAGAATGGGAAAATGCCATTGTGAATTTCATGAATGTTATCAAAATGAATGGTTATACAACAGCTTTTGAGTGTCTAGCTGATACATATTATTCAAGAGGGTCATACACTGCAGCATTGAGAGCTTACAACAAAGTAATGACTTTAGATCCAAGCAAAGCTGCATACTGCCTATCAAGAATTGGACATATTTATTTGCTATTAACACAATTTGAAGAAGCTGTAGCAACATTTGAAAAAGTGTTTACTATTGAACCCTACTCATTCTTAGCTCTTAAAGGAATTGCTGAAACATGGATGAGACATGCTAAGAAAAAAGTTGAAGCCAACCTATATGGCAGTGCTAGAGATTGTGCTCAGTATGCTATAAATTACATCACTAAAGCATTATCCAAACAAAATCAATATTTATGTTTTTGGAAGCTATTAGCAAAAAACTTGATGTTTATCGTTAAATTGCCAGATAAATATGCCTATGTCCATATGCCCCAATTGTTCAAGGAAAATGCTAATGATTTGGAAATATCAAAGAAAAATAAAATAGAGATATATATTCAAGCCATTGCTTGCTACTCCCATATCGCCAAACAGAAACAGCAAGTGTCGTCATATGATTTAGCATTGGCCTACTTCACCTTTTATCATGAAACCAAGAAGGTTGTTAACTGCCATATATGTTTCAACTTAACTCTAAATTGTATAAAAGAGAGGCCTACTGTTTGGCGTAACTGGAATTTGCTTGGAAAAATATGTTTAGCACTCAAAAAGTATGAAATTTCCCAGCACTGCTTCATTAAAGCTCTCTTAGTTACTCGAAAATGGTCACATGCACAAATATGGTGTAATTTAGGAACACTTTATTTAAAACTGCAACTTTATAAATTATCCAACTATTGTTTTTCACGAGGACAGTCGGCGTTACCATCCCACCCACATAGCTGGATTGGCCAAGGATTAATTTCTGAAGCAATTCGCGAAGAAGAATCTATGGATCTATTCAGACACGCATCGCGCTTAGGGTATCACCCAGAGAGTGCACTTGGGTATGCAGATTGGGTGTGTAGAACTCTGAAGAATAATAAATACAAAGACAATTCAGAATCAAAATATGATATAGAGGGTCTTTATGCTGTACCATATGCTTTAGACTTAGTTGAATGGTACTGTAACTTTGAATCTTCAAATGCATGTGCTTATAACGTAATGGGGTTCCTACAGGAAAGGTATGGCCTTTTAGGATCTGCCATACAATCTTATGAAAAAGCATTCAAATATGCAGAAGAAGATAATAAGAACAAAACACTTTTGAATATTGGAAGAATTCTAGTAAGGATGGAGAAATATGATGAAGCAATAAAGATATTCAAGGCAATCACTGAAGCTAGCTTTGAGTCTACTACTAGTTTAGCCTTGGCACTTTATAAGAAAGGCCTGTATGAAGAATCCTACTCTGTGTATGACACTGCACTTCATTGGTTGAGTAATGAAGAAGCTGACAAAGCAGATTTATTAGTAGCTATGGCAGGTATTGTGTACATGTATAAGGGTGCAGAAGATGCCAAAACACTTCTGTTCCATAGCATCCAAATATCACAGAAAAAGCCAACAGCACATAGTTTATTTGCAATATGTTCTTTGGGCTTAATTAATTCTGATCAAAGTTTATCAAAGCTAGCTTTGGGCGAGCTAAAGAAATATGAGAGAGACAGTGAATATGGATTTGATATAGGCTTCTTGAAATCATACCTTTCTGTGTGTGAAGATAACATGGATCAAGCGATAAAGCTGTTGAGTGATTGTCTTCATGATCACCCTAGCAATGCCCTTTTATGGTTTTGTATGACTCAGTATTGCCTTAGAGCTACTAATAAGAAGGCAAAAGTTGCAAGCTGCTGTGCCCAAAAAGCCTTATGTTCAGCTCGCTATGGAGAATATGATTGTGATTATGGAAAAATCTTAGCTTCTGCCAGTATTGCGGAACATATGGCGGGCGATAGTATCAAATCTTTGTTATTAGCTAAACAAGGCATCCATATGTACCCAACTGAACCCGAGATTTGGGCAGCACTATTGTTTTCACTTTTGTCAGACAAGGTATGGATGGAAAACAAGGACTGGCTTTTGGGCGCATCAGGACATATGCGCAGGCATTTGAATATATCTCGACCTCTCGGAAGATGGATTACCTTTATGGAGAAGAAAATTGGCAAATAATAATCAGTGAAATTTTTCTACATATTTCTATTGAATAATATAATCAGTTACGAAATAACAATAATAAAATATTTTTATGCTATAACTTGTAGCTACATATTTTAATTTTTTAACTATCCGTACCTGTAGTAACAATGGAGAACCCCAGGGCTCAATTAAGGCCAATTTTTGCCTTTATTCCCGTTGTCCCCGTACGCCATATCCCCGTCACGGGGACAGCAGCGGGACGTGAATAAATTTATTTCCCGTTGTCCCCATAACGTAGGGGGAGGTGGGGCACATTGATGCAAGGGGCACATAGATACACAGGCATTATTTAAAAATCTATTGAATGTATTCAAGTGGTGACACCTCTAAAACGATCATACATATGTTTGATCGCATCCGATGTGATCTCGTCGACAGCCAGTCAACTGGTGGCATTTGACAAGTCGTAACGTGTTTCGAGTGCGATCAACTAAAAAAATACGTAATTTGTAAAAGTGTTTCTACGGTCTTCTGTACGATCCTGTGAATGTTTTTATACACCAAATGTAAGTTAAGGGATCAAATGTTAAGGATTAAGTACTTTTATTTTTTTTAAATGTTAGTTTATTTACGAAATTCGTATATTTTGAAAAATATCTTTTGGGGCACTTAGATACAGCGAAGCACGGGGTACAATGATACACATCATTGTGCCCCCTAACTGTTTCAAGGTGCCCCAACAAAATGTGAAAATATATAAATTTCAATTAAAATTATATATTCCTTTGTTGTCATTAGAAAATGTAACGCAAGTACAAGTCAAAGACCGATAGACGTAGTATAGATGATAAAACGATCAAGCTCGCCATATCAGAAGTTACTTCGAGGGTACTGTCTATTGGAAAAGCAGCTGACAAATATGGTATCAGGTATCAAACCTGCAACTCTGCAATATCGTGTTGAAAAGTTCAGAAAAGATTGCGAGGAAAACCAAACGTCATCTACTAATTTGTACGGGTCAAAGTATACTGTTGCTCAAGTATTTACTGCCCAGCAAGAAAATGTCTTTTCAGAATATGTACTGATTTGCTCAAGATGCATTATAATGTTATTATAACCTATAGGTTATCCTTGCAGCAACCTTCATCTTTAGCTTATAAGTATGCAAAATATTTAGGATGTAAATATCCAGATTCTTGGGGAAAAAAATAAACGTGCCGGGAAAGATTGGGCAGCAGGATTTAGAAAATGGAAAAGGAACTTAGCCTAAGAAAGCCTAAAAACACAAGTGCCGCAAGCAGTTTTGCATTTAATAAGACCTCAGTAGCTGATTAAAAAAAAAAAATTATGAGCTTGTGATGTAATGCTATAAATTCACACCTGACCGTATACTAAATTTCGATGAAACAGCCATTAACACAGTCTTACCAACACCTAAAGTTTTGATTATCTATCTTTTTTAGCCACAATATACGTCACATAAATTACAACCGTTTGAAGTCAGCGTTTTTTGCGTTTTCCATTTAAAACCAAACTGGAAATAGGTTTTAATGATTGGCACATTCAAAATATTGTCAAGACACTATCCATATATAACATAGCTTAACTCTCAAAATCTGCCTTTCTGGAATCTTTTACACCCAAAAACATCACAAGCGTTTATGAAGACAAAATATTCTAAACTGTTCATTTGATTAAGTAATAAGTAATTTGTAAGACTGATTATGGTATCTTCACAATAAAAGAAGTGATAATTTTCAAGAAAGTCTTATAGTTTAACCAATTTCATACAACTTTCACACTGTATTAAAGTACCCCACGTGATGTATCAAGGTGCCCCGTTGGTGGGGCAGAATGATTCAAAACATATTTTTTACACAACACGTATTTTTCCCGTTCTGTCACAACATTAACAATTATTATCCTTGGGCATTTTCACAAAAATGTATACCCCCTGATTTTCCAGTGTCCCTCGAATTTGATTAAATTTTATTCATGAAGTAGTTGCCAGAATTATTTATATTTGTCATCAAAGTGAATAAATGTATACAGTATTTTGTTGTTTTAACAAAAACTTTATGATAATCTCAAATTAATTCATTTTAATTAAAAATAACAATTGAAAAATGGGTGATTTTGCGCTGTCCCCTGCGTAGTCTTACGAATACAATAACTTATATCTTAACTTTATTGTAAGAAAGACACCCTCTTTTAAGGTTTTTTTTAGTCTAAGATAATCAAATATTGTGATACTAAGTAAAATATAAAAACCTATTAACAAAAAAATATTTAAAAAATGAAGAAAGTAAATCGAAAAAATTGTCCTTCCCGGAACATTCAGTTTTGTCACCCATTTTTCTAACAAAATATTTACTGTAGTTCGAATAGTTTTTCATTACTGACAATATCATAGTTGGCGCTATGCAATTAGTCAGGTTAGAAGCCGTCAGTATCAAAAAAGTGCTTAGAAAGAGGTCACGCGTGTTTGCAAGCCGCAGGGAACGAAATTTTGTCTCAGGTATGTGACCATATTTGGTCTTATTTCCTGTAGTATTTATCTTGTAGTTTTTAGTTAATTAGTTTTAAAATATTATGTTAACTAAGTTGAACAAAAGTTTTTATGAATTTAAGTATTGTGGCTATTTTTAAACAGTTTTTATTACTAGAGGATAATTAAATGTGACTTCCGTTGTGTGACTATTTGAGCGGTCACATACATGCTGAACGAAAAATCACAACATGCCTGAACACATAAAGCACAGTTTACATGGCAATTTTCTTGACCTATAAAATATTTTTCTAAGACGTTTTTGACTGAGTACCAAACCTCGGCAAATAGTAGATTTCAAAAGAATTATTATTGAAAAACAACTTGAAATATTTGATGTTGTATGTTTATTTGTTAAATTTTAATGTTACTTGTATGGGTGTACATTTTTATGTTCGTTTATTTGTAGGTTTCATTTTCGTAGTACTAAATTTTGTTTTAGGAATATCAAAATGCCTCTCACCGGGGCTGAAAAAACTAGACGTTCTAGGGAAAAACTCAAACGAGATCGCCCAGAAGAATATAAAGCTCAATGTAAAAAAAAAATTGAAAGAATGAAAATCAAAAAAAAAGAAAATATCAGAAATGACGGAAGAAGAAGCAGAAAAGAAACGCAAAAAATGGAGAGAAGAAAAAAACGAAGCAATATGCAGAAGAAAAAAAAGCAACTAGAACTAAGAAATGTAGATAATGAACCTTGTATAAAACTACGAAAGATAAAAATGAAACAAACATCAGGAAAAAATGTAAACAATTATAAAGAAAATGCAGAAATTTGTTGACGCAGGATAAAAAAAATTAAACTCAAAGAGAGGCTTACAAAAAACGATACCAACGTCTTAAACAACGTACTACGATAAAGATAGCGGACTTATAAAATGAATTGATGAAGCAAAAATCAAGAGAGGAAGTGCTTGAATTTACATTAAAAAAGACATCACAGGGCAAAAGCACATAAAGAGAAACAATATTTAAAACAACTTGTGAAAAAGACCACAAACAAAAAATATGTACGCAAAATGATGGGCTTAAAAGCAAAAGACAGAAAAAAGAATAAGATCTAATTAAAATTATATCTGAAAGCTACAGATCTCAGTATGTAACTATAGGTTATCCGTTGTAGTTAGATATTTCAAGCCAACAATTGTTATGGTCTAAGGACCGGAATTGATTGTGTTGTTTAAGATTGCTTGCTATTATTAATGTTAATGATAAACGAATCACGAAGACTGATATAAGTGCTATAAAAAAGACTTAATAATCTTGATACTAAATAATTTATCTTTAATAATTAATAATAAAAATGGGATACCTTAGGCAAGAACTGATTGTGATATTTTTTTTAAAACTTAAATAATGTTATACATATAATTATATGTATTAATTGTGCCTGCGTACTTTTTTTCGCCATGTAAACGCACCCTTTCCCTTTTTAGGTATTCAGTTACGTGACTGTCCCTATATTACGGAGCTGAATTTCTTGATTATTTGAATAGATTTTACATTTAATGACCTTCAAATTACTCTCTCAAATGGAAAATGATTCTTTAGTATAATATTTGTAGCCTTTTCTCTAAAAAACATCAAAACATTTGAAAATGTGGATAATTATGACAGTTGAAGTAACAGAAGTCACATACTGAACATATTATGTACTTTTAATAAGCTAAGATATAAAAATTGGAAATGGTGAGTGTTCTTTTTTTAAATTACATGAGCATTTAAAAGTCATTACATAAAAAATATCTAAAAATTCTTATAATTTACACCGTTTTCTCAGCTACTGAATATAGTCACACAACTGATTTAAATTTGCGAGACTTTCCGTTATGTTCTCATATTTTTTACAGTATTTTCGTTTTAAGCCCATAATATTTTATTTTTCCTTAAAGGATATCGAATTTCCGTTCTAAAGAGACCAAAGACGGTTTAAAATATAATACTATCAAAAAAGCATTATTTTTCAAGGTGGGGGTACATTTTTGTGAAAATGCCCCCTTGACATTATAATATTTATACATTTGGCTAAACGTTGAGTTGAAAATAAACTAAAAATATTATGTTTATTAACATATTATTCCATTTTCAATTTTTATGAATCAATCTGCCCCACTTCCCCCTACATTCGGCTAACGGGGACAATGGGAAGTAAACTTTTCACGGTCTTTGTCCTCTTAAATCTGCATTCTGTTGTAAGCTTAGTTTTTAGCATGGGAAAAAGAAAAGGGGAATAAAACAAGATGTATTTATTTGTATTCGAATTTTAATTTGAGGTAAGAAAAAAATTGAAAACAAGGTCTAAATCCTTTATATTACACGCTTTATATTAGCTTCACTTGTATGTTTGTATATTTGTATGTTTGTATATTTGTATGTTTGTTTGTAACCGACTCCTTATAGTGCGATTTTGATCCACTTTAAACGACCAGATTTCATTCAAACTTTGCACACCTGTCAAGGACTGATGTCAATGCAATAATTTCATAAATTTGTGCCATTATCCTTGCCAGGGTTACCAGGACAGCAAAAAAACTGTCACAAACTACGCTGACATACGTCTCAAAATTCGAAATACCCTAAAAAATAGAAAATAAATAATAGTTTAAAAATAAATAATAGTTTAAAAAAACTAAAAAACACGCTTCCATGGAAAACCAAACTAAAAAGTACAAAATAATGGAAAAAAAGCGTGGGGTGCTTTTAAGGTATTTTTTTATTGATATCAGGCACCCCACGCTTTTTTTCCATTATTTTGTACTTTTTAGTTTGGTTTTCCATGGAAGCGTGTTTTTTAGTTTTTTTAAACTATTATTTATTTTCTATTTTTTAGGGTATTTCGAATTTTGAGACGTACGTCAGCGTAGTTTGTGACAGTTTTTTTGCTGTCCTGGTAACCCTGGCGAGGATAATGGCACAAATTTATGAAATTATTGCATTGTCATCAGTCCTTGACAGGTGTGCAAAGTTTGAATAAAATCTGGTCGATTAAAGTGGGTCAAAATCGCACTATAAGGAGTCGGTTACAAACAAACATACAAATATACAAACATACAAATATACAAACATACAAGTGAAGCTAATATAAAGCGTGTAAAAACTAAAAAACACGCTTCCATGGAAAACCAAACTAAAAAGTACAAAATAATGGAAAAAAAGCGTGGGGTGCCTGATATCAATAAAAAAATACCTTAAAAGCACCCAATCCTTTATATTAATCTACCTACCGGGTACCAAGACTAATCTACCAATATTCTATACACTTTGTATGTTGACGGTTAAAAAAGAAAAAAACGGGGACAGTGGGCAATAATTTTTAACCGACTTCAAAAAAAGGAGGAGGTTATATGTTCGACTGTATGTATTTTTTTTTTTTTATTTTTTTTTTATGTATGTTCACCGATTTCTCCGCCAATTGTCAACCGATTTTGAAAATTCTTTTTTTATTCGTAAGGGTATACTCCTGAGGTGGTCCCATATTAATTTTGTGAAGATTTGATGTATACTTTGGGAGATAAACGAAGGAACTCCTCAAAAACAAACAGTACACGTAATGTGATTTGGATATTGTACTAAAGATCAAAAATAATTGCTGGTTCTCCATCCATCCGTGGTGAACTAATTATAGTCTTCGAAGATACCGCATGGAACTCCTCATCGGTGAACAGTACATATAGGAACTTACAGTGAAAGGTTAGAAGGTTAGGGGATAATTCTTTGAATATTATAGGCACGTTTAGACCGTTACTTGTATTCTTATATTCCGTTGAGCTGATGATGGAAGGTACAACTCCTTATCGATCAGGAGTTAGAAGATATCTTGTCCTAGATAGACATACTCGTTGACATCGAGAATTGATTCCTCAGCAGACACTAGAGTGGGCTCTTACCCACTCTACTGTCTGCTTAATAAAAAAAAAAGCAGCCTTAATCATTTTGGCCTGGCCATTTATTATATTTTTAACCGACTTCAAAAAGGAGGAGGTTCTCTATTCGGATGTTTATATGTTTTGTTTTTTTTTTTTTTTTTATGTATGTTCGGCCATAACTCCGTCGTATATAGACGGATTTACAAAATTCTTTTTTTGTTCGAAAGGGGATTATTCCGAAATGGTCCCATATTAATTTCATACAGGTCTGATGATGAGTTCGGGAGACAGACACCGGAACTCTTTAAAAAATGACAGCAAATCAACCGCGATTTCTGCTATCGCATAAATATGCATTGTTTGTTTGGAATTAGTGCGGGGTGAATACCACAACTAAAAATTTTAAAATAAAAACTTTTTTGCAAAAAAAAACAACCGACTTCCTTAAAAACACTACAAAGTGAAAAATAACTTTAATTTCGGAAGTCGGTGGCAAAAAAACCATAAATACAGATCCTAAGACACCGACTTCCGAAATTAAAGTTATTTTTCACTTTGTAGTGTTTTTAAGGAAGTCGGTTGTTTTTTTTTGCAAAAAAGTTTTTTACTTATTTTATTTAACTATATTAACGAGGACAGTGTACGGGGATAACGGGAAGTATTTTTAAATATTTAATTGTAGTACCGCTGTCCCCGTAGGATGGGGACACAGCGTACAGGGACACCGGGAATAAAGGAATTTTTGTATCTTATTTATATGAATGAGTTATCGTGATATCAATAGTTTCTTTTGCAGACGACATTTATTAAAGTTTACGATAGCTCATGTTAGATAAGTAAAAACAAGTGAGCTCACAAGGGGGGGAAGAGTTTTAATCCCGAAGATACCACAGTGCTCTTAGGCATAATTTTGGATGCCAAGTAGATATTAATTGTCAAAAAAGTTTCGATCCGCAGCATACGCCCGCGCCGTTAGAAGATTTAAGTGAGAGACAGGACAGCCCGTAAAGTATAATTTAGTTATTTTCATTCAAAACATACTGCAGATTGGATCGGGAAGCCTTCACGAGATTCTACTCGTGCATCTTCGCGTGAGGAGGATAGTTTCACGCTGGGTGTCGCACAACCTCACCGATGCTCAGAAGCAGGCCCGGGTGGAATGGTACCGTAATATGATAAACAAATTTGAAGCAGGCTCGTCTCGGCGTGTTTACGACATTATTACAGGTGATGAGTCCTGGATTTATCAATACGATCCAGAAACGAAGCGCCAGTCGAAGGTTTGGGTGTTTCAAAACGAATTAACGCCTACCAAAGTGAAGCGATCTAGAAGCGGGGGAAGATTTTGATCGCGAGCTTTTTCAATTTGACTGGTTACTTGGTGTCAATCCCTTTACGGAACCAAAGAAGCATCAACGCCGAATGGTATACTACCAAATGCTTGGCAGAAGTTTTCTTTGTTGTGAGCAACAAGCGACCAAACACAGGGCTCCGCGGGCTACTGCTCCACCACGATAACGCGCCCACGCACATCGCGTCCAAACCGGGGGACTTTTTGGACAGCACGCCGGTAAAACTTCTGGGTCACCCTCCTTACAGCCCTGACCTAGCACCGTGGGACTTCTTTTTATTCTGGCTTAAAATGTTATTATTGAATAGAATGCACTGAGAGCATTTTTAACCGACTTAAAACACGAGGAGGTTCTATGTTTCACTGTATATATATATCTTTTTTTAATGTAGAGGTGTTCGCCGATTTCTCCGCCAACTGTGGATCGATTTCAAAAATTCTTTTAATTGATAGGATAGGAGGATTATGCTTCAGGGGTAGAGATGGGCAATGTGTTTCTGCCCGGCAGGAAAATAAGGAAAAAGGCATAAATTTATAACTGCCCAATAAATGCCCAATAGCAGGGCAAAATAATATGGGGTCGTTAAAAGTGATTTAATTTAGTTTTTCATGTAAAATAGTACTTAATAAAGAAATAAAAGAAGAAATTTTAATGATTGATCACATTTTTAACCAACTTTAAAAAGGAGGAGGTTCTCAATTCGGATGTTTACATTTTTTTTATGTATGTTCGGCCATAACTCCGTCATATATAGACGGATTTGCAAAATTCTTTTTTTGTTCGAAAGGGGTTTATTCCGAAATGGTCCCATGTAAATTTCATATAGATCTGATGATGAGTTCGGGAGACAGACACCGGAACTCTTTAAAAAATGACAGCAAATCAACCGCGATTTCTGCTATCGCATAAATATGCATTGTTTGTTTGGAATTATTGCGGGGTAAACTAAAAATTTAAAAATAAAAACTTTATTACAAAAAAAAAAACAACCGACTTCCTTAAAAACACTACAAAGTGAAAAATAACTTTAATTTCGGAAGTCGGTGGCAAAAAAACCATAAATACAGATCCTAAGACACCGACTTCCGAAATTAAAGTTATTTTTCACTTTGTAGTGTTTTTAAGGAAGTCGGTTGTTTTTATTTATTATAAAATAATAACATAAATTTACTATTCCATGTGAAAATTAATGGATCTCTGGATTACTGATGATACTCTAGCTTCTTGACGGGATATGAAGGCGAAAGGAGCAGACATCCAGGCTATAAATGATATGTCTGCCCAAATTCAGACTGTATGCCGTAAAGACCAAAACGCCTACTATCAGAGAATATGTCAGGAAATAGAAGTACACTCGGGCCGCTGTGAATCGCGAGACCAGAAGATCCGTTCCCTAACCAAATCACTGACATCTAAAGCTTGGGCAATTGAAGACAACAATGGTGTCATCGTGACAACTTGACCAAATTTCTGAGACTTGGAAGAATTACTGTCAGTCTTTATTCCACGATCCCCAATCACAAAATTACCCTACAACCGTGCCCAATGAACTGGAACCAAACATACTGAAGTCGGAAGTTAGAGCAGCAATTAAGCACCTGAAGAACGGCAAAGCTACAGATAGAGATGCAGTTCCCATTGAGACTATAAACGCCTTAGGAGAGCAGGGAGTTAATATCTTCTTCGAAATATGTAACGAGGTGTGGAGGACTGGAATTTGGCCTACTGATTGGACCCATACAGTCTTTACACCGTTGCATAAAAAGGGCTCCACTAAGATATGTAGCAATAACTGCCTTATTGCACGCATCTCACACGCTAGCAAAATACTGCTTCATTTCTTAACGAACGTCTAAAGGCTTACGTCTGGCAATAACCAAATCATCAATGGACACTCTGAAAAAGGTCTGGAGGAACAGAGATCTAACAAAACCCACCAAGGTCCGGCTTGTTCAAACACTGGTTTTCCCTATTTTCCTATACGCGGCTGAGACGTGGACGGTTCGCGACATTGAGAAGCAAAAGATAGACGCTCTTGAAATGTGGTGCTGGAGAAAAATGCTTGGGGTATCGTGGAACGAGTTTCGTACCAACACTTCGATACGCCAAGAGCTCAATATCAAAAAGCGTCTATCTGATCTGGTCCAAACGCGCATACTAAAATATTTCGGACACGTCTCGAGGCGTGACGGTGACTCTTTAGAACGCCTTGTCGTGCAGGGTAGAGTGGAGGGCACTCGACCACGTGGACAGTCACCCATGAGATGGACTCACCAAATAAAATTCGCAGTGGGCGATCCATTATATAAGTGCACCCACAATTTCAAAAATCGCATTGGATGGCGAGAAATCGTGAGGTGAATCACATCAGCCCCTAGTCAACAAATTTCATGAGAACCACGACCGCTCTGACAAGAGTGTTACGAAGAAGAATAAGAAGAAGAAGAAACTCAACAAATTAAGTCACCTTTCAAAGCTAATATCAATTTCGTAAATTAATTTTGAAACAAAAATTATATGCCCTGATAAATGCCCAGGGACAGAAAATGGGCGCTTATTAGGAATTTTCCCAATTTGCCAAAAATGCCCGGGCATTTGCCCATCTCTATTTAGGGGTGGTCCCGTGGTTGCATTAGCTTCGATAATACGTTGTTTATCAGCACGCGTAGCATGACCACCATAGCTTTCTATGGTGACTGGTGTTTATTCTTGGTAGAATAGAGATAGAACTGATCATGCTACGCCAGCTGACCAAGATTATGGCTGGACTTTAAAAGAGAATGACCTATGAGTTTGTTTCTGCCTTTCTTCTCAGAGTGGAAATAGAAAACGAGTATAGAGATAGGAAACACCAACCTCGTTTTTAAAATATGATTGACGTAAAATGTTTTTGTACAAACTTTCGTACAGAAAAAAAAAATCCTTATCATTCCAAATAAAATAATATTATAATTTATTATAACCCATGAACATTATAAATACTGTAAGCTATTTAAGTTATTAAACTGCACTAAAATGTAAATATAGCCACATCTTTTTCTTTTGTATAAATTTATTATGTACTTAGAAGTTATTGTAACAAAATAAGGCGATTTTGTAATTCAACAGTAACATTTCATCATGCTTTATCAGGAATTCTTCTGAATACGGCAACATATTTATCTCCATTATTTCTAGTAACTTTTTTGCCTTCTTCTGTGCTTTCATACAACTTATCCACTATTGGATCTGATTTCTGAAAAAAAAAAGAAGATAATTATTACAATTAAATGCGTTTTAATGTTATCATGCTATCATTTGTTGTGTGTCTGGGTGTAATTTATCTATAATATGTATGTATTTAGAAATATATAAGTATATTTATCAGTTGTCTGGTTACCATAGTACAGGCTCTGCCTAGTTTGGGATCAGATAACGGTGTGTTGGTTGTCCTAAGATATTTATTTATTTTTATTGAGTGACTGTACACATTTACGTCCTATTAATGTGTACTTTGCTACAGGTGTATGATATTTGGATTAGGGATGCCCGATCTGACATACGATCTACCGATTTTTTTACTCGATTCAACAGGATACGATCTTCGCCTAGATCGAATCGTATGAGCCTATAAGACCGTATGAAAAAATCCTATCAACTAAAACTGTACGAACTACACTGTCGGGTATGTTAGCATTCCCTTCCGAACAACGTACCATACCAACTAGTCGTACGGTACGTTGTTTAGGTTTTAGTTGATACAATTTATTGTCTTGATCGCCTATTGTGGCTATCTGTCATGACCAGAGGTCGGAGTAGGTAGATTTATTTTACGTACTCGCATCATGAATAGTCATAGAAATCACAACATGGATAAGCCTTTTTTCCGGAATTTCGTTTTGGTACATACGGGATTGAATCAAATATTGTGAAAGTAAGGATTTTTAAACTAGGTACTACACTAGAAATTTATATGAATGCGATAGATAAACATTTAAAATTGTTTTTTTCTTACTGTAGAAGGCCGATCAGCTATATATTATTAAAAAGACAGCAAAAAGGTTATATATTTCTTATTCATATTGATGTATTCTTTATTCTACACATTACTACATTTGAAATTAATTACAAAATCCCTGAATCCCGGAGGCATATGCATACTAATATATACGTGCCAGTTCATTGATCCCATTTCAATCTACCTACTCCGACCTCTGGTCATGACGGAGTCCGTGGTCTATTAAGTAGATTCATTATTTTTGCTTTTCATTATTATTATAAAACTATAATACAATTTTATGAGATCGATTCAATTCAATACGAATAAGATCGTGAATCGACTCACGAATTTACGATCCATAAGATCGATTCAAAGCAAAGAATCGGGCATCCCTAATTTGGACATTACCCAGTTTTCAAAGAGTATACATACACTCAAGTTTGTACTACTGGTATAGATCATGGAAACTTGGGAAAGATCTCTAAAGTGCACTTCAAGGGCACGCCACAATTGCGGCGGTAAGTCCCCTCTTTGAGGAGTGGATTGAGAGGCGCCACGGCGTCCTCACCTTCTGCCTGACGCAGGTTCTCACCGGGCATGGGTGCTTCGGTGGGTTCCTGTTCAGGATAAAACGGGAGGAAACGCCCGGGCGTTTCCATTGCGAGGATCGTCTAGAGGACACGGTGGAGCATACGGTGGAGGTGTGCCCTGCATGGGCGGAGCACCGCCGTGTCCTCGTGGAGGCGATCGGCGCGGCGACCTCTCGCGTCCGGCCCTGGTGCGAGCCATGGTACGGAGCGAGAAGGCATAGGAAGCCGTCACCTCCTTCTGCGAAGCAGTAATGCTCGCAAAGGAGGAGGCGGGGCGCGTGAGGGAGTGGCAGTCTCTGCGCCCTCGCGTCCCTAGCCGCCGCAGGAGGAGACGCCCCGGGCGTCGGGAGTCGATAGCTGACTCCCGGCCACCGTAGGCGCGAGCTTGCGGGCGGTGAGCAATGGGTAGCTCGCCACCCGGTAAGGACCAAGCTCGGGTCGACGGCGCGTAGTGTTCCACGCGCGCCTCAAAGAGATGTCAGCAAAATTGAAGGGGTCTGCTAGGACCGATGCCTGCCAGGGTCGCGAGATTGTTCGAAAGAGATACCGTGACCCTGGCACATGGGCAACTGAAGGAACACGGGTGGGTTTTAGTCAGTAAAAGTCTGACATGCCCTCCCGCTCCGCCCAGAGCGGGAGAAGTAATTTGATGATTTCCCAAAAAAAAAAAGTGCACTTCAATGTTGGCATTTGTATCTAGGAATTTCCCAAAATATACTAATTGACTTGCTCATTGCTGTAGTGGCCGCAAGCGCTACTGCTCAGCTTGCGGTCCTAGGTTACATGCCCGGGTTAGTCAAAAAAGAATTTGCCGATCTGAGAATCAAACAGATTGATTGTGTTATTAGGAATTTTTTATCTAGAATTTCTCAGTAGCAGCCCAGAGTCTGGACTTGTGCCCAGTTGACGGCAATAGGCTCGCCCCCTATTACATGGGACTTTAACATAACTGGGAAAATGTAGGTGTACTATAGGTACACCTTTGCCCAACTCTTTGGAGAAACAAAGCGAGATTTTACGTTGTATACTTACCAGTTCATCGTCCGGAATTCTTTCAAACAATGGGTGTTCTTCAAAATGGAATATCATCCATTCATTCAAATCCTTTACATCTGTTATAGTATAAACAATCCCCTAAAATTGAATGGTATGTTTTAATTAATCCATATTAAATTTATACTCTGACTTCCTCGAGGCTGGCTGGATCACTCCAACGCGAATGTATTCGTACATCTGTGGTGGGGCGATCCAGATCGCCAGGCACCGATCGTCAATATCGGCCGATCCCGCACCCGAAGCATCTTGAAAGAGATCTCGGACAAGAGAAGTTCCCGAAGGCCAAATCAGGATAAGGGTAACGAATGCATCTTTTCCCACGTTCCAAACAAACAACCAAGACATCGTTCCCTATTTTGGCATCTAGTCGATCCAAAATCCGAGATCTAGGGTGGCCCAAAGAACCTACAACCTTTCACTAAATGTGTCCTTTCTATCCCAACATCCTGTCGATCCTAGAGGAGAGGTAACCTCCATTCCAAAAACCCAACCCCAAAAAATGACAAACGCAAAAGGACAATATTACTACCCAGGTCGGTCCCAGCCCCCCCGAGGAAACCCACACCGCTGCTGAAGTGAGCCCGCCTGCGGCCGCGGCGTACTGCTGGCTCGGCGGTCATAACCCAGACAGTGCATAACCCGTCAAAAGACCCCACATGCTGCAGGACAGACTTAAGCAGAGACCAAAGAGATCAGGAAAAACTGGTTCGCTACTGTAGCAATCACTAGCTATATGAGAAATACACCTACTGTTGCCCTACAGGCAATGCTTGGACTGTCTCTTCCTACTGCGGGAGGAGACAGCCCCCGCCTGCAAGCTCAACATATCACAAAACCTAAGCCAAGACTAGAAATAAGCACATACCAATAAAGGAAGATGCAATCACACAGCAAACAATGATAGCATCAGCCTGCGAAAAAGCCCCAAAACTACACTACCTTCAAAAGCATTACAACAAAACTCACAAAAGAATGGTGTGACCACCCAGGCCCAAAGAGTTGTTTTACTTTATTTCGGGATAAACAGCAGGACAGTGTACACTATATTATATATGGATCCAGAGTTGGAGGTTTCTCACACAACCTTAGCATAAACATATCCAGCCCACTGGGAATGTTCAACACCATCTACCAAGTGGCGTGCATGGGCATTATACAAGCTGTGTACCCCACAGAAGCCAAGAGAGTTACAGACACTCATATTATGGGAAAAATATATTAGTCTAGCTAGAAAATCACAAAACACTAGAATGAGTAACGGTATCTAATCGCAAAACAGTGACACTGCAATAAATAAAAGAATACAGCTGACTACTAACTAACAATGCATCTGAACCAGCTAGAATGACAACTAACACGTCAGTCTGTGGACCCGAATCTATTGTGCCCATCCCATTAAACACAGGTGACTACATTTCACCCACACACAAGCAAAGATGTGGTTGACCTTGACACCCAGCTGCAGGCAGTGCAGTGTTATCCTTAGATGATAAGCTAATCAGACATTTATTATACGTGGACAGGAACACTAGGACACTAGTCACTAGTCGCTAAACAAACAAACCTACACAATAAGTATAATAGACAGCCCCTATGCAGGTCTTACATGGAAACTGTTGCGCATGTGCTCTTTGAATGCACAGGCATCACCCAGGTTAGGACAGAAATCCATGGGGCACCCAGATCTTACACAGTCATTCTATTCTTACACAAAAATTTATTTTCAACATACCAGGAGATATAATCAACCTCTGGGGGGAGGTGGCATGGTTGGAATAATCACCAAGGGCCACCCATTAACATAGAATATACCCTAGACTATACTACTACTTGACTGCCCTGTTAGTCTAGTGGTAAGTGACCCTGACTGCTAAGACTGAGGTCGTGGTTTCGATTCCCACCCAGGACAATCTTTGCGTGATGAGCACAATCATTTGTTCTGTGTCTGGGTGTAATTTATCTATAATATGTATGTATTTAAAAATATATCAGTATGTTTATTAGTTGTCTGGTTACCATAGTACAGGCTCTGCCTAGTTTGGGATCAGATAACGTTGTATTGGTTGTCCTAAGATATTTTTTTTTTTAACTAGTAGTATCGTCTAGGGCAGCCTTTCCCAAAGTGGGCAATAACACCCCTTGTGGGCACTGCAGGGCCTAAAGGGGGGTGGTAAGAGATCTAGAAAAAAAAATGGGGGTGTTGTGTAGACTCTAGTGAACGCACCCTTTTTTTTCTGGGTCTCTTACCCTTTAGGCCCTGCAGCGCCCACAGGGGGGATCGCCCACTTTGGGAACGGCTGCCCTAGGGCATGTTCTATTGACGGATTTCAATATTATAATATTCATGTTTTTTACCTGCTCAGCAAGAACATAGGCATACTCGGTTAATAACCACTTATTAATTATCCTCCATTTATGTTTCGCCTTTTTGAAATGTGGGTCTGGATACAGAAAAAACATCTTTTTAAGCTGAAATAAAGTATGTATTTTGAAGATTTATGTACAAAGAACTAAATAAAATAAATTGTGCAACTATAGGTCCTTACCTGTCCTTTATGGAAGAAATTAGGCAAATATTTCATAGCATTTGTGCGTAACACTGCAACATTTTGGTATTGATCAGAGTGTTGAGCTCTCAATGCTTGAATTCTATCATTGACATAATCAGATACCTTTACTCGTATCTCCAATCCTAACATAAAGTTTTCTGGATACATTGGTGATAAAGTAACTGCAATAGAACAAATATTCTAATAAGTGAAGAAAGCATATCTAACTGTGTAAGCATATCTACATTTCCTACTTGAGGTTTATTGAGTAGGAGAAACACTTAAGACTTAAGTTGTTATTAAACTAACCTAAAAGACCTCCGTAGCCGCAGCCGACATCCAAAAATTCGACTTGTTTATCCTTTTCATTTTTGTTTATAATTGGGTACAAAACAGACCAGTCGTAATCATCCGGATGAATAGGGCTGTAATGATAATTTAATTTGAATTAATCTCTGGGTTTAGTGCTCAGCCCTGCAACGTAAATTAAAGAATACTTACTATTCACAACAATGATCGGCGATTGGGTTAGAATGTGCACGCTGTCTGTAATACTTTTTCTGTGGCAGCGACATTACAAGATTTATAGGGGAACAGCTAGCTATAAGTATATTTTCAGTTACAGTCTTTAGGCAAATTTATTTTAATTCAAAGTTATTTACAACACATTCCCAAAATAACTTGTCGGGCCCATGTGTCATTGACAGCTGGCTGACACAAGTGAGACAGCAGATGAGATGAACCAAGAGATGAACAGACTGACTGACATCGACTGTCAGTGTCTGACACAAGGACAATTTTTTTTTTTTTCTTCTCTTCGTCCTACTTGGGCAGGCTAAGGTCTTAGACCATACCGCCTCGTCTTCAGTAATTATTGTCCTTTGACACAAGGACAAGGAACGGGGGCACTGACAACAACCAGCGCCCAGCTGAGAAAAAAACCTTAAAAAAAAACAGAGGTTTCAAAGCCGAGCCTTTTGGTTACCTGTGACAGGGCTTTGAATAACGTTAAAAATTTGGTATCGTTACTTTCATCGGATGAAGATAACGTTATTAGTAGAGGTCACGTTATGCTTGGTAACGATACTTGGCATACGTTTTACCGGTAACTGAGTAACGTCAAATTTTTATTTATTTTCTTTCATCTCTTTCTTTCGTCTACATTAATGAAGTTGCATTTGCATCGTTTGATTGGCGATGTTGCCGTAGAGCGCCGGCGCCCATGGCGTGCCGCTTAGGTTGCGCGGGTTGACAACAACGCATTAAGTAACAATAAAAGTATCGATACTAGTAACGGTAATGGTAACGTTATTTTATGGATTCGAAACCAAAGTATCGCTACCCGTGTTACCGTTAAAAAATTAACTTTATGAAAATAACGTTACTTAACGATACTTATAGTGTGAATTTGGTAACGTTACCAAGGCCTAGCCTGTGACTTCATTGATGTCGATGCTCTAAGAACTAAATATATGAACCGACTGTCAAAGAGGGTGAAACGAAGAGAGTCGCTTAATTTTTTTTATCGATACCTACTATAGTTTTTAGTGGCAGTACTCTCTCTAACTTTAAGAAATTGAAATGTCAAAAATTCAAAAAAAAAACATGCGCGCACTGCAACAAATTGTAATGTTTGACTAACAAAGAATGAGTAATTTAATTTCTGATGTGTTTGAATAGTAAATCATTTTCATTGTTTTTAACAACGTATTCAGTGCTACAGCATAATGTAAACGGAGTGGCTATTGTTCGCCACCTTCTCGTTGAATATTGATCACACAACAAGTAAGTGGTTATTCTCTTTGATATTCTTTACTTCCTATATTTATTAAAATTTTCAAGATTTTTTTTAAGGACTGGATTAATTTCAAAGCGGTTTCTTCTTTAGCTACTAACTTGAACAATTTTTAATCATAGTTTCACTTAGTTTTCTAATTTTATACCATTCTGTTTCTATTTTGGATTGCCTTTATTAAATTAGACTGATGGAAAATATGACAAAGAAATAAACATGGAAGGCAAATGTTGTTAAACTACATATGATTAAAATTTAAGTAGGTGTCATGCAGAAAAAAAACATGTAACATTTCACTGATAATATTGTCAGAGCTACTTTTCTTTTGGCTCTATAACCATCATAACTTGAAAATATTATTTCACAAAAACATAAGATGTAAAACTTTTATTAATTTTTAAATTTAGTGGGGCTGTTGGTGTCTCCTAATTATTAAACATATTGGGATAATCTCACTAAACACACATTTAAAACAATCATTAAAGGGGGCTTTGACTATTACGGAAACTTATTTATTATTTCAGTCATATAAATTAGTGTGAGATGTAGAATTCGATTCATGCTTTGGAATAACTAATAATAAGTCTTGTTTAATTCAATTAAAAACAGGTATGTATGAAATTTAAAATTAAATAAATAAATGTAATGGTATTCTTCATAGAATTTGCTCAATCATATTTTTCAAATTTATGTAAGTGACATTAATTAATTGATGAGAGTGCTATTAGTCCATAGCTATTTGGTTCAATGCATAGGAAAAAAAAACACCACTTGCTTAAATAAACTAGAAGACTTTAATTTATGTTTAAATGACATTTTCTTTCAAATCATCATCATTTCTTTCATTTCTAGCTGGTTTTTATTGCAATTATAACTTGATTTATTATTGTTATAGGTTGAGTCATAAATGTTTCACTTCATGCACATTCTTATATCATAAACCTCAAACAATATGGCTATTCATAAATCATATTCTATTCCAACTCACAAGACTTAATCTAAGTATAATGTTAAGTTATCAAAATAATTTTTGTTCTCTAAATGTTTTTGAACTTCGACACTTTATCTTTATAAAAGTTTTACAATCTTTTAAACCAATGTTTCCTCACTTTAAGAGGTAACGCTATGATGATTACCTTAAAAGACACATGCTGAAAACTTAACAAAAGCCTACAATATGAGGAAAAAATTTGCAAACTTTAAGATTCAAGAGTCTCGGCGGCGCCGTTGTTTTGACGTCGCTGCGTCGTCACCCACGTGCGCCCGCCGCCGGCCACCGCGCCGCAGTCTGTCTCTGGCGTCGTCCGCGCCACACGTTACTTGCATCGACGTATGCGCCCCCATTTTATCGTTTGCGAAATATTATGAATGCTAAATTTTAAGCAGCACCTTGTCAAATAGTTTGTTACTCTCAATGGTGATGTGTGACCAGTTCTAACATGAAGAAGGAAGATTCTCAGTGTGGTCCTAGCAAAGGTGTTCGCGGGTCGAGGTCGGCACGGTTGCTCACGGATAGTATTTCGTCTGACGAGGGTCCGGAGACGGAATGTCTGCTGACGGCTCAGCTGCAGGCGGTGGTGGTGAACCCCGTGACGAGGCGACGGGAGTCACTGACGGCGCCGCCCTCGCCGACCGAGTCCCGCAAGAAGAGAGACAGCAACCGCCAGCACAACTACAGGAACCACTTGCATCACCTGATCCACTGGAGAGATATCTGGAGCGGGGAGCCTCACAAAGGTCACGAGGTATAGAAGTTAATGTTCTATACAATAATAAACCCTTACCGAAAGTAATAACCACTTCTGAAATAGCGCATGTCTACTACTTGTTGTTGTCGTTTGTTGTTGTTTTGTGCAATGAATCGTCGCACCGTGCAAGAAAGTCTTGCCATTGTTTCGTAACGTTGTATGTATACTTAACTGTCCTATCTGCATTTCTTACTTTCCTACAAAATACCACGATGTCAATTCATGAGATAGTTTCGATCTATTTCTAACACGAATATAGAAAAATAACCACCTCTTTTTTGTTGTAAAATGAAATTTTCTCCCCTTGATTTTATTTCTATGGATTGTGCAAACCTGTATCAGGTACCTATCTTGTATGTATTTAACTGAGAATAAGGTTGAGATTTCTAATTGTCTAAATGTCTTTCCTCTTTGATCTCATGGTTGACGTTTTGTTGAAAGAGGTCATCGATATAAACATGAACTGGAAAAAGTGCATTGTCTCGGTCTGATTGCGCCTGGTGTTATTTATGAAACTATACGTGATAAGGTCGGTGTAGTTATAAACCTCAACCTTTTAGAATGGATGTTGGGCTATAATATTTTACTGAGACTTTCAACACAGTATTTTTATAAAGGTCGATTTACATTATTTCATAATGAGTCACCTACATAAAAACTTTATTGTCACATGCACACACTCTAGTTACACGTGTTTGTAATTTTAAGCCTGCTATACGTTACCAAGCAAACCGTGTATATTATACCTACCTACCCGTATCAAATTGCCTCAATGTCGAACTAGAAAACTGCAACCCATACAGCAACTATAGCCAGCAGCCTTTACATTTTTTTTCGCCGAATCAATTGCCATTGACCCAGCAGGGTCTTGTCTGTTTCCAACGTGTGCAGCCTGAAATAATGTATGTCAACGCTCTTGTCATACATACGTATTCATTTAACGGATGCGTGGCCGATTAACGCGCGGCTTCAACAATAACATTCGTCAGTTTTCCTCATTTGTTCAAAACATCGGTCCATTTTGCTCTTCTAGACCCTATTAGGTTTATTCAAGACAAATAGAATCTGAAAATATAAATGATTTATTTATCTTACGATAATATATCTTAGATATCTCCGTCAGCTTTACTTAAATCTAGCAAAAACATCGGGTATATCAGTTTGCGGTGACAGTTATAGCTGTACGCAATAACGTTCTTATGACACAAGGCGTAAAGTCTGATAAATTACCGAGAACGAGCCGCGTGCATTCACTTTAATTCTGACAATCAACTACCATCACGAGACGTACGTTTACATCTGTGTCATGATGATGTGTTGAGTAACAATCCAATCAAATATGTATAACATATTTATTGAACCGAAACAAATGATTGTCATGAGTATGTTCCGCTTCGGTTCCTATGTTTTCAAGCACTAATTTATCAATAAAGCTATAGATAGCAGGATACCAATACTAGCAATTTATCAATAACTACAGCTCACAAAGTACCTATAAAATAAGTTTTGAGAACGTTAATTGCCAGTAGGTACAATTTTCTGCCAAGAAGCGAAAAGTCAAAGGAACTAAAGAAAGCAAAAAACATAAGAGTTTTAATTAAGAGAGTTCTTATAAAACCTAGCTCAACTATTTCAGAGCTTACGTAATCCAATCCAGATTTCTGTATCATAATGCGACAAAATTCATAGATCGTAGATATATCGCGTCTGACCTCGTAATATTATCTTATAAGAAAAGAGAAAACCAGATAGGGAACCCCTAAGGGAAACTCACTATTCACTAAGCAACAATCATAGCAAGAAATTGGCACACAAGGTGTGCTCCTATCGACTTGTTAAAATCTTATGTGAAAGTCATTTGAAACCGTATTACAAAAGTGTAGAGTCAAATACGCAGGTACCGGTATATTCTTATTCTTTGAAAAAAAACTGCGTCAACTTGGTGGAACTGTCGCAAAAAAAGATTTACATCGCGGAAGTTATTTCGTTTTTAATATCAAAAATAATCATCATCATTATCTCATCAGGAATTATCTTGGAATTTATGTAGATATGGCTAAGTGTAGAGATTAGAGGAGATTCTCAAAAGCTAACGGTTCTCTCACTTGAGTGGACTATTTCTGAATACTTGTAGATATCGAATAAATAATTTATTCAAAAGCAATTACGGTTATTTGCCATGATTTGATGTTGTGATCCTGAACACTTTTGGCAATCGTCTAAAGCAATTTATATTTCGAGACAGACTTCTCACTCAACTAGCGTAAGCATAATCACCGTAATGTATTTCACCTACTGAGGCCTTCTCTCTGTGAGAGTGACTGGGCCGTAATCCACCACGCGAGCACAATGCGTGGTGGTAGATATCACGTCTTAGAATTTTTGGTTCTATGACATGCCGGTTTCCCCACGATGTTTACCTTCACCGTTTTGAGAGTAGGTAGTGGTGATGAAATAATTTACACAAAGCCAGTCAGGGTTCAAATCCACGACCTGCAACTCGTAAGTCGGGCCTGTTACCATTGGGCCACCACTGCCCCACCACCACTCCACTGATACTTCCATTTTAAGATACGTGGGACACTCAGAAAGTTTTGCGAAAATAAAAAGAAGTGTTCTATAGGTAAATATTTTTTGTTAAAGCTTTTCAAAATACTCTTCACTAGCCTCTATGCAAAGTTTCATGCGTCTGAACCAGTTTTCGAAACACTTTTTCCAGTCCGCCGCAGACACATCGTTTACAGCCTGCTCGAACGCTGACAGCGCATTTTCCGGCGATGAAAATTGTATCCCTTTGAGCTGATTTATAACTTTTGGGAATAAAAAGAAGTCACACGGTGCTAGGTCAGAGCTATAAGGAGGGTGCTCAGAAGTTTGACCGGCGTGCTGTCCAAGAAGTCCCTCGTTTTTAGCGCAATGTGCGTGGGCGCGTTGTCGTGGTGGAGCAGTAGCCCGCGGAGCCCCGTGTTTGATCGTTTGTTGCTCACATCAAAGAAAACTTCTGCCAAGCATTTGGCAGTATACTATTCGGCGTTGATGCTTCTTTGGTTCCGTCAAGGGATTGACACCAAGTAGCCAGTCAAATTGAAAAAGCTCGCGATCAAAATCTTCCCCCCGCTTCTAGATCGCTTCACTTTGGTAGGCGTTGATTCATTTTGAAACACCCAAACCGTCGACTGGCGCTTCGTTTCTGGATCGTATTGATAAATCCAGGACTCATCACCTGTAATAATGTCGTAAACACGCCGAGACGAGCCTGCTTCAAATTTGTTTATCATATCACGGTACCATTCCACCCGGACCTGCTTCTGAGCATTGGTGAGGTGATGCGGCACCCAGCGTGAAACTATCCTCCTCACGCGAAGATGCACGTGTAGAATCTCATGAAAGCTTCCCGATCCAATCTGCAATATGTGTTGAATCTCCTGATACGTAATTCGCCTATCATCTTGGGTTAAATTTTTCACTTCTAGCAAGTTTTCCTCCGTAACAGCCGTCAAAGGGCGACCACTTCTTTCTTCATCCCCCAAAGTTAGTCGACCACGTTTGAATTCGTTATACCAACGATACACAGTTGCCTTGGAAGAGCCTTCATTCATGAATGCAATTTGAAGTCTATCGTATGATTCCTCCGGTTTCAGGCGACACTTGAAATCGTAAAAAATCATAGCGCCAAAATGTTCCCGGCGCAAATCCATTTTCCAATGAGACACGATAATTTCATTAGCTCGCAAAAAATGTAGAGGGAAATTTTGAAATTGGAACGTATCTATTTTTACTTATAAATAATCATTATTTTTTACAATAGTTTATAACTGGCCAGTCTCTCATAGAAAAACACTTTTTTTCGCAATACTTTCTGAGTGACCTGGTAATTTATATATAAATCATAGGTTGAACATTTAATGTTCTCGACTATCCGTAACCGATTTCCCAAATAACAAAATGGTCTACCGATCTTACGTATCCACTACTGTTGTAACTAGTGATATAATTTGAATTTTATTGGCACGAATGGTAAGATTGATGTGTGAATTGCATTATTTAAATTGTCATTCGCTAGTATAGTAGAACAAACACATTAATGTAAGGCCACCCGTAACGTAACTAATGTCTTTAAATTCTTGTGTACTACTTTATTTATTTTGGTGTCGTCTATAATATCTTGTCTACTATTTTCATCCGGAACACTAATATCTTGTGAAATTGATATCATTTGCTATGTCTTCTTGGCAATAAAGGCGATAGCTTTATGGGCAAAATATACGGATAATCTCGGAACGAAAAGTATTTGTTCCGTGGGGAGAATCATTCTGAAACTATCTATTATTCGGGGAATCTATAGCTCTACAAATTGTTAGCGATAACTAGATAACTTTGAAGGGCAACAATATAACAATTTGGCTTTTCAGGAATATTTGCTAACACTGTTTATTAATATCAGATTACGAGGGAGCGCCTGAACATACAATTTACAAGCATTCTAGGTATAAACTGAATGAGGGAGGAAGTGTGTTATCAAGAAAAGGTCAAAGGTATATCTATTATCGCGAAACCTTTACGTTGATACATAAATAGATAAATTGAGTGTCGTACTGCGCGCAAGGCATTTACAAAATAACGAGGCAAGGCTGCTGCCGCGGGGTATCCAGAATTCAAGATAATTATGTCAGAGTGAGATCGTTATGTGAAGGAGTCTATTGAATAACATCTTCAGGCAGCAATATCAAAGAAGTACTTAGCTTTTCAATACAAATATTAATATTGACTTGTTTGTTACTCTATACAGTAGGTACAGATAATGGAAGTTATTTATGTACACAATAACTAAAATAATTACTGAGATAATGATCTTTGCTCGACATTGTTTTTTAGAAATAGGTACTTTGTCTCGGTGATTTCTTTGTTCACTGTAATTGGAGTTCATGAAATTTCAGTAATGGCCTCGAACATAATACGAAGATGTTATAGTAACAGGATATTTTTTTCGGTTTTATACCAATAACTACCTACATCTTTCAATTTCAGTTATTCTGAACAGCTACACGTTCGCCAAAGACATTCCTCCTTATTACAAGACATCGTTTTTAATTAGATCAGGTTTAAACTACCAAGCTAGTTTTTGAACTAAAAATGTACATATAATAATATGTCATAGTCAAAGGTCGAAATGCAGTCTCTTCCCGGAATGATTGGTTTATCCTAGCTTTGACCAGAGCCTTTGGGCAAACCAAAAATAAATTTCAAATTAATAAATTGTTTATTAAGAATAATAAAAAATAAGTCGCTTCTAAGATCGACTAGGTAAAGCCTGAAACAGATTATTTTACTTTCGACGTTTGACAGAAAAGTTGGAAAAACTTCTAGGTTTGACGAAAATTCTTTAGTCAGAGGCCGAAAAACTTCATATGTTTGGGCTTTAACTAAGACTTCAAGTCAGACCTGGGGATTGACTAGTCAAACCTAGGAGCGCCGGAGCTTCGTGGTTTGACTATAACATATAGAAAAAATAATAGTTTAAAAAAACTAAAAAACACGCTTCCATTGTTATTGTTCCAGTATAAGAATTTAGACCGTTTTTAAATGAGTATTCTTCAAAAAAAGTAAAAAACAAAATTTGTCGTGTGGTTCCATTTTGCATAAATACGGACAATTCAAAATATGGCACACTTTTCAAGGACCGATGATAATACAATAATTTCATACATTTGTGTCATTATCCTGGCCATGATCACAAGGGAAAGAAAATAAATAAGCACTTTTTAGCTAACCAAACAATATAATAGAAAATAAATTATACTTTAAGAGCGAATAAAACCACTTTAATAGAAAACAAAATTAATAAAGGTAAAAAATAATTTCTAATTAAGGATATTATATAAAGTGTTAAAAAATTAACTGCAAGAATTTCGTCCACTTACTCGACATCGAAAAACGAACACATAATTTTTTTTTAAATTTTTTTTAAGCATTTTAATATTTTCACATAAATAAAACAATTTATTTAAATACTTTTTTGTGCGCTGTACGCAGGGCTGCGCTTGCGGCGTTTGCGCTTGCATATTCAACTCCAAATATTGGAAATACTTTTGAATCTGGTTTATTGGTCGATAGGTATTGAAATGACAGACTCGAAGGTGTGCATAACTGAAAAATTAAGAATTTTGAGTTAGTTCCCTTTAGATCTAGGGGTGCGAATATGCCCACAATAAAGATACTTTGACGTTGACTTTGATTAAAAAAAACCGGCCAAGTGCGAGTCGGACTCGCGCACCGAGGGTTCCGTACAAACCTGTAATGTTTAATACCTCTACGCGTTCATGAGTAAAGGGGTATTATGTTTACAATTATTAAAAATATTTTTATTATATGATGTAACTAAAAATGTACGGTTTTCGCAATTTTTCCTTTATCTGTGCTATAAGACGTTGCTTCGTACCAAATTTCAAAATTCTAGATCGACTGGAAGTACCCTTTAGGTTTTGATTCCCTTGCAAGATTCGAAAATTTGCGGAAATTTGCGGCATAAACGGCTATATCTTTTGATTGCGTTAGCTTAGAAGTTTGATTTTTTCACAGCTCCAAGGGACAGTAGACTTAAGTATTTGATATAAATTTTAGCTTGATACCTCCACGCGTTCCTGAGAAAAAGGGTCTTGACAGACAGACGGACGGACGGACGGACAACAAAGTGATCCTATAAGGGTTCCGCTTTTTCCTTTTGAGGTGCGGAACCCTAATAAATGAAATCATTTTAATGTAAAAATGCGTGGGGTGCTTTTTGATGAATTTTTTAATGACTCTTTTAATGACTCTACTTTTAGCAGTATCTATATATATAAAAGAAAGTCGTGTTAGTTACTTCACTTATAACTCAAGAACGGCTGAACCGATTTAGCTGAAAATTGGCAGGGAGGTAGTTTAGAGCCAGGAGAAGGACATAGGATACTTTTTTTTTTTTTTTTTTTTGCTTTTGGCAAAGGATACTTTTTATCCCCTTCGACCGCGTTCTCGTGTGATGTGACATAAAACGTCAAAGAGAATACATTTCACTATAAAACGTGGTATGACAAAAACTTTGCCTTCGAGGTACCAGGCGGTCATAACTTGGTATGAGCTTATTAAACAGCAGTGTCAGCCAGAAAACGCTTTATGCCTTCGAAGTAACAGGTTATCATAACCGAGTAGGAGCTACCCAAACATATGAGTATCAGCTAGAAAACGCTTACCAGATCACCACCGCGTACCAGGTTGTCAAACTTGGAAGGTTTATTACAACATTTTGAATCTTAGGCGATACGAAGTTCGCTGGGTCAGCTAGTCTGTCAATAAAATATTTACAGCAATTGGTTTTATGCATCCCGTTTTTTTTTTTTACATTAAAATGATTTAGTTTATTACTCACTCTCTCATGTTTGCTTGCAGTTTGCTTTTCTATTAAAGCGTGTTTTTTAAACTATTATTTTTGTATCAAGAACTTAACCGAATCGAATTAATGTTGGAACACATGCAAAACTGGCTCAGAACTTTAAGCCAGAACTAAAATTAGATTGCGTGTTGTATTATGACAGCCTATTTCTTCAGATCCTCTTAGCACATTTGTCCATCATAATCATACTCAACGTATCTACTCATATGTCACAACTTATATGAGTGCACTCATTACCTAGAAGAATTCATGTAATATACTCAACAAATAATGAACGCGAGTCATGTTTTTTTTACTAGGAACATAAAACACGACCGAATAGCATAAAATAAAGGTATTATTCTAGAATAGCCCACAGGTCGCACAGATAAAACTCAAGGCTTCAAGTAGGTTAAATGAACGCTTTATTGTTTTATTTTATCAGGTAGAGCAAGTTGTTTAATTCTGTGAAAAAAAACTTAGTCGTAATCAATTTCTGATGGATCGAATATTTTATACATATTCTTTATTAGTAAGTATAGGGATTTAAACTTATACAGCTCATGGCCAGGATCGATTTTCCAAAATTCTTTCTAAGTGTGTCTTTATTATAATAAGGTTTAGGAAAAGCAAGCTCGCATATTGTCCATGTCCGGATCGAAATTCGGACTGAAGAGGTCCGCTAGCTGCCAGGGCCGCAGTCAGTTTCCTTCACGTATTAATATAAAATATAGATAACATTGCCTGTCTGCTCTTTCCGTATAAAACAAGGCTTATGATTAGTATCTACTTACATACATTGTTTGCATACTAACTTATTATATTTATATAAATAACTTTGTTCCCCTTGGGAAATAGGTCATTTGCGAACCTTCACATAAACTCCCCTATTTGGCTCGACCTTCTTTTTTATCGGTTCATTAGGCTTATGGTGGAGCTGTCTGGATTCCATACAATTCTTGGTGCCTCCATATCGTTGTGCTCAATGGTCAGTCGTAGAAAGTAGTGTAATATACTTTTACGTCATTTCGCTCTTTCGAGGTTTCGTTAAATCGTGGCTTACCCATATCCATTCCAAGGAAGCAGTTTTGCGTGTTGTATAAGTACCTATGTTATGTAAGTCCCTGACCTTTGTAATGTAGAAAGGTAATTCTAACTTGTTATTGTGAAGTGCTTAACAGAAACCTATAGGGGAATATAGATTTTAGTACCCAAGGGAAATTATTTTAACGTACTTTCATCATTATTGCAAATTGTTTTAAAAGACCTTTTAGAGTTTTATTAGTGGAAGTTATTCATTCAATCACAATGACAATGAAGCAAGTGCTTATGTGAAGGACTTTTGCCGGCCAGACCACCTAAGTTATGTAATAAAATATTGTAGGCTGCCTGTGTAATTGATTAGCCTCTCTAAAAGTATTGGCTGTTGATATTAGCACACTCAATTGCTTCGTGTTAGGTGAATTATGAGTAGGCTTTTCATTATATTTTTGCTTTGTATTGTATTGTATTGTATTATGATGAAATATATATAAGAACATAACATTTTCTCATAAGCAGTCATCTACAATCTATAGGTACTCCATACAAATAAGTACAATTGAAGTGTCTGTTTGTAATGGCAAAATAACGGGTTACTTTTTACTAAATGCATATGAAAGTATATACGGTACATATAACAAATAAACTTTTTTGTATATATTTCTGTCTGTTTATTCCGGCCTATGTTAGTATCGGCTGGAGCGATTTTGATGGGACTTTAAAGTATTTATAGCCTTGACATCACCGGTTAGTACAGTGGCGTAGCTAGTCCTAAGGGGGCCCAGTATAACAATTTAATGGGGGCCCTTGTTCCCGACTGCGGCTTATCGTGTTGCCTAATAACTGGGTCGTGGAGGTCAAATATGCAGTCATCATTTATCATTCCACCCGAAAGACGTTCACTGCTGGCCATAGGCCTCCTTAAGGGGTGGGCGGGCTGCCTGCTATAATCGACACGCTTGGCAGGCGGGTTGACGATCCTCTATGGTGATAAAATGGAGAACGGTACTGTCTATTCTCTAGCAAGAATAAGCAGTCACTCCATGTTAAATACTGGTGTTCAGCTGCATCCGGCTAGACTGGAAACCAATCCCAGCATAGTTGAGAAAAGGCGACTGCCATGGTGAAATTCAACAAGAAGATATTGTCTTTTTTGTCCAGATTTGGGAGATTTTTTGAACATCCCGACTCGACTAGGTTAGATTTTCTGTGTATTTTCCGAAATGAAGGCAATAGCATGTATGGTATGGATAGTGCCTGTACCTTTTTAAGCCATGAACATTTGTTTGTTATTTTCATTAAATATTTACTCATGACGGGCTTATTTTCAATAACAATTTTAAGTTTTGGAAAATATTTACTAACACACGGGGCCCCTGTAGCTAAGGGGCCCCGTATAATTGATACGGCTGATACGGCGGTAGCTACGCCCCTGGGTTAGTATAGCTTCAGATTACTTTGGATACTGCCTTTCACTCATGGATCGAGCAATAATGTAAGCCGATCTTTACGCACCTTCAACTGCAGATTTCCCATAGTACGAGGGCTCATGACCACAGTAGATAAATATACAGTAGGTTATCTAAGGCCGCCCGCCGAGTTATTAGCCTACTCTTGCGTTGATACCCAGGGTTGTCACTTTTACTTTTAGTTAATATTTTCGAACACTGCTTGTTCGAAAATATTGATTAAATACACTTGATCTAAATTTATAAAATAAAAAGCATATTATGATTGAATATTTTACCAATTTATAAATTTAGTAAAAATAAAAAGCTTTTATTCACATAACATTTATTATACATAGTTCACATTATGGTAAAGCAATAAAGATATTGAGTATTGAGTATTGAGTATACTAAGGTACAAATTTGATACCGAGAAAATTTTTCTCCTGTTTCTGCACGTCCGGAACGCTTTATTATTATTTGTTAATGTAAAGTAAATTCTCATTCTTATGTAAAGAAAGAAAGAAAGAAAGAAAAAGTATTTATTGGGACACGCACAGAAACTACACAAAAAACAATACTTAATAAAAATAAAAATCAATTATAAACAAAAAAAACAAAAACAAATAAAAAACAAAATTTAAAAGAAAAAAAACAGAAAGTCCTGTGCGAGGCCAAAGGGCCCCCCCCTATCTCAGCATGATGCTGCGACATTTAAAAATAAGTATCGCAGCGCTGGTATTAAAGTTTTTGTAAAAAGCTTTTGGGAAAGCATGGACAGGGCATCTTAAATTCTACATCATTCAGTTGATCGTAAATTGACCGGCCAATTTTAATGTTGACGTGGTCCTTTTCGAACGCTTTGCGAAACACCTGCTCCATCCTTTCTACATTATCGACAAAATCATCAGGTGGGATCATGAGTAAATTTCGATCTTTGCCGTAATTCCTGTAATGGGTGTATCTAGATTCTACACTTAAATTACACGCTCGTTGATTAACATCGACGTAATTATTTAAAAAATCGCAGTTCTTATGGTAATCAACACATTTTTTTAACAAAGCGCCACAAACATAAAAAAATGCATTTTTTTCCGGTAGCTCATGTTGTATTGGTACATATTCAGAACGTAAGATTTCCGACAAAATATTTTCATTTCCTTGTGTTTGATTGCTACTGGTCAGATGTTTGTCGATTACTGAGGCACTTGTTTCGAAATGTTTGTGATTTTTCAAACTAATCAAAAATTCTGTGATATCTTCAGAACAATTACCATCTATTGGAGGCTTTGTAATATTTGTAAAATAAATCTTTCTATATGCAGATATGAATTGCCTACTGGTTGGCTCTGTAGCCATCCCGTTTTTTGACCGAATTTTTCCAAAAAAATTTTCAATAACATCTTGATTTAGGCGTCTTGTCAATAAGTATTCAAACCCTTCTTGTTTAAGATCATCAAACAACTGTAATATAGATTTGATAGTAATTTGAAAACCATCAATAAACTTGACTGTTTTCGTAACGTCGTTACCGTTTTTTGGATTATATAACTTTAATGTTTGAAAAGTATTAACATTTTATTAAAAAATTCTATTTGATTGTCATTACCGCAAAACGCATTTTTGTAAGTATAGCTATGATAACGCGTCGAAGAGTTAAGTGCGTCAAATAAATCATTCATATTTTTTATGAATTCAACTGTTGGTCTTGCAGATTCATCAATAATTTTAAAATCTATGTATGTTAATAAGCTAACTGCAATAGTCCTACTCAAAAGTTGAGTCGCATATCTGACTTTCATTTTTTCAAAATTGGTAGGGTTAATATGGCTGTTTGTTAACTTATATGCCTGTTTTAATGTTTTGTTTTTATCTTGCTCATAAAATTTAAGAATATGCTCATACTTTGCAACTCTGCCATTTTGTAAATGAAAATGATATGTCATCAAATTATTACGAACTAATTTAATTAAATGAGGTACGTCAAAAATGTAATATATTTTATGATCATTAATAGTGAAATAGGTTTTTTCCACGCATATTCCCCTTTTTTTAGCCGCATTTAATAAATCTGATCCCAGATCAGATACAAACACTCTAACTTTCAACCCGACTTCAAAGAGTTTAAGTATAATTTTGTCGATCCATTTGGATATATTATTGTCATTTTTACATTCTGATAACAAAGCAAATCCTATCGGTTGGGACCATTTTACAAAAATACCCCTCACTAACACAACTAAAGCGTGTTTTGCCGGTAGTGGGGATTGTACGCCATCTACTTCATGAAAACCAATGATTTTGTCGTCCTTAATATTATAAAAGAGATTTGTTTTAAGACTCATTGCATCCACTACTAAAGTACGTTGCTTCTCTTTGTCAGACATGCTGTTTACTTTTAATTTAAGAACTGCCATTAAATCCTCATTGACCTGTGTAGTTATAGGAATGTACAGCTTATTTAATGTAGTTTTACATGGCATGCAAAGAGTTTCTTGTAATAAGCGGTAGGCTTGTGGGCTTACGTAATACAAACTCAAGCAAAACATTTTATAAGCCAGAGTGTATCTGTTGCCTTTATAACTTAACTTTTATCTACTTGCGCTTTTACAATATCGGCAATTTTTTTTGATAAAAAGCGGTCACATAGCTTAAAAAACATGTCTTTTTGCGAATCACCCGAAGTCTGTCCTGTTTCATTTAGTTTTAACCTTTTTTTTACACTAGACAAATCAGATTTTAATTTTCTTTTGCGCGGAGTATTAGCAGAGAGCGAAGCAGCAGTTTGAACTTCTGTGTTGCTTGATGTACTGATCTTCTCTGTTTGACATGAAGAACTGCATGATGGAAGATCAATTTGGGTTGAAGTGGTGACTGACGTTATTTCAACATGAGTTCCTTTATCTTCTTTATTTTTAGGCAAACGTAAACACGGTAAACAATTCTTCTTTAATCGTTTTCGTTGAGAGTTCATAGAAATGTCTTCTGCTTTAAAATGTACTTCACATATTCGTTCATTATGTTTTGACTTGTTAGATAAGTCTTCGCGATCAATTAACCGTAGCCACTGTAAGCGTCTGAAACAATTAAACAAATTGGTCAAGTGAAATAAATAGAGAGTTCCATTCGTATTTTCGCGAATATGTAAAAAAATATTTATCACCTATTATTTTTCTTTCATGATACCTTACTTTAATATCTAACTATCTGATGACGTAGGGTTTTGTGTAGATTCACCTAATAATGTATTACAAATTTGAACTTGAAGGTAGCGTGATGGACTATTTCCCAGGTTTCCCAGTTTTGTATACAAAAGTCGTTATATTTACAAAATGAAACCATATCTAACAAAAATAACTGTTGCATTTAGTATAATACACATCACCTTACAATAATAAACAAAAAGAACAGACCTCTTAACACATTTTTTTCATACGATAAGCGAAACAAAAACAAGTGTCAAGTGGCCGACCCGAACGCCGGCCAAAAAAATGCGATGTACACACAAGTATATAAGTCGATCGTCAGACTACCGGAACCATATTTGGATTGAACAACACATCAGACAATAAAAAAAAAAAAAAATTCAAAAGTAATTAATTTGCAATATTAATTATTGTGAAATTGCCCTTATTACAACTATACCTACGCGAAAAATATGTTTACCAAAACGATGTTTCGTACTCAATCCTCTATTTTATAGTAAAACTAGACTTCTTAAAATAAACTTTAGCTCTAAACATAGTATTCAGAAAAAGGCGACTCGGCTACGCTCTTAATAAAGCAAATAAACTGTGAAATAAACAATACAATACCATATTTTCTAATAATATTTAAGTATAAGTAGGTACTTACATTTCTGGTTGAGTAGGAAGTATGAAGAATGATAAGTCCGGGTTTGCGAAATCATTATTGAGGCACCCGAAAACACTACAATATTTTTTTCCCCTTTTTGAAGTCATGATACTCGTAATTTACGACAAGTGTCCGCCGCCCGCGCCGGCGAGAGTTGACAAACGCAAGCGGTCATGTAGCGTACGCGCGTGCTCACAGTCGCGCTGCACAGCCCGCACTGCCGCCACCTTATTCCCCCATATATTATGCTAGCGTGTGCGTGAAATCGCGTGCCGACATGGCGCGCGGCGCGCACGCACACATTCAAACCGAAAGCGGCACGTTTGTATGAAGATGTTTTACTGTATATTTATCTACTGTGTCATGACCGTATCTGTGTCGCATCGTTTTACGGACATAACCGTATAAAATCGTTAGTATAGATGATTCTGAACCCAACTCGTCACATATTGCCTATGCGCGAATTTAAACGACCTGTCTCTTAGCAAATTATTATAAATATAAAAAAAAAAATCTTTTATGTTATTTACGGGTTACCAAAAAACTAGTTTCAGACATTTTAAATGGCACCTATAATTTCAAAAAAACCAGCTAAGTGCGAGTCGGAATCGCGCACCGAGGGTTCCGTAAAAACCTGTAGGTATTCACGGTTTATTTATAAGGTTTATGTTTATGAATTAAATGTTTTTTTTTTAATTTTTATATTTGAGTTGATTGAATGAAAGGTAAATTGCGGTTTACGATTTATGGCCTATTAAAAAAACTACTTACTAGATCTCGTTCAAACCAATTTTCGGTGGAAGTGTACATATATTTTTTTTACACGCTTTATATTAGCTTCACTTGTAAATGATAAATGATAATGATAAATGATAAATGATTTTATTTCTGTAAGTAGGTTTGTACAAACACTTTTACATGTCAATGATATTTTTTTTTTAAACTAGATGAGTTCGGCGTTTCCTAACTGACTACTCTGAGAAGAAAGGCCGAAACAAACTCAGAGGTCACAGTCTCTTTTAAAAGTCCAGACATAATATTGGTCACAATCACAACATGTGAAGACCATGTAGATTGGTGACTGAAATGGTCTTTTGAGGAAAGAACCACACAGATTGAGTGGACCTGTTCAGTCAGTGCAAGCATTTGTCACTAATCGTTTAGCTCAACTCGGAACATAAGGAGCCCAACGCTGTGACGAACAATACCAAAGAAAGGACATTCGGGTAGGCCACATAAAATACTCGTATGTTTGTATACTCGTATACTTGTATGTTTGTATGTTAATATGTTTGTTAGTAACCGACTCCTTATAGCGCGATTTTGACCCACTTTAAACGAACAGATTTCATTTAAACTCTGTAAACTTATCGAGGACCGATGACAATACTATAATTTCATAAATTTGTGCCATTATCCTTGCCAGGGTTACCGGGATAGCAAAAAAACTGTCTTCGAAAACTACGCTTATATACGTCACAAACTACGCTGACATACGTCTCAAAATTCAAAACACCCTTCTGTGAAAAAAGCGTGGGGTGCTTTTGAAGGTATTTTTTTATTGATATCAGGCACCTCACGCTTTTTTTCCATTATTTTCTACTTTTTAGTTTGGTTTTCTATGGAAGCGTGTTTTTTTAGTTTTTTTTTAACTATTATTTTTAGTTTTATCATTCTTTTATTTTAGAAGTTACAGGGGGGGACATACACATTTTACCACTTTGGAAGTGTCTCTCGCGCAAACCATTCAGTTTAGAAAAAAATGATACTAGAAACCTTAATATCATTTTTGAAGACCTATTCATAGATACCCCAAACGTATAGGTTTGATGTCAAATTTTGAGTGTCAGTTCTAAGTATGGGGAACCCCAAAATTTATTGTTTTTTTTTTCTAGCGGTTCACAGAATACATCTACTTACCAAGTTTCAACAGCATAGCTCTTATAGTTTCGGAAAAAAGTGGCTGTGACATACGGACGGACAGACAGACAGACATGACAAATCTATAAGGGTTCCGTTTTTTGCCATTTGGCAACGGAACCCTAAAAACGAACGCGCGGGCTTGTTATGCTCCTATCCCTTACAACAACGATGATCAGCCAGACAATGTTTAAAAACGTTGTTTTTTTCTTCTTTTAAACATAAATAAACTGTTTTGTGCAAACGTTATCAAAGTTTCCGTTAGTCCAGTTTATCAACACAGTCCTCTAATATAGCCAGCAGTGGGTGAAGTCGGACTGTGGATAATAATGATAATGAAATAAGCCGAAAAACGAATCGAAAAGTTATCTGATTAGTAGGTCAGTTGCACTAAATGTGTGATTTTTTTTTTCTCAATCTGGGCAACTTTTTCATTTTGTCCCAACAGTTTTCAGACAGAATGCTATGTTGTCTTGTGGAAAATTATTTATTCGCATCAACTAACCACGGGTCACTTGAAAACACACTTGAAAACAAGATTTTCAATTGGTTTGCTATGGGTTTTATTTTGTTTTGCCTCATTATTAATTTCTTCAAATTGTCTCCTGGGTACGTATGCACTAGGTGTCTGAAAATTGTGTTTTCGGTATCTTAAATGTATTTAGTTCAACTACGTGGGACACTCAGAAAGTTTAGCGAAAAAAAAAAGAAGCGTTCTATAGATAAATATTTTTTTATTAAATCTTTTCAAAATACTCTCCACTAGCCTCTATGCAAAGTTTCATGCGTCTGAACCAGTTTTAGAAACATTATTTCCAGTCCGCCGCAGACACATCGGCATCGTTTACAGCCTGCTCGAACGCTGACAGCGCATCTTCCGGCGATGAAAATTGTATCCCTTTGAGCCGATTTTTAATTTTTGGAAATAAAAAAAGGTCACACGGTGTTAGGTCAGGGCTGTAAGGAGGGTGACCCCGGAGTTTGACCGGCGTGCTGTCCAAGAAGTCCCTCGTTTTGAGCGCGGTGTGCGTGAGCGCGTTGTCGTGGTGGAGCAGTAGCCCGCGGAGCCCTGTGTTTTTTCGCTTGTTGCTCACACCAGAGGAAACTACTGCCAAGCATTTGGTAGTATACCATTCGGCGTTGATGCTTCTTTGGTTCCGTAAAGGGATTGACACCAAATAGCCAATCAAATTGAAAAAGCTCGCGATCAAAATCTTCCCCCCGCTTCTAGATCGCTTCACTTTGGTAGGCGTTGATTCGTTTTGAAACACCCAAACTTTCGACTGGCGCTTCGTTTCTGGATCGTATTGATAAATTCAGGACTCATCACCTGTAATAATGTCGTAAACACGCCGAGACGAGCCTGCTTCAATCTGCGGTATGTTTTGAATCTCCTGATACGTAATTCGCCTATTGTCTTGGATTAAATTTTTCACTGCTAGCACGTTTTCCTCCGTAACAGCCGTCAAAGGGCAACCACTTCTTTTTTCATCCCCCAAAGTTAGTCGACCCCGTTTGAATTCGTTATACCAACGATGCACAGTTGCCTTGGAAGGGCTTTCATCCATGAATGCAATTTGAAATCTATCGTATGATTCGTCCGGTTTCAGGCGACACTTGAAATCGTAAAAAATCATAGCGCTAAAATGTTCCCGGCGCAAATCCATTTTCCAATGAGACATGATAATGTAATTAGCTCGCAAAAAATGTGGAGGGAAATTTTGAAATTGGAACGTATCTATTTTTACTTATAAATAATCATTATTTTTAAAATAGTTTATAACTGGCCAATCTCTCATACAAAAAAACTTTTTTTTCGCAATACTTTCTGAGTGGCCTGGTACATTCTCAAAATCCGACAGATTCCTATAAAACAGTGACGCGTGACGGGGAAATGATCTGGAATAAGGTTTTTTGAACTAAGAATAACCAAATTTATCGATTTTATACAATTTTGGTCTTAAAACGATGAGGCAAACATTTTGGTAATGAGCTCTCGTACTACCAAGCGTAGGTACTTCTTCGTGTAGAAATGACGCATTGTAGGAGTGCCAGTTAGATTTGTTTGTTGCCTAGGCACTGTTGAATAGCTTATTGCCTTTATTGTATTTTATTTAGGGATGGGCCGAAATTCGTTTCACATTCAGTTTTACCGAACTTAAAAAAAAAGTTAAAAAAAAATACTGTACAAAGGCAGACTTACTGCCTGAGGCATTTACTACCAGTCAACCCTAGGGTGATGCAGAGACAAAGCAGTGTGTTATTTGGCAAGACACATATTTTTTTGCTCGTATACATTTTCTGCTTCCGAAAAAAGTTGCTCAGAATATATGCGGCGATAAGACTCTGGAGAATGCGTGGTGAAAATAGCAGTAGTTGGGCCAAACTTTTGGTTTTTACTGAATGTCCGGCCGAAGTTCGTATTCGGTTCAAACCACGTTCGGCCCATCTCTGGGAGGGATTTAATACTTACGGTGAAATTCATAACTAAACCATCAAAGAGTATTATGTCCTTCCTCATTCCTCGTTAGTCTTTGGCTTACAGTGATCTCCCTGAAGATAATAGTTATCACATGCTACAACCTGCTATATAGGCAACCTCTTTTCTCTGTACAAAGTACATGCATTTCATCTTCCTTGAAGTAAACAACCTCTTACGTTACTTGATCCATAGCTATTTTTACATATTTTTAATTGGCCATAGGTACAATGAATTTGCCCTAAGACAATTTTTTGGGATTAGCGCTGCATGGGCTTTTTTTTGTCATTGGCTGGTCGTCATTTCTTTGACACGCTCTTGAGCCATATCATGTTTTGACTTTCTTGAAGATCTTCTTTTTCGACCACTTAGTTAAGGTCACTTGACCTTAACTAAGTGGTTGGATTGGGTATTGGATTGGGTGGTGGAATGGAAGACCATTGCACGGTATATTCCCGGTATTGAACTTACCGCCTTACATCTTGTAAACTAGTGACAGAATATGTCTATACACTTAGACTTACCTCTATTTACTTGAAATAATATGATGTACGCTTATCTGATCTGTGACCACAGTAAATAATAGGCCAAAATTGTATTTCCATATCTAAATCCTACGAATCTTGAGTCTTCTCACCGTAAAGATCTAGACATTTTAGTTTCCTTTGTTTTATTTTTATAGAAATCTTTTCTGGGGAAACCACTTCCAACATATTTGTCGAATTTGTGATAAAGTATTTTATTGTTTTCTAATTATGAACCATGTGAATATGAACTTGCAAGGACAAATAACCTTTACTTATTTAAAGTTAAATTATATCTAGGTTTATTGAAGTCATAACAGCTATGTATTTACTAGTTTTACATATTATACAAATAAAGGGTACCGATGCGAAGAATTTATATTAAGGAAGTATTGAACATGAACTCAGTAAATCTTCTGGTGTATTATACACTTGCAAAAATGATATACCTCTGCGAGAACTAATCTACCATTATAATGCCCCATAACGTTATTACTTTGGTGTAGGTACTCAAATTGATCTACAATCATGTTGCCGACATTATAATTATGTATAATTTACGCAGTATGTGTACCGGGTGTTTGCCAAATCTTCGTAATGTCGTGTACAATTTACATTCTATTAGTCCCTTTAATAAAACTTGTTCACCGTTGTTCAGGTTAGATTTGTCAACTGTGATTCGCAGACTAGGTTTCGTAATTAACTGTGTAAATAAGTTCGTTTGAATCGTCCAAGCAGCGCTTAGTGGTTGTTTGAACAGTTACTAAGCGCCCAAGGCCTTTGCGTTATCTAGCTTTATGTGTCATTATTCCTGATTATGACATCATGATGTCTCCCCACGAACACGATTGGTTTGATTTAACATAGCTCTTCGGAAATCACTAAGTTGTTCACGATTTAGTATCGTTAACTCGCAATGCTTATTTTGCATTATTCTACGATCCTATTTCACCATCTGATAAAAAGTGAACAATATGGATTACCGTCTTGCTACGTAGCATTCTGCAATACTGTAGATATTGCAGAATGCTACGCAATCATTTGCTTATTATCTACGCGCTAAGTTGAAGTTGCTATTGTCACAAAGTCTGGCTATCTGTAAAACCCCTAAACGAAAATACTTCAGTAACTAAACGTTCAGACTTACTAATCGGTTTCCGAGGACGTGTCATGTCATATGAGTAATGTAAATCCGCTCGGCGTTCATTCGATTGCCTAGTTTAACGTCACCATTTTAGGTCAAAGTTATTTGCATGGGAAATGTGTGAATTGTAAACACTTTTAGTAGTCTCGAGAGTCATAATTACGCGTGTAGTAAATATGAATTTCGTTGTAAAACGTACGGTCATTAGAACGAACATAAACTATGACTCTCACAGTTATGTAAGAACCATTAGAACTCTGCAAAGGCTACGCTCTAAATTATACAGCCGAAATTAGCTGATTACAAGATGCAAGGACCGTTTTTGTATGCTATTGATTTCCATTTTCGGTTTTTAGGAATTCACGTGGACAAATCGTGTCTCTGACACCGTTTAGATAATATTCCGTTGTTTAATTCATGAAGGTTTAGTCGTAATGACTTGAAGTCAATTTGTGCGTAACTCATTTCTTGGCTACGCTTCATTGCAACCGTATCTTATGGTGAATTGCACATTTTGTCGTCAAGAGGTCAAGGATAGATCCTTGAAGAACCCTTTCTCTGTATTGAGATGTTGCCAACCGCGCGAGGCCGTCCTTCAATAGGTACAATTTGATTGGTGTGACTTTCACTGAGCTAAGAGCTTAGCGCTTATCGTATCAGTAAACAGAAATTAATTATTATTTTTGTCCTCTACAAAAGCATTTAGCTCGTGCAAAGCAATGTCAAAATGGTGACTTCACTATTAGGACTCATAAGTTGTCTCGTTTGCTTACAATTACAACGCTCGTTGGGTTTAGGCTTTGCTAGCTTGTTTAAACTACTTCAAGTGCCTATCTCTGTTATGGTAAATTAATATTGATTTTATTATGTAATACATAATATATCTGTTCACATTGAACCCTATTTGGATAGAGCCGGATTTTTTCCGGCTTCTAAATGTGCCCATTGGCAATGTTGGCAGAAACTCAAAATAATCAGCATAGTCAGTAATTAATCATGATAAATTGTTAAAATATTTGATTGAAAATGAAAGTTATCGTCAGTACATATCGAGTATAGTTTCAAGTCAAGTATCTTGCTGTTGATATTCTACCATCGTGCGTTAGTCAAAACGATCTGTGAGATATCGTTTCTTCTTATTGCTTCTTCAAAAGTACTTATCTCATTTATTCATCTATGAATATTTTGTAAGCGGTGATTTTTTTTATTTGTTTTTGGAATCCGACTCTCTTTCACATACACACTAAACGTTAGACATTTATTTTCGCCTTCTTTATCGCTTTGATTCAATAGTGGTTCCTAGGTGTTTTGTTGGCACTTATCGTGGTAAGAATCTTATCTTTTATTGTGTCGGTACCGCCCTAGAATAATATATTGCCAGTGACGTATCTATGCATTATAATTTGAACACAACTTACAGGCATACGACTGACAGGGCTGAGGTGGGTCATGACATGACCAAGATGTTAATTCCTTTATGACCAATTAACATTTAAACTATAAAGCAATTACCTAATGGTGCCGATTCCCTTATTCACAAACTAAACTAAATTTAAGTTCAGTGCATCTTTTTCTTTCTATTTCATTAAGGAAAGGACAGAAGATAAATTTTAGTTTAGTCCTGTCAAATTAATCAGCGCTTGACGTAAATTGACGTAATTTTAGTAGGCAAGTTTTTAATCACGTCTAAACTTGTATGGAGCGCTGATTAATTTGACAGGACTAAACTAAAATTTTTCTTTTGTCCTCTTCTTAATGAAATACAAAGAAGAAGATGCACTGAACTTAAATTTAGTTTAGTTTGTGAGCAAGGGAATCGGCACCAATATCTATTAAAACAATCTTTCAATAAATTGTTCATGAAACTTGAGTACTTAGATATACATAATTATTATTCCAGTTAATAATTTTTAACCTACTTACCACCTTTTAAATCATTTAAATAAATCTTGTTCAAATATACTACTAGGTAGATGAATTGTTCGCTATGCATCCGCTTTGTATGTAAGTAAGTACAGTAAATTCAAATCAGTCAAGGAGAGGAAAATCAATTGTTCATTGTATTTGAGTTAGTTGTGGTCGTGGTCGTGGTCACAGAACAGATAAAGAGGTTAGAAGGGCCTTGTGGGCGGGGCGCGCGCGCCGCTCATATTGTGAACGCTCATATGTCGACCGAAATTAGCGTCACCGGCCAACAGTCGCGCTCATATTGTGACAACGTACGAAGCTCCGCGAAAAAAAATAATTATGCCGTCTTGCGCTATCATAACGTGTCGGAAAAGAAGCCAGATGTGTAGTGTAGCCCGAGAAGGGATTTCTTTTCACCGGTAAGTCCTAAAACCTTATAATACGAGTGTTATTTGTAATTATTACAATTGTATTATGTAGTTTGTAGACAAAACGACACAATCGAAAAAAAGATGCAAAATTATACATTGCTTGCAACGCATGGGTACCATCTTGTACTACGCGAGTGATCGCGCGATGTATTGCGATCATTGCGAGAGTCGCGTGTGCCGAGCCAATGCTTGAATTCCGCGAAATTCCATGCGTATCGATAGTGTTGCACCAAGTTGTAAACACTGTCGATATTCGGAATGTATTCAAATGATTATTATCAGTAATATTGGAATTAAAATACCTTTGTTAATTAACACCAATTATTGTTAATTGTGGTTATCAATATAGTTTCTGAGTGGGGTTTTCGTCTAAAATTTGGTTTGAGGTTAGCTGTTTATAATGAAAACATATATTTTATTATTAGGTTTCCAACAGATCCAGATATAAGGAAATTGTGGATTGAGGCAACCGGTAGAATACAATGGATACCTACTAAATGCAGCACAATTTTCAACAAATGGATTCTGTTTGATAACCGCAAGCGCTCAGCAAGTTGGTTGGATCCTGGTTCAGCACCTAAACAATGCCCTAAACGAAAACTTACCCCCAGGGACCGGACAACCCCGCTTAAGGGTTAAGCCTTTCGACAGGGTAACCCGTACATGGGGTAACACATATCGCAGTGTTACCCCTTGTTCGAGTTACATGCCTAAAACCCAGCGAAATGGTTAACCCCTTTATTATGGTAACCACGTGAAGGGGTTAACCCCTTCAATGACTTAAGCCTTTGAAGAGGTTACCTTCAAGAAAAGCTTTTATTCGGGTTACCCTGAATTACCTAATAAACTTGAGCTGCAAGTATGTGAGTGGATACTTGCAACCCAACGGCGCCTCATTGCCTTTCTGATTTTATTTAGTTATTACGAATTTGACAACAAGTGACGACGACGATAAGCGAGCTAATACAAGCGAGCGATGATGATGTACCATTTCAAGAATATAGTCAGCCGCTTTTTACAGAAAATCAAGATGAATTCCCGAGTTCGATTACTAGCACAGGCGACATTGATGGTGGATAATTAATCGTTAAGAATGAATAGGATAAAACTGAGTAGGTATAATTATCACATTTGGTTCGATGCAAACTATATGGCAGTTGTGAAGAAAAGCGCCGCCCCCCGATACGACGTCGTGCAACATGCGGCGCAGTTCCAAATTTTAGGTGTCTACCTAAAATTGGCCATATGGCCCACGCAACGGGCCTTCTCGATACTTAGCACCCTCGCAGCGGACTTCACAGTTTGTAAGTAGCTGTACCTACTGTAGTTAAATCAACCATTAATCATATTAGCAATTTTTTGTCGTTAGGTTTGGCTGTCGATGATGATCACCGACAACTGGACCTGGCAAATAGGGCTTTCATCCCGGGAGTCTCAGTCTCGAAAATTTCGAGAGCCTCGACGATTTTTTGGTATTTTCGAGACTCAAGACTAATAGATTTAGGTCTCAGAAATAACGACACTTTTGAGACTTAAGTCTTATAGTCATGTTTAACATATAATTATTAAATCATCTATTAAACCAACAGTGTATCATCATCATATCATTTCAGCCGAAAGACCTCCACTGCTGGACATAGGCCTCCCCCAAGCACCGCCACTTCGACCTATTCTGTGCTTCTCGCATCCAACGTATTCCTGCGGCCTTCACCAGGTCATCGGTCCATCTTGTGGGAGGCCTTCCAACGCTCGCTCCGTCTTCCAGTACGCGGCTGCCACTCCAGAACCTTCCGACCCCATCGGCCATCCGTTCTGCAAGCAATGTGCCTTGCTCACTGCCACTTATGTTTGGCAATTCTTCGGGCTATGTCGGTTACCTTGGTTTTCTTACGGATCTCTTCATTTATGATTCGATCGCGTAGGGAAACTAGCTCCAAGCATAGCCCTCTCCATTGCTCGTTGGGTGACTTTGAGCCTTCTTATGAGGCCCATTGTGAGCGACCACTACTCAGTGCCATATGTCTTCACTGGCAACACACACTGGTCAAAGACTTTTGCCTTGAGACACTGCGGTAACTGGGACGAGAAGGTATTGCGTAGCTTCCCGAACGCTGCCCAGCCGAGTCGGATTCGACGATTGACCTCTTTCTCGAAGTTGGACCTACCTAACTGGACAGTCGTGTCCTAGGTACACGTATTCTTCCACAACTTCGAGTGTAGCGCCTCCGATCTTCATTGGAGTAGATATCACACGAGCATTGGACATGACCTTTGTCTTGTCCATGTTCATCCTAAGATCATCTTTGGGAAGCTCTACTGAGGTCATCAAGCATTGTACTGAGGTCCTCCATAGTTTCAGCCATGACTACTATATCGTCGGCAAATCGAATGTGAGTGATGTACTCGCCATTGATGTTGATGCCAGCCCCTTTCCAGTCCAGAACCTTGAAGACATCCTCCAGGGCAGCGGTGAACAGTTTCGGAGAGATGCTGTCTCCCTGTCTCACCGCTCGCTGCAGAAGGACAGGTTTCGAGGCTTTGTCCTGCAGCCGAACTGACATAGTGGCGTTTTCATATAAACACTTCAGCACCTTGATGTACCGATTGTCAATCTGGCACCGTTGAAGAGACTGCAGTACAGCCCAGGTCTTGATCGAATCGAAGGCTTTTTCGTAGTCCACAAACGCTAAACAAAGAGGCAGGTTATACTCTTCGGTCTTCTGTATAACCTGCCGCAGCGTATTTATGTGGTCTACGGTGCTAAAGCCTTTACGGAATCCGGCTTGTTCGGGAGGCTGGAAGTCGTCAAACCTGCGCGCGAGACGATTCGTGATGACTCTTGAAAACAGCTTGTAGACATGGCTCAGAAGTGAGATGGGCCTATAATTCTTAAGCAGGGTATTGTCACCCTTCTTAAAGGAAAGTACCACCACACCTCTGTTCCATGCTTGTGGCGTTTTGCCCTCGAGTATGACGAAACAAACAGCTTCTGAAGGGCCTTTAGAACGGGTTTTCCGCCAGCCTTCAGGAGTTCGATCGTAATTCCGTCATCACCCAGCGCCTTGTTGTTATTAAGCTACTTCAGAGCCATCCTAATCTCGTAGAAGCTGACGTACGGGATGTCTTCGGTGTAGTGTCGGGTCAATCTAGCTCTCGGGTCGTTAGCTAGATTCGTAACGCGGTTTCTGGTGGACGTGTATAACCGTCCATAGAACTTCTCGATCTCTCTTAACAGCTCAGGTTTTGCGGAAACGACTCTGCCATCGTCGGTCTTCAGTTTCGCAAGATGACTCTGCCCAATAGACAGATCTCTTGCAAAGATTTTGTAGCCCTTGTTCCGCTCTATCGCGTCTTTAGTACGTTCCGTATTAAAGCGGTGAAGGTTGCTTTTCAAGGACTCAAAGATCTGTCTATTGAGCTGCCGGTAATCGAGTGCAGCGTCTGAAGACTGCAGGATCACTTCGCGCCTCTGTTCCACGAGCTGTAATGTTGGATCTGAGAGTTTCTTTTTTTCTATTAGTACGGCGAGTCTTGAAGAACTTAGACCCGACCGGATGGACAGTTTCTACAAACTCATCGTTATAATCATCTACGAAGCTCCCTAAGCACTCAAAACGATTCTGTAATTCGAGCTGAAAGCTCTCGGGGTTTTGAAGTTAGATTGGTGCTGGACGGAGCGTTGACTTCATCAGCCGAGATCTTTCCAGCTTGATATTGATATCCAAGTTACCTCTTACCATGCGATGATCACTCGCGGGTTTTACCGCGTTGATCTCAGAAACATCATTGAATGTTTGCTTCCTCGGCGACATAATGAAGTTAATCTCATTTTTAGTTGCACCCTCAGGGCTTTGCCAGGTCCACTTTCTGTATTCACGCTTTTTGAAGAAGGAGTTCATCTACTTCTCCCTAAAACTGGCCAGTAAATGACTCCGGTGATTCCGACGTACAACTCCAAATTGCTCCACCCGCAGCTCATTGTCGTCTCGTTTGCCTAGTTTCGCGTTGAAGTCCCTCATGACAACGGTGAAGTGAGCTTTGGAACCATGCATGGCTCTAAAACTATCCTAATAAATAGTCTCCACCTCATCGTCGGGGCGTGACGAGGTCAGCTAATACCTTGCGGATATTCTGAGTATAAGGAACGCCAGCTTGGTCGACACACTCGATTTTTACGACGTTGCTCACAAGGGATTTATAGACAACTAGCTTTTGCCAGCGGCTTCGCCCGCGTGGAGGTCGGAAATTATCCCGCGGGAACTTACTACCGGGATAAAAAGTACCCTATATGTTAATCTAGTGTACCAAATTTCATCTAAATCGGGTCAGTAGTTTTTGCGTGAAAGAGGAACAAACATCCACACATCCATACATACAAACTTTCGCGTTTATAATATTAGTAGGATAGGATAAACCCAACACTACCCTAGGACGCCCTCCCGCAAATAGAGCAGGTTTCCGGAATTTAGGATTATCGAGTCCTCCCCCTGACTTCGGACCCATTACCCTATATAATATAATAATAACCCTACTATACCCCATCGTAACCGGGTCAATTCTTCCTCGAGTTCGGCGATCTTCTCGTCGGTCTGGAGTGTGCGCGTGTTGTATGTTGCTAGGTCCAGTTATCAGTGATTGTAGTAGCTGGATCTCTTCCGGGGATTGTTAGCACCCCTTGCTTCACCGTGGCCTTGACCGCTACCATAGCCAAGGGTAGGTGGGCCGCCGGGCACTAGGGGCCGTTTTTTGTTTGTGCTTGTCATTATTGGGGGGGGGGGGAGGTTTTGCCATAATCGCCACGTTTGGCGAGCGGGTTGGCGATCGCAGTATCGTATTAATTAAATGCATAGAGAAAGCTGCTGTCCATTCTCTAGTTAGTCCCTTAGCCGCCTCTTTCGACACCCACGGGAATAAATAGGATATTGCTATTCTTTACGTCCTGCACCACACGGTACTACGTGCGGCACCACACGGTGCAAACCACCTCACGGTTTTCACAGGAATTGTAACTACTTAAATTCTTTGCTATATTATAATAGGGAATAACTTCAACACACACTTAAACGAAAACAATGCTAAATTGCTTTTAATAACTTTCGTAGTTCCGTCAGCGTTCTGTCAGTTCCGAATTAAATGAGGAATTGAGAATAAACAATATAGACACGAAAAAAGAAATATTACAATGTTTAGCATGTGCAACAAGCAAAATTGAACTGTACGATCATATGAATAATAATAATTATTCCATGTTTATAAGTTGCTCGGTACATGCAACAGTGGCGCCGCCGCGCGCGCCGGGCGGTAAGATGTCACGTGCGGTCGTGGTTATACAATTTTCAAACTAATGCCAATTACAGAGAGTCCATACCTATTAATGTCTTGAGTTGGAATGGCTTACCCTGTGTTACAGTGTTACAGGGTATTGAAAGGGTAACCTTTTCGCAAGGTGTTACATGCACCCGTTCGAGGGTGTAACACGAAGCAAAGGGTTTCTTTTTTTAGCGCTTAAAAAAACCCCTTCAAAAACCCTTTCAACGAGTATCCGGCCGGTCCCTGCTTACCCCTAGAAAAGTGATGGTCACTGTTTGGTGGTCTAGCGCCGGTGTGATTCATCACAGCTTCTTACCAAACGGGGTGAGCATTACTGCAGATGTGTACTGTGAAGAACTGAACTCAATGATGGAGAAACTGGCACATCTCCAACCAGCATTGGTCAATCGCTCGTCTCCGCTGCTCCTGCACGACAACGCGCGACCTCATACTGCACAGCAGACGGTCTCCAAGTTGCAAGAACTGGGGTTGGAAGCTCTCCGTCATCCGCCTTACTCACCAGACTTTGCGCCTACAGACTACTACTTTTTCCAGAATTTGGATAACTTCTTGGCGGGAAAAAAAATCAATATCCGAGAGGCAGTACAAAATGCCTGTGAAGAATTTGTTGCCTCCTGTCCAGCTGATTTTTTTAAGAAGGGCATCAATAAAGTGCCACTGCGTTGGCAAAGATGCATTGATTGCATGGGTGATTATTTCGATTAATACAAATAAAAAATACATGAAAAAAAATCATTTAATTTTTTTCATACAAAACGGCAATTTCATAGGTAACCTATTATTATGTATTTAGAATGTCCACACTATTCCAACCCCGTCCCTCTCCCGATATTATAGCAAAAAATTGCAAAACTTAAATAATAAAAATTTTAAGAATTACAGTAATTTTATCGATATCGATTATCGACTTTTTGTTCCCCGTAACATGTATGAGAAATAAATTGCTTTTCGTGTGTGTGAGTGCACGTCAAGTACAGTGTTTGCGTTAGTGTGACAATCAATAGCAAGGTCGCGATCTAAGTGTGTGTAATTTATTAGTGTGCGTAATTCGCGTACGTTCAGGACCTTTGCTTGTAGTGGAGTTAAAGAGTGGGAGACAAGCGGCGACACGCGTTCTAATACAAATCAGGAACTATTTCCTTTCTAACCTCTTTATCTGTTCTGTGGTCGTGGTCGTGGTGCTATACTTGACATTCGATTACTCAAGGAGTGACTAGACAATTCGTGTCATACATATTATGTTTTTTTTACATAAGTACTTCCTACTATATCGACGATGAAGAGTCAATAAATAATAACTGCAAAAACGCAACTTTACAGGAGGCGAAAAAAACGTTTCAAGTCCGTTTAATTATTTTTTTAGTATATTTGATTTTTTAAATGTTTTATGTAAACTGACTACAATATTATGCAATCAATGATTTTATTAAAACATTACTGGTTTTTATATAAATTGCAGATATAAGGTATTGTTTCGTTGAATGAAATAAAATGTTGAAATTATAAGATATTAGGTATTGCTAGTGCAGATAGAAGAATTTGTTTCTAAATTTACACAAAAACTTTTTCAAATGAAATGATGATAGGTGCACTTATGTGAGAAAAGTGGGCTATAACTAGAAAATTATGTTGTAGATAGATAAGAATATAAATAATAATGATAATGATGTAGAAATAAAAGACAAATATTTGGTAAAATCACTTTAATAATCAGTAATTTACGTAACACAAAGTAAATTTACATTAATTAACGAAATCACAGAATCAAGAGCCTATAATAACTAGAAGTGCTTTTAAAAATTAACATTAAACATTAAAAAAATATTAAAGACAATAATTATCTTTGATTGCTTAGACAATACCACAAAATAATGTTTTTTTGTTTCTATTCCTTACTCTCTAAAATTTGGCAAGTAAAGGAGATCAAAATAATAAGTAAACCTAAATTGCAGTAGACATTGCGTTATGAATACCTATTTAAAATTAAAAATGGCACGTTTTTATAATATTGGTCAAGATATTATTTATTCAAATGGCAAGGAATCGTAATATGGATGACAATCAATAGGAAGAACTGTTTTTAATTGTTGTAGATGGTTAAACTTTGTAGCTTTAATTGGTATTCTATTGGAATGTAATTGATTATAGATAATTTCGTTTGTAATTATTTTTGGCCTTTGTGGCAATGGCATCCAGTCTTGATCAAAATTAAGTTTAATTTCAATTGTCATTTTTTCATATTTTATAGCCCTAATATCAACCACGTGTGGATCTCCAACCTTACGACCTGGTCTAATACTTTTGTATACCAAATTTTCTACGGCAGCGTAATCTTTTACAAATTTGTGATCAATTTGTATACACTCGTAAGGATTTGACGCCCGTGCACGCTTTGATAAAGTGACATAGTCACTAGGTAAATGAATTTCATTGTTTTTAATTTGGCGTTCAATAGCACTGTGTACCGAATCACACTCCATTTGAGTGTGGCCCGGTTCCAAAAATTTTTGTATTATAGTTATATTATGTTTATTGCTTAAGTACAGAAGTGCGTTTGATAGTATAGCATTACGGTTTTGGTATGTGCAACCATCTGAAAATATTATAATAGGCAATTTTAAGTTTACGCAATGTTTTTCTAAGTAGTTAATTATAAAGGATACAAAAGTATTAGAGGTCAGATCAGCTGCTGTCTCGTCAAACCAATAACATGTACAGTGTTTATTTACCACATTATACATGGTGAAGTTATGTACAGTTAGTTTTGTTTTGAAATATAATGAGCTTGCATTTAGGAATGGACAAACCTTGACAGCTTCAAGATCCATTGTCAGTAATATTAATCCACCTAAAGCAGCTTTCTTTTTGTCATCTTCTTTTTCTTTTCGTGCTCTATCCTTTTTAATTAGATGAATTTGATAATCAGCTTCGTTCAAATTACCTACTTTGTGACTAGAACAAACATCGCACATATCTTTTTTAAGAGTGTAAAGTGAAAAATTATTTTTATGAAAATATTTTTCAAAACTATATCTTGAGACTTGTGCCAGTTGATTTTCAGTACAGTAATTTTTGAACGCCTTAAATAAATCAGTAAGAGACCGGTAAATCGGCTCCAAGAATAATTTTGTTGTATCTTTTCGTGCATAATGAGATGGTAGCTTTGGTAGGTTATCAAAAAATGAAACCAATGCCATCATTTTATCATTTTCTGGATTTGGTTGTGGACAACGGCGCAATGACTTATTCATTTCTTGATTTGGAGTCATTCCAAACTCACCAGCTTTCGTCCACGAGTACACCGTAAACGATCCCAAGGAAAGCGAGTTTAAAAACATTAATTTACATACTTGCACTTTTTTAGATCCGTCACATGTTATAGGTAAATAATAAATTGCAGATTCTGTGCGTCTGGAGTTGCCATTCTTATTCGTCTTTCTTGCCGTATCAGTTCGTTGTACCAGAGACTTTACGTAAATTTTGCGCTGATCCCAGTTTAATTGTTTCCAAAAATATGTATGAATTTCTTGTCTACATTCTTCGCTTATCTCATTACATCCTCTTAATTTACTTTTTTTACAATATTCAGACTTACATCTCTCTCCCAATCTCCTAGCATTCCTTAACGTATCCTGTTTAAACTTTCCGTTTGCGGGTCTAGAATATCCCAAAAAATCCTCACCTTTCATTCTACGTATTTTTGCCAGATTTCTTTTCCAATGCTTAGGTTCAGCTATGTGCCGCCGCTTTCGACATTGGTTCATGTTACCAAATTCTATTTCAGATTCTGATGAATTATCACGGGCATGGTTTGGAGGGTGGTAATCATTCTCTCTACTCGCATCTGTTTCAACTAAATTATCTGTATCATCAACTGTAAAGCTTAACAAAATCGAAGGACTATCACGATCACTCATGGCAACATAATTCTGATCTGTTAACATAGGATCAGACTGAACCTTTCTAAGGCTTTTAATTGTATTACTATCTTTTGTGAGATCCGAAAGCGACCAGGATCTGACAAGGCTGTACGAGCGAACGCACGGCAAATTTGAAATACAATTAATCAAATTTATGTCATAATCAGTAGCCTGAAGGTAATTTGACTCCAGCACACGCGACACTTCGATATCCAGGTCACGGTGGCTAGGTTTGAGAGTATTAGATGTAGAAGCTGTAGGCTCTAGATCACTTAACTGTTTTAAACTTGACAGGTTATCTTCGTGGTCAAGGTAACTGGGGCCAGGATCATTAGAAATGTTTTTATTGTGCATCTGACTATCCAAACTCAGCAAGCTGCAGTCTGACCGATCAGAATTATAATGCTCGGGGAGCTAAAACAATAATAACAGAAAGTACTTAATATCACGCCTTTTAAAATTTTAGAACATGTTGTAACGAATTAATGGAACATTATGTGATCGCCCCTATCTGACCCTAAGAGCTGTTGTTTAAGAGTATAAAAATAAGCAAAGAAAATTTGAAACTAAACCCTATCTGTCTGACCAGTATTGAAATAAAAGGAGAACTTACAAGCTGATGATTGTTTCCAAAAATATCTTCGTATTCCTGTTCTGTGGGGTGTCTCAAATTGGTAACACTTGTATTATTGAGATTTTCCAAAATCTTTCTTCCCCGCAAGCCTTGATACAAACGGTTACTTCGTGACATTGTCCTAAAAAATGTTTAATTAAATTATTTTTAAGTGGTAACTCCATATTTTTTAATTATTTGCTACACACTTTGAAACAATAACATCTAACTGCATTAAAGTGCCATTTTAATAATAAATTATCACTTTACTTACCTATTAAAGTCTGTAAAAGCCGTATGTTTCGAATTTACACTAAAAAAATTTGTTTATCCTCCAAAAACCACATTAATAAAAACTTTTAACCAACTTCACTTCTTCTGTTAAACACAAAAACAAACGAAATGAACGATTGGTGGCGGTGTCGTCGCTGTCATGTCGTGTTTTGTATACCCCTCTCTTTCTCTCTCTTTGCTAACGGACCGGCAACGCATCGACAGGTTGCTACCTGTCAGCTCAGTACACTTGGTACAACAATCACAAGCGGATGCGTCTTTGCGTAGATAGTATCTATTGCCATCGTAAATGACGTAACACCACTTAGTATATATTGCAATAATTGTTTATCTTGCAAAATTAATAAGAAACAGACCTAAGATCTTTGTCAGCATGTGCATTACTCTATTCTACAATAAATAATGCAATAAAACAAAAATGGCCAAAATGTTAGATATTATATATTGACTCTTCATCGTCGATATGTAATATTAATTATGATAATTGAAATGCCACGTGAAATCACGATCAACGTGTGTAATCGTACTAAAGTATCAAGTTAGGTAATCTATCAGCTCAATAGATAATGTACCTGCTATCTGTCACATCCATAAATATTATTGTTCTTACTAAGACACGTGGGACAAAAGGGAAACTGAAACGTTTCATCATTTCATATTTCCAGAAAACAGAGATTGATCTGTAGATAGCGATCGTACAATCTATGCTAAGGTTAATACTTTTTTAATGATTGTGAACAGCGCCATCTATGATATTAGTACAAACACAGTCAACGGCTGTCTTATGTCTGAATGTTGCTCACGCGCATCAGTTCGTCGTATTCTACATCAATTTCTACTCAGTAATTTTATAAAGTTACACCAGATGACGCTACTAGTACTTTTCAGAGTACGAAAATATTTTTGTTTCTTCTCTAATTTTATCTATTTAAGGTGGATGGATGATTATCTCAGATGCCATTTTGTCGCTAGATGGCGCTAGATCCACAATTTGGAACATTTTCAATTTTTACGCCTAACTTAGAAATCTTTAATAGATAACTTTATTATATGCGAAACCTAGGGCATTAACTTGATTTTTTTAGATAGTCACTGTGCTTGTTAACTGGTCTCATACAAAGATTTGTACATTCTAAAGATTTAGCCGCTTGACTTTACTCTTTACACACACATGCAAAGTAAATAGTAGTAACTTTCGACACCACTAGATGTCGTTTTATTCAAACAGTTTATAATGAAATTAATATAGGTACACTGTCCCTATAAGTTGTAGTAATGTGACTGAACCTAAATTGTAATGTGTAAATAGTCATCATCTCAGCCGCAAGACGTCCACTGCTGGATATAGGCCTCCCTCTATTTGGGGGGCTTTGCCATAATCACTACGCTTGGCAAGCGGGTCGGCGATCGCAGTATGATGGTAAAATGCATAGAGAACGCTGCTGCCCATTCTCTAGTAAATCCCTTAGTCGCCTTTTACGACACCCACGGGAAGAAATGTAAGGAAGAAGAAGGAATGGAAGTGTAAATAGTGACGTGTACTAAATAAATAAATAAAAGACTATTTATTACATTGTAAAGCTTTTTATTGTACCTTACTAATAAATTAATAATATTTATTTAGTAAAAAGGGGTTAATATTTTCATAAAAATAATCGTTTTATTTACTCTCACTACATTTACTTAGATAGTTTCCGTTTGGATTCAAACCATCGAGTCATACCACCATACAAAGATAACATACTTTTTTAAATATTTTGATATTTACAATTATGATTTTGAATTTAGTATTAGAAAGAATTATGTATGTAGATTACAATATAAATAACATCATACGTAAGTATATATAACGGCACATGTATCTTACACAACAACACAAAGTGGTTGCTAGCTAACCATAACATTTATTTATGTTTCAAGAATACCTACTTATGATACAATTTTGAACTGCAATAAATATTCTTTTACAATTGAATTGTTAGGCTGGTACCTAAATACATGAGTGAAACTTATCTACACAGAAAAATCTTATGAACTAACAAAATAACACAAACTATACATCGCTATGTGCAAAAATAGCTTATTAATTATTCTATAATGTTCCCACTGCTGAGACTCAGGCCTCCTCTGAACTGTGGTGATGAAATAATTTACACAAAGCAAAGTGCCGGCTTGGATTCGAACCATCGACTCGTACCACCATACAAAGATACTTATAAATATTATAATAAAATATCTTCTTTTCTACGCGCTACTTTTTGCAGTCGCCGCCGCCGCCGCGCCGTATCAGTCTTCTGCTTGTCACTTTTTACTTCCATTTATATAATTTCCGTGCGATCTGAATCAAATGCTGGAAGACGCAGTTTTCGCTGCAACAAATGAATTTACAGTTTTGTTAGACTATTCTTACTGAACCCACACCTCAGAGACCTGCGGAATAAGTTAGGAAATGAGTAAGACTTATATTTTTATACCTTTTAATTCCTTGATGTCTAGACATTTAGCATTTTTCTCAACTCTTCTCAAAATAATTTCCGGCAGTACACATGTTTTAAAAAATGTTACCAACTTCGGCATCATAGCGTTGATAACTTCCTCATCCCGGTTAACTTTTATGACAGTCAATGGTTGGGTGACAGATATAAAGCAAATGAAGTAACATTTATTCATTTTGGTAATTCGCAATTGACCCTGGACCTAGAATCAAAATAATAATAGCTGTTAAAAAGAAACAATCAAAGAAATACATTATTTTTATACATACATACCAAGAAATAATGATATTTGTTACACTGAACATTGTGTAAAATATGTTGTACTTTGGTATTGTCAAACAAAAACTTCATCACTACAAACAAGCAAAAGCGTACTAATGTAATGAACACAAAAATATGGTATCAAGTTGGGACTTACCATTCCAGATGAAGAATCAAAGTTGTGACCATATGACCTTCTTCAAGTCAACAATACGGTACCCTACCAAACCTGAGAAGTTGTCACTTGATGTTCTTTCCACAGTTAGTTGATAAGCTTCAGTCTCTGAATCGGGTTGTGGCCAATCAAAATCAACAGTCTCTACTTGCTCTGTAACAGATTCAACTTATTGAAGCTAGAGCTGCAGGCTATGGCTTCGTATCGAATTTCTGGTATACCACGCGAATAGGTTTAGGGCGTATCTTCAGCTGTCGAATGGTTGGACAGCTGATGATGATCTTGAGTTGAATGTGGACTGAAATAAAAGATAAATAAATGAAATAGGTACAGTTAAAAGTACACAGATAAGACACAACACGAACCAACGAGTATCAAATAACCTCCACTCACGTAAATCTGATTCGAAATCTTATGGGAATCTAATTTACTCACTATAGATCACTAAAAGAACTTCCATGATGTCTTTTGAATACTGCTTGCACTTTTTTCCGTGATTTTCGCGGTCCTGAATACACATGTCGTATACATTTATGCAAGTTTATTAGTCGGGTTTATCTTAGGCAGTTCAGTTGCAATTCAATCTGTAATCAAAAAGAATAATTACAAACAACAGCAAATGTATCTTATTTATGAAATGTTTCAAGAAACAGAAATAACACCACCACCAAGCTGTTGTTTTCAGAGAGAATATTTGAAATTTGTAGTATGTCATGTGACGACAATCAACGAGTGTTGCTAACGTTTGATTTTGTATTTCATCTTCTAAATCTTACACTTTTGTAAAGTTTTAAGGGTAATTAATTACCATTATAATAATACTCTATATCACCTTGAAAATCATTCATTGCACATAAAAATAACACTTACCGTCAATAAAACACAAAAACACTTCACTTTTCAATAAAAACCAGGGCTTTGAATAACGTTAAAAATTTGGTATCGTTACTTTCATCGGACGAAGATAACGTTATTAGTAGAGGTCACGTAATGCTTGGTAACGATACTTGGCATACGTTTTACCGGTAACTGAGTACCGTTATTTTTTTATTTATTTTCTTTCATCTCTTTCTTTCGTCTACATTATTGAAGTTGCATTTGCACCGTTTGATTGGCGATGTTGCCGTAGAGCGCCGCCGCCCATGGCGTTCCGCTTAGGTTGCGCAGGTTGACAACAACGCATTAAGTAACGATGTGATAAGAGAACGGTGTGGTGTAAAAGAAGATGTAGTGACAAAAATTGAAAAAAGTATGCTTAGATGGTTTGGTCATGTTGAGAGGATGAATGAAGGTCGGCTCACAAAAGGTATTTACAAGGCAGATGTGAGTGGAAACACCGGGAGGGGACGCCCTAGGAGGACATAATAGGGACCTTATTGGTGATGTTCTTCAGAAAGGTCAGGTGCGTAGTACTCGCAACCGGCGTGTGTGTATGACCAATTTTATGAACCTAAACGAGGCAAAAGAAGTGTGTAGAGATCGTAGCAGGTGGCGTTCCGTGGTTTCTGCCTACCCCCATGGGAAAAAGGCGTGATTCTATGTATGTATGTATGTAAAAGTATCGATACTAGTAACGTTAATTGGTAACGTTATTTTATAGATTCGATACCAAAGCATCGTTACCCGTTTTACCGTTAAAATATTAACTTTATGAAAATAACGTTACTTAACGATACTTATAGTGTGAATTTGGTAACGTTAACAAGCCCTGATAAAAACTGTTTCACGGATGGCACTCATTTGAATGGTTCTCAGTAGTAGGTAGCACAGTTTTGTTAAGTAATAATAAACATGGTAAATATCCCGTTTTAAGTTCTAATGATACTGGTGTTTATTGTTTCGTGTGGATTTCATGACAAAGTCTCTTCCGAGCCCCTTTTCTTTAATAAAAAAAACCTCGTCGTAAAGTTTAGTTGCTAAATTGGTGTCCAGATTCTTAAATATTATACCAAAATGTTAAATTTTGCGTTGAAGTTTTAGTAACACCCACCACATTTGTTTACCATTTATTTTATTGAAATTTCAATGCGTACTATTTTTATTTTTGAATTCTTAGCAAAGTACGATCTTTTAAAATGTATGGTACGATCTTCTAAAAAATAAAGTTGGCAACCCTGCTTGACGCATTTTGTGTGTGCTAATAATACTAGTAAAATAAGGAATTATGAAAAATCAAAGTGGTTTGTCTGTGTATTCACTAATCTTGCTGGTTTCACATGAATGAAATATGATTCAATCAATAGATGTACGTAGTACCTACGTTTCACCATTGTGTAGGTAGCTTCGCTGATCGCCTGATTTAGTCATAACTTACTTATACATCAATTTCTATTCTCTGATTTTATTCAACCCAAACCAATGGATTAGTACCTAAGCGTATCAGAATGTTATCAGTACCTACTTACATACATTAAAAAGATTTTTAAATCTGGAAAGTCGTGTACTAGTAACTACTTACTACATATTTAAACTAGATAATACAATAATTACATTAGTATTGTATCTGTGTGAACCAAGGGCAGATCGCATAGATATTTTTTTCACTTTATGTAAAGCATTCTTTCTCATTCCATAATAAAAAACATTTTATCAATCATAAAATGTTAACTGCGCGGGCAAACCCGCGCGCCCGGCGCTAACTTGCTAGAAACACAATATTCTGGAAACGATTCGCAAGTTTTCAAGACTCAAGCAATCACGCTTTGACGGTATGGCAACAACGCGGGGTGCGAGCGCTGCTAAGCTTGAATGGCAACGTCGCATTATCGAATTTAAAAGATAAATTCTTTTAAAACGTTCGAATATCGAACAGCGCCATCTATTATGAATGTTTACTAATCGTAAACTCGTAACACAACAGCAACCAACTTTCTCGGTGGTTCTATAAATTTCCGTCAGATGGCGCGATTCAGGTCACTCACACATGTAAAGATTTTTCGTTTTTTATTCGGTCTAATTCTCCTAGAAATACTGTTTTTTTTATAAAATTTGGGCCATACGCGAACATAATACATTATAAAGTCTCATTATACTTGCTTTTATTCTGCAGAAACTGTTTATTTACCGAGATTTCCACACCTGAAAAATGTATGGCGAGGGCTATCTAGGCATTCACCTTAATCAATCACAAAAGTTTTTCAATTCCAAGCTATTATCAAATTAAATTCATATATTAATTTAACACCTTGTATGGTATAAACATGCATCAGTTATTTTACCTCAGTAAATATGAAGCCCCAGGACTCTACAAATAAACCGATAAGTTTGATAAGCACTCCTCGTGTAATTTAATTCTATTACTTCAAACAAATCTTATCAATCACGCTGAGCTCAGTTTGATGCCGTACGTAGGCATCGTTCATCCTTTGAACGTTACTGTCCTGTGAATGAGTTTAATTATTTTTTTCGGAATACCCTCAGTGTAACTCGATAAATCTAGTGACACTATTGGTGTATTAATCATACGTGGTTGAAATTTCGCAAATAAAGCAAATGTGGAGATGGCACACAATGTATTTTGCTAGAAATTATCGAACTAGTGTTGTGATAACTGTGAAGCTATGTCTTGGAGGGGAATATCTGGCCCTTCCACACCGATGGCCGAGCGCCGGCCGCTCATGCTGGCCCTGCGAGTGCCCAGGAGTTACGGCAGCCTCTTTCCATATTACAAGTTTGTGAAAGATACTGCTGCTGAGACAATTCAAAGCGAGGTATTTCTCCATAATGTAATTATTGTAAAATATGTTACAGTTTCCTATTACAAAAATTTAGTTTGAAATAAATTATTAAAGGTTGACTCTAACTTGATTAAATTCTGATCTGTAATCAAAGATTGTGAAATGAAATTAATGATATTATATTATTTGTTGTTATTTTGTATGTGTATACTGATTTCTTTTATTGTGTATGCAGTATACAGTGGTGGGTTGTCAGTTGTCGTTTCTTCTCCGTACTTTTGACCTTGCTTCTGCGGCTCCTCCTTAGTCTAATAACTGGGTCACGATCCTTTGCAATATTAATATTGGTTTTGTTCAATGAAGCATATTCTACTTTATTTGTTAGTTAGTTGCTAGTTATCATGTAAACAAGCAATACTTACCTGACAAGTGTCAATCAAACCATCTTTGAATATCTCGTGTTTTGGTAGTTCTTGGATGAATGACCGACGCAGGTACCTGTTATCTACAAGCTACAGACACAGAGGTCCTAACAGGAATGATAAATAGAAAACTGTCCACTCCTCTATCTCTGGTACCACACATATAATATCTAGGGGTTCACATTGAGACTAGGCTAAGTTGGCAACCTCATATTGAAGTCCTGTCATCGCGGATCAGGAAACTTAATTGAAAAAAATATTATTATGATCACAAGAACATCATAGAGATACGATTTGCCCACCCAATTCGAAACACCCTAAATATAGAATATAAATAATAGTTTAAAAAAACTAAAAAACACGCTTCCATTGAAAACCAAACTAAAAAGTACAAAATAATGGAAAAAAGCGTGGGGTGCCTGATATTAATAAAAAAAATACCTTAAAAAGCACCCCACGTTTTTTTTTCATTATTTTGTACTTTTTAGTTTGGTTTTTTTATTTATTATTTATTTTCTATTTTTAGGGTGTTTCGAATTTTGAGACGTATGACAGCGTAGTTTGTGACGTATGTCAGCGTAGTTTTCGAAAACAGTTTTTTTTGCTGTCCTGGTAACCCTGGCAAGGATAATTGCATAAATTAGTTTGTGACGTATGTCAGCGTAGTTTTCGAAGACAGTTTTTTTGCTGTCCTGGTAACCCTGGCAAGGATAATGGCACAAATTTATGAAATTATTGCATGGTCATCGGTCCTTGACAGGTGTGCACAGTTTGAATGAAATCTGGTCGTTTAAAGTGGGTCAAAATCGCGCTATAAGGAGTCGGTTACAAACAAACATACAAACATACAAGTGAAGCTAATATAAAGCGTGTAAAAACAAAACCCTCCTTTTGGCAGTCAGGAAATAAATCATAGCGCTCACTAACCGAACCACACTCATAATTTCATCACAAGTTAAAATGTTTACCGCCCAACGAAGTGGGCACGGGTCAGCTAGTAATTAATAGAATTCTGTACCTTTTACATTATCCGCAGTATTTAAGTATAATTTGCATAACGTATCTTGTGTCTGTATGCGTTGGATCTATCGGTGCCGTCGTACCGTTCGTTCCACACAGTTGGAAACCATCGTGCTAAAATCATCTGGCCCATTTCCACGACAGAACATCTCTCCATTATGATAAATGAAAACACGTGACAGGATGACTTTCCTATTATTTACGGTCTTTTCGCTTTCGACATGAGGAGGGGCTTGTGTCGGTGAATCAAGTTAAGCTATACCTTCTGCGGTTGGTCCGTGGATGGGTGACCATCTTTAGATACCAAGACCGTGACTCGGAGAGCAGTTAAGCTGTTGTTCCTCGCTGACATTGTGGATTTTTGGCAGTCGTTACGGTTCGTCAGAAGCGCGGAAGTCTGACAACCCGTCTCACCAATGGGTATTGTAATATCCAGTTACTGGGTTGTGGAAGTTATATAGGAAGTCGCTCCATGTAAAATACTGGTATTCAGCTGCATGTGGTTAGACTGGAAACCGAACCCAACATACTTGGGAAAGGTTAGGCAGACTATGATGGCATTCGGCAAAATTTTAATAATATCATTATGTTAGTTTAACAATAATGTCATTAAATTAATATAAAATATGTGCACTGTAAATTAGCTAGGTTGAGAATTTGAGCTGTTAGAGTCACCTATAAAAGATCGTCAACCTAAGCATCTAATAATTTTTGAAGGAATTTTAAAACTGCAACTATAAAAAGAAACTCGAGAAATGATCCCTTTTATAAAGTAAGTCATCACTTAAATACATACTTATCTTAAGTTGCAACTAAGTACCTAATATACAATCAGAGCCTTGTTTTGCGGTTGAATAATAAAGCTTAAGTTATAAATAGCTTACGTATATTTACCACAAATTCGTGGGTTAATCCCATCTATTTTTTAATTATTTCAAAGAAATGTATCGTTGTCACAAGTCCTTAAATTTGCCATGGGTAAAAACACGGAACTTATAAATACTTGGAATACGTACTAACCGTTCCAGTTTCCCCTCAAGTCAGCTCAAACCAGCTTACTCCTAAGCTGACGGGAATTAATTAGTGTAATTAGAACAAGCATTTTAACTGAACAGTCAATTAATTTTAAAATAAAATGGTAAACTTTGTTTACTTTCGAAAGTGGCAGCTTTGGTTTCAGCCTAAAATAGTAAGTACTTTTTAATTCCAATCCATCTATTCTTAAATTAAATAAATAGAGCTGAAGAGTTTGTTGGTTTGAACATCAAAAAGCTGGGGGAAAACATGCGTCACAGCTACGCAAAACGGCCCTCACTCAGCAAATGCTGCGACCCTATGCGAGACAGAGCCCCAGCGCTGGTTACGTTTACCACGCGAGTATATCTTACGACTTCCACACGAACGAAGTCGCATGTAGAGGCTAGTCTTTAATAAATTAAGGGCTGAATTTTCAATACCACGTATCTACTTATCTATTATGCGTGAAATAAAATTGACCTCTCACAGTTTTTGCATGGAAAATCTGTCAAAAATTCAAAATTATTACAAAGTGCTTATGCTTTCCCAGCATTTAGTACACCAACTGTTAATTTGTTCTGTTCAACATTGTAATTGTTTATCATTTTACGTGCTACCACTTAAGCTATCATCAAAGAGCTGTTAGTTTCTCTTTTCATGATATAATAATAATTATAATCAATTTGCCTAAGTGCTCGTTAATAAACGTCTGCCATGCCGTTGGCATGAATGTTTCCTATCATTTTTAGTGGCTTATGTTTTGTAGATCTTTCAATTTCGTGTTGCCAGGTTAAATTACTTGTTTCGCTAACAGGTACACATGGCTACATATCCAGCTATACATTTCCATTTTCAACAGACCTCGCATTGTATACGTTTTCCGTTAAATGAGAAGTCCGCCTATATTTGTCCGCTTTATTTGTCGCCGTGCGTACTACCAACTTAAATTGTCCGTAAATTCAAATCTCAACTGACATTCTTTGACAGTTGTATGAAATGGCTATAACATGGCAAATTGACGATGTGTGTCAATTTGATACAAGGCTACGCTTAAGATAGATTTTCTAAGGTATTGTGGTATTGACCCATGACTAAGAACCACAACGTTTTATGAAAAACAACCACCTGTCCTGCAAATTGCCAAAAAGGTAAAAAAAAATGAATTTTGCCAGCTAGCCTAGCACTTCCCCCTTATATAGTACCCATAGTTAGAAGGATTTTCTCTAAGCAGTGCTATTAATATTATTAAGGTGTTATCTACTAAGTATCTATCTTTATAGTACTAAGTTGCAAATCCCATTAGAACACATTTAATTATAAGTACTCAATTATCTTTTATTGGACCAATTAATGCTTATTACCGAGTCAACAATTAATTCAAAGCTTGCACTTCTGATAATACTTTCGATAAGTATTGGAAATATCTTCAAACAACTAAACTTTTATTTCTCTTGTTTGTAAAGAAATTATCTGAAACATTTTGTACTCAATTTATTCTGACATAAAAAAACCGGCCAAGTGCGAGTCGGACTCGCGCACCGAGGGTTCCGTACAAACCTGCAGGTATTCACGGTTTATGCATAAGGTTTGGGTTTTATGTTTATGAAATTAAATGTTAAAAAAAAAATATATATTTGAGTTGACTGAATGAAAGGTAAATTGTGGTTTACGAATGACGTATTAAAAAAAAAACTACTTACTAGATCTCGTTCAAACCAATTTTCGGTGGAAGTTTACATGGTAATGTACAACATATTTTTTTTTAGTTTTATCATTCCCTTATTTTAGAAGTTACGGGGGGGGGGGGGGGACACATTTTACCACTTTGAAAGTGTCTCTCGCGCAAACTATTCAGTTTAGAAAAAAATGATATTAGAAACCTCCATATCATTTTTGAAGACCTATCCATAGATACCCCACACGTATGGGTTTGATGAAAAATTTTTTTTTTAGTTTCAGTTCTATGTATGGGGAATCCCAAATATTATTGTTTTTTTTCTAATTTTGTGTTAAAATCGTAATGCGATGCACAGAATACATCTACTTACCAAGTTTCAACAGCATAGCTCTTATAGTTTCGGAAAAAAGTGGCTGTGACATACTCGGACAGACAGACAGACCGACAGACAGACAGACATGATGAATCTACAAGGGTTCCGTTTTTTGCCATTTGGCAACGGAACCCTAAAAAAGCTCTAGCAAAAGACGAATGGTGCCAAATAACCCCTCAAGTTACAAAAAGCCTTATTTAACGTCAAAGGGGGTAGGATAAAAATAACATTATCGAAGCTACTTAGCTAAGTAGATATCAATTTTCATGGACAGGAACAGCCTTATAAAAACGCAGGTTAATTTAGCATGGTGTTTCTAAGAAAACGTTGCATGGGATTTACTGTTATTTTTTTCTCATTTGCGAGGAGTCTTTACGTTTTCTTCTATTCTTATTTTGCGCAGGATAACGAACGTTTATACAGGGTGTCTAGTTAATAACATCGCTTAGGTGTTCGACGGAGCAATGTAAATAGCCCGAGAGCCTGACAACCACTCTTCGAATTAATCAGTAACAGGGTTGTGGAGGTCAGATAGCCAGTCGCTCCATGCAAAATATTGGTATTCAGCTGCATCCGGTTAGGCTAGAAACCGACACCGACATAGGTAGGAAAAGGCTAGGCAGATGATGAGGGCTCATAGGATAGGTCAAGCCCACTGAAACAAACAAATATATCTTTAGAAGATCATCAAGGTAGTCTAGGTCCAACATGCTAGCATGACGACCGTAGAAAGGGGTTTTGTCTACGGAAGAATAGACAAAGTTGCAGATTGTAGAAAGGTTAAAGACAGAATTAAAGATTGTAGAAAGATTTGTACCATTTTATTCTAGCGTAGCATGACAGTTCTACCTCTATTCTACTAAGAATAGACAAAGTTCTTTCTATGGTGGTCATGCTACGCGTGCTTAGATACATAGGTAGATTAGGTAGATTTATGTCTGGTTTCTCAATGCCTATCTAAATCTTATTTTGTTTAAATTTGTTTTTTATAATTATTGTAATATTTGCACTATCAGAAAATATTTTTCACTAGGTTGCATAATTTTTTGAAACGACAAAATTGCATTTTTTTTTTAGTATGGCGGCTTCCGCGTTGTTTGTAAAAAATATCCCACAGGAACGTTCTACGGGGATACAAAAAAATCCTATGCCTGCTTATAAACTATCTGTGTCCCAAATTTCATTCAAATCTGTTAAGCCGTTTTTGTGTAATTGAGTAACAAACGTCCAAACATAAGTACAAACTTTCGCTGTAAGATTTTGTCTAACGTTTTCTGATATTTTAGTAGGCCTTGACCTAAGCTACATTTATTATTATCCTCCCCACCCCGGTTTGTTCACTGAACACCCTGTTTTACTAACACTCGGTGGCGATCTTTTTATAGGTTCCTTATGTAGCTTGTGGCCGTTGCCTCTATTCGCAGTATACAAGTGTATTTATATAACTCGCCAGTTATCTTTGTTTGTTCATGGTTATTTTTACTTTAGAAGTTAAACATTTGGAGGTAACTCTATATTTGTTTCGATTTTCGTTTCCACGACGACCTGGCACAATTTCTAGGTCGTTCGGAGAATATAACGTTGAATTTACTTTTATTATGCAGCAGCAATTCAAAAATTTCACGTGCAACTATATTATATTTTACAGAAACCCGGTTGCTATTTCCTGTAATAGCAAAGCATATCAAGTCTCGATTCTATCAACCATTATCATAATGTTGGAGGCTTTTTATTTGACTTCTTCTTTAATCGGTCTCTCATTATTAATGATCATGGTTACTGAACCCCTCAAAGCAGACCAATCTGCCTCCATCAATCTCGTTCCAAACTTGCCGTCACCACATTCACCACCTGCTGAGTGCATCTCAACCGAAATTACAAACGTTCGAAGTCCGAGGCCCTTTCACGCTTGAGTACCACCCATACATGGACCAACCGCTACAAACGTATCTTAACCAGCACGCGTAGCATGACCACCGTAGAAATGGGTTTTGTCTATTCTTGGTAGAATAGAGATAGAATTGTCATGCTACGCCCGCATAAAACGGTACAAATCTTTCTACAATCTTTAATTCTGTCTTTAATCTTTCTACAATCTGTAATTTTGTGTATTCTTCCGTCGACAAAACCCATTTCTACGGTGGTCATGCTACGCGTGCTGATCGATGGAATCGTGCTTGAGGGCGTAGCTTCTTTTATTTTGTCGGTCGGTCGGTCACCAAAACTATCGTGTTGACGACCGGCCACGTATTCTTTCTGGGATTGCCAGCAATGACCAGCTTTTTAAGGCTGCTTTCCCTTCGCGTTACGTGGCCGAAATAGGTCAAAATATGCTATATATGACTGTCAACTTGAAATGAATTTCACTAGGATTCATTTTGCGCCGAGTGGTGGTGCCGAGCAATAATATTGTGAGAAATCGAATGCATAACCAATTCAGAGCCCGACATTGAGCGGCGTAAACAATGCAGAGTTACGCTCTCCTGGCCTGGCCCTTACATAGTGGAAGTGCTCTGTAAGATACCTACAGTAAAAGATGGCTTTTTTCCATCGTTTTTCTCCAAAACATTTTCTGCTATTTGCTTCGCGCACAGAGAAAAAAGATGTAGTATCTACCATAATGTGCTTTGATTTCACGGTTTTACTTATTTCCTATTTATTTAATAACGCCGAATCCTTTGCAAAATAATTAGTAAATGTATATAGGAAGCAACAGATATATTATAACCGTACAGAATTAGTAAGCTGTTGTAGATATGCTATAGGGTTAAAAAGTCGCAAGAATGCAAAAGTATTGACCGGTTACGTACCTACTAGTACTAGCCCATCATAACAGCTAGGTGCCACTACGGTAACCCGTTCTACCCATTTGATATAATATCTTATACATGATACATTGTATATGTAATAAACATAGATTGACCAGTTTTCATACCCCATGTTAATGGACAGCATTAGCAGGTCATTAAAATATCTATTTTCATTTAAGTGGTAGGTATTAATAAAATTACATAAATAAAGCATCCCTCCCACATAGTGTGGCACTGATATTGTTTTATATAATAGTCGCTTGGCCTTTTTTATTTCCTCATTTTGTCTATAGTTAGGATAATGCTTTTTACAGCTGGTTTGTCAGTCAACAGCAGGCAACCTTTTACTCCTGATCAATGTATCCCCTAAAGTGGTAACAAAGCACTTACATCTTAAAATAGACTAACATCTTACAAGTATTATGTACTCCTAGAGCAAGCTGATGGGATGTTTATTCATTTCACGCAAATTGCTAGTCATCTAAGAGGAACAGGTTACCGTGATCCCTGTGGGCAATAGGCTAACAACCTGTCACTGCGTATGAGCCACTTAGGCCCTAAACAAGTCGAGTTATTTAAGTCTATACTTAATATCTACTTATACATAACTTGCTACGAAAGATTCCGCTTATATCACATGGACTTTGAGTTTCTTTTATCCCGAGGGTAACTAACGAGAAATTCAGATCAATAGACGCAAATAGCAAGTGATGGCAGTAAGCCCTAGAGGTTCACCTTTCGTTTATGTGCACCGAAATGTTGCTTTGGCAACGTCGCGACTCGCCTATCGCGTTCTCAACTGGCTATGTTTAATTGATGGATCGTTGAAAGCCTGCTCCCGAATACCGACGTATGTATTTCACGTTGTAGCAGGTTTGTATGAACAAACACAATTTAAAACGGAACGTTTATTGATAACAATAAAGTAAACTAACAATCGTCTAGTACAGTACAGGGAGCGGGACCCCGTGCGTGTGCTAGCGTAAGACTGGTTCTCAGAGCTGTCCGACCAGGAAGGTTGAAGCAGACTGAGAGCGCAGTGAACACTCACAGCGCACACGCCGGTGGTCGGCAGAGCTCGGTGGCGCATGGTGGGGCAGCCGCTTGCGGGGAGGCCCCGCCCAGTATGACGTGTAGGTTGTACCACGGCTCGAGCGCTCGGGCGTTGTTGTGATTTGTTTTGTTACAGTCTCCCCCTCTGGATCTGAAGTCGTCCCGACGATGATCAGCAAGTGGAGGCGAGTTCCTGGGTTTTCCGCGTTTCGGCACTTGTCCTGTGTCACTGCCATGCTCCAGGGTTTGCTTTCGTGGTCGTCCTCTCTTCCGCAGGGGCTGTACAGGAGCTGGTAGCATGGATGTCTCTCCGATATAAGGCACCAAAGCTGAGGAGTGATATATCCCAATCACAACGTCTGCCCTTTGTGGGTCAGCAATTTCGTAAGAGGATGGACCGTGCCGTTTCTTGATGATGTAGGGTCCATCACGTCGTGGTGCGAATTTGTTACTTACACCACGTGAGGCATTACTCAATGTATGGGTTGTAGCAAGTACCAGTTCACCAGGATTGTAACCCGGATCTTCTCGCCGTTGTTTATCGACGTACTTCTTACGTCGTTCTTCGCCATGCTCCTGTATTTCTCGAGCTTGTTGCAGGGTATCGGCTAATTGCATCAACTTTGGAGTGATCTCTGGGACGAAATTCTCAGATTGCAGAATCTTTCTAAAATCATGGGATGTATCATCTGGTGTTCTAAGTTGTCTGCCGAAGGTTAAGAATGCCGGCGTGAATCCAGTTGATAGGCTGCTTGCGGTATTCATCGCAAACCTAATACTTGGGAGGTGCTCCGGCCATTCTCTATGCTTATCCTTGACTAGGATAGCTAATTGGGGTTTTAAATCCCTGTTCTTCCTCTCCACTGGGTTCGTCTCTGGGTGATACACAGGTGTGAAGGCATGCTTGATGTTCATTGTAAAAGCAACCTGTTGCATGACGGCACTGACGAATTGGGGTCCATTATCACTGATCATACGACGAGGAAAACCGAAGCGAAGAAATATTTCGTTGATCAGAGTCATGGCGCAATTCTCTGCAGTGGCCTGGTGTAAGGCGAAGAGTTCCACCCATCGTGTTGCAACATCTTCCACGATGAAAATCCAGGTTTAGCCATCTAGAGAGGTTGGTAGTGGACCAAACAAATCAAAGGAAATTACTTCGAATCTTTGATTCATTACAGTAGTTTGGAGCAATCCCGCAGGTTTTTGATTCGATGACTTGTAACGCTGACACTCCAGGCAATTCTTTGTGTAACTCTCAATGTATTTTCTCATACCAGTCCAGTAGTACCTTGTTGAGATTCGGCGGTAGGTTTTATCTGAACCGTAATGACCGGCCAAGGGATTGTCGTGATATGTTGACAATATATTGGCCCACTCATGTTCCGGTACTGCCAACTGTGCCTCTTCGGAATCTGAATGGGGACTGTGTCGGTAGAGTAGCCCATTATTCATCAGGTAGCCCTTGTTGCTCCAGTATACCGCTTTCTCATCATTGTTCAAACTTTCTAGGTCCTTCACTATCTGCTGTAATCTTTCATCTTTTAGCTGTTCATCTCTAATTTCAGCGGGACTCCGCATGGGCATATCGATGGTCACTGTACAGATACCACAGGTTCCTACTGTCTCATTATTACACGGCGGTCTGGAGAGGAAATCAGCGACGACGTTCGTTTTCCCAGGAGCATATTTGATGGTAATGTCGAACGCCTGCAACTGTAGGGCCCATCTCGCCAGCCTACCAGTAGGCGTCTTTAGTGACATGAGCCATTTCAGGGCTTGATGGTCCGTGATTACGGTTACAGGCAGCCCTTCGATATATCCGCGAAATTTTGATACCGCCCAAACCACAGCAAGCGCCTCTCGTTCGGTAGTGGTGTAATTCCGTTCAGCAGATGTCAGAAGACGACTAGCGAACTCTACAGGATGTTCGTCTTCACCCTCCCCCTGGACCAAAACTGCTCCTATTGCATAAGAGCTGGCGTCGCTTTTGATGACGTACGGTTCGGTTTCATCGGCTTGTCTCAAAATTGGAGCAGAAGATAGACGACACTTCAACTCATTGTAGGCGTTTTGCTGTTCCTCTGTCCACTCCCAACTTACATTCTTCTTTGTTAAGCGAGTCAGGGGTTCCGCAATCTTTGCAAAGTTCTCTATGAATCTCCTATACCACGAGCATGTCTGCAGAAATGCAACTAGATGTTTCAGGTTGGAGGGCGCGGGTAGCTTTGCGATAGCTGCAGTCTTCTCAGGGTCTACTTGTAGACCGTTCGGCGTGATATAGTGTCCCAAGTATTTAATGGTGGAACAACAGAAATGGCATTTTCCTCGATTCGCGGTAAGGCCAAATTCTTTTAGCTGATTGAATACCTTTTGCAAGTCTTCCAAATGTCGTTCAAACGTTTGCGAAAATATTGCCAGGTCATCCAAATATGCCAACAGCTTCACGTCCGGCATACCTATTCGCAAGCGGTCAATGAGTCGCTGAAATGTTGCTGGAGCGTTCCGCAAACCAAACGGCATCCGGGTGAATTTGTAAACGCCAAAAGGGGTGATGAATGCCGTCTTGTCCTGGTCTTCTTTTCGAACGCCAATCTGCCAGTATCCAGCTTTTAAGTCTAGCAGGGACATGTAAGGCGTTGGTTTCGCTTCGTGCAGGAGATCATCAATCCTTGGAATAGGATATGGGTCGGGTACAGTTATCGCATTGAGTCGGCGATAGTCTATACAGACTCGTATGGTCCCGTTAGCCTTCGGTACCAGAACTACAGGGGCCGCCCATGGTGACGCAGATGGTTGGATGATGCCATCCGCTAACATTGCCTGGATCTCTCGTTGCAAAGCTTCTTTTCGAGGTGGTGACAATCTGTACGGGGGGACTGAAATTGGTTTGTCATCCGCTGTCTTGATTGTGTGCTCAATCAGTTTCGTAGGCTCTCGCTTCATATTGAAAACATCGTTGTTCTTCTCCAGCAGCTGATTGACTAGCTTTTCCTGGTCCGGAGTAATATGTACCACCACGTCAATGGAGTCTATACGAACGTCCCAATTGTTCGCATCAAAGAGGCTATTACTCTGTGGAGATAGCTCGGCGTTTTCTCGATGGACATTTATTTGAGCATCTCGCATCATGAAGTCCGTGTAGCTTGGAGAGTACCCATCGAACAGTCGAGGCTTTTTCTTGCTTGGTGGTGTGGAAGTTAGATCAATCAGCGCTAGTTTGTAGTCTGTGATCGCTTGTTGATCTTTTGTTGGAGTTGCTGCTTCACCCGTGGCCATTATTGCTGGAGGAGGGGTCGATGGAGGCGTAGGTATGGCGTTAGACACACTAGCCACATCCTCACTGTCTGTTTCTGTCATCGCGCTGAGTGGGCTTGGCAAAATCATCATTTCCTTGATGACAGTGGATTCGAAGATGGTGAATTCCTCCGGGTACAGCTCGTACTGCAAGTCAGGTTCGTCGATGAAAGACCACGTATACTGAGGTATGCTTATCACCACACCCGCTTTTTGCAAGAAGTCGACGCCTAGCAGTGTGCGGTTGTCCCGAGCTTCCTGCAGCACGATGAACCTGGTGGCTATTTTACGACCATTCAGGTTAACCATGGCTTTGCACACAAGCACCACCTGCTCCCTCTTGATGCCATCGGCTAATGTGAGATCCACTGTTTTCTCGACGAATTTGCATCCACTCTTCAGCAGGGACTGGTAAAGGCTATAAGATGCGACACTCATCTTGGCGCAAGTGTCCATGAATGCTGTCCCCATTATCCCCTCCACCTCCAGGAACACCACAGGTCGTGAGTACGTCTCTTCAGGAGCGTCAAGGGCGCAGAATCCGACGTTTTCCTTTTTGACGGGAGACGGGCTTTTCTTGCACGTGGAACAATTACTCCTATAAACTCCAGGTGCTCCACACCCATAGCAGGAGAACTTCGGCTGGGAAGGAGATGGTGCCTGGGTCTGACCCTCTGAGACGTCTTTCACTGTAGAAGAAAGTGTGCCTTCAGCCCGCTTCTTCTTACGACAGACATCTGCTGTGTGTCCTGGGTTTTTGCAGAAGGTGCACCTTAGTTTTCCTTTCTTCCCCTGAGCGTTCCTGATTTCGCCTGTCTCCGAACTTGCTGCGTACTCATGTAGGGTCTCTTCAATACCTCGTGCCGTCTCCAGGAGTTTATCGAATGTAGGTACTGTATCTCGTGGCATGCGGTTTCTTATGTCCAGCCGAATGAGAGGGAAGATTAGATCAATTTGTTGTGATTCAGTGAATGCTGGAGGAGGAGCCAACGAGAACAGGGACCTTTTCTTTGCTATAAATGCTTCCGTCGTAACGTTCGCTTCCTGAACTTCATGTGTAATTTGATAGTACACCATGAATGTTGGTTTTCTCGGGGCGAACGTGTGGCGGAGCTTAGTGCAGAAATCTTCCCACTGTGTCACACTAGTCTTCACTCCCTGCCACCACACTGCTGCCTGGTCTCGTAGTAATAGTGGGAGACTTTGCAGTGCGTCTGAGTCACTTATCTTTTCCGTTGACTTAAAAACGGTAGCTGCGGCTAAGAAAGCTTCTACTGCATCCGAGTTCTTTTCCCCGTCGTACGTGAACGTGCAGGATGCAAATGTTCCCCGTTTATTGGCCGTGATGGTGCTAAGGAGTTGCTGGAACTGCTCGTTTGACATGGCCATCTTGATTTCACGATGTGGAAGACGACGTAAGTTTTCAATCTTGATGCCTGGGTTCGGCCTCGCGTTGTGCGCCAGATTGTAGCAGGTTTGTATGAACAAACACAATTTAAAACGGAACGTTTATTGATAACAATAAAGTAAACTAACAATCGTCTAGTACAGTACAGGGAGCGGGACCCCGTGCGTGTGCTAGCGTAAGACTGGTTCTCAGAGCTGTCCGACCAGGAAGGTTGAAGCAGACTGAGAGCGCAGTGAACACTCACAGCGCACACGCCGGTGGTCGGCAGAGCTCGGTGGCGCATGGTGGGGCAGCCGCTTGCGGGGAGGCCCCGCCCAGTATGACGTGTAGGTGGTACCACGGCTCGAGCGCTCGGGCGTTGTTGTGATTTGTTTTGTTACAACGTTCCATTTCCTGAAGAGTATGCATTGTCACGCTACTTTCTTTACATAACCCTAAGTTCAAACTCAGTTTGCGTTTTATGAAGCTTCAAAGCACGTACGACAATAAAACCCCGGTGGGACACTAACATTAATATTGATGGGCTAATATTTCCGTTGATTTAATATCTCACGTAATTTACGTTTATAGCTTCCTAACGTGTTGGATAATTGCTTTTAGATTTGCATGACATCAGGGCAATTAGTTTTACGATAAAAAAATCTCTCGTGCGCGGTAATTCCTATGTAACCATAGAATTACCAAATGCAGTAATCTGCCTTATCGCTCCGTATTTATGACCCTGTACAAATCGTGGTAGAACATTCGTATTTTTCCCGTTATCACATTAATCTTTTGTTTAGAGAACGATCGCCTGTAATCCAATATTAACTCTGAAGTTAAGCTTTCGTAAAACATTAAAGGCTATAAGTATGACCAGAAGCTGAAGTCTTTGCAGTGTATTTTGTGTAATGAGCTGCGACGATATAGAATAATATTGCGTTTCAAAGTTCACTTGTGGTTGAGATTTATACTATTCGTTAATTCGAGTGGTTTTAATGTTCGTTCATCAAGATGTTTCGTGCAGCATCTTTCATACGAGCTTACGGACAGGTATTGATTGTTTTTGTTCAATCATTTTTCTCTCACATGATTTGTATGGGATAAAAAATGAAGTGAGCACAGTTCCAGTCGAGCGGACGCGGCGCAGGCGCAGCTGCGGCGCTTGACTGCATGGAATCCTGTAACCCCGTTAATCTTTTTACTCTACTTAGACCGCGGATCTTAACCTCGGTACACTATTCTTGTTTACTGTTCGTAATGCATGTCCGAGTGGATCCTAGACCGGTTATGATAAGTTTTAGTAGCAAATATCTAGGCGTGTAGAGTCTAATGTTATCACCACAAGTATGACGCGAATACGTTCATTATACAAGTAGGATATTCTTCCTTCTTCTTATGTAATATTGTTACACACTAAACACGTGTAATAACTAGTAGAAGATCAAAATAAAATAGTCTTGGTACTTTATTATTTAATGTGTAGTTGGAAGGTGAGGCGCTAGGCAACATTACCATCAAAACAAAAAACAAAATGGGGTCATTAGCCGCCAAGTTGTACTACCTTAACATAAAGGCTGTTTTTTTTTTAAACGAATCCCAGTTTATTTTCCGTCGTGCCTACAAGTATATACTTGTAACTATACATTTTTTTCAATATACCAACAAATTTATTAATGTATTTGGGGATCCGTAATTTGGATTATTCCGATCTGTCACCCCGCTTTGTCCCCTTAGGGGGACAGATCGGAAAAAAAAGTTTGATCTGTCCCCCTGTTAGCAATGAGGGGACAGTTCGAACTTTATTCACTCCTTAACGGTTTCATCTGTCCCCCTATCACTGATAGGGGGATAGATAAAACTTTTTATTCCTGTTTGTCCCCCATAGAATTTAAATTAATTCTTAAAAGTTACGCACTACACGTTATAAGCTTACTTTTAAAAATTAAATAAAAGATTAGTGGTTTGGATTATTATAACGACCTGTATTTAAATAAATTATAAATATTTCTTTTGTTTCTGTATCGATCAGTCCCAGTCCCATAAATCACGTATTAGGTATTCCAGGTATAATAAGTATAATAATAATCAGTCCTCTGATTTGACTTCATATTACAAATGTTAATTTTTACTAATAATATGTTAACTTTTTTGTTTGATAACTCTTACAGGAATGAAAACGTCAAAACTTGAATTTATTTACTTCATTCCTGAATAATACAGAATTAATTACCTTAATAGAAGCTGCAATTTTATCTAAACACGTAAAATTTTCTTATTACGAAGATTTCCTCATCTAAAAGTTAACATATTGTTAGTAAAAATTAACATTTGTAATATGAAGTCAAATCAGAGGATTGATTGTTATTATACTTATCATACCTGGAATACCTACTACGTGATTTATGGGACTGTGACTGATCGATACAGAAACAAAAGAAATATTTATAATTTATTTAAATACAGGTCGTTATAATAATCCAAACCACTAATCTTTTATTTAATTCTTGAAAGTAATCTTATAACGTGTAGAATTACTTTCAAGAATTAACTTAAATTCTATGGGGGACAAACAGGAATAAAAAGTTTCATCTGTCAGTGATAGAATCAGTGATAGGGTGACAGATGAAACCGTTAAGGAGTGAATAAAGTTCGAACTGTCCCCTCATTGCTAACAGGGGGACAGATCAAACTTTTTTTTTCCGATCTGTCCCCCTAAGGGGACAAAGCGGGGTGACAGATCGGAATAATCCCGTAATTTGCATCAAAATGTTGCAGATGGAACTTACTTGGATAAGAGCGCTTTTTTGGTCTATTCTTTAAGTATTCTGTATGTCATAGTCGATTATAGAGAGCTATAAAAACTTTTCTATTAAATTTCAAAATACTCTTTTTGACTTTTCCGACACGTCCAAGATAGTCAAATAATCAGAAGGAACTTCAAAATAATCTTTTCAAGTCGCTGTGCTGTAACTTCTTTTGAGGTTGAAAATCGTTTAGATTGCGGCCTGAACATAGCAGGCAGTCAGGCAGGGCTCTTCAAAATGCCACAGATAGGATATTAAATTTTCAGGATTCTGGATTTTCTATCATATCTTGCCATGTCCTTTGTAACTTGGCTATAACCATTTTTTCCACAATGCCTTTCATTTTGACTCGTTGTTTAGCAGACACATTTTTCGAAGATGTCTACATAGTATAATACAAAGACGCTTTCCGCGTTTGTACGCTTAGATCTTTTTAACTACGTAACGGATTTTAATGCGGTTTTCACGAATAGACAGTGTGATTCAAGCTTTTAAAAGCTAGTTTTTTTTTAAGCAATGGATTATCAATATCTTTCACAATGATTTACATTCAAATTGCTAGTGAGACTATACGCAGTTAGTGTGCAGATATCCGTTTCTCTCGCTCGTGACTTTTTAACTACACGTGATCTTCTCCCGAGAATTCTAAAACACGAGACATTAAAAAAATTCCAAGGTTTCCAAAACGTGTTCGAAACAATTTAATAATTTTGTGAGGAAAATGTGTGTGAATTATTGTTTGTCAATATCGATCGGATCAGAACCTGTTAGACTGGACTGTCGTGTCTAGATTGCCGTTAAGACCCCACCTCGAAAATAGATGATAGTTGGATTGTTACCCCCGCACGCGGGGAGTGGCGGACCTATCTTCATTGGTCGGCCGACACGTCATCGTCACAAACTTTAATGACTTATTTTACCAGTGGCCAAAAGTGGAACGAAGGAATTATCACTGACCGAAATTTAAAAACGTTACTTAGCATGGCCTTTCGCTAAGAATTATTCTTGTCACCGTCGCACAACTGTTTAAATAACAATGCAAGATAAAGACGGCAACATATTTAAAAAAAATGAGCATGCCAAGTGACGTTAATTTGTCTCGGTCTTTGAAATTTTGGCGCATAGTAAACTATGGAGTAGACAACTAATACAAAATATTTAAAAACCTGAAACTTAAATTTTGATTAATGATATGCATGGGTAAAATTAATTGAAATCGAATAATGGTTTCTTATACAATTAGAGGTCCTGATTAACAGAAAAATAAACAAAAAATTCCATCACGTAAGGTTTTGTAGAAATCTTCATAAATGCTACCATAGTACAGATATGATAGGATAACAATTATTATTTTCGGAAGGTCTTGTGGCTAATTTAAAACAGCTGCACGAGTCGGTCATTCAGGTTAAGCTACGCTTGCCGCGGTTGGTCCGTGGATGGGTGACTATGTTTACAAACCACGTTAAGCCGTTGGTCCGCCTACCAGGGTCGCGAGATTAGTTCGAAAGAGGTACCGTGGCCCTGGCATATGGGCAACTGAAGGAACACGGGTGGGTTTTAGTCAGTAAAAGTCTGACACGCCCTTCCGCTGCATCCACAGCGGGAGACGTCATTTGATGATCTACCATCCAAAAAAAAAGCAGTTCGGCCCGACTGTCTTTCGTAGATCTTAGACAGTCGTTACGGGTCGTCAAAAGTCTGACAACCAGTCTTACCAAGGGGTATCGTATTACCCAGTAACAAGGTTGTGGAAGTCAGATAGGCAGTCGCTCCATGTAAAATACCGGTACTGAACTACATCCAGTTAGACTGGAAGCCGACCCCAAAATAGTTGGGAAAAGGCTAGGCAGATAATGAACAATTATAATTTTCGACTGTTATTTTACTTGTTGGTAGTTTAAAAAAATATTTAGTAAATGTGATTGACCGTCGACTGATTGATTTCTCTATCGACAAAACCGAGCCACAGCTATTTACAGAACCAGAATTAAACAAATAAGTGCGTAAATTAGATCTTTCTAAAATTGCCGCAGAACTTTTAGGATCTCGACTCAAAGAAAAAAAAAATTGGCTACGGGCACTACTTTTCTATATTATATAGAGAAATAGATGTAGAGAAAAAGCTTTTGTCCCAATTTTTGCTCAAGACGGTGATTCAGTTTTACTGTAAAGATATAAACGGGCTAATGAAAATATTTAATGTCAAATATGACAAAGAAGCTTCAGTGACAAGCAAATAAGGTATTACAAGGATTTATAACAGTTTATTTTGCGAGTCAGGTTAATGCTAAACGTCATGAAAATCGAAACGTGTAAGTAGTAGTTTTGTTTCAAAAAGGTAAATTTTGCATACCTTTGTTATTTACGACATGAAATTAAAAATATCGAACTAATCTTCTAGAGGTATATAAATAAAATGGATGTTGTTGGTATATAAGAGATTATAAACTCCAACTTCGTTTCACCGATCACCATACATTTGCGTGGTAAAATAATTACCCTCCTTTGAGCCGCAGTCAGTTATAAAACCTCACCTTTTTCACACTTGTAATGCTACTCTATTCCTTCGTTGTGCTCTTGTATTTATAGTGTCAGTACTTGACATATAGATATATTGTTGACGTACTTCAAACCTAAAAACTAATCATATATTTTAATTTATTTCTAAATTAACGATTATTATAAGTTTTTGGGATAAAACAGACGTTCTTCTCTAAAAAAATAGGGTGTTAAATAGGGTGTTACTTTACAAAGTGAGAATAGATTGTTGCTGTAATGCTTTAGTGAAGGTGGTGAATTCCTCTTGTTATCATCATCTTATTGGTATTGAATTCCTGCAAAATGAATTAATTAATTGCCCTGTGCAGGTACTCCTAACCTTGAAGGTACTGTTCAATTTTAGTTTTTGGTTCTTCCCATTTTCATACATAATCAAGGTCGTCACTAAATAGTAATAGAAAAAGAATGTTATATTATTCACAGTCACAAAAATAGACACATACGAGTATACAGTGTAAATATAAAGTTTTTGGAAAGCCAACATTTATTATATTAAATATTTACAGCAAAATACTTCACTACTACCTTTTTCTGAGGACATTAATATTTAAAAAACGTAATTTTGATCGCACCGATTTGTAAAAAAGTGACATAGATCCATCGTCGATGAGCCCTACTGGGCGACTGATTTATGAACGAACGAGAGTGATGAGACTACTTATTATAGGCAAAAAAAGAGATGGCGATAATGTGTATGCGCCTGGAATAAAATAACGTATGTGCCAAAACGAATCGCCGTCTTTTATGAATGAAAAGTGTTATTAAAACGAAAACTGTTTTACAAAAACTTAGATAAGATTATTATCAATGTTTTAAAGTAAACTATGTTTAATAAATCTAACGCATTGCGCCTTGAGGCTAAAAAAATCATAAACATGGATAGAACTTTGCGATTTTTTTGTATCGAGAAAATTTTATCGTATCGTGTATTCCTTTTACAGGATACTAGATCATATAGTCAAAAATTATACACTTTAATATTAAGTTCGGCTATCGTACGGTAAGAAAGGTACACTTAAAAGAAAAAGCACGGTTTTCTCAATATGTCACCTTAATAATCGATTGTCTTTGATTATGCAACCAATTGATCATAAGTTTTAAACATTTTTTCTTCTCCATTGGTTTATAATAATTAAATTACATGTGCACCGTTCGCAACTCCAACGGTTATATTTACACTGGCACTTCGTCCGCGGAGGGATCCGGATTTCGTATTTTCCCCTCCAAAATTCGGCACCCCTTTAAAGTTTTCGAAAATTAATAATTACGAATATTTTATTTATTACAAGAAAATCATTCGGTATTTAAAAATTAATAATAACAATTTTTTTAAATTATTTTCTTTCGATCGATAACCTGAATAGAGTGCCTATTCCAGAAAAAGGAAGGAAGGTCAATGAAAAATAATTTTCACATAAACTCTAACAGGAAATAACTGTGAAAGGGGTTGATTTAGACAAAATCTTTAGTGATGTAATTGGTCATTGTTAATCGAGCCACGCAGTAGAATCCAGCAGTGTCAAAATGACTAGCCCTTTTCACCCCGTGAGGGGTAGATTTTGGAAACCCTGATACACTTTATTCTTTATTTCCGGAACTAAGTTTCGACTTAATCGGACTTCGAAGTAAAATTCTTCCACACAAACTTTGATAACCCCCTAAGCTATTAAAAAACGAAAAGTGACGAATTTTATTATTTGTTTAGGGAAGTATTCGCCATGTTTCATCACGGATTAGTGGAGGTCAGATAATCACTCGCTCCATGCAAAATACTGAAATTCAGCAGCATCCGGTTAGACTAGACCGAACATAGTTGAGAAACGGCTAGGCAGATGAAGATGATTCGCTAAGTTTATTAACTCCAGGAAAAACATGCTTTATACAAAGGAAATTCACCCCAAAGAAAAAAAAAGAAAAATCCGTCCATAGTGCTACCGTACATTATAAGAGGGTTTCTCCTTCATAGTCCCAGTAGTTCGGTTGTGCAGTCGATCAGTTTCTTCTTTATATATACAGAAGATAGGCTGAAATAAAAACAACAAGCGCGGCGGGGGGTGCGAGGGGGGCAGCTCAAGTTCATGGTTATGACTAATAATAATTCATGTTAAATATGAAGAGTGGTTCACATAATGAGCATAGTCGGCGGCGGGGAGAGCACCGTGTGGCTAGGACGCTTAGACTGGCACAGTCCGCAACATGCTGCCCCCAGAGCGCGCCGCGCACCGATCAGCCGCCGCGATCTTCAAGCGCATCTCACTGCGCTCATATAGCACGTACTCGCTTGTATGTATTCTGCTGCCCCCAAGCGGTTTTTATATGCGACAACGCAAATATCTTCCATTGGAGTTTTCTATTTCATCGGACAATTCTTCCGTTATCAGTGCACCCTTGTTTTCTCCTGTCTCTAATTTTAAATATATCGACTACCGCGATATAAATTAGTGCTGATGTATTTTAAACGGGTTGAATAACGTTATATTTTGTTTTAATTACTCAATACTATTCGATCTATAATGTCCATACATAATGCGAGCTTTTATCCTAGGCGTTTCGTTAGAAATACTATCTGTGTTCGATTGATCTATGTATTATTATGAAGTACCTAGATCTAAAAGGATTGTTGTGTTTTATAAGTTAATGTAATTTATAATACTTTAGTTTGGGGTGAGTAGGAAACATTAAACAACTTTTACAGTCCAAAACTTTTGTATCTTCGTTTTATGATATCACGTGGAGTTGTCGAACTTCAAACCGTCTTACGGAGCTCATGTTTCAACGTACAAAAAGTTGCAATCATCGATATGATCATTACGAACGGTACCTGCCAGTCACTCAAAATATAAATTATTTAGTTATCTATTAACACGGCTCGAGTAGAATTGTATAAGGAAAATATTATCCGTATATTAATATAGTGAAGCACAAACTTTGTACCACTTTTTACGAAAATTACGCGGACGGAGAAAAATGAAATTTGGCACAGTTAATATTTATATAGAGAAGAAGTGCAGAAAGCTAACATTTTTGTTAATGCAGTAGAAATACATTAAATTAATAAATAAAACATAGGACACACCGTTAGACACACACATATTTTTGTTTAAAGTCTGTGGTCAAACTGAGGAGAGATTATTAATAATTTTCTTGAATGTCTATAGTGTTACTGAAAGACAAACAATGTGTCAGACATTTTACGTTCAACCTTAAAATTAAATGAATTATGGTCGAATTTTGACCACTAGTAATAATAACTACCGGTCGGTCGGGGTCTGAGCTCTGAGCGTCTGCTAATAAATTATACGGAATAGATATTAGCGGGAAATCTAATTAAATAAATATCAATTTCATCATTGAAAAATACTAATATACTGCTAACGAATATTTACTTAAGTGCTATGTTATCTAGTAATTATTAGTAACTGCAGAAATAATATATTGGAAAATTAATGCATAAAGGTTTAGAAAAAATATCTAAAACTTACTACCTAGATATAGCTAAGAATGGATAAGTAAAATTTGAAAGCTACCTCTCTCCCATTTTGCTGTGCCCGACAGACAGGGTCCAATATGATCTCATTAAATTTTATGTTACCTGCACATTGTGAAATATAAATGATTGAGTATTCAACTAGACCGAATTATAACTTGCAGATACAAACACTTTCGTGGCAGGAAATTTTTCGTGGTTTCGAGTGTAGAATCGACCCTGATAATAAATCTAACTCAACTATCAGAGCAAAAAGAAAGTCCGGCTATTAAGATTTGCGTAAAACTTTTTTCGTACGCCTGCCACACTGACAGACGGGTTCATTCATAGCCGCCCTCCGCCCGCCCAATTACACGCCGCGGCGCGCTCTAAATAGTAACCGCCCAACACGAGACGTGTCACGATGTTCATAGTGCGGCTCGATCACCACATTCACAAATCTCTCACAGGAGCCGAGCGGTTCGCGCGTCTTATTATGCGGGGAGACGACACGATATGTCTCTCCACCCGCAGCTGCCTGACGCGTCTACGAGCGGTGACAACGAATTCGTGCACATACGATGTCTCATTGCGAACATACACAAACAAAAAAATGTGGCGAGACCGCCCTCTACTACTCCGTCACTCGAGATGGTATTGGAATCTCCGACATCCTCAGACACGGAACCGAGCATTACGGAATCAGAAAGATCCGAGGCGCAGTCGATTGAAGATGTGATGCGGACGCCGCCACCTCGTGCCAAGAGCAACAGTATTGCGGGCTCCATGCTGGCTCTTCCGAAGCCGCACAAGCGGCGAAGGCCGTCGTTCCTGCACCTGCAGCTGGGGCCGGGCGAGCACCACGAGGGGCCGCACTCGGCCGCCCCGCACCTCAACGTGCCACGGTTCACCGTCACGGCACCTCCAGGGGAACAGCATCGCCGGTTCAGCCACGGCTTTGCTTTCCCCGCTTTCGCACTACGGAGACATTCGAACACGGTCTGCCCAATGATAACAAGTAGAGTAACAAGTGTTGTGATCGTAACTACTGTTTTTTTGCTAAAAATTATTGTTTACAAAGTATCTGTTTTGAAGTGATATTTCAAAAAGTAATGCAATGTGTGAATGGTATGTGCGCTTTTGTTTTTGGCAAATTACATGCATGGCACTCATTGTTCAGTAAAACAACAATTTCATTTGATTTTATGTCGGCAGTTAATTGACACTCAATAGGCTGGTAGATATTCGTCAGTGTTTAACCACCTGCGAAACCAAACATCACTTTGCATAACAGTGGAGTATTGTTTCCCAAAATTTTCCGAGTGGAGCGTATCCAAAAATTCGGAATATTATGAGATCCTGTTACTTTGTTAATCGTTTCAACTATCTTTACCTGAAATGCACTAAAATTGTATTTGAATCGTTTATAACCAGCAGGTGATAAATGTTATCTTAACTGTAATACCATAATTACCTATATGATATCAGCTTCAAGATCCTGAATGCCTAATAAATGTATTATACTTTTAGAAACTGTTTTTGGTAAAACAAAAATATGTGGCTGCGATCAAAAATCTAGTAGCCTTATAATTAAATTAATAAGTATGTCGTGGCGTTGTTAAAACTGCACACATGAGAGACATACGTATGTTGATACTCGTATCACTTATCATTTTTCCATGAAATAACGACTTCTTCTGATTTTGCATAAGTTGTTGACAATAATAATAGAGTGTGTAATTACGAGGTTTATTTATTATATTGGGCTACCTTGTGATATCAAACCTTATCACTATATCTATAAATTGTGTTCATTATAAGTCGCGAACTGTGTCGAGTAAACGTTTACTTGTTCTTGTGTGTTTTCCGAAGAACATTGTTCATCACGGCTATAAAATTTAAGTTTTCATCTTTTTCCGTAATCTTTTATGGTCATCAATATTTCAATGATGCGTTTTAGTAAATCACATCCAAGCGAGGTATATGTTTTTTGTTTTGCTTTTTGAGACTATTGCGCGTAACCAAATGTTTTAAAAACTGTACTTACGTTACTTTTTTATTGGTTTTTTTTTTTTTTTGACAATATTGGAGCTCGTCTGCCAGTAACTAACGAACTTATTCCTCCTCGTGTGATCTTTATGCTTGTTTTCTGTGATAATAACCATTTTATTTATGTGTGCAATACTATGAAATCAAAATTGTGCCCAATTTATACAAATACTAAGTTGGCCTATGCCAACTTAGTATTTTTATAAACTGTTTAAATTAAAAACGGACGGTTTGTTTTTCTTGTTACTTTTTTTAAACTATATAAAAGATCTTATATGTGAGAGTTACCATCACGTATTCTAAGTTCCATACACGAGTCTTCATTTTTTTCTGCACTAATCTTTTTGTCCGTACATGTTCGGCATTAAGTACCTGCTTGTTTTATTTTTAGAATAGAGTTGTATGACATTTTGGAATTACTTATTTAGTACACTAAATCTCTGTACTAACTTACAATGTTTATTACTATAATATTACACTAATTGTAAGTGAATTACTTAGTAGACTTCGTGTTTCTTCAATTTGCCATACAAATTAACCTGATTGTCTGTACCTCATTTGCCAGTCAAAGAAAGCGAAACATCGTTACAAATCAAACAAACGGCAGTGGCAAAATTACAAATAGCAAAATTTAAAAAGAAACCGTATTATTGATGCAAATATTAGCGCCTATTAACAGTGTAAATAGCCTCTTTGTCTAGTGTTAATAGTGTTGTAGAAATGTGTGTCTTATTGTGTTTTTATTGTTATCCAGAGCCTGCACCGCAGCGAGTCCATGGTATCACTGGCTTGCTTCAGGACGCTCTCGCAGCTCGTCACCAGCGACAACCTGGCAGAGCTACAGCAGTACATCGCCAATAACAAAAATGTTAGCATCGACGACAAAGATGAGGCAAGTAACAGATATGAAAATTATGATATTTTGTTTCAAACGTGGCTTGTATCTATGGGACAATTACATAAAGACGGTCAAGGGTGCGTCAAGACTACGTCGCACTTCCGACTCATGGCAGCTGGGGGCTTTTATTCGGTAGGAGTTCCACAAAACCCCAAATTTTTGATACAGCAAAAAAAAGAGGAATAATTGTCATAATTTTAAGAACGTTCACAGTCTGATCTCAGTCTCAATCTGTCAAAAATACCTTGAGTTTCCATACATTTTTGACAAGTTTTTGACATTTGGTTGTCGCCGAGATCAGACTGCGAGTAGTTTGGACGTTTTTAACCGACTTCAAAATAAGAAGGAGGTTATCAATTAGACTGTATTTTTTTTGCGGGGTATCTACCATAACTAAAAAGTTAAAAATAAAAACTTTTGACAAAAAAAAATAACAACCGACTTCCTAAAAAAACACTACAAAGTGAAAAATAACTCAATTTCGGAAGTCGGTGGCAAAAAAACCTAAATATAGATCCTAAGACACCGACTTTCGAAATTAAAGTTATTTTTCACTTTGTAGTGTTTTTTTTTTAATCACGAGAATTGGCCGTCTTATAACAAACACGAGAGATAGGATAGTTAAGCACATAATATATAGAAATAAAGATGCAAAATTAATTAAATGTTGCATCTCACATACATACCAACTCCAATTTATATGATTAAAGTCCCCGCTAGCGGCTTGTCGTTTATTTTTACACGAGGTTGACTGTTCTAAAGGACCGCTCAGCGTGAAATTTCCCTTTCATGGCTGAAGCACTTTGTACATGTGGTCGTATGTACTGCAAATGACTGAAGTCAAAGTCAAAGCATTTATTTCTAATAGGCCCAAAAAAGGCACTTTTGGACGTCAAAAGTTACACAAAAAAAAAAAATATTCTAGTTGCCTCTTCCCAAAAGTAGATTCGTATGGGGAATAATGGGCAAGAAACTCCACCGTTACGTTTACTGCAAACTGTTTTAAGTCCCTGTGATTTAATCCCATCTCCCTAAAGTAAATCTTTTTTTTTTCATTCCGTCAACTTCACCATTTCTATCTGAGGTTTTAAAAATCCGCTCAGATATTTTCTCTAAAAAGCAAATTTAATCAACCTACTGGTATTGCAAAATCAAATCGCCATGAATTGTGATGATTAAGTAATAGTTCCCAAATTTTGGATTTTTTTAAACGGATAGTGAAACTCCAGTAATAAATCATTTGGTTTGCCTAAAGCAGCTCGATTTATTCAATCGTAGGAGGTTGATTTTAGAATGCCATAGACTTACTTAAAGTTATAAACATCTAAAATGGGTGTATACAAGGAAAATAATCAAAATATTATACTTAACATTTAAATCTTTTGATTATTTTTCTCGTTAAATAGATTTATCTAAATTCTAAAGGCTAAACAAGAACTATTTGTTATGAAACTATACTTATATGTGCATTGATACCTAATTTTATTCAACTCTTGAATTTAAATATTTCCCGTCATAGTTTCTATCACAGAAACGTATTACAATGAGTTAAAAAATCTAACATTGGAAAAAACAAGTCTCTTCTAATCTGAGATATTCCCGGGACAGGAATTTTAAAAGGATTATGCATTCCACTTATAGGTCATTCAATTAGTGGGAAATGTACCAGCCAGCACATAATTTAATCTAATCTCTAAATTATGCGCAACTAAGTGACTCACTAGGAAGGATACTAAATAGATTCGTAGAAATCAAACCATTCCACATTATAGGATTACAAGAAATGTTTTTTCCAAGTCAATAATGAATATATGTACTAATCAATGCCTACAATGTATTCCATATCTTGAAGTCTAAAAATATGATATAAAAGTCTAATCTCTCTCAAGAAAATCCTTTGCTCTTTTCACTCGCAATCAGAGAGTCTTCAGTCTGGTGTTGTTTTTCGCAGTATTGTGGTTCTTAGAATTTCTCTTAGGAAATTGAATTCTGTGCCGTAAAAGCGTTTAAAAACGTAGTATTTACGAGTATCTTTTTACAATCTATGATAGTGGGTGAGTAGTTGTGTATCTAACTACAAAATTGACATGTCATGACAGGAAAATTAGGCTATATTGTTTAATCGAACTCGATACATAGAAGTTTAGTCGGCAATGACCTTTCCTGCTCGGCCCATTTGTCGCGTCTTTACTGTCGATACAAGATAATTACTTTTTCTTCTTTTACAGAATGGCACAACAGCTCTTATGCTTGCAAGTGAGAACGGTCGGTTGGCGGCGGTGCAGCTTTTACTGGCATCCGGCGCTGACGCCGGGGCCGCAGACGCGGACGGCTGGACCCCGCTGGCATTCGCGGCCAGAGGCGGTCACCTCTCAATAGCTAAAGAGCTGCTAGATGCTGGTGCTCGTGTGGATTCCAGGGATTGTGTGAGTTTTCTTAACATACAATATTTATAAATCTTCAAAGTTGGGAGGTAAAGTCTTCACCCTAAGCGATCGTGCCAGTCCACTACTGTCGATATTTTCTGTAACAATCTCACCGTGAAGACTTAGGTGAAGTGAACTCGAAGTGAGCTGTCGTTCCACCTGATGCTGGGATAACACTATTGACAGCTCACTTCAACTAAGTTTTCACGGCGAATATTTTACAGAATAGACCGGCTGGTCGTCTATAAACCGTATACCAACATCAATATTTCATATGTATGGTATGGACAAAGTTTTTTTTTTTTTTTTGTCTTTTTTTTTTTGCGTTATGGAGGAATGTACCGTATAAAGATAGCCCTTAATAAGTAACAGTTAAAACCAAAATTATTTTTTTACGAATTGCCTCACCTAGGTAACAGTATTGTGAGTATTGTTTGAGATATTGGAGTTAAGACTGATGACACAGTAACTTAGAATAGTATCGGAGCCAGTTGTCTTCTCGTGACTCTCACCCAACGAATATGCTACAAGTATCATGAATAAAGGAATTGGCCATGCCTGCCAATACGGTTGGATAACGGTACGATCAAGAAGACCCGTCAATGACCTAACATTATGAGTAACACATTGATCTATTTCTGCACAAATGCATTTAGACATTAATCTGATACTGTGTTCTTTAATATTCTTAGACCAGAGTTACGATACTACTATACAGCGAATCGTAAATTAAGATAATACCACTTTACGATTATTCTGCAAAGAAGACGTCACTAACGTCCAAATCTTGAAGAATTGACCTCTTTATACTACAAACATAGTAAAAATTACAGGCAATAAATGATCTTTAAAGTATGCGAAACCAGATGAAAGATCTTTAATATATTTTTCTTTGAAAAATGTTTAAGATCAGAGAAAAATATTGTTTATGGAAATGAAATATTGTTGGGAATAAAATTTAAGTGAAGTTAAACGTTCCTATTTGTAGTATCTACGCTGAACAGATGGTCCATACATTTTCTAGCATTTGCACTGTGACATGTTTTTAAACATCTTGACACATGTTTAAATTGATTCATTTATGGACACAAAACACGTTGCAATTCGTTGGGCTCTTTTCTATTTTCTGAAGGCTGAATTTGACGTCACTGATCTTGATTTTGACAGATGTTTATTTTGTGTCTGACTGGAATATGTAACATGTCTTCATAGTGTGTTATAAAGATTTAAAACAACGTAAATACAGAACTGATTGAATTATTTTTCGCATTTTTTTAATAGTATGCAACAATGCACATGCACAATATGTAACCTAAATCATTATAATAGAGCAATGACCAAAATGTATTCTGGACTGTGTACTCAAAATTAGTATATTTATACTTGACGTGGATCTCTGCCAAGATGTCACTGACATGCAAGCACATTCTTAAATCTGGCTAAAATATAATGTGATCGTCCAGCCAGAACCAATGCCTCATAAACCATTTGATGCCTTGTCCAGTTTTCCTAATTTCAAATGTTTAGAGTTTGTATAGTATTTCAAAATAGTATTTTGTAAATGATGTGCCCGTTTTAAATTAGTTTTTAAGTGTATAGTCATTTCGCATTAAATAGATCAATGTGTCTTGGAAAATATTTTGTTATTCCTTCTATCCACGAGTCGTTGATTCACGTGAGAGGTTACATAACTGGAATGTTTTGTTTATCCCGCATAACTGGGTAATAAAATTTATTATAGAGGTTAATGAAGTGACAAAGCAAATAGTTTATGATAGTATTTTAGGTGAATATATTTAGTTGGAGGCCAAACATAGAAATGGGGTCAAGAACTACGTTATTAGGGAATGTGTGCGGCTTCTGATTTAGGTGCTGACAAGAATGACAGCTGCTAAATTAAAAATAAATATAATCGGTTCATTCTGTGTGAATAAATAATGATGTGTGCAACATCAGACGTTGTCTTCGAATATTAAAAATCAGTGAACAAATAAAATGATTAAACAGCAGAAAATATATTGAAAACCATGTTTTCTATGCAAAATAATTGGAACAGTAATCGATGATAACATTACAATTATCAAGTCAGTTACAATAAGGAAGAAGTTACTTGAAGTGTGTGAGTCGTCTTGGTTGTAGTACTTGTAGTCTATTAAATACATTAGGAGCTGTTTAGTACGTTGTGGTGTTTTATTACATAAATATGTATAATTTGGCATAGCCAAGATGGGATTCCGTTTAACTTTATTTCTTAAACCTATAAATATATGTTCTAATCTTACTTTCTTAACTTGGACGGAGTTCTGAGGAGCCTTATAAAATATTTATTTTGCCTCTCATAGGGCGGGTGGACACCGTTGCTATGGGCGTCTTACAAAGGCCACGAAGAAATTGTGGCTTTGCTGTTGGAGAAAGGAGCCGACGTTCATGCACACGGCAACTATAACATCAAGTATGTATCAATTATTTTTTCGGCGAAATACTAAGGATTCAAATTCTAAAATTCTAGAATGATGCTCAGTCCTGAAAATAAGGATCTATTTCAGAGCGTCCAGATAGAGACTATCTAGCAGACTAGTTAAATGGAAAAGAATTTTATGAAATTAGTTGTAGTTTCTACGCGGTTGTGGAGATTATTTATTTTCAATAGGTATATTTTTAATAAAGATGAATAACTTTTAGCATTGAACAGTCAACGTAACAGACAGACTTGTTTGGTTTTATGTTTTGGTTCAGACCACTACAAAAGATGAACGCATATTGTTAACTTACGTAGTTCTGCTGACACTAGTATATAATACAGAACAAGATCTGTTTAACATAATGATTATACGAATATCTGTTTGCGGTTAGTTCCATGTCTAATTCTCACAAAGTTATTGCATATTTTGCCTAACAATGAGAGGCACTTTGATTTACTGTCATTTGAATCCTTATTCAACTTAACTGGTTTCCAAAAACATGTGTTACAAAGTGTCCTCCTTAAATTTCGACATCTTTCATACATAATATTATTAAAATTCGTCGACTATTATGAGCGACGAGCCTAGCTCGCTTGCTTTCAATGTCACCAAACATTCGCAGTGTTCTCATTTGACCATCCACGAGGAACTTCAAAGTTTTTCAATTAACGATGTTCCATAATCATTCAACTTGTCCTAAATATCTTAAGAATTATATAAAATTCCTAACAATAAATTTTCTGCAGCTCGCTAGTATGGGCGGCAGGACGCAAGCACAGTGGCGTAGTCCAACGATTATTAGCCGCAGGCGCGCGACCAAACTCCTGCGACAAGTACGCAACATCAGCCTTAACATGGGCAGCGCGCGCAGGCGACGTTGCCGCATGCGCCGCGTTGTTGCGAGCTGGTGCAGACGCTAATACTGCGGGCATGTATTGCTGGACGCCGCTATTGCAGGCTACACATGGTAAGCTTTGCATTTGGTTGTTCAAACATGGAATTTCAGGGTTATAGCCGTGAAGTAATTAAGATGCTTGTTGAATGAACGTAATGGGTAAAACATATAACAACATAAAATAAATAAATAAATAATATCTGAGGACAACCAACACAACGTTATCTGATCCCAAACTAGGCAGAGCCTGTACTATGGCAACCAGACAAATGATTAACATACTTATATATTTCTAAATACATACATATTATAGATAAATTACACCCAGACACAACAAATGATCGTGCTCATCACACAAAGATTTGTCCTGGGTGGGAATCGAACCCACGACCTCAGTCTTAGTAGTCAGGGTCACTAACCACTAGACTAACAGGCCAGTCGACATAAACTAAGAATTGCGAGTAAGTGTCTGTTTAATACACTCACTGCCGAAAAGCTTACATTACATAGACATGTGATGCGGAGGAGAAGTAGTTTATAATAATGTAGATGATATATCTAGAAAGGAGGTGACAAAAGAGATCACGGCCAGTAGAGATGTGTGGTAGAAGACATGCTGCGTCGACCCCAAATGAATTCGGATAAGAGCCAGGTTGATGATCCGAAATGTTAACACCATCGATCAAAACGGATCGACTGTAAATATTTTATTGCTTCTACTCGCATTTACCAGGTCATCAAACAGCTGTAAATGAGTGTAAATAGCGTCAACTGCATCTGTAAATGAGTGTAAATAGCGTCAACTGTACGAAATTGTGTCCACAATTTATAGCCAAGGTTTGGCAAACGAACAGAACAGGTAGTTAATTTTCAAGTGGAACTGTCCGTCGAAAATAATATTTAATGCTTAACCAGATATTTTGGCACTAGTAGGACATTATGTCGAAATATTACTGGAAAACCTGGTAACCATTGGGTGAGCATATAGAGTGGAAGTAAACCTAATTCTGTGTTAGTTAATAGTTTATTTTTTAGAGTTCCGCACCTCAAAAGGTAAAAGCGGAACCCTTATTTATAGGATCACTTTGTTGTCCGTCCGTCCGTCTGTCAAGACCCTTTTTCTCAGGAACGTGTAGAGGTATCAAAATTAATATCAAATACTCAGGTTTACTGTCCCTTAGAGCTGTGAAAAAATGAAACTTCTAAGCTAACGCAATCAAAAGATATAGCCGTTTATGCCCCAAATTTTCGCAAATTTTCGAAACTCGCAAGGGAATCAAAACCTAAAGGGTACTTCCAGTCGATCTAGAATTTTGAAATTTGGTACGAAGCAACGTCTTATAGCACAGATAAAGGAAAAATTGCGAAACCCGTAAATTTTTAGTTACATCATATAATAAAAATATTTTTTTTAATTTTAAACTTTATACCAACAGGTTTGTACGGAACCCTCGGTGCGCGAGTCCGACTCGCACTTGGCCGGTTTTTTTTTCGAAAAAAAACCGGCAAAACAAATCACAAAGACAATAGTCTATGTGATTTGTTTTGAAGCAACAACAAATAACACATAATTAGTGCTACCTACTTCATTAGTTATTTAGTTTTTGTCATAAAAACTTAATCGATTATCGTAGACAATGTTGTGGAACTATTTATATATTCAATGGGTATTGTTTAGTCTACTTCATTATAAATATACTGTATTGTGTTAGTACTCCGAATTACAAAGCCATGAAACTGAAATGACAAAATAGAAAAGTGTAAACAGACCATTAATTCTGTGTAAAAGCTTCAGCAGTCATAACAACATAAATAATTATTTTAATGCTATGTTCATTATGAACTTATTTTGGAATTCCTCACGCAGCTACCTTGGTTTATACCAGGAACAAAATATTGTGGAACTTTCTTCCTTTAAATATTGCACACATTTGATAAGTTACTGTAGCATAAATAAAGCAACTAACGTCAGTGTTGCGTATACGCACAACGTAGGCTTTTTGTTTTTGGGGTTGGAAATCATCAAATGATGTCTCCCGCTCTGGGTGGAGCGGACGGGCGTGTCAGACTTCTACTGACTAAAACCCACCCGTGTTCCTTCAGTAGCCTATGCGAGGGCTACGGTAACTTTTACGGACAAATCCGCAACCCTGGAAGGGCACAACGTAGGCCTACTCTAGTTGCGGAGGACGCTTGGGTGGCCGAAAGATGCTGAACAGTTATTTATCTCACCCCTGATGTACATCAAAGACTATAAGATAGCATCTTAATTCTCTTACCCAATATACATTGTTTAAAAAGCTAAAGGATAAGTTGATATTTATGAGAGACTGATGCCTGAAAAAGGCATTACAAGAAACGCGTATGATATTACAAGTCACCAGGGCGTTCGTAAATTCGGTGCTTTCATGACAATGAAGATACCTCCAAACTTATTCTCCCGTTTTTCTTCGTTTCAACAGTCATTTGAAGACGACCCAACTTATCATTCGCTATCTCATCTCCCTTAATCAATTATTTTCAGGCAACCACTTCGAGATTGTCCAAATGCTGCTGGAACACAAGCCCAACGTGAACGCACTAGACAAGGACGGCTACACCGCATTAGCCATCGCATGTAAAGAGGGCTACTACGATATCGCTTTGGCTCTTATTAACTCCGGCGCTTATATTAACGTGCAGGTAATATATACACTGGCTGCTTAATCATTTTATTAATAGTTCACTGAGTGCTAATTATTGTAATGTTCTATCTATCTATTTAGTCAACCGCATTGTTGTCTGTATCTTCTTCTTAGAATAAACTGTACTTTAATCTAATATGTTTCCATCTCCGAGCTGTTTTTCGAGGATTAACTTCATGTCTTGTATCTTCGGGCTGAATTAAAATAGACGCTAATAATAAAAACAGCACGAAGTTTCAATCTCTTTTTATAAATGTAAACAATGTGTCCACAGATATTATACAGACATTTTTTTTTAAAGTATTGTTCTTTTTCCAGGATCAATCAAAAGACACGCCACTAATACACGCAGTGAAAGGCGGTCACAAAAACATAGTGGAAGCTCTACTAAAGAAGCATGTTGACGTCGATCTACCAGGGAAGGACAAGAAGACTCCTGTATACACCGCCACTGAAAAAGGACATGTTTCCATACTTAAACTGCTGCTGGCTTCCAATCCTGATCTCGAACATAGTACTGTTGTAAGTAAACACGTTAATTGAACATGTAATGAGACGAAATTAATGTCTTCGAGTGTATGTCCTATGTAGGCGTAAACGTTTACGTTAGGCATTCGCGACGTAAACATCGTGACAATGCAAACTTATTTTCAACTAGCTTTTGCCCACTGCTTCGCCCGCGAGACATAAATTTCCTCTTGAATCACTCTGTCTATTAATGAAAACCGCATTAAAATCCGTTGCGTAGTTTAAAAGATATACGCTTACAAACACGGGAAGCGTCTTTGTTTTATACTACGTAAAGATACAATCAGTCTACGCCACTTTAACCTAGCGTCTACGCGGCGTGAATGTGACATGATCCAACGTAAGAAGGCAACTCATGTCCTTTAAAATGCTAATTAACCAATAACCAACTTTCTACAAGAAACTAGTTATTTTTGCACTTTTAAACAATCTTCCTCTAAGCTAGTCTACTACCGACTCTTAAAAGCAAGTTATACAAATATGCGATATTAATTTTGCAATTAATACGTATTAGACATACGTCACAGTCTCGTCGCCGGGAAAAACAGCTAGAAAAAAAATCCCGTCGTATTTAACATAACGTGATTTTTGCATAAGCAATTATTACGTAGGTATATGATCCATTCTCATTCAGCTGACTTGTTATATTGAGAAAAGATTGCCAATATTAATTTGTTTTTCTGCCTACTGCCCTAGGCAAGGTTTTGACATGACATAGTTACTGGCAGGCGCGGTCCGAGAGGGGGGGGTTCTAGGGGTCATGACCCCCCACCCCCCCACCCCCCCCAAAGACAGTCATGCTGTCGAAACCCTGAACGATTTGCCTGTCTTACTATCTTAAAATTGTTCTCACTTGAGCCACGGAGACTCCGATGGACATTTGCAAAAAGAATATAACGCGGGACATCATTCTGATCAGCAGCGCTTGCGACTACTAGACCAAAGAGGATTTACCTTCCTAAAAATATTCTTCAGTACTCATGGTGACCCCCCCCCCCCCCCCCCCCCAAATGTTAGGCTGCGACCGCGCCTGGTTACTGGTATTGTTTCACATGTTCTTGTTGTTACCCGCGAATTCGATCCTCACACTCAAAGATGGTTCAGTTCATCTTCTAAACATGTTTGTATCTTCATCGTTTGCGCCTGTCTGTGAGGCTTCATCGTGGATCTGCTTTAACCTTTGGTATGCCGCAACCGGCACAGTTACGGTACCGCTGTATGCCGCGAATATACGGAGAGATCGCGCGGCCGCGCAACATTAAGTTTGACATCAAATATCATTAAGATTAGAAAACATATCTTCTACCTGATTTTTGATTATAAAAGACAATGAATCCAAGATTTATAAGTGTATAATTTAGTAGAACAGCATGAGTGGTGTATTTGTTATAAATCATTATTTCTTACGACATGGCAAAAAATGTTAATACTTTGGTAAAACGCAGATAATAGTAGCAGATAGTTATTTTATTTTGACATTTCTTGTTTTATTATATTCTTCGATATATTTTGTTCGTAATAACACTATAAAATAGTTAACCCTGGTAAAATATTTTAGAAACACATAAGTTTCTATTTTTCACATTTTTGTTGCATTTCCAAGCGCGGATCCGCGTTCCGGCACAGACTAGTCCATTCATATACGGGATGTTACAGGTTACGAAAAATGCTTTCAAAGTTTTGATCGATTTTTATTATAATCAATAAAAGAGTATTTAACTAATCACTAGGTGGGGTATGGTATTCGCGCCAGCACTGACCTACACAAAGAAAAACATTGCACCCTGTGCAAATTATGTTGGTCTCTTTACGGATTTTATTTGCCGTACAATTGACGCAACGTCCCCTTTTGTGCAGGTTCATGCGTTTATTTGGTCGCTCAGTTCTATTAACGTCATCGGAGAAATGTGCAGGAAAATGGTTTCCGCTATAGCGATCGTAACCTGAGTTTGCAGGGGGCCTAATGCGTTGTATATAAATACTTTCCAAAGACAGGGCCTCCGCCAAAGCAAAGCGAAACTGCCTGTGAGTCAATTTTTTTCCTCTTTTATGGCACCTGTATATTATATAACTGTTTAAAATGCTACAGTTGAGCAAGCGCCTAAAAACTTTGATGTACCACTTGAGACCTCTTTTACGTTCCATTAAATATGTGGAGATTTTCTGGTCCTTTAGATCTACTCCTCCCATGTGTTTATTGTAGTTGTGTACTACAAGCGGTTTCTCACATTCGACGCCTGCTCTGCGGCCTGGGGCTGTGTCATTTTTATGATAAGTTGAAATCATTGTTACCAACTTTACATCTCTCCAGGCTAAAACTGTAACATTTCCGCAGTGTGCAGCAACAATGTCTCCTTTTTGCATTTGATGATCATTTAAATTTTTAATTAAGGAAGGGGTTTCCACTCTGCGGCGATTAAGAGTACCTACAACGTCCGTGCGTCTATACTTTAAAAAACGAGCTAAGCCGACCGAGTTATAAAAGTTGTCCATGTATAGACAATGACCTTTATCAAGGTAGCCTTCTGACAACTTCAAGACAATTTTAGATGTTGAGTTTGTAAAGCCATGCATAGCTTGTCCGGCATCTTGATTTTTCCCCGCATATATTACAAATTTTAATAGGTAGCCCGTTTCCGCCTCACATAACTCATACGTCTTGATACCAAATCTTGCGGCTTTTGTCCTTATACACTGTATCCAAGATAGATGACCTTTCCATAGTAAAAGGGACTCATCTATGCTAAGGGCTTTGCGTGGGATGTATATTTCAGCGAATTTTCTGTTGCAGTGCTCGACGATTGGGGCTATTTTATATATTTTTCGCTCATACCCTTGAATAGCTTCTATGAGATAGTCATTATCGACGAAGTGTAAAAATCGTAATAGTAAAACAAATTTATTTTTACTCATAATTTTTCTAAAGCATGGCATACCTAGTACTCCAGTGGTCCAATATTCATCGAGCCTAGCTCTGTTACATAGTGACATGTAAATCAATATACCGAAAAATTGATATAATTCTTCCACCGTAGTCTCATCCCAATCGTGAAGACGCGACCCATTAGTGATGCCTTCTTCGTTTGCACTTGCACGAGCGATAATTTGCCAAGCATATATATTAGTCTGTTCTACCATCTTTTCCATTATTTGCCGGTCCCAAATAACTTTGAATATATTTATGGGGGAAGTTTCCTGAATAGTGGGGCCAGACTGCTCTTGATAAGAACTCTTCAACACCTGTGAAACTGGTCAAAATTTTCGTACCAAGTTATCACATCTTCCGGCACACTTTCATTCCCTTGGAGTAATTCAACATCTTCTGCAGCCATTTCTTCTTCCCTATTTGCTTCATCCGCCTCTAAAATCCGAAGTAGGTCGATATCATCATAGTCTTCCCATTCATCAATTTCGCTACCAGAATCTACCGCTAAAGCCTCAGCCAACGAAGACGGTAAATATTCATCATCACGCATCTAGAGCAAAAAGAAAAATTTAAATAAACATTTATCGGTTAGTACATGTGTATTATGTCTAAAAACAGTTAATTTGACAACTGACTAACCGCAAGGGAAGGTGAATCTTCTTCTTCGTTAAAGTCAAATCCCCTGGCTTCTTCATTTATTGTACCTCGCAGAGCCTAAAACAAGAATGATTCTGAATGGAATTCTACTTCCGTAAAAATAATACCCAAAAATAAGATAAAAATGTCGAGTAAAAGTTTAAAAGAAAAAAAAAAAGTTTACCTGAATATTTCCAGATCCAGTTACATGTATGAGAACGTGTTCGTTCGATGGAACTCGTAGAGTTCCATGTGGAGATATTTGCACCGGCAAGGCCATGCTTATTGGGATAGCACGTGGGGGTGGTGTCCCTGTGCAGCCACGATCCATTTCAATTGACTCCATCTATAATTAGTGTTAGTGCATGCAATTTTAATTGTAAATATAAATAAATCTTTATTCCCATGCCCAATATAAATCATGCTAGATAATTCAAAAGAGATATCACAGTTCAGCGCCATTACCAATATATGTGAAAAATCCCTGAATACAAAACCATCGCTAGTAAATCTGTGTGTCTGTGTGTGTGTGTGTGTGTTACAGACAAATAAATAAGTAGAATTCAGCATTGAAACAACTTTTTAAAGTTTATATAAAGAACATATTTAATAACTTTGAAGCATCAAGCCACACCTACATTATACAGCACAGAATTGGCATTCATCACTCGGGTAATGGTCATAAATAGCGAACATACACCTTTGGCACCAAAAAATTTTAGTGTTAACTAGCACTTGAAAAGTAATATTAGTGTCAGTGCGGCGAAAAAAATGAGCAAGCAGCTTTGGATTGGAAGGCAAGCCACACACGGCACATACATTTAGTTTCACGAAGTGCGTTTCCTTCCATGGCCATTTCAAATCGTGAATACACAAACGGTAATCTTCTTTGTTTAGATAATTATCAACATCTAAGAAAACAACCATTGTAACCTATAACAAACCAAAAATTATATTAAAGTATTAAAGTAAATACCTAGAAGAAATAATAACAATGTATAAAGCAAGCACCATCTCGATTTGCATATAACGAAAATAATTGAAAACCGTAATATACACATGTACCTGCACGATTTCAGTTCTTTACTAATCAAATAAATCGCGGATCTGCGTTCCATACGATACCAGACTTCAAACAATTTTAACACAACCTGTATTTGAATATTCTAAAAGCCGGAACGCGGATCCGCGCTCAAATCGGTTTGCACAAGTCTCAACAAGAATTTAGACGAAATGTTGCGTGTTCGCTGTTGATGTAATATTTCTTTGAAATCTTCATAAAATTACCTTCAAAAGTACAAATAAACTCACTTCTTTGTAAAATAATAAAACCAAGATACGAGTGGTTCAAATCAACACGTGTTGGGGCTAACGGTCAGAGCTAAAGTTTACGTCTATTTATCAGGTGTTTTTAAGTACTATTTCGTTTTTTTTTTTAAATAGCACCATAATAAAGTACCACTTATAGAAAAAACGATATTATACTTACTTTTTCACGATGTATCTTCACAGAAACGTTTTATTTAACTCAGTCACGTACACCGGGACCACAGTAACAATTGAATGTTTCGATTGAACACTTTACACGAATTACGAATGAAAATGAATGGTTTGACGGCATTAGAAGCTAACTTCATTCAATAGGAACTCCTTTCTACGATTTTAAACTTTACCTGTACGTAAATACTACAAAAAAATGCAAAAAATCGCGTGAAGTCGTTTCAGCGTGGATCCGAGTTCCGGCAGTTTAACGGGATTGCGCGGTTCCACGTTCCGGCATACCAAAGGTTAAGGTCTGATTTACACAGTGCGATTTAATTGTCTGTGACATACCATAAGTTGAAGCCCTAATGCAAGTAAATTGTGGGTCAATTTTTATTTCATGCCTCAGGCAAGAAACTTGCATCGTGTAAATGAGGTTTTCAAGTAAAGATATATTTCAAGTGTAGAATACATAAATGTTTATTTAATACACAATTATCCGCAGTCTGGCGACACACCACTGATGCGTGCGGTGCGCTCCCGAAACGCGGAAATGGTACAATTACTGCTGGAGCGAAAGGCGCGGGTCAACGTCGCAGACAGCAGAGGTGACACAGCCTTGCACATCGCTATGAGGGCCAGGTCTAAGGTAATACGAAGGTTTACTACATACTCTATAAATATCGATATTCAAATATCGATAAATTGTTTAGATGACATAAGTCTTACTAATTTCGTGTCCAAGTCGTCTACGAAGATGGTTGACTCTTGGGATGCGAGAGATACGCTTTTAACAAGTAAGTTGTTGCAGTCTAAATACCTGGCTAGAATTATTCGATCCGTAAAAATCAATTCAAACAATTTTCCGTCGTGCAAGCACAGTTTACTGCGTGACTAGCATGTATACAACTGCTCGACATCAATGTTTGGGCAGTACCACACCAGACAACACCCGTCTGGTCGGAACATCCTGCCTGTATGGAGGATGATTGGATTGGAGTTTACACCTGTTTTTTCTAACCATTAGAAACAATTTTGAAAAAAAAATACTGCACAACCACATGTCTAACTGGTTCCAAAATAATGCGAAACATCCTTCCTCAATCATATTGCAATTAAAACTATGATTTTCAAGGCTAATAGAACTTTTTCTACGATGTCAACAAAAAGTTGACTTGAAAACAGGAAAATATACAACATACAAGTAATAACTTATTAAATCATGTTCACGTCTTTAACGACTACTTTATCGTCATAGTATCCTATTAATGCATGGATGCACCGTTCAACAGATTTTCCTTGTCTCTTAAACCCACTCTACACCCAGCGAACGCTTAATTAAACTTTACAATCACCAGTTCATGATCTCAACACTAAACATTTCTTTTGCAGCAAATCGTGGAGATTCTTCTCCGTAATCCGAAGCACAGCCAGTTACTATACAAACCGAACAAACTGAATGAAACTCCATACAATATAGACATGAGTTACAACAAGACAATCCTAGGACAAATCTTCGGAGCCCGAAAACTGAATACAAATGAAGACAATGAGAACATGTTAGGATATGAATTGTATAGCGCAGCGCTGGCTGATATGTTGTCCGAACCAAGTCTCTCGGTCCCGATCACTGTCGGACTGTACGCGAGGTGGGGATCCGGTAAATCGTTTTTGCTCAATAAACTTAAAGGTGAGATAATTTTAAAGCATTTTTCCTTCTTCTCTTAAATATATCAAAATGATAATTATCATTATGTCGACTTAATAAAAACTTGGTACTAATTGAAGATAGATGACTTGAATGTGGTACCTATACTACTTTTTTTTGTAGACAATAATGACCCGTATCTACGTCGTTCTGTAGAAGTAAACAGTAAACAAGCATTAACTTAAAAGTTGTGCGTCAATAAATCGAGACGTAGTAACAATACGCAAACCTGTCAACAATATATACGCATTATTTTAACAAGTTCATGAGTCACTTATACCTATGACGTCACAAATACAATCAATAAGACATGAGAAGACCAAACGTTACAATATATTATGACATTGGCGCATCATCGAAGTTGTTCGAGTTGGCACACCCACCTTGTCACGACATACCCGTCATGCCGTCTAATATAAATAATGATTCATGATGATTTACTTTGATAAAAGACCCTACAAATCAATCAGTACTTTGTCACACCCACTATTTTCTGTAGCAGACTGAACAATTTCGAGGTGTTGAACAAGCCAAATTGGTACTCATCGTTATACGTAATATAACTCATTTATTTAAGTAAAAATGTATCATAAAGTGCATCTGAAATAATAAATGAACTGTTAACCGGCTCATTGACTGTTTTGCTTGGCAGTGTGACGGACAGGAATATTAATCACTAAATATTGATGATGTTCCTACGAGCAGGTGGTCAAAGCTGGCGCCGCGCTGACTGCTATTTGTATAATTTTCACTGAACGCAAGAGTCGGTGTACTCTCATAGTTAATGAGCCGCTTTATACAATCCCCTCAGTGTTTTGTATGATGTTTTAAACGTAAAATGAGTAGCAGTATTCTTCTACAAATCTACACTTTCAAAAACGCATCTATTAAGCCAGGAATTTTCAAACATAACTAACTTCTGATAATATGGAGATGACCTAATTGCATGCAAGTTTTTGTGCATATTTTTGTGCAAGTCAGGAACACACACCACACCAGATGGTGTGTGTTCCTGACTTTAGGAGTTATTGGCAACTTTTTACAAGTATTTTACCGGTCGATCGTTGGCGTAAGGATACTGTTATCAAACATTTTTTTTGTTTGTTAATAAACTTATCAAGACTGCGTTTTTTTTTTCTAAGACAGCATTGCAACAAAAATTAAAGGTACTTTAAATTCAACTGATTTTATTCTAATCCAAGTATCTCAATTCGCAGAGGAGATGAAGAACTTCGCCCGGCAGTGGAGCGAGACGGGCTGGGCGTGGTCGTGGGCGGTGTCGTGGGGCGCGTGGCACGTGGCGCTGTCCGCCGCCGCCATCGCCGCCGTGTCGGGCGCGCCGCCCTACGTGGCCGTGGGGCTGTGCTTCGCGCTCTTCGCGCTCATATACATCGCACTCTACATTCTGTGGTACACTGGGAATAAGTGAGTATTACTGAAAACTTCTCTAAAATAGGCATAAGATATAAAGGCTGTTGAAGTAAAAAAAATTGCCAAGAAGTGCCTAGAATGTGCCTAACGTAGTTTTTCTAGTGGAAGCTGATTTTGCAATTTATAATGTCTGTTTATACTGTCTGATTACAATAACCTCAGTAACTCCAAATTTTGAAAAAAAATGAGGAGGTGTGTTATTCGTCCTATTTTTATATTAGTTCAATTTAGATTCGATTCTTAAGACAGTTTTTCGGGTTCCGTAGTCAACGAGGAACCCTTATAGTTTCGTCCGTCTGTCCGCAGCGTAGCTCAGAGACTCTTAGTACTAGAAAGCTGTAATTTGGCATGGATATACATATGTACATATTATGTATCCGATTCACACATTTGGCCAATTTTTAGGGTTCCGCACCTCAAAAGGAAAAAGCGGAACCCTTATAGGATCACTTTGTTGTCCGTCCGTCTGTCAAGACCCTTTTTCTCAGGAACGCGTGGAGGTATCAAGCTGAAATTTTTACCAAATACTCAAGTCTACTGTCCCTTGAAGCTGTGAAAAAATCAAACTTCTAAGCTAACGCAATCAAAAGATATAGCCTTTTATGCCGCAAATTTCCACAAATTTTCAAAACTCGCAAGGGAATCAAAACCTAAAGGGTACTTCCAGTCGATCTAGAATTTTGAAATTTGGTACGAAGGAACGTCTTATAGCACAGATAAAGGAAAAATTGCGAAAACCATAAATTTTTAGTTACCTCATATAATAAAAATATTTTTTAATAATTTTAAAGGTACTACAACGTTTTTACGGAACCCTCGGTGCGCGAGTCCGACTCGCACTTGGCCGGTTTTTTTTTTAAATATATACAGGATAATTTTTTATCCAGTGCGCAAACTGTAACCATGAATTCAGCATATCGTTCTAGACCCCCCAGCGTAGAAAATTTTCGTCGGTTATACAAAAAAAAATCAGCTGTTCCATACATTTTGACCCCGTAGGTATTGCATTTTTCTATGAAACAGCTCGTTCTGTTAGACGGATAAAGATTATTGCACTGTCAATTGTATACATTCTTTTCTAAAGTCCTTATAGTGAATATATTATGTAAAAAGAAATTTGAGTACCGATAAAATAATTATCTGACACACAGTTTCTAAACTTATTCTGTTTTATAGCTCTTTTATAGTTTAATCAGTAATAAACTGTAAATTAATTACATTTGAACTATGTTTGTAATAACATCTCCCTTATTCAATACAAGTTAATGTTTATTTTGAAATATTTCCGTACTTCAATAAAAAGATAAAAAATCGCCAAATTCGTAATTTTGTACTTCATTGTACACCTTATCGTTGCAGTTGATTATTGAAAAATCAATTTAAAACATAAGCTTCAGGTTCAAAAAGTTTGGTTGCAACGGAATTTCAACTTTGTCGTGTACGACATAGACTTTGTTGTTCCAAAAGTTGGTTATCATCTCAGATTTTAAATGGAAATATTGGAAGGAATGTGGTTCCATTACAGATACGAGTGGTGGTGGGCGGGCGGCGTGCTGTCGGCGCTGGGCCGCAAGTTCAGCTCGCTGCTGTTAGCGCTGCAGGTCGTCTTCTGTCATCCGCCTGGGCCGGAGGACCCCAGGGCGCTGCCTGCCACGCCCATACGGTAAGCACACTACATCTACTATTCATTATTATAACAGCCAATATAAGGTTCCCCACACTTTGAAAAGCGAATGCGCTGTAAACTGGTCATTACCATCTGATAATGGACCATCACTTCAGCCGAAATACGTCTACTGCTAGACATAGGCCTCCCCAATTTGAGGAGGTTTGCCATAATCGCCACTCTTTTTAAGTAGTTTGGGGATCCAATCAGTATGGTGGTGAAATGCATAGAGAATGCTTCTATCCATTCTCTAGTAAGTCCCTTACTCGCCTCTTACGGCAGCCACGAGAATAATTGGGATGGTGTTCTTTACGTTCGAAACCACACCGAACATCGCTCTGAAACTTAAGCTCCTGCAGGGTCGCGGATCCTGCCAGGGTCGTGAAATTATTCGAAAGAGATACCGTGACCCTGGCACATGGGCAACTGAAGGAACACGGGTGGGTTTTAGTCAGTAAAAATCTGACACGCCCTCCCGCTCTGTCCAGAGCGGCAGAAGCAATTATATGATTTGCCATCCAAAAAAAAAAAAATGGGGTCCAGTTTAATCCAACTTCGCTACAGCGTTAGTCGATCGACCTGATCTAATGGGCTGAGCCCACAGGGCCTTGTATATCGGCAATGACTCCCGCCCAATACCTCCACTTCTATCGGTGCTATGTTTCATTCCGATTTTAAGGAGGACATCCATGGTATCCACAAAAGATTGAAGAGGGGCTGATGATCACCAGACGTAGAATTCCATTCAGAGGGAGACTTGTATGAAACACTAAAATAGTTATTAATCGTGCTTGTGCTATGACAGGTTCCACTTCACGGAGGGCATGAAGAGCGGCGGCGGACAGGAGGGCGACGCCATGGTGGTGCAGATGCTGGCCAGCCTGGGCGAGGCGCTGGAGTGCCAGTACGGCCGCGTCTGCACCCGTCTGGCGCGCGCCTTCCGCCCCAAGCCGCTCTCCGCCACCGCGGGATGGAAGTGAGTTACTGACCTTACTGGGCGTCTATAGCCCATCATTAACATGCTTTAACTTCACCTATATGTTTGTTTGTATGTGTTTGTAAGTATGTAACTATGTTTGTAACCGACTCCTTTGGACTTATTTTTTTTTAACTTATCTTAATCTAGTTTGGACCTCACTTTCATATAAAAATTATACTGTAAGGTAATAATAGGTAGCTGGCTGGCTGTAGGTAATATTTTAAGCTACTCATGTCGTGCCAACTTGATGTTGTTAACCTATGAACCTGCTTACTGTATTAATAATAAAGATCATTGAATTCAAGTAACAAGACTCAAACTAGTAACAATATACATACAAGTATGTTAAAACATTAACACAAACAATTTGTAACATCACTGGACACTAAATATTTTCTCTTTCTATTTTAAACCTATGCATTGGACCTGCTGCACAAGGAACAGTGTCCATATAGAGTGGCAGCGATATTGACATGCAAACTGAACCTATGAATTCAGCACATGATTCTAAACCCCCAGAGTAGGTTTTCGTAGGTATTGAAAAAAAAACCACTACTTTAAAATGATCTATTTCATAGAATAGTGCAATACTTACGCGGTCAAGATTTTTTTATTTTTATTGACGAGAAATTCAGAATCATGTACTGAATCAGGTATCTGGCATCAGGTTGCGCTTCGATGTCCCTGTCCCTGCCAGTCTGTATAGTATTATAGCACATTACATTGTTAAATAAAGCTAAATTCCGTAACAGTCTCATGCCACCAAAAATAATTTTAGATGTATAGCTAGAGCCAGGCATAGTAGCAATAAATATTGCTATGAGTTTTTGAGATGAGACTACAAGCATATCTGAGAACGTTACAAGTTGAGCAGAAGTCAGAAACAAGCATTATTTTTTTCTAGTTTTTGAATATCTACTAACGTCTTACGATTATTTTCAGGTGGCGACGAGTTTGTTGTATTCCTCACATCGTCACGTTCGAGCTGTGCTTCACTTGCATACTCGTCGGACTATGTGTGCTCATTATGTACTTAACCGACCGCGAAACGGAGCCGCAGTGAGTATTAGTTGTAATCAGTTCATTTCCACCGTATGTCCCTTAAACCGACCATTGTTGATTAACAAAAGCTTGGCATCTTTACCTTTCAATATTTAAGCTCATTTTAGATACCCAGGTCAGGTGCGTAGTACTGGTAACCGACGTGCGTTTATGACAAGATGTATGAACTTAAGCGAGGGAAAGGAGGGAGTATGTAAGGATAGTAGCAGGTGGCGTTCTGTAGTTTCTGCTTACCTCCATGGGAAAAAGGCGTGAGTTTATGTATTTATGCATTCGATATTCAGTTCACTTCAACCCGTAAGGCAATAAAAACTTCGAAAATAAACGTCTATTGTCATTTGAAAACAAACTCAAGTTGGCAAAAGAGACGGCTACAAAAAATTGACTAGCTAAAAAGTAAATAAAATAATTTGAAATAACGGGCAGAACAAAACTTGTCTACAAAATTATAACTTTATAAAGACTGACGTATAAAAGTGTTTGTACAAATCTACTTGCAAAAATAAAGTCACTTATCATTTATCATTATCATAAATGATGTGGTAATCGCTAGACATAAGAACACGAAACAAAATACCGTACGACGGCTCAATGAGTGAGGGTCGTCGTCAACCAGACGGCGCGACATCCAGCAGGGCCTGATGATCGGCGCGTGCGCAGTGAGCGGCGCGGCGCTGCTCGCCAACCTCTACACGTGCGGCCGGGTGCTCGCCGCGCTCGTACTGTCGCCGCGCGCGCGCTTGTCCCGCGCTACCAGGAAACCGGCGCACGCGCATGCCCCTACTCTCGCGCTGAGGCCCGAAGTGCAAGCTTTGACGCATGTGGTATGTACTATGTTTCATAATTTTTTGTCTACACACAAATATCCTTTTTTTTAAGTGATAACTTCTTATGGGAGTGTAAACCGCTTCGTTACGTAACGCGTTACGACGCCAGTCTGTCTGTATGCAATATGTTTCACCATTATTATTTTTTGTCTTTTTTTGTGGTTGGGAAATCTTCAAATGATTTCTCCCGCTTCTGGGTAGAGCGGAAGGGCGTGTCAGACTTTTACTGACTAAAACCCACCCGTGTTCCTTCAGTTGCCTATGCCAGGGCTACGGTTTCTCTTTCGAATAATTCCGCGACCCTGGCAGGATCCGCGATCCTGGCAAGAGCTTGAGCTTCTGAAAGCCTTGTGATGTCTTTGATCAGTAAAATCTGGTGTATGCAAATCGCATATTAACTGTTGATGATTGGTTGCCAATTTTTATTATACTAAGTTTCATATCCGAATCAGAATTCACTTTTAGTGACTATATTGTATTAATACTATTTGCGACCAAACTGATCAATAACTTAAATTAAGCTGGCACTCAGAGCAACGATGTTTAACGATGTTAAACATCGTTAATGTTGTTTACTCTGAATTTGTGTCTCCTTTTCTCGTTTATAGGTTTGTAAAAATCCTGCAACTATAAAAAAACTCATGTTCTTCCACCCAGGTATCATGTCTAGACGCATTCACCGGTCAACAAACCCGTCTAGTAGTAGTAGTTGACGCTTTGGACACCTGTGAACAAGAGAAGGTCCTCGCCTTATTGAACGCGGTACACGCACTGTGTTCGGACCCCAAGAGTCCCTTCATACTACTGCTGGCCATAGACCCACATATCATAAGCAAGGTAAATATTATTGTCTTACTTTAACATTACAAGTAAAATGAATAATTTAATCTGTGATGTCCTTTTGTTGTTTTGACTATTTCATACTTAATTTTGTCTTGAAACTGTATTCATAAATCTCTCTTTTAATTTATCTCATAAAACGGTTGAGTAACTGAAACTATGGAATTTACGACCGCGGCTTTGATGTCATAGTTTTTTTTTTACTTTTTCTGTGTGTATGTAAATGACTGGATTTCCTTTCGTGTCGATGAGCTTAGACAAATATCAGTGTTATACTATAGTCAATATTTAATCCTAAACCTCATAGTAATTTTTTTGTACTGGTTCTATTTCTGTTAGTATCATTATCAATCATTACAACTGCCACCATAGTACTTTAAATTCAGGGGTGAGTCAGACCCAAATAAAGACTAAATGCATATTTCTAGCTTCAATGAGTCTTATATTACTTGCGTCTTCTCTTACCTCGCCCTTGTTATGTTTGTCTTCTTTACATGTAAACCTATGATTAACATAGTGTAAGCATATAATAGAAGTTATTTATAGCAACAGTTTCTTACTAGTATTATACATTTCATACAGGTTGCTTGGATGGAGGTCAGTTAAGCTCGTCATGTGTTTGGTGTTAACCTTATACCCGTTAGTTTTGAAATCGATGTTGTGTCGAACCCCTTTATCATGTACAGTGTATTATTTCTTACTTGGCTTATTTGGTATATAACGCGCATCAGTCATATATTTAACAACAACTTTTTTAAAGTTGAATACATGTAACATCTACCAACCCGCACTGGGCCCGCGTGGTGGATTATGGCCCGCTCCCTCTTACCGAGAGGAGTCCTGTGTCCCAGCAGTGGGAACAGCATTATAGGCTGCTGATGAAACTGCCATGGTATCCCAAAATTCTTCAGTAAAATACTGTACTGATCATCGCTGGTGAACGGCGATTAAATCCAAAACTGCTTCAAATTAACCATTTAAATTAGTTTCCTCAAATTGAAAATCTTAGTCCGCCATGTTTTTTTTTTCCAAATAAGACTAGTAAAGAAGAAATACAGTCCACTCGCATGATTTCATCAGAATATTCGTTGACCTTGTCAGATGTATATTTTAGCCGTATATTAAGTGTTGCATGACCTTTTGTTAGGATGTTTCATTATTATTATTTTAATTCATGTGCGACCCGTGCGTAATCTTTTCGTTTCGTAATTTGTAACTGAATATTTAGTATGAATGGCAATATTAAATAAATATTTATATTTCCGGCTCGGGTCGTCTGGGCCGTTGTTTTTTTTTATAAATCGGAGGGTATCGGCTAATTTTCCAGAGCATGGAAATTACCCGTTTCCCCAATTCTGACAGCCCTGACCCGAATATGGAAGGTTCAAAAGAATTTAATGAAAACGTTTTTTTATTCATTTATACTAGTATTAATCCGTCATATTTCCGTTTCTGATCTTCCTAGCAATCCTGGCTACCTCTTTTTATTTTTGTCTCCAGAGTAATGTAGTAGCCTCTATTCTTAATTACTTATAAACGTGAACTGAGACACTCTTCAAAGATGATAAATTCAGATTATTTAACACCTAGGTATCGGTTGCGCGCGGATATTATAAATATACATGTTTGTTGGAGTACAGTGTTAGTTTTCGAGTGTTGTTTGTGTGTATAAGATGTCAGGCAAAAAGATACCTTATTGCCAATATGGAATTTGCATGTGATTCAAATAAGGGTCAAATAATTTATTTTAGTAAACTGTATTACTTCGAATTATGCCTCCATCAAAATGTTTTATTGTTATTTATTATTGAGCAAATGATTAATGTTAAAAAGTACAATAAAACAGCGGGAAATTATTAATATTTAAAAAGGGACACGATTCGTCAGTGCGTATTGGACGTAAATGTCTCTGACAACAATAAATTATAAACTAACGAATAGAAAAAAATACATGCTTATTCCGTATTGTTCAAAAATTTGACAACACCCATACCTCACTTACTCCTTTTTTCAACAGAACATAATGATAAACAAAAAAAAATGCAGTTGATCCAAACTTTCGTGAAAGATACCTTAAAAAAGACTTTCAACTTGTAAACATTTTTTAAGGTCCAATACTGTCGATATACACAAACTAAACATCACAAAATTAAACCCCAAATAATAATTGACATACAACTTTTCTGCTTAATTTTACAAACTTTACTATTGATAATCAAACACAAGACACACTACATTCTTTCCCAATATTTCGAGTAGGCAGTGGAAATAAACAGCCGTCGAGCCTTCTGCGAGAGCAACATCGGCGGATGGGACTACCTCCGCAACATGGTGCAGCTTCCGTTCTACCTGCAGAACTCTGCACTCCGCAGGGTCAAGGCTGCTCAGCAAACCGCTTCGAGGAGGATGCAGGTCATCACCGCTGATGACTTCTCTACGTCATTGCAGAGATCCGTGAGTGTTTATGATTTTTTTAAATGTTGTGAAACTGCTTTGGTGTGCTTGCATGTTGTATATTGCGTTGGATACAACAGATCATAATAATAATATCTAAGGATAACCAACACAACGTTATCTGATCCTAAACTAGGCAGAGCCTGTACTATGGCAACCAGACAACTGATAAACATACTTAAATATTTCTAAATACATACATATTATAGATAAATTACACCCAGACAAAGAACAAATGATTGTGCTCATCACACAAACATTTGTCCTGGGTCGGAATCGAACCCACGACCTCAGTCTTAGCAGTCAGGGACACTAACCACTAGACTAGCAGGCCAGTCGCAGGATAGCAAGTATACTATATTTTAGGAAAAACTAATGGAACTTAATACAGTCCAATTTGGATTGTATGCAGAAAACCCACAGTCACAGAGATTTTGTAATAAAGAGAAAATTCAATCATTTCTCTGAACTTTCTATTTGTTATTTTTCAATATCATTGTAGAGAATATTGATACGCAAAATTGTTAACGATTTGTAGAAGAACATGAAGTTAAAAAAATCCCTGTTGAACTCTTCATTTAACCTCTTTCAACTAAAAATAATGGTCCTGATCTGTTTCACCTCGCAAGGATAAATATTCGTGGGCTAATCTTCACTCATTGGTAAGACACCAGCATAGGAAGTATGGAGATAAAGAACTAAATGAATATAATTTACATTCAGGTATCAGCCCGCCGCCTATCCTCAACGTCAGAACTGATGTCGAGTCAGGAACGCATCAAAGGTCAAGCGGCCCGCGAGCGTCGCCTGCGGCCGTCGGAATCTGTCGCGTCATCAGTCGCATCAGGCCTGCACCGCGGGGCGGGCGGGGCAGGGGGGGCCGGGGCCGCTGATCTCAATAGAGTGCTGCTTACTGATGATTACTTCAGTGATGTCAATCCTAGGAGCATGAGGAGGCTCATGAATGTTCTTTACGTTACTGGTAAGTTTTTTATTCCATGTTAAAAATGACTAGAAAAGTCAGTGTAGTGGGAAACCCGTACACCACCATTATTCGAGTTGCTCACTACTAACAATTCTGACGTTTTTATGAACTGATTTAAATAGAAGTTGTAGAAAAACCTGGCTGCATCATTTTGAACAGTCATAAATTAATAAAAGATAGTTTTTTTTTTACTTGATTACTAATTAAACACCTTAGAAAACATGAAAATTGAGGAGGAGATAGTAGATACCCCAGAATTCATGAAATATTTAATATCTTCTCAGTAAACATACCTGAAGGAACAAAACAGAACCCGTCCTTGACCATTGCTAAATGTAATCTACATACTTCTTCCTCCCAGGGCGTCTTCTAAAAGCATTCCAAATCGAGTTTAACTGGTACCAGCTGGCTTCGTGGGTGAACTTGACGGAACAGTGGCCCTTCCGCACCTCCTGGATCATTTACCACCATGAGACCTATGAGGAACACATCGATGACTGCACTTCGCTCAAGCATATCTATGACAAGTGAGACATTTTATTGTTTCGTCATAAATTGTGTGTGAAATATGTTTTAAGAGTCTTTATTTACTTGAAAGTCAATATAGGTGATAAAAGAATGTACATAGTTAAATATAAAAGAAAATGTTCCAAAGATAAGATTCTAAAAGTAGTCTGTAAGTAAATACCTATTTAAAACTGTAGACATAAACATGAGTTTTTCTTGCAATGTTTTGTTATGTTTGTTTTACTTCACTCCACAGTTGCAATCATTTGAGAGTTTATTACATCTTTAATGTTTTTTTTACTCAGAGTAAAACCTCTTATGAGCGGTCTTCGCGAGGCGAGCACACTGATGGAGCTGGACCGAGATGAGCGGAAACTGGAAGTATTCCTAAGTTTCCACCGCGCCACGCTCACGGCTGCAGATCTCAAGATATTCCTACCTTTCACCATCAACCTGGATCCTTACATCAAGAAGCTCATCAAAGGTAAGGCTTCCTCAACTATGGCAATTATAGACTTCTGTTTTTACACGCTTTTTTTTTTTGGATGGGAAATCATCAAATGACTTCTCCCGCTCTGGGCGAAGCGGGAGGGCGTGTCAGGCTTTTACTGACTAAAACCCACCCGTGTTCCTTCAGTTGCCCATGTGCCAGGGTCACGGTATCTCTTTCGAACAATCACGCGACCCCGGCAGGCATCGGTCCTAGCAGACCCCTTCAGTGTTGCTGACATCTCTTTGAGGCGCGCGTGGAACACTACGCGCCGTCGACCCGAGCTTGGTCCTTACCGGGCGGCGAGCTACCCATTGCTCGCCACCCGCAAGCTCGCGCCTACGGTGGCCGGGAGTCCGCAATCGACTCCCGGCGCCCGGGGCGTCTCCTCCTGCGGCGGCTAGGGACGTGAGGGCGCAGAGACTGCCACTCCCTCACGCACCCCGCCTCCTCCTTCGCGAGCATTACTGCTTCGCAGAAGGAGGTGACGGCTTCCCATGCCCTCTCGCTCCGTACCATGGCTCGCACCAGGGCCGGATGCGAGAGATCGCCGCCGCCGATCGCCTCCACGAGGACACGGCGGTGCTCCGCCCAGGCAGGGCACACCTCCACCGTATGCTCCACCGTGTCCTCTAGACGATCCTCACAATGGAAACACCCGGGCGTTTCCTCCCGCTTTATCCTGAACAGGAACCCACCGAAGCACCCATGCCCGGTGAGAACCTGCGTCAGGCGGAAGGTGAGGACGCCGTGACGACGCTGACATACGACACAAACTACGCTGACATACGTCAAAAACTACGCTGACATACGTCACAAACTACGCTGACATACGTCTCAAAATTCGAAACACCCTAAAAAATTGAAAATAAATAATAGTTTAAAAAAACTAAAAAACACGCTTCCATTGAAAATCAAACTAAAAAGTACAAAATAATGGACAAAAAAGCGTGGGGTGCCTGATATCAATAAAAATATACCTTAAAAAGCACCCCACCCCAAAAAAGACATTGTTCAACTAATACAATAAAAAGTTTTCTCATCCAAGTAATACAATCGAAATTAAGTGTTTTTGTCGCCAAGGGTGCACAAAATTGTGTAAACCGAAGATTGAGAAACCCTACTGTCCCACAAGTTTAGTTTCTCCTACATTTCCCCACTTCTTTGACCACAGAGGAACAACTGCAAAGTGGTGTAGATGAAGACACAGGCGCAGGGGGTGCGGCTGGCATGATGTGGGGACAACCGCTTTCAAGACAACCTCACTCCAAACTTTTCCCCAGGAAAAACGTAAGAACCTTTATAGATTTTCATTTACTACCCCATGTATCATCTCTGCAGCGATATCTGTAATTTTTGTGCGGTTCATAATAAAGAATATTCTATTTATATATCTATCTATTGGTATAAAGCAGAATATTTACATTCCAGCAACTAATCGTCAGCTCATAATGCATTCTATTTATTATTTTAAGGGTCCAAATGTGAATAATAAATTTACAAAACCTGTGCGGTCGGTCGCCCGTCAGTAAAGAAATTTCCTCGTGTATAATAAAAAGCGGCAGACCGATCTATTATAAGTTTTTAGAAGCTCTTATGAAGTGTGTTTATTTATGTTTTAGCACCTTCACAAACTATGAAATTTACATGGTTATTGAGAGTGTTAAAGAAAAAATCTTAGATTTTCATGTTGACCTCACTATTGGCTTCAGCAGCCTAGAAAACCATGAAAACGACAACCATGATCAAAATGTTTAATAAATTTTGTAGCTACCATCTTTTTTTTTTGGATTGGTTATCATCAAATGACTTCTCCCGCTCTGGGCGGAGCGGGAGGGCGTGTCAGACTTTTACTAAAACCCACCCGTGTTCCTTCAGTTGCCCATGTGCCAGGGTCACGGTATCTCTTTCGAACAATCTCGCGACTCTGGCAGAGTGGCCACTATCTTGGATTTTCATTTTGACCTCACTAATACTATTGATGAGGTCAAAATGGAAATTCGTTTTCATGATTTTTTAGGCTGCTGAAGCCAAATAATGAACTCAACATGAAAAATTTCAAAATAAAATCCAAGGTGGTGGCTGCGAACATTTAAAAAAATCATCATAGTTGTCATTTTCATAGTTTTCGGGGGTGATAAAGTCAGTAGTGGGGTCCAAATGAAAATCCAAGCCGGTGGCTGCGTATTTTATTTTATATCATGCAAGTTGTTTTCATGGTTTTTAAGAATGCGAAATCTATTAGTAGCAACCATGAAAAAGAAGCTTATGATAAAAAACTGCCGCCATCTTGAAATTTCATTTTGACCTCACTGTATAATAGCATCCTCGAAAACCATAAAAACGACACCAATGAAGTATAATTTTAAAATTTTACGCAGCCGTCTTCTTTTATTTTCATTTGACCCCTCACGATTGGCTTTAGCACCCTCAAATCATGAAAACTATCAAGGGCCCATAACCCATTTTCGTTAAGTAAATATTTTTACCAGTTTACTCCTACCGCAGGCCGCTTTAAATAACTTCCTACCAAAAATCTCCAACTGTGTGCTATTTTAGTGTTCGTATCATTTAAAACGAGGCCAATATCGGCTATATTTATGTAACACGTAATTATTTATTTTACCACGTGCCGTTAGAAAATTAACCTTGCTATCCCAGATCAAATTACCTTGCAGTAAAAACAAATGCCACATTTATTGGAAATAATAAATCTGGTAATGTTTAGAGAACCTTGAAGAACTATTGCTATAAACCTCTCGGTAAAAACAAATAGATTATTTTTTTTTAGGAAATCGTTATTTTTATAGAAACTTTCGTCATTATTCATGAAAACATTTGAATTCAGAAAAACATTTACCATCAGGTTTAGCTTGAAAGGAAATTGCCAATAAACACGAGAATAAAATTTCCGCAATTCAGAAACCCATACATACCTTCAAGTGTTTAAAACCTAAGAATCACAGATTCCTTTCCAAAGACTCAGACCACTTCGGAAAGCAACAAATAATAGAGAAAGCTGCAATAAAGCTGCTCAATTGTTTTAATATGTCTTATCACTCTGTTTTTTTACTGTGTGTACATAAATAATAAAATAAATAAATAAATAAATAAAATCAGGCTATTTTATACCGGATATTTTTTTCTCTCCAGCGCTCATCTCCGCCAACGCAACCAACAGCAGCCGGTCCCGTCCCCCCGCAACAGATGTGGGTGGGGTGGGCCAACACCGGCAATGGCTTCGTGCCACAAGCCATCAACCCACAAAACTTCCCGCAGCCGCAGTTCCAACCGCAGTTCCAAGCGCAACCACAACAACAACAACAGCAGCAGCCGACGCAGAACCCCTTCCACATGCTCAGGACTGCTTTCCCCAATATGGTACGTTGGTTACTTTTATCTATGAAACGGACGGTTTTATATCGGTCCGCGGGAAGCATATAGCAAAGACTCACGCAAACAAAAAATAAATGTTTTTATTTTTCAAACATACATCTATTCCATTCGTAGTTTCTTGTAACTTTATTGGACTGTGATTTTAATTTAAACTCTACAGGCTCTTTTGAAAGATGGAGCTAGTTGCTATTTTTAAGCTGAAGTGAAAATAAAGTTAAAATTATACTAAAACATTTTCGTCATGTAACATCGAAGTGACGCGACGACGCTAAGACCTCTTTTAAGTGCCTTGTGCTTTATTTCGAGCAGTGGACTTATTCAAACATCTCCACGTTTAGTGTAATGTCACATATTTTTGTGCAAAGCAGTACTGACGCGTTTTTTTTTTTTTGTTCACTTGTAGTTTATTGTTTTATTCGTTTATTTCAGACGGACGTGCCGAACATCCGCCTGTCTACGCTGAGCGTGGAGCGCGTGTGCAGCATGGTACGAGAAGCGCTGGGTCCAGGCGGGCCGGCCGCGGCAGCGGCACTGCAGCGACACAACGTGTGCGGCCTGGTGCTCGCCGTGTGCCGCCTGCAGGACCTCGAGCCGGTACGTGTGTCTCTATAGATCCCAGGTGGGCGCAGGCGGGCCGTTGCAGCGACACAACGTGTGCGGCCTGGTGCTCGCCGTGTGCCGCCTGCAGGACCTCGAGCCGGTACGTGTGTCTCTATAGATCCCAGGTGGGCGCAGGCGGGCCGTTGCAGCGACACAACGTGTGCGGCCTGGTGCTCGCCGTGTGCCGCCTGCAGGACCTCGAGCCGGTACGTGTGTCTCTATAGATCCCAGGTGGGCGCAGGCGGGCCGCTGCAGCGACACAACGTGTGCGGCCTGGTGCTCGCCGTGTGCCGCCTGCAGGACCTCGAGCCGGTACGTGTGTCTCTAATAGATCCCAGCTGGGCGCGGGCGGGCCGCTGCAGCGACACAACGTGTGCGGCCTGGTGCTCGCCGTGTGCCGCCTGCAGGACCTCGAGCCGGTACGTGTGTCTCTAATAGATCCCAGCTGGGCGCGGGCGGGCCGCTGCAGCGACACAACGTGTGCGGCCTGGTGCTCGCCGTGTGCCGCCTGCAGGACCTCGAGCCGGTACGTGTGTCTCTAATAGATCCCAGCTGGGCGCGGGCGGGCCGCTGCAGCGACACAACGTGTGCGGCCTGGTGCTCGCCGTGTGCCGCCTGCAGGACCTCGAGCCGGTACGTGTGTCTCTAATAGATCCCAGCTGGGCGCGGGCGGGCCGCTGCAGCGACACAACGTGTGCGGCCTGGTGCTCGCCGTGTGCCGCCTGCAGGACCTCGAGCCGGTACGTGTGTCTCTAATAGATCCCAGCTGGGCGCGGGCGGGCCGCTGCAGCGACACAACGTGTGCGGCCTGGTGCTCGCCGTGTGCCGCCTGCAGGACCTCGAGCCGGTACGTGTGTCTCTAATAGATCCCAGCTGGGCGCGGGCGGGCCGCTGCAGCGACACAACGTGTGCGGCCTGGTGCTCGCCGTGTGCCGCCTGCAGGACCTCGAGCCGGTACGTGTGTCTCTAATAGATCCCAGCTGGGCGCGGGCGGGCCGCTGCAGCGACACAACGTGTACGGCCTGATGCTTGCCGCGTTAGTAAAAACGTGTGGTGTCGGCAGAAGGAGCTTCGTTCCTGACGGGGGTCAAGAACGGAATTTCTTACACTTTTGTCAACTACAAATTTAACGTCGTTTACTCTATCTTTAAACTACTTAAACTTTATTTTGGCGCCACTATGGGTTCAGCATTCTCGAAAACCATCAAACGACAGCCATCACGAACTTTTTTAAATTCTCGCATTTTAGATGCTTCAGCACCCTCGAAAATCATGAAAAGATACCCATGAAGGAAAATATGAAAAAAAAAAAATTTCAACATCTTCAATAATCATGTTACCGCAAGCTGATTATAGAACTTCGTTCTAAAATATCTCTCTATAGTAAAATATTGGTTACGAATTGCAATATGAGGGGCTCCCGACTGAATGACAACCACTGTTGTGCCACTGCACAGGTTTATGCTTGCTACCGTCTGTTTGTGTTCGATGAGTGGAAATCCATAACATTTTGAGACTCCTCCTCCGTGTTTCGGTGCAGGTTAAGTCGTTGGTCCAGCGTCAGCGGGAAGCCCTGGCGCGTCCGCCTGAAATGGTTAATTGAGTATCATCAGTCGTCTTCCGAGAGAATAAACGCATGGAAAATTGTTTCTAAGCAAAGTTAGTTTTGTGCACCGCAGTACCCGGTTACACAACAGAAAAACAATGAAATGAAATGACCCCGAACTGTTGCAAATGCAGTACCGTAACTATATAAAATATCAACGTTGTTATTATTTTCCTATAGGTACTACAGTTGCCGTTCGGTGACTGGGAACTGTTCAAGCTTCTCATCGTTAATCTTCGGGAGCTCGAAGCGAACATGCCGTCGACTGTACCAGCCGTCACAGGTGACTAACTGTTACTTTATTTCATCACATAATTAGACGGGACTAGCTTTTGCCAGCGGCTTCGCCCGCATGGAGGTCAGAAATTATCCTAGAGGACGGTACTACTGGGATAAAAGTATTCTATGTGTTAGTCCAAGTTATATACTATCTGTGTACCAAATATATGAAATAGACCTCCCCTAATTTGGGAGGAGTTGGCCATAATCGCCACGCTTGGCGATCGCAGTATGGTGATAAAATGCGTAGAGAACGCTGCTGCTCATTCTCCTATAAGTCCCTTAGTCGCCTCTTACGACACCCACGGAAAGAAATGGGCTGGTGCTATTCTTTACATCCGTCATCACACGAAACATACAACACAAAAATATATAAATCGGAACAAACATCCAAACTTTGATATTTAAAATATAAGTAGGATAGGATGAATTCTGCACATCAGTAATTATTTCTGTTGTTTGTAATATAATAGTAATAACTGATAAATAAAAGTGATTTATAGTATGTGTTTTCATGAGTATGAAATAACTATTGTGTTATCCACAGTATTGTCAGAAAAATCAACTGACTCAGAAGAGAGAGACTCAGCTAAACCCAGACACACATTGGAAACCCAACGCAGCCGGCCTTCGAATGTTGAGAAACAGGTACAAACAAACTTACTATTTACATAGCCAATGTCCTTATTTGCAGCGAAGATACTAAATCTAAACAAAACATTATCATGTTAATTTTGTGTAGATAAAGAAGATAGAAAAGAGTAAACATTATCCATAGTTTTATTTAAAAAATCTATTTTTTTTTTCACAATTTACCACAAACAAGATAATTTCCCCGATAATAATGTTTTTAACTAGTTTCCAAGGTAGTAAGATATTAATAAATCGTATGTTTTACAGCCATACGCGGAATATCAGGTGATTATTAGAGTTACATAAACACATGTAGAATTCATGTAGAGCACAATCATTGGGAGAAATCATTATTTTTATCCACCTAGTATTTCGATCTGTCTGTTGCTGATCCTATAAATATGTCTGATCCTACAGTAAAAAAATATATTTTGACGGTGTATTTTCCTCACATGTCTTATTTTGTAAACACACTGTTTACTGCATTCACCAACACTAGAGATGTGTTAGAATTAAAACTAATCTGCTTCGAATTTAACTGAAAAAATCGTAATATCGAAATCTGTCACGATATTTGCTTACGAAATAAGACGAGTAAAGAAAAATGCACTCTGTTTAGGATTTCAGATAATATTGTATTCTATCTATTTGTGTTCTTACTTGGTATGGTAGCGGTTCCTATGGTAAAGGACTAAGTTTTTTTTTTTTTAAATTAATGTTGAAGAGAGTGAAGCGAATGGGAATGCATAGTAAAAATGTTGTCAATTTTTTTTTTTTTAGAGATGAGATGTGCACTGTTACTTGTTATGTGCTTTGATTACATAACACTTTCCATAAAACACACAATTATTTCACAATTGTCCAATGCGATACTGGAATCATGGGATAGGAAAGAGTTAAATGTTTTTTCGTAGGGTATTCTCATTGGGCTTATGTATTCAAATTAATTTAAGTTTATACATTCATTATTTATTTCACCCGGTTTTTAAAAGGCAATAATTTTTTCTTGTTAATAACAGTGAAAGGGTGCCTGAATCACTTGACATCAGCCAATTAAATAACTTCGAATAGATTTTAACTATTTGTCTGGTAATTTTAATACTGAATGAAAAAGGTACTCGTTCTATGGGTCATATTCCGGTGGTAGAGCAAACGGCTAACCGCACATTGGATACGAAGTTGTATAAATAGGAGTAAAGTTCACTATTCATGCAAATAGACTGCACATACTCGTGATTTTTCTACGCATGGTAAATCAAAATATGGATACCCTGCAAGTTTCGAGTGAACTATATCCAATACGAAAAACAGTTCTCAGTGCTCCCATAGTACATAGTGGAACAATGTTTCTCGTGGTCGTACAACTACTCAAGTTCAAGAGAACGTGTCCATAGCGTGGTTGGCCCAAACGTTAAATGTCACATTAAGTTACTGCACCATTACCTTATGTTATTCTAATCTGGGGCGTAGTTAATAATCATTTTGAAAGTTATCCAAATGAACTTCAGTCCGAAATAAAAGATTTTATTATATTTATTTATTAAAACAATAATTGGCGACAGGTAACACTGGAAGAGCAAATGATCTGCGGCGCGCTCCAGACGCTAAACGAGGAGGCGCTGGAGGACGTGCTGCAGTCCGAGCCGCCCTCGCACCCAGGTGAGCCCCTCCGCACCATCCGCGAGTACCCGCCCCCCTCGCCCCCCGCGGGGCCCGCCCCGCCCCCCGCGGGGCCCGCCCCGCCCCCTCCCGACGAGCCCGCGCCGCGCGCCGAGCACGTCGTGCTCAACGTCACGGATGATGTGTTCATGTAGAACGAGCACATATTAGCGATGCTTGCTATGGAGCAGATCCTTATCTGACCGCATCCATACATCGACGATGAGCATCACGTATGTGAGGAATAATTTACACTGCATTCACTTAAGATTCAAAGTTGTACAAAACGAGTGCTTATTATTCTTCAAAGCATACCTGCTGCAGAGGCATTTAAATGTGTGCCAAAATAATGATAATTATTTATATGCAATTAATTTTGCAAATTATCTACTTAATTAAATTAAATTATTGTACTGGCAAATACTTAAGCCTGGTCAACAAATGCTTTGCATACACGGTTTTTACAATATATTTTTAGCATGATTTGCTTTGATACTGTAAAATTAATATTTATTAATATTATCCTGTATATGCACATGGAACCTAGAAAAGACATTTTGTGTTGCTATTTTAGAAATAGACTGCCCGTAAGCTATTCAACATCGAATAAGAAATATGCATCTACATGACTAAAACAATTTTTAATTTTATTTCTGTTGCAAGTACTTATAAGAATGATGCATATTTTCTATTAAAAATGTATGATTATTAGTAAAGATATTAGTTCATTTAATTTTAAATCAATGTATTTGTATGTTAATTTATTTGTTCTTAATTTGCTAAGTGTATTCACTTTTAGCACCATATTTAATTAAACTATTTGTCTGTCGGTTATTCAAAATTATGTTTTTATTTTTTGGGCAACAAGCTTTATTTCATTCATATGTTGCAATATATGAGCACAATTGCTGAAGAAGTTTTATTTAATTCATATGTTGCAATATATGAGTACAATAACTGAAGAAGTTCACAATATATTTCTTCCATGCACAGATAATAGAAAAGCTATAGAATGCTCCCGCTCTGTCCACTGCTGATGTTACAGTAAACTCGAACTCTAGTGAGTCGCACATTTTGGACAAATAGTATAATTAGGTACGTACGCTACGCAAGAGCCGATTATTTTTTAGTCGAAATTGGTTATTATTTGATACTGCATTCCAATACATGTTGCCATTTTTATGTTTGTAATGTAGGCTGTGCCCTTTTATACTTTATTCACTGTAATATATTCCATACAATTAAGCGCATATTTTAGAATCAAGTGACCATACTAATTGTTTGATTTTAAAATATGTTAGAATTAAACATATCTTGTGCCATCAATGTTATGTTCTTTTAGTATACCAGAAATCGAGTTTATTTTTTTAATTGTTTACAATTTAAAACGTTCTCTATTGGTGGTTGTCTTATGTTTATTAAACAATATAAGATTAAACAGATTCACTGATCCATAATACTTTTATTGTACTGAAATGATTGTATTAATCTAAAATCTTTAAGTGGTACTTCCTAATATTTTTAAGATGATTGTTGTCATTTATAGCATATCTTTAGCCTAGGAGTCTTTAGATATAATAATTACCTAGATAGGATTTTAAACATTCTAATATTAATTGTAATTGTAGAATGTTTCGATTGTGATATTAAAATTGGGTCACGAGCTGTCCTTATAGCTTCTGTACTTAGTAAAGACCTGTTGTATCATTCCTTCGATTAGGTAAACGTTTCCGCTGTTTACAGAGTAATAAATATACAATAGTTACAGATGGTAGTTTGATTTTGGCCCTACGTTTTTCAATTATAGGCACCTCCGTGAGCAACCCGTAACGGATCTGACCGGTCCGCCCCGCGACCACCAACCAGGTACTCTCAGCGCACCGCGCTGACCACTTCCCTATACTCGTCTCCCTCCTGTACCCTTCTCCTGAGCCTGTTTTTTTTTTACTTTTGCCTGCTCCGGCTTAATATATGAGAGCGTCTATTCCAGACGAGGAGAGCACGCTACAGCTGCGCCTCCCGAGCGGCTCGCTGAGCGGCTCGCCGGCCGGCAGCCCGCGCGCGCTGCGCCGCGACCCCTCCATCCTCAAGAGCGCCGGCAGCTTCCGGCGCCGCGACCCGCCCGCCGTCACCTTCAACGTGGAGAACGAGCACGACTCGGACGACGACGGACACATCACGTTCAGCGCGCGGCCGCGCCACACCACGCGCGTGCAGGACGAGCGCCGCGCCGCGCCGCGCTCGCGCCCCTCCTCGCTGCTGGTGGACGACGCGCCCGCGCCCGCGCCCGGCCTGCAGGCGCGCTCGCTGTCCGTCGACGACTCCAAGTGCTCCGGCTCGCCCGTGCTGGACCTCAAGCTGCGCGGCCTGCGCCGCACGGCCGACATCCTGCGCAAGGTCAGCTCGGCCGAGCGCCTCACGCGCCTGCGCGACAAGATCATGGCACGCGGCGCCGGCTCGCGCGACCGCAGCCCGCCGCGCGACGAGCCCAGCGACGACGAGTCCGCGCCACTCGTGTCTCCCGGGGGCGCGCCGGGCGCCGCCGGCCCGCCCTCCGACTCGTCCACGCTGGCAGGCGCGGCGGGAGGCAGCGCGGACATGTCGCCGCGCTCCGACGTCACGGAGCTGGAGTCGCCGCGCGACGTGGGCTCGGCCTTCGACCTGCTGCCGCGCGACAAGGGCGCGGAGCGGAGCGCGCGCGCGGCGCGGTTGGCGCGGCCCGACAGCGGCGCGTCGCTGGGCAACATGGTGGAGCCCTACAACCTGCGGCTGCTGGCGCAGGCCACGGACGACGGGCCGCGCGCGCTGTGGCGCCAGGACGCGCTGGATGCGGGCCCGCCGTGGCCGTGGGACGAGCCCGACTCGGCCGTGTGACGTGGGCCCGCCGTGGCCATGGGACGAGCCCGACTCGGCCGTTAGACGCGGGCCCGCCGTGGCAGTGGGTCGAGCTCGACTCGGCTGTGTGACGAGCCCGACTCGGCCGTGTGACGCGCGCCCACCGCCTGCCGCCTTTACTTTTGAACGCGAGCCGTTAGTCATCTGACAACGCGGCCGCTCGCTTCGGTGCGATTCAGCGTCGATGACGGTTTGGGTGTGATAATTTTAGTCGAGAACCGCTAAGCCTTTATTTCCAGTAGGAAGCTATATTTTATTGTTCTCGGCGTAATTAAATCGTAGCTAGAAATGAATTCGGTAGGACGATGGAAAACAAATTCAGACGAATTATGAACTAATAGTATAATTTAATGATGACTATAGTAAAAATAGGCGTACCCATACTAAATGAAGACTATTTTGATTTGACAGAATTGTACTGCATTTATGTAATTATTGGCCCAGTATTGTGATAATATAACCATAAGTGTATCAATTATTTATTCCTAATGAACGATTTGTAGATATAATTTTCATTACACACGTCATCTCTGTGATTTATGTTAACCACGTCTGCAGAATGTTAAATAAAACAAAGATTCACTATTGAAATTATTTACCTTTTACATCTAATTTCACAGAACAAAAAGAACTTGCGTATGTCACATTTTATAATACTTTATTTGTTTACAATATCAGATATTGGCAAGTAATCACATCATAAAAAATTACATTCGTATGTAATTGTTGCTCCCTTATATTTGCATAATTCATCAAGTTACAAAATTGGTTTACAACATAGAGAGCACTTTCTTCATATTTTGAACGTTCAAAAACGAATGGAATACAACATGCTTATTTAGAATATTAATTAATATTTATTAAAATGTAGTAACTACGTAAACGAATATGTGTTAAAGAGATCACAAACTAGGTATAAAATCCAGCTTCATCTAGTATCTACAGTTGCCAACATAATATATACACATACAATAATACACATATTTAAACTTACAGATAAACGGAAGCGCAAAATAAATATACCAAAAAACATAATCTCAGAAATAGCCTCGATATATATATGCACATAATTAATGTAACAATGTAAACACTGGTCTGTGTTATAATGTTTGTATCACCAAACTACAGGAATACTGAGCAGCTTTTTGCTGAAACAATATTTCACTAACACCTAATATCTAGTAAAAATTAAGTAGGAATGTTCGAGACTAAATAAGAGCACCAATAATTTAAAACAATACAACAGGCCTCAAGAATTGAACATACACATTTCGAACGGTATAACAAAAGGAAGTAAGTAATAATATTGCAAGGTGTTCCAGTGTTTAGAGAATATTTTCGATGTAGGCTATTGTCACCTTTTTTTAATTGCAAATCTACGGTGAGTACACAACTATGGATTCTCTAGTATCGCATCACTAATGTGTACAGGATAGTAACCATTATCACAAGTCTAGTATTAATTATATATTAGTATCCCAAATGAAGTGTGCCAAAGATAATACTTTGTTGCTATGTAGAACAGTTTTATTTACATTATATTTAAATATTATGATTACTATCATCCTCTGACTCGTTGTAAAAAAGTTCTAAAGAGCCAATTAGAAAGATTCAATGACATTATATAACAAGATTCTAAATTGATATCACTGACTAAATGACCTGTATTTTATTGAGACTGATGGAGTTGTCGTCGATGGACTTGTCGGGCGGCTCCGGGGTGTCGGGGCGGAGTTGCGTTCTATTGTCTCGGTCGAGCTCTTCGGCGGCGTCTTCGGCGTCGGAGCCGAGCGAGTCGTCGGGCGTGTGGGCCACGTCGGTGTCGGGCAGGTAGGGCATGTCGGGCGCCAGCGGCGCGGGCGCGGTGAGAGCGCTCCACCAGCCCGACAGCGCGCCGCGCGCCTGCGACAGCGCGCCGCCCACCGCACGCGACGTCGTAGCCACTGCACGCCCTGTGCTGGCCACGGCTGCCGTCACCTTTCTGCCGCCCTCCGTCGTAGACATCGTACTGCAAGAAAAACATTGACATTACAAATGGCACACACGTCATTATATCATAATAAAAAATATCTCTTGTACACTAATGATACTGCTAAAATATGATATTTAACTTACTGCGCAAACTTTAACTTCATATCTGCCACCGATAGTTGTCCAGAAAACGGATGCATGGGCATGAGATTTATAAAAGATTCTATTTCTCCATTATTTGTAGATTGCAACCACTGTTGGTATGCAGGAGTTGACTTAAAAGCAGTCATAAATTGAGAATTGTAGGAATCTATCTCTCGACTGCCCTCTGAAAAGAAACAGCCAAAGATTTGATTAGTGAGCATTCACAAAATAAAAATAAATCTTTGTTTTAATGAGTTAGTCATTATAAATATTAAATCATAGTAACCTGGTAACAAAGATGTCCTTAACAGATAAATTAAGTAACTCGCAAACTGTTCTCTTATCCACGCATCGCCTTGCGTCGGACCGTGGCGCACGACGTGATCAGCAAACCGAAGATCCTCCGTGCCGAGAGCTAATTGCCGTCGAAGCATCATATCAGATGTCTCAATCCTCATTTCATTCAATTCTACCAAAACATCAAACAGTTGCCTTTTCTGTTTGAAGAGGACATTTGATGCACCAACTAAAAAGCCTTGAACAGCTGGGTCAGACAAAAGATCGAGATATTGCAAAGATAAGTAAGGTAAACAGAGATAGCCTTCCTCATATAATGACAGAGGAAATCCACATTCAGTTTGATCTATCTGCCCAGTGAGATTGTGCAAGCCATCAACACTCATGTCTCTGGCCATAGTTGGGCTTTGTTGTGCTTCAGTAACACTTTTCTGTGGCTTATATTTCTCTCCAATACTGTGGCACTTTTCTCTAGCCCCTAACAGGTCTGTTCTATCAACCACATCAACCAGTAAAGTCTCATCAAAACTTTGTCGGCTGACGCGATCTTTTTCCTCTAAAAGGTTTCCAGTCTCTTTCGGGGATAGTTCTTCAATCTGAAGTGAACCATTGTGTAATTGGCCTAAGGGCTCTTCTGCAATTTCGGCAGTACAATCAGGCTCTAATTGCAATTTATTATCAATGACTGCAGCAGGAATTGGAGATAGTGGCCTGGAAAGTCTGAAACAGTAAAGGATAAGATAAATATTATAGGACAATCTGATTGAAATACATCTTATTTGTAGATTATTGTAATTCGTTTTTGTAGACAATACTGTGTATTAAGTATTTTTTGCATAAAAACAATCAAAATGGCTGGGTGGGCTCAAAATTACGATTCTGCTTAACTTTTTCAAGTAATGTAGAATTATTTTTAGCCACTTACACAACATTTGCAGCACGCAAAAGTCCAGTTTCTAAACAGTGTGGTAGTAATGACACCAGAGTCAACAAAGCCGTTGACAGGGGACCAGCTGGTGCACCATAGATAAGAACTTTACGCCTCAACAACATCAGTTTAAACAGCAACAAAGCTTTATGTCTCCAGTTTTCCACTAATCTCTGTACTGATAAACCTGTAAATAAAATTGTATCAATTAAACATACTGAGGACTAATCAAAATAACCAAGGTCAAGAAACTACTAAAACTGATCTAGTAGATACAGTCCAAAGTTATTAGTCATTGTAGTATAAAAACATTTATAAATAAAAGACTCTATCAAATAACATCTGATAAATAGCTGTATTTGGTAATACCCTTTAGTTAATGCAGAAATTTAATTATGTAGACTGATTCATACTCCTAGTAAGTTGCTACATCATTAATCATCCATGGCACAATTATTAGTAAGCACTTGAATAATAATCCACAAGACTTATTGTGCCATTCTTGAAGGGAGAACTCCTTCACAAAATTGACATTAAGAAAATGCTCTAAGCATAATCTGCCTATGTTCTCAATGCTGGGACACAGGAATTCCCACAGTGAGATGGAATCCACCATGATGGCCCAGTGGGCATTGGTAGATCTCGAATATCTTCGAATGTGTGGTTCTGGAAAATGCCAGTTTTCTCATGATGTTTGTCTTCACTGTTTTGAGAGCAGTGGTGATGAAATAATTTACACAATGTGAAGCAGCTGACATTGTAACTCGCTGCCTTAAACACTGGGCCACCACTGTTCAAACTTTAATAGACAGCAAATAGCTTGCAAATGCCATACAATTATTAAGGCTAGTTTTTATTGCTATCTTATAGAATTGAAAAAGCTAGTAAAATCTGAGTCAGTCCTTATGGATTAAACTTTTAAATTCAAAATACCTTCAAAAATTTGATCCATCTGCACCGGGCAACTGTTTAAATGAAGGTATGCATCTTCTAGCAGTTTTGTTTGTGAGAAATCTCCTTGTAGGAACCAGGCTCGTACAACCAGTTCCAACTTGACAGCCAAGCGGCCAAACAGTGGGGCTCTACACACAACACACACACTTTTCTGAACTGAGCTCCGAGTCATGTCCTCCGTCTTTTGCGCAACTTGCTGTATAAAAAAATAAGTTTCATAAATATTCTGCTTTATAATTAATGTGTATGTTAATAAACTTCAGACTTATTGTAGCCTATAGTGTTACATATTATTTCCAATAATGTTATTCAAACAAAGAATAACCTTAACTCTCTCAAGGCAAGCATACAAGTTCTGTAGCTTCTAATTAATTTACATATAAAATATGTTTAGGTTCAAGTAATGAGCACAAAGAATTTAAACTTTTCTGCTATAAGTAATAAAATCTTTTTAACTAGAACTTATTAATATTTGAGGCATATTTTTTACAAATAAATAGTCTTACCTCCACAGGAATTTGTCTGAAACATGACACACCATACACAGTGTGAGCTGGTTCTGTGAGTCCAGGTAAATTGAAGAATATTGTGTCAGACAAGTAATTGTGGGAGCCATCTGGTAAAGCCAAGGCTGGCAAGTGTCGCCAAGCAGCTGGCAATTCTGATGGGTGGCCAGGCACTAATTCTGGATAACAATGTTCCACCTACAAGTAAATACTCTTCGTAAGAATTGAATAACAAAGTCGTTATTTATTTATTGAAGAACGCAGAGCTCACGGCATCCGATACAAATATCAAGTTCGGTGGTTGAGCCACATTCATATTTAAGGTAAATACGGCCAATAAGATTAGACTTCTAATTAAACAATCACCATAACAAAAACTATCCCCATAATCTCTTTTTTCAAAAATATAATATCGATTATTGAAATGTAATGACGCCTACTTACTTGGCACCCTTTCTTGTGGTGGAAACCCACCACAATGATGTTGAGCACTGGTTCGTTTATGACAGACATGATAATTCTATTTCACATTTCAATACGGTTAAAGCATATCACTTGATTTTGTTTTAATATTAGCGTTTTACGTTTACATTACGTATTTGCTCTGCACCTCATATGATTTGACGTCCATTCTATTCATGACATCCCAATTTGTCATTTTTTATTGAGACAGATAAAAAATATCTATTTGGTAGTATTAAGTCCAAATGAACACGTCTATGGTCTTTACTAAAGTATCACTAATGCCAGATACGCACGACGATATAACAAGCTATAATGTTCCAATATAAAGCTGATTTCTTATTGTATGAAAAGCCTATACAGATATGAAGTTGGCCAAATTTAAAAATTAATAGCTTGTATATGTAGTGAACACACCCGCGATTGGCAAGGTGATTTCAAAATCTCTCTTGTCACACGTCCGTGCTCCTTGTTTAAACCCGTTCTACACTAACGAGTGAATCTTGCCGCGATGCGCGAGACAGGTTTCGCAGTTTCATTTGCGCTTTTTATTGAAATAGATGATGGTGTAGCTGTAGCTGCTGCTGTGACGCTATATAATGTAGCGTACTACAATTATCTTTAAATTAAAAATAACTAAGAAAAATAACTAACGAGATGGAGTAAAAGAAGACAGAAAACAAGAAACATTTCCAACTACATTTCTGGTGTTCGCGCACCGTGGTCTAAACGCGAATATATTGTCACAGGATAAAAAATCGAAAGTGATCGGGAAACAGTACGAAGTGTTAACTGAAGGCACGAACTCACACTCCTGTTTCACGATTTTAGCAGGCCATGCCACGAGTGTAGAGCGAGCTTTAAATCTTTTAGCCACGCATACGTTATTGACAGCCAAATTTCTAAAATGCTATGTACAGATGTACACAAGGCTACACATGAAGCTATACGTTTCCAGTTTTAGCTGAGCTCGAATTGTGTAGATTTTTGGTACAATGAGAAGTCAGCTTACACTAGCCTCGCGTACGTGAAGTGGCCCCCAATGGATGCATAATGCGCATTTTTTAGCTAAAATACAAACTTTTTTAATTAAACGTAAGGTTATTTGAAAAGTACTAATAAAATGCTTATAAGAAATATGACTGTCTGGACTGAAACCCTCAAAATAAAATAGGGTCCTGCTGACTTGATAAAAGTTTTTCAGGTGCATTCTTCATCTATACATCTATACAAATAAATAAAATTGGAGTGTCTGTTTTTAATATTAAAATAACCACTTTTTACTAAGTGTATATGGATGTATACACGATACATATACCAGAACAACATTTTTTAAAAAATTTGTCTGTCTGTCTGTCTGTTTGTTCCCGCTAATCTCTGAAATGGCTGGACCGATTTTGACGGGACTTTCACTGGCAGATAGCTGATGTAACAAGGAGTAACTTAGGCTATTTTTATTTTAGAAAGATTCTTTTATTTTAGAAAAAAGTAACTGTCTTCGAAAACTACGCTGACATACGTCTCAAAATTCGAAAAACCCTGGCTGAATCCTACGAAATAGATCAAAATAATGTACTACAGTATTGTACACCTTAAAAAGGCCTACAAAAATGTCCTCAATGGTATATGTCTATCTCTTAGGGATAACTCACAATAACCATTTTTTATCTTTTACTTTTTACGAGAAATAAGGGCTTATTTACGAAGCGATTTTAAGCAATACAGCATGTCATTTAAATTAATGCCTTAGAAGATATTAGAGACTAGCTTTTGCCCGCGGCTTCGCCCGCGTGGATGTCGGAAATGAATGCAAGAGGACGTACTACCGCGATAAGAATGTGTTATTCCAGTGATCGATGGTTATTCCAGGTTATATAGGTAATAAAGACTCTGTGTGCTATTTTCGATCCAGATCCATTCAGCCATTTTTGCGTGATTGAGAAACAAACACCCAATCATACATACTTTCACATTTATAATATTAGTAGTAGTAGGATTATAATTCATATTACTTAGGATTCATAGTTTATGAGAACATCATGTGTGTTGATGTTTTTAAAATAAGAGTAATAGTATTCAAAGTAAGAAGACTGCGACATAGGGCTTGGTTTAGTTGAATAGAAGTCTTCCTGGTTTTTCTTAACGATCCTATTTTACCTATACAGACACTCAATCATTTACCAGACACCGAACATAATTATAGGAATAGTACTTTTGCCAGTGGCTTGACCCGTATAGCTGTCGGAAAATATCACCCGGGAACCTACTACCGGGATAAAGTAGGTATCCTATCTGTTACGTATCCTTGATATAATATATCTTTGTGTTAAATTCGATCTAAATCCGTTTGGCCGTCTTTGCATCATTGAGAAACAAACATCCAAAAATCTAAACATCTAAGCCATTTCGCGGTCTTTTACTTGGAATAATACTATTAGGTTTATTTACGTGAAGCCAAAGTAATATGAATTACAATCCTACTTATCCTGTAGATACTACCCGGCCGCTGCCAACGCGCTCTGCGCCCGCATATTAAATCTCTAATATCTTCTAAGATATTCATTTAAATGACATGCTGTAAAGGGCCATATTGATCTATATTAAATGCACAATGTATTTAAGGTACTTAATTGGATAAGGATTAATGCTGTATTGCTTAAAATCGCTTCGTAAATAACCCGAATTGAGTGTCTGTATAGGTAAAATAGGAGCGTTAAGAAAAACCAGGAAGACTTATATTCAACTAAACCAAGCCCTATGTCACAGTCTTCTTACTCTGAATACTACTACTTTTATTTTAAAAACACCAACACACTTGATGTTCTCATAAACTATGAATCCTAAGTAATATGAGTTATAATCCTACTACTAATAATATTATATATGTGAAAATATGTATGACTGGGTGTTTGTTTCTCAATTACGCAAAAATGGCTGAATGGATCTGGATCGAAAATAGCACACAGAGTCTATATTACCTATATAACCTGGAATAACATATTCTTATCGCGGTAGTACGTCCTCTTGCATTAATTTCCGACATCCACGCGGGCGAAGCCGCGGGCAAAAGCTAGTCAAATAATAATTATTTTAAAGTTAATCTAACAATAAGTTATTAGGGTTCCGTTGCCAAATGGCAGAAAACGGAACCCTTATAGATTCCTCCTGTCTGTTTGTCTGACTGTCCGTCCGTATGTCACAGCCATTTTTTTCCGAAACTATAAGAGCTATGCTGTTGAAACTTGGTTAGTAGATGTATTCTGTGAACCCCATTAAGATTTTCACATAAAAATAGAAAAAAAAACAATAAATTTTGGGGTTCCCCATACTTAGAAATCGTACTCAAAAAAAAATTTCATCAAACCCATACGTGTGGGGTATCTATGGATAGGTCTTCAAAAATGATATTGAGGTTTCTAATATCATTTTTTTTTAAACTGTATAGTTTGCGCGAGAGACACTTCCAAAGTGGTAAAATGTGTCCCCCCCTGTAACTTCTAAAATAAGAGAATGATAAAACTAAAAAAAAAATATGATGTACATTACCATGTAAGCTTCCACCGAAAATTGGTTTGAACGAAATCTAGTAAGTAGTGTTTTTTTTAATACGTCATAAATCGTAAACCGCAATTTACCTTTAATTCAGACAACTCAAATATAAAAATGAAAAAAAAAAACATTTAATTTCATAAACATAAACCTTATGCATAAACCGTGAATACCTACAGATTTGTACGGAACCCTCGGTGAGCGAGTCCGACTCGCACTTGGCCGGTTTTTTTTTTAAGGTACTAATACACCGCTAAACGGTACCATATAAGATTTATCTATAGACCTTCAAACAGCGGAGGGTCCTGCTGGAAAATAATTTAAGATTTCGGTGAAACAATTAAGGTACTATTGTTTTACTTATACGATTCGGAAGGTACTATATACTATGCAACTTAAACGTAGGGTCCTGCTGGGTATACAGACATTGATCGCGGCACTCTCCTGTCCGGGCTTATTTCTGTTACGATGTAGTCGTAGCAACCAGTGACATAGGTGTTTATCATATCATGATTCATGAATCTTAAGAAAGGTTAAGGCGAAATAAAATCGTTATATTACAGTCATTTCACTGTTCATTCTTTTTTGTATCAGGTATTCCAAACAGATATTAAACGTGATTTTTACAGATCACAATCAGAATGAACGGCTGGGCGTGAGGCGGATGCGATTATTCGAATCTTGGCACATAAAGTTCACAGTTTCGAAGGGACTCGAGCCTTAGCGGGTAAATTAAAATAGTTTAGAATCACTTGAAAGTTTCTAACAAACGTTACACTAACGGACTAAACAAGTGGAAGACAGCCGGCACAAGCACCCATACCACCCCTACTTTAAATCTAATTTTTGTTTGTGTACCTCTTACCCTAAAATTTCAAACCCATTCAATGTCAGTTCCGGTCAGTTTTTCTGATATTTTATGCAGAATTTCACATTAAATCTGTTATAAACTCAATGAAACGTTACTATTCAAAGTTAAATTGGGTAAAAAATCAAAATCTTTAGAAGTACAGTTTTTTTTTTACGCCAAATAAGATATCTTGGGAATTCTGTAGTAACCGCAATGTCGCATGGTCGACTAGAGAGATGCAACACAAACATCGATAGACAATGCTAGGCTGTACAAAGACACTTTTGCCTCCAAAAGTAAAACAGGTTCTAATTAAAAAAAATGGTCTAAGCATTATGGTTGCGAATTTGACGAAAAAATACACAATTTTAGCCATAACTACAAAGTTTATTTTTATCCACAAAGTACTAATAAAACTGTAATGAATTCAGTTTGTGAATGAGTGTTATAATTATAAATCTCTGAAGTGATACTATTTACTCTATATCTGTGAATAAACTGTTACGTTTGGAATTTTAAATTACTTGTGTTTAAATTAGTCGCCATTTTCGTACTTGGTGCTGTGAAACTTTTGGATTTGTTAAATGTTTAGTGTCGCGTGATAGTGATCACAATAAATAAATAGCGACTGGATTTTTATGTGAACTTTTTACTGTTATTATATCATGGTTGGACATTGCTTCGCATCTAAGGTTAGTGTTATGATTTTATATATTTTCTTGAACTAATACCGATTTTACATAGGTAAAATACCTACGCACAAATAAGGAGAAAGATGAAATATTTCTACTACTTTTACTTCAATGTGTGTCTAAATATTTTTGACATGATATGGCCTGTAGGATCATGTTCCTCTATGAAAATTATATTATTTTTTCATTATTTTCAGTTTGTTGTTATCAGACACTGCTAGGTATTTTAGTTGAGTACCTAATAGTTCTATTAACGTCTTTTTGTAAATTTACTTTACGTTAACGTAAAGTAAATTTAATAATAATATAATATAATTTTCATAGAGGAACATGATCCTACAGGCCATATCATGTCAAAAATATTTAGACACACATTGAAGTAAAAGTAGATAGTAAAGTGAATAAAAATAACAAACAATAGATTAAAATGTGCTCCAATCCACATAATTTAGATTAAATACAGCATAAACTGCACACAATACAACTTTACTGAACATGTCATCCATTTACAAGATACTTCATTTGAGATGACTTATCAATTCACAAAACTCATTATAATTCCAAAAATAAATCTGTTTACTAATAAAATGTTATGCAATCACTACCCCAACTTTTAATACAAAGATACATGCTTACTTTTCAAAATCTTTAACTACTTTATTCAATGTCAATCATCATGTGTTATTGAGAAAATTAAATGATAAAGTTCTATTATTGTATTCTAGACTAGTTATGCCACTTGTGTGCACATTTCATGATGGTCAATTTGGAAAGGTTATAATACCACAGTTAATAGCATCATAATAAAAATTAATGTTATCTATATTAATACTGGATTGGGATGGGGACTGGCACAATAAAGGAGAGGCTTATACTTATTAGTGGTTTTTGGTCTGTGTGTGATTATGATGATATTTTATACTTACTACTTGAGTGTTTGCTTGATTGTTGTGGCAATAGTATAGAGAAAACAGTTATCTATCTCTTTCTTATCACTTATATTTTATTATATTATTAAACCAGGCTATAACTGTCTCACTGCATGACAAAAGCGTCTTCTCATAAAAACACAAGTGTTCATCACCAACGCTTGCTCTAGGCGGGATGGGAATATCAGACTTAATAATATAAATAAGTGTGTTCATATCTCAATATAAGTATCTTAATATAATGAGAAGTCAGGTTTACTCGCAATGTTTTTCTTTCACTGATGTGATATATCCACAATAAATTAAGGAAGTATTTTACTATAGCTTCATAATGTTGTACTTTTGCCTGAGACAGGAAAATTGGTACCTTTATGAATTGATTGGATGGAAAATTACTTTGCTTAACTTTTTACTGAATAAGCTAGTAACTTCTGGATTCTTAAAGGCTGATTAATCTGTTGTCCATATCAACATTAATTGTATTATTGAATGGTCTTATTTAACTGGCATCAGATTTACTAGACCTGATTAAGCTTTCAGAAACTTATGTGAGACTGTACAGTCCCAGTTAAATGCTGAATGCTAAATACCAATGTGTTTATTTATACTAGTGAGTCAGCTCATTTTGCACTCTAGAACCATTATTTGAATGTTGAGTGGAAGATGTCATGATATCAAGGTCAGACTAGCAGTAACACAGGTCATTCAGATTTAAAGAATTTTATGTTATTTTTTTTTTTTGTTCTAAACACGGATTCACCCATGTGGTATATTGGTAAAAAGCTTTCTTCATAATGGCTCTAACCATTTTTGGAGATTAACCGAAAAAAATGGACAAACATTTATTTTTGTTATAAGTACTGTGTATGAAATTTCATCTACATTAAGTAATAAGCTGTTATTTCGACATTACAAACAGACAGACACCTCAATTTAATAAATGTATTTGTATCAATCAAATGCCCTTTAGGAAAACAAGGTACCTACCATTATAAGTTATAGCATTAATGATTGATTACATGTACTACTGATGCAAAATTTTTATTAAAAAAACATCTGTCCACGGCATCCAATTGCAGATAATCAGTCTAGTTATTTTTTCATTCGCTTCCAACAACTTTCCGCACATATGTAGGTACTTATCGCATTTCTTATCGATGATTACGTAACCAGCAAAAGCAAACTACGTCATTTAAGAACTTCCAAAACCATAAAACAGACTAACAACGTAGTACGAAAACTAGTGCCGCGCGACCACAAACGAACCGCGCAGTCACACCATATTGTGCGAAGCTTTATGCGTAAGGGATGACCAGACAATTATCCTTCTAATAGACCATTTTTCCTATAAAACTCATTGCCAGTATATTTCTCCCTATTGACTGGATTCTTAAGATAGGTATTACCTACCTACAATCGAATCGTAATAAGAACCAAATTAATTTTAGGTGTGTGAATACCTACCTACTATTTATGCTATTCATGCTCCTGTATTCCAACAATTCCATAGAGCTCGAGCAATACCTATTTTTTAATTCGTATCTGGCATCTTTGTCTCTGAATTTGGAAGTCTGTGTGATGTGATGACCTTCAAAACATTACGAATAAGTTCTTAGTGTTTTGTGAGTGACGTGTGCACACGCTCCCCGATTCCCCAGTCCGCTCGTGTTCCATACCTGCGCTATTCCGTTATTCCCTGAGGGCGGCATTATATTCGCCGCTCTTCATGATCCTTTTATACGCCTTAACTTACGGATTAGTTAGACAGAGAGGTGCGATTTGGTGGAATTGTTCATTCGTATAGTAAACGGTAGGTTGAATTCGATAAAATGGAATGCAATGGACAAAATACCGCTTCGTGAACGTTCATTTGCTTAGTAGTCGCTGCATTAAAAGCTGATAAAAACAAAACTCATGTAGTGGCACTTGAGAAATATAAAAATAAAATGGAATTTTACAACACATGGTTAAGACGTACTAAGCGAGTGTGACGCATCTATTTAAACATTGATGATAGCAAGCAATGAAGCAACATTTATATGTACATATTTTAATGGACCGTGGTTATGATGAGTTGATGACATAGGAACTTAGGTATATTTAGCATATAATAAGCTCGTCACAAAAGTCACATTTTAATCACGAAGTAGGTAGGTATATGTATACTTTTAGTTCGTTCAATCTTAAATTGACCAGAGAGCAGTAAAATTATAATGTCTTTCTCCTTTTTTGCAGGATTCGAAGGAGTGCTCGTTAGATCCGCAGGCATGACGGAAAAGGTGTTGCACCCAAGTGAGTAGTTTTTCTGTTATCAGATTTTTTGCCCTCTTTATATAAAGGGCTATATCGCCAAGCGATAACGTCGCCCTGTAACATCAGCACAATCAACTTCACTTATGTACTTTAAAACCCAGTTTGTACACGTACAGTATCCTAGCTTGTTCCAATAAAGGGCACGCCAGGAAAGCGTTACACTCTCCAACATCGTACTTATTTGTCTTAAGAAGCCACAATACGGTATCATTTTCATTTTTCTATAAGTAGGTAGATATTTTAGACTACAAGTTGGTATAAGGGGTCACGTGACGGTGACGTCACAGACGAGCAGTCACCAGATCAATAAGGACTCGAGGTCATTCCAGTCTGGGCCGCTAAATACGCCACCGCGCCTTTTATAGATACAGCTTGCCGCAGATTGAATATGTTACCTCTTACCTCTATGCATATTTTTTATATGCCAAACTTACAGAAGTAGCCCCCATTTTTTGGATCGCTGCCCGCACCTTGGCTTCGACGTAGGAGTTGTACTTGTCTCCAATTGATTTTGTTCTTACCAACGCAAATTACAATAGGCATTCATTGTTCAACATTCTACTATCGCAGTCATGGGCCACGCCCAGTCCTGCAAATATTCAGCCAATCTTAAGTACCTCATCTGTGCACCGAACTAGCCAGCTAAGAGGGCCTAACGCGATGCCAAATGCGATCGTATGGTGTCATTCACCTCTAGAACTAAGGAACCACGTACAGAGCTTCTTATTTCTTAGTGTGTACTATACAGTGTGCATAGGCACATTAGACACAAACACAATAGTAATAATATCTTCGAGAAATGTGAACCGTCCTTGTCCACTGCAGTAAAATAAACTTTCGTAATTTAACTCGCTTGAAATGAATGAAACGATAAGCAAGCCCTGGAACTCGTAAGCGCTTTTATGACAATAACACAGTACCTATTCATTAAATATTTATAATAATACTGCATCATTGCACTCGTGCAAATAAACATAAACGTTTCTCTACACTACACTCATGAAAGGTCATCGTTTCAAGGTTGAAGCTATAAAACGATTGGAATCAATAAGAAGTATCAAGCAGCGATGTGTCTCTGGTGAGATCTGTCTATATAGCAGGCAGTTACGTGGTAAGAGGGGAATGAGGCGGGGGGTTCGGCGCGAGGTGCATGTGCCTTGCATCGGTTGACGCATCGCGGTTGAATCCCCACATAGGACGCGAGGAAGTATGTAAAAAGGTGTATATGTATAAGACGTGGATCGATGCCGGAGCCGACACCCACCTCCTACTGCACATACAGATAATAAAACTAATGACGCAGTTTGTAAATCGAATATCATTGCGACGTTTCCCTCAGACTAGATTTAGATCCAACGAAATATTTTTAATCCAATTAGAGCTGATTTTGTCTATTACATAAATGATTAGTAATTAAAATTCGAGAAAAGAAAACGATCTGCGATACCTACTCTGATCAATCACTCGTACCAATTTCTATTCACGATTTGTATTCATTACTACAAATCGGAGCAACCAGTCAAGAATTGATTATTTTAGAAAAGCATAAAAAATAAAAACTTTTTTACAAAAAAAAAACAACCGACTTCCTTAAAAACACTACAAAGTGAAAAATAACTTTAATTTCGGTAGTCGGTGTCTTAGGATCTGTATTTATGGTTTTTTTGCCACCGACTTCCGAAATTAAAGTTATTTTTCACTTTGTAGTGTTTTTAAGGAAGTCGGTTGTTTTTTTTTTTGTAAAAAAGTTTTTATTTTTAAATTTTTAGTTGTGGTATTCACCCTGCACTAATTCCAAACAAACAAGCATATTTATGCGATAGCAGAAATCGCGGTTGATTTCCTGTCATTTTTTAAAGAGTTCCGGTGTCTGTCTCCGGAACTCATCATCAGATCTATATGAAAATTATATGGGACCATTTCCGAATAAACCCCTTTCGAACAAAAAAAGAATTTTGCAAATCCATCTATATATGTCGATAAGGAGTTGTACCTTCCATCATCAGCTCAACGGAATATAAGAATACAAGTAACGGTCTAAACGTGCCTATAATATTCAAAGAATTATCCCCTAACCTTCTAACCTTTCACTGTAAGTTCCTATATGTACTGTTCACCGATGAGGAGTTCCATGCGGTATCTTCGAAGACTATAATTAGTTCACCACGGATGGATAGATAGAACCAGCAATTATTTTTGATCTTTAGTACAATATCCAAATCACATTACGTGTACTGTTTGTTTTTGAGGAGTTCCTTCGTTTATCTCCCAAAGTATACATCAAATCTTCACAAAATTAATATGGGACCACCTCAGGAGTATACCCTTACGAATAAAAAAAGAATTTTCAAAATCGGTTGACAATTGGCGGAGAAATCGGTGAACATACATAAAAAAAAAAAAAAAAAATACATACAGTCGAACATATAACCTCCTCCTTTTTTTGAAGTCGGTTAAAAAACAAATTATCACACCACTCTGCCACCGCACATGCGCGCATTTCGTTGACCTTGACGACGAGAGACGAACAAGATAGATGCTAAACTTTATTAATTTTCATTCCAACTGATTACCAACACTTTCAATGCGTCTCAAATCTTACATTTTCATGTGAAGAACAAAGCATCTCTAAACAACCCCTTAAAAAAAACTTTAATGCACGACTTTGTTCAGCAGATATTGTAAGTAGGTAACTTAAAAATTATAAGATATCTTTGAAATAGCACTTCTGATGCTTGTTGTCGATTCAGTATAACTCTGTGTCAAAGTGACATTATTTTCTCAATCATGAAAGCAAGTGTATTCAATGAAGTCTGGCGAGCCATTCGTTAGTCGTAATTGTGGCAACAACGCTTGAAATTAGCGAATAGCGTCTGCGTTGTTGCCACGTTTACCTTTGCGCGTTTACTATTAATTCGCGCTGTGAATGTGGCGCTGAGTTGCACCAGCCAAACCTATTCAATCCATTCTAATTTAAATCTCATGTTGTTAACTCGCTCACGCCAACACCGTACGTAATGTATGAAAAGGACGCACTGGACTTGTGCCGACTGCGACCAACACTCAAACACTCAATAGAATTTATGTTATGTATGAGCAAGATTGCCTCATGTACGTACTACGTATTCGTTGTTTGAGAATGTGAAAAACCTCGTTTTGTATTAGTCAATACTTGACGAAAAACCGAACTTAAAGCATCATCCGAATTCGAATGTAGTGAAAGTTAGACCGTTTTCGATTTGAACAAATGCTGCTAAGTCACGCGTGCCAAACTTTTTTGGTTTCTCCGTTTCTCGAGATTTCAACGGCTTGAACTTCTGCTACCGGCACTTTTTTTTTCTTAAAACGACTAGAACATAAGCATGATGATAAAGTGGTAACTCATAATAGGGCCACTGAACTGGGCGCTGCTATACGAGTGAAACCCGGTCCGCTTGAGGTCAACGAACTGTTCATTTTGCTGCATCCGTTGCAAATACTGCGCGGCGCATCGATGCCGCCACCAATTCTGTCGACTGAATACACCACTTTTTCATTTAGCTAAGTAAAAAGTGGTCTGGATTTCAAAGAAACTACAACTGAGGTTAGCTTGCCAATAGAAAGTTGTACGCGCGTTATAACCATTGCGTTTCTGTTGTTATGATGACTGTTGCAATTGCCAACCAATAATATTATAATGAACGAAGCGAAAAAGAGCTCCGTCTCATATTCTAATAGGTACCTATTCATTGTCTACTTATGTTTCATATGTTTACATTTGAATTCTCATCAAAATACGATGAAAAGGTTTAGATCGGTACAATGAAGGTTTACAAAAAGTAAGTATGTCAATTTTATTCTTCCTCAGGGATAAAATAAAAGTGACCTGCTAATATTGAGCACCTTCATAATTAACAAGACGAATATATTTAGAGCTAAAGGGAATTCATCAGTAAAGAACACTAAGCCAACGTTTATGTCAAGACAAGACGTGGCCATGAACACAAAATATCGATCGCATGACCGATAGCTGCAGTTGGCAATCAGTCCTTTGTGTAAAGCGCTTACCCCAACTGGGTCACTGGATTCTTTTAAAATAACGTAAATTAAATATAGCTTTTAATAATTTACACTTTTTTCTATGTAGTACACATACACAGTTCATATAAGTGGTAGAGCCCAATAAAGTTTTGCGATCGTTTTGATTTATTAGCTTCAGCAATAAAACTGTTCACGAAGATGTGGACAGGTGTTTGATGGCACGTGAAGCTGGATGACCGTTGTTTATGGCTTAAAAAGTATCAGAGTTGACGAAATAAATGAGTACAAATAAAAATTGTAAATGTTTCTTTACAAAGAGTTGGTCGGGCTTCTGTCTGGAGTTGATGTAAGCCGGCAAATGGCAACCGTGTTATTCGGGGCGGGTCGGGTTGCGCGGCGGCGGTAATGGGCTCCGTACGCGTCGCCTTTCGCCCACGGGAACTGGTTTCACGCAGCGCTTGTCAACTTGTGGACTCTTTGATTTGATTCAATATTATTTCATTACCACCTTAATGCTTCATTTATTTGCCATGTTTTTTTTTATAATTCGGTGTTTTGTCATACATTATCGTACGTTGTCTTAAATCTAGTAACGTTTGTAATATTGGACTCGAGAAAAAAATATTTAGTGTCGACATAGGCGGAAGGGAGAACTGGGTGTTTAGGGGGTGCCCGTTGTGGGAGGGATTTATATGTATAGTTGCGCGATCACGTGTACATTTTGCAGCTTGTATTGATCCTGTCGTCTTTTTCTTGTTGTTAAATACGATTATGCCGCGTAGCGCTACCCAGTAATGCAACTAATTTAAAAATGTTCCAGTAATTAGGTTGGTACTCGTCATTTTGTAAGTATAGTATTAGTGACTAGAGTGTATCTTCTTTTGAGTGTAGGATTTAGGTAGGAGTGGGCTCGTTATTCTTGTTTATAATTCTGTTTTGGCCTTTTGGGTGAAGTTACTTGCTCGTTTATTTGAAGCCATCAAAGTCCTCAAACATGTTGTCTATACTAACTATAAATAATAAATATTGCAATATCTGTATTAATATCATAAAGCTCAAGAGTTTGTTTGGTTGAACGCACTAATCTCGGGGACTACAGGTTAAAATTGAAAAAATATTTTAGACTTCAGGAGCCCATTTATCTAGGAAGGCTGGCTATGTAACATCACGCTGGGACCCATAGGGGCCGAGTAAAAAGAAAATCACGAATACAAAGTACTCGCATGGACAGGCGATTTGATGCGATGGGGTGGGTCGGGGGACGAACTCGCGGGCAGAATCTAGTCTTGTATAATGCTAACAGTAGGGGGTCTGAAAAACTTTTTAAATCTGATAAGTACAGGAGCAGGACCAGGAAGGAAGCGTGCTAATTTAGATACGGTTGAACAAGATACCTCGATTTGTTTGTGCTCACTCTATTTCGGTGTTTGTGGCGCACTCGGCGGCTAATCGGCGCGTCACGTGACGAGCGCCGGAAGGACGGGGGGTGCGGGCCGGGGCGTCGGAATGCAGTCACCACACTCACCACCGCTCGATGCACACCCAGCATAGCTGCTCGATTGATCGTCAAGTCAAGCTCTTGCTCTACTTTACACACGCACTGGCCAAATGAAATCATCGCTGCTACGTCGTACGTACCATCGGTTACAATAAAATGACCACTTGTTGTACCAACTCTGTGCTTATAATCAGAGAGTCGGAACTGCGTCATCAATCGATTTATCAACATTTCGGGCATAGTCTGCGTCTGCCTAGCCTTATAGTTGGGACTATGATGGGGTCGGCTTCCAGTCTAACCGGATGCAGTATTTTACATGGAGCGACTGCCTATTTCGGGCATAGTGAATGAAAAAAATACCCACTTGGTATTGATTGACGTGTAAAGTAATTGATTGAGGAAAAATAGGATTTACAAAATGATAAATGAAGCAGGTATGCATGCGTAAGCAAGCATGAATATTGGATAGGTAATAATAAGTAGATACCTGCCTGCCCAACTGATAAGAGCAGTAAATGAAGTGGATTTGTAACGAAAGTGAGCACACACACTTAGTCCACGATCGCACGGGCGCAAAAATGTCGCGGTGGGAATTTTCGCGCACTGGATCTTCACCGCACTGCTGAGCGCCCAAAGTAGAAAATCGAATTGTAGTGTGTTTTTTCGACGCGCTGTGATGGACTCAGTTTGAAATGTCAATGCTCGGTTCAACACCGAGAGTTGAAAATTAAGTGCGTGATAAAACCCCACCGCGAAATTTTACGCCCGTGCGCACGTGGTCTTAGTTATTGTAATGTAATTTAAAACAGTTTAATATGTTATCTTAACGACGACGAAGACCTACCTATACTTATTTATTCGTTTTGAAATCTCTTGTTGTTATGATTACGATGGAAATACAATGAAGTATTTATTTTGATAATGTCATCAGTCATCAATTCATCATGCTCATCATACTGGCTAGGTATAATGTTGGAAACCATAACAAGTCGATGTTTTAATCTACGGAACAACCGGAGCGTCGCAAACATTTCAGCTGTTTATTTTTTATTTAACAGATAGTGACAAATGTTGTTACTATCTGTTGCTAGCATCATAATGTAAATTTTGCGGGGTGACCTTTTGACATGACTTTTACCATAAGAACTGGCGCCCTCAGCCCCACTATATTGAAACAGAACTACAACAACTCTTTCTAGTAGGTACCTATGTAAGGGGACTTGACCTGTACTGTCGTATTTCTTCTAGTTACTCGTGAGCTCTTACTTTTGTTGTTATGAATTCTTATCGGTTAGTTATGTAACATCATTTGTATGAGTAAATATTGTATGTGATCTCGTTTAAATTAGGATGATATTGTTGAGTACAAAGCAGTAATTGCAGCGTGCGGATTGCAGGCGATCGCCCCTCGCCCCGCCACGCAGCCCCGCGCTCGAACACCGTAAGTAAACAGTCTGGTGTTTATCCGCGTCTCGCTCGCACCGACCGCGTCGCGTCGCGCCTCTGAGGTGCACTCGCTGTTCCTATTATTTTCGTGACGGGTATTGCGCCGAAGCCGATTCCCGCATCCTCGCCCCCGAGACGCGAGGTCCGGTCTCGCGGCGGAGGCGGCGGCGACGGCCGTTCGCATCGCGCGCCAGTCCGCGCCCGAGGCCGACTGTCGCATTGCTCCGTGCCTTCAAACGTTCGGTGTTTCTCGTCCATGTGTTGAAATTGAAAATGCGGCACGTTCTGAGTGCGTATCACGGTGGGTGAAGAGCGCCCGGCCGCGGTTAGGATTTCATCGGAATCGTGACGTGTTTGGTGACAGTGAGTGGATTGTGTATTGGCGTGCCGATGGTACACGTGAATGTGGATGGAGTTCGGAGCGGTGTTGGAAGATGCATTTCAAAGAGTCGTTCGCGATGAGCGATCGACCGAGCGAGCGTGGCCGCCGCAACTCCCGCTGCAAGGGTGGGTGTCTGCTTGCCGTGACGGCTGCGAGTCGTCTGCGCTCGTGGACCACAACACACCATCACATCATACCTACATTGCGTGGCCTACGTGCCCACATCGTTACTCTTCCCAACGACATGCTTTTACAGTAACAATCCTTGTAATGGAGAATTATCTGATTTAATGTTGTCTTTGAAATACTAAGATGAAGGTACTTGCATTCGTAAGGGCACAGCTTTCTATTCAGAGAATACAACGTTAACATTGTACTGCGTAGTAGATTGTGGGACACCGTAACGTGCTACTAGAAACCATTCGAACTCTTGTTTACTACACTTTCGATGATCCCGTGTCTCTGATTTTATGAAGTAAACGCCATAATTATGCCATTCACTTATAAAGAATCTATGCGAAGCACTTATTCGAACAAATTCAATTATTGGCTAGTTCTGCTGTTGACATAAATAAGCGATCAGCTGTGGCGTCTCTGAATTCTAGTGCATTTGACACACTCTCTAATTTTCTATTTTGTACTCAAAATATCTTTGAATATTTCCGCTTTATTGTTGTTATCAGTACTGTATTGCTGCATGCTGTAAAGCAAAATCGAATTTTGATATGGATTGATCCATAAACATTACGAATCTAAACTCCTGAAACGTCGATAAATTCGGTATATTTTCAGGCAATCTCTAGATTTTTTACCATAGCAGTACAAGATCTAGAACGTTTATCCTCCTTGATAGAACAATAGAACTTTTCGTCGTCGTAGGGTGGCACCTGTAGAATAAGCACGTATGACGTACGTGAAGTAGATATAGAAATTATACCTAAGTACTTCAAGTAACAAAAATAGCATGTTGTTATATTTGGTTCTTTCATATCGTTTAGCGAATGCTATACATTCGAAAGCCTAGGCTAGGGCTAGCCTTGGGCTTGGCTAGGATAGGGTAGGGTAGTAAAGTAATAATTGGTTGAATCTATCTTCGTAATATTAGCAGTAGGTTTAAATGACGCTATAGTAACATTGACCTTCCATTTGGCAAAATCGAAGCACCACTTAACGCTACGAGAAGAAAATAGTACGCTGGGATACGAAGTTTGAAAGTATACTTAGTTACTTACGCAACATTTCTGAGGAAAATCAGGTGGCCATTTCTTTTTTTTTTTTTTTTGAGAATCACACTGTGTTGTTTTTGTCATTTCGACCGTCGATAGTATTTATTTAGATAAGAATAAGATATAAATAAAAATTTAAAAAAATATATTTCATCTGCTGGTTGGTATCCCTTTGTTATTAAGACGATTTTTAGGGTTCCGTTGCCAAGTGGCAAAAAACGGTACCCTTATAGATTCGTCATGTCTGTCTGTCTGTCCGTCTGTCCGTCCGTCCGTATGTCACAGGCACTTTTTTCCGAAACTATAAGAGCTATGCTATTGAAACTTGGTAAATAGATGTATTCTGTGACCGTATTAAGATTTTCACACAAAAATAGAAAAAAAAACAATAAATTTTGGGGTTCCCTATACTTAGAACTAAAACTAAATTTTTTTTTTTTCATCAAACCTACGTGTGGGGTATCTATGGATAGGTCTTTAAAAATGATATTGAGGTTTTTAATATCATTTTTTTCTAAACTGAATGGTTTGCGCTAGAGACACTTCCAAAGTGGTAAATTGTGTCCCCCCCCCCTGTAACTTCTAAAATAAGAGAATGATAATAACTACAAAAAAAAAAAATATGATGTACATTACCATGTAAACTTCCACCGAAAATTGGTTTGAACGAGATCTAGTAAGTAGTTTTTTTTTAAATACGTCATAAATCGTAAACCGCAATTTACCTTTCATTCAATCAACTCAAATATAAAAATTAAAACATTTAATTTCATAAACATAATCTGTGAATACCTACAGGTTTGTACGGAACCCTCGGTGCGCGAGTCCGACTCGCACTTGGCCGGTTTTATATGCCTTTATTTTTTAACACTTAGAAAGTAGTAAACAGTAAAACACAATAAATTAATAAACATCTGAGTAGGTAAATCTGTTGAAAAGTTTCACTTAGAACGCGTGCTTTGGAACCTTGCTTTTTGCCAAATTACATGATTGTACGTCTACGGGAAATTCCTTTACAGGTTTTTATGTATTTGCGAGTATCTAAATATGTAGCATATAGGCGCGACGCGACTCTCTTAGAACAATTTCTATGAAATCTTCATCAAAATTGTTCTAGAAATGTCGCGTCGCGCCTATTTGAAGAAGCCTTTAATGACCGTATTTTTTGATCGCGTAGACTTCGAAGCTTGACCTTTTTGGGCATCCAAGGGACCATATACCGTATTTGGTATTAATTTCAACTTGATATCTCCACGCGTTCTTGAGAAAAAGAAACCTGACTGACAGATGGACAGCGAAATGATTTTTAGGAATAAGCTTTTCCTTTTTGGGCACAGAAACCTGAAAACAAAAAACACTCTTAATTGCTGCTTTCCAATGAAGTTTTGACTAAGTTTGGTCAATGCAATATCTAAATGACTATACCAATACTACGTAGGTTAATGTTCTGGTGTCCATATGAAAACAGTGGCGTTCAGTGATCTTGATCACACATGAGTCATCAAAAGTCGTAATTCCAAAGGACTAACCTTTTATAGCATAACATTTTATTGATACTTAAGAAGGTACTGTTAGGGCTCAAAGAACTGGTTGCCTCATTGCAAGTACTAAGATGCTCTCCGTACCTACCATCCATACGTGCATCTTTTAGCACCTACGGAGAAGCTATTCCTTAGATATTCGAAGGCATATTGTAGTCCCGTGTGGTGCCGGACGTAAAGAATAGCATCACCCCATTTCTGCCCTTGGTTGTCGTAAAAAAAAAAAATGTTTATCTGCTTATTAATCGATGCATGGGATTTTCAGGAAACCTTCGGATAAAATTTTCCCACTGCCAGATATTTTCACTTTTTTTATCTGCATTCATACCTGGAAATTGATAGGGTGCTACTTTTTATCCATATACATAGTAACATTTATAAACTTAAACAACATTATGCCCTAGATACGCGAGGCTACTCTCAAACCAGGATGCAAGATCATCAATTTTGGGGAGTTTGCCATAATCGCCGCACTTGCTAGGTGGGTTGGCGATCGCAGTTTGCTGATAAAATGCATAGAGAACGCTGCTCTAGTAAGGTCTTTTTTTTGGATGGGAAATCATCAATTGACTTCTCCCGCTCTGTGCGGAGCGGAAAGGCATGTCAGACTTTTACTGACTAAAACCCACCCGTGTTCCTTCAGTTGCCCATGTGCCAGAGTCACGGTATCTCTTTCGAACAATCTCGCGACCCTGGCAGTCTAGTAAGCCCTTTAGTCGCCTTTTTCGACATCCACGGGAAGAAATGGGTTAGCAAGATAGTTAGCTATTTACTCTGGGTTCGTGTATACCGCAGCTTCATTTCTAAGCTAGAAAGCTAGCAAACTAGTTTCTCGAATCAGGATAGTTTAATAGGATTGGTGGAATATCCTGGCCACCACTGATTACTATCCTTATTTTTTTCATGGAAAATCTTCAGATGACTTTTCCTGTTCTGGGCGGAGCGGATGGGCGTGTCAGACTTTTACTGACTAAAACACACCCGTGTTCTTTCAGTTTCTTGTGCCAGGGCCACGGAAACTCGAACAAAACCGCGACCCTGGCAGGCATTTTACTATCCTGCCTATGCCATATTCGATTAGCCAATATGCAGTGAGTACGCGTTTTGTTTTTCCGACTGCAACCACGACGTGTGGTACTAATCTGGCTTAAAATTATCTTGCCTCATGTGAACAGCACTAGCATGACCACATTAAGCGTGGATAGTATACAAATGTTCTTTAGATTGCTACCCTAGCTTTGACAAATTAACCTTGTGTATAATACCCGAGATTCACAAGGCTAGGTATACAAAGCCAGTTCCATTACAGTGATGAAAGCAATAACACGTCCGCCAAGTAAAATAAACTGTATTCGTAAAAAAAAAACACATTTTGTCTGAATCAGTTATGTCCTTCGGAAACTGCCAATTCGCACTAGACGAAATTCTAGAAGATGTGATAAAGAAACGTGTATGTAGTCTACTATGGATTTTATGAAGATTCCTTCGAACGTGGATCATCTGCGTTGCTCTTAAAAGAACTTCGCAATGAACGTGTTCTCCGAATGACGCCTGATATGTTTGATATTCCTAGTAATAGCGTGTTATGTACGCAATTACACCGCTGGTTGATTTATCATTTTTTGACATTTCTTGACAATAAGTTCCTCTTCCTTTGATAGTCATTTGAATGCTCATCGTCAATAATTCGCCAGATATTTTTTGGAGAACTGAATCACGCAAAAAATTTACTTGTATAGAATGGTAGCATTCCACAAACAACCTCTCCTCACGGTACAATAAAATTGTACCAACTGTAAATTAATGTCGGTACTTGATTTGGACATCTTTGACTGAAACACGTGGTTGCGGTCGGAAAAACAAAACGCGTAGCACTGCAAACTAGCCCATTGAATAGTAGCTTCTAGCTTCGCCGGCCACATGTAGCTATAACTGTGATAGTAAAAACTGGCCAAGTGCGAGTCGGACTCGCGCACCGAGGGTTCCGTGCAAACTTGCAGGAATTCACGGTTTATACATAAGGTTTATGTTTATGAAATTAATTGTTTTTTTTTTTTATATTTGAGTTGACTGAATGAAAGGTAAATTGTGGTTTACGATATATGACGTATTACAAAAAAACTACTTACTAGATCTCGTTCAAACCAATTTTCGGTGGAAGTTTACATGGTAATGTACATCATATATTTTTTTAGTTTTATCATTCCCTTATTTTAGAAGTTACGGGGGGGGGGGGGGGGGGACATTTTACCACTTTGGAAGTGTCTCTCGCGAAAACTATTCAGTTTAGAAAAAAATGATATTAGAAACCTTAATATCATTTTTGAAGATCTATCCATAAATACCCCACACGTATGGGTTTGATGTTTTTTTTTTTTTTAGTTTCAGTTCTATGTACGGGAACCCCAAATATTATTGTTTAAAAAAAAATGATATTAGAAATCTCAATATCATTTTTGAAGACCTATCCATAGATACCCCATACGTATGGGTTTGATGAATTTTTTTTTTTTGAGTTTCAGTTCTATGTATGGGGAACCCCAAATATTATTGTTCTTTTTCTATTTTCGTGTGAAAATCTTAATGCGGTTTACAGAATACATCTACTTACCAAGTTTCAACAGCATAGCTCTTATAGTTTCGGAAAAAAATGGCTGTGACATACTCGGACAGACAGACAGACAGACATGACGAATCTATAAGGGTTCCGTTTTTTGCCATTTGGCAACGGAACCCTAAAAATGGTAGTGAGGGTTCTACTCGCTCAAAAAATAGAACCCAATCCAAGCATAGAACTAGGATACATGTGGCTCAAAAAATAGAACCCAATCCTAGCTCTATCCCAGCATTAGACGTCAGCTAACTAGTCCAGCAAATCAAGCTAGTTGTGTGTAACCAACGTTACTAGCTTACTATCTATTTTTTTCGATGGGAAATCATCAAATGATATCTCCTGCTCTGGGTGGAGCGGAAGGGCGTGTCAGACTTACTGACTAAAACCCACCTGTGTTCCTTCAGTTGCCCACGTGCCAGGGCCACGATAACTCTTTCTAACAAATCTGCAACCGTGGCAGATGCACGTAGCTTCTGACATTTCATAATCCTGACTTAAGGCCCTCTTGTAGTTGAAGACGTTTCGGCGAACACTGGCCGGTCGTTGCGAGCGCTTGAGCTGTTCGATTTTGTGTATAATTGTTTCGTGGAGACAAAATGATAAGGAAATTATAAAATATTTTCTCAGTATGCCCTAAAAAAGAATAAAACCTATCTTTTGGTATAAGTTTTACATGGTTTAATGATGGAATCTCTTCAAGGTACACGTTTTAAATGGCGATTTAGTGTCATCTTTATGATTATTTTTTATCGAGCCAATTGTTTTAATTCACGTTTCTATCTTCACACAGCGCTTAACAGTATGTTCAATTTTCCTAAATATATTTTTTTTTTTTTTTTACGGAAACTAGCCATTTTGCTAGATTTACAGAGGTTTAAAAAAGTTAAAAAGTACTGCAACCTCGCCTTAAGGAACTACTAAACTACCCTCGTGCATCTCGGGCAGAGCTACAGGTCGTAACTAGTTATAAATTACTTATAGTCTTAAATCGACATTAACATGTTGTTTGGTAACATAAAAGTATCGGAATAAAAACAAGTTAAACAACTTGAATTCTTCAAGCTGTGGATAGTATTGTTATTTTCGTTTTCAACTTTCAAGGTCTTCTCATATTGGTGTGACTCGGTTACTTTACAGTCGTAATAAGAATATTTACATGGCACTCTAAACATGATAATAATATTATGCTCATGATTACAATGTATGACTTTAGCCTTGAAAACTAATGAAAAATCTGTATGATAATTAATTCTACATTTTATTTTGTACTTGTTAAATACCACTAAACAGCTGCTAAGTCTTCGCAAAGTAATGAAACATTATAGTGTAAGTAGTAAAACCAATTGTTCATAAAAGGCAAGTAAATTAAATGGGTGCACGGATACCGTTAGATCAAGCAGGATGTGAGTTTATATTATGTTGATTGTTATGAGTACTTATGAGCTTGGTCTGAATGAAGTACGTCGTAATTACTAACCCTTTACGTTTACGGTTTAATCAATATTTTACATAATCTTCATTTAAGTTGTGATCAAAATTGTTTACGAGACTGATGCTTGAATGTTAATAACAAACACTATTTAAAAAAAACAGGTTTTATTTAATTATAATAAATCAGTCACACGTTTCACTTGGCGACGTCATTCGTTAAAAGCCTCTGGGGTTATGCGGTAGGGGTGGGGGGTGGGGGAGGAAGGGAGTCGCAAAGGATGGAGGTGAGATCATAGTGGCGAGTGGCCCGGGGAGGCGATCGATATGTACATTGAACATACATACGTATCTATATAAATAACTGTACCTAACTTCTCGCAACTCGACTGTCTGCTCCAGATACTGCGCCAAAACCCTGTCCCCCGCGACCTCTACCCCTACCTTACCTATTCTTAACAAAAAGATCAATTTTTAAACAGAAAGCATGTACTGAAACCTGTTCATACTTATTTATTTTTTAAACAGAAAGCATGAACTGAAACCTGTTCATACTTATTTATACAGGGTTCTTGTCTTTATTTTGCTACGTTTTAATTTTTCAATTAGTAAGATTATTGCTACAAATGAATTGAATGTAATAACGCCTAATAGGTACTTCATGCTATTAGGTAAATCAAACAACGTTTATTTTTGCTTAGAGGATGTGGTGATATAACCACTTCCATGGGTATCTAAATTGGTCGTATGTAGGTACAGAATGTAGACCACATAGCGTCACTTTAAGTACCTCTACAAAACACTGTCCCATCTGATTGTGCTTACTTGGCTATGGTTTATGAGGTTACAATTTAAAGTATGCTTGTGGCAGCGACATATTATCAGGGAAAATCTAACGTCGCGCGTCGCCATTCATTGAGCAGACAAAAATGTGAATCAACCAAGACTGTTTTATATTTGATCATTTAACAAATTCGCAACAGTATGAATAATTGAAATATCCCTGTACAAAAGGTTTATGGGCTCATTCTCTCTTAATTTTAATTCATATACTTTGACTGATCAAGATTAGTACATCTTTAATGACGTCAGACGGTAATTTTACGCTCAGTAACGCTATGTCACTAATGCGCAGACTCCTTTAAAATCCTAGATGTCTAAACTTAGGATCAGTGGAAACGAGACGCGGTTGAGTGCGAATTCGTTCTTCTATACCTTTAACAGGTGTACGTAACAACGGATTATCAGAGATCGTAGGTTTAGCCAAATAGGTAACTTAAGATTTTAAAACTTCTTAGCATACTTCGATTGAGACTTCATCCTTGTCCGTCATGTTCAAAAGCCTTCGTTAATTTTGCAATGGTAATGTGTTCCGGGCTGTTTTCTGTAACTCCACGATAAGGCACATATGTTGCGTCAACAGGGATAAATTAATTCGATCCACCCCCAATTTCTCGTCAAAGGTCATCGAGCATTTCATGTTGCTGCCATGTTTTAGAGAATACCAAAGTGCCCAAGCTCCGTATGTGGCGACCTCAGGGCAGTTCAGTGGGTCGAGGCCATTTCTTCGTCCTCTATGCAACCTACACAATTGATTTTTCTTACTTTAACTTACTCCAATAATGTATTTCCCATTCCAAGTTAGGAAATAACAGTTCTCATGATCTACATAATTATTACAAGCTTCATTTTACACTGGTTTGAAAACCATTTATTATGGTATGGTGTATTTATTTTATGATGTGGAACTGCGGCAAAAACTACCTAATTTTAACCCTCATCCTTCGGGGATCTACACCTTCATGATTCTGTCCTGCTCCATAGAATCGAATACAACGCCTGTATGCAATGAATACATGAGTTGTAACATGCACCATCTTCAACAGGTGCTGGCGTCAAGATGGAGCACTTCCAAGCGGCGCTGGATCCTCGCAAGCAGGAGCTGCTGGAAGCGCGATTCCTAGGCGCCAAGGTCAGTTTCTACTCCTGTTTTACTATACTACATTACAGCGATCTTAGGTTGTCGCTACACCCATAACGTTTCCGCTTCAGTGAGAGGCACATATTTCTCAGGTAATGTGTCAGGCATTAAACTTGAACTTGATTCACGACATTTGTATAGGCCAGTGATAAATTCAGAACCCTAATCAAAGTACCTAATTGTAGCAGTCACAAGACCTTATTGCATAATGTCCAAATTACTTCTCATCTCATCTATCAAGTTGTTTATTCACAAAAAAAATTCGAACGGTCTTTATTATGTCATCCATTTATAAAAATAATCATGAATTGTTGAAAAATGCCTTCAAATATATTTCAAATTACCAGGGAAGTAAGAATTATATGGTCGAGTGAAGTCCTCCTCGAGTAATCCTCCTTCTCACTTCAGATATTGAATAGATGCGGATATTCTAGGTAATCTATTTGGGTTTACGAGTTAATAATAGAAGAATAGGATTGTTTAGTCAAGTGGTTCATTGAATTCTATGCTTAGTTTCTGTACAAACAAGTTTTGTTGGGTCCGATGATTTGTTTTCATATTGAAGCCTTGCGATACTAGTTTATAATTATTTTTATTGAAACCATAGAGACAAATATTGATTTGAGAAATGAGCTAAGTTCTGCTAATGATTATGGGTGATGTAACGAACACATTAGAACAAATTTAAGCACATGAGTTAAGTAGTCACTGATTAAGTGCTTCTTAAAACTGTAGTGGACATCTGTATAAATTCCATCAGCGAATTGTATAGGAATGTCTTTGTTAAATCAGAAGTGAATGCAATGTTGTTTTCGAAACGATTCTTTTGTTCTCACATTTCCTGCGCGCAGGTTAGGTTCAGTTAGTTCGGTTATTGGTAATAGTAACGCCACACTGTTGTCTAATGGGTTCGGTTAAATACTTCAGGCCATACTCGGTATTTACGTCTCATGCAAAAGTCGTGAAGGAAGAATCACCTCACATATCATCAATCCCTAAAGTTTGACCTCTTATGGTGTTCTGAACTTATTAACATTGGATTACACATGAAATGAAGAAACTCAAGTTTCATTGGAAAGGTTAAAGTCTATCTCGCATGGTAATACGTAAACGTGTACCTTCTGGGAACATCGTATAAGACACAATTTACGTTAGTTTGATAAAATTTTGGTATACGGTATCACAATCAACCGTTAAGATTATCAACTTGCTGCTTGGGCAATGAGTAAAAGTTCTCACGTTCCGTTGCCTAAACACCATCATAATAGTAGAAGAATACCGACTTTATATTGCCATATGGCTGTCAAGCTAGAAAATGCCCTTTTATAAACCTGATAAGTACATATGTAAATTGTTAGAATAGCATATGGACGATAGATGTTTGAAGTTAAAAATGTAAGTTGCTTAGGGCACCTCACTAAGTTGTAAAGGAGGGGGAGCGGCGTAATGCCGACTGTTATGTATAGCCATACATAGATATTTATATCAGTGCGGCACCAGTCGGCGGGCGAGTAGATGTTGACATGCAACGAGTCGATCACGTGATCTTTGATAATGTGGCAGCTCCAGTAGGCATGCCCACCTGCCCCGCAGCCGTCGCTGCCGCCCCGCTTTCTGTTCGCCGGTCGCCGGCAACATCACGTATGTGCACACATCGTCGTCTCGGCCGACCAAGTGATGTTGTAGATATGTAATTCTATTATGTGTCTCGACTTCGTCCGTTCTCCGCTCACACTTCGCTCCCCCGTTTCGTCCTAATGACGCGTCATTTGGCCGAGCTAGGGCATCGGTTTTGTTCGTTGTTTTGTTATACATATTTGTTATTCAAATGATCTGTGTTATTGATCACGCTCTCTTTGTTGCTCACCGGAAAGATTTTAAGTGAGTAATCACTAGATTTACCTTCTTAAGAAACAATTTGTTAATTGAACCACGATGTAGCATTCAGAAATATCATAGTCCAATCTGAAGTCAATCAGTATGATATCAGTTTGTAATAAATATTCATAATCATTGTCTGATGGTGGCAGTCTCGCTCGCTTGTCACTGAATGTAGGTAGGTACCATTTCGTCATTCAACGACAAAATGGCGGACGGACATAAATAGTTTCTCGGCAAATGTACGGTTGTGACTTATCGACCTAAAAACATTTTGCTACCTGCGAGCAATTAGAGCACAACCACACAAATCAAGAAAAATGTGTAAGAATAGTTAACACGTTGATAGTCTTGATAGGTAACTGTTGTATCTATGTCATCTAGCACAGGCTACATCATGAATTTCTGATAAGCTTATCGATTTGTATGCAGCTACGTTCAGAGATGATTAAAAATTGAAGTTTAGCTTGCTATATAATTTAATACATACACGACGTAGGTATAGGTAACTATTGTAAAAGGCAAACAGCTATAATAGTGGGGAGACGTTTTCTAATAGGCTGGTTTACATTGAGCGCATTGATCGCGTGTTTACAGGTCAGCACAAGGGAGATACTAGTAGAAACTCGGCGGACGCCCGAATACAAAACGGTGAGTTGTTTTATGGATAATATTGTAGATATTTGCATTCACCGGCATATCATTAATTAGCCTACGCAAACTTTTGGCTTCCTACAATCGCGATTCGCGATAATGTGGGACGGTTGTTTTAACGCTCGTTCGCTCAAACATTGCATGATGGCATACATTATTAATAGAAGGTCTATTACGTTTCATGCTACATTTAGGAAGTCGGTTACCTTGATATCGATTAGGCTTTCGTCGACAAACGGTGGATACCTATTGATTCTTTTATGAGTTTGTGCCTTCGAGTGTGCACGTAAATCGATAGTTGTCGACACACACAGTTGAATATGCTTCTAGTTTGGCATAGTTTATGTAGCGTCTCACAGCTAGTAGGTAGGCTACCTATGTGACGCTCAACTGCGTTCAACTTGCATTCCTTTGAGTCTGTGCCTAAGAACATTGAGTATCATGGCGCACTCAGTTCGTACATACAACAGTGTGTAGTGTAAACACACCTATAAATAGCAGCCTTACAAAATAACAGCGAGACCATTTTCGTATCGTATGTATAGAGCGCAGCGCACCGTACGCAGCTAGTTTCCACTCGCCTGTCACGGTACGCGGTACAATGCATCGCAGCAGGTTCTTATTCGTCTGTCACGGTTACATGGACCTAATTGTTCTCAATTACAGAACAAAATGTACGCTTTTATTCTCGTATTAAAATCCATGAATACCAAACTTTGTTTATGTATAGGTATGACTTTTAACTTCTCCTATTTTTCGGTGGGTTTCATTGAAATAAGCTGCGTAAGCAACACAAAGACGCTACTTATTCGTAGCAGCTATATTATGCTACACAGCTTATTATTGATTGGTGAATGGAATGGTGAAGCAGTTATAATAAAATAAAAAAGAAGTTCAAGGATAACGGATAACTCTTCCTTTTCCTGATCGAGCTATGGTTAGACTTGCACGGAGAAAACGAGGATAAGCAAACTTTTAATGAATCAGTACTATCAACAGTTGTATGACTATCTTATTGTTGGATTGAAGTCCATTAGGTCGCGAATCATAACATAAATAAAATTACATAAGAGCCCGAGACGAGCCAGCATACTGCTCGGCTATTGTCAATGACACAATAGCGTATCAGCTAAATAATGTTCTGTTAAATAGGGAATTTACGAATCGATTATGTTACGTAAATATAGTTGCGTCTGTTATCTTTGTTTCAATGCCGTTTCTAGAATAACGCGCCTTTTTACCACCATTTTTTATGAAGACTTGTTGCTACCCCGTGTGAAGACTTGGTATCCTAAAAGTGGAAATACGATAAACTTGATAAAGCGAGCAGGGAAGTATGCCGGCCTCGAAGTGTAGGCAAGTCGGGGCCGCGGGGTCACCGACACGCAGCGCGCCGCGCTCCCCGCCCGCCCGCCCGCTACCGCGCGCCTCTATCACTGAACGCTTGAAATGAAATCGCAGTTTTCGCACCACTCTTTCTGCCTATGGGAATAGGTACCTAGCTACCTACTGGTTATCGATATTTCGTTCAACATGTCAGTGTGCGCGTGATTTGTTTTTGCCGCGGATGATTTAATTTTTTCCAAAAACTAGTTTGGTCTGGTTTCATTTTTGTTCTTAGTAGCTGAGTTTTATTATTACTTATACTAGTCTATGTTTTGATGACTCTTAATTAGATAACTTGTTATGAATCTAGTTTTGAAATGGATCATAACTTGTAAGATTGTAATTTACCTACCATCAAAGCATTCAATTTAATAATACTACTTATACAATTTCATTCAAATCAGCATTAGAGTCAAAAAAATAATATGCATTTTATTGAGTTTACAGATTTAAGATTGAATTATAAAATCTTACATCACTATGCGAATTCTTCTATACCAGCCCACATTATCATTGTGTTAAACAAGTTCACTAGCTAAAACAATACGTTTTAAAATGGTAAGGTGGCTATGTAATCGCGAGTACCGCGAGCGCTGAGGTTGAGGCAGATTGGCAAGCAGAGGTGGGCGACTTGCGGCTTGTCTCGTACAGCAAGCATGCTTATTCCGCACTGAGAGAAAGAGAAGTAGGCACAACGCAGTGTTCAGTCAGTTGGTTTGCACATTCGACGCGAAGGGAAATTATAACATGGCGCACACGGCCTCGCCCCGCCTCGGCTACAATGTGCCGTCAAACCTCATTCCACCGCTTAGCCGCCCGGTTCCGCAGTTATTTTTACACAGGCCGACCTTTCGCACCGGTCGTCACCGCACTCCAGTATTAACTAAATTTATATTCACGACGCACACACATTTGCAACGAAATTTTCGTAAATATATTCACAATTATCGCACATGAAACAAAGTTCAATTCGTCTCCTAATAAATTCGAATTAAAAATCATCGTCGTAAGTAATGAAGGAACTGTAAACAGTCAAATGAGAGTCTGGCATAGAGACGGCCGCTCTCGTCCGCTGCCACGGAGGCAATGAACGCGCGGTGGGGCGGCGCGGCGCGGCGGGCGGCCCGTCAGCTGAGCGTCACGCCGCCACCGCCGCGACATTGCAAGGTCCGCCCGTATTGCTTCGCCTGACCCAGTGCGCCGCGTGCCGAGCCACGCTGCCGCTCCACGCGCCTGCCGGCACTGTCCCAGCTCCCTACCTGCTTCCAGTGAACCACTCAATAGCCTAAATTTTAACCAAGCAAAATTGAACCAGACATGGTTTTATGTATATGAAGACGTTACTCACAGTGCAGTTTAGATCAATAGGAGGCGTTTCACGTCAACTCTCCTAGCTCGGCGCGCGACCGCCTAAACATCTACTTTTCAGTTCACGATTACAATAGTAAAATGAACGCATATTTTTTTTTGAAAATACGTTTCCGCCGAGGGTCGGACTCGGAGGGCCCATCGCATATGCCGGGCATGCCGCATAAGCTAGGCTTCTTGTTGGCAATGCAATACGAAGCATCACAAAATAAGTATTATTTAAAACGTTAATCATCGATTACTGGAATAAATAAGTCGCGTCATCAGGACACAAATAGCATCGTGCCACACAAATTTCTACGTCACGCCACGCCGTTTTACTGTCTAACATTGACATATTATGACAATGTGGCAGACAAACCGACTGAAGGAAACGTTATTTTCAACGACTTATAACCTTAAAAAAAAAGTCGTTTTAAAACATGCAGGATACTATGGAGGAGTGATAAAGGTGTGTGTGTGTGTGTGTGTGTAAGAAAGGGTAGTAGGTAAGGTAACGATATTAAGAAAAAAACCGGCCAAGTGCGAGTCGGACTCGCGCACCGAGGGTTCCGTACAAACCTGCAGGTATTCACTTTTTATGCATAACGTTTATGTTTATGAAATTAAATGTTTTTTTTTTAATTTTTGTATTTGAGTTGACTGAATGAAAGGTAAATTGTGGTTTACGATTTATGACGTATTAAAAAAAAACTACTTACTTGATCTCATTCAAACCAATTTTCGGTGGAAGTTTACATGGTAATGTACATCATATATTTTTTTGAGTTTTATCATTCCCTTATTTTAGAAGTTACGGGGGGGGGGACACATTTTACCACTTTGGAAGTGTCTCTCGCGCAAACTATTCGGTTTAGAAAAAAATGATATTAGAAACCTCAATGTCATTTTTGAAGACCTATCCATAGATACCCCACAAGTATGGGTTTGATTAAAAAAAAAAATTGAGTTTCAGTTATACGTATGGGGAACCCTAAATATTATTGTTTTTTTTTTCTATTTTTGTCTGAAAATCTTAATGCGGTTTACAGAATACATCTACTTACCAAGTTTCAACAGCATAGCTCTCGAAAAAAGTGGCTGTGACATACTCGGACAGACAGACAGACATGACGAATCTATAAGGGTTCCGTTTTTTGCCATTTGGCAAGGGAACCCTAAAAAGCAGTGAATAATAACGTGACACTTGACTTTGGAGAATGATAGAGAAAGCATTTCGAGCCAACCCTATTTTTAACCGACGAAAAAAAACGGAGGAGGTTATCAATTCGACGCGTACATTTTTTTTTTGTTTGTTTTTTTTTTTTTATGTATGACCACGCATAACTTTTTACATAGTAGTCCGATTGTGATAATTCTTTTTTTATTGGAAAGGGTATACTCCGAGGGTGGTCCCATATAAATTTGAAAAACAAAATTAAACCCTAAGGGTCAGAAAACAGGGGATGATTGATTGTTCACTCACTGATTGTTATGTTTAACCACGCATAACTTTATACAGAGTAGTCCGATTTTGATAATTCTTTATTCATTGTATAGGGTATACCTTGCCAAGTATTATAAGTATATTAAAGCCACAAAAAAAAACTTTTTACCAAAAAATTTAACCGCCGAAAAAACTGAAAAGCAAAAAATAATAAACCTTAAAATTATGAGTTGGCGCTGGAAAATCAATGAACAAAGATCACTCAAAGCGCCGACTCATAATTTTAAGGTTTATTATTTTTTGCTTTTCAGTTTTTTCGGCAGTTAAATTTTTTGGTAAAAAGTTTTTCAAGGGCAAGGACAGCAAGCCACCTTCAAATACCGGATGACATTTTTTACCGTCTCGACCTTCATATGGTGTGTTGTGTAACTAGAATAGAAGGCAGGAAGGCCTTCAGATTCATCGTAGGTGACTAAAGGAGCGCGGGACACGGGCGGAAAGGGATGCGTGTGCGGCTCGTGCGTCTGCGAAAGATCAATGAGGCCGCCTATTGGCCGGCTTCAAAGGGTAGGACCGTGCTACGAAATCATTGATACATGCCGCGCATTGAGTAGGGTGCGTGTTTCGATAGGTTTTTAATTGTTTTTTTCTTTTTTTTTTGTCAAAATTTCTGTTTTTGTTGTTCCACTATGAAAATGTTACTTTAAATGTGTAATATTTATTGCTAGATCAATTTTATTACATGTTATTCAAAAATAAAAATACCAAAAATTTCTATGCCAAAGGCTTCTACTCCGTTCACCTATTACCCCCATTTTTTTTCAAGACGTTAAAAAATGTCACCCGGTATACAAAATGATGACTAAACCTGTTTCAGTAATGCTAGCATCCATCAGTGCCTGATGACATGACGTAAAGAAGTAAAGAGCATAACAGCTGCCAGTGGACTGTTACGCTCTGAAGTTGGTGTAGACCTAGACGTTATGCTGTGTTGGGTATCAAATTTAAAGGCTTAATTAGTAGATTTTGGATTCAAATATATTTGAGATATACATGTGTGACTTGAACTTACTTTTTTTAGGACGTTAGCTACCTACCTCCAGTACTTTTTCTAGGTACTTCTTCGTTGTATCGATGAATCCAATAATTTAAACGAGCTTGTTCAATATAAGTTCCAAGGATAATACAAGAGCCAATTTTGTCATAATTGAATGTAAACTGAAAAAATAATAGTTTAAAAAACTAAAAAAACACGCTTCCATTGAAAACCCAACTAAAAAGTACAAAATAATGGAAAAAAAAGCGTGGGGTGCCTGATATCAATAAAAAATACCTTAAAAAGCACCCCACGCTTTTTTCCATTATTCCGTTTGTACTATTTAGTTTTTTTAAACTATTATTTATTTTCTAATTTTTAGGGTGTTTTGAATTTTGAGACGTATGTCAGCGTAGTTTGTGACGTATGTCAGCGTAGTTTGTGACGTATGTCAGCGTAGCTTGTGTCGTATGTCAGCGAAGTTTGTGACGTATGTCAGCGTAGTTTTCGAAGACAGTTTTTTGCTGTCCTGGTAACCCTGGCAAGGATAATGGTACAAAATGAAATTATTGCATTGTCATCGGTCCTTGACAGGTGTGCAAAGTTTGAATGAAATCTGGTCGTTTAAAGTGGGTAAAAATCACGCTATAAGGAGTCGGTTACAAACAAACATACAAGTGAAGCTAATATAAAGCGTGTAAAAAAAAAGAAAATTTTCTGCAAAAGTCATGTTGATGTTAAACCAAAAAATATATCGTAGTAAGCGATCATAAGTTTTCGGTCAAAGAACGTTCCTTTTTTTTTAGAAATTGTCCATAGCTACCTACCTCCAGTACTTTTGCTACTTCTTCGTCGTATCGATGAATCCAATCATTGAAATGAGCTTGTTCGTTCTAAGTTCCAAGGATAATACAAGAGCTAATTTTGTCACAATTCAATGTAAACTGAAAACAACAAAAAAAAACTTTTCTGCAAAAGTGATGTTGAAGTTTTGTTTTTCTTTTATTTTTTTGTAACTTGGCGATCTGTGTTCAACACAATAAGCCATTCAGCTGAAATGTTGATGTTAAGGCGAGGTGATTCAACACTCATACAGATTTGAGGGGGTGAGGTGCGGGGAAATCCGCAGGGCGCCTCCCGCGCGTCCTTCTTGTCGAACTCGTTAGCGCGCCAAAAGTTCGGGCGGCGCGGCGGGCGGCGGCGGCGGCAGCGTAGCACAGACAGGTCATAGTGTAGCGACATCAGTATGTCCACAGTATTAGAAACCACAGAAAAAAAGATAATACGAGAACAAAATAATATGTTTATTTATTTGTTTCTAAAACTATTTACATAGTTCTTGATTGAATCCTCGTTGGAACATTTGTATACAGCTGCTAATTCTATCAAGTGTATCCCACTAATATTAAAAATGCGAAACTTCGTGAGTATGGATGTATGGATGGATATTTGTTACTCTTTCACGTAAAAATACTGAACGGATTTGGATGAAATTTAGCACGCAGATAGTTTATAACCTGGACTAACATTATAAATGCGAAAGTTTGTGAGTGTGGATATATGGATGGATGTTTGTTACTCTGTCACGCAAAAACTACTGAACGCATTTGGATGAAATTTAGCACGCAGATAGTTTATAACCTGGACTAATATTATAAATGCGAAAGTTTGTGAGTATGGATGTATGGAAGTATGGATGGATGTATGTTACTCTTCAACCAAAACTACTGAACAGATTTGGATGAAATTTAGCACCCAGATAGTTTATAACCTGGATTAACACATTGGGTCCTTTTTACCCCGGTAGTACGTTGCCGCGGCATAATTTCCGACCTCCAAGTAGGCCCCCATCCTTGTCAAAGCTGGTCACATTTGTGAGAGACCCTCTCCCTTGTGTAACGTCACATATTGTGCAATTTAACATCTAGACATTGAAACAGCAGTTCCGAAATTGGTTTTACTTCCATTTCAAATCAAACATTTGTTTCAATCAAAACAATCACGTAATATGTTAAAAATTGCAAAATGGCAGAACTATATAAAAATAAAGAAAAAAAAATTGCCAGGGTTACCAGGACAGCAAAAAAACTGTCTTCGAAAACTACGCTGACATACGTCACAAAAAACGCTGACATACGACATAAACTACGCTGACATACGTCACAAACTACGCTGACATACGTCACAAACTACGCTGACATACGTCACAAACTACGCTGACATACGTCACAAACTACGCTGACATACGTCACAAACTACGCTGACATACGTCACAAACTACGCTGACATACGTCACAAACTACGCTGATATACGTCACAAACTACGCTGACATTTCTCTCAAACTACGCTGACATACGTCACAAACTACGCTAACATACGTCACAAACTACGCTGACATACGTCACAAACTACGCTGACATACGTCACAAACTACGCTGCCATACGTCACAACCTACGCTGACATACATCACAAACTACGCTGACATACGTCACAAACTACGCTGACATACGTCACAAACAACGCTGACATACGTCTCAAAATTCGAAACACCCTAAAAAATAGAAAATAAATAATAATTTAAAAAAAAACTAAAAAACACGCTTCCATTGAAAACCAAACTAAAAAGTACAAAATAATGGAAAAAAAGCGTGGGGTGCTTTCTAAGATATTTTTTTATTGATAGTCAGGCACCCCACGCTTTTTTTCCATTATTTTGTACTTTTTAGTTTGGTTTTCAATGGAATCGTGTTGTATGTCAGCGTAGTTTATGACGTATGTCAGCGTAATTTGTGACGTATGTCAGCGTAGTTTATGTCGTATGTCAGCGATTTTTGTGACGTATGTCAGCGTAGTTTTCGAAGACAGATTTTTTGCTGTCCTGGTAACCCTGGCAATTTTTTTTTCTTTAATTTTATATATTTCTGCCATTTTGCAATTTTTTCATATAACGTGATTGTTTTGTTTGTGAAACTACGCTGACATACGACATAAACTACGCTGACATACGTCACAAACTACGCTGACATACGTCACAAACTAAGCTGACATATGTCACAAACTACGCTGACATATGTCACAAACTACGCTGACATACGTCTCAAAATTCGAAACACCCTAAAAAATAGAAAATAAATAATAGTTTAAAAATACTAAAAAATACGATTCCATTGAAAACCAAACTAAGAAGTACAAATTAATGGAAATAAAGCGTGGGGTGCTTTTTAAGGTATTTTTTATTGATATTCAGGCACCTCACGCTTTTTTTCCATTGTTTTGTACTTTTTACTTTGGTTTTCAATGGAATCGTGTTGTATGTCAGCGTAGTTTGTAACGTATGTCAGCGTAGTTTGTGACGTATGTCAGCGTAGTTTGTGACGTATGTCAGCGTAGTTTGTGATGTATGTCAGCGTAGTTTGTGACGTATGTCAGCGTAGTTTGTGACGTATGTCAGCGTAGTTCGCGCTATAACGAGTCAGTTACAAACAAACATCCAAACAAACAAACATAAAAACATACAAGTGAAGCTAATATAAAGCGTGTAAAAAAAACCCGACGTCGATCGTTCCCTCCGCGAAAATAAATTGTCAAAAAAATAGAAACATTGAAATTACACCACAACAATTCGCGGTGCATGTGGCGGCATTTATCAAAGAGGTCTCAGGCGGTCCGCGCGGGACACTGTGGATCGTGTGTAAACTCGCCCACAAAATAATTTGAACCTTATGCTTACAAAAATAAGGTTAATAGTTTATATTTCGTGTTTTATTAGTTACTTTTGCGTTTGGTCACGTGATCGCACGGAAAGCACTGACATAGGTCCACCGTCTAAGAGCGCCAACGCGCGACTAACGGACTGAAATTGGCAAGGAAAGTGGATGATGTCCCGATTTTGGTAGGTATTTTAACATAGCAATTATTATAATGATTTTATCAGGACAAACTCAGCGCCTAGACCTAAACAATCTTATTACCTTTTCATTCACATAAGAAATAATAAAAAAACGTTTGGTTTGTAGCTACAAAATTGGTTTTAAATTACGATAAGAGGTATCTTTGGGTTTTTTTTTCTATCAAGCAAAGTTAACTTAATTGTGTTTCTGAAAGTAACCACACATCCGTCAGATCCTTAAATTTGACATATATTTTTTTCACAATTGTATAACACTATTTTTCATGTTTTTCCATTGATTCAAAAACTAGTGAGCGCGGACTCTGTTGGATTATAGCGTCTTAAACTAAAAAATATATCATATTTGTCAACTCTACAAGGTTATGGCCACAATTTGGCATTGGTCTTGTCGCTTGCTTGCAAAATGTAACCTGTATCTTCTCCTTACCAAAAATCTTAAATTAACTCATTCACTGACATACTACAACCCTCGGCCTAAGCCGATGGGTCTAGCTCTACATAACTAAGGAATGGTTATATGTAGAAAATTAATTCTCAAAGGGTTAAAAATAGAGGTAAAAGTTCCTCGTTTTAGTTTGTTGTTTTATAAATACATGCGTAAACATAACGCTTGAAGAGTACCTACAAGCTTCGAAACTAACTAAAATCCATTTCAACACAAAGCATCATAGTTAGATACGCAGTAGAGTGAATTTTGTAAGTGTGTGGGTGTCAGTGCTGTCGGCACTAGAAATAATCAATATTGCAGGCTCTGGTTCGAATCTCGTGGCGCCTCGTCTGTGCTGCACACTTGCGGCTGAAGTTACGCCCTCCCCCTCGCACCTTGCGCCCTGCACACCCCTCGCACTAGAAAATTGGGTTAAACAGCACGCGGCTGAACGCCCGTACCGGAAGAGGGGATTTGGGGGTCCGTAGAACTGCGTTTCTACAATGAATGCGGGACAGAGATGAGACGCAGTATTGATTGTCCTTCACATTGCAGACGGTTTTTCTGCGACGCAAATTCACAGTATAAACGCATGACAGCAGACTGAGCAGAGGGCCACCCAAACTCTTTTATTAAAATTCTCTAGGAACAACCATTGCTGAGTGGCACTAAACGCACTGAACGATTTCGGTTTTTGCTTGCTTGACAACCTTGTGTCACAGGTTGAAGGTTAATAAATACAGTCGACCATGTTAAAATATTTTTCATGATATACAAGAAGACTGGCCGATGTTGGGAAGTGGTCTATGGACCGATTTTATCGTGAAATGATTCCGATATTTGTGTAGGGATACCTCATCTACACCTTTGTGCAAAGGTCATCAAAATCTAACACGGTAATATTCAGAAAAAATATACATACCTATTTTAAGAATTAACTGAACTCTTAAGGGCAGGTACCCTTACCGTTGTAGCTACAGGAAAATGTTTTTAAGGAGGCGTCCTTAACTTTTGAGTTATTGCTATCTGCATTTACATTTACACATGTCAGCTAGAAAAATGTTAATTTTTACGTTGTATTTTTATGGAAGTCGTAAAAAATGGATTAAAGCGCATCATTTGCTCTGTGAACATAATATTGCTTTGTTTTCGATCAAAGTGATGCCTTTGAAAGAAAGCGCTGCATAACTAGCCTATAATGGTCCCATAGCTGGGACACAGGCCTCCACTCTTCGATAGGGAGTGGTAATCTATCCCGCGGCCCAGAGCGGGTTGGTACGACGGTTTTTGACGATGCTTTCCTTCACAGTTTTGAACGCAGTGGTGATCAAAATTACTTATACAAAGTAAAGTGTCCTCGTGAGTCCAAACCCACGACCTAATTGTGATAATATACAACTGAAGCAATCGTGCGAAGCAATTAATACCTGTATTGATCATGAAATAGGATTTGATATGTCGTCTCATCAGTAAACCGAAACAGGGCAGTCTGGTTGAAGGTTTATTTCAGTAGATGACATTAGCACCTTTGCTGTCCAGTCAATGAATTTGCATTGTGAATTGCAAAGAAAGTTCAAAGAAAGTTGGTACTGTGTTCTTGCCAGATTTGATTATACTATAGTATCGTGGTGAAAAGTGAGTTTGTTATTGGATATTTATCCAATAAAGAGGAGCCAACAAACTCACTTGGGAAGTTATTGCAAATTCAATTTAGAAAAAGTATTTTATTCTATAAAATATTTTTCGATCATTGACAGCCGTCGTTAGGACGGGTATCAGAAGCCCACAATTTTGACTTCTAGTCTTACGAAGGGCTGCTACCCAGTTACTTGGTTGTCTAGTCACACAAGTAGTCGCTCCAAGTAAAATACTACTGATATTCAGCTGGATTATGTTAGACTGAAAGCCTACCCTAACAAAGTTGGGAAAAGGTTAGAATGATGATAAAAATGTTCTTCGTTCCAGTGTAGAACAAGAAACGTAGGGAACTACCTAGCTAAAGCGTGATGAACTGATGACATGATGACGTCGCTTCACTTTATGTTATCTATGAATGTGTATTGTCAGCAGCTTGAGGCCACGTATGTTTACGTGGCGTCGTGGACAATGCGTGTCAGTGTTTTTTTCGAGCTCTTCGTTAAATCTTTGTTATTTATACAACTGGTGCAGCTCTTTACATGTAAAGATTATTATCGCCGTAGACCATGTACGTATCAACTCTTTGCCAACTCGCTAACTTTCCATTCGTCAATTGCTGTAGTTAGTATTCTAAAAATAGACGCAACAATAAGCACACTCAGTGCAAGCATTTCATGCTTTGATTTGTTGAGTAGGATTTTTCAAAATATTGGCGTTGATCGTTTTATGGTAATGGACTTTTAAGTGAAAATGCATATACATTTACTATTGTCTAATTTTTTTTATATTTTCGATTATAAAAACAATTCTGCTTCTTATCTGTGCGACGTCATATAGCCTTGTAGGCAAAGCAATCGGTGAAACTTATATATGTTATTTACTAGAAGCCAAGTCACGTGGTCGTCTCTTATTTTCCTTATCGTTTTGATCCAATCGAAATGCGTTGCGTTCGCAGGCGACTTTTGTTGCCAGCTTAATACAGGAGGTGGTCGCTGTGAACGGGAGAGGGGCAAGAGGCACCGAAGGGAGTACATACAGAGCGGCAACGTTACCGCGATAATGCTAATACACTTTATATGTCTCTACTGCCATGCCACTGCACTGTCGTGATGTTGACACCCTGATTAAGTATACTTTATCATTTAGTGGTGTTTTTTACCTGTGGACCCGTAAAAGTGCCACGTTGTGTGATTTCAAAACGCTTTGTCCCATTCCCCGTCATTGTTTGAATCTGTGTTTTGTTATAGCATGAGATTACGAATCGTTCATTGAATGTAGCACTTATTACTTTCTAATGTAAATATGGCATTCATATTCATCGCTGGTACTGATATGAACTCATTTGTCAGTTCAGTTATTAAGTACGTAACTACTGTTATTTTGAGTTTTTTGGTAAGATCGCAAAATAACTCAAATAATAATCACAATTGGTTATCAATAAATGCTCGGTTACGAAAATAGATAATAACTTGAAATCACACGTAGGTGTGTCTAAGAAGGAAACAGCAAATAAACGAAAATTGTTGTATGTGGTAAAATTGATTATCTTAAAAGGCACTTCCTCTCATTGAGCTACCTTGATATAAAGGTTTTGCTCCTCAAAATAATAATAATGAAAAACGTTGCCAATAATGATAGATCCTGTAACATTCGCAGAATCAGTTGAAGATAATCTTGAAATAAGTGCAGCAACATCAAGTCTCTGATTCACATACAGCTTATTCTAAAAACGTATCAGCTTTTAAAACAAATCGCCTCATTGCTCACATAAAGGCCTCAAGCAGGCTACAAATTAATAATCGGATCCGGTGTTAATTACCATTTAGATGCAATTGAAAATCTCACATTTTTCAGATTAATTTATCTAAAAATCGCGCATTACTTTAGATGTTTACCCGAAAGTCCCCAATTGTTTAGGTTTATACATGAAAGTCGCGAAGTTTTTAATTTGATAAAATTTAAGAAAATGTATTTTACCCATTGAAAGAAGAATTAAATAAATATTTATAAAAATAAAGGAAGATTTATAAAGCTATGAAACCAAGTAAAAAAAAATCCCAGTAATAGGTCCCACTGGGGCAATTATAAATAGAAAATACTTATTGAAACAACATCGAAACAATAATCAACTTTTGAGTGAAGTGAAAGTTTTTTTTTGTTGTTTTCATGAACGTGGACAAAGTTATTATTACCTCGATCAATTGAGCTGCTGTGGTCACATCAAGATAAGGGATCAATAGGCAGTTATGTTTGTTTTGTGTTAAATAAAAAAGATACATTATTGTTACTACTTACATACTTATTTATATTTCTTCATTGACCGGTCTTGGTACACCACTATGCGTTATGTATCTACAGGTGCAATCCTTTAGTTACGTAGGTTCTTAGTATCTCTCTAACTATTTGGCAATCTGGTGGCACAATGGTGTTAATAAGTGTAGAATCCTGTTGATTCCGTATTTAAGTTGGATAATATCACTTCACTGGCTCATCACCACATCAAGCGCTCACATGCAGATTCGCTTCACAATCTCCGTTTCCCGCCATTGCTACTGACTGACAGATGACATTAGTGACAGGAGCTGCATCCGCTTATGGGCATGAGATAGTGTTATATATCTATGGAATAGATACACTACAATAAGCATACCTATAAAAATTACTAGGAAAAGAACTTGATCCGAAATTTTTGTATTCACGTCTTTGTAGAAGGATCATGGTATTTATAAGTACATATGTAGCATTTTATGAGAAATGACTGATTTCAATCAATCGTGTTGATTGGCATAATCTAAATACATTATGACGATGCATCTGGGTTTGAATATAGTTACCAATAAAGGGGCGTTTACAGGCTAGTTGCTTCAAATATTTATGCCAACCCACATAAATACGGCTTAGTACCTAATGGCAGAAAATAACTTTAAATGTACAAGTACATACCCAATCAAGATAAAATACAAATTACCTACTTGATTTACATACATTATAATAGGTAGGTATGCTTATCTATCGTAACACTGCTTTACGACGGCACATAAGTTTATCGCGCTTAGAGCTTGGTTGAATAATTTAATACAGCTACCTATAGGTGCGCACATTCAAGTGGATACATAGCATCAGACCTATCTGTGTTTATATGTTGGTACATCGCGGCAGTCGGTACAGACGCCTACGTAACACGTCCAGTAAGCAGTTTGTTGTGGGGCACGAGCGCCGATATCACGTACCTACTCGTTCGGTCGGTGGCACGCCGCCCGCCACCCGCCGCCGCGGCCGCCACCGCCACCGCCACCTCATTGCGGGAATAATCGGTCAACTGGATTTCATATCCATTGCTTAGGTTCAGTTACAAGTGAATTACTTACCTACATAACCTGTGGTTCTTAACTTAAATCGTGGACACTCAATATATTTGTTTTGTGCAAAAATCCAATTAGTCAACAACAACACGATCGCAATCGCGGGCTGTTGACCTGTAGCTAGCGCAGTGCAAATGCGAGTGAACGCACAACGTATTTTCCTACGAGGTAGACGAAGTATTCGTTTATAAACGTATTACTTTGTGGTTATATACGAACGCACAACTGCAGTCAGATATTTTTCACTGGATATAACAATGCTTTTGGCCTTGTATCCTTGTAAAATGGCGCCTCGCCCGTCGTTATTATTATTACATTCGAAGCAAACTTCGTGACGATCTCTACTCTCCACCCCCCTTGCGCTCCCCGCGGATGCGTATCCGATTGTCGCGACTGGCATTTCGTTTACAACTTGTCAAACTAGTTAGGTTATTTGGATGAAGTGAGAAATAGTAAAATAATTATTATGAAAATATTACCTTACACGTAATTTGTAAGTATAGGTAGCTTTTTTTGTCGGAATTGAGTGAGAGCAAGAGTAATACCGAATGAAACTGGGCGAGTCATATGTAAAGACGCCATCTTTCTTTACAGATGTCAGCTGGGTCACAAATTCAGATGGCACCACAAACCACTGTCAACACGGGGCAACCTCTACACAATCAGGACTCCAACATGAGCACAGGTAAATTGTGATTTAGTGATAAAAGTGCAATAAATGTTTGTGATTTGTGATCAGTGCTCTCAGTGTTTACTTCGCGCCGGCTTGTCATGAAAGGTTAACCTTTTCTTACAAGCTCGTGAGGGACGAACACTTGTGTTGGAAAAACTGTCATCAAACGAAGGATTGTGACGTCATTTATCGTGTATGATGCCGGATAGGAACCGTGAAAGTGCCGTTTTTCTTCTCGACAACCGAGACTATTGCGTGCCACAATGCATGACTATAAAAGTGGAGCTAACATAAACCACGTCGGCCTACTGAGCTCCTTGTCAAAAAGTGAGTTAACGCTAACTGCTCATGATTTAATTGACGTGTTAATTTAAAACATCTACTGTAGTATTTACTTGTTGACAAATTGTGTCTCATTCAGTAAAATAAGCCCTCTGTTGTTGTCAAACTTGATGACATAAATAACACTATTTACAAAATCTGATCACATATGACTTACTGTTAACACAAATTTTGTATGAAAACATTGTTATTTCTAAGGTTACTAGCCTTCAGAGTTTACAAACACGAATTATTCGCTACAATAACAGTAAAACATATAAGATTTTGCTTTCAAAATGCTTAAATCATTTTGGTTTGAATCTCATCCTAAGTGTTTCTGCATGCAATGTTGTTTCAGTCTGACTGTTATTTAGACAAATGGTTTGCAACCATAAATGTGTAACTGACAGTGTAAGTCAAGCCAAGCATTATGATATATTATGGGAATTTATTAATTAGTGGAGTGGATAACTTAGCTATTTAAGTTCTATGGATGCATTACATAAGAGTATTCTGCTATACTTGAAACACTCTGGCACACTGGTACGATCAATCACTTACCATTTAATACAAGTCTCCGTTAATGGTTGCATATTATTGACTTTTATTACTTAAATGCCCAATATTATAAGTTTATTAGAAGTAATCAAAGACATAACTATTTTCAGGGTCATCTCATAGTGATAAAGAAGTTGATGCTTTGACCCCGGAAAAATCTGCTGCTATGCGAGGCTCAACTGCTGCTCCCGGCACTGCGCTTGTGCCCCCAAGCGGTGCCACCCCTACTATAGCAATGCCAGAAAGGAAAAGGAAACGAAAAGGTGAATATTGATATTAATACTTTTTACTAACACACCACATGCAATGCATGCTCATAGTAGCCTCCTTGTTGCTTCAATAAAGAGGCATGATACCAAAAGTCATAGATGATACTTTAATATATTCCTATAAAACAGAGTTCTATAATGTAAACATCATTGCATTTAAGCAAATATTATTTTATTTGTAACTGAGTGCAATATTACCTAAAGTTATATAATTAAGGTTTGATCTTGATAAGTTGAATTCAACTTCACTAAGTGTAGAACAAAAGTGTGTAAATTGAATGTTGATTTCATGTATGAATATTAAAGAATATGCCCATAATTTCCAGGGGAAGAAGGTGTTGGCGGCGGTGGGGGCATTGTCAAACAGAGGCACAACTCATCAGACAAAAACATTAGGGAATACTTCTCAAAACACCCCTCATCAAGTCCTGTACGGCATGCTGGTGCTAAGTCACCTTCGCCACAGGGCGCCAATTATCCTATGGTAAATATTTTGAAATTACTACTCTTATTTAATATATCCATAAAAAGAATACCAGATAGTGATGGGAAGATGACTTAAACGCATACCAGGAGGGTCGACGGCACAAGAAATGAGTGCTTGGAAGGATTAAGGGAAGGTTTTTGCCCAGTGGTGGGATAGCATGGGCGAAGGAAAAAACACCACAGAATGATGCTCACTTGTAACATTCTTACCGAAACAGAATGGCAGTGACAATGATACTAATCTAAAGTAGATTCATGCTAAGTTTAGAATACATACTTTATTCTAATCTAATTAAAAACTATTTAGATATAGTTAAGTATTTTAAACAGTTCTTATTACAATTGTTCATAAATATACAAGCCACTATACTACTCATTTTTGATTTAACTAAGGATATTTCTATGTTACTCAACTTGCCACAAGTAACAAAATGGCACACAAGAAAGATGTTATTATTACATTTAAAAAAGTTAATAATCATGTTTATAAGTACTGATCACACAATGTGAGTCACTCAAGTGGAGATTCAAGCAACATGCTTTCCTTAATTGGAAATTGTTATGTTTCTGTAGGCACCAATCATATTATAAAGTGTTATCATCAAATGCCATCAACTACTGAAATGATTTTAGGACTACACAAGTCTTATGATGATGTTAAAACTATTAACTTGATACAAAACTATTAACTTGATATGGGCTCTTAAACTGGGTTTGGTGGCTTGTATATGTAAGAAGGTAATAATAATAATTTTGTGTTCAGTACCCACCGTCACCCTCGTCGTTACTGCCTTCTGGTGCCGATTTTTTACGTTCGGCGTCTCAGCAACGACCCCACACAACTGTTAAACAGGTAACATCCCTACCATGACCTGAAATTATAACTATCTGACTTTTAATCATCTTGTAAGTTTATGGTTTACGTAATTGTCTGCAGGTTCAAACAGAACTGACATGTCAGAGGATACAGGAGTTAGAAACTCAAGCATCTTCTGACTTAGAACTAAGAAATAATAAAATAGATGAATTAACAAGATCTAATGAAGAATTGAAACATCAAGTGCAAGCACAGAGCAAGGTATTTTACACACATTTTATTTGGTTTTGAAGTTACATTTGTGTGATGAAGGAACTTCGTATATTAACTTTGAAATTGTTCTTTCAGGTAATAGAGCAACATAAATCACACATCAATAAATGTATAGAAGTTGTAAAGAAATTGTTAAATGAGAAAAGCACAATTGAGAAGAAAGAGGCTCGGCAGCGGTGCATGCAGAATAGACTGAGGCTTGGCCAGTTTGTGACGCAGCGTGTCGGCGCGACGTTTCAAGAGAATTGGACTGATGGATATGCATTTCAAGAATTAACGAGGTGGGTTTATTGACTCATCTTATTATAAGGAATATCCTCTACATTTTAGTCTTACTGAACACTTTCAAAGAAAATTCGCTGTTTTTTTTTAAATAGCTATTATTTGAAAATAATGTGCCCTATACCAGTATGGCATAATAAGGAGGATCAAAATAACTATTAAGTGAATTTAGATTTTTTAATGGATAGCTGTTTCATGATTCGTCTTTATCCTGGCTTATTAACTGCCATCCGTTATGTATATTATATTACATGATGAATATTTCCGTGTATTAACACATCACAATTCACCAGGCGGCAAGAAGAAATAACGGCAGAAAAAGAAGAAATAGACCGGCAGAAGAAGTTGTTGTTCAAAAAGCGGCCGGTGAACAACGAGGGTGGCGGCGGGCGCGGCAAGCGCACGTCGAGCGCGGCGCCCAGCACGCCGCAGCCCTCGCCGCTGCACAACGGCACCGACGCGCCCACCTTCCTCAAGCCCGACCCGCTGCCCAGCATGACCTATCAGGAGTATTATGAAGCTGATGAAATACTAAAGGTACGTCGCTGATTTTACTGTTAAACTGTGCTATCATCATCTGCGTAGCCTTTTCCCAACTATGTTGCTGTCGGCTTCCAACAGGATGAAGCTGGATATCTGTATTTTACATGGAATAACTACCTGTCTAACCTCTACAACCCCAGTTACTGGATAACACGGTACCTTATGTTAACCAGCACGCGTAGCATGACCACCGTAGAAATGGGTTTTGTCTATTCTTGGTAGAATACAGATAGAATTGTCATGCTACGCCAGCATAAAACGGTACTTGAAATCTTTCTACAATCTTTAATTCTGTCTTTAATCTTTCTACAATCTGTAATTTTATCTATTCTTCCGTCGACAAAACCCAATTCTATGGTGGTCATGCTACGCGTGCTGTGCTGCAAAGGATAAATCATTCCATCCCTTACCATTTATTATCATTATATCAGTCACAAAACGTCCACTGCTGTTCTTGCTACCTTAACCTGGGTCATTTGTTCCTCTGCTCTGTGGCCATACAGAAAAAGTGCAGATCAGTTCCTGCTTCTTAGGTTATGGTTACCATTTCAATACGTTAGTCTGCACTTCAAGTATTACCCTCACCCATTGCCTTTGCAATATTACGCTTATTCAAAGAGTCACGTCCACGAACTTCCTTATTCCTGGAAATCAAGTTAGTCATTATATCAGTTGAAAGGCGACCGCGGTAATGACAAAAGGATTTGGCGTATCGTGAGAAAACTGGCATGTCATAGAACCAATAATTCAAAGAGATGTGACATCCACCTGCACTGGGCCCGTGTAGTTGATTATGCCCCACTCCCTCTCATAGAGAGTAGGCCTATGTCCCAGCAGTGGGAACAGTAAAGGCTGATTTTGGTACGGTAGTAATGCAACAGATGCCCCAATCAATCTGTTTGCCAGCCATGATGGTTAAGGCAATATTACCTGTTGATGAAAATGGTGAAGCAAAATAGAAAAGCTTTCATCTGGAATTTGGGTTTTAAGTCCTAATCCTAAAACTCATTAGTGAACAAGTAATGGGGAAAACTAATTGAAAAAACCTGTTTTTATTTGGAAGGTGGCAAATTGTCATTTAGACTGAAGGTGCCGAGTAAAAGCAGTTTATAATAAGGCATTAAACAGAACGAGTAGTTCCCTGGTTTTAAATTTAACCAAAATGTCAAGGCTAAATTCAGTTCTTCTAGTTTTACTTGCTACAATAACAATGATTTAATTTTATTTCAGTTGAGACAGAGTGCACTCAAAAAAGAAGACGCAGACTTGCAGCTAGAGATGGAAAAGTTAGAGAGAGAAAGAAATCTTCACATTAGGGAACTGAAGCGGATACACAATGAGGACCAGAGCCGCTTCTCACAACATCCTGTGCTCTCAGATAGGTGAGTTTTACTGCAAATAAATTTACATCACATTCATATTTCATTATCGATCACACTGAGGAAAAGTCCAGGAGGTCAGCCATGATGCCCTACTGCTTAAATATGTTATATTATCTTAATAGAAGTCTTGTGGCTAATGGGATTTCCCATGGTCAAAAATTACGACCTTCCATACAAACTTCCATCCCCTATTGAACCCTTTTAGGTTTAATGTACAAATATTGTCAGTTGTTGATCTGGAGAATTTCAAGTAGAATTAAACAACAGTTCTTTATTTCTATCTAAGAAGATTTATTTTAGTGATGAGTATAATTCAGACATGACAACAATATTATTTTAAACACTAGCAAATCTAAAAGCAAATATTCACTCACAATATATTAAGATAAAATGTTTTGGAAGTAGATAACGTGATAACGGCGTAACCCTGATCTAATTTATATGGTCTTACGAATATTGTGCGAACTGTGTTGTATTTAGCGTTTATTTTGTGACCAAACATAAAATTAAAAATATCATTATTTTATCTGATGGTCACAAATATGCCAAAACTTCGCCAAAACAAAGATTGTTGAACATAGTTATCTATCAATTAATTATAATTAAAATTATTTGGCCAATTACTTCCGCTTCCTGGAGATAATACATTCAAATGAGTCAAGTAGCTTATTATTATGGTAGGTAACTAGCTGTCATTGGTCAAGTATCTGTTGCTTGCCTACACATAAGTTACCTTTTTGGTCACACATACTATACTGATGTTCAACTAGGTGTGTTTATCACTGTATTGTCATCAGAACTGTACCCCGAAACGGTACTCAGAAATGCACCTGTATTTCATCAGTTATGGTGATATCTCCAGGGTAGCCCGCAATTTTTTTTTTACGTTAAAGTTTGATTCTCGACCGCAACACGTATCATCATCATCATCATTTCAGCCGAAAGACGTCCACTGCTGGACCTCCTAGGCCTCTCCAAACCTCCGCCACTTCGGGCGGTTTAGTGGTTCCCGCATCCCCTAACACGTATGTATTTACATAATTATAATCATAATGATTTTCTTTTTTATGATTATGTAAAGACATTGTTACAGTCGTGAATCACATTTTAGCCAACATATAGCTTGTCTCAGACCTGCACGCGTACCATGACCACCGGAGAAATGGGTTTTGTCTATTCTTGGTAGAATAGAGATAGAACTGTCATGCTACGCCACCATAAAACGGTACAAATCTTTCTACAATCTTTAACTCTGTGTTTAATCTTTCTACAATCTCTAATTTCGTCTATTCTTCCGTCGACAAAACCCCTTTCTACGGTGGTCATGCTACTCATGCTGCAAATGGCAATAAACGTAAGAAAATTTTAATTTCGCGGGCTAGCCTGGAGTTTCCGCTCAAGTAATACAACTCATGCCTATTGCCATAAACAATGCATAGATTCAGACTCACGGGTCCTGTTAGGAATATCCAAATAAAAAATCTAGATATCGAACTCACGAACAACCGACGCCCAGAGCGGGAGACGTCATTTGATGATTTTCCACCCCAAAAAAAGGACCTCCACCATCAGCAGTCGCACGTGGCCAGTATAATAATGTACTAGTGTTATATTCAATAATAATTATTTTTGTTCTAAATTATTAATGGTGTTTCATTAAATTATAACAATAATTTTATTGGAATAATTTTTAAAACTTCTTTTAAATATTATTAAGAAATCAGAGGGGCAATTTGTGTCTTTTCTATGAAGAATGTTCGCATTTTGATCTCAGTCGAAAAATCTAATTTACCTACGTTTTCTAACAAGTTTTTGTGGTTGATATTGAACTTTGCAACTTGATATTGTACGTTTTTTAAGTACGATATTGTCATTCAGTCGTCCTCATAGTAATTGTAAGAACTCATGCCACCTGCAGTACAGCGGTATCCTACAGGTACTTTTGACTGGCCTGTTAGTCTAGTGGTTAGTGACCCTGACTGCTAAGACTGAGGTCGTGGGTTCGATTCCCACCTAGGACAAATCTTTGAGTGATGAGCACAATCATTTTTTCTGTGTCGGTGTAATTTATCTATAATATGTATGTATTTAGAAATATATAAATATGGTTATCAGTTGTCTGGTTGCCATAGTACAGGCTCTGCCTAGTTTGGGATCATATAACGTTGTGTTCGTTGTCCTAAAATATTAGATATTATTACTTTGTAACACCTTCATTATTTCAAAGATTTAGGCTGTATTTTACCAATTTTTATTTTAAATAAATATATATTTATTTTATTTTAGGTACCTGCTGCTAATGTTGCTCGGTAAAGGCGGCTTCAGTGAAGTCCACAAGGCGTTTGACCTGCGAGAGCAACGATATACGGCCTGCAAGGTGCACCAACTGAATAAAGACTGGAAGGAAGATAAGAAGGCCAACTATATCAAGTGAGTCGGTGTATGATGGCATATTGATGATCAATGGTTCTTATTTCCCTGTTTTTATTTTTAAGATGGTAGACTCTGGCCTGTTAGTCTAGTGGTTAGTGACCCTGACTGCTAAGACTGAGGTTGTGGGTTGGATTCCCACCCAGGACAAATGTTTGTGTGATGAGCAAAATCATTTGTTCTGTGTCTGGGTGTAATTTATCTATAATATGTATGTATTTAGAAATATATAAGTATGTTTATCAGTTGTCTGGTTGCCATAGTACAGGCTCTGCCTAGTTTGGGATCAGATAACGTTGTGTTGGTTGTCCTAAGATATTTATTATTTATTTTATTTACTCTTTTGCAGTCATTTTATAGATTTTCCAACCAAATTTAAAATAGTTTATTAAGGTTTTCGTTGATAAATCTCTTAAAGAAAGGCTGATTTTTTACAAGTACTTGTTGCAATGATGAAGTTGGTAAAAAGGAAACCTAATTTCATGTAAAGTACAACAAACTCAGTGCTCATAAAGAGCAGTGGTGGTTCAGTGGTACCGGCCCCGACTTACGAGTTTTAGTTTGTGAGTTCGAACCCAGGCATGCGCTTTACTTTGTTTAATAATTTCATCACCACTGCTCTTAAAACGGTGAAGGAAAACATCGTGGGGAAACCGGCATGGCCAAGAACCAAAAATTCGAAGACATGTGATATCTACCAACCCGCACTGGGCCTGCGTGGTAGATTACGGCCCACTCCCTCTCACCGAGAGGGGGCCTGTGTCCCAGCAGTAGGAAGAATATAGGCTGATTCTGAATGCTCATAATAAGTGACTGTTAAAATGAGTACCTACCACTTGTTTTTTTTTTCTTTTTTGTTCGTACAGCTCTTTGGTTTACCACAACATACAATGTCTCATTTAGTCTCATGCCCTGTTCCAGACATGCACTGCGGGAGTACAACATACACAAAGCGTTAGACCACCCTCGCATTGTAAAATTATATGACGTTTTTGAAATTGATGGCAACTCCTTCTGTACAGTTCTTGAATACTGTAATGGACATGATCTCGATTTTTATCTCAAACAGGTAAGTAACATCGTTCGACCTTTTTCTGAGCTTCTATGTGTAACCAAAACTCCTACAAACTCATAACAGCCCTATTTATATGTTGGGGGTCAAAAATATTTAGCAGTACATGTCTTACTGTTGTGTTAATCTGCCTGCAAATGGGTGCTATCAAGATCAATAAGAGATTGTTCTTTTGGCAGTTGGATTGGTGACTGAAGTTTTTTTTTATAAATGAAATGGGGGCTTCTTGGAGTAAGCATGCTAAAGTGGCAGTGGGCTGGCCATGTGTATCGAAGGACCGATGGCTGATGGAGCAGACGAGTCCTGGAGTGGAGACCGCGTATCGGCAAGCGTAGTGTGGGACGCCCCCAGCTAGGAGGACCGACGACCTAAGAAAGTGGCTGGGGCAGACTGGATGCGGAAGGCGGATGACAGGGTGTTGTGGCGCCAAATGGGAGAGAGGAATGCTTATGTCCAGTTGTGGACTGCGATAGGCTGAGTTTATTTGGGGGCTTCTACCCTTCCTTTAGTCATGGTGCTTCAATCGCCATTGTGAACACTATTAATAATAATGGAGATATTAAATAGAATTTCATAGAAATCGGAATTTGTTATACCAAGTGAGAACAAAGCTAGGCAAATCTATATAATTAACACTAGCTTCTGCCCGCGACTTCGTCCGCGTTAAATTTCTTGTTCCCCCGACCCTTCCCGTCGCGTCGAAACGCCTACTTGTGCGATTTTTCCCGTTTTTGCAACATTTTTCATTACTGCTCCGCTCCTCTTGGTTGTAGCGTGATGTTATATAGCCTATAGCCTTCCTCGATAAATAGGCTACCCAACACAAAAAGATTTTTTCAATTCGGACCAGTAGTTCCTGAGATTAGCGCGTTCAATCAAACAAACAAACTCTTCAGCTTTATAATATTAGTATAGATAACATAACAAACACTCATATTCATAAATATACAATTTCAGCACAAGACTATTCCGGAGCGCGAGGCTCGCTCAATCGTGATGCAAGTCGTGTCAGCGTTGAAGTATCTGAACGAGATCAAGCCGCCAGTGATCCACTATGATCTGAAGCCGGGCAACATCCTCCTGACGGAGGGCAACGTGTGCGGCGAGATCAAGATCACTGACTTCGGCCTGTCCAAGGTCATGGACGAGGAGAACTACAACCCCGACCACGGAATGGACTTGACGAGCCAGGGAGCAGGCACTTATTGGTAAGTCATGTAAACATTTCCTTGATTATTGGTGTTAACTTTAATATTGTGATTTTAGACTGTATCATATCAACCACAAATAGATAGCTGCACACTAATTTAAAAAAAAAGTAGTTAAATAATATTCTAAATTCGTAACGAAAATAGATTAGTATTTATTTGAACCACACATAAGAGTGTGGCTACGTCATAAGTTCACAATGGCGCCTGTGTCAAGATGGCGGACCCGCGCATCACACAATCTACGCGGGAGATGGCAATTCAAAAATAAACTAACTGGAAATAACTGATCACATGTTTTAACAATTCATTATTGTTTTCCAGGTACCTGCCGCCCGAATGTTTCGTTGTCGGCAAAAACCCACCAAAGATCAGTAGCAAGGTGGACGTGTGGAGCGTGGGAGTGATCTTCTACCAGTGTCTGTACGGCAAGAAGCCGTTCGGACACAACCAGAGCCAGGCCACCATACTGGAAGAGAACACGATACTAAAGGCGACCGAGGTGCAGTTTGCTAACAAGCCTACGGTCAGCAACGAGGCTAAGGTATGTGTATACTACGGTTTAGTTGTATGTGAGAATTCTCTTTTATCAACTTCCTTTTATGATATGTATGTCAGGTCTTAGAGTATTATATTCGAATTACAGTCAATTGCTTTACGACAAGATTTCATAAAGGCTATAAATGATACCTGTTTTGACTTGCAACTATAGTCCATCAGACCGCATTTCAGCCATGGCGGCCAATCTCAACGGTGACTAGCCATCGGCGCGGGATATATTATAGTGCACAAGTGTGTACGCAAACACAAGGGCACTCGCTGTTTCCTCACTTTCATGGTCCGATGGGACGGCAGTTCGAAACGACGGGAGAGAGATCAGGCGTAGGACCAACGGCTTAACGTGTTTTCAGAGGCACGGGGGTAGCACACCGCCAACTTCCAAACTCTGCGCTGTTACTAAGAAATTCCTAATGCAAATAATCTCGTGACCCTGGCAGGACTTTGCCCGACCTGGTAATCGAACCCAGGACCCCATGCTCAGCAGTCGCGCTTGTGGCCATGAGACCAATGGGGCAGTCAAAAGACTTGCAACTATGCAGTATGGAACATATTTTATTAACTACGTTTTTATGTGTGTGTAGAGCTTCATCCGCGCGTGCCTGGCGTACCGCAAGGAGGAGCGCATCGACGTGTTCGGGCTGGCGCGGCACGAGTACCTGCAGCCGCCCATGCCCAAGTCGCGCGGCGCGGGCTCCGGCGGCGGCGCGGGCGCGGCGGCGGCGGTGGCGGGCCCCGCGCCGCCCAGCGCCTTCAGCACCAACATGTTCGGCGCGGGCTCGTCCTCCTAGCCGCGCCGCCGCCGCCCTCGCCAGCCGGCGGCGCAGTGACGCGGAGTGTGCGGCGGCTCGTGTACATATGTGTAGTGGTGCGGCGGACCTTGGGGCGCGGCGCGGCGAGGGCTGGCGCGGGCGCCCGGCGCCGGTGTCGTTCGACTCTCGTAGACGTACTTTTTAGTTTTGAAACTTTGTCAGTTAATATCCAGAGTTGTAAATTGACTAAATATCATTTACAGATAAATTGTTTAAGATTATGCTTACTGTTGACTGTATTTATTGAGCAGGTGATAAATTGTGATTCTCCATTTGTGAATGGTTTTATCCTTTTATCACTAAAGAGGAATCCTTGGGACTATCCCTTGCATATTATATAAGTTATCCCTATTAAAAAAGTTAAAAATATTATACATGCCTTTAATTTAGAGCTCTGATTTGAATAAAATATTAAGCTGCAATCGTTAGAACTCTGATGACACTACCTATCATGGTGAGCAAGAATATTTTTACAAGTTTTGTGAATACTATAACTACACTAGGTAAGTAAACTAACGGGTTATTCCGTTTATCCACCCTAAGGTGGATACGTGGAAACCGATGTCAAAGGACCCATCCTAAGCTTATAATTTCTGTCTATGCAATTATGTGAATTCTCGGACACGCTTTTCCTTGTATACACCTTAGGGTGGATAAACGGAATTTCCCAAACCCTGGGTGTAGGTTAGCTTAAACTGCAACTGCGACAACTGGGAATTTTATTCCCGATTACATCTGGTGGCAAATCCATGTGGGGACGATATTCGGAAATCAGTTTCTTCCTGAATTAGTCGCCAAATATCAGAATCTGTCGGTTACTGGATCAAAAGTTATAAGCATTTCTAGGGGCCGACCTGGAAAGAATCTCCCCTGCTTGGCCACATTTCAATATCAAAATCTAAGGCACAGCGAAAATCTGTTTGCTCCCAAATTTAGTGGTTAATTAGTTGCAATTTTAAGTCACAGATTAGTCTGGTCTAAGTTAAGAAGATATAATGAGGTACATTTTTACCTATCCAAAGGATGGGTTTCAATAATATAGGTATATTTTCCCCTGAAGAATTTTGAATTTTTATTCATATATTTATCATCATCGGGTATTTGTATTTAAGATACAAGCCAAATGAAGTCAAATATTTTATTATGTTTGTAACAAAAAATTGTCAGTCGTGCATGCCTTTTTTGTTCTTTTAAAACAAATCCACTCATTTTATGCAGTTTATTTTCAAAACAGAACAAAAAGTAATATAAACCACTATTAAATAAAATTCTTAGCGCTTAGTAGCGAGTTATTGATATTATCGGTCGACAAGTTTTGAAGTGATCATGCGGGCAGAAAATGACGCGTGACGAATGACGATCGGAACTTGTCACTTAGTACACATTGTGTAACAACATACTGAGCGCACTGGAGCAACACTTTTTTATTTATTTAAATATGTTATTGTTTCATCATTTCAGCCGAAAGACGTCCACTGCTGGACATAGGCCTCCCCCAAGCTCCGCCACTTCGACCTATTCTGTGCTTCTCGCATCCAACGTATTCCTGCGGCCTTCACCAGCGGCCTAATTGCGGAACACATTATTGGCAAATGATTGAGACTAATTTGTTTCGTTTTTATCGCAGTTTGTTTAAAATTACGAATTTGGTATTGCGTTACTCCCATAAAGTGTGAAACCAACGGCTAGTCGGTTTGGACGATAAAGAGTGAACGATATGTCAAGAAAAAATGGGCAAACGTCTATTTTTGGAATTGCGTAACATATTTGACAAGCGACAATTTGCTTCAATCGTTGTCATGAAATCAACGGCTAGTTGTATTGAAGCAGAAGGCAAGTTAGTTGTCGCTTTCGTTTTTCGTTCCACATATTTTAGGATTTAAACGTAAAATCTGCTAAATTATAGCGAAAAAATGTAAGTGATAGTCTTCCTGATAAATTGTGGATGTGATTTTGTGTAAAACTCCAATAATAAATCACTATTAGTGGTATTATGAATATCGAAAGAGCGAGGTGATTTTATAAGGAAAATTGGAAGTTTTCTTCTGTGACAAGTGCTTACAAGGCGACCGCAAGTTATTCTACATCATTTACATGATATTTAAGAAACGAGATAAATTTGTGGCAAATTTACGAAAGAAAAATTCGTAACTCGTATCGTAATAAGCTTAACCTATGGCAAGCTGAGCAAGCCAGTTGAGCTGTTACCTAATTGGAAAAGCAAAAAGCGATCAAGGCAAAGAGGAACAACAATAGAAAAAAGAAGCAGTAAATGTCAATGATTACCTACCTCTATAGGACTTCAATAAACATAGGTGCACACACACCATACTTAGACTTATTTCCACAACATGTCTGTTTTAAGGTACTTAATTTTCAATATTATTTTCTTTAAAAGTGTTTATCATTGAATATGCTCACTATAGGTACCTACCTATCTACCTAAATATTGTATGTACCTTAAATGTTTTTCTCATTATTGTTAAATAATAGTTACTTAAGAATATCAAAGTCAATAATTGTTTGTCCATGGATTACAGCCCACTCCGTCTCACAGAGGAGGCCCGTGTCTCAGCAGTGGGAACTATATAGGCAGATTATGCTAATCCCTGTCAAGTTTATTGCACATGTTGCAAATCAATTCAATCAAACAGTATTATTCTTTTCATTCGGTGGATATGAACATAATCAGCATTGTAGTTCATGTCATCAGACTATGGTAGTCTTCAAAATTGTTTTCTAAAGATTGAATTTCAATGTTACTGTAGAGCATCATAATACTTATTTATTTCTGTTTATTATGAGGCGCCCTTCAAAATAGTTTTTTGCATTTAATAGGTTTTGCTTCATATAAAGCTAAGCAATGTACCTATGTAGTTATATCATAGGTCCATCAATCTCTTTATCTAATACCAGACTTTAAATTATAATGATGGATATTCCATCATCCATTAATCATCCAGTTGGAGGATGCGGATGTACTTAAATTCTTTTTTTTCTTTCAGGTAGGTCAACTACACTAAACAGGAGAATTGTAAACTTTCTCTTGTGCCCTCACAGCAAACATTACTAAGCTGTATTTAAATTATAAATAATGATTTCCACAAGAAAATACTGCAAGAGGAGAGGAAGAATTTACAAATCGTCGTTGCAAATTTAAAATCTCCTATGTAACAATTTTCACAAATACGAGCTATGCATATATTTTAAAAGCGATTTTGTATACCTACCTATTGCAAAAACTCATATGTGAATATCTTAATGTATCGTTAAAATATTCGCTAATTTAATAAAATCTCATGTTTATTGACCATCGAAAACTCCTATGTGCCTGATGTAATAAACTGTAAAACCACTTATGTGACAAAAAGTTGCAACTTAAATATCCTATGTGAAGAAAAATAATTAAATTTATATAAATATACGCTGAACGACACATTGATATAAGACAAATTCTATCTCAATACATTATAAGTCCTTTACACTTTACATCTAAAAAAAAATAAGAATGTTTCCTCAGTTTCTTTTTCAGGAAACAGTTTTTTTCGTTTTTCTCGAAAAGTTACTTTTTACACATAGGAGATTTTAAATTTGCAACGACGAAATACTATTGTCTGAATGTAATTATATTCAATAAAAATGATTATTTTTGATAACCATAATATATTTGTTTCTGTTTACCTCAAGGTGATAATGAATGCCAGTTAGAAGTTACACACCATTATTTTATAAACAGTATCACTTTAATAGTCCATAACTAGTCTTTATTTCTTTTTTAAAACTTAATGCTTATGTAAATATTTCATAACAAGTTATTTTTATTTGTACCTATATAGTTCATAAATGAAACACTATTAAAGTTAACACTGTTTTTAATCAACACAGTAAGTACATAATTATGTTTATATCGCTGTTCAAATAACATTGAATGGTTTTCTAAACACATTTATTATCATTAATGAACAATATTCGGTTTCTATTTCTGCCCTTGAGAAGCTTAAAAACTGAAGTGGTTGCAGAGCAGCAGTAACAGTGCAGTCAGAAGTAGATCTCAGCAGTGGTCAAAGGAAATAGCAAAAGCATCATTCATGCTGCTTTCAAATCTTCATAGGTGAAACGCTCGAGGACTATCCTGCAGATTTAAAACAAAATCAAATTATTTTCTGCTCAGTTATAGTACTTAATAAATAATGCAGCAAACTAGGCTCATTAACTAGACTTTCATCGAGCCACGGCTGGGCAAAACCTCTAGGCCTAGTCATTGCTGGCAGTTGTTTCACCAAGTTTTATTGATCAGCTATTTTTATTGAACATAACACTAAATTAGAATGACAAACAATACTTATACACAAAATATATGATGTGATTTATTTAATTTGCCTAAATAAATACTTATATTCATAATTATGAGTTGCCGATTGATTCTTAGCATCCATACATAAACTCACGCTTTTTTCCCATGGGGGTAGGCAGAAAGTACAGAATGCCACCTACGATCCTTGCATACTGTTTTTGCTTTGTTTACGTTCATACATCTGGTCATACACGCACGCCGGTTACCAGTACTATGCACCTGACCTTTCTGAACAGCACCAAAAAGGTATGTCCTCCTAGGGTGTCCCAGTGTTCTGACGTGTCCAGTCACATCTGCCTTGTACATACTTGTTGTGAGCCGCCTATCATTCATCCACTCCAGACCAAACCATCAAAGCATACTTAACTGTGACAAAAGGCTCACCTCCAATTATTGATACAGAAGATTGTATTTCTATGTCCAGCCTTGCCAGCAAATTCTTTGTAGGAAAATCCCCTGTATGTCAACTAGCTTGATGTTGGTAGGGAAGTGTTCCATTCATGTAGATTCAGCTGTAGCACTTTCTGCGAAAATATGATTAATGTATTGTTGTTACTTGGTTACTTAGTGGTTATTTTAGTTTGTATCAGCATCTACATACATACAAAAATATCAAATAACAATATATCTCATTTGTTAGAATGTGAGGCTGACATACATAATCATTAATTTAACTAGAAATAAGTTGCAGAAGTCTACACAGTAAAATAATGGTTGTCCGTTTGGTCAATAATGTACCTACAGCTACAATAATCACTTCTACACGCGTAACTCCTATTTACATTGGTGTACTTACCTGCAGTGGTGATATTGACTTGTCCTTTTCGTTTTGGAGCAAAACAGCGTAAGTCGTAATGCAGCCAGTGCAAAACGAAGACAGAGCCCTATTCCTTGCCAAAGATCTTCCAAACCAACCCTCGAGTAGTTACTCGAGGGTTGGTGGAATATTTAGTTAAATGTTGTGCTACTAGAAATTTTCCAAAACTGCTTTTCAATGGCCCAAGCCCATGTATCTATAAGCGAATAGTAAATATAATGCAAAACATAACAACTTTCAACAAAATAATAGGGGTTTTTTTTTACTCAGTGTTGCCAATTTTTCTCCCGAGTCAATGTTTTTCTCACTGATGGCGGTTCTTCTAAAATAAACTATATTCGCAAATTGTATTCTTACAAATAGAAACACAGATTGGGTTTTAAAAAGAATTTAATGGCCACCGGCCAAACAAATTATTACAAACAAGTAAAAGATTTGAAATAACGACAATTGGTAGGTATTCGGACAGAGCTTCCGTACTCCGTGATGACCGATGGAAAAAAAGGGGCGAGTGCCGCCAGCCGCCTTCCTTGTAAAGCCCGCCGCGCCGCAGTGTTGCTACGCTTGATTTTGATTTTCTTCTAATACGGCTTCTCCTGACGGGGCTGCGTGCTCGAAGCCCTCAACTGGAGCTCGTGGATGGGCCAGCAACGCTCGGCGCGTCCAACGGCTGATCGGCGTCACCATCATCGGACTCTGAGAAGATATACACGTTCTAAGAAACATTTCATTTACATCGTTTATCAACAGTTGAGTTCTAGATTCATATAGAAGTCAACATGAGCAGTATTCAACGCTACACATCAGCGTTTCAAGTCATAGGTTTTACACAGGTCTGTTCCCACGCAACCGAATACCCGCACATACTCGCGTGTGCAAACTGGATTTACATCAGTCTCTAGTAGGTCACCCCAGATACCTAATGAGGGCTGGATTTACACAGGTCTGTTCCAACGCAACCGAATACCCCACACATACTCGCGTGTGCAAACAGGATTTACATCAGTCTCTAGTAGGTCACCCCAGATACCTAATGAGGGCTGGATTTACACAGGTCTGTTGTCGGCTGCACCACCGACTCACCCCAGAAACCACCAATGTCAGGGTCAACCCAATACCATGTGCATAGGATTTACACGGGTCTTTTCCACTGGACATAACACAACATACCCAATATCAATAAACATGGGATTGTTTAGTACATACGTAATCTAGCTCAACAATCGGGAAAAGACTAGTAGGTATGTAAATTAACAAAGCACACATAATAGCAATTGTACAACAAGTACCTTCAAAAAATGCAGCACAAATTTCGGGTGTCCATTCACCCTTCCATAACACCATGTAGGTTGCGGCTGCCTGACTAGTCTTTCCGTAAGCACCGGCTAATAGTAAAACCTGTTTGACATTACTCAGTAGCGGTGATTTTACTAATGCATCAATTTTATAATTGCTCGGCCTAACCTGACCATCTCTTATAATCCTACCTAGGTATTCTATTTCGTTGCTAAGAAAAGTACATTTCTTTAAATTAATTGAGAAACCTGTTTCGGTTAGCGTTTTTATAACCGAATCTAATAATATGAGGTTTTCGTCGATCCCGTTCGTCATTATTAGTACGTCATCAATATAGACCATGACTTTTCCAGAATCGATGAGGGATTTAAGGGTTTTAGAGATAGTTTTCTGATAAAAAATCGGCGCGTTTGCTAAACCGTTGGGTACCTTGCAATATTCATACTGGGCATCTGGCGTAACGAACGCAGTCTTATGAATAGATTCCTCAGCAACCCTCAGTTGATGAAAACCGGAAACCATGTCCAGAGAGCTAAACCAGCGAGCATTGCCTAACCTATCTATATAGTCGTTGATCAAGGGGAGAGGGTATCTAGTTTTGACGGTTATTCGATTCAGTGCACGATAGTCCACGACCATTCTATCAGAACCATCCTTCTTTTTTACTAGCAAGATCGGACTAGCGTATTCTGAATCAGACTCGCGGATAATTCCTTTATCGAGCAAATCCTTCACTATAGTGCGTACTTTTAATTTTTCATCATGCGATAATTTGTAGGGTCTATAATACACGGGCACATCAGTTGTTAACTTGATATGCATCTCACTAACTTTCACCGTTGTATTCGCGTTGCCACTTGCCACTTAAAAAGAATTCGGAATACTTCGTGAGGATCTCTAATAATCGTTCCCTATAATTTCCTGATACCGACGTGTTTACTTGATCGGACAAAGAAATCGAATTTACTTGCAGAATATCGTATGCGGTCGCCTCACTACGAACTATACGTTAGCAATCACCGGTCCTAACATAAGTGATGCCTTTCCTGTTTAGTACGTCTGTACCGATAATGACGGGTACATTAAGATGTTTGCCAACCACAACACAGAAATCGATTTCTATTGTTAAATCTCTAAACTCAACGGGTAATGTTACAAATGATTCCGATCTAACTTCCGTACCACCCAAGCCGCGTAATAACTGATTAGTAGGCTTTTCTTGACACTGAAAATGTTTAACAATATTTTGACATTATGGAAACGCACGAACCACTATCGATTAGTACATCTACCGGTATTCCCGAGATCACCGCAGTCGTCACATCACGATTTTTATAACTACCCGCAATTTCGCGACAAAAGTTGACACCATTATTATTCCGTGAATTTGCTCGTTCCTTAGCAAAACAATTAACCTCGGAATGACCTACTTTTTTACAAAACGTACACTTCAACGGATCGCCGCGAGATGTCGTCAGTGACGCGATTGCTTTTTCGTCACTATTATTCGGGGTTGTATTCGACCGTTTGTTACAATTAACACTCTTATGACCAAATTGATTACATGTATAACACTTTACTGATTTTAAATCTTTAGAGTCATATTGACGTTTTAACGGTTTGCGAGTTGAGTTAGCACTATTGAAAGACTTGTCAAATCGATTGAGACTATTAGAAAATACTTTCTTATTATGGCTGTTAGAAGGTTTAACAAAGCTCGATAAAAACTCCACTATAGAATCAGGTGATAATTTAGCGTTAGTAGTCATAGCGCGAATTTGTGGATCTGCAATTCCACGAATAATAATAGCGGTAAGCAGCTCGCCACTTAAACCTTTAACAATGCGTAGCCTTAAAAGCGATTTACGGGTCAGTGGGTAGTCTTAGGGGACGAGCATACTCAGCGTATGTGGAGTATTTATCGGACTCTGTCCGCATTACATCATAAAGAATGTTCGCGACATCGACAGAACGTGGGCATAGTGCTTTCAGTTCGAATTTGAAACTGGACCACGTGCGAATATTGCTTGTCCATTGGCTAAGCCAGGTGCGAGATTCCCCCTTTAGACAATGTCCGACACGAGCAAGGCATTCTCTGTCGTCCCAATGGTTCGAAATACGGGCTCTTTCTACTTCTTCGCACCACGTGTCGAAGTCATGAACACTCGGATCAAAATCAGAGACAAAATAACGGTTGGATCTGACCTGTGCACAGCTGATAGCGGTCAAAAGACGCTCTGCGGCGTTCGTCACCACATCTTCAGGCTGCGTTGATTCCACGTTGCTGGAGTGTGGAGTCAGCGGCGGCGTCCCCACTTGCGCGGACACAAGCTCACGCGGCGGTGTAGGTGCCTCGAACACTGATGCCGTAGGTGTCGTGTTTGGCAGCTCGACGGCGTGGACAGGGGCACTGCCGGTCGTTGCAATGGCTTGCGTCTCCACGGACGCACGTGGCTGGTCCTCCAGCACGCGTAGCCTCCTCAGAATCTCCTCCATCGGATTGGGCGAAGGAGTTCGGCCACGGCGTTTTCGTTTGTTGCGGTGGTCGCTGGATGGCATCGCGTATACAAAAACTCCGCCCGAATATTAAATTATTAAACCACGTGGAGGAATACTAAGTTTTCCTTTTTAAAACCAGAAAGGTAGGCGTACAGTGGCTTTTCAGCCTTCTGATCCCACTTCTGATCTTACAAATAGAAACACAGATTGGGTTTTAAAAAGAATTTAATGGCCACCGGCCAAACAAATTATTACAAACAAGTAAAAGATTTGAAATAACGACAATTGGTAGGTATTCGGACAGAGCTTCCGTACTCCGTGATGACCGATGGAAAAAAAGGGGCGAGTGCCGCCAGCCGCCTTCCTTGTAAAGCCCGCCGCGCCGCAGTGTTGCTACGCTTGATTTTGATTTTCTTCTAATAGTATATTATTTATTCGTATTACTGTCATTCGGTCGTCGTTTTGAGGATGAAATAAAACTTATCATGTTATAATTATAGTCTTTGTTATAACATAATTACTATAGATAATATAACACGACAATTACTGGAAAAGTAAGTGAAGCTATTTGTTTGATTTTTAGCTACACAATAATGGAATAATGGTTAATTTTACTATCCCGAAAGTAGGCTCCAATGGCATATTTTTTCAAAATCACGTTTTTCGATATTAACACTGGCACTATTCACTATATTTGTCATGCTTAACTATCTTTCCAAATCAACGTTGTATCCAATGTGGTTTCGGCATTTAAAAATAATCATAAGTGCCAGAGGCTTCTTGAAAATAATAAAACCACTTGCCAGTATCGTGTTAATATAATATTTTCTCGAGTCAAAGCCAAAGTCAAATTAGACAAATAGTTGAAATAGTCCGCCAGTTGCGGTGTCCATACCGACCAACCCGGGATTAGTGGAAATCTCAATAAGTTGACAACCCTGCTTTTCTACTATTTTTCCACTGGCCACAGATAACTAAAACGTGAAGATAATAACGTTTCGTTGTGTTTTTCAATTATGGTAGTTTTTGGTAGAAAGTGTTTTATAAATTGGTTTTTAAATTTTTAAGAAATCATTGTACTTTTTCATTTATAAGCAGTAGTAGACCATCAGTTGTCATTAAAACAATGTCATATTATTGTAAAATTATTCGCAAGCAAATAGTTCATATTGATGAAACAAAACGCATATATGAAAACGATTGGGTAAGATTTTGGTACCCTCCCTATACAATTTGGCAGAATTTGTTTAATTTTAGTTACACAATTCCGATTAAGGACACGGAAATCGACTGGAGTTTGTTTGAATTCAGAATTGCTTTCAGAAATTAAATGTGTTCCGCAATTAGGCTGCAGGTCATCGGTCCATCATGTGGGAGGCCTTCCAACGCTCCGTCTTCCGGTACGCGGTCGCCACTCCAGAACCTTCCGGCCCCATCGGCCATCTGTTCTGCGAGCAATGTGCCCTGCCCACTGCCACTTAAGTTTGGCAATTCTTCGGGCTATGTCGGTTACTTTGGTTTTCCTACGGATCTCTTCATTTCTGATTCGATCGCGTAGGGAAAATTTATTGTTTGCAATATATTAAATCATATATGTAAAGGATAAACTGTTGGGAGATGGCGCTGATCTACAAAAATTTGCAAAAAAAGCGGGTGGTTTTGCTTTTTCTACATTATTGATAATCATTTAGTTCTAAAGAGGTTTTAATAGCCAAACTATGTTACTGGCACTTAATAAGTGTCTGGGTATAAAAAAAATCCAATTCAAAAACTTTGTTTTTAAAAATAATAATCCCTTTTAAGTTTGTGACTTTTTACTTACTTTTCGTGGGTTTGCGGTTAAAAGGTTATTAGGCAACTAAAACTAACTTCTCGTTATTTTTAGTAGAATAATTTTATTGTCGCATAATCCTGCCTTATTGTGACTTAAAACAGATACCTTCCAGTCGATTGTAATGGCAGAAAAAGCAATAAGAGCTAGTAAAATTATAGCGCTGCTGGAAGAGGGGTGTAGCCAATGTTACGTCTCACAGCGCGCTGTGCCCGCTGCAGCGGTTAAACGTGAGTCGTTCAACCGTCCAAAGAACCTGGTCTCGATACCAAGAGACAGGTTCCATTCAGAGAAGGTAAGATTCTGGGAGAAAATGTTGCACTCAACCACGAGACGACCGCATTTTAGTGACTCCGGCGCTACATAGACCTCAGAAGAAACCTTGACGAGGTACGAGAAGCACAACTTAGCCTATGGACAGTGAGGAGGAGGATTTTAGCGGCTAATATACGCAGCGCGGGCCCCCAAATTACTCCGTGAGCACCGGATTGCTCGATTGAGGTTCGCTAGATATTGCCTATGTTGGACAGTAGGTAACTGGAGTAGCGTCCTCTTTTCCGATGAGGCACAAATTTGTCAGAATGGCAACGACCGACGTCGGCGAGTGTTACGAAGACCAGGAGAACGCTATACCGACGTGTGTTTTGAAGAAATCACCCCTTATGGTGGAGGGTCCGTTGTTTTGGGCGGGCGTAACTTCCAGCTGTCGTACCGAGATAGTATTCAAAATGCTCAAAGGTACATAACATAAATTCTTTGTCATAAGCACAACCCGCACTGACTGTAATTGGTGAAGATGCCATTTACATGGACGATAATTTTCGGCCCCACCGTTCTGGCGACGTAGATGCTTATATGCATGAGGTCGGTATTCGTCGTTAGGATTGGCCAGCGCGGAGCCCCGACTTTAACCCCATTGAGCATTCTGGGACCTCCTAAAAAGGCGAGTACGATCTGTCCAATAACTCCCACAAAACATCAGGGAGCTTAAACGTGTGATCTCGGCTGAGTGGGAACACATTCCACTGGACACCATCAAAAGCCCGGTGGAAAGCATGCCAAGACGATTACATGCCGTAATGGCTGCAAGGGGAGGTCATACTCGTTATAATTTTTTATTTTTTGATGTCTTTTTTTATTTAAAACCATAAAATAACTCGTAGTCTTAATTTCATTATACCCATAAAAATGACAATTTTAGCAAGGCTCTAATGTCTACATAATAAAAATAAAATAATGTAGCAATAGTGCTCTGTAGAATTATTTTATTTTTCCTGATTTATAGGGGAAATTACTTAGGTTATTGACACCCATCCTTTTGAAATGCAAATGGGCCAAGCTGGGGTAGGAGCTCCCAAATCGACCACCTTTGAACCCTTATTACTTTTGAATCAGTGATCCACTAATTCTAATAATTTTTTTTGTGTTAAGATCCCTGACGGTAGCCGCCAGTGTCAGTCCCACAAGGGCCCTGTGATCTAGGATAGGCCTTTTCATCTTTCACGTACATACAAGGAAGATCATCAACACAAAAGTCCCCAATTCGCAACCGTATCATATCTGTTTTTACAGAATTAGAATCATCAACACAACCTTCGATTTCATTGAATGATTATTTTAAGTGAATGAATGAACATAAGTGTTATGTTATGAGGAACGTAAATCAAACGACAAGCTCCAGTTATGACTGCCATATATTAATCTTTCTTGTTTAACCCACCACCAATATTATTGAAGTACCCACATTAGAATATCATCACAATAAGAGGATCGTACCTACTGATGATTTTAGTGATTATAATTATTGCGACCGTTATAAATATGGCTTCATATAGTTATAATCATTTTAGTTATAATCATTTAAATTATCAATACAACCTTATATTAATTTAATGCGATTGAATAACTTTTTCATGAAACATTCAATCAAATGAATTGATCTCTTAAGTTAATTTAATTGCATTATTCAATGTTTATTTGTTGAAAAGTCAATAAATGAACTTAGAGAATTTTGTTGATTTTAGTCATTATAATTATTGGTTTGGTAGGAGTCTTGCGACAGTTTAGTGCTCAACTAAATATTATTTATTGGAAAGCAGTTCGAGATCATTTGACCTCAGGAACTGATAACATTTTGTTTAGCATAAAGCTTGACACTGACTGTAATAAACGTAAGAATTGAATTTTGTGGTGTACCCTAGCATATCCCGGCTCACGTAAAATGTACAGACGCCAGCACATCGAGCTACTACAATCTGTCAAATTTCTTTAATACATTTTCAACTTTATCACTAAAGCATTAGGTTCAAGGTTGAATGGGAGAATTTTACAGTTTCGGCCTTTTGGGCACCTTGATGTGCTGGCGTCTGTACCAATTTATTATATTATGTGGGACTTTGATACTGTTGACGCTAGAAATTGGATTGGAATACCAATAGTTACACATTTGGAAAAGCTGACCTAAAACTGTTGTTAAATAGTCCTTCCCAAATAACGTTGATGCAATTAAACTTATGGACAGTTGGCCGACAACAGGTGGCCGGTGAGTAGTAAAATAAATTACAAGCATTATCGTCTCTTATTCCAACAGATGGCGTTTTTAGCTAAAACGACACAGCGCCATCTATATAATTTTCGTAGTTTGTTTTTTGTAAGTTTCAGAATTATGAACACAGAGCGAGGGTAGGAAGGTGGTGTGGTGTAGGCACGTAGGGTGTGTACTTTTAAGCTTTTATATAGTATGCCGTTAATATTTTCTGATTGATTAGAGAACATAACATAGATTACGGACATAAAGCAATCATACGGGCTTGGGGAAATAATTATAGGTTGCGTGAAAGATTGAAAATATTTTTATCACTTCCATTAATTTATCGTGCTGATCATCACAGATAGAACGAACCATTATACTTTCCCACATTTTTATAGCGGCCCTAGAGAGTTTATTAAATAAATATTCGGCACGAAAACTTTGGTAATACAACAAAGCATTCACTTTTCTTTTCTTTTCTTTTTTTGGATGGGAAATCATCAAATGACTTCTCCCGCTCTGGGCGGAGCGGGAGGGCGTGCCAGACTTTTACTCACTAAAACCCATCCGTGTTCCTTCAGTTGCCCATATGCCAGGGTCACGGTATCTCTTTCGAACAATCACGCAACCCCGGCAGGCATCGGTCCTAGCAGACCCCTTCAAAAGCATTCACTTTCGTCTAATGTTTTGATTATGGATAGTCTAATTTAATTATTTTGTGGGAAAATTACGTGTGAGTTCCTAAATAAACTGATTGCACATAGAGAGGTGACAAAAATTATAAATTACCACCATAATCATACTAAAGTAGGTACGACAAAGATGGCGAAACTACGTACCTACTTTTAGGAGTACCTAGGTAGTGTGTTTACCTCACCCCTTCGTTACCTGTCAGCTAGCATTATTCTTTTCACTGGATTCTTATAACTGTGACCTAGTTGTGCAGTTGACGGGGATTTTAATTAGAGGGAATTTTCAAGCTCACGCTGGGAAAAACTTCAATTGAAAAGTTTCCAGGGTAAACTGACTTTGTAAGGATGAAGAATCAAACAGTTTCGCGGAGCTTCACCTCACAATCATTACGTCATTACAATTTAACGAAACGTAGTTGCTGCAGCTTTTCAAAACTGTTCAAATTTGTGGTTTTGGTTGTTGAATTTTAATTCATGAACTGAAATATTTTGGCTGCTTTAATAATATTGGTTACTTTACTTACCTTCTAACGCAGCTAGTTATAAGCGTATGTGTGTATTTATTAAACCGAGGCAGCCCAAAAATGTTCACGGATATAATGAAAGTAGATAAGACGTTGATAGAAGTCTAAATGAGCGTATTCCCACGTAAAGCTTAAAAATTCCGAATGAGCGGTTGCGGCTATAGGTTTAGGGACCGAAGTGACGTTTGTCATGAACAGAATAGCAGTGGGGTTTAACTTTACGGAGTCAAAAAACGCTCCGTGGTGGAAATTCGACCATAATTCAAAAAGAAAATACATTATTATATGACAATTGATCGAAGATGACAATATTAGCTTTCGGCAGTCCTTCTCCGTATAAACTTTAACTGTGCCAAATTTCATACTCATCCGTCCGCGTAGATTTCGTAAGAAGTTTTTGCTTCACGTATTAAATCACAATGTTGTAAGTAATAAAATAAATAATGTGCTCATTTAATTAAATCACAGTTCACTGCTGAAAATAGAACTCCTTAGTTATGCCCAGAATTTAGTAATTACTTACCTACTCACAATATGAAATGTATTCAGACTATTTACAAAATGGTTACTAATTTTACAATCCCCAGTTTTTAGCTACCTACTACTTTATTGAAATTGTAACATTAATAACTGAGTACGTCGGAACAACCCTGGGGACTCCATCACTCCAGCTCTGGTTGGTAACTACTTTGTTTTTCTGCTCAATAGTTTTCAGAGCCTCCGGCGTTCGCACTTCCCTAGAGATTTATAGGTTTTTTTACAACTCAAGTTCGCTCATTTGAAATGTTCGTTTCAGGTTTACATAAATATAAATAAAATGCCTAAATCCTATAGGTATTTACTTGAATATAGGTAAGTATAATGCTAAAATAATTGTTTATTTACCTCATTTTATTGTAACTTTCCGTGTACCTATTTATTAAATAAAATTGGGAATAAAGGCAAACCGCAGTCTTTTTAGTGGTATGTGATAATAAAGACATCCATTACGTAATACAAACGGTAGTTCTAGGTACCTATTGATTTATAGTATTTGTCTTGTAAATAGACAACCAAGATGTTTCACTGTTTTCGTGATAAAACTGAAACTAAGTTAGTTTTTTTTTTGTAGGCTGTCAAAAAAGTGCATCTCTTTTGAAGAAATACATCATTTAAGCTGAAAGACGTCCACCGCTGGACATAGGGTAATGAGTAATCGCCATACATTCGTGTTCCACCGTTCCTGTTCTTCTCGCATCCAGCCAATCCCCGTGGTCATCGGTCTAATGCGCAGGCACTAGCATTTTATTTACTAAGCGTGAGAAGGATTATGGCACCCATCTCATCTACAGAAGGCGTAAAACAAAGTTGACCTGGAAAAGTCCTCTTCAATGGCAAAAAAATGTTTTGCATTTACGGTTTCACACGGAGTAGAAAGGGTAGCTTTGTTTTTCCTCTGCATGAATGGTCCTCGTGGGAAGGCTCAGAGCGGAGGGATGTGGCGCCCCCTGCGGGATGAAATGCTCGTTGCATTCGTGCAGCCGCCCTGAAGAGCGCCTTTATTGTGCGAGCTATATGTTGCTAACACTTCGACTGAGTGTGAAAAACTGTTTTATAAAAACATTTTGTTACTGTAAAGGATGCTTCCTATTATTTTGCATCCTTTGTTCGTCGTCCTCCATGGCAGTTACTTCGTTACAACGAGAATTTTAATTACAGTTAGATGTGAAAAATGTTAGCTTTATTTTGAGTTTGTGCAACAAGATGGGGAAAAATATGTCATAAAACCTTTTTATTCCGATGTTCGGTACCTAAATAATTTAATTGGGTACCTGCCTACTTTGTAAAGATGTATTCCTTGAAATGCCTGAAAATTGGATTTTACATAAATAAATATCTACCCAAATAAAGTTTTCCTTACTATTCAGTAGCCTAGTACTTAGGTCTTAGGCGAATACATAAGTCGCAAGTAAGATCTAAATATGTATAGATTATTAATTTTTTCTTGAGATTAGATTGCAAGGTCTCGTTCCAATTCAGATATTAGTGATATTAGACGCCACTAAAGTAAATGAACCACCAAATATCTGACATCCAAATGAGATTACCTATAGTCTTCGCTGATAAGATTGGAAATAGTTATGTAAAATGGATGATAATCACAATAATAATTTAATACAAGTTTATTGTACCTATGATTTATGAAGTTATCTTATTTTGACTATTTTAGTGTAAACTCTTACACTAAATAGACCGTGACGTAGATGAGTCAAAATTTAAGTTTGCCAAAAGATTCCTTCGAGCCGGATTTGTACCAGCGACCTATGGATATCAGTGTCGTTACTCTACAGTCCACCGCTCTACCAACTGAGCTATCGAAGGCACAACTTTCAACTTCAAATTAAATACTTCATGGCGAGCGCACGAGCAAATGTAAAGCATGTTGTAACGTGATTGTGTAACTTATCCACTGCGTATTAGTTGCTTGCTGCTTATCGTTTTGGAAGGCCGCACATGTCAGCAACATAATTTTGTCAGATGAGAAATGGGTAAAGAGAATTACCGATTGGGTCAAAAATAAACGCACGACGCAATAGCGGGACGAGTTTGCGGAGTTTGACTCCAACCAAACAGACTAATCAACCGTAACAAAATACATATTTTTGTGGAAAAGGAAGAGGGTGGCGTTTGCCCTGTAGGTACGTCTGCCCTTCAGTGGGACGATAAGATCAGTTAGATAGATTAGAAATAAAAAATATGACTTCACAATACTTATAAACTCACGCTTTCTCCCCGGGGGGTAGGCAAAAACTACAGAGCGCCACGTGCTACGATTGTTTCATATGTATACTTCGTTTGCGTCAATGTTTGCTGCTTGTTTTTGCGTGAATTTCGTAGTATTCAGCCGAAGTGTTCAGCGATAATATATTGCCAAATATTTTTTTGTCGAACGTTTGCTAGCAGGATCGTCAGGCCGCCTAGCGGCCTGAATAAGATAGCTCAGGAGTTGTTAAAACGCATTGGATTTTACATAAATCAAAGAATAATTCAAAGAATAATTTCTCTTTGCGGGAGTTTTAGGGTTTTGGCTAAGTATGTTAGCAAAAATTTTGACTAACAATTACGCGGTTTTGACTAACTATTAACGAAAATTACGCGGACAGAGGAGTATAAAATTTGGCACAATTAAAGTTTATTTGGAGAAAGAGTGCATAAAGCTATTTTTTTTATATAATTAATTAACAATTCAATCAATTAATTGTACATTATAAATACATTAAGTTTCAATGAACTATAATCGATTATCTTGATTATGGGTCTGCGGAACAGAAATGGTATATTTTTCTCGCTGATGTAGGGATACTTACGTAATGAATTATGCAGCTAGGAATACTAACGTTCAACATTCTCGTAGAATCGTAGCTTTCTTTAGCTACACACTTAATGGGTCACCGAATTCGTAAAGTAACCAACTAAAAGGGTTACGCTCCTCCAATACGATTACGGAATAGAGTTTACCGAAGCCTTATTTAAATGGAAGGCGAAGTGGGAATGTTTGTAAGTTCTAATTACGGGCTGCCAACTTCAACTGTACAATTAACCCGAGGAAGTACGCCCAGTAAATAAGGCATTATTTTTGATTTACAGCGACGCGAACTTCATTGCAATTCAACAAATCGAATCAACAACGTTTTTAGGAAAATTGATGACAGGCGAAATTGGATTTGCTTGTTTGAAAATTTAATAGGAGGAAATCGTTGAGAGCAAAGGAACTAGATTAGGAAATCAAGACGTCCGAATGAGATTTGGCCGGGTCTGTCAGTTTACTTATTTGACAATAGCGTGGCAATGTGGCTTCGGAGTCGTTTTGTGTTCGTGTAGTGTCCTAGTTTCCTGATCGACTGTTAATTGGCCGGTTCCACGAGTCCACGAGCAATTTACCTGAAAGCGTTTGGCCGGTAATGTGACAAGTTATTGCTCATACCGTAATGAAAGTCGGTGCCGGTGCGCCCGCGCCCTCCGCCGACCAATGATTAACGTGCCTGCTAATGGGAATGTTCACCATTCGTTTTATTCAATTAATTAATGTCGTCCGGCATAGGCTTTCGAATGGACAACGCTTAAAAGGCTGCTTCTATTAGTTCGCATAGGCAATGCAATTATCAATTCATGGAAGTGATAAATAATTTTGTTACCCAGTTTATGAAAGACTGATCGGATCTCTGAATAAATAATCCAAAGTCAAATCTGAAAGTGATTGGCTGTTTATTTTGTCTAACTTCTTTGATTGGTTGGAGGAAATATAATATACAGCCAATCAAATCATTGAGATTTGACCACAGATTAAACTGGAAATTAAAGGTTATGGTAAGTTGAGAATCGAAAAACTGGCCAAGTGCGAGTCGGACTCGCGCACCGAAGGTTCCGTACAAACCTGCAGGAATTCACGGTTTATGTTTATGAAATTAATTTTTTATTTTTATATTTGAGTTGACTGAATGAAAGGTAAATTGTGGTTTACGATTTATGACGTATTAAAAAAAAACTACTTACTAGATCTCGTTCAAACCAATTTTCGGTGGAAGTTTACATGGTAATGTACATCATATATTTTTTTTAGTTTTATCATTCCCTTATTTTAGAAGATACGGATGGGGACACACATTTTACCACTTTGGAAGTGTCTCTCGCGCAAACTATTCAGTTTAGAAAAAAATTATATTAGAAACCTCAATATCATTTTTGAAGACCTATCCACAAATACCCCACACGTATGGGTTTGATGATAATTTTTTTTTGAGTTTCAGTTCTATGTATGGGGAACCCCAAATATTATTGTTTAAAAAAAAATGATATTAGAAACCTCAATATCATTTTTGAAGACCTATCCATAGATACCCCACACGTATGGGTTTGATGAAAAAAATTTTTGAGTTTCAGTTCTATGTATGGGGAACCCCAAATATTTTTTTTTTTCTATTTTTGTGTGAAAATCTTAACGCAGTTTACAGAATACATCTACTTACCAAGTTTCAACAGCATAGCTCTTATAGTTTCGGAAAAAAATGGCTGGGACATACTCGGAGAGACAGACAGACAGACAGACATGACGAATCTATAAGGGTTCCGTTTTTTGCCATTTGGCAACGGAACCCTAAAAACGAATAAGAGATGATTTAAATTCATATAACTTTTACATTCCTTATGTATGATACATAAGGAATGTATAAGTTATATGAATGAAGAGAAGAAGAGAAGCTTATCGGGTTCCATAAATACTACTAAACCGAGCAAGTCTATAGCTACAGATAGCCAGCAGTAACGTGTTAAGTTAATACGTCTACGCATATCGCTCTGATCGTTTTATGAGGCCAGTAGGTTTCTAAAAGGTGCTTACCAACCTACCTTTGCTTAATAAACACTAAGTTAGCCTACATAACCTGGTTCTAAGTAACTAAGGTTAGAAGTCTATGCACGAGTATCATATCTAGTTATAGGTAAGCCAGGTTTACCGAACTAGGCTGGCGATGACCTTTAGGTAACTTATTGTTGTATTCGACCAATTAGGTACACTTGATGAAAGGGTTAAATTCGTTTATTAAGAGAATGTGTTTTACCTAAAGGATCGTGGAACACAATAAGTTTGTAGGGTTTGCTGTTGGGATTTGCTCTTATTTTCAGACCACAGGAAAACAGAATTCAAAATGACTTCCGAAAACGAACATTGAAAGGTTTTTGTGAATTTGAGTCTTGATATTGGAATCGTCAAGGGGATTACCAATATGCTTTTATTTCTCAAAAGGAGTAGGCTGAAAAAGGCAGAACGTAGCTGTGGGTAAGTATAGTAGGTATTTACAGCCTCATTAAACCAGAAATCAGTCACATCTCTACATAGTACCTATAAAACAAAGTCACTTCCCGCGTCTGTACCCTCAGATCTTTTAGATTCCGCAACGGATTTTAATCTAGTTTTCACTAATAGACAGAATGGCTCAAGAGGAGGATTTCTAAGCGGACGAAGCCGCTGGCATCATATAGACATTTATTTTTTTCGACTGCGGTCATTGTACATCTTAACATAGAAAAAGGTGTCTTCAGAGACACATTTTTTTCTTATCATTAATAAAATCCTAAATCCTGAATGACAGATTATAATAAAATTATTCCATAATCTTAGATTTCCAATAACGTTAATAAACAGAAAAATCTAAACGCTACTACTCTAGATTTAGGGAGGCATAATTATAAAACGAGAGGTCTGCTCGCCGGAGGGGATAATTTGCGAGACCCGAGGGCTTTGATGTTCAGCGGCCTTGGAATAGCATGCGGCGAAGCGTGAGCCTCGTCGCCAGCCACGGACTCTTCATCCAAGAACTTGACCTTTATTTATTCGCCTCATATGTTCCAGAAATATTTTTGTAAAATTATTGAACTGGATTTTTATTTGGACGTTTATTTAATTTAAATCAAATCTTATTTCAAGAAATCTTATTTTTTTCTTATTTTCGATCTTATTTCTTATTTTAAGATTTTCTTTCAAAAAATAATTGGACAGCCAACCTGTAACGTAAGTGCTGAATACCGATGAAAATATTTATTGGAAACTATAAAAATTGTGTACCGTGTGGTGCCGGACGTAAAGTATAACACCACCCCATTTCTTCCCGTGGGTGTCGTAAAAGGCGACTAAGGGACTTACTAGAATGGGCAGCAGCGTTCTCTATGCATTTTACCACCATACTACGATCGCCAACCCGCCTGCCAAGCGTGGCGATTATGGCAAAGCCCCCGAAATTGGGGGAGGCCTAAGTCCAGCAGTGGACGTCTTACGGCTGAAATGATGATGATGATGATAAAAATTCAATGATCAGCATTCTCGTTCTAGAAATTCATGTTGGCTTTCAAATATATTTTTAACCTACATATTTCTTGCTGTCCAATGCAGTTTATTTTATTTTACTGTAATTTATTTAAATTTACTGTTAATTATAATTTAATTGTATTATTTTTTAATATTTAATTTATAATTTTTAAATATATTTATTGTAATTAAATTGTAAAAATTATGATCTCAATGTGGATTGAAATAAATTTTATTTATTTACACATCTTGTCGATATTTTACACGCAAATAACTGTAGAAAGGTCACATGAACCTATATACGATACAAAACACCAATTAGGTACATTTATTAACGGAAACATTTAGTAAGTTAGAATAATTTGACATCGCTGATTGTAACTGACATTTGCAGGCCAGAGGGGTAATTGCGGAACTTTTTATCGGTAGGAATTGGTTTAATATTCATAGTTAAACAACATTCATTGCGTTATTTACGTTGCTGAGCCGACAATTTATTTTAGGTTTAGAAAAAATCATCAATCCCATTCAGATTCTAATAAATTGTGCGTTTCGCAATTAGGGTGCAGGTTATGGCAGGATATGTTGAAACTAAATTACTGTAACACCTTATACCGGTTGACATTTTTTACCGTCTCGACCTTCATGTGGTGTATTGTGTAACTAGAATAGAAGGCAGGAAGGCCTTCAGATTCATCGTAGGTGACTAAAGGAGCGCGGGACGCGGGTGGACAGGGATGCGTGTGCGGCTCGTGCGCCTACGAAAGATCAATGAGGCCGCCTATCGGCCGGCTTCAAAGGGTAGGACCGCGCTCCGAAATCAATGATACATGCCGCGCATTGAGTAGGGTGCGTATGATTTGAGTTTCGATGGATTTTAATTATTATTTTTTTGTTTTTTTTTTCCAAATTTCTGTTTTTGTTGTTCTAGTATGAAAATGTTACTTTAAATGTGTAGTATTTATTACTAGATCAATTTAATTACATGTTATTCAAAAATAAAAAAAATAAAAATTTCTATGCCAAAAGCTTCTATTCCGTTCACCTATTACCCCCATTTTTTTTCAAGACGCTAAAAAAAGTCACCCAGTATACCATATTCTAGCAAATAGATATTTTTTTATTTGAATATAAAAGGCCACCTAATATGTAAATTGTAGAAAATTGCAGATGTTTTTCATTCGCGAGTTTCTCTAGCTTATCTACCTTATCAAAAGAGCTCACCACTGAGCCACTGATAAAATAAAGAATTACCTACCTACATAATTGGTCACCGTACCCAACGTAGGTCTGTTTACCCCGTAGCGAGTGCTACGCCACTGTAGCGAGGCGCTACGTAGACACTTAGTGTCATAATGACAGCGCGAAAGCTTCGTTAGCGCCGTGAAAGCACCTCTAAGCGATGACGTCACTGGAAAACGAGTCAAAACCTGCTTGATAATTAACACATTTGTGACTTAATTACATTCAGTGGCGTAGCTAAATACTAAAGCATTCCAGTATAAAAATTGTTGGAGACCCTTTTTACCTGATTGCGGCGGAGAACCAAAGAAGGATATAAAATAGCATGCTGACGTGAAAGTTAAAGCTGTCATTGTGATTTCGCTAAGAGAATGTAAGAGTGAGAAAAGCGAGATCAAAATTTAACCACAGTGACTTAAAATACTTAGATATACGAAGTAGGTTCGATTTTTTGTATGCTTTTACTAAATAAATGTATGAGAACAGCACCCTAATTGGGTAACTCCACGTAATAAAAAAACTAGTATTCTTTGTTCTGTGGGTAACACTCTATCAATCACAATCTGAATCATTTCATGCTCATACCTTGCTTCAGATCTTCGAAAAAATTGTCCACTCAACAACGTAATATCACGCAATTAATGTTGTTGAATTGTCAAAATAAAATCCATACCTACTGGGTAAATACGCAGACGAAGATATTAAAAAAGACTCATACAACTCAGAGACTTCAGAGACAACTTAAAAAAAATGGTAAATAAAAAAAATCATTATTGATATAAAAAGGTTTGGAAACATCAATTGAAGCCCTGACTCCTGAGCTAGGTGGTACCTGTGTTACAGGAGTCAGTGTCTGCACCCGTTTGTGGAGCAATTAATAATTTATACAATCAAAGATTAATAAAAAAATATATAAAAAAAACAAAAATAGAATTTAATACATGTATGCTCTTGCGTGGTATGGCGTGTGTGTGTGCGTGTGTGTGTTTTGTGGTTGTGCTTTGTGTTATATGAGACTGTGTTTGCCTACATTACCGAAAATGGTCTCTTCGTTTAAAAATAATTGTAATGATTTTGCAAAATAATAATTGAGATTATGACTTATTTCCACAAGAGAGATCTGATCAAGAGAGTCTGAAAGACGTCCACAGCTGGAAATAGGCCTTCCGCAATTTGGGAGGTTTGCCGTAATCACCACGCTTGGCAGGTGGGTTGGCGATATCAGTATGGTGGTAAAAGCATAGAGAACGCTGCTGCCCATTCTCTAGTAAGTCCTTTAGTCGCCTCTTACGACACGTTTTATTTGAAATTTCGACTACCTACTTATTAAGTCGTAGGTATAGTAATTTGTCTGGTGGTTACTTCACTATATGTCTTAACAGCTGAACGGATTTGGATAAGAGGAATACTGATAGATGATAACCTGGGTTAGGAGCATAGGATACTTTTTATACCGGTAATCCGTTCCTGCGGAAATATATCCGACCTCGCAGGCAATACTAGTGCAAGCATACGTTTCGGTACACCATCCATGTTTCTTAAAGAGTTTATCAATACTGTCAGTGTACGAAAATTCAATACGTATGTATATTACACAAAATAAACTCGTTATAATGAATCACTGCATAATAATCCATGTTCGTAAATGTTTACAAAGAACAGATCCATTTCACTGTGGCCTCGAAAATTGACTGATCGCGTGCATAAGGCTGGAACCCCTGACCTTACACTTTCAATGTCAATGTTATCTGATGCGCCTCCACAATGTTTATGAGTTCGGGGCGTAGCACCACCTTCCGTACTGAAAACCAAGTGTTTCCCTTTTATTAGTTTCCAACATTCCAGCAACATACTGAATTTGAATACAGGAAATCTACGCCATGACGTTTTACAAAACTTTTCCAAATATTTTCATGTTTGTAGTTTGCAAATTTAGAACAGTGGGTTTGAGTGAAATGTCCGACGTATTCTGTGAAAATGGAGTTAAACATTTATAAATATGCTGCAGAAAAAATAACACAGACGATATGTAAGTAAACGATCAGTGCAACATTGATCTTTAGTAGATCAGTGGGTGGACATTGATATACCATTCCTATAAACATACAGGTTTTCTGCAGCAGGCAAACGTTATGTAAGTATATGTTGGTGATTTTCGTTGTTCCATTTAAGCCAATTATGGAAACTCGACATTGGTTAGCTGGCAAAATGCTGAGTCAACAGCATTATTAAGTTTTCCTTGTTCCCACCCCTAAATGTCAGGTCACCCACCTTTTATTATATGTGAAACAAGGTCAGAGTTAATACTGTATGTTTAATGAGAGTTTGTGCCAATGTTGGGCAACCTTCCTTATCGTCTTTTGTGTTATTTGAGCAAGTGGCCTCGGCATCGATCGGGTGCAGCCGGCAGTGAGCAGATATTGTATGTGGAGTCGGCTACGCTTCGCCCAAAATGCACTGTTGTATGTTTTATTAGTTGCATGATGAGGCAAGTTTGGGGTATGCTATGTATGATGCCTATAACTACATAACGGGTAGAGGGAGATCAAAAAGCTGATTGTCGAATGTATAAAGTGAAATGGTAAGCACGGGAGCATATCCTACATGCAAAGACGAGAAGAGATGTGCGAATGAAGAAGAAAAGCAGGATACTGGTGAATGGGTGAACAAATCACAAATAGATAACCTCATTATTTACCGAGTTGATCTTTATTTTTCGCATAAAAGCTTAAGCACCTGATGGAAGTCTGGGCTGAAAAGTTATTGACATGGACATACGATTATTACGCACGTATTCGTATTCGGAAACACGAATGCTCGCCTGTCTAGCTAGCTGTCAGCCACACGCTGCCCACGTGAGGTTTCAAGGCTTGTGGTCGCCACAATATAAATTAGAAAAGCATTATTGAATTCCATTTGTACTCGCTTATTACGTTCCGTGTGGCGCCAGACGTAAGGTCCACCATCCCATTTCTTCCCATGGGTGTCGTAAAATGCGACTAGAGAATAGGCAGCAGCGTTTTCTATGCATTTTACCACCATACTACGATCGCCAAGCGTGGCGATTATGGAAAACCCCTCTAAATTGTGGGATGCTTATATCCAGCCGTGGACGCCTTCCAACTGAAATGATGGTGATGATGAAGCTTATAACAATCATCACATGAAAATTTAAAATATTTTAGTATTAATGTTTTAAAAGTAGGTAACCTTGCGTAACTTTTATTGGCAGGAATTGGTTTCATATTGATAGTTAAACAACATTCATTGCGTTATTTACGTTGCTGAGCCGACAATTTATTCGAACAAATGACGCAATGGTTTAGGAATAATCTTCAATCCCATTCAGATTCGGGTACAGGCATCATTCTCCTGCTCCATTCCAGGTACAACTAATTTGAAACGTAAAATGATATTAAATAGAATTTTCAGTCCCATAACTTGTCTGGAAGGTTGCAAATTGCCCATCTTAAGATTTATCAATTCAGTTTTCGATACCTCTACAGTGTCTAATATCTACTCCTTTAATCAAATAAAACGAATTGCATCTGCAAAGCACGAGTTTGGTATATAAATCTTACTTTCTTTGATTTATATCTTGAGATATGACACCAGTTTCGACGAGGGAGGAATTTATTGCCAGCAGTCAAGTTGAAAACAAATTAGAGACTCCGAGCTTTGAAACCTTTCTAATATTATTTTCTTTACTCTGTTATACAAACGAAGTAAGAATAACAAGTTAAGAAGTTTGACGGGGCTTGGGAGTATGAAAGTAGAAAAAAACTTAAACCCAACTACTGAAAAGCCACGCTCTAAAAAGTATGAAACAACAAAATATTCGCATCTGAAAGCTGTGTTCTTATGTCACTTTGCCGTAAAGGTTATGATGGCTTAGTACTATTAGAATGTATCGTTTCGGTGGTATAGTACCTCCACAGCTAATAAATAAATCATGTATGATAACACTAAAACAATAAATCGCGGCGGTAACTTATGTAGGTACATAATTACGCCCTTTCATTCGTTACCCAGACGGCACAAACAAAACGAAAAAAAATTAGTTCGTCACTTTTCAGGGTAAATTCGATTTAATGTGACGCTTTTAGTTTAAGACGCTTTTAACGATTTGTAAAATTATGAAAGGTAATGTAGAAGTTATGAAGGAACAGATACACATACATAAAATCATAGCCCTCCTTTTTAACCGCCGACGCAAAAAGAGGGGTGTTATAAGTTTGACGTGTCTGTCTGTCTGTCTGTGGCATCATAGCTCCCGAACGGATGAAGCGATTTCAATTATTATTTTTTTGTATTAAAGGTGACTTATGTGCGAGTGTTCTTAGACATGTTTGATGAAAATCGGTTGAGCCGTTTAAAAGTTGTGGGGGGTGAAAGTGGGGAAGAATAACCGAATGTCTACAAATATACTCGAGTGGGGTCTCAAATGAAAGCGCACTGAAAGAGAATGATGTACTTAGCTTCGCTTGATGAGAAAATAGGTGGTGGGAAAATTGGGACATGGAAATCCGATTGTCAAGTGAGAGTATCAATGACTACATCTCAGTCTGCAATTCTGCTAAAGATGATTTGTCATGTGGGTTATTAAATAGTTTTCTTTGGTCGAGCTCACAAATTGCTACACCATCCAAGGAAAAGGCCAAGCCTATGTAGCCTTAAACAGAGAAAAAATACTCTACTTAAGGCTACATAGGCTCGGCCTTTTTGCGAAAGTACTTTTACCTAAGTAAACCACAGCTTTTTCAACTGTCGTCCCTTGCAACTTATATGCTGTAATCGCCCAACATAAAATGATAGGAAACATTGTTTTTTCAATATTTCCATATCCTCTAAGACCTTGAAAAGTTACATTATGTGGGCTTATCAGAATCCATCCATTCTCGTCAACACAACTCCGGCCGATAGTGACATCATCAAATTGAATTGATATTGTTTTTGGAAGCTTCCCATCTTCCTGTTGGCCACGGCGAAGTTGTATGTATTTACAACTTAACAAAATCTTCATTATAATAAGTATACCTATAAAAAGTATAAAATAAAAAATTAAATTTAAAATTTAAAAATCCCCCGACACATAAACCTAAGATCCCTTTAAAAAGTAAAAAAATAAATAAAAAAACTTAATCTTAAAGTACCTAAGTATGCATTGATAATTTAAAAAAAAAATACGTCGCGTTGGGGGACCGCTCTGCGAGGGCAGACGTCGTTGACGGTCGTATCCAAATGCAATATTAAGAAGAAATTTTATAAAAGTTTTCTTCAGTTAGGTAATAGACTATTTGTAATTAAATTGTTAGGTTTGGAGCGGTCCCCCAACGCGACGTACTTTTTTTTTGAATTATTAATACATACTTAGGTACTTTAAAATTGAGTTTTTTTTATTATTTATACACTCCATCCCAATTCTCATCCCATCCCCCACACACATACTCACACATACATATAGCAAATCAGGTCATTATGGGTTTATTGTTAGAATCACACTCTTAAATAAAGGTTTATTTTGTATACGTAGTAACTAGTAGAACACTCACTCCTAGGTCACAGGGTTTCCCTAGTTTAGGAGGCAGGGTTTTCCACTATTTGTGCAGCCTTTTTCCAAAAACCAATTTAACTACCTATGTGAATTGTTATTGTTATTGTATACAAAGGTTTTTTGTGTCAATAAACTTATTTTATTTTTATTTTTTACTTTTCAAAGGGATCTTAGGTTTTTATGTCGCGGGTTTTTTAAATTTTAAATTTTTGCTTCGCCGTTGTCATGTAAAAAGACGATAGCATGATTCTGATATCTTCAGATAAACTGGAAACGAAGCTGCCAAGTTTTAAACGGTCTTTAACGGTCTTTAGTTGCAAAATCAATATCCTGAAACTACCGAGTCACTATTTTTTTGTAAGCTCTGCTTGTACTTACCTATTACGACTGAAACTTACACATTACTCGACAAGTGTGTTCATGTTCCTCTCCAAAAATACAAAAGTTTCTTCAAAAACTTTCACAGCAACAGTGTATTTTGTAATAGAGTATCTGTAACAAATAGCCGGCTATCAATCCACGTAGAGGAAAAGTAGGGAAACAATGATTTTACCAGAACTATTGGTTAACGACTCTCGATAAAATTCTTGGCGAAAAGCGTTGCGAAGGGCGGACGGCTGAGAATTAGCAATTAGGTGGGTCGCGCACGTGGAACCATGTCCTCCTCGATGTGTAAAAGGGCACGTAGCAACACGGACCAAAGATTCATGAGGATCCGGACATGTCCCGAGCCCCTTTCGTACAGGTATGTCGTGTAGTGGCCAATATATCTAACACATTTTTAATCAATGATCTGTCTTGCCTTAAGATTTATTTCTCAATTTGTCTGAAAAAAAAATACATGGCCAAGTTCACGCCATTACATATTAGATACATTGCTAATTTATTGTTCTTATAATGGCAAGAGCGGTTTTCTATACCTATGGAAAGTTTTAAGGCTTCCCAAACAGTTGCGACGCGACTCTCGTAGAGAACAGTTTCTATGTAAACTTCATGAAAATTATTCTACAAGGATCGCGTTGCATTCTCGTGTCACGCCAGTCTGAAAAAACCTTTATAGTGTGCTCATTCCTAAATGACCATAATAATGAGTCCTATCAATGCGTCGCTTGTGTGCGTAATCTAAATGGTTTTATAGTAATCAATAACACTTGTACAGCACTTTCGTAATTGAAAATAAACAAAGGTACGATGGTACAATTTAAAAAAGGCATACGAATCGGGTAATAAGCGTAGCCAGCGCAACAGCACGTGGTACAGTTTGTTTATGCAAATTGAGATCGCTGAATGAACGAATGAGTGCCCCACAGGCCCACAGCCCCACAAGCATAATGTGTGGTACCTACTGTGAACGAATGGTATACTTGGAATACATGATGCGTGTGCACGATGTCGCTATGAACAACTGTTTAATTAATTAATCTTTATCTCTCTACTTAAAGCGGTTTACGTATGCTACAAATGCGACATTTACCTACCATAGTAAAGCGATTCACGTTTCGTGGTGGACTATGAATAATAATGTCATGAAACAAATTAGTTCCTAAGTAAGGAGTAAGTACATTGATAGAGAGATCGCTGAAAGAACGAATGAGTGCCCTATATGTATAATGTGTGGTACCTACTGTGAACTAGTGGTATACTTGGAATATAATGCGTGTGTACGATGTCGCTATGAAGAACTATTTGATTAATTAATCTTTAGCTGTTTACATATGCCACAAATGCGACATTTACCTACCACAGTAAAGCAATTCACGTTTCTTGGTGGACTCTGAATAATTTCGTCATGAAATAAATTAGGATAAGTTTGTAGAGACAGATGGTCAGACAAATATAATATTACTTTACTCGCAGTGCCCGTGGCTTCGCCCGGGTGGATATTGGTAATCCCATTCCATTAGCAGTAAAGTACTTCCATGACAAAAAGTCTTTGTTACTCCGTATGATATCAGTTATCTGCCAGTGAAAGTCCCGTCAAAATCGATTCAGCCGCTTCGGAGATAACCCGGACCCGGATTAAAATAGTTTTTTGTTAAATAAGAATCGTATGCTTTCATATGCCTTCAGTAAAACGCTGTAATTTCGACATTACAAACCGACACTACAATTTTATTCATTTGTATGTATTTTTTAGAATATGTATGTGTGTATAAAATGTCTAAGTCTAGCCGAAATTCTGTCATAAATTACACAACTCGCTTTTGCCCAAAATCCAACATTATGCTGATAACCAAAAAAAGCCCACATAATCTACTTAACAAAACCTACATCAAAGAATTGTGTACACCAAGTTGACGGGACATTATGTGCACAGCTCACAACGTTGTCGCCTGTCGAAGGGAAGCCCCTTAGCGGATTAACATGACATGGTAACACATTTATGTCTAAACAAGATGCTTCGCTCGCAGGACTAAAGAGACTATAATATAAGCTGGGAGACCTCATTGTTTCTCCCGAAGGCTCCGGTAACACTTAATGGATTCTTGACACGCGCCAGCTCTCCTCGACACTGGACAGATACCTATTGTTTGCTATATTTGTGAGAAAGGCAACATTGTCCACTCTCAACGGAGCAGAGGTGAAATTATAAAATTAATTATCTTGTCAAGCGATCACCTATAAGGTGCTCATAAATTATTGTCACTTTGAAGTATAGTGTTGTGCGTTGGTAACTGGTAGTGACATCAGCTGTCTTTACTTTGTGGTCTTTATTCGATTATGTTGCTTCCGCTGATAGTCACTCTCATTTGATAAAATAGAACTGTCGTATACGTTAGAACAAAGCTTTTGCCAGCGACTACGCCCACGTAGAAGACGTACCTAAATTATCCCACGGGAACGTACTACCGACCGGGTGTAAATGTAACAATTGTGTTAATTCGGGTTATATTATATAATCCAATTTATGTAATTAACTAGATGTGCACCAAATTTCATCCCAATCCGTTCAGTCGATTTTGCGTGAAAGAGTAACAAACATCCATCCTCACAAACATATACGTAGGCTGTTCCATAAGTGTTGCAATAGAAATAATGTAATAAGTTTGGACATGTATGACTGAGCGTATGGTTATCTGCCACTTATTACAAGTCCATGCACGCAGTGTTTGTTGAGCTTAGCATCATTAATCTTTGGTAAATAAATCGAAAAAATTGTGAAATTGGCTAATCTTGGTGACCGCGAGTACAGAGTGATTTTCTTTTACAATTTCAAACGTGGATTATCTTACCAGGAGTGCCACGAGGAAATGTTTAATACCTTTGGTAAAGAGATCCCTTCTCTTTCTACTGTATTCAGGTGGCATAAGGAATTTCAAAGAGGTAACTTTAATTTAAACGACGACGAAAGACCGGGCCGACCCATTACAAGCAGGACCCAAGAAAATATTGGCGCTGTTAGAAAACTGATAACTACTGACAGGCGAATAACGTGCAGGCAGATTGAGGAGATTCTTCAGATTGGTGCATCAACACTTAATTCAATTTTACACGAGGACCTAAAAGTGAAAAACTTATGTTGTCTCTGGGTCCCCCACAGTCTCGACGATAGTCAGCGCAAGGCGCGTATAGAGTGGTGCAAAAAAATGTTGAAAAAGTATGACTCAGGCCGATTTAAGAATGTTAACTCAATCGTGACTGGAGATGAAACATGGTTGTAGTACTTTGATGTTCCAAGTAAGTCAAAATCAAAAATCTGGGTATTCGAAGACGAGCCAACCCCAACTAAGGTCAAACAACAAAGGTCAATTAAAAAAAGGATGATCGCAGTTTTCTTTAGAGAAAAAGGCATTGTCGCTAGAATTGTATTAGACAAGGAGAAGACTGTCAATGCTACCTGGTACACTGATGTTTGTTTGCCACAAGTTATCCGCGAGCACTGCGACTTGAAGAAACTGTGACCTCGCGTCTAGGCAGTTGGCACTTGCACCATGACAACGCTCCTGCTCATCGAGCGATCATTACTCAGGAGTTTTTGAAGCGATCGGGACTTACTGTGCTGCACCACCCTCCTTATAGCCCCGACCTCGCATCGTGTGATTTTGGTCTCTTCCCGCTGATCAAGAGCCAGCTGAAAGGACGACGATTTGCAACTGATGACGGATTAATAAGTGCATGGGATGAGGCCTGCGCCAGTGTCACAAAGGATCAGTGGGAGATTATGTTTAATACGTGGTTTGAACGCATGCATAAGTGTATTAACAGTGATGGTTCTTATTTTGAAAAAGTTTAATAAATAGTTAGATTTTTGCAAGACTTATGGAACATCCTACGTACATTCATAATATTAGTAGGATGTATTCCAAATGCTAGGTTTGTTGTTACTCTAATAAATAATTAATTGTCATTCACAATTATTTGTTAGAGTAACAACAAGTAGGTACCCACTTACCTATAGATCTACTATAGTACTTCAGCAGTATAATGGTTGACTGCAAACGACGATCTTACGTGGGACACTCAGAAAGTTTTGCGAAAATATAAAGAAGTGTTCTATAGGTAAATATTTTTTTATTAAATCTTTTCAAAATACTCTCCACTAGCCTCTATGCAAAGTTTCATGCATCTGAACCAGTTTTCGAAACACTTTTTCCAGTCCGCCGCAGACACATCGTTTACAGCCTGCTCGAAAGCTGACAGCGCATCTTCCGGGGACGAAAATTGTATCCCTTTGAGCTGTTTTTTAATTTTTGGGAATAAAAAGAAGTCACATGGTGCTAGGTCAGGGCTGTCAGGAGGGTGACACAGAAGTTTGACCGGCGTGCTGTCCAAGAAGTCTCTCGTTTTGAGCGCGGTATGCGTGGGAGCGTTGTCGTGGTGGAGCAGTAGCCCGCGGAGCCCTGTGTTCCCAGACTAGAGCGGGTGGGGCTGCCTTAAAGCGGCTCCTGCCCAATCTGGGGGGTCTAAACGCCTCCTGCCGGAGGCTCTACACGGGGGTCGTGCGGTCCATGGCCCTATGCGGGGCACCGGTGTGGGCGCCCTCATTGAGGCTGCGCTCAGCGCGCCGGTTGAGTGCGGCCCACAGGGTCATGGCCATCTGGTTAATCCGGGGATACCGCACGGTCTCCTGCGAGGCGGCGAGCCTCCTTGCCGGAGTGCCGCCATGGGATCTGGAGGCAAAGGTTCTCGCCCACATGTGGGAGTGGCGCGAGGAGGCGAAACGCCGGGGCAAAACTCCGCTGCCGCGACAAATCGCGCCACGGCGGACAGAGCTCCGGCAGGATCTCATGGCGACATGGCGGGTACGATTGTCGCAACCCAGCGCAGGGCACGCCACAATTACGGCGGTAAGTCCCCTCTTTGAGGAGTGGATAGAGAGGCGCCACGGCGTCCTCACCTTCCGCCTGACGCAGGATCCCACTGGGCATGGGTGCTTCGGTGGGTTCCTGTTCAGGATATAGCGGGAGGAAACGCTCGGGTGTTTCCATTGTGAGGATCGTCTGGAGGACACGGTGGAGCATACGGTGGAGGTGTGCCCTGCCTGGGCGGAGCACCGCCTTGTCCTCGTGGAGGCGATCGGCGGCGGCGACCTCTCGCGTCCGGCCCTGGTGCGAGCCATGGTGCGGAGCGAGAGGGGAGTGGCAGTCTCTGCGCCCTCACGCCCCTAGCCGCCGCAGGAGGAAACGCCCCGGGCGTCGGGAGTCGATTGCGGACTCCCGGCCACCATAGGCGCGAGCTTGCGGGCGGCGCGCAATGGGTAGCTCGCCGCCCGGTAAGGACCAAGCTCGGGTCGACGGCGCGTAGTGTTCCATGCGAGCCTCAAAGAGATGTCAGCAGCACTGAAGGGGTCTGCTAGGCCCGATGCCTCCCGGGGTCGCGTGATTGTTCGAAAGAGATAACGTGGCCCTCGCCCTCTCGCTCCGCCCAGAGTGGGCGAAGTAATTTGATGAGTTCCCATCAAAAAAAAAAAAAAAAAGCCCTGTGTTTGGTCGCTTGTTGCTCACAACAGAGAAAACTTCTGCCAAGCATTTGGTAGTATACCATTCGGCGTTGATGCTTCTTTGGTTCCGTAAAGGGATTGACACCAAGTAGCCAGTCAAATTGAAAAAATTCGCGATCAAAATCTTCCCCCGCTTCTAGATCGCTTCACTTTGGTAGGCGTTGATTCGTTTTGAAACACCCAAACCATCGACTGGCGCTTCGTTTCTGGATCGTATTGATAAATCCAGGACTCATCACCTGTAATAATGTCGTAAACACGCCGAGACGAGCCTGCTCCAAATTTGTTTATTATATCACAACACCATTCCACCCGGGCCTGGTTCTGAGCATCGGTGAGGTTGTGCGGTACCCAGCGTGAAACTATCCTCCTCACGCGAAGATGCACGTACACGTGAAGGCTTCCCGATCCAATCTGCAGTATGTGTTGAATCTCCTGATAGAATTCGCCTATTGTCTTGGAATAAATTTTTCTTCCTGTGGGTGTCGTAAAAGGCGACTAAGGGACTTACTAGAGAATGGGCAGCAGCGTTCTCTATGCATTTTTAACCGACTTCAAAAAAAGGAGGAGGTTATATGTTCGACGGTATGTATTTTTTTTTTTTTTTTTTTTTTATGTATGTTCACCGATTTCTCCGCCAATTGTCAACCGATTTGAAAATTCTTTTTTTATTCGTAAGGGTATACTCCTGAGGTGGTCCCATATTAATTTTGTGAAGATTTGATGTATACTTTGGGAGATAAACGAAGGAACTCCTCAAAAACAAACAGTACACGTAATGTGATTTGGATATTGTACTAAAGATCAAAAATAATTGCTGGTTCTATCTATCCATCCGTGGTGAACTAATTATAGTTTTCGAAGATACAGACACCGGAACTCTTTAAAAAATGACAGGAAATCAACCGCGATTTCTGCTATCGCATAAATATGCATTCTTGTTTGGAATTAGTGCAGGGTGAATACCACAACTAAAAATTTAAAAATAAAAACTTTTTTGCAAAAAAAAACAACCGACTTCCTTAAAAACACTACAAAGTGAAAAATAACTTTAATTTCGGAAGTCGGTGGCAAAAAAACCATAAATACAGATCCTAAGACACCGACTACCGAAATTAAAGTTATTTTTCACTTTGTAGTGTTTTTAAGGAAGTCGGTTGTTTTTTTTTGCAAAAAAGTTTTTATTTTTAAATTTTTATACCACCATACTGCGATCGCCAACCCGCCTGCCAAGCGTGGCGATTATGGCAAAGCCCCCCAAATTGGGGGAGGCCTAAGTCCAGCAGTGGACGTCTTACGACTGAAATGATGATGAATTTTTTCACTGCTAGCACGTTTTCCTCCGTAACAGCCGTCAAAGGGCGACCACATCTTTCTTCATCCCCAAAAGTTAGTCGACCACGTTTGAATTCGTTATACCAACGATACACAGTTGCCTTGGAAGGGCCTTCATCCATGAATGCAATTGGAAGTCTATCGTATGATTCATCCGGTTTCAGGCGACACTTGAAATTTAATTATCTCGCAAAAAATTTGGAAGGAAATTTTGAAATTGGAACGTACCTATTTTTACTTATAAATAATAATTATTTTTATAATAGTTTATAACTGGCCAGTCTCTCATACAAAAAAACTTTTTTTCACTATACTTTCTGAGTGGCCTGGTATGTTGTTCAGGATGGCAATAAAAATCATTAGAGCGTTTTTAGAATAAGGTTTCAAATCAATTAGAATTTGTATTTTCTTTCTAAAAGACGGCAGCTACTATCGCAGGCGCGTGGCTGTAGGTAAACATGAAAGCGTGAAATAAACTTAATCATTTTAATGTCATCGACGCATTGATTTCGCTGCGTCCTACAGACACATTACACCCGTATTAACTTGTCACAGTAGTTACTATGCCAATTTCGCCAATGAAACTGTGTTTAAGAGACCTGTCAGTTTCAATATTCCAGAATAATGATGACACTCATAGCTCTTGAACACGGTTTAGATGTGCTGATCGTGTTCAGTCGCATTCGTTATAACAGCCTTTAGTACCTCTACCAAATTCTTTGTTTTTGTTGTAGCCATTTCACCGAATTATTGTAATAATAGCAATTCGCCCCAATCCCCCCACTTTCCTCCGAATTTCCTTTTATTATCATCCATCAAAGCGATGATGCGATTGTTCGAACATCTTTTTGTAAAAGCACTTTGTTCACTTGAATGCGGATGACGTCAGCAATTTCAAAATGTGTTTCTGTACCTACAGCAGAGGAAATTAACTGTGTCGAAGTACGTGAATGTTGTTCGTTGAACTGGCGGTACTGGCACAGTATCGCTTCGCAAGGATATTTGCACTGCACTGCGAACACTCCTGCACGAGAGAGTTCGTGTGCAGGATATCCGGCTGCGCGTGGATAGCGCGACGTGCGGCCTGGGTAGTTCAGTGGGGCATTAGGGCTGCAGCATCATTTGAAAGATATACTATACCTACATATTTAATGTTTCATTCTTTAATAATGATCTGAAAACCACCGAGAATCGACTAAGTCCCGGGAATAGTTTTATTAAGTTCCATTCAACTACTGCAAAAATAAAATAGTGTCCTTATTGTTTTTTCAAAAACATACCAGAGGGAACCTACTTACCTAGTTAAAAATATGTTTCAAATTTCAATGCTTTTATTCAGAACATTTCAGACTAACCAAAGAAACAGTTACGGTGGCAAACAAAAGGACACATAAATATTAATACTTTTGTTTCATGCCAAGTAGCTACCAACACACTATTCAACAGGAAGTTTTAGTCCTTTCGTATCTTTTGAATTGAGTTTTAACAAAAAAGGTGGTTTTAATCATCTATTTAAGGAATCAACAGGTAAGAAGAATGAGTATCTAGGCATCTAATTTAATCAAACGAATAGTATCGTTTACTTTTATAATACAAATGATATAGAGCCATTTTGCGTTTCCGTAACCGTAACTCCAAGAAACAGACGTGCATCTAAATTATCTTTTAAAATAGCAGCATTTGTTTCTCCAGTGAAGGATTTTATTTACTTACCTTGGTTCGTTCCAAAGTGCGGCAGAGTGCACATTTTAGTGTTCACGTAGGATGGGTATGTTAAGATAACAGCCACGCGCAGGTTTCCGCCAAGGTCGATATCGTGGCTTCCTGTGAGCTAGAACTATTTCGTTACCTGTGCGGATGAAATTTGTATCTCAGGACACTGTACCTATATACTATAACTGCATAGTGTCTTGCTGTTTTGTTTGTTTTGCACAAATGGGAATAGGTTCAATTTTAATAGTAAAACACAACTAGACGGGTGGAAATTTCAAGTGTCGTAAGGGACGTATAAATCCTACATTTCGACATTGAAAATTTCCACCATAGATATCTTTGGAATAAATAACCTTATTAGGTAACGATAACGGGTTGAGACCCAGAATATGTGTATTTCAAGCTTGTAGCTTACCTAAATCTAAATTTAACAACAACCTTTCCCGATGAACGGTTTCAGATACATGTTAGCCTTCAGATACCGACCAGAAGAGTAGACAGGTACAATCCTAATACTTAAGGTAAGTACTTAACAATATTCAGGTAAAATGTCCGCACATATTTGATGATGCGTGATGCGGAAAATAATTGTCCTTTCATCTTTCATGGATGAGATCAATACAGGTATCGTGACATTGTGACATCATTTGACTGTCTGGCTCACGCTGTGTGCGGCACAATCAGCGACGAAATCACGAATCCAAATCAATCGAAGCAAATGTCCAATACTTCGAAGAATACAATGCCATAGCCAAATACGATTCCGATTTTCCTAAAGCGATTTAAAATTCTATTCTTATTTTGTCGACTAGCAGGATAAATCATACAAGAACATACATAATGCAGGAAATAGATGTGACGCCGAACCTTTCCAGATATTTCCAAGAGGTCGTCCACGGAATAGTAATGCATTAGGAAGATGTATACGTTCATTAGCATTCGTGCAGGTACACCGTCAATGTCATACGATAATCTGTGATGTCTGTTCCATCGACAACAAGTGCCCGAGACCCGAGAGCACGAGAAATGAGATGTGCAACGAATACCGCCCATTCAAGGTAGAGGTTGAACTATGACTTTTCCTGTGCAGTGAGCTCGAGTGTCTAGGAAAAGAAAAATGAGAGATCACGTTCTACTTGTATAGCTAAGATTGTATCGGTATGGTTTGAGTGAAGATAAAAAATCGTTAACATTTCAGGCTACCGATTGTTAATTATAATGACGGTAATCAGCATTCATCGTCGGTAGCGTGAGCTGCGAACGGATATAGCGATCGCACCGCACCGATATTGTACCCTCGAGGTTCGTACACTGCTCACTGATATTTATGGACCAATTTGCCATTGTCAATGTTTGCATTCCATTAACTCAAGGAAAAGTGTTTGTGGGCAAGCAGTTTGTATTTGCTTTAGCCTGACACAAGACAACGGACTCCGATTTCTGGCAAGCTTTAATGACATGCATGATTTAGCAGATTTTGTTACAAAAATACATTGTACTGATTACTGGGATTGGTGATGGGGGGCTTGTGGCTAAATAATAATCGAGTAGTAAGTAATAATAAGTAATAGTCGATCAGATTAAGCTATGCTTGCCGCGGATGGTCCGTCGATAGGTGACCATTTTTACATGCCAAGACCCTTTTGTGTTTCGGAACGCTCATTTACCCGTCGATCTCGCCTGTAATTCGTGGATCATTGATAGTCGGTACAGAGGGGTAATTGCGGAACTTTTTATCGGTACGAATTGATTTAATATTCATAGTTAAACAACATTCATTGCGTTATTTACGTTGCTGAGCCGACAATTTATTAGAACAAATGACGCAACGGTTTAGAAATAATCTTCAATCCCATTCAGATTCTGATAAATTGTGCGTTTCGCAATTAGGGTGCAGGTCGTCAGAAAGCCGAAAGTCTGACAGCCAGTCTTGCCAAAGCGTATCGCCCAGTAACCCAGTAATTAGGTTGTGGAGGTCAGATAGGTAGTTGCTCAGTGGGCAAAAAAGGCTGTACATGATGATGAACTTGGTTTGGTGACTGTCTCGTACCTAACGCAGTAAAGAAATAACAGAAATCTACTATGCATACAATAACGATATATCCGCTGAATGTACTACAGTATTCATGCGGATCGGGTGATCGGGATGGAGTATTATCGATGCCACGTGCCGGCTGCTAACAAATTCGATTTTATCTGAGTCGACGTTACTCTTGGTCTTAACTCGTGCTGGTCCTAAGTAATATCCAACTGTGACCAATAAACTAAAGATTGCATGTGTCCGTAATAGATGACGAGGATTTTTACAATATTGAAGTAACATCTGCTCATGATCGAAGAATTCTCATAAAATATTCTCTCGCTATGAAAAATGTATGACACGATAATCTTGGAGACAAAATTGAAATTGTCTATAACATTCTTTAAAACTTTACTGGATAATAAGAATAACGCTAGTGAAAATTTGATTAAATTCTAGACTTCTTTCGGTTTTAAAACATAATATCAAATATTTTTCGTTTACATTGCGAGGTTGAGTGCAGCCGGCTTCACGGATTCCTGTATATTTCTTTTCACATAAGACGAGAAGATAATAGTAAAAAATGTTGACAAATTAATTCTGTGAATACAGAGAGACTACGTAATGTAATGTAGCTCGAGCCAACTGAAGATATTATAATGAGGTAAGTTGTTATAATTCTTAAAGTTGTTATAAGCAGGTAACGCAACTAGATGGACTGTGTGATTGATGATATGGATAGAAAGGGGGTGACTATCGAGATGACGAGTAATAGAGAAGTGTGGAAGACAAAGACGTGTGCCGAAACCAATTAATTGGGATAAAAGCAGGCGAATGATGAACCAAACTGCTTTTAGAATATGAAGGTTCTGAAAACGGCGTTTTCCAAACAACACTGATAAAATTAAATCTTGAAATGCTAACTTGTATTCTGAAGGAATAATTTTATTACCTTAAGTTTGAATGTGCTGGAAGAGGAAGCGTTGCAATGGAGTTTGACTAACTACGACTGACATGCAGTGAACCGTCTGTTAACAACTTAAGCGCATAAATATCGTTTCTTTTTTTAATGAAGTTTAAAGCTGTACTATTTTACTCGTCTGTCTAGCATTATGTAGGTACCTACCTAATTCGATGGGCCGCCGTTTGTAAAGTCTGATGCTGCATTTCTCAAATATAACACCAATTCTATTTCACTCAAGGATATTTTATCCATAATTTAATAAAGCATGGATATAACTGTACGTGACTCGTTATAACTGGAGTCCTTTGTTGATGCAGAAAGTAAATGTCAACTAAAGCAAAAACTCTGAGCCTGTCGAGCGGTTCGTTAGGTGAAAACGTGCTGCAGTCTCGCTAAATTGCTATCCGTATGCACTGACTCAATACTTTCCTGTAGCGATGCCGCGTGGCCGTGAGTTCATGAAACTAAGTATTTTCATCTGATGTTGTATTTCGACTCCGTGCTCATTAATTTCATATGTTCGTATAGATGATTTTTATTATAATTTCGTTATTTTTATACGACTTCAGAAAGGAGGAGGTTCTAAATTCATCTGTATGTTTTTATTTAAGCTATTTTTGTTTCGCGATATCTTCGGCAATGGTTCGATTTCAAAAAGTTTAAAAACACAGTACAAAGTGAAAAATAACTTTAAATTCGGAAATTGATAGCAAACAATTGAAATACTGATCCAAAGACTTCCGAAATTAAAGTATTATTTTTGTAAGTATGTTTTTTATTATCAGTACCTTGTTATTTTGTTTGTAAACGAAAACAGACTCGGCAAATTTGACACCAACAATCCAATTAAGCAGTCGTGCTACTGTGAAATATTAGCAAATTATATTAAAAGTTATAGGGAAATAAATATCTCAGTAGGTAATACAATAAATTTTTCCTGTAAGTGTCTACTCGCCTGTAATGGCGCTTATCTCCACCATTAGAAGAATTCTGATGTTGTTTTCACCACCATGAGGCACGTCGGCCGAGGAACGTTTCGCTTCATAAATTATTACTTGGCGACAAAGGGGAACCGAGACAAGGTAAACGAGTCTGTTGCCATAAGGAACGAGCTTTGATAATAACCATTATTTGTATGATTGCTGGTAGGCTTTCAACAAAGGGGGAGCATCGGCCGCATTGACGTCGATACCGGCTATTTACGTCCCCGTTTGAATGGTAGCTGTCAAATAGAAGATTAGCAGACATATGGAACGCACTTGTATCTGATTTAGTGCACGCAGTACAGTGCACCACACTTCAGTTTATACGCTCGCAACATATAACAATATCAACATAACATAATATTGTATGCATTCGTTGACCTGCTTATGTAAATTGAAAGCAATTGTGGTGAAATGAGGGAATTAACGATATGTTCCATTAAATTATACGACATAAAAGGACGTAGTTTACTGACGAAACAGTGTGGGAGTAAGCGTTTAATGTGATTATAATGTCTGCTGCCCGCCTTATCCTTGATTCGGCCTTGTTTGGGGCGGACAAAATATCGGAAAAAAGAAATTCAAAATCAAAAAAATCAAAATCAAAAGTCATTTATTCAAACTAGGCTGAGAGTCAGCACTTTTTGAACGTCAAAGTCACATAAGACAGTCCCCCCAAAACGCCCGCCCTTCGACACTTCCTAGTGCTTTGGCTGGGAAGAAGAAGTGGCGGAACAAACTCCCCAGCAGCACTGCTGTCTGTTAAGTTAGAAGAACTTGATTCTATACAATATTGTATAAGTTATTAATATAATAAAACAAAACATACATTATTCGCCATATGTCAGCTAGCACACGCCATTATACCAACAAAACATTGAAAACTAAACTCAAGCTGAAATGAATAATGAAACAAAAATCGTAAACAGAACTTAAAATCTTACTAAAGCCTCCAGGCATAAAGGGCGTGCCCGCTTACATATACAACGATGCAAAGGATACATAGACACAAAAAATGAAATTAAAAGAAAATAAAAATAAATTAACAAAAGCAGTTAAATAAAAAAAAATAAAAAAACAATTATATGAACTACCCATATAAACTGTCAGTGTGTGAGTTACAGTAATTACAGAATGTAAAACAGTGTCATAGAAGAAAAAATAAATATTATCTACACAATTAAGTTAGCAACTAGTTTGATAAACTCTAAGTCTGTCCTATGGAGCGAGACCAGCATGTTTCCAAGCGTTCTTATCTTGAATGTAGTCCTCTAATTTATAATAAGCTCGTTTACAAAGTGTACTTTTAATATGACTTTTAAACCTCCTTTCATTTAATTGCAATATATCAGAAGGTATTTTGTTGTAACATTTAACACAGTATCCCATAAAAGATGTATGTACTTTTGCTAATCTGAAAAATGGTTGATCTATCTTGTCTTTATTTCTAGTATTAAAATTATGTCTATCGCTTATTTTATTAAAAAGATGTAGATTTTTTCTTACATACATAATATTTTCGTAAATGAATTGGCAAGGTACCGTCATAATATTAATCCTTTTAAATAGTTCCCTGAGGGATTCGCCGCGACATAGATTATAAATGGCTCTGACAGCTCGCTTTTGCAAAATAAAAATGGATTCAATGTCAGCAGCCCTACCCCACAGTAAAATGCCATACGACATAATGCTGTGGAAGTAGCTAAAATATTAAAAATTTATTATAAAAATTTATTATTATTAAAATTTATTAAATTGAATATTTCCATCATTTGGTAACATAGGCTTGCCTAATTTGATAATGGTGATATAGCTATTTTGTTATGTTCTGTTAGAGCATCACTATATGTAGATATTTGTTTAAGTAGTTAAGTTAGGTACCTGCCTGTTTTTATATTTCTATGGAAAGTCGTAAAAGTTAATGATAGAACACACAACTTGAACTTAGTGTATAAACTATGTATTTTAATGGCTTATGCATTGGCTATGTGGTATAATATAAATATACAAGGACAAATTAAATTAGTTAGCAGAATTCCGCAAACGTTATGATGTGTATCGATAAGATATACATGATGAACAACAAAATATAAATGTAATTAATGTTTTTCTTTTATGTGGCGTCATGGACCGCAGTTAGTGTCGATTCTTCGTGATATTTTTGTGTAAACTATACATACGTCATGAACTAAAGAGTATCAATATCTTAACACGATGAAACAAAAGAAAACAGATTTCCTGAACTCATACTCCAAGTAACAACGCTACCAGCAGTCGATGACCCCAAAAAAACATCAAATCATTTAATAATTTTGTTTTATGTTTCTGTATCGAATCACGTCTGCTAAACTCTAGCTAATTTAATTTAACTTGGCCCTGTTTAATAAAATGGTCTGTATTGGAATTGGAATTATGATAAGGAAAGTTGGTTATGATAGTTCAGAATAGACAGGGTGTCTGGTTCATGACCCAGTTTCCGGAATGAACTCTCGCCACGAGAAAAGTACTCTTTTATCTATGTGTTTGCGTCTTATTATGCTTATTACAAACTACGTATCTTTTATTTAATCATTATTTCTTAAAAACTGTTGTACTTATATAAGTATACCTAATTATAGTCATCGAACGTTTCATTTTCAAACGTGATTTGTTTAATTTTACATTCATACATAACTTCACGCGTTTTTCCTATGGGGGGTTAGCAGGAACTACAGAACGCTACCTGCTACGACCATTGATACTTAATTTTATATTTTAATGGAACATGGAATGTCCAGAATATTTGTTTTGGAAAGAAAAGCCCACCTCCACAAACAACCCAGGTACTAGAAAACACGGTAAACCCCTTGGTAAGACTGCACCCTAATTGCGAAACGCACAATTTATCGGAATCTGAATGGGATTGAAGATTATTTCTAATCCATTGCGTCATTTAATCGAATAAATTGTGGCTCAGCAACGTAAATAACGCAATGAATGTTGTTTAACTATGAATATTAAACCAATTCCTACCGATAAAAAGTTCCGCAATTACCCCCCGTTGTCAGGCTTTTTTATACTATCGACTGTCAATTATCTACGAACGTACAAAGCTAAGTACCTCGGTATTTTTTTTATTTTTTTATTAGCCTACACTGTCCCACTGCTGAGCAAAGGCCTCCCCCAAATCCCTCCAAGTATCCTTTTCCCGGGCCACTTCGATCCAACCCTTGGAGTAGGTACGCGTATTTAATTTTATAGGTTAGTAAAATGGGTCAAGTTCTCTATACTCTGTTAGTTTATTATTGCACTTTTCAGCATTTTTACTGATTTTTACTAAGGTATTATGCAAAACAGCACGTCAATATGATCCCGTATAATAGACCATCGTGTATGTGTACGTACCCCGTAAAATAATTATCTTTAATCATGCTGGAAACGATGCTAACATGGTAATAAAAAAAATTGCACGTTTGATATGATTTGAAAATAAAAGAAACCTATAAAATACGGTAGACGAATCTGTGTATGGTGTTACAGGATAAATAAATTATTTAATTTTATTTAATTATTTGTAAGGTTTTTGGGTATAACCGTATAACAAATTTAAAGTCAATTATGCTTTGCTTTTAAAAACGAGTAAAATATAAAACAATAGACTATTAACATAGGATACTCAACCTGAGTTATTTCTTTTTAATACCAGTTAGGTACTTAATTTTATTCTATTGAACCATTTAATATAAAAAAATTTTTAATGGCTTTGATATACGTACAAACAATACAATTTGGTCAATTTGTTCAAAATGTGCGTAACAATTTTAAAACATTCACTGTTTATTTTCATTCATTCATTTCAATATTACACTGCCATTCAAAGAAGGCGCGTGTGGCCCCCGCGCTCTCCGCACCGCGCCCCGCGGGCCCCGCGTCATGATAATCCGACCAAACGAACGGCGCGCGCCCGGCCCGCCAGTCATCGAGCGGCGGTCTTGGAAGATACTGTTGAAGAGAAACGAAATAATCTAACGTTGTAAATCTGACATGCGCGTAGTTATTCCTAAATTGTGACTAAAAACAAACGAACCAATTGGATTTCAGTGATCGAACTGAGTGACAGTGCAGTGTTGACATTAGATCGGCTGCTTATTCGCTTATTCCGCGTATGATTTAACCGTTTGGTGCAGTGTTTATGTTGGGTGCGCGCCGCCCGTTCCGTCCGGCGTGCTCGCGGGACGTCGCCCTCGAGGACTCCTATTAGAGGTAAGGCGCTAAGATGTTGATTATTTTAGCTTTTGTTTGTACGCGCAACACCTACGGCTAACAACAATGGACAGCGCGCGGCTTACAACGGTGAACGGTGATTTATTAGTGTATTGAAAGCCGGTTCCTACCCCACAAGAACAAGGATGGGTTCAAACGAATCCGGTTATTATGCATAAAGTTAACTCTTTGAGTTGTGTTTATGGAACTTCTCTCTGAGGCTTCAGACTGATGTTAAAGTGCTGATAGATAACAACTACAACAATTGAGAATTGTTCTAAATCGGCCAAAAAGTTTTATTTCTCTACCTTCAAACTTCATTAATTTCCGTAACGTTTAGCAGAATTTTTAATAATCAAACAAACAGCGATCACATTTTTAAGGACCAAGAAGGGTAAACTCACCAAAAACCGGAATGGGCAATGCCCAAGTGGTTTTTATTTATCATTTTGTTTTTTAACTACTGTTCAAATGTTTTATGGTTTTGATATTAATTCAACCTTTAGGCCCATTTTTTAATCGACTTAGTCAAGTACTTAGATATTATTAAAAAGTACTGCATAAAAAAGGTAGGTAGATACCAACGAAATACCTACCAAATTAGTAAAAAAAACTGTTGATTCAAAAATCTATTTACTTACCTGCATCTTAGTGCTAAGATAAACATATCAAAGATCAATCTTAGGTACTTCTAATTTGCATCAAGGCATCATTATGACGCCGATACTTTGGTTGATTGTTTTTGAGGGGCAAAACAAGTAAATAAAATAAAAAAGAAATGCTTCCGTATTGCAATGATAAGAATTATCAGTAAATTTTATTGGCGTGTCTTATGTATGCTGCAACTGGCTCGGCTCGGGTGGTAGCCGGTAGGAGGGCACGGAGAGCGTAACCCAGTTTCACGGGTCACGCTGCTGAGCGCTCAGCTCACCCGGCGAAATGCTCATACGCTCCACAACTCACTGATACAGGCTCATTATCGCCTTTGTAATGAAACAGTGTTCATAACGATATTTTTCTTGTAGAAAAATGTAAGGTATTTTGTTAGACATTTTTATTCGGTGTATGAACATTAGCAATATCTCATCCTAACTGTTTTTGCAGGCATAAAGCATATTTAATTTACCCGGTTTCCAGGATAAGCGGAAATAATTTATGAATATATATATGTTTATTTTATAAATAATAAAAAGCTAGTTTTGAAACACTAACAAGATCATCGGAGTTAATACCTAAACCCAGTAGGTACTGTAGTACCTACTTATGTTGACGTTAATCTCATTATGAAATTGAGTTAGCTCCTAGTTTCATGCATAATTGCAGACGAGAATAGATTTCAAACATTGCTGGATTAATTTGGAATGCGGAGATTAGAACTGTTGAATGTTTGGAATCATTTTGCACTTTACTGCACTTGTGCTGATATTACAGAAATCTAGGGTGACATTGACGAAAAAGCATTAACTGAATATTAATATTTGCACTATGCCATTTCTCACCGTAGGTGTCGTTAAAGACGACTAAGGAACTTACTAGAGAAAGAGCAGCGTTCGCTATGAATTTTACCACCATACTACCATCGCCAACCTGCCTGCCAAGCGTGGCGATTATTGCAAACCGTTTTGGGGAAGGTATATGTCCAGGACTGGACGTCTTTTGGCTGAAATAATGAATGACGATGGTGATAAATAATCGCAAATCCGCGAATAATACCAAAATACTACAGTCCGCATAGGTACTAGGTAAAGAATTGCTTCGAAAAATGATTTACTTTCGCGATTCCATTTTGCATGAACATGAGATTAAATTAATCGCTTCGCAGTGTGGGCGGTACACTTACCCTAGCCCAGACGAGCCTTAATATCCCATGGCAACAATATTATGAAGCATTCCATTTAATATCTTCAATCTACGTAATGCGACATCAGCCCAAACGTTAAAAGAGATTAAATAGTTACGCGCGATAGAATGGGAACAATAAAACACGAATGATGAAGTCATTGGCCACGATGCGCGCATGATGTAAGTGTCATCGTCCATTTCTGACCAGTGGCTGGTAGGACTCGGAAGATAACAGGTTTTCTCATCGACTCGTCTCTAATTTACCATTCAAACACGAAAAATCGTTTATATTCGACACAGGTAAACGGTTTCTTAGAACATGGTAAAAATGTTGTAATATAGACCCGCCTTTATCCCAACTATGTTAGGGTCAGCTTCTAATCTAACCGGCTGCAGCTGAGTACTAGTATTTAAATGGAGTGACGGCGTAAGACTGGTTGTCAGACTTCCGGGCTTCTGCCGACTCGTAACGACATCAGAGGTCCTCGAATGACACCCAGGCTGTCCAGCTCAACGGCTTAACGTGTTTTTCGAGGTACGGAGGGGTCTTGAAATGTTGAGATGGTGAACTATCTATGGAATAATCACGGCAAGTGAAGCTTTACCTGATCGGTCGACGTATGTGGTTGTTATTACGTAGTCACAAGCCCTTACTAAAAAAAATAGAAGCTGTTTAAGGTTGATAGCAAAAAAACAACCGACCGAATACCAACTTAAGGTTAAGTTTCGAAATTGAACGGGTCCGCTAGGACCGATGCGTGCCAGGGTCGCGGAATTTTTCGAAAGAGTTATCGTGACCCTGGCATAGGCAACTGAAGGAACACGGGTTTTAGTCAGTTTAGTTATTTGATGGCTTCCCACCCAAAAAAATGGGTTAAGTACCTATTTAGTGAAGAAAAAATTGTAAAAAAAAAAAGTGATATTTTTACGCGACGGACGACAAGCGGTGGTTTTACCTCAAATTAAAAATGAGGAAGACCGGAAGCCGCAAGCAATAAGGCCTAGTAGAAGTAGACACATCTTTATTGACTTCGAATACGATACTGTGGAAGATCATCTACCTACTTAATTAGTAAGTACCTACCTATATTATGAAGGTAAAAGAAAAGCATAACCCAGTACAAAGTTTCGCTGAAGCATTAGAAGTCGCTCGTGCGAAACATTCAAACATCAACACAACCTGTTTAAAAACAAAACCAAACTGAATGATTCATTGAGTCGAATGTCAATGCTGTTGTTAGAAACAGAAACAGACGTATGTAAAAACAGCTACAAATCTAATGATTTGTGGCCAGATTTGGTTGGTTGGTACTTTTCGAACTAGTATAATTATTAGACTGCCTCATTAGTTTATAAGCTACGCAATATCTTCTCGTCCCACATACCGCAGTGTCTCAAGACAAAAGTCTTTGACCAGTGTGTGTTGCCAGTGATGACATATGGCACTGAGACGTGGTCGCTCACAATGGGCATCATAAGAAGGCACAAAGTCACCCAAAGAGCAATGGAAAAGGCTATGCTTGGAGTTTCCCTACGTGATCGAATCAGAAATGAAGAGATCCGTAGGAAAACCAAGGTAACCGACATAGCCCGAAGAATTGCCAAACTTAAGTGGCAGTGGGCAGGGCATATTGCTCGCAGAACGGATGGCCGATGGGGTTGGAAGGTTCTGGAGTGGCGACCGCGTACTGGAAGACGGAGCGTTGGAAGGCCTTCCACATGATGGACCGATGACCTGGTGAAGGCCGCAGGAATACGTTGGATGCGAGAAGCACAGAATAGGTCGAAGCGGCGGTGCTTGGGGGAGGCCTATGTCCAGCAGTGGACATCTTTCAGCTGAAATGATGATGATGATTAGTTTATGGGGGCTCGATTCCCAGGTCGGGCAAAGTGAGATCGGGTTTTTCTATCTGGAAATTCTCCGTAGCTGCTCGGGGACTGGATTTGTGCCCGGTTGATGGCAATAACCTAGCCCTCTATTACAAGTGACTTAAACATAACTGGCGAAATGCTGGTGTACTATCTGTACACCTCTGCCCAACCCGTCGGAGAACAAGACGTGATGTTCTGTTTTAAATCGACCTATAACGTTTCCACTGCTGGGACACAAGTACGGTTGCCACCTTTTTTCTTGTAATTAAAGTACTTTGGTTATTATAGGTAAGAAAAAAAGTACATGGTATAAAAATAAAGTACGATTTATTTTTCTTTATTTATTATATTTCAAAACATATTTTTTATTGATTTTGCAGTTTGCATCAAATAAATTTCGTTTAACGAAAAAGTTTTTCGACTAATCTTTTCAAAATCCCAAAGAAATCAAATCTTGCAAAATATAGTATTTTCGTGTACTTTATTTTTCTCATAAAGTATAGAGTACATTTATGTGAAATAACGTACAATACTTTATTATAAAGTACGGGTGGCAACCCTAACAGTAATCCACAACGGAGGCCCAGTGCGGGTTGGTAGATCACATATGCCTTCGAATTTTTGGTTCGAAGACATGCAGGTTGTTCCTACCAGGGTCGCGAGATTGTTCGAAAGAGACACCGTGACCTTGGCACATGGGCAACTGAAGGAACACGGGTGGGTTTTTAGTCAGTAAAAGTTTGACCCGCCCTCCCGCTCCGCCCAGAGCAGGAGAAGTCATTTGATGATTTACCAGCCAAAAAAAAAAAAGACACGCCGGTTTTCTCAAGACCTTTTTCTTCACCGTTTTGAGTACTGATGAAATAAATGGCCGTCTACGATTCGCAAGTCGGGGCCGCTACCGCTGGGCCGCCAATGCTCCTTCTTTTAGTACAAGCAATCAATGATAGAGGGCAGGGCAGTAGAATTTGTTCACATAACTCAAAAATGTTATTAGTAACTGGCTGGTATATAGAGCGGTATATTTATCACCTGAGTGCATAGCGCGCAACGTTCCAGTACCGAATGGTTGAACTGAGTAATTAACGGGAGTCGGCAATAGCCGCTAATTTGTTCGTAGAGCTGGAACTGCAGCTACGAGGTCATCATTTTGATATGACATCACCATCTGCCTATCCTTTTCGCAACTATGTTGGTGTCGGCTTCCAGTCTGACTGGATGCAGCGTAGTTTATATGGAGCGACTGCCTATCTGACCTTCACAACCCATTTACTGGATAACACGATACTCCTGGTACTCCTGAGAGCAGTGGTGGCCCGGTGGTAACGGCCGCGACTTACGAGTAGTAGGTCGTGAGTTCAAACCCAAGCAGGCGCATTACTTTGTGTAAATTATTTCATCACCACTGCTCTCAAAAAGGTGAAGAAAAACATCGTGAGGAAACCGGCATGTCTTAGAACCAAAAATGCGGAGACATGTGACATGTAACAACCCGCACTGGACCCGCGTGGTGGATTGCGGCCCACTCTCTCTCACCGAGAGGACGCCTGTGTCCCAGCAGTGGGAACAATATAGGCTGCTGATGACGATACTCTTTGGTAAGGCTTTCGGGCTTCTGTCGACCCGCAACCCGCAACGACTGTCAAAGATCGACAAATGAGTGACGGGACATGCTTTCCGAGGCACGGAGGGGTCTTGCTATGTAAAGTTGGTCACCCATCCACGGACCAACCGCGCCCAGGGTAGCTTAACCTGATCAACGAACTCGCGCAGGGCCTCAAGTCTGCTATTACAATAGTGTCAAAATGGTCTATCATTGATTTCATAATTGTTGATTTTGACAAGTTTAGTAATCTACTATTATAATGGCATCATTATGACTTTCCAATGGTCAACCACTGACACTCCATTGAAAGAAATGGCTTAGAATCGTACATAATGATAAATGAATGACTGACTTAGGCGGTAATCTGCTAAAATTTTGACAGTTCCTTTGATCAGTGACCTACCATTGGACCGTCATTGTGCAGTCATTGCTTGTAATAGCTCGGTTGTCAAAAAAAGTGTTTGCTAGCTATCGTGTTAGTGTGAATATTGAACGGAGAAATGTATTCACTACGAGCAAATATTCTCGAGCTAGCCAACGCAGTGGATGCTAGGGAAAGAAGATGGGCGGAATGCAAAAGACGTCGTCGATCCCGTCGCTTGACGAGAATGAATTTGAACCCATAAAATATTTTTCAAAATGGTTTTCCATAAAATCAATTAGAGCCGAACCTAAGACGACCCACTGACCCCGAAATTTGTTCAATTAGAACCATTTTGTATATTTAATAAATAATTAACTAACAAAACACCGGCCGCTAGAATTAAAACAGATTAACGTCGGTAAGCAGTAATGTCACCATTGACTTTGACAGCTAAACAGATAAAATATTATTGAGTTGTCTATTTTCACATTTATCCGCGTTATACATGTAAATGCAATATTTTTGCTATTTACGAACATCTTACTACTTCAGATTGTTTAAAACATTAATAAATAATATGTAAAAATATATATAAATGAAATTTGGCATTATTGGATGTTCAAATTTAGTAGTAGTTTTTCGAAAATCATTTCTACTAACGGGTTTCATAATAATGGCAATACGACAATGTCATTGTACCACGATTCTATTACGAGGTCTCGTAGGACCATTGGTCGGTCAGTGGTCACTGACCGACCAATGATCCACCATTATGAATTTAGCAGATTACGAACTTTTACCAAAATGACAATGGGATCGTGTTGGAATGACGAATTTATAAAAAATAGCAGACTTGAGGCCCTGCTGTCATTACTTAGTCACAAGCCCCACATTTTAATATGACACACGTACCTACATATCGCACCTAACGGTGTAACAACGTCACTTATGCAAAAGATGTAATATTTCAGAAGCGTTTGAAAATTCCACATCCTATTATAATGTATTGTCTAAAGAAATTAATTGGTAATATTTAAACTACAACGTTGAACTTCATATTAAAGTTAAAGCGAACATTTAATAAAGGGGTAGGTTTTTTTCTTTATTAGCTACATTAGCTACTTTTTCTCATACTCGGATCAATTTTGACAAAATTTGCATAAGGGACGTTGTTGCACCGTAGGTGCGATATACATGGTGTGGCGTAAGTAGTGGTCCACCGTTCAGGATTCGATGAACCAGATAATTAACTATAACAATTAAAAATTTTAAACATTTTTACCCAAGGGTTCCGAAAATATTTCATTTTTGTCTTTTATTTACGAAATTTCTACCGTTTATTACATATTTGTTTGTAGTTTCAACAAAAACCATTATTTTTTCATTTTGATTTCTGTTAATTACTGCTCAATACTAGAGCTATCATGATAAATTATGATTTTTTATGTAAATTCAGCTCTTTTGAAGAAAAAGTTGGTTCTTCTCTGATTTTAACCCCAATTTTTAACACACCATCAAGTGCAAGAGCAATTTAAAAAAAAACCGGCCAAGTGCGAGTCGGACTCGCGCACCGAGGGTTCCGTACAAACCTGCAGGTCATCATCATCATCATTCGTCATCATCGTTTATGAAATGAAATGTTTTTTTTTTAAATTTTTATATTTGTGTTGACTGAATGAAAGGTAAATTGTGGTTTACGATTTATGACGTATTAAAAAAAAACTACTAACTAGATCTCGTTCAAACCAATTTTCGTTGGTAGTTTTTATGGTAATGTACATCATATATTTTTTTTAGTTTTATCATTCCCTTATTTTAGAAGTTACGGGGGGGGGGACACACATTTTACCACTTTGGAAGTGTCTCTCGCGCAAACTATTCAGTTTAGAAAAAAATGATATTAGAAACCTCAATTTCATTTTTGAAGACCTATCCATAGATACCCCACACGTAAGGGTTTGATGATTTTTTTTTTTTGTTTTTCAGTTCTATGTATGGGGAACCCCAAATATTATTGTTTTAAAAAAAAATGATATTAGAAACCTCAATATCATTTTTGAAGACCTATCCATAGATACCCCACACATAAGGGGTTGATGAAAAAAAAAATTTTGAGTTTCAGTTCTATGTATGGGGAACCCCAAATATTATTGTTTTTTTTCTATTTTTGTGTGAAAATCTTAATGCGGTTCACTGAATACATCTACTTACCAAGTTTCAATAGCACAGCTCTTATAGTTTCGGAGAAAAGTGGCTGCGACATACTCGGACAGACAGACAGACAGACAGACAGACAGACATGGCGAATCTATAAGGGTTCCGTTTTTTGCCATTTGGCAACGGAACCCTAAAAATTGGGTAAAAATGGTTAAAAATTTTAATTGTCATAGTTAATTATCTGGTTTATCGAATCCTGACCGGTGGACCATTACTTACGCCACACCCTGTATGTAAAATTTAAATATCTCGCTGCAAGCTGTAGGTAAAAGCGATATCCCGTGAAATTGTGCTGCAACATGATAGATATTTGATAGCATGTCGCCTACCCAATAAACTGTGTAAAAACTCGATCAGTGTCAGTTAGTAGAGTGCTGGCTCGAGCCCGGTTTATTGCTTCGCTGGCTGGCTGCATCCGGCTCGTAAAACTTTAAATGTTTGCCTTTGGTTCCACAACAGCCCTATATAAGTCCTTACACAGCGTTTCGTAATATTTTTGATGGCACTTTAAGTACCAATGTTCTGGTTAGCTTTCTCGGCACTGTTTCTACCCAGCACTTAAAATAAATATTACAAAATCAATACAAACTTCGGCTTTATTATGAAAATGATAACAATTTAAAAGTTATGTTGTAATGATCCCCTTGATTACATAATTAAGTCAACTTGCGTAAACATTAAGCAAGTATTTTCAACAAGTTAATATTTGTGGTTAAAAACTTTTTATTGCCTACCCAAATTCAGTGAGCACAATAAATTAACGACTTTATGTTCAATTTGATCATTCACTTATCGTTATCACAGTCATCGCTGTACCAATCGATTTTTAAATAACTATACAGCGTGTTTGTAAAGAAAAGTAAAATATATTTTATGTTAATTCGTGTGAACAAACCTTAAGTAACTTAAGTAACACCGCACATAAAGCACAAAGAAAACAAAATTGTTAAATATTTATATTTGACATACAAGCTCAACATGACCTCCAGCACTCGATTGCCTTGAAACTTAACATTTTGTGAGCACTTGCATGGTTTCGTTATAATAACCCATAGTTATTTTTATCCGTTTCCTGACTCCATGTTTTATGACATAATAGCTCACAATTCAATATCTAAACGCCAAAACGATAAAGACGAACAAAAAAGATAAAGTTTTTTAAAATCCTATCTAAAGGTTTCCTTAGATCCGTGACTCCTCAACCATGTCCTATGACATTACGTTCTTTAAAAACCCTTTTAGAATAAGCATTACGTCTAACTTAGAACATCAAAGCATACAAGACTTCACTCAATTCGTACACGTAGGAATTTCTTTGTAGAAAGAAGCTAACGTAGAAGAATTTGGCTTTTAGACATAATACTTTTAGCCGTCAAAAGAAAGCCACGTCAAGTAAATGTCACGTAAACAACCCTAAGGTACAATGTGGATTATCTTGGTTACTTTCTAGTGACGTTCGGTCCCGAAAGTGAATGAATGTAAGGAAACAATAACCATTTGGATAAAGACACTTAAATATTATGAAACTGAGGCATTTTTGGAGTAAATAAAGTAGCAGATACACTCACACATATGTATACTCACTCTTGCACTCTCGCATGTACTCTCATTCACTCTCACATACAGTCACACTCACTCGAATCACACTCTCACTAAAATACTTTTTTTTATTAAATATTTTAAGTACTAACGGATTTGTATACTGTACTATGGAAGAGCGGAGTCTCCTAACACAAACATTGTTTAGTACTTAAATGAAGGCTCTAAACACGAAATCCTAAAGTCCTTTTTTCAAAACAACTTGTCTTGTTCTACTCCACGGAACCGGAATCCGGAGTTGGGAACGTACGTAACCTCTGTATATGACGGTGTCAGTTTGTATTGTTATTGTCATTGGATACGGGAACTGTAAATTGGAACCCACTAACCCAATTTGGGATCGGCTATTGTTAAATTGTAAACAATAAAAGCTCGAAGAATGTGCTGCTGTAAGTAACGTTACTTGATTTGCAGTTATGTATGGTGTAGTTGAATTCATTCAGTCAAATTAAGAGCTTAAAATACATTGTTTTTACTTGCTAATATGATCATTCGTAATCATGATTGTTAAATCAAGATTCCACTTCATCATTTTCAGTCGAAAGACGTCCACTGCTGGACATAGGCCTCCCCCAAGCTTCGCCACTTCAACCTGTTCTGTGCTTCTCGCATCCAACGTATTCCTGCGGCCTTCACCAGGTCATCGGACCATCTTGTGGAGGCCTTCCAACGCTCCGTCTTACTTACCACACTTATAAGTTTTAAGCGCTTCAATCTGCTAGATTGAAAAATAGCGTATTCACTTGCTAATATGGTAATTCGTAATGATGACATAAAACCGCTTCAATCTGCTTGTCAGTAAGTACGGAAGTCTTCCTTGTTTTCTTCTTAGTTCAACAGAAACAAGATAAGTACCTACATTTCCCAAAGCAAATTGTTATATAATAAGCTTAGATCTATATTAAAATATTCATTATATGCAGAAAGTTTATGGCTGATCTCGGCAAAGTTGGAGAAGCTGCCGCAACAGTTTAAGAAGTTTCCCTTGTAAGGATATACGAACAGTTGGGGAGGGAGATGGACTGGGGAGTAGCATAAATATTTCAGGTGCTCGTGGAATGATTTATGACCTCAAGATTGAGATACCTTTGATTCAATTGTGTATTTTTTATTCTTGCTTTGCGCGACCTGGCGTTTTTCAGGCTGCATACTTAATCCAGTGCCGTCCATTTTTCAATTTCCACCTACCCAACTGTGCGAACTATGGCACATGCATATAATAATATGAAATTGCACATTTAATATCGACATTTTATGTCTTTGTAGCGCTGTCATCTATGAGGTTTTATAATTATTAATTTACTGTAAAAACCCTCTCTATAATATCTGTGGGCTATGGCGACACGTCTGGAAAGTTAGTCTAGGAAATCTTAATCGGAAATCCTATTATAAGTAGGTACTCGACACTTATTACATTGGAAAATTAATAGATTCCGGAAGGAACCGCGCTAATTCAGAAAGCTCTTCCGCTGATTTGTAGTATCGCTTAACGAGCTACTGATAAAATTAATGATGATAATGAATTAAAAGTAAGGTTCACCTCGATCGAATTGGCATTACGGTACCCTTGATCCGTATCGATATCTTAATGCAATTGTCGATGTCACAATACTACCTAAAATTTAAATACCGTCAACAACTTCATAATAAGGGCAGACAATCTAAAATGTCATTACTTGCCAAATTTATTTTTATTTAACAGAAGTTAAACGAGTTATAGGGCAGGCTTTATTAAGAAAATCGTTTATTTAAATTGCGACAGACTGAAATATATTAGATTTTCCGTCGACGAAGATGCTTTACGGGAAAGTAATTTCGTGTTAATAAAAGTGGAAGTTTTTTCTCATTTCTTTGTTATTGTAACGTCAGTCTTGTAAGGAGTGAACGTGATCGTGAGAAGTTGACTCATGCCTATGGGAAATTAAACTTACCAGAGGGGTAATTGCGTAACTTTTTATCGGTAGGAATTGGTTTCATATTGATAGTTAAACAACATTCATTGCGTTATTTACGTTGCTGAGCCGACAATTTATTCGAAAAAATAACGCAATGGTTTAGAAATAATCTTCAATCCCATTCAGATTCTGATAAATAGTGTGTTTCGCAATTAGGGTGCAGAATACAGATCAAACTAAACGTAGTAAGTGGATGTAAATAACATTTAATTTTTAAGGAGAAACGAGCTTGTTAGAGTAGATAGTTGCTGCTGAGGAGTTTTTTGCTTCTTCTATCCGGCTAAAGCAGTAGGAAGTGGTGAAGGGCGGGCGTTTTGGGGACTGTCTCATGTAATTTTGACAGTCCAAAACTGCTGATTCTCAGCCTACTTTAAATAAATATATTTTGATTTAGAGGAAGACTGAAGAAACGATGAATGGATTGCATCAAAGATTAGGTGTGAAGAAAGGTGGTGAAACTGAATACTGTGATGACGCCTGATAAAGATATATGGAAGAAGATGATATGCAGCGTCGTTTCCAAATACATTAGGGATAAGAGCAAAAGGACGAAACCACACGGTTTTTATATCGGTTTAAAATTTATTTTTTCATTTATCTAATAGAATGCTCTGTGGCTTCCCACGCAGTTATCTAGATCACATTCACACCTACTCCCTGACTAACATCAAAGGCAATTCAAATTTAAAAAATATGTACATTCTAAGCAGGGTCTGAGTAAAACCTAATCAGACTATTTTATTTATAAATACAATATTTTTTATAAAAATGCATATCAAAATTGTTTTCGGTGTGTTTAATCCTAAAAAAATTGTGTACGTTATGGACGTATAAAAAAACTTTTCTTTAGTTCAACTAACTAACTTAACTAAAAAGTTAATGGAGTTAAATGTTCTCTAATTCTTGTTAAATATTTTTTTCTGTTAAACGTCCATGGCGTAGGTACGAAATAAATAATTAATAAAAATATATGAAAAATACAGGATAGATCATAATGATTGAAATTTCCAAATCAATATTCTACCTTAACGTACCGACTTCGACTTATCTCAAAGTCCAAGTGCTGCAGCTGCAACTTAGTGCGATACAGCACGTTACCGATAGAAATTCCGTCGACTGTCGAGTAGACTTCGGCACCCTTTGCCACGTTTATAGCAGATCTAAAAATATAGAGATCCGACCACACATGGCACTCGCTACATGTTGCACTTTATTTTTAACCGATTTTAAAAAGGAGGAGGTTCTTAGTTCGTCTGTATTTTTTGTATACATGTTCCGTGATATCTCCGGCAATTGTTGACAGATTTCGATGTTTTTAATGAAGTATAGAATTCAGTGGTAGTCCTATTTAATTTTTATTAACTTTGCTTGGGTGGGTGGCCGTTGCGTTAGTTTCGATAGTATGTATTTAACCCACTTTATGTATCTTGATGATGTTCTAAAAGTTCCTGTCAAATACAAATTGGTGTAGGGTAGGCCATAGCCAAAAAGTGAAAAATAAAAACGTTTCTTATACAGCTTAGAACCAGTCAAGAACTCCGTGGTTTACGTATATTTTCTCTATGGTAAGTCGGGTTTAACAATGTCTGACTTAATCGTTTTCTAAATCGTCTATTTGGTACAGAAATTAAAATCAAGACAATTTATTTTCATCAAGATTTTGATTAAACCAAACCGTTTGATGTTTTCAATTATTTATCTGAAAACGTGAACGAGAAACGCGACAGCCTTTGATTATAATTAAAAAATAATCAAATCGCGGTCGTAGTTACGCCATTAAAAAGGTTTAGAGTTTACAATTAAACCGAGTTTACGCAGATAACTCTCATGCGGTTTAAGCAAGACAAATAGAGGGATTCGCTGGTAAGTGGACCACAGATACCGAAAAGTATTACAATATAATTACTATCTGCTTCGTTCGGAATGAGTCTTCATTGTTTGAAGTAGATAATGGATCTCCAATTGATTAACTTTTTCTTTTCCAGGCACTGTATTGTCTATGCCCCGTTTCAATTATGTTGAACGTCTGAGATCGGTCTCATAGCTAGATAGAATGAACTGTAATTATGTTCACTTCCTATGGATTTACGATAACTAAATTAGAGGAAAGAACCCTCTCTAATCCTAATTAGCATAAAAAAACAAAATTTATTAATTATGTCTGACATCGTCGGTGAAGGAATGCATCGCGAGGAAACGAAGTTATGGGCGTTTCCGCCGAACAAAAGGATGAATGTCACCACGATCTGATGGTTGTCCCTACCTCCCGAAATGTTTTTGGCAGTACAAAAAAACCATGGTTATGTCCCTGTGTCATTTATACAGCTCATGATGACCAACGACTGAAACGGTAACAGGTAACTTTTTACTGAGAAGGAGCCCTCCTCCTGCCATGAACGTTTTCCAATTAAAGATTAATGAAGTGAGAAAATGTGTGAAAAACCGTTCAGTATTATTTACACAAGCCATACGTCTGTTTAGTGTGCTTGTGTGGTGTGTTTGTTTATGCTTTACGTGTGAACTTCGTGTGAATTAGAAAAATAAATACTTCTTAACTTACGTCTTTTAGACAAGATGTGTGAAATAGCTTTGACTTTTTGACGCAAATCTAGTTTGTATGTCTAATTATAAATTCGTGACATCATTTATTTAAAAAAAAAAAAACTTGCGCAAAAATTAATTGGTCGGATACTTAATCCTAACTTGATATTATAAATGCGAAAATGGGTTGAAGGGATTTGGATGGAATTTGTCACCCAGGTAGTCGATGACCTGGTTAAGGCTTTTCACTATGAATCGCCGATGACGTCGCGGGCAACGGCTAGTCTCTTTATAATTAAGTAAACGAACATGATAACTTTTTGCAATCGCTTTTCATGTATTTTGTTAATATTCGACGTAATAAATAATATTTCAAAACAGCATTCATATGTTGTGATTGTAATATTAAAGTATTTTGTGCACTGTTAATCATTTAATAGATGCAGTGACTAATGCAGGTGAACTCACAGTAATAATGATAACGATAAAAACTATGCAAAGGGAACAAGTAGCTAATTTGTTAGCGAGAAATATTTAAGTGAACAGAATAAATTTAACAGCAATTGATTCTAAATATAGGTTAAGTGCGTTTACCGGTTCTAAATGCGTTATTTTAGATAAAATCTAAGTGTCAAATCAGTGTGACATAATTAGAACCTAGTATATTATAGTGAGTTTTATTGACAGCAAACCAGTTGGGTATAGTTAATCCGTTTAACAGTGGCGACATGGTTAATAACCGCTAGTGTATAAGTGTCAGTGCAAACTGTGTGTTTTGTCTCTGCGTCTAGGCGACACGACTAGGTGTAGAATCTCCATTGACTAGTAAGGACAGACGTGCAGCGGGGCGAGCACGGCCTCTGTGATAGGCTTGAGTCACGCATTTTATCACGGTTTTTGCTCCCAAACTGTGATAAAAATGTGACTCAAGCCAGTCACAGTAGGCCGTGCTCGCCACAGAGGAAGTGAAATTTTCTTTGAGTATTCGAAGCGCTTCAGCGCGGCGACGTCCGACAAAAAGTTGATCGAACCTAGATATACTATCCATCTTTTGATTCGCACTACAAAGAGACGTGCACCTTCGTCAGGGCTCACAGCAAGATTGACGCTTACCTGTCGGATACCTAAATGTGTGCACGTGCACCGTGCGTCCCGTAGCGTCGACAAGTAGCGAGAGCGTGCGACTCTAGCCTGTCGTTGCGACTCTGTATTTCGACGACATGTTTGTGGAGAACTGAACACAATAATATGAAACTTGTCGGCCACAGTATGTCGTTACGTCTAGTCGCCGAGCTGTCGCATTCACATGTTGCACAGTGTTTGGCATGTCTTAGTGTGTTGTTTTAATTATATACGGTGAAGTGGGTTCACTAATAACGCCATGACGGTCACCTGTCATCGTCACACCGCGCTACAATTATGTATGAACTAATTACGTTACTAATTGATTATAATATACAAATAAACATTTTATTTACGTAACACCAACATGCTTGCCGATAGAATATCAATCATTGTGATCAATCAATTTCTAGGCTTGGTAACTGTAGTTCAAGTTTATTATGACCCGTAATGTCATGTCTTTTGACATTTTACAACGGTTTTGTTTCGAATTTATAGAGATTGGAAAGTAATTTATACAGTATCGAATTTATGGGTCCGTGGCTTACGCCCCCAGTGGTGGACGCACCCGTGGCCGACGCACCCGATTCGATTCATTTAATAAAAATAAAAATTTGTGCTTTTTCACTTAGTACAGTAAATGAGAAAAGTGTTTCACCACAGTAATGAGTATTTTTTCTTAGGATTAAGATTTTTAAGTCTTAATAACTTTTCCCCCATCTTTTATAGGTTTGAGCATGATGAGAGAGAAATTATACACTTCTCAAGTACTTTCATTTGATACATATATGGGAGTGTTATACGGGTAGGGACATTTTGCCCCTTATTCTTACCATATGGAAATTTTATCTTTCAACTTCAACCAACTCGTCAACTAACTAAGCCAAACTGGTTATTGGTAACAATAAAAAACTGGCCAAGTGCGAGTCGGACTCGCGCACCGAGGGTTCCGTACAAACCTGCAGATATTTATGGTTTATGCATAAGGTTTATATTTATGAAATTAACCGTTTTTTTTTTAATTTTTATATTTGAGTTGACTGAATGAAAGGTAAATTGTGATTTACGATTTATGACGTATTAAAAAAAAAACTACTATCTAGATCTCGTTCAAACCAATTTTCGGTGGAAGTTTACATGGTAATGTACATCATATATTTTTTTAGTTTTATCATTCCCTTATTTAAGAAGTTACGAGGCGGGGGACACACATTTTACCACTTTGGAAGTGTCTCTCGCGCAAACTATTCAGTTTAGAAAAAAATCATATTAGAAACCTCAATATCATTTTCGAAGACCGATCCATAGATACCCCGATACGTATGGGTTTGATGATTTTTTTTAAATTTATTTATTTAACCATTTATGCACACATATAAATAGACAAGAAGAAAGGAACAGAAAAATATGTACAAAGGTAATGCTTATTTCTAAAGAAATCTCTTCCAGCATACCTGCAATAGGAGAGAATATACAAAGAGATGTAGACAACGTGTGTAATAGGACATGTTTGCCAAACTGTGGGTGCAAGTAGCACAGAACTGGTTTCCTGAGACAGTGAGGTGCGGTCGCGGCAGACCACGTAGGACATGGCGGGACGAGCTGGATAGGTTCTGTCAAAACTGGCAGGAGGACGCGCGACTTCGCGATATTTGGAAGAAGTGATATAGTGAGTGGGATAGTGCAAGCAAAGAAAACAAAAAGTATAAATAGATATTATGTCCGTCTCTTTCACACAACAGTCAAGTTATTGAATATTGCAATATGCGACTGATAAGAAAGTTTAGTGTGTCATCTCACAATGACGAGCGAAGGTCGAAGGAAATAATTATAATATGGTTAAAATAGACTTGGTGGAAAAACATTGTTGCACGCTGAATTTGCGAATAATATTCTTAAAAAAATATCAAAACTCTAGTGTATGGCTGTGGGTGAATAAAAGACATGACCAGTATGGTGGTGCAGTTAAATTGACTAATGAAAGTGACAACGTTCAAATGATAAAAGGACATAAACTTGAGTGTCAGTTGATTGTTTAATTATTATTGTTACAAAAATAAAAAGAACATTTCTCTATATAAAAAGTTAGTTACTCTGCAGTAATTTTTAAGACTGATTATTTAAAATCAGTGTCATAATTTATTACGTTGGAGACTGATTATTATAATGAGGTTAAATGATTCTCTTGATTAAATGTGATGAAAACTGTAATTCATATACATTTTTTTTTTACTAGATTTCTTATTGAAATACCTACATAAATAAATAATGAAAAATAACTGAGACTGACTTTTCAAAACATACATCCAATATATAGGTAAGCATTTCAATTTTATAAATATAACTGATTTAATATTATACATATACTCACAATCAATAATTTATTGTGTTGGTAAAAAATGTTTGCGCCTGACAGTACATTTGGTCAAAAATTGCTTTAAATTAAAATAATCGAAACGGGTGCGTCGGCCACGGGTGCGTCCACCACTGGGGGCGTAAGCCACGGACCCGAATTTATTACCACATAAAATAGCTGGCTGTGCCCAATAAATCACTCGAATTGTCTCCAACTGACATTAAAACATTAAAGTACCGTCAAAGTTATCAAAGTTATATTATTGTGAAACTGAATTGATGTTTAATAACGCATTAGTACTCTATGAACCATAACTCGACGCTCACACGGATGTATTAATATGGAGGTGGGATTTTGACTGGCCTGTTAGTCTAGTGGTTAGTGACCCTGACTGCTGAGATGGGTCGTGGGTTCGATTCCCACCCAGGACAAATCTTTGGGTGATGAGTACAATTATTTGTTCTGTGTCTGGGTGTAATTTATCTATAATATGTATGTATTTAGAAATGTATAATTATGTTTATCAGTTGTCTGGTTGCCATAGTACAGGCTCCGCCTAGTTTGGGATCAGATAACGTTGTGTTGGTTGTCCTAAGATATATTATTATTTTAATACTGCCGAAAGTTGAAACTCGAACAATGTGTTTTTTCGACACGCTGACATACACTGTGTTGGATTCTCATTGCTCGGTTCAACGCCAAGAGTTAAAAATCCAACGCGCGATAAAATTCCGCATCAATGTTAAAACGTCCGTGTTCACGTCGACTAACAAAGATGTATATTTTGTATTCGCAATATTATCATAATTACTAAACAGACCGCATTTCGTAAAAAAAAAAAAACACGGAAGCTTGAACCCAATATACATGAAAAAACATAGGTATCTACGTCAGTACATACGTGTAATACGATAAGAAAGATCAATGTACTGTTGTTATACATTGTTGTTATCTGAATCAGATGTTTCCTAAATGTAAGGCAATGTAACAAAGATAATTTGAGTAGTGTCGTAAACCTCGGGTCAAACGTAAGGACAACAGAGTAAGCCCATTTCACACGGACGAATAAGTATCGCGACGGGATTTTATCGCGCAATGCATTTTGAACTCTCGGTGTTCAGTCGAGAATTGAGGATACCACAAAGCGTCTTCTAGCACATCGAAAAAAGACACTGTTCTGCTGCTCACTGCTGTGGAGCTTGCGCCACTTCTTCCCAGCTAAATCACTAGAGAAGTGGTAAAGGGCGGGCGTTTTGGGGGACTGTCTTATGTAACTTTGACCTTCAAAAGTGCTCTCAGCCTAGTTTGAATAAATGACTTAAAATCTTTTTTTTTTGTTCCATTTACAAGTCTCGGCGCTAAGCATTTCTTTGAAAATACAGTGCGTGAAAAAAATTTGCCCGGTCTAAAGACTCCCCCAGACAGACACAGCACGATTCCAATAGATAGATCAATATCCATGAAGTTTTCAAAGAAATTGTTCCAACAAAGTGGCGTCAAGCCTGTCTGTGGGAACCTTAACACGCCATTAGATCTCAAAAAAATTGAATACTAGCCAAAACTAACACAAGCTGGTGCGACATGGCCAACAACCATGTCAACAGGAAGATATTTTGTTTTTATAGCTCAGAGCAAAAAATATGCATATTCATATTAATTAAGCAAACCAAAGTAATTCGGTATCCTTTAAATACATTTGTGTGCAAAAAATGTAGTCTTGAAATTTGTCGTGTTGATAAGTTTGTTTTTGTTTTGTTACATAGATTTAACTGTCATCATTTCAGCCGCAGCATGCGGAGCATGTCCACCATAGAAAGAACTATGTCTATTCTTGGTAGAATAGAGATAGAACTGTCATGCTACGCCAGCATAAAACAGTACAAATCTTTCTACAATCTTTAATTCTGTCTTTAATCTTTCTACAATCTGTAATTTTGTCTATTCTTCCGTCGACAAAACCCTTTTCTACCGGGGTCATGCTACGCATGCAGGACGTCTACTGCTGGACCTAGGTCTGCCCCAAGAACCGCCACTTGGACCGGTTAATATTTTGAGGGGGTTTGCTTGTCGCCACGCCTGGCAGGCGGGTTAGCGATCGCAGTATGGTGGTGAATTCCATAGAGAACGCTGCTGCCTATTCTCTAGTGAGTCCTTTAGTCGCCTTTTACGATACCCACGGGAAGAAATGGGATAGTGCTATTCTTTACCTCCGGCACCACACAGCACGGATTTAACTGTAAATAACAATTTATTGAAAAGGAAAAAGTACATACATTTCATTAGATATACTGACCGCGTGTTTTTATTTAATCACATAAACATCACTAAATTACAGTCACAACATCATTTATCTTTTGTGGATAGCTACTTAAATAAACACTTAATTACATTAGCAGACCCAAGGCATTGATAGATCAGCGTTAGAGTTTAGTGAATTAGAATAAATTACACTGTGTTGATATTTATGTTAGAGCTCTTACACACGAGCGGCATGTTGCCAACGGCAAAGGTAACTGCTGCCGTCGATACGTGACGGCGGCGACCGTCAACGTCGTAGACGCGTCGACGACAGCCGGCGACATGCCATCTTCAAAGATCAGCGTCATCATCGCGTGCAGGCTGCAGTTACCTGCGTCGGCAACATGCCGCTCGTGTGTAAGAGCTCTTACTCAGTTTAGTTGCTCTAAATAATTCAGATCAACAACGTAGGCGTGAGCTTTTGCGTGGTAAATTATTTTTGTAGACGGAAGCAATGTTACTGCACTGTGAGTCGACGGACGTAATAATTTCGAGGCAAGAATTCATGCGCACTTGATCTTCAACTCTGTACTAACGACCGACAGTTAAAATCGAACAATGTTTTTATTCCACGCGCTAAGGTGCACTCTGTCAGATTCTCAATGCTCGGTTCAAAGCCAATGCGCGATAAAGTCCCGCCCGCGATATTTTTGCGTCCGTGTGAACGACGACTGATTCAAAATCAAAAGTCATTTATTCAAAGTAGGCTGAGAGCCAGCACTTTTTTTAACGTAAAAATTACATAAGACCGTACCCTAAAACGCCGGCCGTTAGTGCTTTAGCTTGTAATATGTATGTGGCGCAAAAAACTCCTCAGCAGCACAGCTGTCTGTTAAGTTAGACGAACTTGATATTACAATAATATAAATTTACTTAAGTAATTAACATTACGAAACATAAAAAATTAAATTATTTGCCTACCACACGCCTAGCACACGCCAATATACCAACAACACATTGAAAGCTGTACTCAAACTGAAATAAATAAATAATGATTCTGTGAATATCCCTCAGTATTTATTCATATTTCGAGGTGACACTCTATTTTGGTCCAGCGCCACAGCCCTGTGTTGACAGATCCCCGTGTACATACAGATTACAGAACGTTTTAGCATTTCCATGAGAAAAGATGTCGGCATCATTCGTCATCTCTCGGAGATGATGATATCTCTCATACGACCAATCAAAATGTAGACGTTTATGTTTACGACTGGTTTTATATCCGCGTCTGTTATAATAACCGCGAATTGAATAAATTAAATGAATGGCTTTTTAATTTCCTAAATGAGTATTAGACCGTCTTGTGGAAGATACTGGCATGGTAACCAACCCTGACCCTTGTCATTTATCTCATAAAACAAAATGTAATAACATGCAATGGTTTCGTTCAAAAAACAAGCAACTATGAATGTAATGTGATTCATTACGTATGTCTGCTTAAATGTAGGTTCTCATAATAAAATATTTACATACAGATTATCAGACAACAATCAAACAAAACTGTCATTCAACACTCGAATTACAAGGTGAGGTTATTAAAAGAATTTTAGGTGATTAACCTGTGAGTGAGTTTACATAAGTTTGGTAAAAGATTCTTGTACAGACGCCAGCACATCAAGGTACCCGAAACTGTCAAATTCTCCTCAATCAACCTTGTACCTAATGCTTTAGGGATAAAGTTGAAATCTATTAAAGAAATTTGACAGATTGTTGTAGCTCGATGTGAACCTACGGCACATAACGAGACCGTCGACGGATATTTGCGTTTACAAACGGATATTTGCACTAAGGGCGAGACAAAATTAGAAGTTTATTTTAGAGCTAACGACTGTTTAAGACGCCCTCGTCAGCGCGTCACGTTGCGTGTTATTGTTTACTCGTCATACGTATACTTCATTCAAATGTTCGAGTAATCACTGTTTCATACAGTTGGTTGATAAATGATTTTATTTCTGTAAGTAGGTTTGTACAGACAGTTTTACACGTCAATCATATTTTAAAATCTAGACGAGATTTCTTCGGTCTCCCAGAAGAAAGGCCGAAACAAAATCAGGTCAGAGTCTCTTTTGAAGACCAGACGTATTTTTAGTCAGATCATGTGGAGATCTTGTAGATTGGTGTCTGAAATGGTCTTTGGGGAAAGAACCACACAGATGGAGTGGACTTGTACAGTCAGTGCACGTATTTTTCGGTAAGTAATCATGTAAGCTCAACTCAGACCCAGCCTCAGACAACTGGGTAGGCTGCATAAATAACTCTAACTACCAGACCATGGTTTAAACTAAATGAGAAAAACCGGCCAAGTGCGAGTCGGACTCGCGCACCGAGAGTTCCGTACAAACCTTCAGGTATTCACGGTTTATGCATAAGGTTTATGTTTATGAAATTAAATGTTTTTTTTTTTTACTTTTATATTTGAGTTGACTGAATGAAAGGTAAATTGTGGTTTACGATTTATGATGTATTAATAAAACATTATTAGATCTCGTTCAAACCAATTTTCGGTGGAAGTTTACATGGTAATTTACATATCTTTTTTTTTAGTTTTATCATTCCCTTATTTTAGAAGTTACGGGGGGGGGGGGGGACACATTTTACCACCTTGGAAGTGTCTCTCGCGCAAACTATTCAGTTTAGAAAAAAATGATATTAGAAACCTCAATATCATTTTTGAAGACCTATCCATAGATACCATAGATATCCAGAGATATGCCTTCATTGCGGAATAGTAAGGAATCCTAGTGTCGCCGCTTATCTCCCACCCAAAAAATTACAATATTAACAAATAGTGTACTGACGACACACACTAAAAATTTAAACACGCACACCAAAAAGAAAGCAGTCACACTAAATCAATTTCTAATAGCACACATACATAGAATGGGCGGGGCATTCACTTGTAAGTTCACTTGCTATTTGCGAACATCCAATGCACACGCATGCAATTAGGGAGTCGAAAGCGATGGTCGATTATTTTTATCGATATTTAATTTTAGCACATTATTGTATTATAATAACTTCGTTTAATTTTATTTAAATATTTTTTTTTATATATCTATCAAAATATAGTTTACTTTTACTAAAATAAAATGGGAATATGTTTTTAAAATTTTGTATTATCGGTTAAAGGGAACGCTCTCTGTTACATATCATGCCGTATAAATAAATAATATATTACTTAATCTTAAAAAAAAAAAATACTAAGAATATTTTAATATAATACGTTATGTTATATCTATGTGGGCTAAGTTTGTTACTACGTCTGAGGCCGGATTGGAGCCGAGAGCGTAATAATACAATGTTCACGCAAGTTATACGACATTTTTAACACATTTGTATAGAAATAAAATAAAATGTGAAACCCTCAGTATTATAGACAAAGATTTGACAAAATAGCGACGGACCACGAATTTTCTAATTTAAACTTCGAACCTTAGATCGTCGGCCTCATGATTGACTAAGATGGGCTTACGATTTAGTGATCAATACGGTTATGTTGCGGAAAATAATTATATTTTTATTTTCAACAATATTTTACCATCGCAATCTTCAATATTTATTATTATTTTTCAGAGCAGTGGTGGCCCAGTGGTATCAACCTCGACTTACAAGTTGTAGATCGTGGGTTCGAACTCAGGCAGGCGCTTTACTTTGTGTAAATAATTTCATTACCACTGCTCTCAATAACGGTGAAGGAAAACATCGTGAGGAAACCGGATGTCTTATGAAATTTAAAAAATGTTTTACTGAATTACTTCTAGATAAATGTTATTATTCTGTTCAGGATTTCCTAAATGATACATCTTAATAACCTATTTTGATAACTTGTATAATAATTATTGTGTTTGCATGTCAACAAGGCAGAATGTACACGGTTCTTTATTATGTTATTTACAATCCTATTTGTATGTACCTGCATTCAAAGCAAATAAAGTATATTCTATTCTATTCTTAGAACCAAAAATTCGAAGACATGTGACATCTGCCAACCTGCACTGGACCCTCGTGGTGGATCATGGCCCACTTCCTGTCACCGAGAGGGGGCCTGTGTCCCAGCAGTGGGAACAATATAGGCTGATGATGATGATCTTCAATATTAATCTTACTCTGTCAATAATATTGCGCAATATTATTAATAGTTTTTAACTTGCTATTTGGTGGTTTCGTAAGGTGGGCCACCTTACGAAACCAGCCCACCTTACGAAACCACCAAATAGCAAATTTAAAAAAAAATGAATATTTTTGTATTTCGAAAACAAATTATTGTAATTTTTTACCAAATATAAATAATTGGATGAAATATAATATTTATTTATCATATTACTTATTATATTGTACAATAAATTAAAAACTGTTAATTTGTGAAAATCTTTAGGCATAATATTACTTTAAGTAACACACACACTTTACTGTATTGGAATTATGATGTTTTAATTTGGTTCAAACAACATTCAATTAATAAGTAATTTAACTGTTTTACTATACAAGTAATACGAGGATATCCATTGAGTTCTGTAAAAAATATTCAACTGCAATAATACGCATATCGATAAAATCAGCCGCACGCAAACGATTGCACCTCTCTAAGTCGAAAACGTTCATGCCTTCGGGACGATTCGGGCTAGTTCGGGTTAGTTCGTGTCGCTCCGCACGTAAGTTAGTAAATCATTTAAAAATTGATTTAAAATATGAAACAGTGACTTAATTGTTTATTTACCGGTGCTAGGACATGCCATTTGTCTTCAGGTTGATGGTATTTGGTCTATTTTTACAAATAATTACTGCACAACTCGGCATTTTGGCTTTTTACGCATCAATAGTGCACTGTACGCAGTTACAAAGCGACTGAATGAAGCGTACAGCCGCCGTTCGACAATACTATCAAATTGATAGTATTGAGGCGGCACGTGCCACGCCCCCAAGGCATATCCCTCAATATCCGTGATAGATACCTACCCCACACGTATGGGTTGAGAAACATTTTGAGTTTCAGTTCTATCTATGGGGAACCCCAAATATTATTGTTTTTTTTTCTATTTTTATGTGGAAATCTTAATCCGGTTCACAGAATACATTGTCATCTACTTACCAAGTTTCAATAGCATAGCTCTTAGTTTCGGAAAAAAGTGGCTGTGACATACTCGGACAGACAGACAGACATAACGAATCTATAAGGGTTCCGTTTTTTGCCATTTGGCAACGGAACCCTAAAAATGGAACGACACCAAAAAAATGACCCACATAGTCTTCACTATCACGATAATTAAAACAATACCTTTAATACTTTACAGAGTAAATATTCATGTCATTGCAAATATAAAATTCATCAATGTCAATGTCTATAAAAAATCCGGAAATAATTTTCATCACATCGAGGGGTGAAAGGCTATTTGGTTTAAGCGACATTTTTGCAACTTTACAGGAGAGCCATTTAAAGTTTAAAATTTCCGAAAAAAAATCATAACAAATAAACTTCTTCAGCTATTGGAATGGAGTAAACTTAATTTAAATTAATTTGAAAACGTCAAGGTGTTGATGCTTATACCATATAAAACGGACCTTTAATTAAGAAGATAAATGTCGCTTAATACGAATTGCCTTAAGCCACTATTTTTCAGGGAACGGAAAAAAGATTTAAGTGACTTCATAACTACAATTGGCTACAGGAAAAAAATACTAAGCGACTCTGCAGTATATTTTCAGAATAAGCCAAACAGCATGAAGTGACGCAGCCCAAAATTAACTGTAGCAAGCTATTTATCTCACCTGCCAATTGAGATTAAATTGACTGACTGGCTAATTCACATAAGTAACATAATAGTATTGAAAATGTGACGTTGGATGTAACATTTTAAGCGTCTAAATCAGTCAATGGCTGTTGAAACAACCTGAATATACCGCTATCACCGAAAATTTTAGGTGCTGATATTGAATAAATAAAGAAATACACAGAATCAGTTCAAGTATTTATTAAGTCACGTAATAATAATAAAGTAGAACTCTTGTACGAAACGTCTCAATGAACATCAATATTTTTATTTATTATCTTTCAGTCTTAATCAACCACATCAGTTAAAATAAGTATTTCTCGCTTATTCATATTTAACAATATTAGGCGTAAATCTGCATATTTTAACACCATCCTATCCATCACATTTGTCACCCTTATGACGATGAGATAACAATCACAAGTTTTTTTGTAGCTATATTCTGCTTAGTCACTTTCACACATTTAGCAGGAACTGTCAATGACAAAGTGACAAAGAAGAAAATAGCTATAGAATAAATATTTTTATGAATTACACCACACACATTACACACTGTGGTGTATAATGTGTGTGGTGTAATTTACCTTAGTATAATAATCATGTAAAATCAGTCTCAATGTAGGAACATCAACTATAATTATAATTAACTTTTAGTACAAACAACAAAACTTCTAGCAATTATATAAAATACAATCAATGCTTGATAATAAAATGCAATAAAAAATAACGAAAAAGTATTTAGTTATCATTTTCTTCGACTGTATCCTCTACATCAGTATCGAGTAGAACGTCTTTGGAATTGCAGTATTGCAGATTTAAATATTCTTTATGAAATATCTTGGGTACAACCTCTGTGTCACATAATTTCTTTAGATCCATGTATTTGGCTTTGGTAATCGGCAAACTTGAATTATATCTACGATTGATAGCTCTAGGTTTCGCAATAATTTGTATAGTATCTTCCGATGCACTATCTTTCATTGAAAATTTTACTTTCATCTGATTTGTATGAGATTTCTTAAATGTTGCTGTACGGATTTTACTTATCTTACCTACAAGGTTTCCCTTAAAATATTTATCAGACATATCATCAAAATTTAAGAAATCCTCATGTGTCAGATTTTCAACATTATAAGGTGCCGGGTCTTTTCTTGCTAGCTGGCATATTGTAGCCCATTGCGATGGAGCCCATACAGTAATATTTCGAACGGATTGTTCTATTGTAGAATGTATGCTATCTACTGACATTTCCGTGTGACCAGGGAAAAGGTAATTTATTTGAATTGCTTCTAAATTGGTCGATTGCAATAAAGCATTGTGTATTGCTGCAAGGACTATTTTATTTTTGTTTTGTCCAGGGCAAGAATCTGAATACAAGATCAAAAATTTAATGTTGCCCCGAGAATCAACATTCTGTATGTACTTCTGTATAATAGTGGCAATTTCATTTGCACCCCTCTTTACTTCAGATTCTCCCCAGATAAAACAAAAACCGTTCCTTGTGATGCTTTCGTAGAAACATAAATTAAAAACAGCATACTTTCTAGAATAAAACAGTAACATATTATTGCCATGAGGCGTATTGAGAACTTTCTGGAGGTCAAAAGAAGTGCACAGAATGGAAGGGTTTTCTTTACCTAATTGTCGATGACAATCCAACCGCTTCTTCGATGCCTCCTTTTCGTCTAAATGAGCTTGCAATTCGGCACAATCCTCTGGCTTCTGGCCTTCAAAACGCAGGCACTTTATGCATTTGTCCTTTTTAGGTACGTGAATCCCAATATTAAAATCAGTAGTGAATATTAGACGGAATACTTTTTCACTTACAACATCCACTCCTTTACTAATTAGGTCTTCTTTATAACAGCGGTATAAATTTTGAATATTTTTGAATTCAACAGGCAGATATAGTTTTGTGCTATCCTTTCGGCAGTAGTGCGATGGTATAGCAGGTAACCTTTTGATAAAGGATTTTACTGATTCTTTGATTGCGTTAGATTTTTTGTTGGTGGGAATGAATTTTCCTCTTCCTTCTTCTTTCGCCATACCAAGTTCCTGTGTCGTCAATGTATAATAAATGTATCTTTGACTGATATCAAGAGTGTTCATGAGGAACTTTAAACAAACTTGTCGCCGACCTTCTCCATCATTTATGAAATAAAAGAATGTATTATTCCTGTAATTAGAGTCTTTCTTTTTATGGTTTGTTTAGAAGACATAGATATGATCCACTGTTTTTTTCTTTCTGTAGATAATTCCCAAAAATGTTTAAATATGGCCATTCTCTTTTCTGAGGGTATTTCTTTACAGTTATAGGGACAGTTTTTTTCCAAGCAAGGATTCGGTTTCATATTTCTTTCTTTCACAATTGAACCATCTGCCTTAACATATTGAACGCCCTTTGATCTAGCATCTTTTCGTACCTTTTGCTTATTTGTTCTTTTCTTTTTTAATCCTGCATCTCCTACTTTTCCATCTTTTATGCTTATTTTCTTTTTCTTCGCTATTCTTTGATCATCTTGATCACTTGAAGACTCATCTGTTTCTTTCCACGACGTTGAGTCCCAAGCAAAATCTTCATCATCACTTAAAAAATCAACATAGCTTTTTTTTAGAACTCGTTTGTTTTTCTTCCGTATTGGATGATCACCTTCTGTTTGTATTTCTACATTGTCATCAGTATTATTATCTTCTAAAGATTTCCTTAATATATCCATGTCGGTTTCAGGTATAATTTCAGTAATAGTTGGTTGAAGACTGTCGTTACTAATTGTCCTTTCTATTTCTGCTACTTCAGGTTTGTCCTTTTCTTCTTGATTCTAAAAGACAATTGAAATATTATTCACCATCAAATTTGCAAAAAAACTCCGCACTAGATTTTACAGTAAACGCGAAAGTTTATGAGGGTAGATGGATAATACGATGTTTGTTGCTCATTTATGTTGGAAATATTAATTAGGTATTGATAAAACTTAACAATAACATAGATCATAAATCAAAATAACACGTAGACTACTTTTTACAAAGTTACGAAACTAGTGACTATATAAAAAAATCACCTCTCTTTCCACTTCAATCGTTACTTCGTTAATAATTAAATCCTCGTCTTTCAAATCATCAGGTATATATTGTGTCGTTTTTGTCTGAAATAAGTAAAATTTAACGTGTTAATAACAAATGGCTACTATTACAAGTATTACAAATATGAAACATATACCTACTTCTATATCCACAGAATGTGCATAAAAGTTCGATTCATCATTTAAATCAATTGGATCATCAATCATGGATTCCGGTTGTTGATCTATGCTGTTCGAATTAAAAATACTTAAATCGTTGACTTGTTCATGATAGGTGGCACTTCCTAAGATTGTTACTGTAGATTTGGTGGTGTCGCTTTTATCAGTTACAGAAGACGTATTATCCTCTTTTGACACACTGATTCGTTTGATTTTGTGTTTGTAGAATTTCTGTCTTTCTGTCTCCATATTTATCTGAAATAGTAATTATAAGGGAAATACATAAGATGATCCTTTTAAAACCACAAGTATGTACCTATATCATATTCATAGTTGGCGCTAAATGTTAGTACTTAACATAGTTTACAAATAAACGACAAATCTATTACATAATAGATCACTGAAAAAGTAATTTGCATGTCGCTTATCGGTAATTTTATTGTAATAAACAAACTAGGTGTACCTAAAATGCATCTAAAGATACGAGTATTAAATAATTATAAGTACAACTATATTAAACAGTGTGTATATCAATAATAACAATCATGTATTGTTATACAATTATACCGAACTTAAATGAAGACAGTTAGCCTAAGATTGCAATAATTCTCTTAAAATAATGAATTAACTACATACTTAATATAATTAGTAACATAATTAAACTAATAAATAATAATAACAAATAAGTAAACGTATTACATTTCATCTCAATTTGAAATCTTACATAAACAACACTTACGATTTGTTTTGGAGAGCGCTGTTTTATAAACACTGGCGGCAACTGTGAGTCACGTCACACCTTGATACACTCTGGAGTTTGACTGAAGCGCCTGAGCGCTACAGTGTCGTTGAATGATCACGATTTTTAACTCCCGGGTGATAGAATAAATAATGGTATTATATGACATGAATGAAATGTATCATATTAGAATTGAATGATTTAAAGGTCGACTTTTCTTTTTATTAAAATTAATAAAAATGTTTCAAATTCCATCAGTTCATTTTACCGTCTGTTTTAAAAGTCATTCATTTAAAAAAATAATAGGACCAAAATGTTTTAACGAACATACAAAATAGCTAAAACAAAACGGCTATTTAGTTTAAGAAGCACCCTCGGTAGAAAATAGATGCAGCTGAAAGAGCTTAAGCGACACTCCATGTCGTATTTTGTTGACGGACAAATGATTTAAGCGACATCGCGACACGTAAATCGTGGATATCAAAATGATTTAAGTCACATGTTAATAAAAAATAGAAACAAGAAAAACGCTTTAACCGATATTGAATCTTTTTTCTGAGATAGGCCTACTGATTTATGTCTCGGTTCTTTAAATCATTGTATAGTTCAAGTACACTAGTAATAAATTAATGCAAAAACGACGTCAGATAATACACTGCCACTTTGGAAACAACCCAAAAATAGAGTTGTTTGAAGCGCCAAAAAAGTGCTCAGATTTAAATGAATCCGGCATCATCCGACGGAGAAAAAATTGCTGATTCCGAATATGTATATAACTCAATATCGCCCAAGATGTTGCTTCAACCAAATAGCCTTTCACCCCTCGACATCATTTGAGGACCATGTAGATTGGAATTGAAATGGCCTTTTGAGGAAAGAACTACATAGGTTTGAATGCATATGTCCTGACAGAGCACGCTTTTTTCAGAACTATTTATATATGAGGAAAGCTTCATACTATTTTGTTCCTATGAATCACTACATGATTCAATCGGTGTTTGTGAACGACACTGTATACAATGATAATGTCACCACAACAACAATCAACTTTTATCTATCGTTAACAAGCTTAACTTGTGTTACTTAATTATCTTTACCGTATTAGTGTTTTGTTTACAAATCGTTAACTGTTTACTATGACGCAGCTGTCATAACCTTTTGGTATGTAATTCATTTTGATTCATGTTTTTTTGTCCTCCATACAGTCATCGCTGTCTCAATATTTGAATATCCTCCTCATTCGTATAAAATTTAGTCGCTTTTATAAATTTTCCAAGAAATTAATTTAATTACTTCATTATGATCCGAATTTGGAGTGTTAACAATAAAATTTTAATAGTTGTAGAATGATGTCTTACTGTAATTCTTTTGTTCCGCAGACAGCCGGTTGGAATGACGTCATTCTTTGATGTATCGGTTACTATCCGTCCATCGACTAGTACATTGTCACTTCTATCGATGAACAAAGAGCTCATTATGTCTAGATCTGTAATTGGGTCCATTACCATGCTAATATCATCGGTAATGCGATTACTGTACTTATCGGCCGCTACTTACTGCATTATGACAGGCAGCTTGATACTGTTGACACTGTATGACCATTAGGGCTGTCAGCTTAGTAACTGGTTGTATTGAAACCCAGAACGCAAGAAAAAACGAATAATTATAAGACAAGGTCAACAGACTTCGACAAAAACATGAATGATTTAACATAAGCCCCAAATGCGGCTAAAAAAAACTGGTAATGATCTAATGACGTGAGTTTTGTTATCAAAGTGCATTTAAAATGGCTTAATTAACATTAAAATTTAAAGACAAGTTAGGAAATCGTAAATACGTAAAGAATAGCACCATCTCATTTCTTCCCGTGGGTGTCGTAGAAGGCGACTAAGGGACTTACTAGAGAATGAGCAGCAGCGTTCTCTATGCATTTTACCACCATACTGCGATCGCCATCCCGCCTGCCAAGCGTGGCGATTATGGTAAACCCATGATGATGATGATGAGGGAATCGTATCCTCGAAACGATGTTTGTGGTAACCGTAAGCAGGCAAGGCCTGGCAAAAATTCGCCCAGCAGTGTTGTAAAGAGACACTGTCATATTCTGTGATTTTTTAAGCTATTGTCTTTAGAGCTTTGAATTCACATGAAAGGACGGTTTCGAAAGCGATATAAACTAGCATTGTCTGAAAAACAAAACGATGAATTATAAAGTTGGTTGTGTTTGTTCAGAGACATTGCTCTCTGATCTGGCCTAAAAGGAAAAACATACGGATATAACAGCTTATCTCCTCGCGCCCAGTATTTTGGGATTTGAGTCAGAGAAATAGGTCACACTGGTGCAATTTATCTCTACTTAGGGTAGGTTATTGGAATTTTAAGCTCACTGCGTTGAGTGCCTCGTTGGTTTAGCAGGGCCAAGTTCTACTAATGAACATGAGGTCCTGGGTTTTTCTTTTACAGTCAGTAGCATCCCGGAGTCAGCATTTGTGCCTGACGGATGGCAATCGGCTCATCCCTATTACATGGGATACAAACATAACTGCTGAAATGTTGGGTGTACTACATATATAGGTACATCATCATCATTTCAGCCAAAAGACGTCCACTGCTGGACATAGGCCTCCCCCAAGTACTGCCACTTCGACCTGTTCTGTGCTTCTCGCATCCAACGTATTCCTGCGGCCCTCACCAGGTCATCGGTCCATCTTATGGGAGGCCTCCTAACGCTCCGTCTTCCAGTACCCGGTCGCCATTCCAGAACCTGTCAGCCCCATCGGCCATCTGTTCTGCGAGCAATGTGCCCTGCCCATTGCCACTTAAGTTTGGCAATTCTTCGGGCTATGTCGGTTACCTTGGTTTTCCTACGGATCTCTTCATTTCTGATTCGATCGCGTAGGGAATTTCTAAGCATAGCCCTCTCCATTGCTCTTTGGGTGACTTTGAGCCTTCTTATGAGGGCCATTGTGAGCGACCACGTCTCAGTGCCATATGCCATCACTGGCAACACATTGTATATAGGTACACCTCTTACTAATCTTTCGGGGAACCAAGGCGTGATTGTATGTGGCGTCCATTATCCACAACTAAATATGTAGTATCTAGTGGTGGAGTTCCTGGCTGGAAATTAAAAAAAGAAACTAAAAAAGTGTTAGTCGTTTGTTTTATTATGCACGCTCATTTACAGACGAAGCACTAGATTTTCCTCTACGATAAGCAAGCATGTTTTTTGTGGGCTACACATTGACTGGTTTCCGCAAATCTTGAAGGAAATCAGGTTTTCGGCAATGATAATTATCCTGGTACAACCTGCTGTCAATCTAGTTTTTGTAAAGTAGTTAGTGCAATGAACATGGTATTGTGTGTCACTTATTATTCTGTTTTTTTTTTTATCTAGATCAAGAGCTGAGATCAAAAGTCAATAAACTAGCAAAATAGAGCAAACACAATTTTCTCGATAACAATCAGTACTTCGCTGAATGGCATTTGTTGGACATTTTATATTCTTATGTCAGAGCTCTGACCTTAGCACATAAACTCAATAGTAAATAGGAATCGTTTTCATAATAAGTTCGGCCCCTCCCACCTCCATATGAAATCGAAGGCTTTTCAATGAAATTATAAATGATTAGGGTGCTGACCAGGAAAATCAATACCACTTCGTCATTTGATTGGTATGTTAACCTATATACATAACCTGTTTGACGTAGCTAGCAATCAATCTGTCAATGCTATTGGGAATGTTGGTGAAATCCTTGATCACAGGGATATAATTGGGTCATGCAATATGTATTTTTGTTTTGATGCCAGCTAGATTTCCCTTATCCAGTTCTCACAAAAAGACAAAAATTTAATTAAACATGAGTATCTTTATCTATTGCTTTCTTTCATTTCGGTGTTTCCTGTTATCTTTCGTCGCAGCGATTCAATTCACGTGGGAGATGTTGCTTTTAATATAAAGAAAAGTACTCTATTATTTTTTAAATTCTTTGACAGACTTGCTTCCATTTTCTTCGGCTACAAATGCCACAATACAGTCTTGTTCTTGTTAAGAGGGAACACTGATCTACTCAAAAGGTTCTTCTGCATTTTAAAAATAAGATGTTTTCTGTCAAAGAATATTTAAATCCTCGTCGATATTGACATTTGTGTACACAGTTATTTCTATTTAAAACATAAAGCGGTTTACCCTACATATTTTAACGAGTACATTAATAATGTATTGTTAATTTTGTTTATCATTAAGGCCGCTCGTAGCTTGTTCTTCAATAGTTATGCTAACGAACTCGTAACTTCTCTTCGACTGCAAAGTTGGTTGAAGTTTTTAACTCTTGCTCAAGTTTTCTCTTTGTTGATCATCTTTAGAGAACGAAAGTAATTAAGGGAGGAAATTACCAATTATTTTAATTTACTAACTCGTGTATCTTATCTATTTCTGTTCCTTGTATGGTAACAGACTTATTAGACGTGACAAATTACCGAAACATGTAAGTAATTGCAAACCTCCAACCAATGGCAACACATTATACAGTCGATTAATTAGATTAGTTAGTTCAACGTATTTCTACCTGTAGATAGATACGCAGGTAATGCGGTCAAATACATATAGGCAATATGACTCAACGGATAGCAATTTCAAGCCACGAATGCACCGGATCTGGCGAACGTAATAAAGGTATGTTTGGCCGCAACCTGCGCTTTCATTGACTGAAATTCATGAGTGCGGCTCGTGGGGGGCTCGAGTCGTCGGCTGGCGTCGCGGCGCGTTTATTCGCCACAGCTATGCCTGCCGGGTTTATTGACCCGTCGACCGTGAACCCCCTTCCCCTCTTCCCACCATCTTTTCCGTGGTTGGAAACTGTTTTCTAACTTATTTGTTCTTATCCCTCGTCGTGTATTATCCGACGGCTTATTCCAAAAATAATGGGATCAACTTTACGATGGCTTCGATTTTATGATATCAGAGCCATATTTCATGAATATTTGATCATATATATATATATATGTGTGTGTGTGTGTGTTAGCTTATAGCTTACCTTGTAGATATTTCATATAAGGTTTTACATCCGCCCACACTCCACGAGATCCAGTTTATGCAAGTCGTTTTTCCTGTAGATACAAACATTACTGCACTTTCCAAAACATTTTTCTCGCATTCGCTGTTGCTTGTCTGCTGGATTTCTAAACGTTACCCTAACCTACTAACAGTTTATATAAAATCGTTAAAGCACAGCTGTATTTGTTTCCATTAAACGCGTTGGCTCCTATCAATAACCACAACACAGGGAATTTTATAAAAGCATATCAAGCCCTTTCTTGACAACATGTTTATTTCAATAAAGATAAAGAAATTTCCTACGTAATGGACGTCTGCGCCGCGTTTTATCTCTAATTGGGTTGTATTGCCAGACAAAATGGTCGCTTGGTTTGGGACTCGCTTAGAAGTAGAACATTTATGTTATCTCACATTTAAGAGCTTTAAATAAATGAGGTTTTTACTATTGATGGAAATGTTTAAGAGAATTCACACAGTATTCTCAAGAAACCGTAAAAGTTACTCCCAGAGTCCCAGCAGACCAATAGTTTTCACACATTTCACTCTTCATGACACATTATCTGTTCGCCTTGCTAGGTTACTCGCTATCATGTCTGTTAGAGATGTCTGGGCAAAGTAACGACCCTCGAATGAAGACCTAAATATTCAAAGGCTATGAGGCGCCTCGGTTCACAAGATTAGAACATGAATTGCAAATAGTTTGTACATGATAAATCTTACGAATTCACGACGACATATATCTTACGATTTTCGTGTAGTTACTATGAACAGTTTTACATATAAAATCCTTCAAGTAAAGTCCCAGCATAATAACCTCATTTTAAAAATGTGTGCACACAATATTTCCGAATTTCTTTATGAATAGCACTCTTCCATGAAAATATCGTATTGGTCTACCACGTGTTACGTTGGTCATAAACTATTGGCGCAGCGCGGCCACGCTGTGCAGCTGCCAAGTCTTCACAACGGTGGCTGACATTCTGATTGAGGAGCTCAGATTACTCTGCTAGGGAAATAAACGTGATATTTAAAAGGTTACTGAATCATTTTCTGTACTATTTACCAATATATGGCGTATTTAATATTGATTGAAAAAGGCAAATATTTTGAACTATTTTAATTAGTCGGCAATTCACAAAGAGAGCTTTTTGGAAAACCTAAAATGGCAACAGTAGGTATCTACAATGTAAGTCTAGATATGCATACTATGTATGAAATGCTGAGCATGTATAATAAGAAAACACCAAAATAGCCAAAAGACTTACCGCGTCGTTGTATCGAGTAACTACATTACATAGGGGAGGTCAGCTCAAAGCGGCCACCTTAACTTTAAATTAAGAAAAAACCTATAAAACGATACATTTTTTTAAATAATTTTAGACTAATAGGTAGAGAATTTATTTAATTTTTGTAATTTTCAATTTAAATTTCGCGCTAATTTAACTATAAGCCTTAGATTTGTAGATTACAAAAACATGTCAAAAAACCGCTTTACCCGAGGGGTCGCCCAAAGCGGCCATAGTGGTAAGGGCATAGAGGCCACCCCAAAAATTCTTCGGAAATGTTTATTTTTTGTTGAAATATATCGTGCTAGACAAAATAAAAATCCAAAAAAATATTAAAAACATTATTTATTATTATTAAACAACCTGTATTCATAGTAGCATTAGGAGTAACTGCTCTGACGGAATTGAGTATTAGGGCATCAAAAATAGGAGTAATAGGTCTTTCAGCTGGTGGGTTTTCAGAGACAGTTACCATTGTAGATTGCTCATTATTCAAGAATTGTTCGATAACCGAATAAGATAACATTCAAATAATTTCCATCTATTATTAATTGATCAATAATTGAAGGAGACGGTGTTCTCGAGGGATCTTCGTCTACTGGCAATGTCTGTCTTTGCTGTTGATTATCAAATTGCGTCGGGTTATCAAAAATCGTAGGAGTCGGTGTTCTCGAGGGATCTTCATCTACTGGCAATGTCTGTCTTTGCTGTTGATTACCAGATTGCGTCGGGTTTTCTATACAAGGCAGATTCTCCATGGTCGTTGCTGGTAAAAAATCAGCATCATCAAAAATAAATTTATTTGGAGGCCACAGGCCCGTTTTTTCGAAGCCACTTACAGCGTTCTGGGTTGTTGCCGCTTGCAAATAGGCAGTTCTAAACAAACCAGCCACATCTTTTTGATTGATTATCCGACCCACGTGAGTTTTTTGGAATGTCGCCACACTTCACTCAAAATATGTTTTTAATGGCCCATAAACACAGAAATCTAGGGGCTGCTTTCGGTGCGTAGTGTGTGGTGCCAGTGATAAAAATATGACATTATTCTTGGAGGCGAGTTCTAGAGCTGGCAAGAACTTATGTGACTCGTGATTGTCCATGACAAGCAGTACTTTTTTCTCTGCTGTCGGACGCACTGTATCTATAAAAAAACGAAGCCACTCCAAGAACACAGCGCTATTGGTCCACCCATTATCACTGACAGTGGCTTGGGTGCCCGGAGGCGCTCCATCCAGAAAGTTCGGTGCCATTCTTTTCCTTGCAAAAATCATTAAAGGTGGTATAAAGGAACCCGCAGCATTACAACAGCAAATAACTCTCGTTGTTCTTCCTCGCTCGGTACTGGCAAAATGTGACCCACTTGCTTTTTGCCCAGTTTTGTTAAAACTCTTGGAGGTTTGTTTGAAGATGTTGTCTCTAATTGTTGACCATCTAAACAAAATAATTGAGTATTATCAATCGAATCATAATATTTTAATAAGGGCAAAGCGGTCACCTGGCCACTTTGCCCGAGCCGCTTTGCCTTTATAGCCCATTTTGTTTTAAAAATTAACTACTTCCACATTATTTATCAAGTTTTGGAGCTAATAGTAAAGAAACAAAGCCAAATAGACAAGTAACAATACACGTGTAATGCAAGCATTTAAACTTAAACAGGTTTGACCAAAACAGGTCAAACTTACCTTGTATTATTTTAACAAATGACGCGAAAACGTATTTTTCGTCACTAAGCGCCACCTGCTCGATCCCACCGCTACCGAATGACTGATCGGCACGGGGCGGGAGGTATACTACGCGTGCAAAATGGCAACGTCGCGCTTTCACTTCAAATATCCGAAAAATGAATCGTGGCCGCTTTGCCTTCTATGGCCGCTTTGAGCTGACTTCCCCTAATAGTCGTATGAAACACCAACACGTGGTTGTTGTACGGTAAAAATTTCAACATCGGCATCGTGGTTCATTAGCTATCGGATGCAGGCGCGCGACTCGATTATGCTAATTTGATTGTCTCCTCGCGCGATCCGTCTAGCCTGGCCCGTGCCGGAGACTAATTTAATCCGTACTCATCGTTCTTTTCTAAAATCAATAAAACAAGGATTATCCTACAAAACTACGTAACAGTTTGCTCGGAACTAAATGGGCCAGTGATTAGAGCTAATCTATTAAGTAGGATTTCCCAACTTGTACTAATCTTAGAACTTTCTTGTTTCAAGAGCAAATTTAAGACTTTGTTTAGCTTACAAAAGACTTGCGGGAAATAGTTGAATAAAGGGCAACTGTCTTTGAATGTTTATGCTCCTTTATCTTCTACTATTTCTGCTAACCCTGCATTAAATATGCTGTTTGTGTTATGAAGCTGAATTGCTTTTAAGTCCTGGCTCGTTCCTGCACGGTTGGCGTATATGCGGTGTCTCTGTGGCGTAACCGCAGGCTATGGAGCACCTTTAAACCTTTCCATTGGTGGTCTGGCACTGAACGGGACTCGTTTACCCTTTGAACATAAGAGAATTTGCCCTTTTGTTAGTTTTAAGCGCCTCGTTTCGCTTAATATTACAACAATTCGATCCTAATCATGTTATTCAAGGCCACTTGCTTTGTCATAGAATTGAAATGTTCGGGTAGAACGTGGTTAATCCAAGTATTCTGAGTTGATCAAAGCCGAGCTATAATTGACTTGTTTACTGTCGCCTTGTTTCGAGGTACTAATTAAAGGCGACGTTCTGCGCATTCGTATGTATAATTAATAATATAAACTGCTTCTGTCTGTACACTCTGAGGCTTACATTCTAAGTTACGAATGCGAGATGATTGTTTTCATCAGTCAGTAAACCTAGTTTTCTTGTTAGACGCTTCGAAGTTGTTAGTGATATAGAGATACTTCAATACAATTTTATATCAAATGAACCACCAAAAACGATCCATTTCATTCGGTTTATTTCGTTCGTAAAATGTCTCTTTTAATGCGGCATCTGCACGTAATGTTTGTTGTTTTAGTACTGTGGTTTGACTCATAGATTAAGTGACGACCAGGACTTTTGATACTTCACTTTGCTTTAAAAGCTAGGAACACTTAGGAGCTGTCTCGCAAACTCTATTCGATCGTACTTTAAAAGCTTCACGTGATGTTCCGCCCCGGCCCGAGTTACTAACACCACCCTGGGGCGGCATCGGCACAGAACTCCCACTAAAAGTACGGCATTTCTGATACCAAATTCAACTTGAATAAAACTTTCGTTCGCTTTTGTCCTAAAGTAATAGTTTTTACAATATTCCAAAAAACTAATACATTTATGAAACCGTAAATTAACGGTACTAAGAACCAGGTATAACAAGTCAGTAAAGAATCCGCCTACGTAAATGTTCTAATCACTGACATTTTTATTACTGGTAAACGCAAAGGAATTTTAGTAAAAATATCTTAAGAACTTGATTATACTTTGGTGCTATAATTTAAATTTCCGTTAAAGACACTATTTTCTCGTTTGAGAATTTGAGATTTATGAGAGATGATACGATCGTTTTATTGATAGAAAATAATATTTCTTACCAAGCCAACCATTTTTAACTCCCACACCTCACCAGTATGTAATATGTTAAGATAACAAGACGTAGGTGTACTGAATTTATAACTATTTTCTCTCATAGAATAAAAGTGAAGCTATGTTTGGCCGTTGGCGGCGATTAAGAAATATTTTGGAACAACTTTCCTAGGTTAGGCATCTTATCCACATCAAATTTTGTCATTTGGCCGTCTCGAAATCTTAAATAATAAACCATAAATTGATAAACATTTTTAAGCACTCTTCATGTTTTCAAAATAATTATACGAAACTTAAACATTAAAGTAATATTGATTGTTCTAGATGAGGAGGAGGGGGGTGTTACGCGCGGCTGCGAGGTGAGGCAGCGGCTGCGGCATGGACCATGCGGTGAAGGCGATGTCGGCGCGCGGGCCGCTGTCCCGGCTGATGGCGCGGCGGCGGTTTGAGTCGGCTGAGTTGGAGGAGCTGTATGCGCGCTATGCGTGCAAGCTGCAGCGCACCTCCGTCGGCTCGGCGTTGGCTCTGTGGGCGCTGCTTGCCGCCGCGCTAGCCGCTGTCGATGCCACTCGCGGGTGGCGGAGAGCACCACAGGTAACCTACTAATGAAACACGATAAAATTTATATACATGCCACATAAGCACAGATTTGAGTACTGCGTTCGAAACAGCGGATCATAAAAATATATCCTTTGGTCACTTAAAGGTAGGACTAGACTTTTGCGAAGCTCACCTCCTAATGCTAAATAAGATACCTATTAAAACATTTTTAATCGTATAGATTTAGTCAAATACTCGTAAAATCCTGTATCAAAAAGATTTGGTGTGCCCCAAGGTAGCGTATATTGTCCTGTTCTTTTCCATTGACAGTCTAACCGAACACTTTGTGTACCGTTTCCAAAATAAAACCTTGAACTATAGAATGACCCTTTCAAGGTAGTGTTACATGTATGAGTTTGAGGTAAATATACAATGAAAGTCACGCAATGCAATTCAAAGACGTTAAATGAAGAATATAGGTCACTGTGTCGCGAGTTATGCCAAATTACTTGGGCTTCAAGTGCATTATAAAATCTAGCTTATTGCATCATATTGAGAGTTTTCCAGCTATGACGCCTTATTTGCCTAAATGAGAGAGGCAATTCTAATGGAAAAGGATTACTCTAAAATCAGCCGTTCTGGCAGGTACTTACAAATCAATGTTTTATGGCAGCCGATAAGAAAACAATGAATTGGCTAGTTCTTTTACATTAGTAGAATTAATTACTGATAAAAACAAACAACAAATGGTGTCCTTTGCATACATTATTAACACCTACTTTTTTGTACAGGTCGGTGTTTTGACCGCACACGCATTACTATGCAGCGGGTTAGCGTGGTGGTGCGGTCGCGCCGGTGTGGCACCGGAGAGGCGATTACCGCGAGCTTGTTGGTTGGCACTGGCTGGTGGTGGCGTTGCTCTGGCTGCCACGCTGCCCGCGTGGAGCACCGGTGCGGCGGCTGAAGGCGCTGCTCATGTTGTGTGGGCTGTCTTCGCTGCATATGCGCTGCTACCGGTCGGAGCACCCGTCGCCGCGGCTTTCGGCATCCTTCTGCCCACAGCCCACACCATTGCATCAGCACTCGTCGCTAACCGTTTTCCTTATCACGTTTGGCAGCAGGTCAGTTACCTATAATCTTACTTTTGGCTAATTTAAAGAGTATAAATTCTTCGACGAAGTGGTAAGTTCGTTACAGAGTGCTGCGGTATGAAAGTTTATCGCCGTCGCTTTCACATCTATAAACAATTGTCTGCAATAAAATGTTCAAGCGTAGCCAAGCACGGACAGTACCTCACCTACATATCGATTGAAGTTCATCGTGCGACACGACGACCGACGTGCCAATAAAACCAGACATTTGTGGGAACTTAGGGTTGCTCGGTTCGCAATATGTTTGTTTCACAGTCTTGACCTTGACACACGTCCAATGCGAGTTCTCGTAGCTTCCAGCTTGTACTGGTAACGAGTAGAAAATGTCTACCAAAATGTTCTCAGGGAGTACGATTTGATTCTTCAATATTAATTTCGTATTGAATATCACGATGATTCTGAATTGTAGTGACTATAGCCAAATTGAAGCTGCTTACGTTCACATGCAAATTAAAAAAGTTAATTAAGGAAAGTGCTGTTTGGTTGATTGCAGCCATAATAGCTATAATAAATTTGGTAGCTACGTCGCATTATCGATGCCGTAGAACTACCCTTTCACAATGCCTGTGACATTAAATACGTTTTGAAGGACAAGTTTTGTGGGATTGTTAAAGATTCTAGCATGTTCTTTAGTACTTTATATTTTTATGTAATACGTACCAAAAGATATAGGCTGTCGAAGGAGAGTGAATGGATTTAGTAAATGATTGATTACGTATATATTCGTATTTTTGATATAAAGTACCAAATAATGATCGTTTCATGACACCAAAGCTTTCACAGAACAAAACTACCAAATGGCTAACTGAAGAAGGATATGGTTCCAAAAATAGAACATAAACTTGAATTTAGTTACCATGTAAAGTCGTTGCCTTATAAATAAGATTTAAATAGCTGCACGATTTCTTCAAGTAGTTTGAAACCGCGCGGAGGTCGTAGCCTTGCCCTCGTGGCGCCCAACGTGGGGCCCGCTTATTACGCCTCACTCCAACGTAATAAGGGTTGCTGCGCTCGCGTGCGATGCTTACGTCATCCTTGCCGGTCCAAACAAACTTGGTTAATCTTTCAAAATCCCTCAATCTACCCTCAAATGTAAGAAACTACATCTATTTGATTTGACATGTCTTGGTCGCTATGTAAATCAGTTCGATTAGATAATAGAGAGCCACATTGTATAGTGACTAATAGCACAATATAAATATGGACGGTATAGAAACTAAGCCTATTTGGTAATTTAATTACTTACGCTCCATTGGAGTGTTAGGGTTATCACTCTTAGTGTTTGTAAAATTGAAAAGTGCTTTTTTTGGAAAGAAGTTCTTTGATAAATGATTTTATTTCAGCAAGTAGGTTTCTACAAACAATTTTACACGTCAATCATATTTTTTAAACTAAATTTTGCCGGCATTTCCTATCTATCTATTCTGAGAAGAAAGGCCGAAACAAACTAACCGAAAAGTGGTCACAGTCTCTTTTAAAATCCAGATATAATCTTAGTCAAATCATGTGAAGAGCATGTGTATTGTATAGTGGTGTCTGAAATGATCTTGCACACTTTAAAGCGGCTTGCGGTAGGAGCTGACTGGTAAAAATCGTCACGAGAAAAAGCATTTATACATGTTATACCCCCGCCATGCGACTTTCGTTTTTGGTTAAAATGTAAATGCCGTTTCTATCTTTTGTTAGAAGTTACGGTACTGTTCAAATGTATACTGAGCTAATAGGTTCCATAGGATTACGAAGTTTATTACCAAGATAAATCCGACGTGAAATTTTAAGTCAGAACGAATCCAACATCAGAGAGGGACGGCGTTAAGAAATGTTGGCATTTAAAAACGCAATAAAACGGAGCGTTTTTTTGTTCATCTATTTGTGAAGTTTTTATGTGTACATAATAATCAGAATTTATTCACATAGTTCCATGTAGCCGTCATGTTAAAAACACATCAGGAGAGCTTGTCGTAGTCGACGATTACACGGACGCAATAAAATTGTGGCGGAATTTGTTGTACACACGGCTACATATAAATCTGTACATTTTCAGTTTAAGGCGAGGTTGCAGTACTTTTTAACTTTTTTAAACCTCTGTAAATCTAGCAAAATGGCTAGTTTCCGTAAAAAAAAATTTTCGGAAAATTGAACATACTGTTAAGCGCTGTGTGAAGATAGAAACGTGAATTAAAACAATTGGCTCGATAAAAAATAATCATAAAGTTGACACTAAATCACCATTTAAAACGTGTACCTTGAAGAGATTCCATCATTAAACCATGTAAAACTCATACCAAAAGATAGGTTTTATTGTTTTTTAGGGCATGCTGAGAAAATATTTTATAATTTCCTTATCATTTTGTCTCCACGAAACAATTATACACAAAATCTAGCAGCTCAAGCGCTCGCAACGACCGGCCAGTGTTCGCCGAAACGTCTTCAACTACAAGAGCTGTCGTCGTATTGTATGGGCTTATCATAGAATGAGACGCCAGCTTATACTGAAACTGTGTAACTTGATTTGTCGTCGTGCGTACTATCGCCTTGATTTGAAAATCGACAAATATAAAAACTTAAAAAAAAAAAATAACAAACGACTTCCTTAAAAAAAACACTGCAAAGTGAAAAATAACTTTAATTTGGAAAGTCGGTGTCTTAGGATCTGTATTTAAGGTTTTTTTGCCACCGACTACCGAAATTAAAGTTATTTTTCACTGTGTAGTGTTTTTTTTTAAAGAAGACGGTTGTTTGTTTATTAAGTTTTATGTTTAACTTTTTAGTTATGGTATGTACCCCGCACTAATCTAATCGCGTTATTCGTTTATTTGTCGCGCACATACTTAATGCAAATTTAACATTTATATGGTTTTCACATGCATCCCAGTGTCAGAATGAACCAAGTTAAAATTGGACCACAAGGGAAGCACCAGCTTGCAAATAAAAAAAAAACATCAAAATCGGTTCACCCAGTAAAAAGTTCTGAGGTAAAAAACATTAAGAAAAAAGATACAGTCGAATTGAGAACCTCCTCCCTTTTTTGAAGTTGGTTAAAAAACACAGTTCGTTTTTCGAATCAATGAGAAGCACTCTGTTGGATTATCGATGTTCGGTTTAACACCGAGGGTTGAAAATCGAGTACACGAGAAAATTCTCACCGCGATTTTATTACATCTGGTCTGATCGTCGACTTACTGAGCTGAATATAAAGCTTGTCGTGCGCATTACTGCAAGCACCAAGAAAATGGCTTGGCAATGATACTTTCTTAACGTAAGTTTATTGTTTTATGCTGGTTTTCGCCAACACTAAGCGACATCTTAATGCGTTACCACTATGCGGTTACTTAGCGCAGAAAAGTAAATACATTTTGTTATTATTTATTTCATAAAAGTGGTACAGTATGGTACAAAGAATGATGACAACTTAAGGTGAATGCCTAGATAGCCCTCGCCATACATTTTTCAGGTGTGGAAATCTCGGTAAATAAACAGTTTCTGCAGAATAAAAGCAACTGTAATGAGACTTTATAATGTATTATGTTCGCGTATAGCCCAAATTTTATAAAAAAAACAGTATTTCTAGGAGAATTAGACCGAATAAAAAACGAAAAATCTTTACATGTGTGAGTGACCTGAATCGCGCCATCTGACAGAAATTTATAGAACCACTGAGAAAGTTGGTTGCTGTTGTGTTACGAGTTTACGATTAGTAAACATTCATAATAGATGGCGCTGTTCGATATTCGAACATTTTAAAAGAATTTATCTTTTAAATTCGATAATGCGACGTTGCCATTCTAGAGGCAGCGCGCGCACACCGCGTTGTTGCCATACCGTCAATGCGTGATTACTTGAGTCTTGAAAACTTGCGAATCGTTTCCAGAATATTGTGTTTCTAGCAAGTTAGCGCCGGGCGCGCGGGTTTGCCCGCGGAGTTAACATTTTATGATTGATAAAATGTTTTTTATTATGGAATGAGAAAGAATGCTTTACATAAAGTGAAAAAAATATCTCTGCGATCTGCCCTTGGTTCACACAGATACAATACTAATGTAATTATTGTATTATCTAGTTTAAATATGTAGTAAGTAGTTACTAGTACACGACTTTCCAGATTTAAAAATCTTTTTAATGTATGTAAGTAGGTACTGATAACATTCTGATACGCTTAGGTACTAATCCATTGGTTTGGGTTGAATAAAATCAGAGAATAGAATTTGATGTATAAGTAAGTTATAACTAAATCAGGCGATCAGCGAAGCTACCTACACAATGGTGAAACGTAGGTACTACGTACATCTATTGATTGAATCATATTTATTCTTCTATTCTTTTATAATTCATGTGAAACCAGCAAGATTAGTGAATACACAGACAAACCACTTTGATTTTTCATAATTGCTTATTTTACTAGTATTATTAGCACACACAAAATGCGTCAAGCAGGGTTGCCAACTTTATTTTTTAGAAGATCGTACCATACATTTTAAAAGATCGTACTTTGCTAAGAATTCAAAAATAAAAATAGTACGCATTGAAATTTCAATAAAATAAATGGTAAACAAATGTGGTGGGTGTTACTATAACTTCAACGCAAAATTTAACATTTTGGTATAATATTTAAGAATCTGGACACCAATTTAGCAACTAAACTTTACGACGAGGTTTTTTTATTAAAGAAAAGGGGCTCGGAAGAGACTTTGTCATGAAATCCACACGAAACAATAAACACCAGTATCATTAGAACTTAAAACGAGATATTTACCATGTTTATTATTACTTAAAAAAAACTGTGCTACCTACTACTGAGAACCATTCAAATGAGTGCCATCCGTGAAACAGTTTTCATCAGGGCTTGTTAACGTTACCAAATTCACACTATAAGTATCGTTAAGTAACGTTATTTTCATAAAGTTAATATTTTAACGGTAAAACGGGTAACGATACTTTGGTATCGAATCTATAAAATAACGTTACCAATTAACGTTACTAGTATCGATACTTTTACATACATACATACATAGAATCACGCCTTTTTCCCATGGGGGTAGGCAGAAACCACGGAACGCCACCTGCTACGATCTCTACACACTTCTTTTGCCTCGTTTAGGTTCATAAAATTGGTCATACACACACGCCGGTTGCGAGTACTACGCACCTGACCTTTCTGAAGAATATCACTAATAAGGTCCCTATATGTCCTCCTAGGGCGTCCCCTCCCGGTGTTTCCACTCACATCTGCCTTGTAAATACCTTTTGTGAGCCGACCTTCATTCATCCTCTCAACATGACCAAACCATCTAAGCATACTTTTTTCAATTTTTGTCACTACATCTTCTTTTACACCACACCGTTCTCTTATCACATCGTTACCTAATGCGTTGTTGTCAACCTGCGCAACCTAAGCGGCACGCCATGGGCGGCGGCGCTCTACGGCAACATCGCCAATCAAACGGTGCAAATGCAACTTCAATAATGTAGACGAAAGAAAGAGATGAAAGAAAATAAATAAAAAATTAACGGTACTCAGTTACCGGTAAAACGTATGCCAAGTATCGTTATCAAGCATTACGTGACCTCTACTAATAACGTTATCTTCGTCCGATGAAAGTAACGATACCAAATTTTTAACGTTATTCAAAGCCCTGGTTTTTATTCAAAAGTGAAGCGTTTTTGTGTTTTATTGACGGTAAGTGTTATTTTTATGTGCAATGAATGATTTTCAAGGTGATATAGAGTATTATTATAATGGTAATTAATTACCCTTAAAACTTTACAAAAGTGTAAGATTTAGAAGATGAAATACAAAATCAAACGTTAGCAACACTCGTTGATTGTCGTCACATGACATACTACAAATTTCAGATATTCTCTCTGAAAACAACAGCTTGATGGTGGTGTTATTTCTGTTTCTTGAAACATTTCATAAATAAGATACATTTGCTGTTGTTTGTAATTATTCTTTTTGATTTCAGATTGAATTGCAACTGAACTGCCTAAGATGAACCCGACTAATAAACTTGCATAAATGTATACGACATGTGTATTCAGGACCGCGAAAATCACGGAAAAAAGTGCAAGCTGTATTGAAAAGACATCATGGAAGTTCTTTTAGTGATCTATAGTGAGTAAATTAGATTCCCATAAGATTTCGAATCAGATTTACGTGAGTGGAGGTTATTTGATACTCGTTGGTTCGTGTTGTAGTCTTCGTTTACAGCCATTTTTCCTTGCAGCCGAAAGCAAGCGAAGGAACAACAAGCATGCAAGCATGGCGTAACAAGAAACAGAAGGTAGTGGAAGAAACCGCGGTTTGCCCTGTTGTATTTAGGTACCTACAGACCTATCAATATTTTTCTGTCTCTCAACACTGTTTTTTTAACATATCTTTTATTTCAGTCCACATTCAACTCAAGATCGTCATCAGCTGTCCAACCTTTCGACAGCTTAAGATACGCCCTAAACCTATTCGCGTGGTATACCAGAAATTCGATACGAAGCCATAGCCTGCAACTCTAGCTTCAATACAGTTGAATCTGTTACAGAGCAAGTAGAGACTGTTGATTTTGATTGGCCACAACCCGATTCAGAGACTGAAGCTTATCAACTAACTGTGGAAAGAACATCAAGTGACAACTTATCAGGTTTGGTAGGGTACCGTATTGTTGACTTGAAGAAGGTCATATGGTCACAACTTTGATTCTTCATCTGGAATGGTAAGTCCCAACTTGATACCATATTTTTGTGTTCATTACATTAGTACGCTTTTGCTTGTTTGTTGTGATGAAGTTTATGTTTGACAATACCAAAGTACAACATATTTTACACAATGTTCAGTGTAACAAATATCATTATTTCTTGGTATGTATGTATAAAAATAATGTATTTCTTGGATTGTTTCTTTTTAACAGCTATTATTATTTTGATTCTAGGTCCAGGGTCAATTGCGAATTACCAAAATGAATAAATGTTACTTCATTTGCTTTATATCTGTCACCCAACCATTGACTGTCATAGAAGTTAACCGGGATGAGGAAGTTATCAACGCTATGATGCCGAAGTTGGTAACATTTTTTAAAACGTGTACTGCCAGAAATTATATTGAGAAGAGTTGAGAAAAATGCTAAATGTCTAGACATCAAGGAATTAAAAGGTATAAAAATATAAGTCTTACTCATTTCCTAACTTATTCCGCAGGTCTCTGAGGTGTGGGTTCAGTAAGAATAGTCTAACAAAACTGTGTAAATTCATTTGTTGCAGCGAAAACTGCGTCTTCCAGCATTTGATTCAGATCGCACGGAAATTATATAAATGGAAGTAAAAAGTGACAAGCAGAAGACTGATACGGCGCGGCGGCGGCGGCGACTGCAAAAAGTAGCGCGTAGAAAAGAAGATATTTTATTATAATATTTATAAGTATCTTTGTATGGTGGTACGAGTCGATGGTTCGAATCCAAGCCGGCACTTTGCTGAGTGTAAATTATTTCATCACCACAGTTCAGAGGAGGCCTGAGTCTCAGCAGTGGGAACATTATAGAATAATTAATAAGCTATTTTTGCACGTAGCGATGTATAGTTTGTGTTATTTTGTTAGTTCATAAGATTTTTCTGTGTAGATAAGTTTCACTCATGTATTTAGGTACCAGCCTAACAATTCAATTGTAAAAGAATATTTATTGCAGTTCAAAATTGTATCATAAGTAGGTATTCTTGAAACATTAATAAATGTTATGGTTAGCTAGCAACCCCTTTGTGTTGTTATGTAAGATACATGTGCCGTTATATATAGTTACGTATGATGTTATTTATATTGTAATCTACATACATAATTCTTTCTAATACTAAATTCAAAATCATAATTGTAAATATCAAAATATTTAAAAAAGTATGTTATCTTTGTATGGTGGTATGACTCGATGGTTTGAATCCAAACGGAAACTATCTAAGTAAATGTAGTGAGAGTAAATAAAACATTATTTTTATGAAAATATTAACCCCTTTTTACTAAATAAATATTATTAATTTATAGTAGGGTACAATAAAAAGCTTTACAATGTAATAAATAGTCTTTTATTTATTTAGTACACGTCACTATTTACACTTCCATTCCTTCTTCTGCCTTACATTTCTTCCCGTGGGTGTCGTAAAAGGCGACTAAGGGATTTACTAGAGAATGGGCAGCAGCGTTCTCTATGCATTTTACCATCACACTGCGATCGCCAACCCGCTTGCCAAGCGTGGTGATTATGGCAAAGCCCCCCAAATAGGGGGAGGCCTATATCCAGCAGTGGACGTCTTGCGGCTGAGATGATGACTATTTACACATTACAATTTAGGTTCAGTCACATTACTACAACTTATAGGGACAGTGTACCTATATTAATTTCATTTTAAACTGTTTGAATAAAACGACATCTAGTGGTGTCGAAAGTTACTACTATTTACTTTGCATGTGTGTGTAAAGAGTAAAGTCAAGCGGCTAAATCTTTAGAATGTACAAATCTTTGTATGAGACCAGTTAACAAGCACAGTGACTATCTAAAAAAATCAAGTTAATGCCCTAGGTTTCGCATATAATAAAGTTATCTATTAAAGATTTCTAAGTTAGGCGTAAAAATTGAAAATGTTCCAAATTGTGGATCTAGCGCCATCTAGCGACAAAATGGCATCTGAGATAATCATCCATCCACCTTAAGGTGGAAACACACTTAAGTGTCGTGGCGTGTCGTGACGCGCCAGAAGCATTCAGTTTCATATATTCGACAGAACGTGTTGCGACACGACACGACATGCAAATATGTCCTTAACCATATTAATTGTATGAAACCGATATGCTTCTGGCGTGACACGACATGCAAATAATATATGTCCCTAACCATATTAAATGTATGAAACCAATATGCTTCTGGCGCGTCACGACACGCCACGACACGTAAGTATGTTTCTGCCTTTACAAATAGTTTAGATTTATTCGTGTCACATTTAACATTCGTTGACGTGTAAAAGTGTCTTATAAGATCTACTACACAGAAATAAACATTCAATTTCATTTCTGTGATATTTAGGAAACAATTCAATTTTCTGAACTGATGTCCTAGCTAGGTTACTTAGTAGCCGGTATTAAGGACAATCAACCCTCACTTTCTGGAACTTTTCTTCAATATAAGACAAATAGCCTAGAAATGCTTAGCTCATTCATCACTAAGCGATGATTAAGATTGCTGGCAAGACATACGGATTCGCTGGGTAATACTTAGGCAACTCTTACGTGTTGACGGATACCGAACTTGCCAGAAAAAAAAACCTCAGACAAGTGTCAAAAAGGTAGATTTAGAAACTTCGACTTGCATGCCTGCTGAAGTGCTGAGAAACCAATGGTGAAACAAGTGAGATTGGTTAGGGATTAGAGACCTGCACGCTAATTCCGAAACGCACTGTCAATCAGAAACTGAATCATTTTTACGATTATTTCTAATCCATTGCGCCATATGTTTGAAAAAATTGTCTGCTCAGTAATGTAAATAACGCAATTAATGTTGTTCAATTGTTAAAATGAGAGCTTTTCCTACTGATAGTGAGTACGCGTTTACCCCTCTGCTTACGTGAGACATTTTCTAACTAGAAAATTAAAACACACCAAGCACAGAAAAAATCGTGGGGTGCTTTTTGAGGTTTTTTTTTTCATTGATATCAAGCACCTCACCCTTTTTTCCATTATCTTCTACTTTTTAGTTTGGTTATCTATGAATGTGTGTTTTAGTGTTTCAAACTATTATTTATTTTCAATTTTTTATTTCGGCTAGCTACAAAAGCGAATTTTTCTCTTTTTTTTTGCTATTGTTGTGATCCTAGCCAGGATACTGGCACAAATTTATGAAATTATTGAATTGTCATCGGTTCTTGATAAGTGTGCAAAGTTTCAAATTAATCCGACGTTTTAAAGGGGTCGAAAATCACATTCAAAGATGAGATACGTACCAAGCTAATAAAAGTGTATTAAAAACAGGGATATTAGTGTATTAGTAAAATAAAAGTTCTGTTATCTTGCAGTTCAACCACCCTGCCTAATTCAGTCTAAATATTACCATTATCTGTATTCCCCATGTTACCCCATTTTTACACAAATCACGTAGGACGCCAGACGCCTAGGCTTAGACCAAATATTTTTACGCCATGCCATGCCAATATTTATTTTACCGAGTTTATTGAACCTGACTAGAGGTGACTGGAGAAAACCTATCGACTGAGTCAATTTAGTGTTCAAGGATAACATGATATGGCAGATTACCAAAAGGCAAACTTTTTCCTTAAATTTTTTATCATGAGTATAGTTGTTGGAAATAAACTAAAACCCGTAGTTTAAAACCCGTTTTATATTTGAAGAAAAATGTTTTTTTTTAAAACCATTATCACGTGGTCCGGTCCACGTGGTTGTGGTTTTAAACCATTGATAATATAATATATTATTAAAAATTAAGTTATAATGTTATTTGAAATAATTCTTGGCTGGAGGCTTTATTAATGTAGTCACAGGCAAGTCATAGACAGGCTGACTAGCGAGAGCCAGCAAAAAAAATATTGTAATAATTCACCATTTTTATTAATAATATATGTGAAACTATTAACATAATTATACTACATTTTAGGATTAGACAGACTTACAATCTTGATATGCGTATTTATTAAAATATAATAACATATTTAAAAAATATGCTGTAGCGTTAGATCAATAATAAAATTGTCTGATTAGGTTTTTACTCAGCTCCTGTATATTTGAGAATGAACATTTTTGTTTTTGTTTATTTGCCCATGAAATATCCTAAATCAGGGAGTAGGTGTGGTCTAGATCTCTTCATGTGAAACATCATGCATTTAATTAGTAAATAAATAAATAATTAAACCATCTGGTGTTAAATCAAATTTTAAAAACCCGTTTGGCATTTAAAAACCATGACGTAAATAACTTTCTATAATTATGTTCTTTTTCTTTCATTATTCCCACTAAAACTAAAAAACATCGCATCATTAAGAAGACATTGAAAACTTTGAAGGGCCATATTACAATGATTGACTCTGTAGATTAATAAACTCACTTATAAATATTGTCGAAGGCTACGTCCATCAGACTGAAGGCATAAAAGCTTTTTGTTTGAAATTAATCAAACGACGGTTTGTAAGCCGAGCGCCATTTAAATCAGAATAGATTCCCGATAAACATTATGACACGTTGAACAATAGTTTGACTGACGGGAAAAGTGCGATACATTTGTGAAAGAGTAATGCTTTAATTTGAATTTATCGTTTCTACTGTAAAATACGAAATGGGGCCATTAAGTACATACTCTTTCTGTGGATGTGTTAAAGAGTTTTTAAGTGAAGTACATTAGGTATGTTCAGAGGATGAATGAAGGGCGGGTAACAAAAGATATTATTTACAAGGCAGGTATGACTGGACATTCCTAAAGGGGACGCCCTAGGAGAACATATAGTGACCTGATTGGTGATGTTCTTCAGATAGGTCAGGTGCGTAGTAATAGTAACCGGCGTGCGTGTATGACCAGATGTATGAACTTAAATGAGGCAAAAAGGAGTATGTAAGGATCATAGCAGGTGGCGTTCTCTTGTTTCTGCCTACCCCCACGTGAAAAAGGCGTGCGTTTATGTATGTATGTGCATTATGTGTCTTTCTATATTCGGCTCAGCAATTCACAACCATTCGAGTCGATAATGACATATTTTCGGTTACCTGATTTCCCGACCGCAAATAGCTGTCGGAAGAATAGTGGCCGTCAATTTGGTTTAAATTGTCGAAACTTTTGGGTTTCTGATTTGTGAACAGGGTTCTGAGGATTCCTTCGATAACGTTGATTGATGTTCGATTCGACACGAAAGCTATATCGAATAGTTGTGAATAGTTATGCAGTTATCTTAAGTTACTAAGCCCGGTGATAATTGAAACACTGTCTCTAACCTCCAACGCAAAAAGAGGGGTGTAAGTTTGGTTTGACTACTATGTGTGTTTGTCTGTGGCACCAAAGCTCCGATGGTTTGTTTTATTTAAGAGTAGGGTTCTTAGAATTTTTTTATCATATCGCCGTCCAAGCCGTTTCGACACGACGATCCATTGATCAAAATTTTTCTTACAATTTCTTATTAAATTTAAAGGGACATTACGTACATTTTATTACTTTTTAGAGGGTTTTGTGCGGTGGTTTTTATTTTTTTTAATCTAAGATCTTCTCATGTTTAAAATTTGACCTTTATAGAAGTTCAACATGGCCAGTTGATCTCCTATAGCCAAATTCATGAACACGTAACATAATAGCAAGGCAGTAACATATTATTTGACAGATAGTATGGTTATTTACTGCGTCGTAACTACGCCTGCAGCATCTGGTTTGTATAAATCAATCGGCCAACTTGTAGATACAATTAGGTGCGATTTGCTATGGTTCAATGCTTATTATTGCCTTCATCCTGTTTAATAAATGTTCCTAAAACCGATTACTGTAAGTTATAGAAGTTTAAGTGCGAAGGGGTGTGGCGGGGTGGGAATCTGTTCTATCATTTGTGTTAACGAATGGTGAAACCACAGTCGGAGACTTTCACAACAAAAGATTCAAGACATTTTGTCTTCCCAAAGGTTGTCTGGTGGAGCTCCTTTTAGCGATAAGACCTCTCTTTGTGCAACTTCGTAAACATGTCCTATATTCTTGTATTTAATGTGTACAATAGGTAAAGCTTATTGTATTGTGCTGCCCATGTGTCAGGGGCACGTTTATTTTATCATTATCACACGTTTCTAAGCCTTATACCTATGTATTTTGAGATATCAAAAGTTTCATCATTGTCCTATTCTATTTAACAGACTCCAAAAAGAGGATGTTCTCAATTCCTCCGTTTTTCAGGGTTTTTACCGAAGACTAACTAACGGGATCCTATAACTAAGCCTCCGCTGTCCGTCTGTCTGTCAGCGGGCTGTATCTCATGATCCGTAATAGGTAGGGATAGGTAGACAATAGAAATTTTCTCATATTTCTGTCGTATTTCTGTTGCCGCTAAAACAACAAAAAATAAAATTAAAGGGGTTCTCCATACAATAACGTGTTTAATTCGGCTTTTTTTCCTTGTGGCACGGAACCCTTCGTGGTATCGTGTGGGTTTTGGTGGATCGTGGATCTTTATTCAAAAAAAAAAAAGATACAGTATGCCTCAGGGGGGTCCCAAATAAATTTTATTAACTTTGCTTGGGTAGTCCTTGTGTTAGCTTCGATAATACCTATTGTGTATCTTGATGATGTAATAATACTTTCTGTCACTGCTGTTTACATAGCAATTAGTGGTATACGAACTGGTGTGGAATAGTTTCAGACGCCAACATATCGAGTTACTACAATCTATCAAATTCCTGTAATAGAATTTTAACTTTATCGCTAAAGCATTTGGTTTAACGTTGACTGGGAGAGTTTGACAATTTCGGGTACCTTGATGTGCTGGCGTCTCTGCCATAGGTTTTCCAAAAAAAACCCACCGATTTACAAAAAAGAATACTGCAAAATGAAAAATAATTTTCATCTCGGAAATCGGTGGCCAAAAACTTTGATTGATTGATTGATTAAAAATATATAAATGTAAATGTAAAAAACTGAAACACAGATCCAAAGTCACCGAATTCCGAAATTCGTTTTATTTTTTATTTTTAAATTCTTAGTTATTCGTAATGGTTTTATGTTCAGTCTAGTCTTCGCAAAAAGCTTATCAAAATAGATTACCTTTTTGCTAAAAACTTAAATACAGATCCAAAGTCACCAAATTCAGAAATTAAAGTATTTTTAAAATATTTAAATTCTTATTTATTCGTAATGGTTTTTTGTTTAGTCCAGTCTTCGCAAAAACCTAATCTATTTTACCTAAACGTCTGGCCATTCATCCCGATATCGTAAACAGACACTTCAATTTGATTTGCACTTTACAATTTAAATTACCAATCATTATTATTCATCGTATTTTACATGTGGCCGGTATGATAGTTACCTAATACATTGAAATATGCTCTACGTTTATAAACGAATAGGCTGGTAATAAAACATGATTGATATCGTGAAACAAATGTTCAGCAGGCATGACCTTAGCGGGCTTGCGTTTCATCTAGATTTTAAATAACTCACATTATTTATTTTCGGAACTTGTTGGTAGGAGAGAGCTGCATACAACTCTAGCTGTATTCACGTGGTATAGATTAAGCTGAGTGCTCATTACTCATTGCTGCTAGGGTTTCCGCACTGAATAGATCCGCTATCATCCGGCTAATGGACGCCGGAACAGCGTATTATGAGGATGGTATCTGTAACTGCCTGTATGCTAATCCGAATCGGCGTAGTTTCGATTCAAGGCTAGCCCAAGGCTATATCGTGTCGTGTTTTGTGATCCACATAGCCTTCGATTTTTTAACTTTTTCAGTAGGTAGGTGATACTGTTGCAGTTGTTACGTTATTTTCTTGAAATCATACATACTTTCATAAACTCTAACTAATAAATGCTAAACAAAACAAACAATTATTCATAAACTATGTTGTGCATCTAGCAACATCATATGAATGAATTAACATTTGTGAATATTTTTAGCCATACGGAATATTATTACGAGGAATACCTACATAATTTGTTAATTATTTTATAAATTTTTAACCGACTTCAAAAAATGGAGGAGGTTATCAATTCGACAGTATTTTGTTTTTTTTTATGTCTGTTTCCTCATAACTTTTGACTGGGTGAACCTGGGTTTTTATTTGAAAGCTTGTGCTTCCCGAATGGTCCCATTTTAATTTGAATCCATTCAGACAATGGGATCCATGTGAAAACCATATAAGTCTTAAATTTGCATTAAGTATTTGCGCGACAAATGAACGAATAACGCGATTAGATTAGTGCGGGGTATCTACCATAACTAAAAAGTTAAAAATAAAAACTTTTTACAAAAAAATAACAAAACGATTTCCTTAAAAAAAAAAAACACTACAAAGTCAATAATAACTTTAATTTCAGAAGTCGGTGGCAAAAAAACCTTAAATACAGATCCTAAGACACCGAAATCCGAAATTAAAGTTATTTTTGACCTTGTAGTGGTTTTTTAAGGAAGTCGGTTGTTACTTTTTTTGTAAAAAGTTTTTATTTTTAACTTTTTATTATAAAACAAAGTCGCTTCACACGGTTAGATCTTAAACAACGCCACGGATTTTAATGCGCTTTTCATCAATAGACAAACTGATTCAAGAGGTAGATTTATAGGTGTAATACACGGGCGAAGCCACTGGCAAAAGATAGTTCAAAATAATATTACAATATTCCGTTATAATTGTGTCTCGTGTACATGTTTGCAAGAATCGTGACTCAGATATTCGCAAAGAAAATTCCTTGTGTACCAACGTATTATCTTGTTGTTTGTGTATAAAATACTTGTTCGCTGGGCAGTCGAGGTCGCTCCCGTGTCACCGCTCAGCCTCAAGGGGAAGCCAAAACACATTTGTGGAACATGTCTCCTCTGGAGCGAGTTCGCCGCGAATTTCCATAATAATAATGTACTTATTATACAGCGATGTGCGTGAAATGTATTCAGTGTAGCTCGTTATTCACACCGTGTCAGGTCACAGTGATGTCACTATATTGAACAAGTTCAATATCAATCATCCTCATGATTGGTCTAAACGAAGCAAGCTAATTCTAGAATTTCTATTCGTAAAGCTTCAAATATTTGTTCACGTTTTTACCAGCGCACGTCATTCACGCTGAATTTGTATTCAAATGTTTTCAACGTGCTGAAAAATATATTTCCACAATCCACCGTGTGTCTGTGTAACAGAAATGGATTGCAACGCTCGAATAATACCTGATGCAAATTCGTATAATTCGATTGGACACATTTTTCACTGTGAATTTAACGTCGCGTTGATTGATTTAGGGCTCTTGCAGACAGGTGTCACACGACAGGGCGACGCAACTTTAATAGAACAATTTCGATGAAAACTTCATTGAAATCGATTGACTACAGTCGTGGACTTCCTTTATGATTTTATGGCCCATCCCCTTTTCGATCAGCCTTCGCAGCAATGTCAATCCGCACGTTATAAGAATTACGTTACGCTAAATGACTTTGCCTATTCAAGCGTTTAGATAAGAAATCAATGATTGGCCTGTTTCAACTAGAAATCATGCTTTCAACATTAATCCTTCACCTGTTCTGCTATCATGAAGTACATCAGAAAGTGTTTACTGGCGGCGCAGGCGCCAGTGATACACAGCATGCTAATAAACACGTCTTGTCTCGTCGCTTGATCGCGGCCATTTACAATTTCTCGTAATGCAGTCGGACAGGTGAGCTTTCTTGTCAAACTGACTAGTGTTGTGAAACACTCGAACATGTTCTATACTAGATAGTACACTTGATGGGACAAGCTGTCTCACTGACTCTCGATTTTATTTGACATGACGCTTTGGGTTCTGTGGCTTGCATTTCAACAAAGTGTAATTCTGTTTGTTTCAAATATTATATTCTGATCCAGCACGTCCCTTGCTGCCCTCTACGAGCGATGCCCTAATCTGAGGTCCGTACCCCACAGTCGCTCAAGTTTTAAGTTTTTTAAGCCCTGGCTGGAGGCCTATTTATTGAGGTAGCCACAAGCAAGTTCGGTTAAGCAGCCGACAACCTCAAAGGTTGTCCTGCGAGATGTCATTAAAAAAAAAACATATTTTAATTCAAATCATTGCTGCGACTATGATCATGAACGATGTTTACACAAACAATTCAGTAGAGTACATGACATATATTATTTCTTATTCAGAAACACCTCTGAATAAATAAATAATGATTATTAAGTACTATTTCCCTATCAAAGAATTTTCAGATCTTTGATCAAATAGGCGTATCGTTGGGACGAGATTTTTAGGCAAATAACGTAATTACGACAAAGGATCTGAAAATATTCTCAAGTACTAATAATTCAAGTTCTACTTTTATTCACGCTTTGCAGCTTTTGAGTGTTCCTTGAAAACATTACTTTGAACGGATTTTGACATTCATTGAAATTATTCACGTCTAAATTATAAGAGGATTACCTTATTGTTACTATCTCTTAGAACAGCTAAAATTGTATATTAATATTGTAATCCTGTTGAGCAGTGGTGGCCAAGTGGCACATACGAGTTGTAGTTTTTTTTTGTGGGTGGGAATCATCAGATGACTTCTCCCGCTCTGGGTGGAGCGGATGGGCGTGTCAGACTTTTACTGACTAAAACCCACCCGTGTTCCTCATAGTTGCCCATATGCCAGAGCTACGGTAACTCTTTCGAACAGATCTCGCGACCCTGGCACGCATCGGTCCTAGCAGACCCCTTCAGTCAAAGAGAATAAAACCACTAGAGAGCGTATAGGCCGATTTCTGCTTAGCACACGACTCACCACTGCGGGCCGGGAGACGAGGAAGAACGTGCGGCTGCAATTGGTCAATTCAAGGTCAAGTTGCGTAGGTATGCCCATCGTAGGGCTGCTCTACTTCATTAAGGGAAAATAGTCGATATCGATAAAATGGATTTTAAAATTGTGACAAATACTCAATTAAAATCAAAGAAATCATATTTAATCAAAATCAATCACTAATAAAATGAAAACTAGAGAATCCAAGAACAAAACTTTCGCCACTATCATATTCGACGAAATAGCAATCAGAAACGGTGTCGAATATCATCCCCAAGGCAGAAGGTACTATGGCCACGGTAGTTTTGGCGCCAGTTTACAAACGGATTGTCAAGACGAAGCTAAAGAAGCCACAGTATTTCAATTGAATAAAATTTTCATTCATTTTAATTTAAATTTTCGATAAAGACTTTCAGCTATTAAAGGAAACAGCACTAATTTTTACGATAAAAATACAAAGTGAAAGTAAGGGATAGATGCATTAGAATTGTCTAATGAAAGAACGAGACTTTTCCAAAAGACATCAACGCGGGACTCACACAGTGTGCTGGTTTACCCAACCACCATTTTAAATAGACCCCTACGGTGGATCATAATCTGATTAAATCACAATAATTTTTCGTACTGTTTATTTACTGATGAAAAGTTATGCGATCATTTTTGTAACTAGAAGTCTTGGAATGTTTCTCACACCACTTCACCGCGCATGAAAGTATTTTGATGCGTTATAATTGCAGATTTAGTTATATTATTTGCAATAATTTAGCGTGCACAGAGGTCTAACAATTGGTCACAACTAAAATGGCTACTTGAACCGCAGCCTATGCATAGGCGACAAAATACTAATAGTTTTCGAGCGTCGGGGCACTGTATGCGCAGTCAAGTGGTTATATAGTCTTTGCCTTCAGTACTGCTGACATCTCTTTGAGGTGCGCGTGGAACACTACGCGCCGTCGACACAGGCCTAGTCCTTACCGGATGGCGAGCTACCCAATGCTCGCCGCTCGCAAGCCCGGGCCTACGGTGGCCGGGAGTCCGCGATCGACTCCCGACGCCCGGGTCGTCTCCTCCTGCGGCGGCTAGGGACGTGAGGGCGCAGAGACTGCCACTCCCTCACGCGCCCCGCCTCCTCCTTCGCGAGCATTACTGCTTCGCAGAAGGAGGTGACGGTTTACCATGGCCTCTCGCTCCGTACCATGGCTCGCACCAGGGCCGGACGCGAGAGGTCGCCTCCGCCGATCGCCTCTACGAGGACAGTTGTAGGTCTTAGGTTCAAACCCAAGCAGGCGCTTTACTTTGTGTAAAATAATTTCATCACCACTGCTCTCAAACCGGTGAAGAAAAAAAAGTGAGGAAACCGACATGTCCTAGAACCAAAAGTTCGAAGACATGTGACATTTACCAACCCGCCTGTGCCCGCGTGGTAGATTACGGCCCACTCCCTCTCACCGAGAGGAGGCCTGTGTCCCAGCAGTGGGAACAATTTGTATAGGTTGATTATGATTGTAATCTTAATTACTTGTACATTTTATTGTCATCCACATCCCTTTTGAATAAAATATCTCGAAGTCGGCATGTCGTCGCCGTCGGCGCTTACGTTTAGCGCTCTCAGAGCTATTCGGCTCATTTTGAATAACTGTAAAATGCTTTAGAAGATGGTTGACATTGAATATTTTAGTAATTGGAAGATGAGTCAAGTTGTGGGGGCGAGTGAGGCGACGCAGGCGGTGACAGGTTCTATTTGCATAACTCGTGTTGGATAGTCCACGGTTCGCTGCCTATCTCATAAGCGCTATTAATAAATTAAACGCTCCGTGGCAGGCCACACAGATCACTAGCTCAATAAAGTTATAATAGGTGTGTCATGATTCCTCTAATGGCGGTTTATTTGCAGCTTTGCCTTCTAGAGCGTGAACTGTAGCTAGATATAGAGACATTAAATAACCCTACATTGGCTTAAATATTTATGATCGATAATGTATACTACATTACTAAGGCGCTTCTATCAGTAACATTATAATTATGTCGTTTAGTCAACTTTCATAGGGACCTAATAAAATCGTGGCGGTATTTTGTCGTGCACTGAATTTTCAGCTCTCGGTGTTTGACTGAGCATTGAAAATTCAACGGTGCATCTTAGCACGTCGAAAATCGAACAGTGTATTTTAAACCGACGAAAAAACGGAGGAGGTTCTCAATTCGACACGTATTTTTTTTTATGTATGACTACGCACATTTTTTTACATAGTAGTCCGATTGTGATAATTATTTTTTTATTGGAAAGGGTATATACTTATAGGGATATACTCCGAAGGTGATCCCATATAAATTTGGAAAACAAAATCGAACCCTAAGGGTCGGAAAACAGGGGATGATTGATTGTTCACTCACTGATTGTAATGTATAACCACGCATAACTTGATACAGAGTAGTCAGATTTTGATAAATAATTCTTTTTTCATTGGATAGGGTATACGTTGCCAAGTATTATTAGTCCATTAAAGTCACAAAAAAAATATAAAATAAAAACTTTTTAGCAAAAAAATTTTACCGCCGAAAAAACTGAAAAGTAAAAAATTATAAACCTTAAAACTTTAAGTCGGCGCTGAAAAATCAATGGACTAAGATCACTTAAGCGCCGACTCAAAATTTAAAATTTGCTAAAAAGTTATTTACTTTTCAATTTTAACTTTCGGCGCTAAGCAATGCTTTTTAAGCGACTTTAAAAAAAGGAGGAGGTTATCAATTCGACTGATTTTTTTTAGTTTTTATTTTTTTAAATGTTTGTTACCTCATAACTTTTGACTGGGTGAACCGATTTTGATGATTTTTTTTTATTTGAAAGCTGGTGCTTCCCGAATTCCCATTTTAATTTGGTTCCATTCGGACAATGGGATCCATGTGAAAACCACATAAGTCTTAAATTTGCATTAAGTATTTGCGCGACAAATTAACGAATAACGCGTTTAGATTAGTGCGGGGTATCTACTATAACTAAAAAGTTAAAAATAAAAACTTTTGACAGTAAAATAACAACCGACTTCCTTAAAATAAACACTACAAAGTCAAAAATAACTTTAATTTTGGAAGTCGGTGGCAACAAAACCTTAAATACAGATCTTAAGACACCGACTTCCAAAATTAAAGTTATTTTTGACTTTGTAGTGTTTATTTTAAGGACGTCGGTTGTTATTGTTTTGTAAAGAGTTTTTTTTAAGATACAGTGTGCGAAAAATTCTAGTCGCGATTATATGCCGTCCGTGAGCTACTAAGATAGCCAAGACTGGGGGGCACGGGGTAAAAGCAATTAGACTCTCGAGTAATCTGTGCAATCTTAGGGATTTAGCTGAACCCTCTACAGGTGCTCCCTAATCGTTACGTCATCAACTTCACGTTTTTATTACTCCCGTAATATAAGAATCCATTCTTTATAACTTAGAATATTACAAATTACTCTTTTTCTTGTTACTTTTGTTCCCCGTGGTGCTGGAGCACGTAACAACTTAATTATATTAATGAGTTTCCCGAAGTGGTTCGTGCTCATTTTAATAGTAGGTATTTTTGTTCTGTGCTGTATGTGTTTTATGTAAACGAGCACTGTTCCCTGTGGCAACCCTCGCAGTTCTTTTAAAGGGGGTGTATTCAGCCCATGTTAATTGAATTCCTGCTTTGAATGTGTTTGTACTTCACTTCAAATGTATTATACGTTCGCATTTCGCTTTATAAGGATTTTTTTTATATTTTAGTATCGAAAAAAGTGTTAACAGACTGTGTATCATGGTGTTTAGTATCCATTTGAAAATCAGCTCATATGTCCATAATCCGAGGAGCTTGTGGAAAAGTAATAATAGCCGCACGGGTCGATCGTTCAGGTTAATCTACGCTTACCGCGGTTGGTCAGTGGATACCATCTTTATATATGAAGACCGTTCGGAAAGCACGTTAAGGCCGGGTGGCACCGTTTTCACCTGTTTTAGAATTGGTTTTTAATAGGCAAATTATTACGTCCAGAATCTGAAAAAAAAATATATTTAAGATACATTCTTTCTCCTTAGCTTGTACCTGATCAAAACACGATACAATAAAATTTACTCGATAGAAAAAAAAGCCGAACATACTTCGATTTGCAGTTTTTTAACAAGCCTAATTTCATTTTAAAGAAGTACTAATACTCCTATTTTTCTATAATTAGTATCAATGTATAGGTAATTTATTTTAGAATCGATTGAACCCGATCATTTTTTTTCATTTTATTTCTAAAAAAAAATATCGATCGTTCAAGTGATTTTTGATCGGCGCGTCGCTTGCCACGCCACTACTTGCCAGTGTCCTGCGAGACGTTATCGAGGTGAGACCTGTGACAAATTTTTGCGCGCGCGCTTCCTTTCTGCTGCGTAAGTAATAATAAGAGAAAACAAAATAAATTATAAATAAATATTGTTTTCAAGAATTTATATAGACCATAGTTGGTTAATGTGAGGTTTATAGGTCTCACATCTATTTATTTGCTGGATTGGAGGAACTACTATTCGGTTCACTTATTAAAACTCACTTTAAAACTTGAAGACGTATTTATTTCTTTAATCAGTCGCCCATGGCGTGGTTCTTACAACTAACTTAAAATTCGAACATGCCTATATTTATAGTTAAAACACATAGGTGCAAGTTGCGCCGACTGCGCCGAGTTATCAAATTTTAAATTATCCAATGACATAACTAATTAAGTTTTAGGTTTTTGCGATCGACTCCGAGTCCACCAATCAGAGGCAGGCAAGAGCGTCTCGAGGTTTGGACAGGTTTCGACACGTTCTGATTTGACCAAACTTGACTCCGGAATAGATCGCAATTACAAAGATTCTTAGTTCCTAAATTGAATAGAATCAAACTATATCTAAACTAACTTATAGGTGCTATTATTTACATTGATCATACATAGATACATATTATTACAGTACATAGAATGTATATTATCACATAAGCGATCTATGCTATGGGTGTCCTGTACAATACACATTATTACTTAATCAATCTATGGGCGTCCTGCACATTCCTCCCGCCGTGCGTCGTCCGCTGCTGGCGTCGCAGTCGTAGCTTTCGGTGCAGGATCGTCGTGGTCTATTGATAGCACCACTATCTTCTTCACTGGACGTCGCAGGATACCTCCTTTCGTCGATACATCCACTGTGCGCACCACTCCATCAGGGCCGGGGAATGTAGCACAGATGCGTCCTCTGATCCACATGTTTCTTGGGAGGTTGCCATCTACGATGAGCACTAGGTCGTCGACCTTGGGAATTATGCCTTTAGTGTGTGGCTCTCTGCGATTCCTTAGTTCTGGGAGATATTCTTTCAGCCATCTGGCCCAGAATATATCGGCGAGCCTTTGAGCTGCACGCCAACTGGCTCGTAGACGTAAGTCACTGTCGTCGAATTCCCCTGGAGTCGCGATGCGACCTGGACCGCCCAAAATGAAGTGATTGGGCGTCAATGCTTCAGGATCTTCGGGGTTCACTGACACGTGTGTAAGTGGTCGGCTGTTCACTGTGTGTTCGGCTTCGATGAGGAGTGTGTTGAGCACTTCTTCGCTCGGGAACCGCTCGTTCATTGTGGTGGCTAGTGCTGTCTTCACCGACCTCACCATACGTTCCCAGGCGCCCCCCATGAATGGTGCCCCAGGTGGGATGAATCGCCAGTCGATCATCTTCTTCGAGGCTTCCTCTGCTGTAGCCGCGAAGATGGCTGCTCGCAGTTCCTTTTCGGCGCCGTGAAAGTTCGTCCCGTTGTCGGACCACAGCTGTGCTGGACATCCTCGACGTGCCATCATACGTCGTAAAGCCATGATCGCTGAATCTGTGTTGAGCGATACCACAAGTTCAAGGTGTATGGCGCGCGTCGTCAGGCACGTGAATAAGGCAACGTACCTCTTCTGATGACTTCGTCCCACTGTGATTGTTAATGGTCCGAAGTAGTCCAAGCCGGTGTAAGTGAATGGCCTCTGATGATGTGCTAATCGACAGGAAGGGAGGTCCCCTGTCATTGGTTGAGGGGGAGAGGCTGCCTTTATATGACATCGCAGACACTTGCTTATAATGTTCTTCACGGTTGGTCGTAGACGTAGCACCCAATGTTGCTGACGACACTCGTTGACTATGGTCTCTGTACCCGCGTGATGTAGTTTACGGTGGACGTGTTCGATTCATAATCGTGTCGTGGCGTGGTTTCCATCTAGGATCATGGGTTTCTTCAGGCGCTCTGTGATGTCCGTCATGGCGGTTATTCTGCTTTTCAGACGAATCTCTCCTTCGATGAATTCTGTGCACAATGGGTGTAGGCGACTGCTTCGTGAGATGGGCTTCTTGTTCTTCAGGGCTTCTATTTCTTCCTGGAAGGATTGTTGTTGTGAAGCTCTCAGGATCAGACTTTCGGCGCGGTGTAAGAGTTCAGCAGTGAGAGGTAGGTGATTATTTGTGACCTGTAGTCTCTCTTTCGGTTTGACCCGCACCATCTGCTCACCCCTTCTCCAATCAGGGTCGTTGCTATTGTTCTTCTTGGTTCTCTTGTAGTTAATATTCTCCCCTGATTGGCCGCAGAGTTGCAGGAACTGTAGAACTCGTGCTGTGGCTCGTAGGTACCTCTCCCAGCGCGAGAATCTATTGACTTTTGGTATAGCCTCGCTGAGCTGCACTTTCTTGTGTACGACGCTGCAGGTTCTTTCTTCTCCTGTGATTATGACAGGGTTCTTCTCATCAGCTGGCCATGTATCTGGGGGTCCTCGGAGGAATTCGGGACCGTGGAACCAGCGGTGATCTGCATCATAGTGTTCGGGTACATCTCTCGTAGCGTCATCTGCTGGGTTCAATTTGGTCGGGATCCAGCGCCATTCGTTGGTGGAGCTATGTTCTTCGATGGCTGCAATGCGGTGAGCGACATATGGTTTGTAAGACCTGGCTCCAGTCCTGATCCATGACAGTGTAGTTCTGCTGTCGCTCCAGAACGTGGTTGATTCTGGTACTCTTTCATGTTCTTCCTTAACCGCTGTCGCCATTCTTGCACCAAGCACTGCTGCTTGCAGCTCTAATCTTGGAATTGACATTAGCTTCAGTGGTGCCACCTTGGCTTTGGCTGTTATCAGGCAGACGTAGGTTCTTTCGTCGCTGGTGACCGTTCGCCAATATAATGCTGCTGAGTATGCAGATTCGCTTGCGTCGGTGAATATGTGCAGCTGTAGTGATTCCGTAGCGCTGAAGCCTGGATAAGTTCGGGGAATGGAGACAAGTTCAAGTGCTCTGAGATGAGCGAGCCATTTCCTCCAGCTTGCGGCTAGGTCACTGTCTAGGGCTTCGTCCCATGCTGTTCCACGACGCCAAACTTCTTGCAGTATTTGCTTGGCTCTGATGGTCACCGGCGATACAAGTCCCAATGGGTCGAATAAGGACATGACTATTCGGAGGGCTTCCCTTTTAGTAGGCGTGTCGTTCTGTAGGACGTTCTGAGGTATGCGTGTTAGGTTTAGATTGAAGGCAAGTGAGTCTACTATTGGTCTCCATATCAGACCGAGAACTCGTTCTGTCTGGATGTCGTCTTCCAGCTTGATGGTGTTTTCAGTCTCGGTTATCTCCCCTAGTGCTTCAAGAAGGGCGGTAGAGTTTGATGACCATTTCTTGAGTTCGAAATGTGCTTCGCTGTGAATGCTACGCACTGCTTGTGAGACTCTTACTGCTTCTTCTAACGTGTCGAAGCTGTTCAAATAGTCATCCATGTAATGTTTCCTTTTGATGGCTTCGACTGCCTCTGGTTGGTCATGTTGGAATCTCTCGGCGTTTGTGTTCTTCACATATATCGCTGTAGCTGGCGAGCAAGAGGCTCCGAAGATCAGCGACTTCATACGGTATTTTTCAGGTGGCTGGTTGTCTCTTCGGTCTCCTCGCCATAAGTAGCGGAGAGCGTCCCGGTCTTCTGGTCGAAGTTCTATTTGTAAGAACATCTCAGTAATATCAGCGGTCACGGCGATCGAGTGCTGACGGAAGCGCATTATTACTCCTGGTAATGATTGCAGAAGATCTGGACCAGTGAGCAGTTGATCATTTAGCGATATTCCTCTGGTCTTGGCTGCAGCGTCACAGACAATTCTTAACTTGTCCGGTTTCATTGGATTGAAAACCGCGAAGTGAGGTAGGTACCAAGTCCTATGTTCTGACGTGGTCGATGGAGCTGGTTCGGCGTATCCCTTTGACACTAGTGCTTCCATTTGTTCATAGTACCTCTTCTTTAGTTCTGGATCTTTATCGATTTTCTTTTCCACACTGATGAGCCTGTTCATAGCGCTATCGTAGTTGTCTGGCATTCTTATGTTCTTCTCTCGCCATAATAGAGCGGTTTGGTACCGTCCTTCTGTGGTCCTCCTCGTATGGTGCTGTAGAATACGAAGTGCCTTTTCATCCGGATCATTGATGGGTTTCCTTGGATTGACTTGCATGTTATCCATTGTGATGTATTCCTTCACAAGTTCATGAAGATCGTCGTCTGTGTCAGCATGTCTGATGAAGTTCACTGTGTGGCCAAGCGCTCGTGTGTGGCTGCCGTGCAAGACCCAACCGAGTGGCGTTAGTGATGCTACTGGTTGGTTCTTCTTTCCTGTTTTGATTTCTATTGTGATGAGAAGATCCCAGTTGTCTTGGCCGATCAGGAGTCTGGGTCTTGCATCTTCAGTCACTATATCTTTGGCTATGCCTCGAAGATGTTCACAATCCCTGACTGCTTCTCCAGGTATCCTCTGTGCAGCCAACTCTAGCTGCTTCACCGTTCTTGCCTGTAACTTGCGTTCAACTGTGTGACGTCCCTTGATGCAGAAGTTCACTCGACGAGATGTCACGTCGATTGTGGGTTCGCCATCGAAGGATGATATACGTAGTGGTTCATATGATCCTTCTGCTCCGATCTGACTGGCCAGGCTCTCGTCGATAAGTGTTACCGTGGAGCCATCATCCAAGAGCGCGTAGGTATCCACAGCTCCCGCCGGTCCAGAAAGGTGTACTGGTATTATTTTCAGGAATGACACCTTAGGGGTCCACGCTGAATGTACCTTCTCTTGTTCTTCGTTGGGGCACTCGGGTTCTTCTTTCTTCCTGTCGGCGTGTAACATCTTGTGATGTAGGTGGACACAGTCGTTTATTTCGCATTTCTTTGGTTTACAGCTGTGTTGCTTTGTTCTGTATTTGAGGCAACGAAAACACAACCGATTCTTCTTAGCTATGTCCCACCTAACATCGACAGTTGCTTTCTTGAATTGTTCACATTCTATGATGCTGTGTCCCTGTCGTTCACATAAACCACACTTCGGCTTGTTAGTTTCTTGCGTGGCATGTACCCGTTGCTGGCGTCGCTGCGTGTTCTGTTGAGTAGGTTGTGCGGTTGCAGCGATGTTTTCAGGCAGGGCGTACGGGCTGCATATTTCAGCTTCGATCTTGATGAATCGGGTGAACTTCAGTAGATCAGGTTCGGTTCTGGAGTTCATCGCTGAAAACTGGTACCACTGTCTCTTCAAGGTAGGTGTGAGCTTCTCAACAATAGCTTTAGTTACTTCGGGATTGTAAAGATAATGTCCACAGTTCAGTGCTTGCAGAGTTCCAACTATACTTTCAACTTTAGTAGCGAAGGTGCAAACATCACGCGGAGATTCGGTGAGGCGCGGTAGAGTTCGTAGACGTTCTATCTCAGCCATTGCAATTGAGTCTGAACGTCCGAAGCGTAGCTCGAGTGATTTCATAACTTCACTTGGGTCTGCATTCACTATTAATAGACCCTGTACAGCTTCCTTGGCTAGACCTCGAAGGCTTCTTCTAAGTCTGGACATGTTCTCCCCTGCTGTTAGTCTATGTGCCGTCTCATAGTAGGCGGCGCGAAACGTGAGCCAGTCTTGATGAGCTCCGTTGAAACAGGGTAGTTCGGTGTATCTCGTGGGCTGCTGGTACTGTGTAGATTGCACAGCGTGCGTGATCGCAGCAGCAAGTTCTTTCAAGTCCGTCCTTGGTTCTTGGACGGTCATTGTTGTAGGCTGACGTGCGGTGTGCGTAGATGGCATAGACTGTGGCACCCGGGTCCCGGCGGCGTAGCCCGTCGTGTAGTCGTGATGTGGTGCCGTAGTGTAGATCGGTTGCCATGATGTGTTCGTAGTTACGTACGTCGAGTTCTGTGGCCAAGGAGCGGCGGGTTCCGCCGACGCTGACGTTGGTTGCGGCTGCGCAGGCACATAGTTCGGTTGCCAGGATGCGGTTGTGTACACTGGTTGTAGGTTCGGGTGTGGCTGCATAGGCGCGGTGTTCTGCTGCCAGGCGGCGCTCACTGGCAGCCGGTTCAGGTGCGATTGTTCGATCGCAAGGTTTGACTGCCAGGCGGCGATCACTGGCGGTGGGTTCAGGTGCGGCTGTTCAGTCGCAAGGTTCGGCTGCCAGGCGGCGGCCACTGGCGGTGGGTTCAGGTGCGGCTGTTCAGTCGCAAGGTTCGGCTGCCAGGCGGCGGCAGTGCTCACTGGCAGCATGTTCTCGGGTTCAGTAGTGCTGACTCCCGCCGGTAAAGTCGCCGGGATGTTCCAGGACACGGCAGCGTTCACTGGAACTGCAGGTTCGGTCGACGACTTTACGTTAGATTCATGTGGTCGTTCGGCGATGGCGAGTAGCTGACTTCTTTGTAGCCACGTAGTCACTCGTTGATCATTGCCAGCTTCCGAGGCCACTGAGGATAGATCTTCATCGGTAGATTCAGCTTCGACCTCGGCAAGGCGTGCGGTTGCTAGTTCTACTAACCTTTGTGCTAGCTCCGCCTTGGCTTTAGCTACGCGACGCGATTTCGACACTTTTTCACTCGTAGACTTCATACGGCGACCACTTTCTTTGTTCTTAGGTTCATCGGCGACTCTTTGTTTAGCTGTGCGTTTAACTGTTGACTCGGTCGCGGCGGGGGCCTCCGATGTATCAGCTGTCGTTATCGTAGGCTCCGTAGTGGTCGTCTCAGTCGTAGTCTCAGTAGTGGCTTCTGTAGTGGCTTCCGTAGTGGTTTCAGTCGCTGCTTCATTTGCGTTTTCAGTAGCGGTTTCGGTTCGTTCTGTAGCTGTAGTCGACGGTTGTCTACCCTTTTTCCCTGTAGACCTCGTAACTGGCATTGTTCTTGATGAGTTGTTATAAATATTCTTCAAATAAGTTCACACTGGAGTCTTGTTTAATAGCGTTTTCACTCGAATCCGGCTCGCGAAGGACCAGACAATGTGAGGTTTATAGGTCTCACATCTATTTATTTGCTGGATTGGAGGAACTACTATTCGGTTCACTTATTAAAACTCACTTTAAAACTTGAAGACGTATTTATTTCTTTAATCAGTCGCCCATGGCGTGGTTCTTACAACTAACTTAAAATTCGAACATGCCTATATTTATAGTTAAAACACATAGGTGCAAGTTGCGCCGACTGCGCCGAGTTATCAAATTTTAAATTATCCAATGACATAACTAATTAAGTTTTAGGTTTTTGCGATCGACTCCGAGTCCACCAATCAGAGGCAGGCAAGAGCGTCTCGAGGTTTGGACAGGTTTCGACACGTTCTGATTTGACCAAACTTGACTCCGGAATAGATCGCAATTACAAAGATTCTTAGTTCCTAAATTGAATAGAATCAAACTATATCTAAACTAACTTATAGGTGCTATTATTTACATTGATCATACATAGATACATATTATTACAGTACATAGAATGTATATTATCACATAAGCGATCTATGCTATGGGTGTCCTGTACAATACACATTATTACTTAATCAATCTATGGGCGTCCTGCACAGTTAAGCTTTTGTTTTGTGTGTGTGGTTCTCATTGTGTAAATATTTGTAAAACTTTAAAAACAATGTTGCAATCCAATGCAATATTATTATGACATAGAGCTGATCTGATGATGGAGCTGGAAGTTGTCCATAGGAACTCTGTAATTAAACGACGCAGCCCCATCGAGATTGGGCTCGTTTGATTCGTCTTGACGAGTACTTTGATACTATATGGTAACCAGGGTCTGATGATGGAGTTGGAAGGGGCCATAGGAACTCCGTAATTAAACGACGCAACCCCATCGAGTTTGGGCTCGTTTGATTCGTCTTGACGAGTACTTTGATACTATATGGTAACCAGGGTCTGATGATGGAGCTTGAAGGTGGCTATAGTAACTCCGTAATTAAACGACGTAACCCCATCAAATTTGGGCTCGTTTGATTCGTCTTGATGAGTATCTTGGTAGGCGTGAATAGAAAGAGGTCGAAAATTATTCCGCGGCAACGTACTACCGGGATAAAAGGGACCCAATGTGATAATCCGGATTATAAACTATCTTGGTGCAAAATTTCATCCAAATCTGTTCAGTAGTTTTGCGTGAAAGATTAACATACATCCATCCATACTTCCATACACCCATACTCACAAACTTTCATAGTAATATTAGTCCAGGTTATAAACTATCTGCTTGCTAATTGGAACGAAGTTCCTTATCGCGCATTGTGAAAGGGGGCTAGACGGAAAAAAATCTCACGAAAAGTTATAACGACACTTTTTAACCGACTTCAAAAAAAGGACGAGGTTACTCAATTCGACCGTATATATTTTGTTGTTTGTATTTGTTTGTATGTTGTTGTTTTTTTTTGTTGTGTGTAGAGAGAGAGAGAGAGAAGGAGAGAGAGAGAGAGAAGGAGAGAGAGAGTGAGAAAGGAAGAGAGGGAGATAGAGAGAGAGAGGGAGAGAGAGAGAATATTTTTTAACCGACTTCAAAAAAAAGGAGGAGGTTATATGTTCGACTGTATGTATTTTTTTTTTTTTTTTTTTATGTATGTTCACCGTTTTCTCCGCCAATTGTCAACCGATTTTGAAAATTCTTTTTTTATTCGTAAGGGTACACTCCTGAGGTGGTCCCATATTAATTTTGTGAAGATTTGATGTATACTTTGGGAGATAAACGAAGGAACTCCTCAAAAACAAACAGTACACGTAATGTGATTTGGATATTGTACTAAAGATCAAAAATAATTGCTGGTTCTATCTATCCATCCGTGGTGAACTAATTATAGTCTTCGAAGATACCGCATGGAACTCCTCATCGGTGAACAGTACATATAGGAACTTACAGTGAAAGGTTAGAAGGTTAGGGGATAATTCTTTGAATATTATAGGCACGTTTAGACCGTTACTTGTATTCTTATATTCCGTTGAGCTGATGATGGAAGGTACAACTCCTTATCGATCAGGAGTTAGAAGATATCTTGTCCTAGATAGACATACTCGTTGACATCGAGAATTGATTCCTCAGCAGACACTAGAGTGGGCTCTTACCCACTCTACTGTCTGCTTAATAAAAAAAAAAGCAGCCTTAATCATTTTGGCCTGGCCATTTATTATATTTTTAACCGACTTCAAAAAGGAGGTTCTCAATTCGGATGTTTATATGTTTTTTTTTTTTTAATGTATGTTCGGCCATAACTCCGTCATATGTAGATGGATTTGCAAAATTCTTTTTTTGTTCGAAAGGGGTTTATTCCGAAATGGTCCCATATAATTTTCATATAGATCTGATGATGAGTTCGGGAGACAGACACCGGAACTCTTTAAAAAATGACAGCAAATCAACCGCGATTTCTGCTATCGCATAAATATGCATTGTTTGTTTGGAATTAGTGCAGGGTGAATACCACAACTAAAAATTTAAAAATAAAAACTTTTTTACAAAAAAAAAACAACCGACTTCCTTAAAAATACTACAAAGTGAAAAATAACTTTAATTTCGGAAGTCGGTGGCAAAAAAACCATAAATACAGATCCTAAGACACCGACTTCCGAAATTAAAGTTATTTTTCACTTTGTAGTATTTTTAAGGAAGTCGGTTGTTTTGTTGAGTGTATACAGGTTTTTTGTACAGAATAAATAATAAAAAAAATATAACAATTATGAATCCTGGAAACCGGGTGTCCCTTGACACCTCTAAAGTTTTTTTTTTCTTCATTCAAATGCGTTCAGTAGTTTTTGCGTGACAGAGTAACAAACATCCATCCATACATCCACACTCACAAACTTTCGCATTTATAATGTTAGTCCAGGTTATAAACTATCTGCGTGCTAAATTTCATCCAAATGCGTTTAGTAGTTTTTGCGTGACAGAGTAACAAACATCCATCCATACATCCATACTCACAAACATTCGCAATTATAATTTTTTTGTTGTTTTTTGTGTGACTAAGTCTTTTGTGTAAGTAAGTTATTTGTGTGTTTTGTATTATTCCAGGTTATAAACTATCTGCGTGCTAAATTTCATTCAAATCCGTTCATTCGTTTTTGCGTGAAAGAGTAACAAACATCCATTTATACTCACAAACTTTCGCATTTATAATATTAGTCCAGGTTATAAACCATCTGCAAGCTAAATTTAATCCAAATACGTTTAGTAGTTTTTGCGTGAAAGAATAACAAACATCCATCATACTTCCATACATCCATACTCACAAACTGTCGCATTTATAATATTAGTCTTGTATTATCGTTTCTCGTCTTCTGTGGTTTCTAATACTGTGGACATACTGATGTCGCTACACTATGACCTGTCTGTGCTACGCCCGCCGCTGCCGCGCCGCCCGAATTTTTGGCGCGCTATCGTGTTCGACAAGAAGGACGCGCGGGAGGCGCCCCGCGGATTTCCACGCACCTCACCTCCTCAAATCTGTATGAGTGTCGAATCACCTAGCCTTAAGCTGTCGGTCCCGGCTATTTTTCGTAGATCTTAGACGATACGGGTCGTCAGAAGCCCGAAAATCTGACAACCAGTCTTATCAAGGGGTATCGTATCTGCCAGGGTCGCGAGATTTGTTCGAAAGAGATATCGTGGCCCTGGCATATGGGCAACTGAAGGAACACGGGTGGGTTTTAGTAAGTAATAGTCTGACGTGCCCTTCCGCTCCCTAGAGCGGGAGACGTCATTCGATGATTTCCCACCCAGAAAGAAAAAGGTTTATCGTGTTACTCAGGAACTGGGTAATGGAAGTCAGATAGGCAGTCGCTCCATGTTAAATACTGGTACTCAGCGATATTCGGTAAGACTGGAAGCCGACCCCAACATAGTTGTGAAAAGGCAAAGATGATGATTATGATGTCCATGATAAGGCGCCATTGCAAATCATGTCATCACTACATCAGCACGCGTAGCATGACCACCATAGAAAGAACTTTGTCTATTCTTGGTAGAATAGAGTAGAACTGTCATGCTACGCCAGCATAAAACGGTACAAATATTTCTACAATCTTTAATTCTGTCTTTAATCTTTCTACAGTCTATAATTTTGTCTATTCTTCCGTCGACAAAACCCCTTTCTACGGTGGTCATGCTACGCATGCAGTACCTACATAGTATAAAACAAAGTCGCTTCCCTCTGTCTCTCCCTATGTATGCTTAGATCTTTAAAACTACGCAACGGATTTTGATGCGGTTTTTTTTAATAGATAGAGTGATTCAAGAGGAAGGTTTAAACGTATAATACGCGGGCGAAGCCGCTGGCAAAAGGTAGTTTAAACTAAAGCTTAAAATCTAATCCAACAGCAGATAGGTGCATAATAACAGTTTCATCGCAGTACACAGATTTTGTAGACGGATTTATCGAATAAAATAAACTCGGCAGGTCCGCTTGCCAGTTTGACAGGCAATTTTCAGTCTACATTGATGGATGGCGCTCTATTTATCGAGCCTTTCTTTATGTAACTGCATGCCGTGCCATGGCGCTATCGGTTTTTTTTTTTTTTTTTTTTATTTCTGTAAGTAGGTTTGTACAAACACATGTCATTTTACATGTCAATGATATTTTTTTTTTAAACTAGATGAGTTCGGCGTTTCCTAACTGACTACTCTGAGAAGAAAGGCCGAAACAAACACAGAGGTCACAGTCTCTTTTAAAAGTCTGGACATAATATTGGTCACAACATGTGAAGACCATGTAGATTGGTGACTGAAATGGTCTTTTGAGGAAAGAACCACACAGATTGAGTGGACCTGTCCAGTCAGTGCAAGCATTTGTCACGATGTTTGGTTATAAACGATTTCGATTTGTCACACCGTGTTGCAGATTACGGCGAAGGAAATTTTTTCTTGTCGTATCAACGATAGTAATGAATCTGTTCTTCAAAAGCCAAAAATGTTCAAAAGTTTAACGCGTTTATTTTAAACTAGCTTCTGCTCGCGACTTCGTCCGCGTTATATTTATTGCTCCGCTAACTCGTCGCATCGAATAACCTGCCCGGGCCGGGCGTGGTCTTCGTTTTTGCAACATGTTTCATTGCTGCTCCGCTCCTATTGATGGTAGCGTGATGTTATATAGCCTATAGCATTCTTCAATAAATGGGCTACCCAACACAAAAATAATTTTTCAATTCGAACCAGTACTTCGTGAGATTAGCGCGTTCAACCAAAAAAACAAACAAACTCTTCAGCTTTATAATATTAGTATAGTATAGATAGGCACAAAAAAGCACTTTAACACGTCAACATTTAAATTAAAAAATAGAATTGATTCTAGTCGCCCCTTCGGTACGCAAAACGCGCTCAGACATGGAGTTGCGGGCACCGGCCCGTTCTACCTACCTATTAGTCACCCCCTTCCAAAAGGTAAGATTCGTATGGAGAAGAAACGGCATGAAACTCCACCGTTTCTCTTTTAAACTTTCAGTTTCTTGTATGTCAGTTCTGAAAGTTGTGAAGAACAAGAATATCTAATCATCTGCCTAGCCTTTTCCCAACTGTGTTGGGGTCGGCCTCCAGTCTAACCGGATGCAACTGAATACCAGTATTTTACATGAAGCGACTGCCTATCTGACCTTCACCACCCAGTTACTGGGTAATACCACTTACCCATTGGTAAGACTAGTTGCCAGACTTTCTGGCTTCTGACGACCCGTAACTACTGTCGAAGATGTACAAATGACAGCCGGACCAACGGCTTAGCGTGTTTTCGGAGGCACGGAGGGTTCTTGGTATGTAAAGATGGTCACCCATCCACGGACGAACCGCGGCAAGCGTAGCTTAACCTTATTATTAGCCACAAGACCCTCAAGAACAAGAATATCGTAAACCATTAAATTCTGCTTTGATGTTGTCGACTTTTATATGGTGGGTCGTAAAACTTGTTTGTTACGAATTGACACAGCTGAGTTACTGTCCCAACATTCGTAGGAACGAGGCACTCAAACTATGCAAATTGAGTTGAACAGAACTGTGTGTGCTAGGACTCTGAGTGGCCTGGAAACAGTTGATGAAATTCCGTGGATCCTTTACCAAATATTTCAATTTATCGCAAATTCACTGGACGATGCCGTCACGTTTCAGTTGCTAAAAATGTTTCACTTTTACGTCAGACTTTTATCCGACTATGGTGAAGCAAAACGATGGGTTATGATTTTTACCGGTACGCATGTATGTATGTGTTCATCTGTTTCCTCATAACTTCTAAAATACTTATCATAACTTGGTAACTATCGTTGGTAGCGTCTTGATCGTCATCTGATTATAGGCTGTGCGAGATTGAATTAAATTCAATATGGCGCCCTCTGGAGATATTTTCCAAAGATGCTTTGTTGTGTCTTAAATGAAAGGGATGAAGCTAACCCCAAAATAACTTCAATTAACTGAGAAATCACGCTCTAAAAAGTATGGAACAAGAAAATATTCTCACCTGAAAGGCCGCTCCGCCCAAGAGCGGGCGACGTCATTTGATGATTTCCCATCCAAAAATAAAGCCGTGGCTTTATGCCACTTACTTTAACAAAACAATACTTTCTACCAGAAGTTAGCGATCATAAGCTTTAGGTCAAAGTAGCATACGACCACGGTTTTCAGATAAGATTATTTTTATTCTTCGGCATTTTTCTTATTACTACTGGCCCAATAAATAAAATGTATGAGTATGGTGTTCTCAAGGCTGCCATTTTCCTTCCTATAAAAAAGTTTTCATGATTTCGGTTGGCTGAAACGTGTCCCTACTTTTACATAACCACTTTTGTTATATGTGTCGATTGCGCAGATGGAAATGTTCCACACACATGGAAAATGAGGCAATCAAACGAAATGAAACATTTCAACAAATTAGTTCAACTTAAAAGAATATAAAAACGAGAGCTCCCGGAAGATATTAAGAAGAACTAAATATGCGTGAACGGATTTATGTTTACACAAAATAGACCTACATACATTAAGAAAGTAGAGTCAGCAACCAAAGTCACTCATCATCTCGGAATTTTGGTAAAACGGAAAACTTACCAATTTTTTTTTTTTTTATAAATCCTTTATTTTGCTTATTAGTTGACACGCGGATAGGGGAATCGTCACTTTTACAACTGGCACGTTTTGAATGAAACATTGTGGAAAAGTTCACTAACTTTATTACATAAAATACAAAACGTGTCAGTTGCTTAATACGAATTTCTGGAGTTGTCGATTCACCTACAGACAAATTAACTTCGTGCGAGTTGCCTATAGAACATAATACTATACAAAAGTGCCGATTCGAGCGAGTTAAGTCGTGTCTTTCGCCTAATAAGCATTGTATTAGTGTGATTTTAGTAACATACTGCACTAATACATCAGACGAGAGTAAGGTGGTGTGGGTATTGTTAAATCTCAAAAGTTCACAGTATTCTCTACACTCTAAAAATGAAACAAAAAAACTTTTTACCAAAAAATTTAACCGCCGAAAAAACTGAAAAGCAAAAAATAATAAACCTTAAAATTATGAGTCGGCATTTTGAGTGATCTGTGTTCATTGATTTTCCAGCGCCGACTCATAATTTTAAGGTTTATTATTTTTTGCTTTTCAGTTTTTTCGGCGGTTAAATTTTTTGGTAAAAAGTTTTTATTTTATAATTTTTTGTGGCTCTAATATACTTTTAATACTTGGCAAGGTATACCCTATACAATGAATAAAGAATTATCAAAATCGGACTACTCTGTACAAAGTTATGCGTGGTTAAACATAACAATCAGTGAGTGAACAATCAATCATCCCCTGTTTTCTGACCCTTAGGGTTTGATTTTGTTTTTCAAATTTATATGTATAGGACCACCCTCGGAGTATACCCTAAATTAAAAGAATTATCACAAACGGACTACTATGTAAAAAGTTATGCGTGGTCATACATAAAAAAAAACAAACAAACAAAAAAAAAATATACGCGTCGAATTGATAACCTCCTCCGTTTTTTTCGTCGGTTAAAAAGTTTTCATTCATCAATCTCTTCTGCAAGTTTGGACAGTGTGACCTACTTTTTTCCTGACCGTACCAAACTACGAATACATAAATCTGAACGTGTACATGTTTTGTTAACAGATGGTGGGCAATGTAGTGGTCTTTGTGTGCGTGAACGTGGTGGGGGCGCTGATGCACTCGCTGATGGAGACGGCGCAGCGGCGAGCCTTCCTCGACACCAGGAACTGTATAGCAGCCAGGCTGGACATGGAAGACGAGAATGAGAAACTGGTAAGTCTGTCATCGTCATCATTTCAGCTGAAAGACAGCCACTGCTGGACATAGGCCTCCCCCAAAAAATGGGAGGGTTTGCCAGTATCGCCACTTTTGGCAGGCGGGTTGGCGATCACTGTATGCTGGTAAAATGCATAGAGATGCGTTCTCTATGCATTATTCTCTGCCCATTCTCTAGTAAGTCCTTTAGTCGCTTTTTACGACACCCATTGGGAAGAGACGGGATAGTGCTATTCTTAACGTCCGGCACACATACGGAACAAAAATGGAACAATTCTATATGTATTAACAATTTCAGTCGCTTTTCGTGTCCGTCTGTGTGACCGCCTTGTCTTTCTAAACTAAGCAACGGATTTTGATTCGGTTTTCACCATTATTTAGAGAATGTATTCCGGAAGGTTTATGAAGATGGTGCATTGGTATTAAACCTTCATCTTATACAGAAATTTCGATGCTTTTTCAAGTCGTATGGACCCTGAACTTCTTCTCACGTTACGTTAAGTTCTTACAACCAAGTCCCATTCCCTTTATTGACGTGTCGACTGACGTTCACTAGCTTTTATAAAGTGTTTATGAACTCCTTGCAACTTGGAAGGTATTTAGAATATTCCTATCTCACTTTATTGACACGACGATGGCTGAGATAGGTAGCTTTCATAAAGCTTTTAATGAAAAAGCAGGTAAGGTTTGCCCCAAGGTAATATATTTGGACCTGTCTGTCATTGCGGATGAAATTGCGTGACAGAAGGGTACAATAGGGTCCAATTTTGTCCAAGGCTGCCAGAAAATCTCGTAATCCCAAAGGGCAAAACCATGCCAGCCTACACTTCTTTAATGTCAATGATCTACATTGACATTATTCGGTTACCTAGATAAAGAGAATGATAATGCGTTTTATCACGACAATCTATACTAATATTATAAAGCTGAAGAGTTTGTTTGTTCATGTTTGTTTGATTGAACGCGCTAATCTCAGGAACTCCTGGTCCGAATTGAAAAAATATTTTTGTGTTGGGTAGCCTATTTATCGAGGAAGGCTATAGGTTATATAACATCACAATACAACCAAGAGGAGCGGAGCAGTAATAAAAAATGTTGCAAAAACGGGAAAAATCGCACGGGTAGGCGATTCGACGCGACGGGAAAGGTCGGGGGAACAAGAAATTGAACGCGGACGAAGTCGCGGGTAGAAGCTAGTATGGCGTAAAGCGAATAGTTGTAAGCCAGGTTAATTTATTTCTAGAACTCATCCCCGTGGATAAAGTTTCATTTTGAAAGAAGTAGTTTGCTGGTTTCATTTATTAGCTACTAACTTTTTCTAGCGGCTTCTCCTTCGTAGGGGTTGGAAATTATCTCACAGGAACGTTTTACAGGGATAAGAAGTATCCTATGTGTAAATCCAGTTTATAATCTGAGTGCCAAATTTCATCCATGTCCGTTCAGCCGTTTTGGCGTGATTGAGTCACAAACAAACAAACTTTCGCTTTTATAATATAAAATAGGATATAGTATGTATAGTAAGCTTTTTATTTTTTGGGTGGGAAATCATCAAATAGCCCTCCCGCTCCGCCCAGAGCGGGGCGAGTCAGACTTTTACTGACTTAAACCCACCCGTGTTCCTTCAGTTGTCCGTGTCGGGGTTATGGTAATTCTTTCAATACTCATTACTTTATTGCATTCGACAATGTATATGCTTAGTTGGTAAAACATTTTATTTAGTAACAATCATGGACCCTGTCGGGCTCGGGCACAGCAAAAGAAAATACAGTAGGTAGAGATGAGGACCTATTGATTATCTTTTAATATAACTTATTCTATAATAGTAATTAAAAATAAATTAAATTTCTTTCGAGCAAGCCCGCGACCCTGGTAGGTATAGTGTAGCAGGATGCCAACGCGTTTCGTCACAACAATATGACATAAAGCGAATAGTTGTAAGCCAGATAAAGGGTGTAGCCGTACTTCCATAGGCAAACAGCCCCAATAGGAACCTGTATCGTAACCTATTTATTTATTTTATTATTTATGTACACACAATAAAATACAGAGTGATAAGGCATAGTAATAGAATTGAGTACAAAGGTACTGCTTATTTCTTAAGAAATTTCTTCCAGCAGACCTGCGAAAGGAGAAATTAAAAAGAAATGTAGACAATAGTGTGTGAAAACAAGAAGAGAAAATATGAATATGCGAAGTCTTAAACTAAAATATACTTATACATATATAATGCAAGAAATTAACATATACCTAAATAATTATCTAAAGTTAAAATATACTGGGTGACTTTTTTTAGCGTCTTGAAAAAAAATGGGGGTAATAGGTGAACGGAATAGAAGCTTTTGGCATAGAAATTTTTATTTTTTTTATTTTTGAATAACATGTAATTAAATTGATCTAGTAATAAATACTACACATTTAAAGTAACATTTTCATACTAGAACAACAAAAACAGAAATTTGGAAAAAAAAAACAAAAAAAATAATTAAAATCCATCGAAACTCAAATCATACGCACCCTACTCAATGCGCGGCATGTATCATTGATTTCGGAGCGCGGTCCTACCCTTTGAAGCCGGCCGATAGGCGGCCTCATTGATCTTTCGTAGGCGCACGAGCCGCACACGCATCCCTGTCCACCCGCGTCCCGCGCTCCTTTAGTCACCTACGATGAATCTGAAGGCCTTCCTGCCTTCTATTCTAGTTACACAACACACCACATGAAGGTCGAGACGGTAAAAAATGTCAACCGGTATAAATAAACATAAATAATTATGTATATATATATAAATATACAAAATTATGAGGAAAGATAATGCTCTTTTACTCGATATTTGAATAGAGAAATAGTTTTTAAGTCTCGAATTGTAGGCGGAAGCGAGTTCCATAATCTTACAGCATGAACAGAGAAGGAATAAGAATAATAACTGACTAACCTATGTTATATTATAGAGGGTACTAATAGTAGTTCACCGAGTAGATATTAGCTCTCATCATCATCATCATCATTTCAGCCGTAAGACGTCCACTGCTGGACTTAGGCCTCCCCCAATTTGGGGGGCTTTGCCATAATCGCCACGCTTGGCAGGCGGGTTGGCGATCGCAGTATGGTGGTAAATTGCATAGAGAACGCTGCTGCCCATTCTCTAGTAAGTCCCTTAGCCGCTTTTTCACCCACGGGAAGAAATGGGGTGGTGTTATTCTTTACGTGCGGCACCACACGGTATTAGCTCTACATCTTTGTTAATTGAGGAGCTATATGAAAAAAGTGTCCGGAGGCGACTTTTTTCAAAGTGTACGAGTACATATCTACTGGTTGATCTACTATTAGTACCCTCTACAATATAACATAGGTTACAATACAGGTTCCTATTGGGGGCAGTTTGAGCATGGAAATACGGCTAGACCCTTTATTTCTAGAATTCATCCCCTTTCGTTGGGTAAAGTTTCATCTTAGAAGAAGTGGTTCGCTGGTTTCATTTCTTAGTTATCAGTTCACACTTCACAGCTGGGTGGGGCGGCTCGTCCGCTTGGCGTAATTAATCGCTTGTTATGACACCAATGATCATCGGGCTGTGATTTAACTTATAAAATTAATTCGTTGTTCAAACGTAGCACACCGTGAAACGCTCAGCTTTTTTGTCGCTCAGTTAAGTGTATTGTTACATATTATAAGTCTGAAAAAATTTAGTGTAGCTGTTGTAAAATGTTCAAAGAAAAGACTTGCTCAAAAATATTTCATAAAACTTAAATCAAGATCATGGTGAAAATAATCGTAAATCAGAGGTTCAAAAAAAATTCATTGCATAATTCTCATTTTTTTTTTTGCGTAAGCTCTCTTATTTTATTATGATAATAAATGGAATTCAATCAACTAATAAATACCTAAAAAATGTTCCACTTAGCCGTGCATTTATTTTTTTAATTAGCTTCTGCCCGCGACTTCATCCGCGTCAAATTTTTGTTCCCCTGACCCTTCCCGTCGCATCAAATTGCCTGCCACTTTTCGACCATTTTTCATTGCTGCTCCACTCCTTTTTACTGTAGCGTGATGTTATATAGCTTTCCTTAATAAATAGGCTACCCAACACAAAAATATTTTTTCGATTCGGACCAGTAGTTCCTGAGATTAGCGCGTTCAACCAAACAAACAAACTCTTCAGCTTTATAATATTAGTATAGATTTAATTAAACCAGCTAAATTACTCTTATTTTGGTGGTCATTCTATTCAACTAAGATCAAACGCATCGCTGCTATCTTGAACCTTATTTGTTGCTGCGATGCGTTATGGTCAAATCCTCAAAATTTGCTTTTTGGCGCGTCACGATCTAAAGAAAGTAGATCGAAAATAAGTTTTAGACCTATCGCAAATGGATTGCTTCAATCAACTGATAAAGAAAACTATACTTACTGAAATTTTCGATGTACCTAATTCGAACAAAACCAATTTTCAGAAATGTATTTTTGCCAGCAATACATTTTTCCACTTTGACCCTTGATATAAATGTCGATAAATACCGATGGGTTATCCAGAAAATTGTTCCTATTCTGTTCCTTCGCAAAAATCTTTCACTTGGGACCTTTTACGTAAGCCTTAAAATGATGCTAAGGTTGTTATTACTTGATAAAAAAGCGTTTTCGTAAATGTTAGGCGTTATGTTCTGATAGCGTTTTCGAGGAGTGTTCAAGGTATTATGATAAGTACTACAAGTTCCCACGGCTCAGAACTAATATAGTCAAATGTTTTAAGGCCACTTCACCCTTTTTAGTTTTTGTGGGTTCCAATTCCTACTGATATTATATTAAAAATATGAATTAGTGAAGTAATAAAGTAGTACTGTAGTAGTGAAGTAATGAAGTAAAGTTTGCATGTCTGTTACTCAATCACGCATAAACGGCTGAACGTATTTAGATGCAATTTCGCATACAGATTGTTAATAAGCCTGGAATTAACACATAGGATACTTTTTATCTCGGTAGTTGTGAAAGACTCCCCGTCTTTAACAAAGTTCCCTCCCACCTCATGATTTTAAAACAGAAATGAAATTTTCGCAGCCACCATCTTGAATTTACATTTTGACCAAAGACGAAAGTCGCATGGAGAGGGCATAACAAGTATGAACGCTTTTTTGCGTGACGATTTCTACCTGTCAGCTCCTACCGCAAACTGCATCAAAGAACTTCGTTTCCATAAAACACTTTTAAATTTTACAAACAGAGTAACAACCCCATCTCTCCGATGAAGCTTAGGTAATCATATCAACAAATATGCGTAGTTTCCATACTGTCCATATTTATACTATGACGCGGGCAAAGCTACTGGCAAAAGCTAGTATGAGCATAATTAAATAATTAATGTTCGAATGACTTTCTTTCACTGCAAATAAAGTCATTCGAATGTTCATGTAGTATTACAGTATTATAGCACTCCCTTATTTCTATAAATAAGAGGGACACAATAATAATATAGTGTTCGTTTTATCCACACCTTATATTATAAATGCAAAAGTAACTCTGTCTGTCTGTCTCGCTTTCCTGCTAAAACTACTGAACCGATTTAAATGAAATTTGGTTCACAGATAGTGAGAAAAGTAACTCTGTCTGTCTCGCTTTCCTGCTAAAACTACTGAACCGATTTAAATGAAATTTGGTTCACAGATAGTGAGAAAGGACATAGGCTACTTTTTATTGCAGAAAGGGGGTTTTAAGGGGTTAAAAGGGAGGATGAAAGGTTGTAGAGAAGTATTGTCATTTATAAAGCTAGAATGATGAAACTTTTTGTGTTGAGTAGCCCATTTATTGAGGGACGCTATATAACATCACGCTACGGTCAATAGGAGCTGAGCAGCAAACGAAAAATGGACGAAAACTGGCAGGCAATTCGATGCGACGGGAAGGGAAGCGAAAATTTGACGCGAAGTCGCGGGCAGAAGCTAGTTCAATATAACTAACAATACTAGGAAGGAATACTAGTTTCAAAACTCAGAATTACAAGAATCAGAAAACTAACAATCCTATGAAGGAATACTAGTAACTAGCAGTCTTTCACAGTATTGTATTGTTAGTTTTCTGACTAATTAACCAGTTACAAAAGTCACAGCGTCATAGGATATGATTAATTAGAACTGTAAATAAGAATTCTCTTAGCATTCTTCTTTAGCATTCGCTATAATACTGCACATTGTGGTTTAATAACCGCAATGTACACTCAAGATATACATAGTGTGACGTCATAATACGTCATTAATTTACATATCATTGAAGCAATTCCAAGAATGAATAAAATATTACAACATGTAGTGTTTGTCCCGTGTGGTGCCGGACGTAAAGAATAACACCACCCCATTTCTTCCCATGGGAGTCGTAACCGGCGACTAAGGGACTTACTAGAGAATGGGCAGCGTTCTCTATGCATTTTACCATCATACTGCGATCGTCAAAACCCCAACAAATGATAGCTGACTCCCGGCCACCGTAGGCGCGAGCTTACGGGCGGCGAACAATGGGTAGCTCGTCGCCCGGTAAGGACCAGGCTCGGGTCGACGGCGCGTAGTGTTCCACGCGCGCCTCAAAGAGATGTCAGCAGCACTGAAGGGGTTTGTTAGGACTGATGCCTGCCAGGGTCGCGAGATTGTTCGAAAGAGATACCGTGACCCTGACACATGGGCAACTGAAGGAACACGGGTGGGTTTTAGTCAGTAAAATTCTGACACGCCCTCCCGCTCCGCCCAGAGCGGGAGAAGTCATTTGATGATTTCCCATCCAGAAAAAAAAAACCCACCAAATTGGTGAGGCTTATGTCCAACAGTGTACATCTATCGGGTGAAATGATTATGAGGTAGTGTTTATTCCCGTTAGTAATTCCACTCATGAGTACGTAGAATGAAAGTGTAAAAAGTACAGCTAGAAGCTCCGTTTTCTTCGTGCCCATTGGGCATGTAATGATGCTCACTGAACACATCATAAACATGTTCTTACATGTTTATTAGATTTTATTATATTACTTGTTTCTGCCCGCGACTTCGTGCGTGTAAAATTTCTTATTACCCCAATACTTCGTTTTTTATTACCGCTGACTCTCTTAAGGGTCTTAGCGTGATTTTTAGCCTTCCTCAGGAATTGGGCTATTCAATGTAAAGATAGTTCTCAATGCCAAGAAAACCAAATGTGTAAAGTTCGCCTTACCGAATGTTAGAAATCTAGGTCCCAACATCGTCTTAGATAAAGAGGTGCTTAAAACTGTAGCCTCGGCAGTTTTTCTGGGCATAACAGTGGATGGCAAACTTCAGTGGGGCCCTCATATTTCAAGCCTAGCGGGAAGGCTTAGTTCAGCTGCCTACGCCGTCAGAAAAGTAAGACAATATACTGACGTTGATACAGCTCGGTTAGTCTATTTTAGTTATTTCCACAGCGTTGTCTTACGGTATTCTACTGTGTGGGTCACAGCAGCTGATATTCAAAATATTTTTGTCCTTCAGAAACGAGCTGTTCGAGCAATTTACCAGCTAGGTGCCAGAGTTTCCCTGAGGGACTTTTTTAAAGATATTGGTATTCTTACGGTGTCATCACAATTCATTTTCGCCAACATCTTATATATTAGGCAAAATATACACTTATACGCTAAAAACAGTGATATTCACACTGTTAACACTAGAAGTAAGGACAAACTACGTGTTCCCTTTCACCGGCTTCATAAGGTGCATAACTCATTTGTTGGGCTTGGTATAACATTTTACAACAAGCTACCACCTTCTTTACTAGAATTACCTTTTAATGCGTTTAAAGCTCAAGTAAAATCCAACCTTTGTCAAAAGGCGTACTATTCCATCAACGATTATTTAAATGATAAGAATGTGTCGCTGTGATTAACTCAAGACAATGTTTATGTTTTTTCTCCAGTATTAGCGTACCTAGTGATAGGTTCAATATAATTGTTTCCATATTTTTTTCCTGTTTATGCCAATTTTATTTTATTAGTATTGCATAATGTGGTTAGCTAGCGACCTCGACAAGTAATCATTCAATTCTTGCTTGAGCAACCGGCAGCAAGTTCGTCATGCTCCCTTAGATGTCAATGCTTGCGGTAGCGTCGGGGGTCGGGTTGCCCCCTTCCCTCAAATATGGCGAGGGGGGCAATGGCTGATCTTTGCGTTATGCTCGTGAACGGGTGCTGCTTGTGGTGACTGGTCGTCTTGCTGACTTTGATGTTGATATTATTATTAATATTACTTACCTGTTTAATTTATTTTACGTCGATGGTCCTAGTTTATCATTTGTGGCCTCGAGTTGTAACTCAAGTCGTAACAGCTATGTGAACATTCAGCATTGCATATGTAAGCTGTCACGCCCTTTATGCCAGTTTTTTATTTTTGCAGCCATGTTTCTATATACATATTTTTTTTGCTTATGCTTGAGTATAGTTCTCATTTTATTTGTTGGTATATTGGGTTGGCTAGCTGGCATATAGCAAATCAATTAATTTAATTTGTGTCTCTTAATGTTTTACTATATACCATTGTATAGAATCAAGTTCTTCTAACTGGACAGACAGCTGTGCTGCTGGGGAGTTTGTTGGCCACTTCTTCTTCCCAGCTAAAGTACTAGGAAGTGCGCGACGGGTGGGCGTTTTGGGGGGACTGTCTTTTGTAATTTTGACGTTCGAAAAGTGCTGATCCTCAGCCTAATTTGAATAAATGACTTTTGATTTTGATAAAAATAGAAAAAAAAAGACAAGAGAATTTTCCAAATTCGACAGAGATTAGAGCGTTCATACAAACCGACAAACTTTTCAGTATTATTAGTAGAAGACAAGATACTAATACTTACTTCGTTATTATTTTTCATATTGATGATGTTGTGGCAAGCTTTTGCACGCGGAAATTTTAATGTTGTTGGAATGAAATGTAAAAAAAAATGCTGCGTCTGAAATTTCCACCCAGAACGTATTTAGAGTTAGTTCTTTAATTTTGCTGAGTGCACAAATACCAGTACAGTAAAAAGTCAACCTCTGTTCAAGTTACCCATAAAAATACTACGTAACATTTTCCCGAACAGCCGAGCCGTGAGTCTAATTTAAAAAGAAGCATATACTTGATCTGTGTATTTTTTAAACCGCAAACAGACATTTAACATTTTTATTTATGCGTCTGGAAGCGTTGGATTTAAATAAACTGCTATACATTTTCAACGGTATAAAATTAAGCAATATTAAAACGGATAATAACTTCTCTATCACAAAGGCAGTTAAGTGTGAAGGTCCGTTATGTTGTAAACAAGAACGTGAAAATAATATGTAAATCTCGGTGGCAGGATAAACATTAATCCAGTTCACAATGTTGTTTTATTCATGCTGTTTAACCTAGTATAAAAAAAACGTTGTTAGTCACCCATATTGTAGTGACTTGTAACAAATTGCTACAAGACCTCTACGTCGTCAGCGCATTTCAATTTGATAGCAGCATTAGCGACGTCTCTAAGAGATTCTGTAGCAGATAAACCGAACATTTCGGAACAAATTACTCATACACGCCGCGCAAAAAACTTAATTTACGCATTTATGGGCTTAATTTCCTTAAGGTTGTAATTTTTAACTCCTTTGGTTTTTTACCATACTTGCCTTAATTATATTTAATACAACATAAAATGTAAGCAATAAATGATTTAACATAATCAAAATGTCTATTAATTATAGCTATGAATATTTATAGTTTCTGATGTGACTAAAAACGTGACTTATCGCTATAAAAAAATTGTTTTATAAAAATGTTTTGTTTTAACATATTTACTGTCGGCAGACGATAAGTTTATGGGTTTACGAGTTTATTGGACTCATTTTTTCACGCTCGGCCTATTGCCAAGCGTCTAATAAAGATCAATTCATTTAGCAAGTCATAATCTTGATTAGATGACCTTATAAACTACAGTATTATTAATTTTGTTGTTTCGTAGGAACGATTGCTGCTTTCGGTGCTGCCACAACACGTTGCCATGGAAATGAAAAACGACATCATCTCACCGGTCGAGGGACAGTTCCATAAGATCTACATCCAAAAGCACGAACAAGTCAGGTGAGTTCAATCCATATTGGGCAGCCCCATAATGCTTGTGCCATATACAGTAATATACGGCTCAAACTAATTAGGTTGTGTTCGCCAATTTAGTGGCAGTATCTCATCTTGAACGCGACACGACTTTGGCCTACCTCCAAATTGATCACGACGACTCTCTCTGATTCAATACCACATATGCAACTCAGGTCATATATCTATTTGTAATTAAACTCGCGTCGATCAACGCAAGAAATTCACAATTACTTTGAATTTCTCAGACAGTTTGACGGAGATTTATATGACGGAAATATCGTATTGTAGCATGTTCAACACATGCACTTTAAGAATCAAATAACTGCACGTCTTTAGCTCATTTTGGCAGCTCTTGCCAACGGAAAAATCTTAACGCTAAAACAAAGGACGCTCATGATTGGGAAAGCAGGCCTCTTCAAAAGTAAATTAGGAAGGTCAAGTGTTCTTTCGAACAAATGGAAGTGCTTACCCTCATCACTTCTTTTGATGAAACAGAAATAGACAGCAGGTTAGGGTAGGTAACAAAGTGATGTAGTGTAGTGCCTGTCTGAAAATAGGGCACCGGTCACTATACAAGTTGTAACAGAATAAACGCATGTGCTGAAAGTTATTTATTCATGATTGACTGCTGAATCGATTTCAGTAAGTTATAATGTGATTATTTTTTTCACATATTATGTATTTTGCCATACCTACTGCCAATTGTGAGACGGTTAAATCTTATCTCAAGGTTATGAAATTCAATTTTAAATGCGTAAAACAACGAGGTCGACACGATGAACCACTGTTTTTATTAAAAAAAAATAAAAAATATTATGATTTTAGTAAAAATATACTTAATAAATGTAGGTAAAAAAATCAAGCTTTAAAAAATTGTTTTGGTTATTTTATTATGATTTAATGCATAATAAAATGACTAAACAATTTATGAGATTTTTGTGATTTATGTATGAGTTCTCGCATTAATTAATACTACAATATTGTTTGAGACTATGTTAGTCGATTCTCAGGGTTGTGGATGTAAGAGTCGTTGCCCTGTGTCAATCAAGATGACGCGAAGAGTTAAACACTTTGATTAAACGGAAGCAGAAGTAAGTACGCAGTGGAAACGCTTGGATGTCTGTGAGTTTACGAGATGAAAGGATGTCGGAAATGTAAAAATAAACTAATCGATTTGAAGACGAATCGAATTCACAACCCACTGAGGTATAAGTTCAAGAAGTGATGACTTTAATATTAGATAAATGCCTTACCGATGCCTTCTTCTAACATTCATTATTGTGCTGTATTCGATCGATGCCGTAGTTGATTAAATATTTATATTTTTTTCCTTCGATGCATTAGGTATACCAGTGTTTCAAATGTGGCCGTTAACTCCCTGATTTATTCCGACGTTTTAGGGTGATTCGGGTCGTGATCTTTATTTATTCACTTGTGTTTACATGATTTACCCGTTCCCCATCACTGAAATGGAAAAAAGGGAAATTTCACGTACAGAAAATTGATTTTTTATTTACCTACTCGTACCGGGGTTTTGATTTACACGCCTGAATAATTTTGCGTCGTCAAATTGGACCTAATAATACAGCGCTGAAGCATTAAGTGACACGATTTAAACGTAAAATGATTCGTAAGTAAGTACTGATTTTGTTATCGTCTAGCTTCTGTCCGTGGCTTCGTCCGCGTTATTATTCTAAAATAAAGATAGCCTAAGTTACTCCTTAACAACGGTTATTTGCCAGTGAGAGGCCTGTTGAAATCGGTCCAGCAGTCTCGGAGATTAGCCGGAACAAACTAACAGACGGACAAGCATTTTTTTTTTTTACCTTATTTATACATTATCATATGCGTTTAGCAAAAAGCTGTTATTTTGATATTAAAAGGAGACACTTTAATTTTATTTATTCGTAAGTATAGAAGTTTATTCATAGCGTGCGTCATTCTCCACGGCGATTACCTTCAAGTTCTTGGTATAAACATATTTGTAAAAAGTATATCTGTGAAAAGTTCCCATCAGCGTGTCCGTAGTCCGTACTCTGTAGCCCGTACTAATCGCCAACGTTAGCTCACATTATCGAGGCCCGGGCACGCTAAGCGGTGCAAGCATTATGATTAACAGGCTTATCGCGCACTAATTACTTACTGTACCGGTCATTATTAGTTCCAACAATGTATATGTACCTATATGGTTTAATGTTTTAGAACTACTGTTATCCTCAGGGGCCATTCTCGTAATTTTAAGAAGTTCACAGTCTGATCTCAGTCTCAATATGTCAAAAATACCTCAAGTTTATACATTTTTGAAAAGAGAATATACATTTTTTTAGCACTGACTAAAAGGGACACAAAATTTTTGAAGCCTGCTTTATGTGCCTATGATGTTTGTCTTACTGAAGCGGGTCGGGTTGAGTCTGACATTGCAGAAAGCGTAAATGAACATTTGAGGGGCAATTCTCGTAATTTTAAGAACGTTCACATTCTGATCTGTCTTAATCTGTCAAAAATACCCCGAGCTTACATACATTTTTGACAAGTTTTTGACATTTGATTGTCACCGAGATGATATTGCGACCAGATTTTGAACGTTTTTAATAACGAGAATTGCCTACTGGTCATAGTCAATCGTTTTTTAGGGTTCCGTACCTCAAAAGGAAAAAGCGGAACCCTTAAAGGATCACTTTGTTGTCCGTCCGTCCGTCCGTCTGTCAAGACCCTTTTTCTCAGGAACGCGTGGAGGTATCAAGCTGAAATTCATATCAAATACTCAGGTCTACTGTCTCTTGAAGCTGTGAAAAAATCAAACTTCTAAGCTAACGCAATCAAAAGATATAGCCGTTTATGCCGCAAATTTCCGCAAATTTTCGAAACTCGCAAGGGAATCAAAACCTATAGGGTACTTCCAGTCGATCTAGAATTTTGAAATTTGGTACGAAGCAACGTCTTATAGCACAGATAAAGGAAAAATTGCGAAAACCGTAAATTTTTAGTAACATCATATAATAAAAAATAAAGTAAAATTTTAAACTTTTTACCTACAGGTTTGTACGGAACTCTCGGTGCGTGAGTCCGACTCGCACTTGGCCGCTTTTTTTAAACAAATTTTAATGAACTCGTGTTGTGTGTGAACGAAAAACTGGTAACCATTGCGTGTTTTCTCGGATGAGTAGGTTTTATGGTCGTTCGATGATTAAAATCTATCGGCCAACCTACACCTGCTGCAATAAAATTATTACCTTGAATTCAACCTTCCAACAGCACCAATGACATAAGAGAATTCTTTAAAAAAAGAAAAATACACTTTGAAAAGTGACTGAAAAACTTCAGACGATAATTCATACTTAGGTTACAAAAATACGGTGCAATATAACTTTATGAAATGAGAGCAGATTCTGTATAATAAAGTTATACTCATTAAAAATTTTTGCTTGCTTTCCAGTCTTGACAAATAGGTCAATAAAAATATTTACGTTTACACTCCATAATTTTCACGAAAAGGTCGGATTTGACGTTATTAACTTTCCTCTCTGAAGATGTTTTTTTACAGCCTGTGTTACGCAACTTCTCGTAACGCTTTAAAAAGTGAATGACGTGTTCCGTGTGGAGTCGGACGTAAAGAACCATCCCATTTCTTCCCGTGGGTGTCGTAAAAGGCGTCTAACGGACTTACTATAGAATGGACTGCAGCGTTCTCTATGCATTTTAACACCATACTGCGATCGCCGACCCGCCTGCCAAACGGCGGTTCTTGGTGGAGGTCTGTTTCCAGCAGTGCACGTCTATCGGCTAAAATGTTGATAGTGATGAAATGAATTCATAATACAATATGGTATCAAATTTCGCATATTATCATCGTCTGTGTGAAGTAGGACAGTATAAAAAAAAAATACATCGTCTGAGCTCAATCGTTATTGGTTTACTTCTTCCCAAGTCACGATTTTTACAAAAACATGGATGTTTTTTGCCGTCTGGTTATTATAGTCTGTGTAGAAGAAAAGAAACTACTAAAAATAACGTGAGAACTAACTACTTAGTTAGAGCAAATTTTTACAAAGTGCCACTTAAAAACAAATGAATTTACGTAAGTTACTTATTTATGGATCTTCTAAAGATACTTACGTACATACAATAGTTGAAGAGTCTGTATGTGTGGTAAAAACAGTTTTTTAATAAATGCATATGAGAGGACACGAGGATGGTATAGGTACGGTACTTAAAACAATTAAAAAAACATTTCAAAATGATTTTTATCTTTCTGTCTGTTTGTTCCGGCTAATCTCCGAAATGGCTGGATAGATTTTAACAGGACTTTCACGGGTAGATAGCTAATGTAAAAAGGAGTAACATGGGGTTTTTGTCCCGGTAGCACGTTCCCGTAAAAAAACATTATAGATAATCGTCTTGCAAGCAATTTCAGACCATTTCAGTCACCAATCTACATGGTCTTCACGTGATGTGACCAAGATTATGTCTGGACTTTAAAAGAGACTGTCTCTAAGTTTGTTTTGGCCTTTCTTCTCAGAGTAGTCAGTTAGGAAACGCCGACCTCATCTAGTTTAAAAAAATATCTTTGACGTGTAAAAGTGTTTGTACAAACCTACTTACAGAAATAGAAACATTTATCAATAAAATTAGTCATAGCAAACATTCCTTTTTACTGACAATGGTGCCGATTCCCTTATTCACAAACTAAACTAAATTTAAGTTCAGTGCATCTTTTTCTTTCTATTTCATTAAGAAAAGGACAGAAGATAAATTTTAGTTTAGTCCTGTCAAATTAATCAGCGCTCCATACAAGTTTAGACGTGATTAAAAACTTGCCTACTAAAATTACGTCAATTTACGTCAAACGCTGATTAATTTGACAGGACTCAACTAAAATTTATCTTCTGTCCTTTTCTTAATGAAATAGAAAGAAAAAGATGCACTGAACTTAAATTTAGTTTAGTTTGTGAATAAGGGAATCGGCACCAATATTTATCAAGTTAGTTTACCAAATTAAGTAAATGTTACGCAACCAAAAACACGAATCCAGACTGGTTTGATTTCTAAGTTATACGTACTTAAATATTTATAAGGCTGGCAAAATGTTACAAAAAGGGAAAATTCTCTTTGGCAACAGTACAATACGATCGGTTCATATTAAGGCTCGTACAGACAGGCGCGACATGTCGCGCGACCTGTCGCGGAGGCGATTCTGCGATAAATCGCGACGCAACACCTTTCACACTGGCGCGACCACTCATGCGCGAATCGCCCGCGATTCGCGCGCGACGAGCAGCGCGACAGCTTTTAGTACATTGTGTATGGCGTCGCCGCGTCGCAGCGATTTCGCGGCGATATCGCCGCGACGCCACACAAATGGTATAAATGGCGGTACAATCCGGGCTGAGCTCAGTAATAAGCGATTTTAATCAGAGGACGACGGCAGGTATGTGGGTGTTGGCGAGTCGTAGGTTCGATTCCCTGATCGGTCAACATAGGTACCTACTTAAGTTAGGTAATGTCACATAACTCAACCCAACTAGGGGTACCTAAGCTTGAAGTACTTTTACGTAGTAGTTGTTTAAAAACTGGCCAAGTGCGAGTCGGACTCGCGCACCGAGGGTTCCGTACATACCTGCAGGTATTCATGGTTTATGCATAAGGTTTATGTTTATGAAATTAAATGGTTTTTTTTTAATTTTTATATTTGAGTTGACTGAATGAAAGGTAAATTGTGGTTTACGATTTATGAAGTATAAAAAAAAACTACTTACTAGATCTCGTTCAAACCAATTTTCGGTGGAAGTTTACATGGTAATGTACACCATATATTTTTTTAGTTTTATCATTCCCTTATTTTAGAAGTTACGGGGGGGGGGGGACACTCATTTTACCACTTTGGAAGTGTCTCTCGCGTAAACTATTCAGTTTAGAAAAAAATGTTATTTGAAACCTCAATATCATTTTTGAAGACCTATTCATAGATACCCCACATGCATGGGTTTGATGATTTTTTTTTTCAAATCTTAATGCGGTTCACAGAATACTTACCAAGTTTCAACAGCATAGCTCTTATAGTTTCTGAAAAAAGTGGCTGTGACATACACGGACAGACAGACAGACAGACAGACATGACGAATCTATAAGGGTTCCGTTTTATGCCATTTGGCAACGGAGCCCTAAAAATCAAGATTTTAAGTCTAGGTGTGAATCGTTGATTTTTGACGTACTTTTTAGTTTCCAATTCATGTGATTTCGGAAAAATGACTTTGTTTTCTACATGTTAAGTGTATTTTCCGATACAACAATTTTTATGAGGAGATTACATATTGTGATTTTGAAATCTTAATTTACACTCTCGTAAAATACGCATAACTGACATAATGTAGGTGTAGGTACTATACGTACCGTTACCTCTGTGTAACCCTTTGGGGAATGCAGGGGCGATGTTATGTGTGTGTTTAAGAAATATTCAGTAATAACTTAATATGTCCAATGAGTAGTGGTGGCCCAGGTGGTAACGGCCGCGACTTACGAGTAGTTCAAACCCAAGCAGGCGCATTACTTTGTGTAAATTATTTCATCGCCACTGCTTTCAAAACGGTGAAGGAAAACATCGTGAGGAAACCGGCATGTCTTAGAACCAAAAATTCGAAGACATGTGACATCTACCAACCCGCACTGGGCCCGCGTGGTGGATCATGGCCCACTCCCTCTTACCGAGAGGAGGCCTGTGTCCCAGCAGTGGAAACGTTATAGGCTGATGATGATGATGTCCAATGAGTGATCTAATTGTAAATATAGTAACTTCTAACAAACTGCTTCGTTGGTCTAGCGGTCACACGTACAACAGCGCGTGCGGTCCAGGGGCTTGTAATATGCACACACAGTCGTTCGCTCGCATTCACACGTTGACGTTTGAACTCGAACTGACCCTCGCACAGCTGACATCACGCACTTGACTGCTAGCGGAGACCTAGCGCTCTTATCGCTAGCCATAGCCCTAGCGCTATGAATCGGGCGCACGCTCCGCCGCGACCCATTTCAACTCGAGGTGCACCAGCCCATTTAGAGGTATTAAGGAGGTATTATTATTAGTGATATATAATAAGTTGTGTGTTCGGTGTAGGTTTATCTACGTAATTAAACACTACTTTAAAATATGTATTATAAAATTATTATTATCACTAATATGTAACATACACGGCGCAATCTAGGAATGGCATGCATTCACGGCTGAGGTTTCTAGATTTAGTGGATTGGCGAAGGCGTCCGAAGGGCGCGGGCCGTGCATGGGAGACGCGGCGGCCGGGCGGCCGGAGCAATTCAACGCGATGGTCCGATGGTCCTCGCGGTTCGGTAATGTTCGGTCGGTAGGGAAGAAGCGGCCTACGGCCGAGCGAATGCTGGAGCTCCGCTGGCGGCCCGCGGTATTTTGCTAGGTGCATACCTACTGCATAGTAAGAGGATGTACAACACGTGCTTAGCCTACATACAAAGTATTAATTTGACAAACAAATTACTTATATTGACAAAAAATTTACAGGCGTTGGAGGCAGACTGCTGACTGTAATATTGAAGAGCACCATTTAAATTATTGAACAACTAAACTCGCTGCAGATACGAATAAAAATGTTGGACAAAGTATTATCTTGTAATCATTGAATAATGCCAAAGCATAATTGCAAAAATGAAAATAAAAGGCGCTATATTCTCACGGACGCCACGCCTGCCGTTCGCATCTATTTCAAAGAGAAGCCTCCGCCGCATTTGCAGCGCCGCGCAGCCCCGATACGCGTGCGCTCTCCTAATCCACTATCAGATTAAAAAGTTTTTAAGCAAAATACAACCGTCTTTCACTTACATAACTTTTTAACCCACGAAGCAACGCATTTTGGTAACCAAGTAAACAAACACGTTGTGAGTGTGTGCGTGAAGACGAGTAGTGTCAGCACATAACACATACACGAACACAAACACACATTGGTTATGTCTCGGACAAGTCGGAAGTCGGACGATACCACGGTAGGACGGTACCGTCAGCTCCCACACTTATACTCACAACTGTCTTTTGACACGCTTTATATTAGCTTCACTTGTATGTTTGTTTGTAACCGACTCCTTATAGCGCGATTTTGACCCACTTTAAACGACCAGATTTCATTCAAACTTTGAACACCTGTCAAGGACCGATGACAATGCAATAATTTCATAAATTTGTGCCATTATCCTTGCCAGGGTTACCAGAACAGCAAAAAAACTGTCTTCGAAAACTACGCTGACATACGTCACAAATTACGCTGACATACGACAGAAACTACACTGACATACGTCACAAACTACACTGACATACGTCACAAACTCCGCTGACATACGTCACAAACTACGCTGACATACATCACAAACTACGCTGACATACGTCTCAAAATTCGAAACACCCTAAAAATAGAAAATATATAATAGTTTAAAAAACGCTTCCATTGAAAACCAAACTAAAAAGTACAAAATAATGGAAAAAAAAGCGTGGGGTGCCTGATATCAATAAACAAAATACCTTAAAAAGCACCCCACGCTTTTTTATACTTTTATTTTGTACTTTTTAGTTTGGTTTTCAATGGAAGCGTGTTTTTTAGTTTTTTTTATTGTAAATTATTTCCTCACCACTTCTCTCAAACCAGTGTCAAACTGTGTTAGAACCAAAAAATTCGACAACATGTAACATCTATGAACCCGCAGGGTCCGCGTGGTGGATTAAGGCCCATTCCCTCTCTGCGAGAGGAGACCTGTGTCCGGTAGTGGGAATATTATAGGCTGATGATGAGATATACATAATATGTAATGTGGATGTTTAAAGGCAAAAATATTTCCAAACTATACTGCCATTGCAACCTATACTATTTCGGTATTGTAGCAGAATCAGTCAGTTTGAATTTACTCATACTAACATATTATATTAAATTCAATGATTTTAAATTACAATGATCGAAATCGAAAATAGAGACCGTAAACTGAGAAATGTAGGGTAACTACCTATTTGGTAACCACCAAATAGGTAACTACCCTACATTTCTCAGTTTCCCTGTACCTCATCGACGGTATAACCACTGCTCTCAAATGACGATGAGACCAGTGGTGGTCCAGTGTTTACGGCCGCGACTTACGAGTTACTTAGGTCGTGAGTTCGGGTCACGGGTCGTGGGGCTTTTAGGACCGGGACCGCGGTCCCGGATTCTACCTAAAAAACAATAATCATTTTGCAGCAGTTTTTTGAGACCACAAGAAAATTGAAATTAAAGTACTGTTACCAAAAAAATTACGAGAATAAAAGATAATAATTCACTTTCTCATACATTTGGTGTGTCACCTACAAAACGCGTTATGCCTTTAAAGTACCAGGTTGTCATAACTTAGTAGGAGCTTAGGAATAGGTAGAACGGGCTGGTGCCCGCAACTCCACGTCTGAGCGCGTATTTTGCGTACGGTTGTAGGAGCTTACCAAACTTAGGAGTGTCAGCTAGAAATCGCTTTATGCCTTCAAAGTACCAGGTTGTTATAACTTGGTAGGAGCCTAATAAGTCAACACATCACTTATTGACTCTGAGTCGGTACTTTCGCTGGGTCAGCTAGATGATAGCATTTTTTGAATGTCAGTTGATTATGTTTAATTTACAAAAATAATGATATTCAATAATTGTAATGATTATGACTGCTGCTGATGTGTCAAATTAAAGTTGTGAAGTTTTTTAAAAGTTTATTGTTACGTTTTGGTGGGTGATTAGGGGGACGATAGGTGATTTAAACACTCAAGATTACTTTTTTTAAAATATTATTGTGTATTCTTTTAAGGTTTAATTCTTATAAAAGGCTGCCATTGTAAAAAAAGGATTATATCGTTTTATAAAAATAATTTTATTTGTATAAATTCAAAATTTTTTGGTTGACCGTACTTTCCCAAGACATAACTTTGTTTATTTTACTTGTGGTCCCAAAGTACTACTAAAAATATATATTTATTTTATTAATAGGTGGATTCTGGAACCGCGGTCCCGGTCCCTAAAGCCCCACGACCCGTGAGTTCAATTCAAACCCAAGCAGGCGCATTACTTTGTGTAAATGATTTCATCGCCACTGCTCTCAAAACGGTGAAGGAAAACATCGTGAGGAAACCGGCATGTCTTAGAACTAAAATTCGAAGACATGTGACATCTACCAACCCGCACTGGGCCCGCGTGGTGGATCATGGCCCACTCCTTCTCACCGAGAAGAGGCCTGTGTCCCAGCAGTGGGAACGTTATAGGCTGCTGATGAAACGACGATGTACATTTTTTATTTTTTTTTACTTATACCTATCACATAATCTAAGTACTCTTTATTTGACACTAGCTTCTGCCCGCGACTTCGTCCGCGTTAAATTTCTTGTTCCTCCTACCCTTCCCGTCGCGTCGAATCGCCTACCCGTGTGATTTTCCCCGTTTTTGCAACATTTTTCATTACTGCTCCGCTCCTCTTGGTTGAAGCGTAATGTTATATAGCCTATAGCCTTCCTCGATAAATAGGCTACCCAACACAAAAAGATTTTTTCAATTCGGATTAGTAGTTTTTGAGATTACCGCGTTCAAACAAACAAACAAACTCTTCAACTTTATAATATTAAAGTATAGATTCTAGACCTACAACTATGTAGTTTGAACCCAGTATTATTGGTTGTCATGGCCATAATGACATTTGTTTTAAACAGGTTATTATATTTTATTTATGACATACCTACTATCATTAAAATAGATTCTTGTATATTTTGTGAATGTGAGAAGGTTGTAGGCCTTATAGGACAGTACGCAATTTTCTAATTTATTAAGTACCTGGTACTTGTTGACAGCCCACTTACGAGGACAGTTCCTCCCATAGCTATTAAAACTAACACCTAACCTAAGTAGCTACAAATGTCGATCGACCAGGGTATCGAACCTCGGACCCCAAGCTAAGCAAACACGCACCGACCTGCCTTCGTCCTATGACGAAGATCGTCTACTACTGAGCTCAGCTTGGATTGCACCGTCTTTTATACTCTCATGTCGCGTCGCGTCGCGGCCGCGAATTCGCGGCGATATCGCCGCGAAATCGCCGCGACGCCATACAAAATGTACTAATAAGCTGTCGCGCTACTCGACGCGGCGCGACCGTGTCGCGGCGCGACAGGTCGCCCCTGTGTGAACGGTCGCGCGCGTTTTCATAGAAATTGTTCTACGGATATAAATCGCCGATTCGCGCGCGACCGTCGCGTCGCGCTAGTCTGAACGAGCCTTTACGAAGAAAGTTACGGTACAAGCGATAGCAGTGGTTGGGAACTTGAGAATACTTCAGTGTTACGTCGGTGGGGGGACGGGGAGGGGGGTAATGGTTATGATATTGCGTGTAATAACGATAGACGCGTGTTCTGTAATATCGTTCATACTAATTGGGAGCACGTTGTGTTCATTTTCTATTAGTGCGTGCTTTAAACATCTTAGAATTAATAACGGAACTGTTTTATGGTGTGAAACAGATTTCAAAGCTGTTATAATAATAATATTAATAGTTTCAGAGCTGTAGTGTTCTCGGAAAATAGATGTACCTACCTACAACCCATTTCTATACAATCGTTTGTATGTACAGTTATCAAAACAAATAAGTGACCGGGGTCGTCGGATATTGTTGATCAGCTAGAAAATGATGATGTTTTCGAATAAAATTTAAGTTAGTTAACCGAGAACATATAATTTATTTCGCGAACAAGCAGAGTAGTGTTGGCCCAGTGTTAACGGCCGCGACTTACGAGCTGTAAGGTCGTAGGTTCGAGGCAGGTACTTTGTGTATATTACTTCATCACCACTGCTTTCTAAACGGTGAAGGAAACCATCGTGAGGAAACCGGCATGTCTTAGAACCAAAAATTCGAAGGCATATGACATCTACCAGCCCGCACTGGGCCCCGCTTGGTGGATTCTGGCACAATCCCTTTCACCGGGAGGAGGCCTGTTTCCCAGCGGTGGGGAAACATTATAGGCTGCTGATGATGGAAGATAAACAGTTCATCTTTCAAACTAAATTCCATTCAAAATATCCATCGGTTTCTTAACTTCAAATATAGGTATCCGACGACCCTGGTTACTAATCTCTTTCGTTGACTGTACACAAACGAACATAGTAAATATAGGTACACAGCTAATGTCTAGTACTAACAAAGCCCTGCTTTAATCCAGCTCTCGCTATTAATATATTATGAATGGGAATCAGCTCTTTAGATTTAGATGCTCTCAGCATTGACGTCACTCTGAATTTACATTTAGCAGGTAGTTGTCGGAATGAATTATGTTTAGAGTTTCCACCCTTTATCATCTATTATCCTACTAATATTATAAATGCGAAAGTTTGTGAGGATGGATGTATGTGTATGTGTATGTTTGTTACCCTTTCACGAAAAAACTATTGGACGGATTTGGATGAAATTTGGCACACAGATAGTCCATAACCTGGATTAACATATAGGGTACTTTTTATCCCGGTAGTACGTTCCCGCGGGATATTTTCCGACCTCCACGCGGGCGAAGCCGCTGGCAAAAGCTAGTTTATTTATATGGTTGTAAACTTGTTGTTTCACAAAACAAACCAATACTGTAATAAATCTTTGTTCGTAAAGCAGTAATTTCAAAGTTTCTGACACAGCAAAAGTACAAGTGTCAGAAAAATGTACGGCATCAAATAGGAATTTATTTAAAAGTACATTAAAAGTTTGAACCCAAAGTTGAATGGAAGAGTTTTCCGTCTAGAAAAAACGCACAGCTTTTCACATTGCATCTCTCTTCAGCGTCTGTATAGAAAGCGACCCAGACATCATTGTTCGCGAGTAATGTTTTCGTTGTTTAATTTGTCATGTAAATTCTCATGTAGAATGAATATTGTTGTTTTGTATGAGGTCTTAGCGTCTCTTGTGTACGAATCTCCGTCAGCCAAACGTGGGTGAATCATTGTACTCTTTTAGCCTCTGGGTGTTTGTTCATGTTTATTACATTGTGTTTGCACAGTCTTATTTCCATAAGGACGAATCATCGGGTTCGCTGTTCTTGCGGAGACCCGGCCGAGGACAGGTGCTTTTGTTTAGTATTACTGTACTTTACGAGTATTTAGTTTAAGAGTTATTTTCGTTTGAATTGTTCCTTTATACCCGCGTTATCTTGGAGATTAAGTCGTGACTGTAACGTTCTTCTAATAACTCGTGTTTTTGTTTACAACTCATATAAAATGTAGGTAACATCAAAGTGTAACAAAAATACAGAGTTTTTCCCCATTACGTTTTTCAGGCCAATGTTTTTTCTATAAACAATTCCTCGTGGAAGTTGGGAAACGCGATCTTTATCCATCAGCATTCTTCCAGTCGTCTCTTTTATGACGGCTATTTGTTTTACGTCGGCTGGTATTATTATATAATGTTGTTGTTTAGGAGATCATCAAAACGTTGCCGACGAAATATTTGAGGCGGTTTCAACATTTTTTCAGCTTTCAAAAGGGTGAAGGAAAACTTTGTGAGGTAACCGGCATTACTCGAACCAAAAATTTGAGGTGAAGTGACATCTACCAACACGCACTGGGCCCGCGTGGTGTATTACGACCCTTTCGAAGATAGGAGGCGTGGGTCCCAACAGTGGGAATATTATAGGTTAATTATGCCTTATTTTAATATGGTATGTTGAGACTTATAGGTAAGTATTCATACAAGAGTTATTTTCGTATTAACGGGAACACTGCATGCAGGAACTTCGCCCACTTTTTGTGAATGAAAACTCGCGTACATAAATAACGAACAATATCAAATGCGTAGTCGTTTCGGGATAAATTCGATTTCCCTCTAACTCCCACGTGTCAGTCGCCACATTAATTTGACGCCTCTTCTCGAGCAACGATCTTTTGTTTACCGCCCAGCGCTTAGTCTTGCCTCTCCCCTTTCACCGGGAGCCACTTTAATATCTAACACCAAAGTCTAAAAGGCTATATTCCTTTGATTCACAAGAAATTCTCGACGTTAAGCTTTTAACGCCTGAAGTCTGAACCTAAGCCGAAGTGAAAATTCATTTCAGACGGATGACATATTGCAAGATTTTCACATTTGCGTTCTCTCTGATGAAAATGCATTCGTGAAAGTTTAATAAAGATATTTTAGAACTGACAAATATATAATAAAATAATGTTTTTATATTAAGATTTATAAAGCAGGTGTAGACATTAAATGTTAATACAAACAGCTGTTTGTTTGAATATTTGTGTAAACTTTAGTCGTTCGTGGTTCTGTAATGGAAGCAGGCGCTGTGGTTTTGTGGAAACAACTTGTATTATGAACGTGAAACTCATCAATCATGTAAATATTGGTGTTACAGGAATTACCAACTATAACAGGAAATGTTCCATTGAAGTTTAGAATAGCGGCGGCGCTCCTACTCATACCTATTTATTGACTCTACTTGTCATTCCTTGGCGGGCTTCCAAACACTCTAGCACAAGTATTATAAAAATATTTTAATGAACTGCTTTTTAACTATTTATGAATAGTCTGGAAAATGTTGCCACTTGAAATAAGGGCCGCTGGAGAGTGGAGGTGTTCGCAGCTCCTTTATTAGTACGTGTGCCAATAAAAACATGATTTACTATCAATTTGACCTTATGGCATTAAATATTTGTGGTGTATTTGTTTAAACACGTATTGTATACAACAATGTCATCTATTTTGATCAAAGGGACACAAACAGAGGTCAGATAAAAAAATAAGGTTGAATTTGGGCATGTTTGAGGTAAACTGAATCGTAAATGTCCATAAATTTTGTAAACAGATAAAGAAAGATATTATACCGTTGTTGTTGTTTTAACTAGTTAAGGGGCGAATTCCACCAATGAATCTGAACGCGATCAAAACATATAAACCGCGATTAAGAGGTGTCACTGGTTAATCCGGGGATACCGCACGGTCTCCTGCGAGGCGGCGAGCCTCCTTGCCGGAGTGCCGCCATGGGATCTGGAGGCAAAGGTCCTCGCCCACATGTGGGAGTGGCGCGAGGATGCGAAACGCCGGGGCGAAACTCCGCTGCCGCGACAAATCGCGGCACGGCGGACAGAGCTCCGGCAGGATCTCATGGCGACATGGCGGGTACGATTGTCGCAACCCAGCGCAGGGCACGCCACAATTGCGGCGGTAAGTCCCCTCTTTGAGGAGTGGATAGAGAGGCGCCACGGCGTCCTCACCTTCCGCCTGACACAGGTTCTCACCGGGCATGGGTGCTTCGGTGGGTTCCTGTTCAGGATAAAGCGGGAGGAAACGCCCGGGTGTTTCCATTGTGAGGATCGTCTAGAGGACACGGTGGAGCATACGGTGGAAGTGTGCCCTGCCTGGGCGGAGCACCGCCGTGTCCTCGTGGAGGCGATCGGCGGCGGCGACCTCTCGCGTCCGGCCCTGGTGCGAGCCATGGTACGGAGCGAGAGGGCATGGGAAGCCGTCACCTCCTTCTGCGAAGCAGTAATGCTCGCGAAGGAGGAGGCGGGGCGCGTGAGGGAGTGGCAGTCTCTGCGCCCTCACGTCCCTAGCCGCCGCAGGAGGAGACGCCCCGGGCGCCGGGAGTCGATTGCGGACTCCCGGCCACCGTAGGCGCGAGCTTGCGGGTGGCGAGCAATGGGTAGCTCGCCGCCCGGTAAGGACCAAGCTCGGGTCGACGGCGCGTAGTGTTCCACGCGCGCCTCAAAGAGATGTCAGCAGTACTGAAGGGGTCTGCTAGGACCGATGCCTGCCGGGGTCACGTGATTGTTCTAAAGAGATACCGTGACCCTGGCACATGGGCAACTGAAGGAACACGGGTGGGTTTTAGTCAGTAAAAGTCTGACACGCCCTCCCGCTCCGCCCAGAGCGGGAGAAGTCATTTGATGATTTCCCATCCAAAAAAAAAAAAAAAAAGAGGTGTCACTGTCATAATCGTTAGGGAATATTGACACTGACAGCTGTTGAACGCAGTTTCATCATCATCTTCATAATTTCAGCCGAAAGACGTCCACTGCTGGACATATGCCTCTTCCAATATCAGGAGGGCGTTTGCCATAATCGCCACGTTTGGCAGGCGGGTTGGCGATCGCAGTATATGGTGGTATAATGTATAGAGAAATCTGCTGACAATTCTCTAGTTAATCGCCTCTTACGACACTCACGGGCAGAAATGGGATGGTGCTACTCTTTACGTCCGTCACCACACGGAACAATGTTGAACGCAGTTTAGATGTACTGATCGGGTTTAGTGTCCTTGGTGAAATCAGCCCTTAGTCTTACTAACTAGTACAAGTCCTGAAGTTATTTATGTAAACCAGTGGCGCATTTTGTGAATCATCTGGATGAGTAATTGCAACTTCTAAAGACGATCTTAGTGGTTAACACTTGATATATTGTTGGCATGAACACAGTCGTATTTGTATTACTTATGCAGCTCATATTTACGACAGTTCCAATGTAAACTGAGCATGACCCAAATATTAATAAGGAAAAGAGATAACGTTAATATTATACCGATTTGGACATAATATCAATAACGTTTACAAATTGGTTATTATATTATTTATTAAAATGATAACTTTTACTTTAGTATTGGACTAACATAATATATAGGCTTTAAGGTATATCCATGAACTTATATAAAAAAGAGGGTAAAGGAAAAATCACTTCAAAAATTCAAATTAAATTAGCTAGCAATTCTTTACCTAGGTGTTGGGTATCGATTTCGAAACATAATAATAAAAATAAATCTACATTCTAACTTTGTTTAAAATTTTAAATGACAAATCTATGTTAAGGGAACTATTATGTTTTGGTTTTTGGAAAGTCGTAAAAAATAATTATCTACGTTCCACGAAAAATTACAAAACAGCTAATCGATTACTGCCATTGCCCTTTGAAAGATGATCATTATTTTTTGTTCCTTTAGTTTTCAATATCGAAACCCAACACGTGGGCTTAAGTATTGCCAGCTAATTTTATTTCACCCAATATATAGCGTTGCTGTATAACCTTTGCTTAATCTGTTGGCCTTTTGTTACCATACCTTATTAGACAAGTATTTGTTCAGTATGAATTGTTAAGATCAGGTCGCGACCGCACCTGGCCTGCGGGCTGCGGCCTCCTCTGACCCGTAATTCAGCAACTGGGCAGGGAGGACATTAATTATGCAGCCGAACCGGACAGGTATCAGTTTGCCTACAAAGGAGAAGCCCCTGAGTGGCAACTAGGCGTGCCTAATCGATATGTATGACGCGATGCTTTTGCTTATCAAATTATACAGAGTGTTCTAATATTTCTAATCCATCATCTGCTTTTGTCAGCTAAATGGGACAGGCTAACATTGTAACCAAACTCGTGTCTCGTTATGTAAATTAAAAGATATTGTATTATATTTTGACAGACAAGCACCAATTTCTATAACGAGCCAAGTCTTAGAAAGTTTTCAAGTTTCGTAAACAGAACATCTTAAAATCTACCGCTTTTGTTTGTTATTCTTAGCTGTACCCACAAAGTTACCAAATACTGGATTAATGAATTCACATAAATTATAAATGTAGGTAGATACAAAACGTAAACATGGCACACACAAACGTAAACAATAAAATAAATTATTTATTTACTAAACTGAAGCGAGCTCTACAAATCAATGACCGACGACCTTACAGTGCAGTTTATTTACATTTAAACCATTTACATTTAAACATGATTGATGGATGATAGCAAATTAGACGTTGAGCTTTTATGTGCTCAGCACTAAACGCCAAACTAACCCAATATTTACGCCCATTAAATTGCAATCAACTGACTGTTGGTATTACATTTTCATTAAACAAACGTGGGATTGGCTGGCGACAATTTTAATTGCTATTTGGTTTTAAATTTCCACTTACTATGATTATTTGGTTTGAAAATGTATTCATGTTACCTTGGTTTAGGCTCGGTCTCGGCATTTTTTTTTCTATATTGGAAATCATCAAATAACGTCACCCGCTCTGGGTGGAGCGGAAGGGCGTGTCAGACTTTTACTGACTAAAACCCACCCGTGTTCCTTCAGTTCCCCATATGGCAGGACCACGGTATCTCAAGGAACAAATCTCGCGACCCTGGCAGGTGGTCTCTGCAGTACACAAATGATGAATAGTGTTGAATAGAACTGTTTATCAGTTATCATGATAGCTGTCATTAATGATAGCACTTTGTTTTATCATTGCGCAAATTTTTAATCAAGCTTAATGGGTTATTGAAGTATTGTTTTTAGACAATTCATCGTCATTATATCAGCCGAAACACGTCCACAGCTGGACATAAGCCTCCCCAAAAGGGGGATCATGCCATAATCGCCACGCTTGGCAGGCGGGTTGGCGATTGCAGTATGCTGGTAAGATGCATAGAGAACGCTGCTGCCAATTCTCTAATTAGTCGTTTTCTACTACACCCACGGGTAGAAATGGTATGGTGCTAATATTAACTTTCGTTGACACCTGGAACATTAGACTGATTAGAAATTTACCTGTTACCTACTGGAACTGTTTAAAAGCTCCCGCAAACAGGCGCGACACCTCTCATGTAGAACAATATTTATGAAAATTTTATGGAAATTGTTCTACAAGAATAGCGTCGCGCCTGTCTACGAGAGCCTTTATGCTACGGCTTCCAATATCAGCAACACTTCAAATATACCATTAATAATGTTTAAAAATACAATGGCTTTGTTGTTACGTCATAATTTGTAGGACCAATAAATCCGCGAACATAAGTACATGAGCATCATTTTCCGATTCCACTTCAAAGGTTCTATTGAACTTGGCGCGTAAGGGCGTTCCTTTGTCGGGATTCACAGAATGTAAGACACTGATTGCGGCGTAACTTAGCATCTTTCTCATCGTTTCTTTGATGTTCTGAGTCCGCCATTGAATCAATTAACGTTATAAATCTAAAGCAAATATCAAAAAACAGTGTGAACAGATAAGTTTATTCCTTCTATTTTAGTTTAAAGATGTCTTTACTTGCAAGGCTGCTTCTTCATACCTTAATCAACGCCTTATTGGATTAACTAAATCTCATTAACAAGTTTTGGTCTGAATTTAAATGAAATCATACCGCTGTGGAGCTTGCGATAATTTAATTTGTAATTTAATTGTATATTAGTTATTCTCTCTTGTAGGCAGGCTGTCTGAAGACACTGGGATCTCATTATGATGCATTTATTTTCTTGTCACGTATCTTTACGATTGTGCGACGTATCCAAATGTTGTGATGTCACGTAGCCAGGAAGTGTACCGCACCTCGCCGCGCCGCGCCGCACTTGATCCTTCTAGTCTAAATGGATATTCCGTTGATAGGATTGTCTGTCTGCCTACCCCGTTGGTCTCAAATTATAACTGTAATTCCCATTTAGTTTTTCATGAAAACGTCCCTGTGGCTTGTGACAGCAGTTTCGTTTGTAGGCAAAACGACATTAGACTCAGCAATAAAACTTTGATGTTTTTTCTTTTATATCAAAAGAATTTTCATTTCTACTGTGTATTGGCTAGACAGGTGGGTGAGGGTCTGGGTGATACAATTTGATTTTAGCGTGTCTTCAGGCTCTTCTTTGTGGCTTTACGTCAACATTTCTACTTAGGTACGTACCTACCAAAACTCTAAATCTACATAAAACCTACTTTTATACGTGAATAGGAAGCTATAAACATTTCTTGTCATTCATTCATTAACATGGAAACTTAATAAAATATTCATAATTCACACAATAGTAGAAAAGTCCTGGGAAAATATTTACAAATCTTGAAAACCATTTTCATTTATTTGTATCAAAATATGTAGGAAAATGAAAAAGGTGTGGTAATGCGATACCTGTGCTCATCCCCTCGGAGCACGTCTATGCTCTGCCGCGTTTCAATACAGATTATGTATGAGTAAACATTTACTCAACAAACATATTATTTACCTTTAATAATAGAATGTAAATACAGTTAGTATACCTTTTGTAGCAAGCTTCGCTGGAATTGGAAGGCGATTTCATTTATTGTTTAATGTTAGATTATTTTGCTACATAGTTAGGTGTTGTTTTACAACAATGCTAGCAAGTCACGAATCTACTTGAAGTATGCAGAAGCGATAGTAAATAGAGCCAAACATTATATGTATTTCTTGATCGAAGTACCTATATGCCAGAAATGCAATAGTGTCGCATTGTATCAAACATTCCTTGCTCATGAACTTGTATCGTAAGTGTCCTAAATAACGGGTGTAAAAATACCCTTAATGAAGCCGATAGTCAGTTGTTCTTCCTCTTATTCTGTTTTCTGTCCTAGACCATAACCTGGGAAACTTCTGGTAACGGAAATATTCAAGGTTTAATTTCCAAGTTTTGTTTTTACGAAAACAGTTTTTAAATGTTATAACATCATAACATTACGCCTTATTTCCCCGAACCAACGTAAATGTTATAACTTTGAATACTCCCACGACCCCTGTACCGTTGCATGCATCCATAAGCACAATGCTTCACGTTGCGCACTACCGTAAAAGCGCATTTCACGCCGAAAATAAAAGTCGTTTCCCAGAAAATATTTTTGCTCCAAATAATGCTTGCACGGCTTCATGAAGGATCTTATTATAGTTTAAGACATTTATTTCTCAAAAATAGAATACAATTATTCGCTTCGAAACAACAACTTCTGGTTGCATACAAATAAAGTACCTTGGAAGAAGTAACAGAACGGTATGTCTGAAGTTAGTTTAAATGAATATATCACTATGTTAGTAAAATAATATAATGAAAGGTCGTATTAAAAAGTCGAGTTCAGTAGATATATTTAAAAAACAAAAATAATTTTATTTATGTAATCTGCATAAATGCAAAAAGTATTGAGACTATAGGTCCTTATTAAAATCCCATTTCCCATTCCCATGTCCCATTATCTTGTTACATCCTGTAAAGACTGGTTCTGAATCATTTGTCTTTTTGTTCAGAAAACTCATCTTGTTCGATGCACGTCACCGAGTCGAGTTGGCTAGTGCCCATTGAAAAACACTCTCGGTTGCATAATGTATCGAGCGTGTGCCGCAATCGGAAACCCATTGTGAACACAATGAGCTCAGCTCTATTTTGTCAACTGTCAAGTTTACCTCCGAAAATAGTGTTGTTATTTTAAGACTTGATTGATATTTGTCTTTACTCTGTTATACTAAGTTGCTTTTATGGAAAACAAACGTTGTTTGTATGTTAAAGTCAAGAATCCATGTCGTTGCCACAAGTATGGTCTTTTGTGAAAATACCTATAGTAGGTATTTATAAGGCAGGTGTGACTGGACATGCCGAAAGGGGACGTCCTAGGAGAACATAGAGTGACCTTATTGGTGATGTTCTTTAGAAGGGTCAGGCGCGTAGTATTGGTAACCTGCGTGCGTGTATGACGACATTTATGAACTTAAACGAGGTAAAAGGAGTATGTAAGGACCGTAACAGCAAGCATAGCATGATAAATTTTATCTCTATTCTTCCAAGAATAGACAAATTTCTTTATCTACTATAATTCTTTTAAAATGTTTCTACCGCAAGAGTCAAATCAAAAGTAGAGAAAAATGGTCGTCATACTTGACATCGTATACTCGTGTCAACAGAATAATAGAAACATCAATGTACTCTCTTCAGTTTTACACATTTTTTTCTTTTCTTCCGTCGACAAAATCCGTTTCTACGGTGGTCATCAGGTGGCGTTCTGTAGTTTTTGTCTACCCCCATGAGAAAATGGCGTGAGTTTATGTATATATATGTAGGTACCTATTGTAGGATCCTATATGGTCTTGTGAGTCAGAGCTTGATCTTTTAATTATATCAAAGAGCACTGGGTGTAAGCAGAACGCTCGTCGCTATATAAAATGTCCGATATCCGATACCTTTGTCTTTGCTCAACGTCGAGCTGTTTTAATCAGGAAAGGATTGAAGCGGTTAGTGTTTACTTTTTGCTGACTTTGAAGGATGCAGCTGATAGCCGGGAGAAGCGAGCACCAAGCTTTTATTTTTATTAAAAGTCTACCATTTTAGTTCTGGCAACACTGCCGCCGTATTCCATAAATAAAACCCATAAGCAAAACATGAATAGAACAAAAAATATAAGTACAAAAACACGTTCATAAAAGTTTATCATGTGTACAATGCTCGTACTTACTATACACACATAAAAGCTGTTATAGTGGCAAATTACACGCGACGATTTCCGATAATAGGACCTTATTCATGTTTACAAACGCGGTACCTATGTAATGGACAGCGTATATTCAAAACGCTTCTCTTTGTAATCGTATTTAACCAAGTATGATAAGCTTATGTAAATATACTCAGGCACTAAAGAATTCACATAATACCAACACACCTTTATACTTTGTATGAGTTAGCACAAATAAAGCCGCTCCTACTGCCTACATATACTCTTCAAACACAAAGAAACACCGAGTTAAAACTAAAATAAGTAGATACGGAACATTTCTATGTTACAAACTAAAATTGTTAATTATATAACGAACTGAAAATTAAATCTATCTGAGCTGGAACTGCATCCAACACGAATGGAGAACTTAAAACAACTTAATTTCATTGAAACTGCAATATGTTGCCGCGTCTGTGAAGAGCATTTTCATTAAAACGAATAAGTACTAGAAAATTGTCGCCACTCGTATCTTCCTAGTTCGGTGGAAAAGCAAAAAAAAAACTACGTGTCATCTAGTCTCACAGACGAGGAGCATACTGGATATTGGAAAATAAATTGAAACGTGACGTACTGAAACTAAATATTTACAGTAACATTGAGTAAATATTATGTGATTGTGAAGTTTTATAATAGTCTAAAAAGAGCGCCACTATTGAATTTGAAAAGCTAAAGGTCCCAAAGACTTAACACGTGCTCAATTATCCAATTTTCTTACTTAAAGTAAGACGTATCGCCATCCGGCGATACGTCTTACTTTAAGTAAGAACGTTTTAGTGGTTTTGGTTTTTTGTCAGGGGTTTTTACTAGAGTTCCCTCCGAAGATTTTTTGACATATCCAAGCGTTGATATTTTAAACTGATTTTAATAATATTTTCTTTTGTCGTAGTATCCTCTTTGCCGACATTGTGGGCTTCACGGTGCTCGCATCGCAGTGCAGCGCCCAGGAGCTGGTGCGACTGCTCAACGAACTATTCGGACGATTCGATCAGCTGGCCAATGTGAGTAATACTATTATGTCTATTAATGATACCTATAACTGGAAATATTAAACACGCCACGGCTTATCCGTGATGAGGAAACCTCTGAATCGTCATCCCCATAAAAATCTTTATTGGCGTTAAAGTCTTCATTAAAACTTGATTTGCGGTAAAATGACGAACCTTTATTTATTTATTGTAAGTATTGCGAAAACTTCTTCATTTTTAGCCAATATTGAGTATAAAATAAACGGTTGGCTTTATGCTAGTGACTTGATTCATGATTGGCACCTTTTATGCAATTATGATGATGCGTTGGGTTCGGCCAGAATTATAGCCAATTACCGTTATATTTGGTTTTCGAGAGTGCTGAAGCCAATAGTGAGGTCGAAATAATAATCAAAGATGGTGGCTGTATACATTTTTAAATTTTTCATCACGGGTGTCGTGTTCATGGTTTTCGTGGGTTTAGCATAGCACCTTATAGCTTAAATTCACTTTCTAGTATACGTATGTTTGTTGTAAAGAACTTCGTTTCAGACGGAGATTTTCCAACGACACACGTTATTTTCCCGTTTTCTGGCGTGTTACGTGGTTCTGTTACGTGTTTTTTTTTTTTGTAATTTGTCAAAATACACCCGTGCGGTGTTCCCATCTTGTTCCCATGTTATTATATTATGGTTATACTCCAGTAAATACGTCTACGTTTATAATATTTCAAAAAGTAAGGACATGAATTTGTGTGGGCTAGGTACTACAACAAAAAACTTGTGGTCACTTATTTTTAAGTCGGTATTTCTTTTTTAGTGAAAATACTTTTTTTTGTTAAACCTGGTTTTTGAATACAGGATAATCACTGTCTTCGCATCAAGATCCTGGGCGATTGTTACTACTGCGTGTCCGGGCTGCCCGAGCCGCGGTCCGACCACGGCCGCTGCACCGTCGAGATGGGGCTGGACATGATCGATGCTATCGCGTGAGTCACCTTTATTATCATTCTGGTCTTTTATAAGCTTTCGAGACCCCTGATTCTTGAGTTTTTAAGCAAGTTAGGATTAGGATTTTAGAGTAACTGCCATTATTTATCAGGTAACTGCTGCAAAACTGCTCGTGCCTTCTTTGTAGGAGAAGAGAGCTTTGCCCTACAGAGAAGCAATATTAGTCTTGTATATTAATACTGTAAAACTGTTAGTAAGTGGTAAACCAGAATGTGTTGTACGTTGTACATACAACATTTTTTAAACCTGCGTAATGTAAATGTGCCTGTGACGATTTTCTTACTTTACCGGGTCGGATCAAAGCTATCATCGTAAAAATCGTAAGTGAAAATCCGGAATCGAGCAAACCGAGGTCCGCAAAAATATATTAAATATATTTTCTCTCCATTGTATTTTGTATAGTAACTAGCTTTTGCCAGCAGCTACGCCGGCGTGCTAATCGAAAATTAACCCGCAGGAACGTACTACCCGGATAAAAAGTACCTTATGTGTTAATCCAGGCTATAAACTATCTGTTTGCTAAGTTTCATCCAAATCGGTTCAGTCGTTTTTGCGTGAAAGAGTAGAAGATCGATTCATCCAAACATCCTCACAAATTTTCAAATATTGGATTTTGAAATACGGAACATGACCGCGGTAAAGCTGCTCTAACTAACCTCACACATCGCGATAGCCATTAAAATAGCAATAAGTCCAAAAACACCGAGTGACATCTACAAAGCTAAACCAAAAATAGTCGCAAGTAGCCACAAATGAGCCACGCCTACGACAAACAAACAGCGTCACCTTGACTTGCCAATTTATGGCGGCCGTGCAACAATAAAATTTAATTGGTCATTTCAGCCGACGTGGCTAGCTTACTGTCCGTGAAAAATACACCACAGTAGATAAACTTTACTGATATACAAAGTTAAGTGATGGGTCGGTGAAAGAATAAAAATTAGGTCAATTAATCTTATAGAGTCGTTCCATATTTTTATGACACAGGGTGACTGGGTCAGATAAATTTATTTAAAACGCGGTTGAAGGGCTCTCCTTTCAACCTCATTTTAAATAATTATAAGTGACCCCTATGTATTTATATTCAATAAATGAATAGATACTCGAGAGGGTTCTCTAATTCTCTCGAGTATTCATAATTATAGTGAATACCTACATTTAATCATTTTTAATAATCAATTAGCTAGGTCTGTGCGGCTCGTGACAGCCGTAGTACGAGGGCACGCGCATCGGAGCATGTCGCGATACGCGCTTATCTGCGCATTTGCTCATCAAAGGAGACAGCTAAATATACTCTTTGTGATCATAACCCCCTGGTCGCCTGGCCCCCGGTGACATCCTGGGTGGCCCCGGGGCCCTCCCTCGTCGCGTGAAGGCCACTAGGCCGGCCTGGAATGTTGCACTTAATCGCATTCTGTTGGTAATTTCGCGAGATGATCGTCTCAAGGTAATTTTTTGTAGGCGTTATTACAATTTCAAACGTTTCCAGAAATAATTTGGCGGTCCAGTGATCCACATTTAAGCCTGTATTAATAAACTACTCTTATTTTTGAAGCCTGCCTAGAAAAGTACGAAACATGACGTTCACGTTCATAATATAACGTTCATTTTCGTCGCACCTCGTAACTGGGTGGAAAATAAATGATGCACTTTGAAAGCAATTCCGCTCAGGAAGATTGAGTGTACCATCTTTGTTGACAGGAATTACATGGTCCATTATAACTGTGTGCATAAGTAGACCGCAGACTTATAAGACGCAAGCAATCAACACCCGTGGTCCGACCACAGGCCGCAAACCTCAGGCAAAACACAGCCATCTGTATTCAGCGCGGGTAGTGTTTCAGACACGCGTCACGTTCGCCGCTGTCATCTGAACATTATCGAAAGGACATATCCGCCTTGCCGAGCACACGAATAACCAAAACACTGTGACGCGAATGGGAATGATAAATAAACCATTGCTATCATGCCAATTTTCGTAGAACAGGATTCTACGTGCAGTGTGTTTATTCGTTTGAAAAGTCCTATTCCTATTTCCTTTGGTGCGCGAAAATCAAACACATGTCTTTCTTGATGTCATAACTTTTGTTCGCACGACTACGTCAACGACTGTCTGGAACACTGTAACAGCTTAGACAGTATCTCAGTACCCAGAGTCACGTAGAAAACTTGCCAAGCGTAACGTGAATATCTTTTATGATCCGATTCCGAGTCGAAGGACATGTTCCTTCAAGTGGAAATGTGTATTATTTCGTATTGGTTGCTTTTTCATCCAAATTACATTAAATTGCGCATTCTACCGTTGAAACTCCACAAATGTTTTATAGAAATTTATATTAGAATCCCTTTAAAATCTATTTATTAACATCAATATAAACATATCAGTTTGATAGACAGTGTTTGCAATAAAAATATTGAACAGTAATAGTTGTTAACACTATATCTACTGTGATATTCGGCCGACGTGGCACGTCATTGGAACTGTATATCTTGCTCTTGACCTAAATGTTATTCCTCGTTTGTGGATACTCGAGTCTCGAGGTAGATACACGTAAATAGTGGCAATGTTGTGTTGTCCGTTACAGCCGCTACAGGCATGATTCCTGTCAATGGTTCGTATTTAGCGCAGCTTCAATTATAAGACTAGCTATATTAGTCTTGTTCGCAAAATGTGATCTATTAATAATGTTCCGCGTACGTTTCACACATGCATGCTTGATGCACGCTCTGTCTCGTATTTGGGAGTCCAATATGAGAGGGAAACCAAACAAGTGGAGGTATTTAATCGCAATCTGTGCAGCTGTGTTGACCAGCCGCGGTAGATACACAAGTCAAACACACAATTTGTTGACTATGTCCGCTTTACACCACCGCGGCACCGCAAGGCCAAGAGGCAAGCGTGGTTATTGCACATTTACATAGTTCCTACAGTAAAACATGGCGTTAGAATATGAAGGAAGCTGAAATAATGTTGTAATGGTATATTTAATCGTATTTACACTAGTATATTAGTATGAACAGCGTTGTTACATTTAATTTCCTATCAATTGAACTACGTTGGACTGACCTTTTAAATCGTGGGCGTATTTGACCCATATTCTGTACGGAAATAATTATCTGCACTTTTTAATTTTGATTATGAATGCACAGTGAAGCGTGCAAAAACGTCGTAAATAATATTCTCGTATGATTTAGTAGGTAATGTATTTTTGTATGAACTAGCGTGAATGTCGGAATGAAATTGGTCCAATAAAGTTATTTTCATGTGTTATTTCTGCTGATGCTAGATATTATTAAAGTGGTATATATAGAACGGGGAGACTCGCGGGACGTAGGTACTTGACATTGAGTGCAATTAATTTGGTCAAGTTTGTAGTCCATTTATTGTAGGAACGTTTAGGTATTTGTTAATGTCAGTCGACTAAGAACTGCCCGTTACAATTCTCTAAACGTTTGTGTTTTTGGTCTAATTTACGATGTTTGCTAAATTTTGTGTTTACATTGAAGCACTTAATATCTGAGCATTTTAATGGTAATTAGCATCCGTACCTACTTACTTTAATATAATTGATTTTTTTAATTAAGAGCTTGTCTAATGGTTGTAAAAGAGCATCAACATTTTTGGAACCGTTCTTTTATTTATTTCAACTAAGTTAAAGGATGTTTGCGCAAGATTAAAATCATATAAAGAAGTATAGTGCAAATAAAACTATAGGAAAACAGCGAAAACTCGTTTTTGTTTTATTATAAGCTATAAATGGTTGTCGCGTCGGTCGTTGCTCCAAACTACGAGTGGACTCTAGGGGCGACGCGCAAACAAGCACTGTTCCCGAACTGCTACCACTGACCCGGGTAATTTCGTATTCAGGGGATGTACGGTCGCGTCGATAGCGACATGTGTCCCCTTTCAACCCATGCCATTCAGGGAGTGGCGGGTGAAATAGGGAAAACTGGAACAAGATATAACTTCCGAGATGCAAAACAAAGAAACGTAACAATAGCCGGTGGATCGCTGTATTGGGCAAACATTTCGTAACGCCATTAGCGATGGGGCGAAGCAATAACAAAGGGAAATTAACATATCATAATTGCGTTACTTGCGTTCGGCGTCCTCGGATTAACTTCTCATCTGCCTACGCTGGTGTGTTCGGATGACAATTCAATTTACTATGTAACTTCAGCGAGCTTCTGGGAGTTTCTGTTCATCTATACTAATATTATAAAGCTGAAGAGTTTGTTTAGTTGAACGTATTAACCTCAGGAACTACATTTAGTGTTGGATAGCTCATTTATCGAGGAAGGCCATAGACTATATAAAATCACGGTAGGACCGTTAGGAGCGGTGCAAAAAGAAAAACTTGAGAGGTGTCAAGGGACACCCGGATGGAACGAAGTTCCTTTCCAGGATTCATAATTTTTATATTTTTTTTTTATTATTTATTATTTACAAAAAACCTTTATACACTCAACAAAAATATTCTCTATCTCTCTCTCTCTCTCTCTCTCTCTCTCTCCCTGTCTCTCTCTCTCCCTCTCTCTCTCTCCCTGTCTCTCTCTCTCTCTCTCTCTCTCTATCTCCCTCTCTCCCTGTCTCTCTCTCTCTACTCACAACAACAATATACAAATAAATACAAACAACAAAATATACAGTCGAATTGAGAAACCTCGTCCATTTTTTGAAGTCGGTTAAAAAGTGTCGTGACAACTTTTCGTAAGAATTTTTTCCGTCTAGCCCCCTATCACAACGCGCGATAAGGAACTTCGTTCCCCCGTTAATCTGGAATACGAAGTCCTCGCACGGGTAGGCGATTCGATGCGACGGGTAGGGTCGGAGGAGAAAGAAATTGAACGCGAATGAAGTCGCTGGCACAAGCTAGTCTCAAATAAACTACTGCGTACTATGTTATTGCGTTCTATTGAGCGTTACAGAAAATAACACCTTCCTGAACAGTTTAGAAGCTTTAAAGCTGCTTAGCTCGTTAAAATATTATATCTTTGTTGGCTCTTGAAGTGACAGATAATAGAGTGCTTGCTTGCACCACTCTCACAGGTTTTCTTTCCGTGTAAAATCTTTGAAAAGTATAAATTTGGTACTTAAACTACTTTCAGAAATTGTTCATTCTTTTATCATCATCATCATTTCAGCCGTAAGAAGTCCACTGCTGGACTTAGGCCTCCCCCAATTTGGGGAGCTATGCCATAATCGCCACGCTTGGTAGGCGGTTTGGCGATCGCAGTATGGTGGTAAAATGCATAGAGAACGCTGCTGCCCGTTCTCTAGTAAGTCCCTTAGTCGCCTTTTACGACACCCACGGGAAGAAATGGGGTGGTGTTATTCTTTACGTCCGGCGCCACAGCGTACGGTTTCATTCTTTCGCAGATAGGTATTACATCTGTAACCGTAATTGCGTAACAATGAGTATGTGAATCGTTTTGAAGGATATTGCTTCGTGTGTTCGAAAAATTTGTCTGCTCCCTTCTGAATATTGTTAAACTGCCAAAATTCAAGCCATTCTGTAAATGCGTTACGCAATTAGGGACCTGGCACGTCTTTGATGGACACCTTTGATTTATATTTGTATATTCGCTAAATCAGACGAATCTTTAGTCATCACAACTGAATTTTATTATCTTGTCTTACTTACCTACTTCTGCTTTGATTTAAATATTCAATTATTTGTTTCATTTTATAAAGGTATTATAATATTTTCCTGTTGAAACTCATACGGACGAATTTTTTTTAAGCTTGTTGATTGTTTCCTTTCCTTGTTAAATACGTAATCATTATTTAAGCACAGATATGTTAAAAACTTATGTTTATATAAAATACTAGCTGACCGTACAGACGTTGTCCTGTTTCCTAGAACTCGATAGCAGCGCCATCTGTCGGGCTGATTTGTGAATCTAAACTATCCAGGGTGACACCCAAACGCATACAAAAAAAAAACATTCAAATCGGTCCAGCCGTTTAGGAGGATTTCAGTGACATACACACGTACAGTAGAATTATATATATAAAGATAAAGATTTAAAAAACCTATCGTTCATATTTTTATTAAGAAATGTGTGTAGGTAAAGTTAATATAAAGCAATAATAATGAGAACGGTGATTGAAAAGTGGTGTTTTGAATAGACATCTCGTCTATTAAAAACGTCAATTCTTAGCATTTGAATGCGGGTGGGAAAATCTCTGATACGGAATAAAATGTTTTGTATACTGAACTGTATTTCCCTTCCATCCGTAACGCGTAACTCATTACTGCTATTGACAGCGAACTGCGGGTAGATCCAGACTGTCTTGTTGGATAATACGTTGGTTGACCCACTTCGCAACTAATCGGACTAAAGGCTAATTAATTTGTCGTTTCTCTCCTCTGAAGTATACTTCCACAACTGATTGACGAATGAAGATGTGTTCACTATTCATTCGGTCTTTGCTCTCTATTACTTTACGGGTACCTACGTTCTTTCACCGTGATTGATGAACGTGTGTACAAGATCTGTGAAGGGGACAAACGGAGCTTCCCACTCCTATGTAGCAAATTTTCGAATATATTATTATAGTCGAAGATTCGGAAATGTTAGTCCCTTTAGGACTTAATTTGGTGCGCTATGTCGTCAATTAATTAAAAAATATGAGTCTGTTGTCGCTGTCTGCCTGCCGGCCCCTTTAAATTGCGCAATTACTCGTTTAAAATGTGACAGCACTTTTAATTTTAATTAGTTGTTGACGCGTTCTGTCAACAAGGACCAGAAATTAATCCTCGGCCTTCATGGATTCATAAATGCAAGTTACTTCCAACAAAATGGACCGTAAAAATGCGGTAAACTAAGGTCGATTTGTCACCGATAAAGCCCATTGCTATAAAATCAACGGGCGTTAATAAACAACAAAGGAAATCGTAAAGGCGGCCATAATTAGTAATGGTTCATTAACTAAAAGAAATTCTTGAGTAGTTCTTGCGTGAGAGGTAAGTATTTAAATCCTTTTCTGCATGCATAATACGAGCGGGCAATGAACATAAACAATACATACCTATAGCATAGCTAAGTACAAGGCTAAATATACAAGCAAAAATGTTTTAATGTAAATTAATTTAAATTGTTGAACATCCATTTAATCTCTAATCTTGTCGATATATTACAGCTTCTCTTCTTAAAAAACATGTCAACATGCAGAATGTATCTTTTGTCTGTATATTTAATACTACGTTGACGAAAGAACGTCAGTCTGCCTTGTCAATTACCCCGCTGAAAAGAACAGTACGACTGACTGCTGCCATTACAGTAACTTAATAACCTCGTTTAATTTAATTCGTAGCTTTGTGAAACATTAAGAATTAATCTGGGAAAATTACCAGGATTTTGTGTGCTGTGAACGAGAAATGGTCTCATTACAGGAATCCCGCACAGAGCGCTCGACTCGAGTTTCACGAACTCGCTTAATAAAAGGACTATTAAGTCAAATAACTAAAGAAAAGTTTACATTTTTAAATGTAAACGTTTGTAATCATAAATTGGGCAGTTTTACCAACAATTCAATTTAAAATTTGAGTACATATTCTGTCATCTACATTATGACGCTCGTAAATATTTCCGCCCACGTCGTTAATCTTACAGAATAATCTTTATCTTCGTCATTATGCATGAAGTGTATTGGATAAGTGCCACTTACTCTACCTAAAATTCTTTAGGTATTAATAAATCAATTGTCTACAATGTGAACTTATGTTTACGACAAGCCACAACGAATCAAGCAAAAATGTTTTAATGTAAATTAATTTAAATTGTTGAACATCCATTTAATCTCTAATCTTGTCGATATATTACAGCTTCTCTTCTTAAAAAACATGTCAACAGCAGAATGTATCTTTTGTCTGTATATTTATACTTCAAAAGAACATTCCCAGCAAATGTGTAAGAATTAAGATACGCTGTTCGTAGGAACGGGATACGTAAATTCAATAAGAAATTGTTCGCGAATTCCCGTGTGAAGTAAAATAAACTTATTTCAGCAATTTGTATTCGACTGTGATGTTTACATCTGCACATTTTTATTTGGAACAATTTTATAGGTACTACGTACTACGTAGCACTCCAGCGCGTGCGCACTGCTGCCAAGTTTATTCTCCATTCGTCTTTTACTTACGTTGTCTATTCAACGTGAAAGAGTTATAACCTAAGTGTTTCCAAGAGATTTATATCTCGAGTAAATAATTCCACTTTAGCAACCATTTCCAACATTTTCAGGATTTATGTACTGTTGTAGAGTTCTGAATTTCTGATACCTACGACGGAAAGTGTGTAATTCTTTGAACTGGGAATTATCTGCTTACATGGTCAAAAAAAATCACATGTACCTACATTTTGACAAATATATTCTCTCAATTATGCACAGTAAAAGCATTGGCTAACAATCATAATCATTCTCGAAATAAAATAAGATTAATGCAACGCTAAATTGGGAATATCTCTTATAGGCTTTTGAAAAAGGACCAGTAATCATAAATAGTATCTAATGTTCACACTTCAATTTCTTTCCATTTGTATTTATTACTTTAGCTACATGAAATAATGGAATATTTATTGAACAAGCTTTTAATGCACTAAATATAAAACTGAAACGATGCGTTGAGATAATACAAGTGCAAAAATCTCTAATGTAATTTGTGGATACTATCTACTGAATGAGAGGATTTAGTGCGTGGGGTTACTAAGCCACATATAATATGTTTGTGCCTAATTGGCACAAACATATTATACGTATTTAAGTAATATTTGTCAAAGTTAGTGAAGATGATGGATTTCTACTCCAGATTCAAATACAGGAGTTCATTCAGGCATGACGGAAAAATCTTAAAAAAATTAATTGGAACATGTACACATATTTCTGCTTGAGTTACCTTCAGCCTATCGAATTTTATCATTGGGAAACTTTCATGTCCTAAACTTTATATCGTATTTCCATAGTGATGTCAATTGACCTATGTATATAGCAGAATCATGTTTATGAAGCACATAAAATAATTACTCTTTTATCATGTAATTTTATGAGTAGGGATCCAGATTTCGCCTGCGGTGTGTTTCGTGCTTATAAAAGTTTAATTTTCTTCTTAGAGTAGCTATTATTTGCCTGCTGGAATTTTAAGGAATCTACGGAAACTTTTTAACCGATCTGTTTTACTCTGAAAACAATTTTAAACAAGGTTTTCGGAGCAAATGGAACGTAAATAGCCGCCACTTTTAGGAATCTCACATTTTTCGGATAGGAAGAACATTTAATGTAGATTTATTCAAAGTGTAAACTTTTGGATTAATTTGATAAAGTTCTCTGACTCAATTCACCGAATAGCCATCGTTATAGTAACTTTAAATCACGGAAAATTTTGTAGCTATATAATAATTCCTATACAAAATACAATGGAGTGAAAAGCGTGGAAATCAGTTACCAACCAGCCGATCTATTCCGTAAAGATCTCGTAAAACGTGAAAACTCTTAAGTGAACTGAGATCTCGATCCTTAGTATCAGGTGAAATGACAGCTCACTTGGCAGTTTCATCACGTGATTGACCTAACTCTATGTGACATCTTTTTGTTATTTTCTTACAATTTATCAAAATCATTTGTCTCCCTAGGTCTGTGGTGGAAGCGACGGACGTACAACTAAACATGCGCGTGGGCATCCATACGGGTCGGGTGTTGTGCGGGGTGTTGGGTCTGCGAAAGTGGCAGTACGATGTGTGGTCCAATGACGTCACGCTGGCCAATAACATGGAGGCTGGCGGGGAACCAGGGTAAGTGGAGACAATGTCAGGTGTGAAAGCGAAAACACGCTGATCAAGCATTTTTGTGACAGAAGAAGATTTATTCATTTGCTATTCTGCGCAGGGATGTATCAGGATCGATGCAGTCATATTAAGTGTGTGATTATATGCAAATTCATTGAGGCAACTTGGACGATCTTCCGATTGAGTCAATGCGCTTTGTCATCTTTGACTCATTCACATATGAAAACATAGTTCTTGTCTTAAACTTGAAGTCACCGTCCATTTTATTTCCTCACATTGCCACAATTTGTACAATATGTCGATTCCCTTCCAGGCGAGTGCACATAACGCAAGCGACGCTCGAGAGCCTCGGCGGGGCGTACGAAGTGGAGCCCGGTCACGGCGGCAGTAGGAACGCGTACCTTCGGGACCATTCTGTACAGACTTACTTCATCATTCCGCCGCCAAGACGGAGAAAAGTACGTCTTAAAGCCCATATAAAAGTAATCCTCGAGTTTCTCGACAAGCTTCCCGGAAACCCATGGGATTTCTGCCATTTATTTGATTAATTTTTTACGAGATTAGTTTTACCTAACTCGCTAAATGAGATTTGCTGGGAATTGTATAGCAGGGAATTAGGGAATGGCTTTTAATTGTAGTGCTGAAAAATACAAAGAAAAATGCGTAGTTAATACATCCTTGAAGCACACTAAATATGATTATTTTAGGCGTTAATAGAATTACTTTTGTCGCTGCTACATTTCTTTAACGTGTTTGAAGAACTATTTAGTGAAATATAATATTTGCAGATGTGCCTATCAGCTGGCGTGGGCGTCGGCTCTGCGTCTCGCCGGAAACTGTCTTTCAAAAACGTTTCCAACGTGGTGGTGCAGTTGCTGCACTCCATCAAGTTCAACGTGGACGTGCCATTCTCCAACATGGCCGCCTCCCCTCAGGAGCTCAAGGCCAATGCAGCTAGGAAGGTACAACACGTATGTCAAACTCGAGACTGAACAAAAAGATTCGGAACAGTTCCTCTTGGTTAACTAGAGACGGAAATCGTTTGCGCCCCGTATAGGTGGACATCATAGGAAGGCACTAAGGGCGCCACCAGTTTCCGTATGTATCCACATCTCGAGAGGAATTCTTCCAAAAGTTTACTCGTTTTACAAATTGAATCTTACTGTTTGCACTTTAACTATTTTGCGAAAATTCTGCACCTCAATGGACATGACTAAATAATACGAGTTTTTTGTCCACGGCTTTATATCTCGCTCTTCAGAATGTTTGTCTCGAGTGATATATTTTCTCGTATCGGTGATCTACTCTCGTCTTTAAAAGGTAAGTTCTCTTTTCTTTCATTTGTTTTGATACTGTTTTTATATTTTTTCTGAAACTCTGAATGTGAGATTTTTTTGGAAACATTGGTGGTCGTTGTCAACAATGTTATCAGTTGATATGATGTGGCTAAAATGTAAATATATTTGTGCCACTGAAAATTATTCGAGACATTTTTAAAGTGAGAGGGACGACGGCGATCTGAAGTGGGATTCTGAAAACATTTAGGTTTTAATGAAATCCTCACGCATCGGTGTCGTCCCTCTCGCCGTGCGTGTAGTGAATGATATCAGTGGGCTGTGCTTCTGGTCCGTCCGGTCGTGAGCCCGGTACTAGCGCGCGGTTGTGGCAGGTGCTGGACCTGCGGCGCGCGCTGCACGCGGAGCCCGGCTCGGCGGAGGCGCTGCGGCTGGCGGCGCTGCGCGCCGAGCCCGTGAGCGCGCCCCCCGCGCCCCCCGCGCGCCCGCACGCCGCCCCGCACCACCACACCTTCGACGCCGTCATGCAGCACCACGCCCTCCGCACGCACGCCGTCGACGACACCCCCGCACATGTTAATATTATGCATACGCATTTACGCAATTACCAGCACCGTTTGTTTGACCTGTGCTACTCTTTATACAACTATAATGGGAACTTTGCATCGATTTACGCGATCGTTTGAACTAATCTGGCACAGACGAACATGCATAGTGCGTATACGTAGTAAGCGACCGCGCGCCGTCACATGCTTAGAGAACTAGAAGCCCGTGTCATGTTGCGGAGCGCGCTCGTTACACACACATGCACTCTAGGGATGATCTAGAATATGGTTCGCTTAGGTCTAGTTTAGGAGTAAACAATGAAACCATATTGCTATTTCTCCCGCGGTTATGAGATTTCACGCTTCAGAAACTTTATGATACGTGAGACGCATCGATGTCGCAATGGCGATGCGCTTCGTACGTATACCTACTGTGTGTCGAATGATAACCTCGCTTAATGGTTTCCTAGTAGTTAGTTTGGTTTGAGTGGTGGTTTTCGAACTTAATCTTTGCTGCTTTTATCACATTTTAAGGTGTGCACTGAAGCTTTTTCACGAGTTTTACAGAAATAATTTTGCGAGGAACTTCGAGAATGTTTTAAGATGCTTCGCACCACATTTGCGATTTTCGTTTTCTGCCAAACTTCATTATTATATTTATACTACACGAACACACACAAACACAGTAGTTAGTTAGCCCCCAACACACTATGAGATCGAAGTATAGAATCTTACACACGTACCCTAACTGAGCACAAACATTTATTCCAAGTTTCCAAATTGTTTCCTGATTGTACATTTAGTTGCTGGTCTGTTCAAGCCTTCACTCTTTATTATATTCTATATTCAAATATAAATTCAAGGATATCAAAATGATAATTCTTTGAATTTTTTGTATTCTAAACTATTTAATAATCTCTATCTCTCACTTTCTCTCTCTCTCTCTCTTGAGACTTGACTTATCCTTCAAATATTGTTTCAAGACTCAATCAAAGTTTCTTGATCCATTCCAAACTGAACATTGTGGAAGACTGAAATACACCAGCGACTAACATGAGGCGTCTGCTCATTATTTTCAGATATTCCGACCCTGGACTTTAGTTCCACAACAAATACCCGCGGAAACAGTAAGCGCAGACAAAATATTGTTCATGTGTATTATTGTTTTCCACCATTACCGGGCGACACTGTAACTCCCTTTACTTACTGTAGGTACGCATTCTCCACAAGCTATATCTGTGGGTCGCACCTGCCGCGACTCGTTCGCATTCTGTGTCTATTCACTGAATCTATTACACGGAAAGGGGACCACTAATATCGACGTGAGCACACAGACCACTCACTATCACTGTTTCTTAATTCGAAATTGTCAACTGTTTTATATATTTGAGATTGTTTTTTTTTATAGAATGTTCGATAATAAAGCCGGATGCACCGAACTGTGTTTCACTCGCTATCCCGTCTAGTCACCTCGAGCACTAGAGCATGGCATGAGCCCCGACTGTCTACTAACTTGCATGACGTCACCAGCCCTCAACATTATTTACACTTGTTTTATTTTGTGCTTGATTATTTCCACTGCTTTCTACTATCGTCTTTCTCTTTCTCACTTAATTTTCTTTTATGGAATAATCAAACACGAAATTAGTTTTAAGTCTCGATTACTACTGTCAATCTGTCTCAAAGTAAATTCAGTCTGAATTCCTTCACAAAGACTTCAATATCTTGCCAATCTGAAAGTATCTGTCGTTGTCTGTATTATGTTTGTACTTCATTTCATTACTATTCTAATAACGTGATGCTGCTTTGGATTCCGGATCTTTTGTATTCTAAGGTCAGTTCTAAATTCCAAATTGTGTAGCATGAAGTCGGCATGGCCCTCATGTGTACCCTGACCTCGGCCATACCCTTGTGTCTCACTGTACCTTAACTTTACCTTACCTGATCGATGTGTGACCAGATAGATGTTCCATTATGATCGTTGTATAAATCGGTGGTTAGTAGTATCTTCTCTATTTTTGTTATTGTGTTAGTGTTGTTGAAGTAGCATGTGGGTTTTTACAGAATAAAGTGACGGAGAAGTTTAAGCGTCCGTTGAAAAAGCGCCACTCGTCTGTGTACCATCAGCCCACGAACCGCGTGAACAAGTACCTGGCGCAGGCCATCGACGCGCGCTCCGTGCACCGCGAGAAGGCCACGCACGTGCACCTGCTCACGCTCTGCTTCAAGGATGCTGATAAGGAAGCTCAGGTGATCTTTTTCATTTAAATATCGTGAACTCGTTTCGATGTAGCTGGCATGTGTCTGTTGTAGGTACATGGAGCAGAAGTAAAGAGTGGCATTTTGAGACTGTTTATTTTAATTTTTGACGTTAGAAAAGTGCTGAGCACTGGGCTGATTGACTCTCAAATGTCATCGTATTTATTTAATCTATATCTAACGGGTGCAAAGATACGGTTATGGAAGCCAAGGGGCATTAGTTCTTGCTCTCATTGTGATATTTTGTTTTGTTTTTAACCGACGAAAAAAAACGGAGGAGGTTATCAATTCGACGCGTATATTTTTTTTTGTTTTGTTTTTTTTTTTTATGTATGACCACGCATAACTTTTTACATAGTAGTCCGATTGTGATAATTCTTTTTTTATTGGAAACGGTATACTCCGAGGGTGGTCCCATAGAAATTTGAAATACAAAATCAAACCCTAAGGGTCAGAAAACAGGGGATGATTGTTTGTTCACTCAGTGATTGTAATGTATTACCACGCATAACTTTATACAGAGTAGTCCAATTTTGATCATTCTTTTTTCATTGGATAGGGTATACCTTGCCAAGTATTATTAGTACATTAAAACCACAAAAAATTGTAAAATAAAAACTTTTTAACAAAAAATTAAATCGCCGAAAAAACTGAAAAGCAAAAAATAATAAACCTTAAAATTTTGAGTCGGCGCTGAAAACTCAATGAACAAAGATCACTCAAAGCGCCGACTCATAATTTTAAGGTTTATTATTTTTCGCTTTTCAGTTTTTTCGGCGGTTTAATTTTTTGTTAAAAAGTTTTTTGGACCATACCTAGGAACCTTTTAGATACGATGGAACAGTTCTTAAGAAACTCAAAATATTTACTACCTATTGTAAATTAAATTAGGATTTAATATTAAACTACTCCCATTCCAGTACCGAGCCTCAACAGACGGCGGGTGGGCAGGCTCCTTATCTGCAGCCCTATGTGCCTTAGTAGCAGCAGGCGCTTTACAGGCGTCCATCCTACCACAGACCTACATACTCCTCATTTTATTCGTCACGGCATTCGCATGGTCTGCTGCAGTACTAGCTCTGACTTTGGCTGCGAGGCTGAGGCTCATACCCTGTGATGTGTCCAGGCCTTTTACTTTGAGAAATGCTATTACTACATTCACTATTGTGCTGGGATATGCTGTTGGGCAGGTGAATGTGGTAAGTTGAACTGAAATCTACTTTGTTTACCTCCGTAGAAAGAGCAAATTTAAAATTCCTGTAGGAAGGTCGGAAATCTTAGTTTTGTACTAGTATCAAAACATATGTGACATCGGAATAAAATTGAACTTATTGTTTCGCATTGGTACAAACCATATTTTGATATTAAATTATATACGCCGTCAAAACAACAGCAAACTGAAAGCTACTTTAACACACAGTAAACAAGAATTCTTTTCTTGAATTTTTGTACACACGAAGTGAGATATGCAATGAAGATTTGAATTTAAATTGCGAATCTTATTTTGTAGGTAACATGCGAACACATCGAATTATGCCGAAACCTAACTGGCAACACCACAAACATGGACGAGGTCCTGACGATGAGTGGCGACGTTGCCGCTCAGCTGTGGTCGAGCCGCACGGAACACCTGGCCTGCCCCGTGCCGCTGTACATCACGTTAGGTTGCTGCCTCAGCATGCTGGTGGTGGCCGTGTTCCTAAGGCTGCCCATCCTTGTGAAGGGAATCTTGTTGTCTGTGATGACGGCAGGCTATATGGGCGTTATCTTGGGATTCCATAAAGCGTTGTTTGATTGTTATGATCTGATGATTGAGTGAGTATAGTTTTGATATTACTAGTTTTCAGTGTGCCTCCGTAGGGCCAAGGCCCCCCTTCCCTTCTTCCACTTATTTATACAAGGTGTTCCGTTTGATATACCGCAACTGGAGGGTATTAACGAGACCATGTCAAAGAACACAGATGAATATAACTGGCATATGAATATAACATGTATATTTTTGTTTTAATTTTTCATACGTTATTCGACGTCACGCTTATTTATTTAAAACACCAGTACGTGAAATATGATAACGTCGCATTTTCTTAGCTTTAAATTTGAATTATTGGTTTCAATGAAAAGATTTTCACTGAAACTTACACCCGTATTCAAGAAATAACAACCCATTACTGAATTTGAAAATAAAAAAACATTCCAGTTGATTCTTTGACATTAATACATAAGAGTTATGGGGATATACGAACACGTATATAATAAACTTTTACAACATAATAGTTATAGAGACAGAGGTACTTTTCAAACGTACTTAGACTTATCCCTTCTTGTTTTCGTAGAATATCAGTTAGAAAAGAATGGTTTTAACAATGTTTTTTTGACTTAAAGAAAAATGACAGCCTTGTTCTAAAAATTGCAAACGAATGACCTATAATACCATTAGTGCCATTCTAAACTACCTTCCAGATGAGAAAAGCTGCTTAAAGAATTAACTTGCTACACTATGAAAGTACTAATAACAATAGAAAACCTACAGACACAAAGAGGATTCGAACGGCGCATGAAACACGACCTGTCTAATCCTTAGGATTATGTAGGTTAGGTTCCTACCTGAGTCACAGTATTCATTCAAAATGCGAATGCGAAACTAGAATTTACTTTGTAAACAACCACTACTTTCTACATGATAAATAATATATCGGAGAATTACAACATTCACTTTACTAGAGTTGCCGTCTCCCGAGTATTGCTCGGTATTATATATATCGAACCGAGTAATTTGCCAATTAACTGTTTAGTTCACGCAGGTATCAGGCGCGGTCGCAGCCTAACATTTTGGGGGGGTCACCATGAGTACTGAAGAATATTTTTAGGAAGGTAAATCCTCTTTGGTCTAGTAGTCGCAAGCGCTACTGGTCAGAATGATGTCCCGGGTTATAATCTTTTTGCAAATGTCCATCGGAGTCTCCGTGGCTCAAGTGAGAACAATTTTAAGATAGTAAGACAGGCAAATCGTTCAGGGTTTCGACAGCATGACTGTCTTTGGGGGGGGGGGGGGGTCATGACCCCTAGAACCCCCCCTCGGACCGCGCCTGGCAGGTATTGAGAACGTACGAAACGCTTCAACTATACTAGAAGAATACCATGCAACTTCAAGAGGAATTAACATCTACCGCTGTAGATGCGAATTCCTCTCATCAGTGTGAAGATCCAAAAAGTGTCATTGTAAATAGAGTTAGACTAAAATCTATGATTACCACTAGATACTGATTATTTCATTAAATATTTTAGTCGTTTCTGACCATGACTAATTTTAAAGAGGTCAAGTTTATGTTTATGAGTTCTCTTCGAGTACCTCGCCAGTCAAACCGATTATTCGCCGTATCGTGTGCTACTATATGGCCAGGTATACCGAGTACTGATTATTATGCCTGTAGGTACTCGGTAAATATCTAACTTTAACGATACGGATTATCTTCAATTGAAAACGTTTTGTAATTTGCTATTCTACATTATCACCTTTCCAACAAGCGCATATCAAAATTAACCATTATTCTTGCACTTTACAAGAGTAGATATAAGTTATAGTCTATGTTTAACCCAATTTTCACTAATATTAATGTTCTTTACACCTCTGAAATGTCCCTGAATCGCTGGTTGGCGAAATCATATACGATTATTATCTGAAACTCAATGTTACTGTCATTTTTACCAAATAATATAGCTCTAGAAAATATAATCAATTTTCACCATGAAACATGACGTTTCAGTGGCTAGTGTGAATCTTGGGGTTCATTCGATGAATCTGATCTAACCGTGCTATAGGGTCGGTGTAATTCATTCATTTATTCTTTTCCTAATGCTGACTAAGTAAAGCGTTATTATCTTCGTTATATCGGAATCTTTGCCATTTCAGTTCAGGCGCAATTGGTTCAGCGTACGTCGCAAGCGCATGGACAGTGGCACTAGCACTAGCAGTGCTACTGCACGCGAGACAAACAGAATGGACGGCGCGGCTCGACTTCTTGTGGCAGGCGCAGGCCAGGGACGAGAAGAGGGACATGGACGCTTTGCAGGTCAGTGCAGATACAAAGGTCATGAAGTTCTACTGTGTGATAAAAGTGTAGTTGAAAAAGTCGACAGTTACAACACACTTACTTTTGCTTGGAGATAAACACCTGAAGGAGTCAAATTGCGCAGAAAATCTTGCCAGGCTTAATGCACAAGGCTCGGCCAGACATTAAGTTACCTTAGAACTTATCGCCCATGTACTTATGGCGACAAATCAAGCTATACATTTCCAGTATTAGCTGACTCCTCATTGCACGAAAAAACTGTACAATGCGAGCTCAACTAAAACTGGAAATGTAAAGCTAGCCGTGTGTACGATTATGAATGAACTGCTTCAAAAATTAAGGAAGTATGGCCTATAATTTTATTTTTGCTGAAATAAACAATTGTGTTTGCTTTTCTGTGGATACCGTGTTACTCAATTACTGGGTTATGAAGTTAAGATAGGCAGTCGTTCCATATAAACTTGACAGGTAGCCGACCCCAACATGGTTGGAAAATAGCTAGGCAAATGATGATGTTTGCTGCCCCATGCTTAAGAACAATGGGGTACTTTAGTCTTCTATTAAATGTAAAATCATTAACGCATATTTATTTCAGGCATCAAACCGAAGAATTCTCTTCAACCTCCTCCCGGCGCACGTAGCAACACATTTCCTGGACAACCAGTTTAGAACGAACATGGTAACTATTGACGAAGCTTTGTGACGCTTACTTACCGTTAAACGCAAAAATTTGTCATTTTAAATAAATAAATATCTTAGGACAACCAACACACCGTTATCTGATCCCAAACTAGGCAGAGCCTAGCCAGAACAAATGATCGTGCTCATCACACAAAGATTTGTCCTGGGTGGGAATCGAACCCACGACCTCAGTCTTAGCAGTCAGGGTCACTAACCACTAGACTAACAGGCCAGTCATTTGTTTCTGCATTCAAGTCAAGGGAATTGCTTATTTTAAATATGGTGGCTCTCAGTTTAAAAGAAAAAAGCAGGAAAACCTTAGTGATGTCAGCCGGTGGTGTTGTGTCCCGAGTAAAACTGTTTACTGTGAATCTACTACCTTTAATACCTAAATTAATAGGAAACTACTCTAGTAGTAAAACCCAGACACAGTTGGACTGCTGACATCACGGTGTTGTCATATTTGGGACTGTATTTTTTACTGGGCTATAGTGAATATTCGTCCAGTTCTTATTATTACGAGCATTCACTGTAGAACAGTAATTATGCCCCAGAGCTACTAAAGCATGAAATATGTGATAACTGCACTGGATAAATTACTCACCAAGCAAATATTCATTCATTCACTACAAAACAATCAATCAGAAATGTTCGTTCATTCGTTTTGGTGTACTTTCGCATTCACAATGCTTTACGTGTCGCACAACGCACTTATGGGGTCTGGTGACAGATTGTTTTTATCTTCCGAATATTCTAAATGGGGTAGGCAGAGTCTACAGTTTATTCACATTTTCCTGTTGACAGTATAATGTTCTCCGTAAGATTCATTGACCGCAAGTTAGGTATTAATTATTGTAACTGGAATTTACGAACTAAAAACCCATTACACTTGCGTAATAGATAGCAATTTTATATAACACATAATAATATTCCGGCTCTTGTGATACAGAAACACCTAGTACAAGAGCCAGGGCTACACTGAATTACAATTACACTACATTAAAAATAAGTAAAATTAACAGGATAAAACAAACTAATGTAGACTAATCTTCATGTAAACATGAATAACTAATTGAATTGAATTCCTCTGTTTTGTGGAAGGGTAAAAAATATGTCAATCAGAGCCAAGTGAGTAAAGGATAGTACAGATTGAAAATTGTTTGATTATTATTATTTGATACAAAGGTCTCCCTACCTATAGTATGGTATATGTAGTTTGATCCAAACTGAAAGACACAAAGTATGACTATCAGTACGTATATTACATTAAAAGTACCAAGACTTGTTACTCTAACCTCCCCCACCCCCCAACTGTCACTCCCCCTGACGTGTCCGCATGGCTTGCACGCTGCACCGACTCGTGCTGATCAAGAGGCGTGTCCAGGACCTGTACCACCAGTCGTACCAGCGCGTCGGAGTGGTGTTCGCCTCCATCACCAACTACCACGAGTTCTACATGGAGCTGGATGGAAACAATCAAGGGATGGAGTGTTTGAGGCTGCTTAATGAGATCATCGCAGATTTTGATGAGGTAATTATACCATTTTTTGTTTGTTTTTTTTTTTTTTCTACATGGACTTTTCCCAATACTGTTCATAATAAGAGAGATCCGATGTTACCGATGCCACAATTATGTTTAGGGTTTGTGCGAAATGGCTTAACCTAAAATAACCAAACAATGTTGTGTTATGTTTGGCAGATCAAAACTTAAAATTTAAACCTATCCCAGGTTGGAATCTTATGTTTTAATCTCTAAATGACGTCAAGTGAGATCGATTAAAAAAAGAAGAAACGCCATTTTAGTTGACGTTCAAGAAAAAAAAAAAAATATTAACAAAAAATAACCCTTTTAATTTACGTGCTGGTATTGGTATTTTAGCTTTTGGGCGACGATCGATTCGGTGCAATAGACAAGATCAAGACTGTTGGGTCCACATACATGGCCGCTGTCGGTTTAATCCCCGACAGGAAGATGACTGATGAGGCCAGCACTCGCAAACATATGGCAACTCTGGTCGAGTTTGTGTTCGCCATGAGAGACAAACTGAAGGATATCAACGATAACTCGTATAATAATTTCATGTTGCGAGTCGGTGAGTTCAAAATCAAAATATTTTTATTTCACATAAACCAACATGGGCACTTATGAAAAGTCAGAAGCTAGGTGCACGGTTCCAAATAGTTGATTCCTATGGAGAAGAGCCGGCAAGAAACTCGACGGTTACTCTTTTAAAAATAATTGGCTTTTACAATGGTTTTAAATTACAGTTTTAATAGGTATGGGAGAACAGTGTAGGACTGTCAAAATAGTACCAAGTACTTAATAAAATGCAAAATTGCCTGCAGTCTACAAGGCCTGCAACGTTCTCACATTCACAAAGTATAAAATAACACAGGCCGACAAAATTTTTACCCAGAAACCAGACCACACCTTTCCGAAGGACCCCGACGTTACTGTAAAGTAAAATATTGAAGACCTTTAATGTTAAGATAGAAATGGAAGTCTTAGGCGACGGTTACACGTAAGGTATTACTGTGATGCATCAGTAAATAATGACGTATCGTGGTATTTAATTAACGTGTAACCTAATTGTATTGATGTATGTCATTATTTATTCATGGATTTCTAGATTTCTTGTTTCTGTATTGATGATCCGTCGGATTATGATAAATATTGATCGTGTAGCCTCGCGTCAATATTTATCACGTCAGTACGCGTTACGCTAGCAATGGAGGAGGACGACTTTTTGGATCTTGTGGCGGCAGACGCACTGTCGCACTATGGTTCGCGTAGAACAAGCTAGCTGGACAAAAGTCACTGTTGAATTTCTGGGAATTTATAACCTGAGCCCCTGTCTCGAAGAACATATATCAATGTTTCGCAAGTATCCATGACTGTCTGGCATATTGAAGCCGGTGACATTATAGCCGAAAACCTTATATCTTTAATGTTCCGTCCCGTTGCTAGGTAATGCAAAGTTAACGCTAATTTTTCTCTCGGGGTAATAGATTTTCTCATCACGGTATCTTGTTTGGTTAAAAAAGGTGTTACTATTGTCAAAAGTTCTTCAAAGCAGGGTTCAGGCATTCGAAAATAATTCTCGTAATCATCCATTACACCATGTAATTTAATTTCTGCCATTAAATTCAAATGTGTGTACCTTTCCCTTTGTTGTAACCAATTTTTTGGCCATCGCTTTCGCTTGACCTTTTTATTTAAACTAAGTGCTAAAATAATAGCCACGCAACCAATGATATTTTAATAAAATATTATTGCACGCAACCTTTAATTTTCAGCTCTGTGGCCATTTTAGACGTTTAAACAGCAGGAGACCGGACACAATACTAACGTAATAAATATTGAACGTGTAGGCTGGTGTATTAATCCATCAGTAAAAACTGAAATCCATCAACAAATACTACATTGACGGATCACAGTAAATACCTTACGTGTAACCGTCGCCTTATGTAGATGTTAATAAAGTCTCATTTTGAGAGATACTAATCAAACAAACAAAACTTTGAATCATTTTCTAAGAAGAAAATTGTATTTTTTCACAGGTATAAATGTCGGTCCTGTAGTAGCCGGTGTCATAGGAGCACGAAAACCGCAATACGACATCTGGGGTAACACAGTCAATGTAGCCTCACGAATGGATTCCACTGGTCTTCCGAACCACACGCAAGTTACTGAGGAGGTGTACCAAGTTCTGAAAGACATGGCGTATCAGTTCGTGTGTAGAGGCAAGGTTAAAGTAAAGGGTAAGGGAGAAATGACCACGTACTTCCTCACAGACAGAGCTCCTGCAAACGGAACCGTTCAAAGCACATCAAACGGACCCACACCTACTCCTCCAACGGCATATGGCGGAGTTGCCACGCCTCTTGCCATGCTGCAGAATTCTGCGAGAAGAGCGGCAGCACAGCCTTCAAGATTGCCACCTTTGAGGGAGTCGTCGGTAGCTGGAGAAAATGAGCCTCTCTTGCCTTCCAACGGGCATCAGAGTAATGGGAACAATAAGGGTAGCAAGGGTCGGAGGAATAAAGAGAGTGAGGACAGTCCACCTCCGCCCCCGCCGCACGGGGCCCACGGCAGTCAGCTGGGGGCCCCGCGCTGGCCCCCGCCGCGCGCGCTGGTGGCCCCGTGGCCCCGGCCGCAGGAGGCGCGGCCCCAGGAGGCGCGCCAGGCGCAGCACAAGCGCCGCGCGCCGCCCCGCCTGCCGCGCCCGCGCTCGTCCGAGAGCCTCCCGCTGGCCCGCAGCCCCCGCGTGCACTCCTCTGCTGACGAGCTCAGCTCACTCACCCGCTCGCCCAGCCTCAGCTCCTCCGACGAAAGTTATTCGCGAACGACCGACGCCTCTCCATCCCCCCCGCGACCATCCCAGTGGATCCCACCGTCGAGACCACAACGCGCCAACCCGAGCCCCGCATACGACTACCCCCCCATTCGACCAACCAAACCCAGCTCGAATCACATCACCGAACTATACGCGAAACATAAAATCGCTAGAAAGCCGTCTTTAGAAGACAAATTCCTCGACGGCAGTGTTGATTTCGCGAAAGAAGAAGAAAAATTGCAAAGAAGCATTCTAAATATGCTTCAGGCGTCGGCTGCGAAACGCGATGGCTGCTGTCAAACTGACAAGAAAGACGTAGCGAGCCGGTTAGGACAACGGGCAGATTCGTTCTCCAGTTCAGGCGGCCGACCGACAAATTTGACGAACTTGAAGCATCTGAACCATGACGGTCGGGAACCGTTTGCCAAGAGGAGTCCGTCGGACGTGGCGTGTGTGCCACCATTCGAAAGGGAGATACAGCGGCTACTCGATGATAAGAATCATATCAAAATCAATCCACCTAAGTCGGAGCGGAAGGAGCTGAAACTCGAACTTAGGTGAGTTTTATTTCAGATTCGTATTTATTGCTAAAAGTATTCAAACTTGTCAGTTCAAATACACCGGGCTTTTAGGGGTAGTATCACTATAATTCAATTACAACCAATATAACCATCAGATCAGCCTTCTAGCTAATTCAAGGTTTAAGTTTGCCAATGGTGCCGATTCCCTTATTCACAAACTAAACTAAATTTAAGTTCAGTGCATCTTTTTCTTTCTATTTCATTAAGAAAAGGACAGAAGATAAATTTTAGTTTAGTCCTGTCAAATTAATCAGTGGTCCATACAAGTTTAGACGTGATTAAAAACTTGCCTACTAAAATTACGTCAATTTACGTCAAGCGCTGATTAATTTGACAGGACTCAACTAAAATTTATCTTCTGTCCTTTTCTTAATGAAATAGAAAGAAAAAGATGCACTGAACTTAAATTTATTTTAGTTTGTGAATAAGGGAATCGGCACCATTGGCTTTAAAAAAAACAATCTTAAAGGAAACCGAACCTGTATTTCTAATGTGCTTCCATTTTAGGGGTGCCAACCCAGTGCCAGTCCTGGAGCCGATGCTGTACTGCAACAACAACAACAGTAGTCCCCTACACGCGGTAGGCCTGGCCGCTATCACGCAGGTGGCGCGGCACGAGGCGGCCTCGCCGGCGCGCGCGCACGACTTCCCCGGCGTGCTGCCCGGGGATGTGGTCGTGCAGCTACCTTCGCCCAACCATGAGAGACATCGACCAAGGTATGGGCTTTAGGATCCTGTGACAAAAGTAACAAAAAGAGCATCTGTGTCTTTCTACATCTTGTGCGCTAAAATATCGCCTGCGTACTTGACTGGTTTCCGATGCAATAGGCCGCCGTGACCGAAAATCGGTCGATAGGTACTACAGTTAGCAGGATATCCTCTCTTTTCACAAATCAAATCCAAAACTGCGCCTCGAGATTTCTTACCCTTTATTTTAAATCTCCCTTACAACTGCCAGAGACTAGATTTCATGAATTTACAATTGACAAGAGACTTATGGATAAGGTAGGATCTGAAAATAAACAATTGATCATGTTGTGTTGATTAGAAATGTTTTTTTATACCGGATGACATCGACGCCTAACCGTTACCATGGCTTCAGTTAATTTGCTATTTCATACGTTTCGTAGGTCTTGCACTATTCTATGAAACAGGAGATTTTTTGGTAACCGACGAATTTGTGCGCAGCTCATGATTCCAAACCCATGAATCATGAGCAGAATTTATGGTTACAGTTTGCGCGTCTCATCTTTGAACCACGAGTGTAACCTTACGAAAAAAATGATCATATTGTAACGTTCATTTTGCATTCGCAGTTCGCCGTGCGAAAGGAAACCCGATCCCGTTATAGCCCGGGAGAAAGAGAGGGAGAAAGAGGTCCAAGAGAGACTGCACCACCGGGTAAGATATTTTTTTTTTTTTTTTTATATCTTAAGGACAACCAACACAACGTTATCTGATCCCAAACTAGGCAGAGCCTGTACTATGGCAACCAGACAACTGATAAACATACTTATATATTTTTAAATACATAAATATTATAGATAAATTACATCCAGACACAGAACAAATAATCGTGCTCATCACACAAAGATTTGTCCTGGGTGGGAATCGAACCCACGACCTCAGTCTTAGCAGTCAGGGTCACTAACCACTAGACTAACAGGCCAGTCAATTGCTTGCCATCTATTGTCGTATGAACGTCATTCCAATACAACAATTCCACTTTTAGGTGGCCACTTCTCATCATAGAGAAATGGGTATCTACGGGGAGAGTCAATCCGAATGGAGTTCATCATGTTCGGAGGGTGAGGGCGATGGGGAGGGGGGGCATCCCGAGAGCACGGGCTACACTACGGACGACCCGGCGCTGGAGAACGTGTCCATGCTCAACGAAGCCGGGCTTACGGACGCCGAGGCGGCGCTGAGCGACGTGAACTCGTGCTACTTCGACCGCGACGACGACGTGTCGTCCCGCGCCTCGTCGCGCCTGCTGGACTCCGAGGCGCTGGTGTCGCTCGAGTCGCTCAGCGCCATCTACGACTCCGACGAGCCCGCGCACAGGTACCTCGCCAACATTCGCACCGTCAGCGAATCCATCACAAGGAACTTCGGACAGCCCGCGCACGTCACCGACGGCGAGAGTGATGTGTAGTGATACTGTGATATGTCGCGAGTTGTGATAACGTCCGATTTTGCTAATCGACTGAGTTTCGTGTACATTTCGACTATTTCTCTTGTGTACTGCCTTTTGGTCAATTGTGATATAAAAATCTCAAATTATTGAACTCTCATGACAGAGACTCGGAACATTTATCGGAGGAACAGTTAAATTGGCTCTCTATTACTAAGAAATGAATACTCAAAACGTTTGTGTTCCCCGCTGTTTGTTTCTGTAGTATGACGTTTGTGGTCTTGTAGACGAAGCGCATAGATTTTCGCGCACGCGGATATAATTGTTTTATCATAATTGCTGACGTGCCTGTACTTTGATGATTTTGTACTATGTAAATTGTGTCAATATGTACCTATTAATGTTACACTGTATGATATTCATGTACAGCTGATTGTGCCATGTGATGGCGTGATGCATCATCTGTAGGAGTATGCGATGATCTCTACAATTATAAGGTGCTCTGACTTAGAATTATTTATGGTTTTTCTTGTGATAACGGTATAGGAATTCGAATTTGAGCGACCAATCTCTGTTAATGTCAGTGTTCTAGAGAAAGGGCTGGTCCCTGTCCCGTAAAGTCTAGGTGTCTCTGTGTTTCGTGAGACGGGGGACTTAGTGAAGTGGTGTAAACTATACGTAAGTTCGTAAGTATAATGCATTTCAAACTATCTATAGAGTAAACAGTGTTACCATAGCTGGATGATTGTGCTTTGTAGTATTCTTTTATCTGCCTTATGTATCTCATATAATATTTTTATGTATATGAAGACGGAAGCTGCTATGCTCTGTCTATTTTCACGAACATTATTCGATAAATAGTAACCCTTTTGGCATTTTCTTTCCGTAATCTAGTCACTAATGGTTTTCTAAAGTTTGGTCGTTTCTTCATGTAGAATATATAGTGCCATTATCAATCCCCGTTATATTTTGTGTACTTTATTGATGAAGTGTCGTTAAAAAGTGGAGGAGAGGTAATATCATGTAGCTCTTAAGTAAACAGATGTGAGACTTGAAAGTACAACCAATATATAAACACCACTAGCGAATATTTGTTGTAGAATATTCTCTGTATTAATAAATATCAATTATTTTGTATTATTTAATTGTAATCTAAGTTTGTGTCAATTTCATGTAATTATTTTAGATTAAAACAATTATTAAAAGCTATTTGAAACAGTATGTATATAAATATTTCTCATTTAAGGCACATATAGCCTATTGCAAGCAGTGGCGTGCAGTCCATATAGGCAAAAAGACACTGCAGACCCTAGGGTCTAGACCCTAGATAAGGACTAGTTACTAATATTTCAAAAATAAAAGAATTATACTAACAGTAAGTAATAAAACCATTCAAAAAGTTTAAACGCCTAATGTAAATATAATAGCAACGTTCATACCGTTCTTTTTACTACGGCAACGCATTCATAACAGATCGAAACGTAAGCAGGCAGCGAACGATCGTGTCTTTATTTCATTCATAAATGTACGCATGTAGTGGTAATTTCTTCTACATTTTCGTGTCTATACATTGCACACATAAAGCGAAGTCCTGCCGCAGGATAACCAATCACAGGCGTCTCTGCGCCATTCAATATTGGCGCATGGACGCCTGTGATTGGTGAGTATTATCACAGCGCGCTGTGAGTATTATGCGATCAAGTTGAATATGTACGTAGCCTCAGCAACATTACGATTCGCAATGATGCAATTTTATTTGTCAACGTTTTAGTTATCAAAATTTAGAAATTGTTTGTTTACGAAAGGATCCATATTGATTTCGTACATGTGAAGCGCGCTGTTTTATGTTTTTATTTTGATTGAGTTTTCTTGTGATTAATTCATTTACAAACGTTAATATTAGGTAGATTTGTTGCTTATTTCAATTAGTTTTTTGAATTGTTTTAATTTTTACTTACTACGCTGTTTGTTTGTTTTTTCAAAATGTTGTTCGATTGTGAGGTTTGTGTTGAAAATGTGTGTTTGTTAAAAAGTGTATCTAAATGGAAATGTGTACCTGAGTAACGAGAATTATAACCCAGCAAAGAGGTAATGCAACTCGTAAGTTTCATAGTAATAATTAAGCAACTAAAACCGGCTATGTTGTTGTTTACACACATTAAAATATTTTTTTTCCTTGCTAGTTTAGTAGTTCGAGTACAGTGTGGAATTGTTCGGGATTTGCAGATTTACATGATTATTATCCCACGGCTTGCTCAAAGATTTTGGTAATTATCGTATTGAGAGAAGTATTACGAAGAAGTTTTTCATTAAAACGGATTCTTACGTACCTATTTAACAAACACACAAAGTCAACAACAAGTACCTACACATCTTTCTGTGCTTTCGACGGAAAAAGAATTATTGGTCGAATGAAGACGCATACCAACTTTTTATGACGATGGTTCAAAATCATATTTAAAAAAAGGTAGGCGCGTTTATGTCATTTATAAATGAGTTTGTTTACTTTATTATTTTTGCTGTTACCCGTACTAAATTTACCTATTAAATATATTTACATATACGAATCACATGAAGGGCCTTTTTCAACTATCACTCACCTGGATCAGATATTTGAGGTGGCCGAAATCATTTATTAGCATTATCAGGAAATCGCCATTTCAAACTTTTAAACCACCTAGTGAGTTTTTCTTCACTAACTTGAGCAATTACGAAAGACGTTTTTTTTTTGAACTGCCTACCCGATCATGAAACCCTGTGCACGCCACTGATTGCAAGTACATATTGTTATGTGTCGCAGCATTACTTCAACATGTACTTAATTCGGAAGCCGATCCACTAAGATGAATTATTTTAAGATGAATTATTTTTGGGTGTCTTATTTTGTACTGATTGTATCAGCCCTAGTTCGGACGCTTTTTAGATTGTGTTATTAAATATTCAATGTACTTAGTTAACAAAATAATAATTTTCGGATTAAAAGTTACTTTGACTACGGCTAGTGCTTCTATTCTAGTATTATTACATCACAATTTAAACTTTATGTTTCGGCTGCTTCAAGTGGATTGAGAGATGTTAATGTCTGAGAAATGTAAATAGGACGAGCACGGTACAGTGCTTCAGTGAGATCTAGAGATTGTTAATCTTTGTAAATATTGTTATTCACCTGTCGAGTACTATTCCACTTACAATCCATACCTAAACCTAAGTGTAACACGCTGTGAACATATATTATTTTTGAAGGAATTCTCTTGTTTGCTATCTTTTATTCTCAGTATTTCGATTTAATGTTTTTCATGTTGATGTATGTACACATAGTGCCAAACTATTTTATGTGTATGCTTGTAAACAATATGAATTATTTGTTAGACGCTTGGATAATGTTGTGTTTTTTGTATACAATTTTACTACTTTATCTCAATAAATAAACAGATAGAACATTTCAAATTGACGAAATAGATCTGATGTCTAGTGTACCTTGGTAGACAAGTAGTTCAACAATATTTTGAATGTATTAAATATACTCTATGAGAAATTATTTATTATAGTGATTCAATGTATCGGACATTTGCATTATAAATGATAAATTCTTAAAATACAGAACATTTTCGATTTTTTGCTGCAGTATTCACATTAATGCTGAGAATAAGTATAATTGCGGATTCTGACACACAGCCATGACCTTCCGAGCACAAAATGTAGCAAAAACTTTTGTTTTTAAGCTTTAATGTGAATAAATAACAGCTTGGATACAGTTTACCTACATGTTATTATCTCATAGAAATTATAATGTCATGTATAATTTGTGTAGGATATTGAATTGCGCCTTATGTAGCAAGTGTATTGTGTATTTTTATTTATTTAAATTCAATTACCTAAGCAATATTAATTACTTATTACAAATTAAAAGTGGTTTACATCACCGGATGTTGTTTATTTCTTTATTCCCTTTTAGGTAGTAGATTATGCAGAAATATGCAGTAGATTTATTAATTGATGCCTCCATTTGGATGAGAAGTGTAAATGAATCAGAGTATAATTAGTAGTCGAGTCATTGAGTCAAGTACTTGCAAACCAGGATACCTACTCATTTCAAGTCAAACAGATTAGATATCAAGTCAAACAGATTGAATATATAACCTTTTCATTTGTTTGTCGGCCAGTTTAGTAGTATATGTTAAAACTAACAGTCTTAAAATAATAAATTATAATATACACGAATATGTTCAAGTCCAACGCCAACACATCAAGCTACCCGAAACTGTCAAATTTTCCCAATCAATCTTGAACCTAAAGCTTCAGCGATAAAGTTGAAAATCGATTGTAGAAATTTGACAGATTGTTGTAGCTTTATGTGCTGCACGCGTAGCATGACCGCCATAGAAACGGAATTTGTCGACGGAAGAGAAGACAAAATGATAGACTGTATCGTAGAAAAAAGAATTTTGCAAATCCGTTTATATATGACGGAGTTATGGCCGAACACACATAAAAAAAAAAACCACCCACTCTAGTGTTTGCTGAGGAATCAATTCTCGATGTCAACGAGTATGTCTATCTAGGACAAGATATCTTCTAACTCCTGATCGATAAGGAGTTGTACCTTCCATCATCAGCTCAACGGAATATAAGAATACAAGTAACGGTCTAAACGTGCCTATAATATTCAAAGAATTATCCCCTAACCTTCTAACCTTTCACTGTAAGTTCCTATATGTACTGTTCACCGATGAGGAGTTCCATGCGGTATCTTCGAAGACTATAATTAGTTCACCACGGATGGATAGATAGAACCAGCAATTATTTTTGATCTTTAGTACAATATCCAAATCACATTACGTGTACTGTTTGTTTTTGAGGAGTTCCTTCGTTTATCTCCCAAAGTATACATCAAATCTTCACAAAATTAATATGGGACCACCTCAGGAGTATACCCTTACGAATAAAAAAAGAATTTTCAAAATCGGTTGTCAATTGGCGGAGAAATCGGTGAACATACATAAAAAAAATAAAAAAAAAATACATACAGTCGAACATATAACCTCCTCCTTTTTTTGAAGTCGGTTAAAAAATTGTGTAAAACTGAAGAAAAGAGATTTTTCTATTCTTCAGTCGACAAGAGTACGATGTCAAGTATGATGACTATTTCTCTTTACTATTGATGACATAGAAACATTTTTACAGAATTAAAATATATAAGGAACTTTTTTGTTCTTGGTAGAATAGATATAGAATTGGTCATGCTACGCCGGCAGGCGTCTGTACCTATATAAAAAGTACACGTTGTCAACATAGACAGTGCCCAAAATGCTGATTTAAAATTATTATCTACTAGCTGCTGCCTTCGGCTTCGCCCGCGTGGATATTGGAAATTACGTGTTCCCTGAACAAAAAGTAACCTTTATTTCTTCTTATAATATCAACTACATACATGCCAGTAAAAGTCTCGTGAAAATCGTTCCAGCCGTTTCAGAGAGTAGCCGGAACAAACAGACAAGACAGACATTTAAAAAAAAATACTTTTTATTAAATGTTATTACCGTATATACTTTCATATGAATTTAGTGAAAAGCTGTAAATTTGAAATAACAAATAGACACTTATATATTTATATAGATATGGAAAATGAACATGCTTACTTTATCATTTCTTTTAATTATTTTTATTGAAAAGGTAAATAGTTGGTATGGGCTGGTTGTTTGGTAGGCAAGTTACAAATCTCATCTGTATAAACCTCAGAGCATAGGTTTGAATAATGGTCTAAGCCTCTAAGATATAACACACTGACACTCAGCCTAATTTACACCATTTAATTTAAAAAAAATACAAAATAGGTTCTTTCTCTGCTTATTATTTGGTAGTCAAACCATTTACCTATAAATAATAAAGCTAAACTGACAAACAGTGTAAAACTTTGAGCAGTAATTTTTGAGTACATTAATAATGTCTCATAGGTTTGCGGGTCAGGTACAGGTGTGTCGGTTATGAGCCTGTTCCGCATACAAATGCCCTTCGCCTTGAACCATCACGCGAGCTTCATCAACGGGTATTGTTACAAACCCACGTGGTGATTTCATTTTACCTGAGCAGGTATCTAAGAAATAAAGTTATATTTTGGAGCTAAATGGTCCCTTCAATAGTCGACGGATAATTATGTAGTTAATTTACATTTTACAAATAATTATTAACTATGTGTAGTGTAGAGTCTGACTGCAGTGATTTAAATATAAATAGATACCAGCAAGATAGCTAGATAATATTTTATTGTGTGGATGCACATAATGAAAAAGTGAACTGCATTCCTATGCAAAGCACACACAACTCTGTGTACCATATTACGAGTATGTATGTGTCCATTTGTGTGCAGAATAGTGACTAGTTTATGGCATCTATTGTTTTGTTATTCATTGAAAATAGTTTTAAAATATGGCGGAAAAAACATTAAGGAGGGCTGGGCACTGGTATGGAGCGGCTAGCTGGTAGTAAGTGAACTTAGATAATCTTCCATAGAAAGGTCTACTTTGTTCTACCTGTCTGCTGTCTACAACATGGGTTGGCATGGTGATATTGATTAACCAAAGGTATTCAACCAGACATCAACTTGGCAAAGTTAAGTACTCTGATTATGTACTTAGTTATACCTATCTTGTTGATTGCATGACATCAACTCCAAGTTATGACTACTTTGATACTACCATTTGTACTGTGGTTACTGCATGTGTGTGAGTGCCGTGTCCACAGCGAATACCAACGTTGGAGTAGTAAGTTGTAAAGAAACCAGTAGGCTGCTCGCTCGTGAGACAGGCTGCACACTACCAGTTCGGACTTATCGCGAATTCTCGCAACTTAATGACTCAGTTAGGCAGTAATCGGGGACAGTTTCATTCAAAATAATGTGTAATAGTCGGTATGCGAGTGAAATACAAACCGGAGCGAGGCAGGTATGACGCGGCGGTTCGGCGGGCCACTACCACAGGCGCAGCGCGCACAGCTGCGGGCCGCCGCGCCGCCGCCGATTGGCTGCGCGCGGGAACCGGTCGCGTCCCGCGCCCTGCCCCCGCCCCGCCGCTACAAACAACTTCAAATTCTTATTCATGTTCGTTGCCACGACCGTTGCTGCCGTTGAGAGCGCGCGCACTATGTGCCCATACTTCGCGTAATCTTATCGATATGTGCTCGATGTTGTATGAGAATCTAGTGTTTGATGTGTGAATAAAATAACAAAATAAGTGCACGGTGGACCAGTCCGGAGGTGCGGCGAGACGCTGTGACTGCGCTATGAAAACACACGCACGATCTGGTGTTTTTGTTCTTTTTGTATCGCGAGTGCTTCGTGAGCGGCTTCGACACAGGGCTACCTTTACCATGTGCATCAGATAATGTTGTGCTCCTATTAGTTTGATGACAAACTAATATGCTAGCTAGTGGATATTGCGACGGAGTGGCGTTGTGTTTTGGTGAATCATAGTGTGTGTGACATGAAGGTGACGGTGTGTTTCGGGTCTGTGCGGGTGCTGGTGCCGTGCGGCGCCGGCGACCTGCTGGTCAGGGACCTCGTGCGGGAGGCCACACACCGCTACAAGAAAGCTACTGGACAGGTCAGTCTACACATCATTCAATACGGCGGGTAGTTCTCGCGGGTTTTCTACTGTTTTTATTATTGGCAAGATCGAGTTTGTTTACTTTCCTTAGTACTCATACTGGTCAGCACTCAGCAGCAGTTGGTTTGTATCTGCTTGGGTGGTATAGGGACCTAAGCGCCAATGAAATCATAATGATACCAAACTACCCACCTATGTCATGTTTTCGTTGCGTCAAGTGGATTCTACCTAGGTATGATCTACGTTGGTGATTGTTTTAACCTAATTTCTTCCTAGCCCAAGATGACTAAACACTAATCAGCCAGAGAGCATTCTAGGTAGCTAACGATGGACCTACCAGGTACATACTTACCCAGAAATTCTTATAACAGAAGAACACGCAGTTGCTTCTCACGTTCTACGCATTAACCAACTTAAAATGTTTCTCGGTAGGTACGTATCAGCATAAATTCAACCATAATGGAATCTGGCAGATTGACCAACTTTCCGACACCGTGTTTTTGCCCTGCCCAGTTCACTACAGAACTATTACCGAGTTACCTGGTATTTCACGATTACGATTATCGATATTCGCTACAAAGCTGGCTCGAGAATGTTGAGATAGGTTGTGTTGCAACCACCTCTTGTTTTTGCACTAATGATCATTTGGTTATGTGGAATGTACGGTGCTGGGAGCAAGAACGGCTTTCGCGACAATATGTCCATACAGAGTGGAGTGCAACTTTAGCGGTGCCTGCACCACGATAGTCGTACTACTAGGTAGCTACTTGTCAAACTAGATTCAACCATGAGACGCTCGAATTTCACAATTCAGACGCCACATTTGACAGCTCATTATTTTTATGGACAGACCTTCACTGGATGTCGATCTCGTTATTGGATGAAGGTTGTCGCTATTTATGTCTTTAGGAATGTTTATGAACTCCTTACTTAGACGACACCTATTTGCGTCAGCCGTCCCCTATCCTTGGAAGACTCAGTATTGTAATATACCAAGAACTCATAGGTAAGACAGGTGTATTGTTAATTCCAATTAGCATTAGGCATTCACCTGCTCCTGCCCTGCAACCTACATGCGCACCTAAGTTCATTTCTCGTAGGAAGCTGGTGACCTTGCGAGCTGCCATTACTCCGTCATACATACCACAAACATGTTGTTGGTTCTTAGGTAGGTAGTTCCGTGCTGGGTGAAACTATTTTTGCAACATCCTTTAGGAAGACGTCACAAAAAAGTAAAACTTCCCGACAGTGCGTCCCGGATTGTGTTTGTTACACATCAGTTTTATAATCATGTTTAAATGCAGTTTGATGCCAGAGGATGTATGATTATTGATTAAGCAATAGTTGCTGCCTCATTATTTACTTAACATAGATATCGATTCCTAGTAATATCATAATAAACAGGTCTGTAGATTACATCTAGTCACCAACTAAAATAAATACCTACTCTACGGCATTGTTGAGCGAGGAAGAGCATTTAAATCTAATTTGGATTATATCCACAGCTCATGCAATATTTATGGATCAAGCCACATTGCATCAATCACACAATAAATTATAATGTTTTTGATGCCAGTAGGTGTATCGGTAACAAGTTAGTTTTGGCAAACGTTTACATTTCTGCATGATTGCTGCTCGATTACTCAACGCAAAAGGTCGCAAGCGCACCTAACGACCGGTAAACTATACTTTTGCTGCTCCACTGGTGAAACGATATGATATCGAGACACGCGCCGGTTTTTAATATTACTCGGAATACCAAAATAAAGCGATCGTACAACTTGTACCGTTTTTTTTTTTGTCGATTGAGTTGTCTTTGTATTCTTCTCACCTCCCACGCAAACCATGAGAGGCGAATTAGAGCATCGACTAATAAAATGCCATATCTTTATCGATAGTGTTTTCTGAATCTAAGATTAAGAATGACTAGACCTTCAAGAAACTGAATTTTATCTATCACAAACACAAAATAAGGCGAGACGACGTCAATAACCTCCATTACTGGTTGACCTTTTAAGGCACGTTCGGCGCCTTTATTAAATAACAAAAATCAAATGTTATTTATGCAAGACTATTGTAGTATTGTGCCGTCACGTATTATTTTACCCTGGAACGTAATAAATTTTCAGTTTGTAAAACAGTCAAAACTCTCAAAAAGGCGATGGTGAAACAATGGGACTGTTCTCGCGGGGAGGTATGCGAGAGGAACGGACGCCTTGAAAACTCGAAACACCCATTGTACCGTGCTGTATGGAGTACCCCGCCACGCTCACTACGGGCTACGGAATGATCTCGTCCAACGACCGGTTCTCAGAAAAATGACGAGACATTCTTTTGAGATACGTGCGTCCTATAAACTAATTCATGGTTTATATCCGAGCTACTCCACCAACTGTGTGCACATGCAGTTTTATTAGGTTTCGAAAGATACACAGGCGTAGATAAGTGTTATTGGAAAACGATAGCGAAGCCGGTGGTCGTCTGCGAGCCCATCGTAAATCTTGAATAACAATGAGCACTATTGTGTGATTCTCAAAAATGGGCTTACCTCAACGCTGAGTGTTTTATTTGTAGGTTCCTGTGCTACAAACCTTTTTATAGGTTCCATGAGGAATCTTTAAAAATGCTCCGCTTCCTGCCCGTAATATCTAAAATTTGTATAAACTTAATCTAATACGGAACCGATGTATGTGCTTGATCGTGGAAAAAATAACAAAAACTGTTTCTCAGACGGCCATATGTCGGAGTTCCCGTCAAGTGGATTGGATAGCGTTAAGGGGCTTTGTCCGAACCAAGGGAACTTTTTCTTCGATTCTTACCAATGGTTTGCACATGTTGCAAAACTTAGACTGAACCTGATAAAGTGCTAACAGATTAGAAGACTTGAAGGTTTGTTTACATTAAAAATTCATGCCCACAAAATGTAATGTAAAATTACATCATCGCCCTAAATAAAATTGATTAACCATTTAAAAATAATTAGAAGTTTCGACTTCCACGAGGTTTGGTGATAACCAAAGGTGGAGGTCACTTTATTTAATTCCAATCTTAATTAAATGAGTTGGTTTTAATCTTATCACGAGCGGTTAACGTAATTAGGTAAGTAGGGCGTGAAGTAGCCACTGAAGTCGGTAAACAGAGGCTATCACACTTTTTGTATCCCTGACAAAAAAGTGACACGGAAGAAAAAACATAACACAGTTTTTTTTAACTAAATCTACTTTTAGAACTCTGTTTTGCGGTGGTAGAGTGTTATTACGCGCCACTATAAAAAATGAATACTATGTAGCGAAATAGTTGTAAATAACAACTTAATAACTCTCGCCTAAAAGTAATTGAGAGAGACACAGTACATAGAATCTGAAGTGGAACACTACATAGTTACTTTCTCTCACATAAGGAAATTTGATGATGGAGCGCGTCCATCCACGATCTGACATTACATCGATAGTACTTACATCTTTATTGGTTTTCCCTGGGCAGTAGATTATAGAGTGGTCAACCTCGATGGCTGCTGTGGCGGATCTGACCATTTATAATGGTCCAACCACTTGACATACAACCTCATAGGATATGCCACCTTAGACCACCGAGATTACTGCTCATAACGCTTCAGTTAGCCATATTGAATCGAAATAATGGTAGTCATACAAATATAATTGTGTGTTGTTCTGTGAGTTCAATGCTATGAGGAAGTTTTACTAAATAATTGTTTGCCGTTTGTGGCTCTTAGTAATTGTCTGAATAGCTTATAAATCATTTGTCTGTTATTCATTTATAATGCCAATTTGATTTGAATATATAGCCACATAAATTAAACCTTCTTTATTCGAAAAACATGAGTTTTTATTGATGATTAGGCTCTGTCTAGGACTAGTAATGAGTATCTACTTCGAAAACCTCCTTAGTCAGCCGTATAGTTTCTATTATATTCTTCATAGCATAATTAGAATCTAATGTTCCCACTGTTTGAGACACAGGCTTCCCCTCGGCAAGAGGGAGTAGTATCCAGCAGCGATGATGAGATAATTACCACAAAGCATAGCGCCTGTCTTGTAGTGGCAATGGGCCGGCCATATTAGCTGTAGAAGCGTTGACCGTTGGGGTAGACGTGTTCTTGAGGAAGCACCGCGGCAAACGTAAGGTCGGATGCCCTCAGGCTAGATAGAGCGACAATCTTAGCGAGGTCGCTGGATGAGAAGTGCAATTAGGGAAGCATTATGTACAGCAATGAACTGCTGTAAGCTGATGACAATAGCATCTGTCCCGGTTCAAACCTACCTTAATAGTACAATTCTTCTTATACCGAAACATATACATTTCCAGAAGCAGAACAAATGCCATAACTGTAACTTGGAAGCCGTTTCAAGTTCTGCAAACTGTTATTTCAGCAACACTTGTCGGTCATTGTTCTAGAATTCATAGTATTTCGAACAATGATTTGGTTCTGATGAAAGTTATGATCAGTTTTGTCCATAATGGCATAGCGTGGCTGTGCGTGGGCGCAGACTGGCTGGACTGAGTCATGCGCACGTGCACCGCGGCCATGTCATGTCCCATGTCCAATTATGCGACAAATAGCTACTTTGCATTACCTCCGAGACTTAGCATTCCTGACGCTATGAAACCTGATCTTTGTTCAGATAGAATGTCGCCCAGCCTTAAGATGATCCTTTTGTTTAAGTTTTGACTGATGATACCAAGAATCTATGAGAACACACACGAAATTAGTTCTTTTGTTCTCATGTACGATTGAATTTACAGATGAGTTAAGATGGATAGTATAGATTTTCCAAGAAATTTCAATACCTGATTGTTCTATTATATGTGTAGTACTTATGTACATATTAGAAAACTATAACAGAGTTCTAATCAATCAATGTGATGGACACTAACAAAATTGTTACGGTTCTCCTTTGTAATTGTATCAAATCAAAACCGTGTTGAAAGTGGTTCAGTTATTTAATATTTTGCTGTATTGTAATCAAGGGCGTGAATAGCCTACTGCGTAGAAGTTACAAATAACTGAGCAATCAAATCAATAAGTTTTGTACCAAATATACTAGAAACAGACCATGATAAACACCTCACCATACGTAATTATGAGGAATTCTCAATAACAAAGTTCTTGGTATTCTAATTACCTTTACCTATATAGAATCACAAATTAATGTTTTTAACAGAGAGAACTGTTGACCAGCTTAATCCGTATGATACTACTAAAGAGACACAGACGTTGTGTTTGTTAAATAAAAATTCTCTCCAACAAAACGGTGAAGCAAGTTCAATGGTATAACATGAGCAGCGAGTCTGTTACATCTAACTAATGAACAATTGGTTTTACGAGCAAAGAGTGATTATTACGGAGGTTATGAGTCATTTTGACGCACTCCGGTCTCAACCACTAATCTTATAGAACTAAGCGTAGTATATAACATAACACACAACACAAGCTATTCATATGAATGTGATAAATAGTTTGAATCGTGTTTTTGGAGTTCAACAAGGCCTTTATGTAATATTTATTTGTTTGATTTTTGTATATTACGTAGCTCATTCAACATGACACGACACGATTTTGACCAGTCTCTATCTGCCACATTTATGATTATTCGAACTACCAGCAGCTTCATATTTTCACTCGTTTTTGTCTCTTACACTAGAAGATAGAGCATGTCTTTTAAGCACTGTACCGAATTTCGGATGCCCTGCTACCTCATCATTATGATCTTTAGTCAAAAGACGTTCACTGCAAGACATTACTGCTGTTTCTATATTCCATAAATCTATGTTTAATAAACGTACTGTATCCAAAACGATGTTTGCCATTCGACTGTAATAAAACTCTAAGCCATCCTGTAGCCTGACTAATAAAGACGATTAGTTACACTCACTCAAACACTTGAGACGTCTAATATTGCTGTTGTGTCTAAAATGGGAAGCTGCTACTAAGCACTCGGCTTACGTTCAAATGCTCTTATTGTAAGCACCATCTATTTTATGACATTGCAGCTCTTCTGTATCGGCCCTTTTATGGCACTACATGGTCTTACACGGTGTATCTTTAGATTCAATCATTCCAGCAGGTTAGGACTTAAAACTAGCGTTTTGTAGAGTTCGTTGTCGTTTATGATTTCTAGATCGTCTTTATTTGCAGCAAGATACTAAAAAGGTTCTGCTTGCTTGCTTTCAAAACCATCCCTCCTGAAATTATGCTTGCTTAGTAGAAATATGCTCTTATATTAGCATAGTTTGTCCACCCACTGCTGACCACAAGCCTCCTCCCTTCTGAATCATGCTTCCCTGGTCTTTGTCTCATTCAGGTCTAGTTAGCAAAGTTTATGAAAGTATATTTATGAGTAATGAAGATAATGTCAAGAACATAATAGGTACTTATTCTGAATTACCACACATAACCTTATCGGGATGTAATCTAGAACTTGTGATTTATTGCGTCATACACGGGACGCACGTGTAGATGCCGTTGGTAAATAATGCAGATAAATGTCCTGTCTTATTTTAACTAAAAACAGTTAAGCATAAGAGATTTGTTCTTTGACCAATAGGTTTCAATGGGTCGACATGAATGTTTTTAATTTTGTTGGCCCAAACCTTCGACAATTCGAGGGTATCGTAAGTGGCACGGCAGAGGCTGCTATTTAGGCATAGGAGGCAGTATAGGAGATCGGCCATAGTTTGCGCTACAGCTCCACATGCACACACTGCTGCCATACCGTCGTCGACATAATCGTCCACTTTGTGAAGTTGCGGTTGAATCTTCCCACTTAGGTTCGGATGCTTTTGAAGGACTTCCAAGTGGGCCACAGAAAGTTGGACTCTGTGGGATGGTGCTGAAATCACTGATAACAGTCTCCCAATCTATCTTCTGAGTACCTACCGGGAACTTATTCCAATGGGCCGAAGAAGCCGAGAAGCAACATTCGATTACAAATCATAAAGATCAAGATATACAATTTCTCACATAATCATACAAATGAACATTGTATTGTTTTCGTAATGCTCCTAAAATACTTTTGGTTTCGACAAAATACGGTAATTGAAGATTTATCTCGGTAACGCGTTACGACCGTGGTAAAATAATCTCATGTAAAGATGATATAACAATGGGCAATAGCAAGCATATTCGTCTAAAGTTCATCATTGTTCTTGAGCAGTTTCGTCAAAAAATTACCGACATTTACTAAACGAACCTAGTATTTCACTATTCGCACTTTCAAGGCCAATTCGTAGCTTTGCTTAGCGGATCTGTCATTTATAAATAAGAGAACTTAGCTTAACTTTAGAGCTAAATAATCTTTAAATAAGTTTTAATTTTATATAAATAAAATAACAGATTTAACATGCTTGGAAGTTGCTTTGTAGTGCGGATGCAAGAATAATCCGATGTGACATCTGCAAACCGATTTATACCGTGTCGCTCTTAAAGTCAAGATTTATCTTAGGACAAAATTAACACACAGAAAATCAAAGGTCTGCGATTGATTGATAATCTCCTTATTATAAGTAGACTTTTCCTTTTTTTCTACTTCAGTGGTTGCATTTTTTAAACTCTACTAAGAACACGCAAATTCAGAGGAAGTGATGCAATTTCAGCATCCGTTTCTTTATGCAGAAAAAAGTAACATGGCTTCCATACAAAAACTGGTTTCCAGTACACGAGAAAACTTAACCACAGGGTATCCAGTACTTACGGTAAGTAAGTATAATATTCCTAATTAAATGTTGGATGTAATCTGTCACTTGTCGCAAACAGCTTCTGTTACTGTGGTTTTATGAACAACTTCTACCTCCGTGCTCCATAAATAGACAGTTTATTTATCTACCTGTTTGTTTCCACTCAGGTAAAGCCGTAAACTAGCCCTTGTGATCATTAAAGGAGTTTTTACAACACAGTTTTTTTTCTATCGTTAAAAAAAGTAGTGATGCGTTTCTGTCGCTACCCGAATCTATCCGATCTTGAGATTAGAATGGATGCCAGCCAGTATCGTGATGGATAATTCGATTAAATTACCAGTCATTAGTGCTGGAGTCCACGGTACACCGGCACGACTTGTCGGACACGACTCTTGAACGTGAACCTGTAATGGTATCCGAAGAAACAATGCAGTTGCAGCGTTCGTCAATAAATTAAGTTCTAATTTAAAACGTGAATGGTCTTGAATTCCCGTTTTAACTTAAGAAAAAATAATAAAATTCTTATTTTGGATACAATACAATACTTCGAATTCTTGTAGCCACAATGTCCTTTTGATATCAACTTATAAATGTTTTGGTGGGCCAGCCACTATTTCCCATTACAAATTTAAGTTCAACCGTCAGGCAACTGATCCACTTAACTCGACATGTTTATGTCAATGGACACTTTATAAATAAGGATGTATGGAGAATGTCTTTCGCCTAGAGACTGTTTTTATTCGGCTCAGTAATTACACGGAGGGAGGCGACTTGCCCGGCCCGGTCGAGGAATGTTACCTGCCGTCCTATTTCAATTTATGTAGCCCCACTATTGCCCTTACTGTGTATAATGATACGGGGATATTTTTACTTGAAGTGGAACTAAGTGATGAAGGGTTTTTGTGTTTGTTTCGGTTCAAGTGACTGTAACGCTGTGAAGGGTGCCGCCGCTTGTTCTTAACTTGCTTCTGCTTTTGTTTTAATATAATCACAGTTGTTTGTGGCTAAGTTAAAACAGCTGCACGGGTCGATCATTCAGGTTAAGCTACGCTTGCCGCGGTTGGTCCGTGGATGGGTGACCATCTTTACACACCAAGACCTTTTCGTGCCTCGGACAGCACGTTAAACCGTTGGTCCCGGGTGTCTTTCGTAGATCTTAGACAGTCGTTACGGGTCGTCAGAAGCCCGAAAGTCTGACAACCATTCTTACCAATGGGTATCGTATTACCTAGTAACTAGGTTGTGGAGGTCAGATAGGCAGTTCAGACTGGAAGCTGACCCTAACATAGTTGGAAAAGGCTAGGCAGATGAATCACAGTTATTTGATGGCAAAAATGTAATGATTTATAAATTATATGTGATTTAATTACATTATTTAAAGATACCTACTAAGGTAAATGGAGCACGATTGCGGAAGTTCATTAACTTTATTCCATGGACTTATTTTTTGCTAGTCACTATGATTAGATTGTGTAGACGACCTGACGAATTCATTGAACATTGTATTCATCTTTTGAAAGATCTACTTTTTCTCCACATCATTGGATAAATAATACTTATCTCAGTTTGTCGGATGCTACGGAGATAATTATGTTCTATATCAAACCAATATTGAACGTGCAGAATTTTTTAATATTATTCCTTTTATAGGACCATAAAGTTTTTTGCAAGGTAACTAACATCAATCAGTGCTTGATAGATCTAGCGGAGTGGGCGTGATACGCGAATGCCTGCGCGCAAATCCTACGCCAAGCTATGCGCGTGGGCAGCGTCACTTCTCAAATTATCAAGAACGACGAATATTTCGTCATAGACAACGTGCAGTTTTGCAGTATCGTGATAATTGCACTGAGGCTTTAGCTATACTAGCGACATTACCCCCTTTTATTTGGTGAACATGATACCTAAATAAAATCCTGAACTGGGATTCAATATTGAGTAACACTTATTGACATTACTAGGAATTTTAAGGCCCACTATTTGCACTTGGATGTTACTATTACCTGTCTAAATATTTATAAAATGTATTGTACTCACAATGTTCAATACTCACACAAAGTGCGTCAGTTTCCTTCCCTATAAAATTACGTCAGTCGCTTTATGTGCTTTGATTCATAGTTTATGAACCGCTAAACTAAATTTCAGTAAGTACGCAACACTGTTTACTTGGAAAATCCTATAAAAAACGTAGTTTATGTAAACAAGTTATTCTTCATTACACATCGTGAAGATTCACTGTAATCACTACTAATCATATTTTCTTTCAATCGTGTATAACGCTGTTGTTTTGTAATAACATTTTATTAGTATTATTGAAGTGGAATTCCTTTGTTAAGTTTATGTATCCCGTTCATATGGACGTAACATTGCCGCTGTAGGATTTTTTCGCAGTGTGTTTTTGCCCATTACAATTCAGTTGCGATTCAGTTTAAGTTTAGTTTCCAGTTTTCTTATAAAATAGTAGAATAACTTTAAAGGTAACTATCGAACGGCAATCGAAATCGAACTGTTGTTGAAACATAATTGAATGTGTAATGTTACAAATTGTAGAATCGCCCCCCTGTTACATTCTTAATGTTTGGTTTAACACCGAAAGTTCAAAATCCAATGCACGATAAAATTCCGCCGCGATATTTATACATCCGTCAGAACGTGGTCTTATTTTCACAATGTAATTTCAGTTAGGTACTAGTCTAACTGTAGCTCGATACGACCACTGGGCGCTTTGTTTAACACCAGTTAGAGCCAGTTACAATAATATTCGCTGGTTTATATTTTGTAGAACAAAAGCGCAGGTACAGGAACAATGTGGAAACACAGTGTGAAGTATTTGAGCACGGTGTATTGTCCTGCGACCTGCGCATTGTCGTCGCGTGTCGGTAGCGTTTCTGTGAGCATTCGTGACCTGTTAGCGTTATTTGAATTGTGCTTCTATCTGAATTGTGTATCTGCAAAATTGAAATTATAGGGTCGTTTTTGGGTGAAGTGCGTTCCAATTACGTAGTACCAAAAATTGGTGTTGCATACCTCGACAGGTACTCACAGTTTATGGACTCAACCAATGGCAGTCCAGTTCTGCGCAATGCGTTTTAGCCTTACCCAAGTTACGGCTTCGATGCAATCAAAACCTGCCATAGCAATTCGTTTTATCGTTTTCCATGATTTATTTACAACTTGTAGATATAATACGTAGACGTTATACCAGTCATAACAGCATTCTCTCGGGGTTGAGATCACAATAGGAAGACCAAACAATATTACGCACTGTGAATCATAAGCTGATGGTCAATGCCAGCGATTCGATAATAATTAATGTCATTACGCAGTGGGCTGTAAGGTAGGGTTTTCACAGTCAGATCTTCTAACAAATCTTTCAAGTGACACATGATGGATGGTTCGGTGACCCTGTGGTTGTCGGATGTTCAGTCAATGTTCAACCTAACATTAGTCTTCCAAGCAGCCATTTTTCATTTTGGCTCACTTGAAATTTTACCATCGATGTTTTTTTTGTCTTACCTTTCTTTCGATTACAGCAGGCATAAATTTGTATGTTCAAATTATTTTTTTGCCACCGTCCACCGTCGTATATGTTGTTACAAGGGTATGATTGATGATAATTAACTTCCTGAAGAGTTCAATATAAGAAAGAACTTCTGTTTTTTATATTTCTATGGTTGGAGTAATTTGACTTGCCCATTACCGCTTCTACTCACAGCATTGATTTCAAATACCAGGCCACTTAGAAAGTATGAAAAAATAACTAATAGTTTAAAAAAAGTAAAAGACACGCTTCTATTGAAAACCAAACTAAAAAGTACAAAATAATGGAAAAAAAGCGTGCTTTTTAAGGTATTTTTTTATTGATATCAGGCACCCCACGCTTTTTTTCCATTATTTTGTACTTTTTAGTTTGGTTTTCAATGGAAGCGTGTCTTTTAGTTTTTTAAACTATTATTTATTTTTTATTTTTAGGGTGTTTCGAATTTTGAGACGTATGTCAGAGTAGTTTGTGGCGTATGTCAGCGTAGTTTGTGACGTATGTCAGCGTAGTTTTCGAAGACAGTTTTTTTGCTGTCCTGGTTACCCTGGCAAGGATAATGGCACAAATTAGTTTGTGACGTATGTCAGCGTAGTTTTCGAAACCAGATTTTTTGCTGTCCTGGTAACCCTGGCAAGGATAATGGCACAAATTTATGAAATTATTGCATTGTCATCGGTCCTTGACAGGTGTACAAAGTTTGAATGAAATCTGGTCGTTTAAAGTGGGTCAAAATCGCGCTATAAGGAGTCGGTTACAAACAAATATACAAACATACAAACATACATACAAGTGAAGCTAATATAAAGCGTGTAAAAAAGTTTTTTTGTATGAGAGACTGGCCAGTTATAAACTATTATAAAAAAAAAAATAGTTTTAAAAAAACTAAAAAACACGCTTCCATGGAAAACCAAACTAAAAAGTACAAAATAATGGAAAAAAAGCGTGGGGTGCTTTTAAGGTATTTTTTTATTGATATCAGGCACCCCACGCTTTTTTTCCATTATTTTGTACTTTTTAGTTTGGTTTTCCATGGAAGCGTGTTTTTTAGTTTTTTTAAAACTATTATTTATTTTCTATTTTTTAGGGTATTTCGAATTTTGAGACGTATGTCAGCGTAGTTTGTGACAGTTTTTTTGCTGTCCTGGTAACCCTGGCAAGGATAATGGCACAAATTTATATAATTATTGCATTGTCATCAGTCCTTGACAGGTGTGCAAAGTTTGAATGAAATCTGGTCGTTTAAAGTGGGTCAAAATCGCACTATAAGGAGTCGGTTACAAACAAACATACAAATATACAAACATACAAATATACAAACATACAAACATACAAGTGAAGCTAATATAAAGCGTGTAAAAAGCGTGTAATAACGATTATTTATAAGTAAAAATAGGTACGTTCCTATTTCAAAATTTCCCTCCACATTTTTTGCGAGCTAATTAAATTATCGTGTCTCATTGGAAAATGGATTTGCGCCGGGAACATTTTCGCGCTATGATTTTTTACGATTTCAAGTGTCGCCTGAAACAGGACGAACCATACGATAGACTTCAATTTGCATTCATAGATGAAGGCCCTTCCAAGAGAACTGTGTATCGTTGGTATAACGAATTCAAACGTGGTCGACTAACTTTGGGAGATGTAGAAAGAATTGGACGCCTTTTGACGGCTATTACGGAGGAAAACGTGCTATCAGTGAAAAATTTTATCCAAGACAATAGGCGAATTACGCATCAGGAGATGCAACACATACTGCAGATTGGATCGGGAAGCCTTCACGAGATTCTACACGTGCATCTTTGCGCGAGGAGAATAATTTCACGCTGGGTGCCGCACATCCTCACCGATGCTCAGAAGCAGGCCCGGGTGGAATGGTGCAGTGATATGATAAACAAATCTGAAGCGTGTTTACGACTTTATTACAGGTGATGAGTCCTGGATTTATCAATACTATCTAGAAACGAAGCGCCAATCGACGGTTTGGGTGTTTCAAAACGAATCAACGCCTACCAAAGTGAAGCGATCTAGGAGCGGGGGGATGATTTTGATCGCGAGCTTTTTCAATTTGACTGGCTACTTGGTGTCAATCCCTTTACGGAACTAAAGAAGCATCAACGCCGAATGGTATACTACCAAATGCTTGGCAGAAGTTTTCCCTGTTGTGAGCAACAAGCGACCGAACACAGGGCACCGCGGGCTACTGCTCCACCACGACAACGCGCCTACGCACACCGCGCTCAAAACGAGGGACTTTTTGGACAGCACGCCGGTCAAACTTCTTGGTCACCCTCCTTACAGCCCTGACCTAGCACCGTGTGACTTCTTTTTATTCCCAAAAATTAAAAATCTGCTCAAAGGGATACAATTTTCGTCGCCGGAAGATGCGCTGTCAGCGTTCGAGCAGGCTGTAAACGATGTGTCTGCGGCGGACTGGAAAAAGTGTTTCGAAAACTGGTTCAGACACATGAAACTTTGCATAGAGGCTAGTGGAGAGTATTTTGAAAAGATTTAATAAAAAATATTTACCTATAGAACACTTCTTTTTATTTTCGCAAATCTTTCTGAGTGTCCCACGTATCTAAACCAATTACAGGCAATTTTGAATTGTCAAGGGCTCGGTCAGTCATAATGAAGCTAGTAGTCCATTCCAAAGCGTAGTAGACGCTTATGAAGAAGATCTGGAAAGAAACTCCATCATAATATTGTAACACCATTCATATTGAACTTATACATGTAAGAACGATGTAGAAAGAGGTGCATATCAGTAGCGTCCGTAATATCTATCTATATATATAAAAATGAATCCCTATTGCCCTTGGTCACGACATCACGCGTGAACGGCTGGACCGATTTCACTTTTTTTGTTGTTGTTGTGTTTGTAATTGTCAGGAGAAGGTTCTTATGAAAAAAAATAATTAAAAAAGTGCGCGGGAAATTAGAAAATGTAAGAACACTTATTTTAAAATACTTAACAACCATATAATAGGACAATGTAAACTTTTCTAATGTAACATTATGACATTTGACATAGAATTGACAGAATGCGTGCTCAAATATCATCAAAGAGACAGGACACGTCTGTCGGGTCAGCTAGTAAAAGATAAAAACAAAAAAGAAACAGTTCAGAAATTTAAAAAAAACCGTGGCAGCTACGAGATGACCAGTCCCTACTGACGGCGGCCGTTCACGAACATGACGTATGCACCACAACCGCAACTCCGTCATTATGACTCTGCTAACGTCACAGAAATCTAAATATTATTCTAGATTTCTATGGCTGACACAAGTTTTAACTGCAACTAACTAAGGGTTCTCGGTGCCTATTCTATTATATTATGTAAACTCTATTGTGTGTTGTTCTCTCACTATTATGATAGGCATCGGACGGCATACAACAGTTCTGGGGGGTACAGAACAATGCTACTTAATAGCTCGTCACCTGTTTCTCACCATCACGTGTATTTTGTAAACATGTATAAGCATAACATCATCACCCTATAATATTTTTTACTTTGTGTAAATTATTTCATCACCTCTGCTCTCAAAACGGTGAAGGAAAACATCGTGAGGGAATCGGCATGTCTTAGAACCAAAAATTCGAAGACATGTGACATTTACCAACCCGCACTAGACCTGCGTGGTGGGTGATGGCCAACTCCCTGTCACCGAGAGGAGACCTGTGTCCCAGCAGTGGGAACAATATAGGCTGATGATGATGAATGTTCTGCAAAATTGTAGATGTCGCATGTCTTCGAATTTTTGGTTCTAAGACATCCCGGTTTCCTCACGATGTTTTTTTCCACCGTTTTGAGAGCAGTGGTGATGAAATTATTTACATAAAGTACAGCGCCTCCCTGGTTTCAGACCCATGATCTACGATTCTAAAGTCGGGCCTATACGAGTGGCCCAGCACTGCTCCCTAAATTGTAGACGTTGATTCAGGGAAATTGTGAAAGGAACTCCTACCTGCCGTCTAAATGTCGATTTTTGGAATAACGTATGACGCAGTACCGATTGGGTATAACTCTCACTCCAAACTCATGCCGTCCTTAGGTGGCAAACACGTTACAATCTCGTCTGTTGTTTACTCATGCTTAGAATTAAACCCACAGTGAATATTTATGACTATTAATTGTTTACCTCCATTGCTTTTCCAAATATGCTCACCCAAGGATCAATGGATATTGAGGTCGAGTAAAACAAATATGTATGTATACGAAAACACAGACCTGACTTTGAATCCACTCCGGTTACCTACTGGTTGCTTGTTTTATCAAACGTCCCGTCGTCGTCGGTGTGCGCTCCACTTTATTTGACCGATAACAGAAATTCGGAATTTAATTTCAACCTAAAAATAAAATGGCGAATGAAATAAAGGTGTGTTTGCATGTTCGCGAGTTTCTTTATGACATCACTGTGTATGATAGGCCTTTTTCAAAGGTGTGGAGGTACATTAAGGTCATTAATGTTAATGTATCTTCATAAGCACATATTCTCAGTATTTTCGCACGCTTGCAATATATACCTACATTTAAGACTGCAAAATACTATCTGTGTGTTACAGAAGTACGATCTTGTAAAGGCTTACGCAGGCAGGCGCGACGCTACTCTAATACCAGTAGAACAATTTCTATGGAAACTTCACGTAAATTGAATACAAGAGTCGCGTCTGCGGGAGTCTTTATTTAATTTCGAAAAATCGTTATCAAGTTTGCTAGGTAGCAGACTGAAAACACAACATCCACAGCTAGTCTAGTAATAGTATCTTGTTCTATTGTAGCACATACCGTTAAAGATCTATGTTTCGACTGTAGGGAGGGATATTTATCAAAATTGTGCATTAGTGTGTGTTAGCGTTTAAATTTGAAGTTTTATCCCTACAAATTTTCCAGCTTATACAATTTCCTATCTCTCTAGGTACGGTAGAGTTCCATCTTTAGTCTCGTATGGGACAAAAAGCGTTCATAATATGATTATAGTGATATAGATTAATGTGTGTTCCTCACGTTGTAGACTCGTGACGTGGATCCTGTCGCTCTTCTTGGAACGTACGGGTTTTGCAAACGTTTGCCACTTTAACGAATAGGATTCCCAGGAGGTCAGAACAGGTGCACTCTTGAACCTGAAGTTGCTGTGGTTGCCTTTTTTGCTTTGTAGTTCAATACATAAATATTTTGTCGAGTTATTAAGTTGTAAAACAAAAAGCTGCTTGTTGACCATACTGCTCAATACTAGTCAGTGTTACAGTACGAGTTATTTTTGTATATTATGTAGTCAAAATACATTTTCTAAACTTCATTGATTCCATGAAGTTTAATTCTAAACGTGCCAATTGCCTAATGCGTATTTCAGGAGTTATCGTTTGTTCACAAATAAATTAACCTCGTGTGTTTCCTATCTGACTACTGTGAGAAGAAACGCCGAAACACACTTCTAGGTCTCTCACAGTCTCTTTTAAAGTCCAGACTATTCTTGATAAGATCAGACAGCAATCTACATGGGATTACAATGTAGGTAGATTGCTGTCTGAAGTGGTCTTTTGAGGAAAGCAGTTTGAGTTGAGTGCATGTATATTAGTAATCATGCACCAAAGTTCTGAGTTGAAATTCTGGACCTCAACGATTTGACAAACAATACCAAAAAAGGCAATTTGGGTAGGCCGCATAAATAACTCAAACTTCCAGACCATGATTACAATTAAATGAGAAAAAAAAGAAACCAAAAAAAAAACCACAGTCTTCACATTCAGGTTTCTCAGCAACCTCATTATAGGTCTTAAACAATGTCCTAAATCCATTATCTAGCAGTGGCATGATACAAGTGGTTTGAGGAATACGTCAGCTACATAAAGGATACACCGTACAGGCACCATACATTGTGTCCATGAAGGTTACAGTCGAATCTATTGATCTTTGATATCATTCATATTTCCCACTCTTTTTGTCTACTGACAATGGGTCGTTATCTACAACTGCAGTCAGTTATTTGATATTGTTCTGGTGTCAGAATGGCTGTATAGTCCGCTTGCCATATGACCAGGTGCTGTCATTTAATATGGCATGATAAGCTCTTCATTATTGGGGACATAATAGTGGATCTTTTAATTATTATATGGTAGTATTGTTGGTTCCATTTCTTCCCGTGGGTGTCGTGAGAGGCGACTAAGGGACTTACTAGAGAATGGGCAGCAGTGTTCTCTATGCATTTTACCACCATACTGCGATCGCCAATCCGCCTGCCAAGCGTGGCGATTATGGCAAACTCCTCCTAATTGGGGGAGGCCTATGTGCAGTAGAGGACGTCTTTCGGCTGAAACGATGAACGATGACAATTATCAACAGTATCAGCACTATTTTCGTTATGGATACTGTTTTCGTTCTCCATTTTGAACTAAAAACACAAACGTCCACCTGTCTTGAAATCGGTTCCTCAACTAAAATATTTTCGTGCACCCTGCACACGACAATATTATTGACAATACCCTGCCTCCCCTGTATATTGCCGTGACAAAATCAGAATTTCTAGAAATCCACTATAATATTGAACAATACCGCAATACTATTGACAATACATACTTTATTGTCTATGTGCGGCTAGCCTTTTGGCTGAAATGATGTGTATTGTTGGTGAGCTTGTGGTTAAGTAATAACAGCCGCTCGGGTCGATGGATCAGGTTATGCTGCGCTTGCCGCGGCTGGATCGTGGATGGGTGACTATATTTACATACCAATACCTGTCCGTGCTTCGGAAAGCACGTTAAGCCGGCTATCATTAGTTGATCTTTGCCTGTCGTTACGGGTCGTCAGAAACCCGAAAGTCTGACAACCAGTCTTACCAAGGGGTATTGTATTACCCAGTAACTGGGTTCTGGAGGTCATATAGGCAGTCGTTCCATGTATTGGTAATACTGGTATTCTGCTGTATTCGGTAAGACTGGAAGTCAACCCTAACATAGTTGAGAAAAGTCTCGGTAGATGATGATGATAGTAGTATTATTGCGTGGCGTTGGCTGCATAGAACAATGTAACAAACATTTTTAATACATCAGTCAACGCATATACAACCACAGGAATAGAATTCTGCTTTGGTTACCGGATATTTTAAGTGCAACAGAAACAATAAACATTTCAATTTAAAAGTCAAGCAATTCCTTTCTAATGTTCGTGACAAAATTCCATCACCACGCAAAAGCAATCCATATTCACCGTTCTACAGACCTAAATATTTGCTAACCTGTAATGGTATTACTCTCGTTTTCTCCCACGGTCACCCATGGCTGCCCACCCCGCACTGCCGACCACGGAACCATAACCACGTGAAAATGGTAACCAAGCGAGCGATGTGAACTTGCACTATCCGATGACTATCCGATTTAAGGGGTAGATACATGATTTTTGTGACTTTTAAATCTGTTACTACGCTTTCAAATACTGCACGTTAGTTACGTACAGGCAAGAGCGATGCATTTCCAGTAGAAACATTTCCATGATGTTTTTCATAGAAATTGTTCCAAGCTGTCTCTCTGAGGCTTTACAGAATATGTATATGTACGGGTTTCGCTCGAGTTGAAAGTAATATTTTATTGCATTGTCAAACTTTTCGTGATGTCCATTTTGCATATCGTTAATTGCATTATGACACGATTTCTTATGAGAGAAATGTTCTTGTTTATAATTTTTTATTGTGTAACTTTTTGACAAAGGAATGTTCATGAATAATTTACGTTGTATATTTGAAATGTTCTGAATATTTCGACAGTGTGGCTTTTTGACATTTTTCTTTATTAGGTATGCTCTCTAATATTATGTTGTCATAGGTAAGTTTGCAATTTGTAACAGTTTAGTTTCAACTTTCAACATTATACTGAGATAATGTAAGCTTGCCAATGGTTTCAACCTCGACTCTTTGTTGTGAATTGTTGTATTTCTTTTGGTAACTAACGAGAGCTACACGTGCGAAGGTCAGGCTTTTCGCGGACGCGGCAAGTTCGTTGACCCCGCGACCGTAGTGACTAGTGTTGTGATTGATATACACGAAACAACTGACGTTAGTACGGCTAGGACCTGACAGTACCTATGACACTGGCCGAAAAATTCAAACTGGGAATGTTATTTTATTAATTACTAGCTTTTGCCCGCGGCTTCGCCCGCGTGGATGTCGGAAATTAATGCAAGAGGACGTACTACCGCGATAAGAATGTGTTATTCCAGGTTATATAGGTAATATAGACTCTGTGTGCTATTTTCGATCCAGATCCATTCAGCCATTTTTGCGTGATTGAGAAACAAACACCCAATCATACATATTTTCACATTTATAATATTATTAGTAGTAGGATTATAACTCATATTACTTAGGATTCATCGTTTATGAGAACATCACGTGTGTTGGTGTTTTTAAAATAAAAGTAATAGTATTCAGAGTAAGAAGACTGTGACATAGGGCTTGGTTTAGTTGAATATAAGTCTTCCTGGTTTTTCTTAACGCTCCTATTTTACCTATACAGACACTCAATCATTTACCAGACACCGAACATAATTATAGGAATAGTACTTTTGCCAGTGGCTTGGCCCGTATAGCTGTCGGAAAATATCACCCGGGAACCTACTACCGGGATAAAGTAGGTATCCTATCTGTTACGTATCCATGATATAATACCTATATCTTTGTGCCAAATTCGATCTAAATCCGTTTGGCCGTCTTTGCATCATTGAGAAACAAACATCCAAAAATCTAAACATCTAAGCCATTTCGCGGTCTCTTACTTGGAATAATACTATTAGGTTTATTTTGAGTATAATGAACACACATGATATTTGCAATTACTATGAAGCCAAAGTAATATGAATTACAATCCTACTTAACCTGTACTACCCGGCCCCTGCCAACGCGCTCTGCGCCCACTTTTTAAATCTCTAATATCTTCTAAGATATTCATTTAAATTACATGCTGTAAAGGGCCATATTGATCTATATTAAATGCACAATGTATTTAAGGTACTTAATTGGATAAGGATTAATGCTGTATTGCTTAAAATCGCTTCGTAAATAAGCCCTTATTTCTCGTAAAAAGTAAAAGATAAAAAATGGTTATTGTGGGTTATCCCTATGAGATAGACATATACCATTGAGGACATTTTTGTAGGCCTTTTTAAGGTGTACAATACTGTAGTACATTATTTTGATCTATTTCGTAGGATTCAGCCAGGGTTTTTCGAATTTTCAGACGTATGTCAGCGTAGTTTTCGAAGATAGTTATTTTTTTTCTAAAATAAAAGAATCTTTCTAAAATAAAAATAGCCTAAGTTACTCCTTGTTACATCAGCTATCTGCCAGTGAAAGTCCCGTCAAAATCGGTCCAGCCATTTCAGAGATTAGCGGGAACGAACAGACAGACAGACAGACAGACAGACAGACAGACAGACAAAAATTGTAAAAAATGTTGTTTTGGTATATGTATCGTGTATACATCCATATACACTTAGTAAAAAGTGGTTATCTTAATATTAAAAACAGACACTCCAATTTTATTTATTTGTATAGATGTATAGATGTATAGATTATCTATGGATGTGGGAAAATGTTACACTACCTAATTATGTTTTTAGGATCTTAGATCTACGATGGTAAAAATGAATTACTTATTCTGTAGACATTGAATTATATGTGATATTCCGTATAGTACGATAATATTTCTCAAAGATAAAAGATAGGAACCTGTATGATCCTAGATATATGAGTGTAACTTAGTGACTAGTAACATGCAACTCGTCTCGACAGTCTTTCTTTAGCAATGTCTACGTCATTTTCTACGAAAACCATACTTGAAATTGTAGAAAGTAAAAAGTGCTTAGATCACGTTACATAAAGAATTTCTAATAGAACTGTCCACGCACTTTTATAGGATCTAAATTCTAAAGCTTTTGTATGTCTTCGGTCATCGGACGTTCTCATTCCAATATCTACTGGTGGCTTTTCGTCTGTTCATTTTATTAGACTATTGTCAGTAAGCCTGTTGCCAAGACTCTTATGACTCCTCCCCCGATTTTTACAAATATTTCGTTTGAGAAATTCTAGTTTTTTTTTTTACGTTTTGTGCAACTTGTCACTGTCAGGCTCTTTGATTGTATACCGTCAGGCTGTATGTCGAACAAAATATGATTCGCAACCGTTACACGTATGTATGTATTTACAGAATTGTAATCGTTAAAATCCTTATCGAAGTAGGATTATCCTACTAATATTATAAATGTGAAAGTATGTGAGGATGTATGTTACTCTTTAATGCAAAATCATCTGAACGGATTTGGAAGAAATTTGGCAAACAGATAGTTTATAACCTAGAACCTAGATTAACATAGAGTACTCTTTATCCCCGCAGTACCTACGTTCCCGTGAATATTTTGCGACCTCCTTGCTGGTGAAGACGCTGGCAAAAGCTATTTATCAATACGGATTGTATTAATAAATCATCATTAATCATCATTTTAATTTCACGGGCTACTTTTGCGCATCCACCTTATAAAAAACCTAATTATTAACACTTTTCAGAACCGAGTATCGACCTTCCTAGGTGTTACAGTTTTCTTTCATCGATATAAATATAGGAATACTGTATAAATATTGTTAATATTAAGTCGAGAAAGTTTGATTGCTAAGAACTAAGAAGTGTCAGATAGGTACGAACTTTATGATGTTTTCCATTAAACGCTTCTATTGTCTTTAAGCGAAACAAATGGGAAATTGCGTTTCTAATGCATGGAAATAGGGACGTGGAAAACTTTTGTATCGGAATAAAATAATGTGGCCTTTTCTATTATCGATTAGAATACTAATTGCCTTTTTAGTACTGTTTCTTGGTAAAACAATGTTTAGGAATCGAGTACAGTTCTGCACGCTGCAGCCCCTTTGATAGCTATTTAATTTCCGAGACTACAGTTTAAAAAAAAATACATTAAGGTAGGCTCCAGACTAGCCCAGGATAATCAATTTTTCTTAAGTTTTTTGCAATTTGCAAGTCAGTGCCAGTTTGTTTGTTAATTAAAATGCTCAATACAACCTTCTCAGTTCATTTAATTCTTTTGAATGCTTATTTCTCATTCAAAATCTTACACCACACCTGCGGGTCAATTACGTAACACACTAACCGTAGGAATAGCTTTAATTTTGACAGTTCTTCAAGATTCAATGCGCTATTTACGTTGTTGAGCAGACAAATTCTTCGAACATATTCAGCAATGGATAAACAATATCCATCAAAATGATGCTGATTGTGATTGATAGTGTGTTATGCAATTAGGGTCCCGATTTGTTCGAAAGAGATACCGCGGCCCTGGCATATGGGAAACTGAAGGAACACGGGTGGGCTTTAGTCAGTAAAAGTCTGACACGCCCTCCCACTCCGCCCAGAGCGGGAGACGTCATTTGATGATTTCGCATCCACAGATAACAGTAAAGGGTCCCGATTATGTTAGCCCAGTCAAATCCTAGCAGAGGAGACCTTTCTATAGGTTAAATCCTTTCGATTCGTTCACATAACGGTATGGCCCTCAGAGCCTTTCAAAAGGCTATTTAGCAATACCAAGTCAAAGCAAACCTTCTCGTTTTTGGGCATGGCTAATATAATAGGTATAAACGCGTAAACCAACTAATGAAATAAATGACCTAAGAGTGTACTACTATTCATATCTTTCGAAATACTAAATTAAAAAATCAAAGATATTTGGTTTTTGGATCTGAATTAACTAAAAGTGTATTGTACTACTATTTATATTGCCCTAACTTGTTGTGAACCTTAAAAATAACATAACCTGTTTGTCAATTTTATAGCTAGGTATATTTTCTAGGTCAATAAACTTTGTTACACATTTAGAACCTTGCGTAGCAATTTATGTAAATGTAAGTGAGCATGCCAAGAAATCGATAGTAACTACATGTAATATTACGACTGTATGTCCGTATATCTAATCCAGTAAAGGGCTTAGGTACTCATTCCTGAAACGCAATAAGGCGAACACGCGGGCATTTTGTAGGTTTCTGATTCTATAAAAGTCAATAAATGTCACTGAGTTTTCCTCGTTGCATTCATACAAGTACCTAAGTTAGTACTTTTAAATAGATCGTTATTTATAGTCAGTGTTGTGCTGGACTGGTCCGTGTGGTGCCGCATTTACAGAATAACACCACCCCATTTCTTCCCGTGGGTGTCGTGGCGACTAAGGGACTGACTAGAGAATGGGCAGCAGCGTTCTCAATGCATTTTACCACGATACTGCGATCGCCAACCAGCCTGGCAAGTGAGGCGATTATGGCAAACCTCCCAAATTGAGGGAGGCCTATGTCCAGCGGTGTACGGCTTTCGGCTGAAATGATGAGTTTATTTATGTGGAACTTCTCTGTGATTGTCATATCCTCCACAATGGCCATTGCCATGCTAGACTCTCATAATATGCATAGGGGTAATTGCGTAATACTCTACCAGTAGGAATGTCTTACATGTTGACAGTTCAACAACATTCGTTTACGTTAGAGCTGACAAATTGTTCGAACTTATGAAGCAATGAATGGGCAATACCTTGCTAACATTTTCTGTATGTTATTGATAGCGTGTTACACAGTAAGGGTGCAGGATCAATAAAATCATCATCATCATTTCAGCCGAAAGACGTCCACTGCTGGACATAGGCCTCCCCCAAGCTCCATCACTTCGACCTGTTCTGTGCTTCCCGCATCCAGCGGATTCCTGCGGCCTTCACAAGGTCATTGGTCCAACTTGTTGGAGGCTTTCCAACTCTACGTCTTCCGGTACGCGGTCGCCACTCAAGAACCTTTCGGCCCCATCGGCCATCTGTTCTGCGAGCAATGTGCCCTGCCCACTGCCACTTCAGTTTGGCAATTCTTCGGGCTATGTCGGTTACCTTGGTTCTCCTACGGATCTCTTCATTTCTGATTCGATCGCGTAGGGAAACTCCAAGCATAGCCCTCTCCATCGCCCTTTGGGTGACTTTCAGCCTTCTAATAAGGCCCATTGTGAGCGACCACGTTTCGGTTCCATATGTCATCACTGGCAACACACACTGGTCAAAGACTTTCGTCTTGAGACACTGCGGTATGTGGGACGAGAAGATATTGCGTAGCTTCCCGAACGCTGCCCAGCCGAGTCGGATTCGACGATTGACCTCTTTCTCGAAGTTGGACCTACCTAACTGGACAGTCTGTCCTAGGTAGGTACACATACTAGTCCACAACTTCGAGTGTAGCGCCTCCAATCTTCACTGGAGTGGGTATCACACGAGCATTGGACATGACCATTGTCTTGTCCATGTTCATCCTGAGACCCACTCTTTCGGAAGCTCTACTGAGGTCATCGAGCATTGTACTGAGGCCTTCCATAGTCTCAGCCATGACAACTATATCATCGGCAAACCGAAGCCCCTTTCCAGTCCAGATCCTTGAAGACATCCTCCAGTGCAGCAGTGAACAGTTTCGGAGAAATAACGTCTCCCTGTCTCACCCCTCGCTGCAGAAGGATAGGTTTCGAGGTCTGGTCCTGAAGTCGGACTGACATAGTGGCGTTTTCGTACAGACACCTCGATGTACCGATAGTCGATCTGGCACCATTGAAGAGACTGCAGTACAGCCCAGGTTTCGACCGAATCAAAGGCTTTTTCGTAGTCCACAAACGCTAAACAAAGAGACACAATAAAATACCTAGATAGATAAGATTGTCAACTGTTTTATGACTTCCCAAAAATAAGTGTTAAATGGGTGTTAAAGTCAAAATGAAGTGTGTAGAGATCGTAGCAGGTGGCGTTCCGTGGTTTCTGCCTACCCCCATGGGAAAAAGGCGTGATTGTATGGTATGTATGTATGTGTATGTAAAGTCAAAATACGTCACTACTTATTTTTTCTTTTAAAAACCGGCCAAGTGCGAGTCGGACTCGCGCATCTAGGGTTCCGTACAAACCTGTCGGTGTTCATGGCTGATACATAGGGTTTATGTTTATGAAACAAATGTTTTTTAATTTTTAAATGAAAGGTAAATTGTGGCTTACAATTTATGACGTATTAAAAGAAACTACTTACTAGATCTCGTTCAAACCAATTTTCGGTGAAAGTTTACATCATATATATTTTTTTAGTTTTATAATTCTCTTATTTTAGAAGTTATGGGCGGGGGAGGACACACTTTTTGGAGGGGGGACGTTTTACCACTTTGGAAGTGTCTCTCGCGCAAACTGTTCAGTTTAGAAAAAAAAAATATTAGAAATCTCATATCATTTTTGAAGACATATCCATAGATACCCCACACTTATGGGTTTGATGAAAAAAATTTTGAGTTTCAGTTCTAAGTATGGGGAAACCCCCAAAATTTATTGGTTTTTTTTCTATTTTTGTGTGAAAATCTTAATGCGGTGCACAAAATACATCTACTTACCAAGTTTCAACAGCATAATTCTTATAGTTTCGGAAAAAGAGTGGCTGTGAATACGGACGGACAGACAGACATGACGAATCCATAAGGATTCCGTTTTTTGCCTACTTTTGGCTACGGAACCCTAAAAACACTAAATTAAACAAACAGGTAGATACTTAGGTTCTCACATTTCTTGATAAATTAAATACTAATTAATTAAACGAGTAACGACTACAGAACTGATATCGAGTTTAGGTGACATGAGGAAATCCTATTCAAAATGCTTTGAGTTCTTTTTTTGTTCTTTCCCTATTTTCCTTCCCTGGGACATGGTAAATTAAGTGAAGCAACCTATGGATGCAGGTTTAATTTGATAAACTCTATTATAAATTGCCAGATTTTAAAATTAACCATTTAAAAAAACCACGTATCATTTCCAAACTGTTCCCTCACTTCATTCACCAAATTGTGCCTTCTCGCAATGAAACTTCTGTATTCAGTGCCATCTGTTAGCAAGGTACGAAAGCACTGTGAATATAATGTAAGTATGAATACTTTATTAAAATTTCATGATAATAAACAGCTTATTTCAACTATATCACACATAAATATCACACCCTTATTTATAAAAAAGTAATAATCGTAGATTACTTGACCAATTTTGATGACTCTTATCTCGAAGATTGGCTAGGCTGTAGGCAAAGTAGTTCTCCATAAATTGTATAGATGGCGTTATTTTCAGGAACTGATGCCATGTTGTTTCTGAACTAGTTATTTTATTATAGAAAGATACTGAATTTTAACATTTGTTGTTAGTTTAATAACTAATATTATTATACCCATTTATGGTTAGCTTTACGAGACCCATTGCCAACACTAAGAACACACACTAGAATAGTCAGAATATTTGGCAATCCGCAGCCTATATATTTTTTTTATGAAAGTGTGATATTTCTTCGACTTGACCTTGGCTAGAGGAGGTGGTGCGACGGTTGGCACCCCACGCCGACGTTCCGGCTGGTGCCTGCGTGCGTCCGTCGCGCTCCGCCACGCGCGCCTCGCGCCGCTGACCCCTGCCTCGTGTCACTGGCAGGGCACTTTCGTGCCCCACGAAAGTGCCCTTAACTTATTACCATATACCCTCCGGGACTAACATCCGGGAACAAGTAACAAGGATCTCTAGTTCGTTAATTGACAAAATTGTGGAGTTGTTTCCCATAAATTTATTCGAAATGCCGTGGAATAGTTCCATTTCTAAATTTATTCAACTTCAGTGGTGAGTTGCAGGCGAATGGTATTAGACGATTCGGTGCCAATTGTTTGTAATTGCACAGGTGGGAGGATTGTTTACACGGCGTGCGAGCAGCTCTCAATGGCTCGGCTACTTGCAGGGAGGGGGGAGCGGTGACCTGCCGGCCCTCCCCTCCCCGCGCCGCACAGGCGCCGCCGACCGGCGCACGCGCAGAAAGCCGAGCCAGTTGCCCGCCGCGCAGCCTCCAGCTTGTTAACTTCGATTATAGTAATGTGACGTTTACCCCTTTACTATTCCCAAAATTCGATGTTTTTGTGGTGCATGTGATACCCCTGTGAACATTTTTTATAAAGTGAGGCAGGTTGAAAAAGTAGCTGTTGTGTGACCAATGTTCCCATTCTGGGTTGAAGGCATTGTGGCATTGTACGCTTTAGCCAGGCAGTTATTTTGCATTAGAACAAAAGTTGCACAGCTGGTTCCTGTGATAACATGGCATGGTAGACAATGGATGACGTATCTTTTATTTTGTACGTCATGCCATCCTGAGGCTGAGCGTGTCTGTGGGAAATTCGGTGCTGATTTATTTTTGTCTAGTGTTATAAATTGACAGTACTGCAGTATTTATAGGGTCTCATTTTAGGGTCTGTTGGATGGCTACTAATTGTTAGATTGACGTTGTCAAATATTGTTAGTAGTTTCTACATTGTTGTTACCTTGAAACAGTAAATTGTATGATGTGATGCGTGTTTACTACATCTATTGTTAACTAAAAATAGCAAAACTAACAATTAAGAAACTTCAAGTTACTGTTCAGGTTTCATTTCAGGGATCGTTGCACCCATATACATAGCCATAATCAAGGCATTGTGATTGGTCCGCAGCACATGAGGCATGGCGTGACCGTTGAACCATGACCGTAAGTGCAGGCCTGAGTGTAGAGACCTGACTCAACGTATAGAGGTCAAAAATGAAATATAATGAATAAAGTACTTGAAATAAATACCGATTCACGTTTTATTTACTCAAATGTAGACGTTTGCAAACACATTTTAGCTTCGGCGAAAAAACTTGACGAAGCATCAGCGATTATTTATTTGGAATAAACAACGCCATCAGTTGTGGTTGACACACTTTATCAACTGTTCAATAAGGCAAAGAAAATGAGCTGCTATTATTGTAAATTTCTCATAACGCGAGACGACACGATTACTGTTACTAATCAGTATCATTGCCACGGGTTCGTATCGCCATTGTTGTTTGAAGAGCGATCTGGTAACATAATAGTTACTCTGGCGCCGATCTAGATACCCAGATCTCGAGGTAGAAAGCGTCGTGAGACTCGCGACACTCTTTACAAACTTGCTTATCAAATGTAATATTTATTCCGCCTCTTTCTTTGCCCCTAAAACTCGATTTTCATCATCAAGACTTTTAAGTTCTTCGAAAAAGGTATTTATGGTTGCATCACTTGCATGCAACACAAATAGGTTAAGACCTTAAGACGTCTTATTACCTGCAACAGCTAATTAAGCATTACATGCTGGTAATTAAGTCGCTCAGTAATGCTCATCTTATCGTAACTTGAAACAAATGAGGTCCCACGTAGTTTCGTTAGCACACCTCGCAACTAGCGCTGACAATGGGTTTCTGTTTGAAACATTGAATGATGAAGTCTGCTTCTTAATCGTCGATTGTTCGCTCGATATAACTTGACGATAATTGAGTGACACTAGTTAACGTCATTACTGCATCGGTACGAGCACGGTCGAAAAGGGACTTTTAAAGGATTTTCTCTTCGAAATACCAGTTTTCTCTGTACACACCTTTAGAGAAAATGTTATTCCCAACGTAAAGTTTCAAAACCGCGTGACAAAAGGCATGCAAACTGGCGGAGTCAACGTTTTGCGAGCTATGCGCTAATGTTCACTATGTGGTAATTATTCCTGCATGTTGCTAGTTCGCGAGCCTTTAGTTATAACTCTCTGGGAGTTTTTGCGGTATTTCAAATGGAAATATACGTTTATGCATCATTGCATTGCTTTGAAATTAAATAATTGGCACTTAGAATATCTTCGTTAACATGTTTGAAATGTTAAGCAGATTAGAAGCCAATTTAAATGCAGTACCGTACTAAGCTGTATTAGATTGCATGTTGTTAGGTGAATTAGGTTTAACTAAATGAACATTCTCGCAGATTCCGTTGTGCAACTGGAGACATCAAAAGTAAATTGGACGGCAATTCAGTTTGCCGTTGTTTGCGGATATTACACTGGAATGGAAGACTAATCAAAGCTTCGTACTGAGTTACAACAACGTTGTTATGTCCAATCCACTGCCTGTTATTGGATGTGACTATAACAGATTGCGATGAAACAGACACAGTCACTAATTTATCATTTATTACGTTCGAGTTTTCACTTTCCATGTCTTTATCGGAAATATTAATGTAGCGGTCTAACAGCTTCACGCATTTGGGCCTTTTAATGTACAAGTTTTGTCTATCTTGTGTAATTCATCGCAGATGGGCCGTTTTAGTGGGCAGAAGATTTTCACAAATTCTTGTTTTATTCGTAGGTGGTTATTTAGTCGTTAGTCGACATTTTTATGGAGGCCGAGTCGACACGTCGTAAGTTAAGCTACGACGGTATCTGTACTTCAAAAGTTTTGAGCTTTCCGCGCGTTGATCGTAGATACGGCAGGCATTGTGTCTGTGAGGCAGTGAAGGTGCAGTGGATTGGAGGGGCGGTGATAGTCAGATAACGATGGCTGCGATAACGCGGAGGCCGCGGAGAGCACCGCAGTGCCGCGCGGTGCCGGCTCAGCGGCTCGGTCGCCACACTCCACTATTTTTTCAACACTTTTTGCGCGTCTGGCCACAAGGTTGGCGGTCGTGTTATTGTCAGTTGTGTACACGTACATCGGCGTTGTCAGTGAAATTGGATTTTTAATACACAATTGAGTGGAATCAATTGTCATTACTTGAAACGTTGGTAGTGCACAGTGTTCGTCTTTTGTTTTGGAACTTTCCTCTAAACATTCACTGGTGTTGTTTTCTTTTTGTGTGAACACAACAGTTACTTGGAAACAATGCCAATCTTCCCTGAATTGGAACTGTAATTCAGTGCTTAGTGGTGGTTATCGTAAAGATGAAGGACTCCACTCCTCGGTGCGAGGATATGGCTGACAAGCTGGTGCGTCTGTTCGGATGGAGACAGACGTACCCTGTCCAGAAACTACAGAGGAGTATACAGCCCCAGACCAATGAAACGGTAAGAATTATTAAGTATCCAAAATTTTCAAGGAAGTTCCGGTAAACTTTTGTGTAATAGCTTGCTTTAATCAGTAGATTCGTAATGATCAGAAAGGGACTGACTGATGATGATGGTGGCAATATGACGATACCGAAAAAACGTAAAATACGTAATTATATATTATGAATTTCATCATATTTTTTACAGTTGGCTAAGTATTTTCCTAGCCCTATCACTGAAATCACAAAAACCATGCTCGTTTTGTTTTCATATGATAAGAACACTTGTTATTTTAGGCGCCAATTAGTCGAATCAGGCACTTGATGAAAGATAATTAACTTTATCAGTTTGTAAGGAAAATTAATCAAACCAGTTAACGAATCAAAAATAGATTTGATAGATGATTTTCTGGTAATTGTAATTTACATTTTAAATACATAAATTTGGTGATATGGTTATCACTAAACTTACTAAACAAAACTACAAATAGGAAAATATTTAAAATAAAACTATTTTATTTATCCTATATGTTTCTATTTTTCCTCTTTATCACAAAATTACCATGTGGTGCCGGACGTAAAGAATAACACCACCCCATTTCTTCCTGTGGGTGTCGTAAAAATCGACTAAGGGACTTACTAGAGAATGGGCAGCAGCGTTCTCTATGCATTTTACCATCATACTGCGATCGCCAACCCGCCTGCCAAGCGTGGCGATTATGGCAAAGCCCCCCAAACTGGGGGAGGCCTAAGTCCAGCAGTGGACGTCTTACGGCTGAAATGATGATGAATGATGATCACAAAATTTAGAATCTGCTTGAATTTCCTGATTTCCTCCCATACACATTTCAACGCATTTGTTCAGAAGCGTACCTAGCCCTAGCCCTAAAAGCAAATTCATTATAGTTCTGCCCCTTATTATTTGGGGTAGGTTCAGTACGTCGTTTTCTTCTATCATCTCTTTATCTACCATTTCAGTGTTGATGGCTTGGATAATAGCATTCATATTCGCAGTGTGTCACAAGATCACTTCTATTCCTCCTTTATTACTTTTAAGGCACAAAAGGCAAAAGGAAGTCCTACAGATTTCTCCACTTCTATTATTTCTATTTCATACCTAGAAGCTTGTGCAACGTATGAAAGATTGCAGTAACAAGTTACCGATTAGACCGGGAAAATCCACACCTTTCTTTATTATAACTCCTTACCACTTCCTATAGTGTCGCCAGTTTTATTACGTACGCATGCTATGTTACTATTGTTGCCAATTACTTTCACAGAGCTCTTTTATGATCTGAAAGTGGAAAGTACTTCATTAAATCAACTCACTTATAAGTCGCAATTACGTTGCCGATGGTACCTCCCTGTATATTCACGCGATACGGACGTTGAACCCTGCGTATGAGTTGCATACGGAGTTAAATTACTCAATAAGTTACTTCTGTAGCCAATGTAGCCTTGTATAGGAAAATACAATCTAGTTGTGTAAGCGAATTTTGTGGGATACTAACAATTTGTCGTTCGGTGGATAAGTATATTGTAATGCATGTCACGTTTGCACCAACGGGCAGAGAAAGGTAAAAAGGATAAGTGTCGAAAAATCTTTGGGCATTATATCATTCATGACGTTGATTCGGACTGCCTCGTTGGTATAATGGTCGCAACACCTACTCCTAAGCGTGAAGTCCTGGGTTCGTTTCCCAGGTCGTACAAAATGTTATTGGGTTTTTCTTTCTAGAATTTTTCGGTCGTATCCCGGAGTCTGGATTTGTGCCCGGAGAAGCAGGTGCGCTCCAAATTAAGTGGGAGGTTTGTAGGTACACCTCTGGCTCTCCCTTCGTGCAAACAAGACGTGATGGTATTATGTTGATTCGGAATCCAATGGAGTTCAGAAGTCATGTGTAATGGTGACTTCTTGTGGATATGCTTCGTCATTATACACTTCATCTTTCATCCACTGCATATTACAATCCTACCAGATACCTCTATAAAACATCAAGAGATATTTTAATATCATTGCCCATTCCGATCGGTGCCCTCAGCCGAGGTCCGTACCCCACAGGGTACAGTACCCTTACCGAGTAATCGCTCTAGTGTTAAGTTTTTAAGCCCTGGCTGGAGGCCTTTATTTATTCAGTTCGTAAGTCCGCTTAAGCAGCCGACAACCTCATACATTGACTTGCGAGATGTCATTCCGAGAATAATAAAAATAATATCATTGGCACTACTACTGCAGTAAAGCAAAACGTAAAACAAAAAACCTGTATTTTTTTCATGATAATCTGGCTATACACAATAAGTGCATCAACATTTCCAAGATCACCTCTCCAAGTACTTCAGATTAACTCAGCGAACTGAGTAACTGGACTACATCAATACAGTTGATTAATTACCTGATCGACCTTGAGCGTAATCAGTGACATTCCAAACGGGGTACGTTTTACGACTTGTGTGCTTAGGCGGTAGTATCCTCTGATAACACCTGTTGTACCGCACGTAGACAGCCGCTGTTACGTATTGGAAGACAATTAAGACGGATAATAAGTAAACAATATTTACGATGTTTTGAACAATTCGGTGTAAGTATATCAGGACCATTAGGTGTAAGTACAGAGGCGCGTGGCTAAGTAATAACTGCGGCTCGGGCTGATCGGTCCGTGGATGGGTGACTATCTTAACATAGGGATACTCCTCCGTGCCATAGAAAGCACGTCATTCATGAATCTTTGACAGTTGTTACGGGTCTCCGGAAGCCCGTAAATCTGAGAAATAGTCTTACCAAGGAGTATCATGTTATCTAGTAACTGGGTTGTGTTGTGCAGGAGATAGACAATTGCTCCATGATATGCTGCTGCATCCAGTTAGACTGCATGCCCCCGCAACATAGTTGGGAAAAGGCTAGGCAGACTGAGGTGTAATTATCACCACTTCTGGGAGGTCTAGATCACATTGTGCTATTTTTCTATGACTTCTTTGGGAACAGTGTGGTTTTCTGTGATACAAACTTATATTTATTTTAGGTTGTTGTGGCGCAGCGTGGGAGAGGTTTATGCCCAGCAGTAGACTGCAGTAGACTGATTTTATTGATTGAATTATTATTTTGACTTGGATATTAAAGTGTTTGGGCTCCGTTCTCGTGTGGAACGCTCAGAGAATGTCGCAGTATTGTATTTACCAAAGAGCGGGAGCTTTCTAAAACTTATACGAGATCGACCAAACGTTGGTTGATATCTGATACAGCCTCTAATTTGCAAAGGCTTAGATCTTTGACCCAGCCTGCTGCTTAGACTTTTGCTCGCGACAAGCTGTCTCGTATTGAATTTAGATTAATGACCTGGCATAATCTTTACATATTATAAAACAAAGTCGCTTCCCGTGTCTTTACTCTTCGAATGTTTAAACTACGCAACAGATTTTGATGCAGTTTTTATCAATAGACAGAGTGACTCAAGGCGAAGGTTTATATGTATAATACGTGGGCAAAACCGCTGGCAAAAGCTAGTTGGTTACATATTTTTTATGTCTTGCCCTTGTCTTGCTCTGTGGCTACCTTAATAAATGTAGGCCAGCAAGGGCTTAAAACTAGAGCGACTACCCGCTAAGGGGTACGGACCTCGGCTTAGGGCATCGCTGGTAGAGGACAGCAAGGGACGTGCTGAATCAGAATGAGGCACGCTTACGATTTTACATATAAATGTTTAGTTTTAAATCACAAGCTACTTCTATTTAGCAGACAAGTTTCGTAAACATTGATCCTTAGGCAAATATTGAATCATGATCGGGCTTAGCTGGTTTACGTTCGCAATGGATTTCTATGATAATTATGTATAAACATTAGCCAAGCCTTTAAAACTTGTTTGAACTGATATGAAAAAGGGGGCGTTATGAAGGTCTTTTAGAATCAATAGATTGTGTGTCAACTGTTACTATAATGTATCATAGAGTTTCGCTACTAAAACGTGAACCTTTCGCAAAGCTCAAGGTAGTAAAGAAACTAGGTATGTTGTCATCAAAAATACCGATCTTTTTGATCATGAAATCATTGATACTGTGATCCCATTCCGTTTTTGTAACAATCTTTTCATTAAGTTACTCCGTAGAGATTCTTGCCCGTTATTTTCCATAAGAACCTATTGTACTATGCTTTGTAAAGGGTAACTAAATTAATCTTTCTATCAGACCGACTTCGAAAATAAATTTGTCTAAAAATGCCTGTAAATCGTTGAATTGTAATTAAAGCTGTGAGTTTGAGTATATGTTGTAATTGCCCCGAACTAGGAACCCATAGTCCCCATCTTCAATAGATGATATCTTTAATATTCAGTGGCAGTGATGCAATCTCTTGTCGTCTTTCTTTTGTGAAAACACTAGTCATTCGGCACTGTTTGGTAGCGGTGGCACTTCAATGTTCGCCGGATTTCCGTACTTAAGTATCGTCATTTAAATTTGTAGAGGCTCTTGTCATCAATCATCTCATCTATCGGTAAAAAAAGTATGAAACCGAAATGTTTTGTCAGCACAAAACATTTCGGTTTCATACTTTTTGTAGAAATACCAATCTAAAAGTTACATTGTTATAGGTATGTACGATGAGAATCTTTAAGCCATCGCTTTAAGCTGTACTTACCCATACAGCTGTTTGTAGTAAGAATGTCTGAGGTCAAAAGTTCAAGCCACGGCTCCATATAAGTAGCGGCAGATTGATTGGTAAGACTTAAGTTTGCAAGCTCTTGGGTTAAATTATTTCCGTCATTCGAGAAACGCCGAGCTCTATAACTAAATGTTACTAAGCACGTATTTGGCTGATAATAATTCTTGTTCTCTCGCACAATTCTCTAACTACATGGTGTGTTATTGACATGAAAACATATCTAAGTAGAACCTCAAATCCATGGGCGTACCCAGGGGGCAGAGGCGGGCAACTGCGTCTACTTCTGCGGCAACTAGGGGCGTGAGGGCACATAGATTGCCTCACCCTGCATTTGGATTCGTAATCATCTTCATTAGAGGCGAGATTCGGCAAAGACCATTCACCAGCGTTTACAATTTTGCTGTTGCATCCTGCTCAGATATTTAAATTACAGTTCCAAAATTACAAAAATGTATGGAGGAAGTATCAAAATTTTATGAATTAGAAGGGATCATATCTGAAGCCGAACTATGGCGCACTTTTTGGATGATTAAGCGGCAGCAGGACTTTGAAAGTATTAAAGGAATAACGGGGTTAATAACGGAGTAGCAGAATCTTTTTACCCAAAGGTGAACAAATCCCTAGAAATTTTAGTGGCAATGCCTTATTCCACCGCTACAATTTAAAGGTCATTCAGCACAGTCGAAAGCGTAAAAACGTAGCTAAGATCGACCATGATCGAAGAAGTTTAAATGGGCTTTGTATGCTCAGTGTACATATGGGCGATTCTTTCACGAAAGACGTCATAAGCCTTTTTTGCTGAAGACCCTCGATAGTTACTTCTAAAATAGCTATTGTACATTCAAAGAGTAAAAAAAAAAAGATTATTCATTTGATTAAGTGCTTATAAAAATTTTGATTTGCCCCCCCCTGGCCCAGAACCTGGGTACGCCCATGCTCAAATCCTTCCTTAAAACAACAAGATATTTAGTTTTCATGATTAACCACAGCTGCTGAATTTATTCATGGAAAGATAACTTAAAACAGAACGTAAAATAATTCGATAACGTAATCAAGTTTTGGATGGACACAGCTGAAGACATAAATAAAATCAAGGAGGGGCACTAGCCCCTCCTTATCACTAGATATTTACGAAAAACGAGAGAGGAATAAGAGATTAACGGACCTCAGACGAAGACAATGAAAACAGCAATATCACAGCAGAGCAACGACATAGAAAAGAGCGGAGAAAACAGTTGAATCCTGCCAAATGATTTACCGGTGAAGCTCGACTTGAATCAACATGGCGGCTACGTCGTTAAAGATATACATCACCCGTCTCTGCACTAGTGCAAGTCTACTCTAAGATACATATCCGGTACGACTCGCAAACCTTCCCTATCCCAAGGGCACGTCTTTCCTACCATTACAGCACCCCCTCTTTGATATGCAAAGGTCTTTGTACCACCATGAATCATGAAGCTTCAGGGTCTAGTGCAAATCTTGGGGTTCATACGATTAATCGAGTCTAGTCAAACCACGCTGGGGTCGGTGCATAGGTTCATACATTGAAGACCAACCATCGCCGCCGACTAGGCAAGTCCCTACCATACTATTGGCATGATGCAAATTACAATACTTACCCCATGTGGCATAAAAGGTGACGGGTGCGTTCATTAATTACGTGAGGCACTTTTTCAAAATGCTTCTTTTTAGTGTGGATATATGCGTTGCGTTTGGGTAGCTTGGTTGACCCATGGCGGCTTAACAATCGAGGCACCACTGTGCTACTTTGTGGCGTTCGCATGACCTATTTATACCGATGTGTTTTGTAGTATTTAGCCATAGGGGAAAAATGTGTTTTACTTCATTCAACCCGTTTCCTAACAGTTTAACTGTTTTATTGGTTCTTGCGAACAAAAATAATATTTATTACGTGATATTTGCTAATTCTCTCTCATACGTGAGATTGGATGAGATTCGAGTCGACCCGCACCCCCCTTAAACACCTCATGTAAATAATCTAAACCTGCCTCGTGACTGCGAAGGTAGTTAGCAAAAGAACTCTATAATAAAATTGTAAAGCGAAATGAATCTTAGCGAGCGTGACACGCTAATTATAACTAATCAGGAAAAACCGTGCTGTTTTTCTATTGTTTGTGATCAACCGGCTAATTAAAAGTACTTTACAAGATGGAGTGTGCTGTCATTTGCATACGTAGTGTCTTCTAGGTCATAAGACTGATAATATCACTAGGTTTATGAAGCTAGTTGCGGAGGTATAACTTACTCTTGTCGGTTTGTAATCGGTTTGTTTGTGCTGTAATCAATTTTTACATAGTAGCTAAATCCTGCAATGTCAGACTGAGGACAATAATACTACTGCCAAGGTGGAGAAAGGTGTAACCGTTACATTTTCTCAGTTCAATTGTTATGACTGTGTCTGTGGTTGCTTTTCGGTCTTGTATGCTTTCTCCTGCCTCTGGAAATACTGAGTGAATTTGAGCACGGTTTCATACCACCTCATAACGGGTCTACATAGGTGTTGGTGAATTTTGACATATTCTGTGCGCATTTTGACCTACATTGTACTCATTTGTATTTATCCTGTAATTTCCTGTATGAATACTGTATACTTTGATATAGACGGAATCAATTAAGTCAATCAATCTACCTAGCTTTCGCCAACTATATTGGGGTCAGCTTCTAGTCTAACCAGATGCAGCTAATTACCCAGTATTTTACGTGGTGTAACTGCCTACCTGACCGCCACAACCCAATTACTTGGTAATACGATACCCCTTGGTAAGACTGAGTTACGGACTTTTGTCTACCCGTAACGATTGTCAAAGATCCACCAATGACACTTTGGACTGCTTCCAATGCTTCCCGAGGCACGGAGGGGGTTCGGTATGTGAAGATGGTCACTCATCCACGGAACGACCGCGGCGAGCGTAGCTTAACCTGACCAATCGAACCGCGCATCTATTATGACTTAGCCACGAGGCCCGCCAAACTGAATCTATGAAGTATCCGTACATAGTATAAAACAAAGTCGCTTCCCGCGTCTGTACGCTTAGATTTTTTAAACCAAGCAACGGAATTTGATGCGATTTTCATCAATAGACAGAGTGATTCAAGACGAAGGTTTATATGCGTAATACGCGGCCGAAGCCGCTGGCAAAAGTTAGTTATCTTATCTTTACTTACTCAAATTGACCGTTTTTCTTAGATGCTATTAACACCATGCCTTGTCTATGTGTTGACGGGTTCACATGTATGATAAAAATGCTTAAAGTAAACAGGAACATGGTCTTCAGTGACTTCATATCTACGAAGTTGGTTGGGTTTCAACTGAAATGCTATATGGTCGTGAAGATTTTGACTGGTATCATAAGTTTTTATATTCACAGCATATCTACATAATAGTCATAGAACCTAATGTAATGTCATGTTATCGTTTAAACCTCATAAATGATCTAAGGCAGTCACTTAAAAAAATGACCTATTTCGACTAGATTCCTACGAATATGGAATTTGAAAAGACACTGCAACCATCACATTTCTTAACATCGTTTGGTGAGTGCAAGGAAGTAACATACAGCCTTACAATCTATAACAACTTATTAAAAGGCAGGTAAATGTTGCGACCCTTCTCTTTGGTATACTTATTATTATATTTCTTCGCTTCATTCTTCAGATATATTATAACCAGGTAGTCCTTTTAATCTACAAGATAACATGCACACTTTAAGAGATTTATAAAATCGATATAAGTATCGACTTTTTACAACTAAGTCGATTCTATACTGACCATAACCACACCACTAGTCAAGCTGTCATTCTTTTTTCGTGCACGATAGCAAGCACACGCGCGCTCACTAGTTATTAAAAATGCCGAAAAAACGGGAGTATTCTCAAGAAATTTAAGACCATCGATGTAAAATCAAGAAGTTAGAAGTTGAACGAAGACGTAAACGTTGTAGAATTATATATAATTGAATCTTCATCTGATTCTGGTATGTATCGTACTTACAACTACCCTCAATTATAAATTATTATATGGCGCCACCTAATCCCGCCAGGATTATGGGCGCATTGTTTTATGGTGATACCTATTATGATGCTTACGTGCTATTAATTTTTTGCCCGGCGGTTAACCGTGAGTTAACACGAAGGTCCTGATTTTTCAAATACACATGATATTGTCTCGCCTAGCGGTTAACCGAGCGTTAACACGATGGCTATACTATGAGCTAATATATACATATATAATTATTACAACCTAAATAATGACCCGCAATTATGAAACCTAGCGGTTTTATCCACGATTCTAGCGGTTAACCGTGAGTTAACACAAAGAACAAAAAGGTGGAATTCAAAGTCACGTATATGTATTTCAGACGATAACGAATCTTTACGTTCCGCCCCCGACGCCAACATAGATCGGCGATCAGGCGGTGATTGACGATGCACCTAATTATATCCCTGATGATGCTCCCATGTCGACCGCGGAAGCATCAGCTCCTATTCAGGAAGATAGTACCTGCCCAGAGCTCGATCCAGAGCTCTTGATAGCACTTGGAGACGAAACAGACATTACTCCAAAGTTCGGTGATAAAATTCATCATAGCTTAGCTCAGCGATGGGAACCTATCCTCAAGAAAGGATTATCAAAGGAAATACTCAAAGATTATCTTGTGCCTGAAAACTGCACTCTGCTTCAAGCACCCAAACTGAGTAACGAAGTTTCGGTGGCTATTTCTTAGGTGTCTCGTCATAGAGATAAGAGGAAGGAAGCTGAGCAACAGCAATTGGGTGTTGGCGTCTCAGCCATCAGTAAAGCTCTGATCGTCATGCTTACGAGCGACAATAAAATTGAAGCAATAAAGATTCTGAGCGATGGATATCGTATCCTGAGTGATCTTCATTATCAGGAAACACAATTGCGAATAAGTGTCATTAATTACGCTTTAGCTAAACCCTTTCTGAACAAAGTTCAGGATTCCGAAAGCGACGAAACTTTATATGGTAATAAATTAGGAGAAAAAATAAAAGCAACCAAAAAAAAAAAAAAACCAGAAGCAAGGAATGTCAATCAAAAAAAAAAAAAAGAAAGCTCCAAAATGTCAAAAAGGTACCTCAGTGATGGAACCAACGACATCTAATTCACGTCCTCAGTATCAATACCGACAACCAGGCCTACCAGGGAAACTGATCAGGCCCCTCGCGGTTCCTACAGAACAGGGGGGGGGGGGCGGAGAGGTCTGAACAGGGCGAACAGCACCATGAGCCGTTGGCCTCCACCTCATCAGTAGTCGAACTTTGTCTCTGCGAACAAGTCGAGGGCAGCTGCGACGCGCCTATAGCACAACAATTTCTCATTTTTATGATCGTTCGCTCACCATAACATCTAATTCTGTAATTTTAAATTGGTTACGCAATGGTTTCCTATACCGTTGGATTCTAACGTGACACAAACTCATGTACCTTACGTTTCAATGTCAGTGACGGAAAAAGTCGACACGTTATTACCTATACACATAAATTTAGGTGCGGCAAGCCCTTGCACACCTACTAAGGATCAGGTTATTTCAACAACATTTTTAAAAGTTTTCCTAAAAGTCTAATGGTGATAAAAGATTTATTTTAAACTTAAAATCATCATGTTTCAAAATGGAAGACTACCGAACGGCATCTAAATTATTGCCTATTCAGGGATCTATGGCCACTATCGATTTAAAAGAAGCATATTTCCTCATCATCAGCAGCCTTTAATGTTCCCACTGCTGGGACACAGGCCTCCTCTCATACCAATTCGTAAATCTGATCGCAAATTTTCGAGATTCCAATTCGAAAATATGAACTCTAACATCAATACTTACGAGTTCAATCGTATGCCATATGGCCTTTCAGTAGAACCGTTAGCCTTTACTAAAATCATGAAGGAAGTAGTATCCCATTTATGCTATCAAGGCTTTAAAAAATGTTGTTTTTCTCGACGATATCCTTTGATGGTGATGATTATCAAGAAAGCCTAAAAAATATTAAAGATACTTTAAACCTTTTAGAATGTCTCGGGTTCGTAGTTACCTATGAAAAGAGTTCTCTTGTGCCAAAACAAACCTGTAAATTCCTGGGACTTATATTTGATTCAGAAAATCAATCAATTTCTTTGCCATACGATAAAAAAAAAAAAAAAAAAAAATAAAAAAAATCTTGTTGGCAAATTCTCAGAATCTTCTCAGTTCTCAGTTAGAGAATTTGCTCAGCTAATAGGAGTTTGGATAGCCGCGTGTCCCGCGGTCAAATATGGTTGGCTATATATAAAAAATTTAGAAAGACAAAAATTTCTAGCCTTACAAAAATATCCTAGTTTTGATACGGTTTAAACCTCACCCTATAATACTAGACGATTTAAATTGGTGGCAAAGGAACGTGGTAAATGTACCGGGTGGGGAGCTGTGTCTAATAACGAACGAGCTCATGGAGCTTGGAAAAGTAGTGAACTTAAACAACACATCAACTACTTAGAGTTGTTAGCTGTTTTCTTAGCCTTGAAGTATTTCGCAAGCAATAAATCCGAGTGTTCAGTTTTACTGCGTGTTGATAACACCACAGCCATCAGCTACGTGAATCGGATGGGTGGGATCCAATTCCCCCACTTGAATAATCTTGCTAGACAAATTTGGCAATGGTCTGAACAGAGAAATACCTGGTTATTTGCCTCGTACATAAACACCAAGGCAAATTACGAAGCAGACGAAGAATCTCGAAGACTAAATCTCGATACTGAATGTGAACTATACGATTCAGCCTTCGAACGAATATCAAAAAAAAAAAAATCTCGGTAAACCCGAAATTGACCTATTTGCCTCTCGGGTCAATACCAAATGCCAAGATTATATATCATGGAGAAAGAATCCTGACACTGTTTCCATCGATGCCTTTACAGCAAACTGGAACAATAAGTTCTTTTATGCTTTTCCCCCTCTGCCACTTATTCTTAAGTGTCTTCACAAAATCATACAGGTAGGTGCCACTGGTATTCTAGTCTTCCCATTTTGGCCATCCCAAGCCAGGTATCCACAATTAATGAAAACAATCGTCTCCGAAATAATTTGGATATACCCTAACGAACATCATATCGTACCATGTTACAGAAATCCCCTTATTCTGGGTGTCACAGTACTCTCAGGCAGGCTTTCACGCGACGTAGCGTCCCCGAATCAGCCCTGGACCTGATGCTGGCGTCTTTATCAAAGAACACGCTGCAGCAATATAACGTGTCGTTCAAATTGTGGTGGCAGTATTGTGTAAATATTAATTATCACTTTTTGTTATTGCTCTGTCCCCATAGTATTACACTTTTTAAGCGAACAGTTTAATAAAGGAAGTTCTTACGGAACTCTAAATAGTCACAGATCCGCGTTATCCCTTTCATTAGGCGTTAATATCGGATCTGATGACCGAATTAAACGGCTCCTCAAAGGAACGTTCAAATTGAAACCTAGCTTCCCCAAGTACTGCAGTACATGGGACCCACAGATCGTTTTATATTATTTTTATAATTTTTTCCCCAATAGAAACCTTAGTAGAGAAAAAATAACGGAAAATGTGGTAATATTATTAGCGTTAAGTACTGCCCCACGCGTTCAAACATTATCGTTGATAAAACTTGAAAATATAACAGTCGGAGCTAACGATATCAAAGATATTATAAAAACATCCGCGGCAGGTCGTGATCAGCCGACCTTATCCCTGCCGTACTCTAGAGAAAACCTTAGCATCTGTCCCGCGACCGTTCTCGAAGATTATCTCCACGTCACAGACAAAAATCGACCTGCTAACGTATCCAATCTCTTAATTTCGGTGAAGCGCCCCTACAAGGGCGCGACAGCACAGTCAATAAGCAGATTAATTAAGCAGATATTGGCCGAGAGCGGCATGGACGTGGCGGCGTTCAGCGCGCATAGCACGCGCCACGCTGCCACGTCCGCTGCCGCGCAGTCGGTGTTTCTGTTGACACTATAAGAAAAGCTACGATATGGACTAATCTGTCTAAGGTTTTTGCCCAATATTATCCTCAAGCGATCTTCCATGATCACGTTAACTAGTAACTAATATACTATTATACTACTTAGTTTTTTACCTACATATTATTATGGAGTGTGTATTTATTAAAAATAAATACTTGTTTAGTTAATTCTGAACTATTCTGTTAATATTGATTAAAACCATCGCATTCTTTCAAAATATTTGGTTTTAATTATCAAACACAAAACTTTGCTCTAAACATCTACCTGGTTATAATATATCTGAAGAATGAAGCGAAGAAATATAATATATGATCAAACGAACTTCACAAGCGAAGTTCGATCATTATTATATGAGTCGCTTCATTCGAAGATATAGGTTCCCTCCCAACCCAGTCCCGGTGATTAAGTTTTGCATTTGTTTTAATTATCTCTAAAATAATGACAGCTTGACTAGTGGTGTGGTTATGGTCAGTATAGAATCGACTTAGTTGTAAAAAGTCGATACTTATATCGATTTTATAAATCTCTTAAAGTGTGCATGTTATCTTGTAGATTAAAAGGACTACCTGGTTATAATATATCTTCGAATGAAGCGACTCATATAATAATGATCGAACTTCGCTTGTGAAGTTCGTTTGATCATATATAATCTCTTAATCGCCTTAAGAAGCCTGTGAAAGATGATTCCGAGATTTAAAAATGATGTGCCTGCCTATTATATTACTTAGTTTCATTTTCATAGGAAATGCTATACGAGAATATTTCATGCATGTCGTTTTGGCAAGGTTGGTAGTAGGACTGACTAGGGTTTTTTTTTCACAAATAATGTAAGCAAATATAAAAATTCTATCATAGTATAAAATGATAATAATTTAAATTGTTTGATAACAATTTAAAATGTAATGCATATTTTTTTAGGCGCTTGCTGAACCTCTAACACGCATCTTTTTTATGCTTCTTAGACCTTGTCATATTGAAAATCCAATTAAAATAAAAGTTAAGTTGCTATGTGGGTGAACTATAGTGTTTGCCTAATTTGTGTTTAATTGCTTTGATTATATTAGCGCGAGAAAATTAAAGTTTTGAGGACCATAAAGGGGTGGTCTAAATACAGTAATTCTGATACCTACTCTGAATTGAAGAGTAAACAATCAAACGTAGACCCTGTCTACCAGGTCATCGGTCCACCTTGTGGGAGGCCCTTAAACGCTACGTCTTCCAGTACACGGTCGCCACTCCAGAAACTTTAGACCCCATCAGCCATCTGTTATGCAAGCAATTTGCCCTGCCCACTGCCACTTTAGTTCGACAATTCTTCGAGCTATGTCGGTTACCTTGCTTCTTTTACGGATCTCTTCATTCCTAATTCGATTGCGTAGAGACACTCTAAGTATAACAAGAGGGTTATACTAGGAGTTTCCCTACGCGTGGAGTTTCTCTCAAAGGTAGCCCTGTTGCCTTGGCTATCCTTGGCAACAGGGCAACCTTTGGGTGACTTTCAGCGTTCTTATGACGCCAATTGTATATGAAACGGAACCCACCTGCATTTTATTCATAGGTGCATTTAAAGAGCATCTCTGGTCAATTAAGGAACGAAGCAATTATTATTACTTAAATAAAAGCTCACTACGAAGTGTATATGGAATACGTGTGGGTTGATATCGTAGTCATTACAGAACCGTTATTATTGGACGCCCGTCCTGAACATGGAGCATTGGTCTAGAAGTCTAGTTAGTCAGACAAGACAAATACAATAATGGCTGATCTAATTATGGACGCCATCTTGAGGAAATAGACTCGCACAGTTGAGCACGAAGGAAATGTTTTAGAACCGGAAAACAGTTTAGGACGCGAGGTGAATGATGGATTCACCATTCAACCACACCAGACCATTACCATCACCATCATCATCATCATCAGACCAACCATCAGCAGTGAGTGGAAATAAATGCTCAATATGAATGGTCCATTCATATTGAGCATTAATTCCCACTCACTGCTGAATGTTTTTAGTAGGTAGCCTGAATTTCTAAATGGGAACTCCTATACCAATTTTTGTTCATAATCCTAAGGTATAGGAAGCATCCATAGCTTCAACTACTATTAAAAGTTTTTGCTTTGGAAAAAAATCCCCCATCACTGAGAAAACTTGAAGAAAATCACGGAAAACTAATCATAGCTAGCCTCTGCTACGGTAGCTGACGAAGCTAATTTATTTCTCTGTATTGAATAAGAAACGAGATCTATCTGCGATTATTGAGCTAACGTTCCATTAAAACGAAAGAATTTGTGACGAAGTTTTTTGTATGGGGCCACATACAAAAAACGTCGTAACAAATTAAATCTTCATCATAAGATAAGGTATGATCTGATTAATTTTATAGTGTATTATAAAGTGTGAAATTAACAAGTGATAAGTTAAGGTTTCCTTATTGATAAAAATATTTAAATCTCAATGTAAAATGCTCCGTTAGGTAATCGCGTTGTACTTAAACTTTTTGTTATTGCAAACCGCAAACCTTGGAAGTTATTAGAGGTTCAGTATTATTTTATTTGCGGTCATTGTTGAAGATCTTTCTAATCGACAGACAGACAGACTTCAGTAGGAGGTTTGCCTCGGCGGGCGCCGCGCGTATGTCGTTTCTGTTGACGCGTTATAAAACCACGATAAAAGAAAATATTCTGTGATAATACCCTAGAGTGTGCGTGATAATTACGTGTGTTTATAATCGATCTGTGATCATTTTTTTAGAGTATTTCGTGATTTATGTTTGTGTGAAAATAAGTTTGAAAAAAGCAAACAACTGGATTGGATGTGCGCGAATTGAAATTGCGATGGTTTTTCAGTTTCATATTCATGAAACTTGTTAGAGCTAGACTTATTTTTATCTTGAAAAAAGATATTGGAATGCCTCGTGTTAATCAATTTTACAGTGATACGTAAGCAAGTAGTAGTTACCTATATGAAGGCATTAAATAATCGTATTTGTTGGACATGTTTTAGCGAATAGAACGGATAAAGTTTATATTTCTCGTAGGCAATGACCTAGTCTCTACTGTATGTGTACAAAATGTGGAAATCTTAAAGCATTCGAGACCAAAATCTATTAAAAAAACTATTGTTTTCACGTTGCTATGAAAATTAATAAAAGCAAGCGATAGTTATAGGCATGTTGACATGTGTTTTAATTAAATCAGTTAATTCGTTCCTAACATAACAATATTGTAATGTATGAGTCTATCTATTTATGTTAACTTATCTAACTTCTGTTAGAAAGTGTTTCAGCATAGGTTTTCATAAAGACGGTCAAAGAGACGGTCTAGACAAAATGTTACAAAGGTTTCACTTAGCTCTTGGCACAAAAGTAAATACATACATACAGTAGGATGAATGCAACGCCGTATTTGCATAACAATTTCGCGAGTTGCCTTGAGGCATGTTTACATAGGTAAATGGATAGATGACCATTCGACTCGACTCATGAAAACAGACCCACACTTGCAGGCTTGACAGAGATTGATGAAAGGTGAACTTACTCACAAACTGTAACTTAACTCATAAAAAACAAACATTAAAATGTATTAGGGGCACATTAATTACAGTTAATTACGGCAATGAACTAGTGAAGGTATTTGTTTTTGTTAACGGCTGATTATAAATTCATTTCGTGCTCCTGTCCATAAACCTAATAAAGAATCTTGTCTTTACTTTCATTGCGTGTTTATACAGCGAAATTGAATTAAATTAATTGTCATTTAAATACGTGATTATAAACTGTTAGGCAGTCTCATGATATATGAACTAAGAAATCTTAATTTCCTGTCTTTTGTGGCGTTTTTATATCAAAGAGTAAACTTATAGTGCTTCCTATTAATATTCACAGCGCTTCTGCAATTAAAACAATGCTCAGATATGGTCTTGATTTGATTGTTGAACAAAAACCGCGTATTGACGCAACGTGGACGATTTAACATTCGGCACACACCTTACAGGCCATAAAGGTCTGCATTTCCGTTGGCTTATACCACGTTAGGGCATGGACAAATCAGTCAGCTTGGATAATACTTCATGAATAGTCATTATGGGCGTTGATGATAGGAACAGTGGGACTGTAATGATAAGTCCGTACTGTCCGTGTACGTTACAGTTTTTTTTCTTTCTTTACTGTATGTTTGTAAGCATGCGTGTTGTCACGCAGTTATGTCGTATTCTGTCGACAAATATCGTTTTTCTGTAACGTCCGAGTTAGTCTTCCCCGAAGGTAAACGGATCGCGTGCGCGGGCGCCACTTCACTTCAACACATTCTTGGAATACGGACGGTTGATCATGCGTATTTCTAAAGAAGGTTACAACTTCATTCGTTATTTTATAGTGGCCATGTTCATTGTCGTGTTTTAACGTTTTACTGTTGTTTTCTTCAAATATAAGGAGCGTTGTGTAAATATTTCATTAGCACCTAAAACATGTACAGCCGAAATGGTTCACACAAAAGCGCAATTTTCCTATCAGGACAAAACATTATGGAAACTGTTGTAGAGTTATTTGCTAGGTCATTCCAATCAGAAATATTTATACATAACAATGCCAAGGCAACTAGACTCATGCCATTTACAGTTCAATTTGTATAGTTTTAGCTCAACAATAATAGCGCTATTGGCGTCAACATTCTTACTATTTCTGCACCATAGTAGGTGTTGTGCTCCAGATAAAATTGAGCTTTAAAGGCATAATGTTGAACAGCGTCTCTTATGGGAGCGGGCGCAGCATCTGGTGTAGCGCGTGAGTGCTCTGTGTTTGGTCAGTGGAGCGCGAAGGTCAAGGCTTCACTCGCGCCACTGACCTACCCTGGCACTCCTAAACATCAAACGTTGACTGTAACCTTAACAATCCAGTTGTTTTTTCAAACAATCAAAGCCAAAGCGTCATGAAATTAGATCTTGCTTCTTTTTGTAGTATCAAGAAATGTTCTCGTTTCACGGTTTCGATAACCGAAGTTAGTGAAATCGATTGGATAAAATATTGTGATGCTGGAAATAAAGATGATGAGGTGACGAGTGGCGAGCCGCGGTGGCGGATGGCATCAGTGCGATGGATGGTGGGACGGCTTTGGAGCCCGTGCCTCCGCCGAGATTGAAGAAGTTGGCACGGTTGGCCGCTTCAAAGCCACCAGAGCGAAAATCTGTCTCATGGGTATGTGTTTTACAACCCTCTCACGCCATATTTCTCAAGAAATTAACTTGGACTTTACATTTTAATAAAAACAACTAATCATAGAGCAAATTTAATTAAACTTTGGACCAATGTCAAAGCTCCTTAAAAGATTGCGTATTCTACAGCAAACCTTGCTAAGTGCCAACCTGTTGAACAAAGCCTTTTTTCCTTATTTTCAAAGATAAAGATCATGTTCTCCCAGATCGTATTTTATAGCGAACGCCTTTTCAGAAGTTTGTGCTAAAGTAAAGATTGATGTCCGCATAAAACCTTTTGATTTCATTCAATGCGAATTGCGGTGACAGTCGAACAAAGGCGGACGAACACACAGACAAACGTGGAGGAATACGTATACAAGTGCAGACTCAGTTGAATGAAGTGAGCGCGGTTTCTGCGAGGCGTGGGAACGTCTACCGTTCCTGCTTTATTATCTCGCTTTAAGAAAAACACACAAATTCGTGAAACTAACACAATGTGCATTTTCGCACATTATTACAGTTATTCCACTTAATTTTCGCAGCGAGATTAATTCCGTTAGGTGTCGTGTTACGGGGTTTAATTTAAAATGTGCAATACCCAATATGCACCGTGATGTTGATGTTTTATATTTCTTGTCATTTTCTCAGGCACTTCGGTGCTATGGTTTCCAGGAATAATATTTTTGTTGCAAGCTGAATAAACTAAACAATTATAAACCCACGCCTTTTTCCCATAGGGGTAGGCAGAAACTACAGAACGCCACCTGCTACAATCCTTACATAGATCGTGAAAAATGTAAATCGTGTAAAAATATCTTTGCATCAGCAAGATTTTACGAGCGGGGTTATCCGTGTTGTGATGGATTAAAATTGTCGTTACAATATACGCACATACACTTGTCGTGCCACTTGATGCCACGCTTATTTTTTAATGTCAACTCAGATCTTGCGAAAATACTCAAGTATGCGGTCAAGCAATCTCTCTTACCACTGCTTGTCTCATAGCTCTCGAGTTTTTAAGTTGCTGCATTCTTTTCAGTAATAAATATCTACCTAATAATTTCTCAGAAGAAGACAGCCACAGTCAATTCCAAATCCTAATAAACCAATTCAATAGCTTCTATTCTAAATGTATTTTCTCCATTTTCCAGGGTCCGGAGACATGGGTGGGTGTGCGAGCGCTGCGGGCCAGTTCAGGGGGTATTCTAGACCCGGACGACCGAGTCCGCGACGTGGCCGATGACCGGGAGACCCTAACTGCGGAATGCACCAACCAAGCGCCACAGCCACGTGCAGCGCAGGCAGATGGCGCTAGTGGGTCTTCAGCAGGCACCGCGTCCCCTGATATGTTTCGGGTAAGTTCAATATTAAAGAGATAAGTGAACCAATAGGATCTTTTGGCGTATCAATGACATTGACAGGGGGCGCTGTTGATAAACATTTGTAAAATTGTCACAGCAATTGCGACAGGAGTAGATGGCGGCCATAGTTCCTAGTTTGGCTACACACCCAAAGAACTTTGTAGCGTTGTTGTGTCACTTGTATAATAAATAAGAGATAACGCAGGTCGGTAACAAAAAATAAAATTTTAATTTTCGAACACCGTTCTAAAATTGGGGCTTGTTACTGTGTTGGTTGAAAGGAAACCTTTAAAATAATCAAATAACTAATCATCAATTAAATAAGATTTTTTTTTTACTAAACTAAGCACCCTCCCGCCAAGAACAATAATTCGTAACATTCCTACTCTTAGATAGGTACATACAATATTAACCTATAATGTTCCCACTGCTGGGGCACAGGCTCCTCTCTTTTAAGAGGGAGTGTACCGTAATTCACCTTGCGAGCCCACTGCGGGTTCGTAGACGTCACATGTTTTTGAATTTTTGGGTAGATCTCGTAGATAAATGAACAACATATATAGAATTCCCACAAAATCTTGGAAATCAGTTTTTATTTCGTTTTCATGTAATTGTTAAAAAAAACCACTTGTAAAGAAATTAAAGTCAGACTTGACAACATCTAGGCTGAATGCGCCATTACCCGTGCCCTAAAGTCGCGCTCTTGAAAAATAAATCAGAAAAAGAAAGCGCGCGGGATTCATTCAGTTTAGTTCGAAGATCCTGTCGAAACTTGTTGTGCTACATTTCTTTGTGTGTGCAAATAAAATCATTTCGTGACATGTCGATCACAAGAAAAGAATCTCGGTTATCTTTTAACTGCAATTTCATTATGGGCTTGTGTTTTTCTCAATGTTTTTGTGCTCAGCAACCGAATAAGGTGAGTTAAAAATATGTATTTGTTGTTTTAAATAAAATCCAATGCCAACTACATACACAGCAAAATGCATGTTCAGCATATTAAATTAAATGAAAAATGAAAGGAGTATTACGCTTTTGGTGGCTGGCTGGAACCCATCATTTAATTTAGAATAAAACAAGTACAGTGAAAATTGGTCTAAATTATTTTTTCACCAGTGCTCACAAAACGGTGAAGGGAAACATCGTGAGGAAACCGGTATGTCTTAGAACCATAAATTCGAAGATATGTTACATTTACCAACCCGCACTGGGAACAATATAGGGTGATTAAGATGAAGTACGGTAAAGTGGTGAAGTAAATAGGCACATTGTGTATTTATTTACTTATCCTGTTAAAACAATAAGGTACTAGTAGGAATGTGCGTGTTTCATAATCTATTTATATTAGGTATGTACCCATTGTTTATATGTAGTAATATACCAACCGCACCTATAATTACACAAGCCTAGGAAAATCGCAAGCAGCGAAGTACCCCGAAGCAGCTTTAAATTTATTATCATCGTAAAATGTGTAAATGCCCACTAAGTTTTATTATTATGGGAGCCGATTTGTACTCGTCATTTGTTTACATAATAATAAGTACCTACCTACGGAGCTGAAACGTGGACTCTCACGGTACGGCTGGTCCACAAATTTAAAGTCGCTCAGCGAGCTATGGAGCAAGCTATGCTTGGAGTATCTCTAAGGGAAAGAATCCGGAATGAGGTGATCCGGCAGAGAACCAAAGTTGTCGACATAGCTCATAGGATTAGCAAGCTGAAGTGGCAATGGGCCGGCCACATTAGCCGTCGAATCGATGACCGTTGGGGTAGACGTGTTCATAAGTGGAGACCGCGAATCGGCAAACGTAAGGTAGGACGCCCTCAGGCTAGGTGGAGCGACGATCTTCGCAGGGTGGCTGGTAGCAGCTGGATGAGAGTTGCCGAAAATCGAGCTGAATGGCGTGCAATTGGGGAGCAGTGGACTGCTATAGGCTGATGATGATGATGATGAAGTACTTATAATATTATTTTGTTCATACGGTACCCCCTTCAAGAATTGATTACCCTCTTTTCAAAGGGTTTATTGGCGTGAGTACCACAGACGTATCATGCTGTAATCTCAATTTATACCATAAAGTTTTTATGAAAGTCTAAGTCTATACAAGTATTTAGCTAGATTGCGTCATTATTACAGCCGATAGACGTCCACTGCTGGACTAGCCTTTAAGGGGGTTTGCCATAATTGCCATGCTTGGCAGGCGGGTTGGCGATCGCAGTATGGTGGTAAAATACATAGAGAACGCTGCTGCCCATTCTCTAATGAGACCCTTAGTCGCCTTTTACTTTTACGACACCAACGGGGTGAAATGGGTTAGTGCTATTTGGTATAAGGTGCGTAAAAAGCTAATATTGTTACATTTATATTTTTATAATGTATAAGCTTTTACCAGCGGCATCGCCCGCGTTTTAATCATAACAAAACCTTCCTCTTGAAAGATGAAAACCGCATTGAAATCCGTTGAGTAGTTTAAGAGATGTAAGCGAACAGATGCGGGAAGCGACTTTGTTTTATACAATGTTAAGAAGATTATGGTCGAATTTCGATCACTGGGCGGCCACTAATATAATATTAATTTGCAATAGTAGAGTATCGTGGAACATACAGGGTATTAACGTAGCATGCGTGTAACCCACACGGTAAATAACTCTATACGTACGTATAACATTCTGAATACACAATACATTTGCAAAGAATAAAGTAAAACTAATTTACCTAAGTATACATAGCCTTACATAGGTATAACGAACGATAACAAACGCGCTATGAATCATAGCATATAACGGGCTGCGCGAATGCCTGCACTCACGCGTTCACGCCTCTTTCATACAACTTACAACAGTATACGTCGTAGATACCTACCATGTACCTATTTAGTAGATAACAAGCTGAAACTGGGCTAACAGGATTATAGAGCTCGCAAGCAGAGTGAATACGTTTATATCTAGTTATAGGTTTAAATATAGACTTTAATAACATCATCATAAAGGCTTCCTACTTATTGCAGTTCAGATTTTTTTAGATCGATTCTGCTGCCTTATTTAGTTCGAAATTTATCTACGCTTTATCAAGTGGACGCCATTCTGAATAATCTTTTATATATAAAATTTAAAGTCCTGAGTGACTGACTGACTGACTGATATATCAACGCACAGCCTAAACCGCTTGTCGTAGAGACGTGAAATTTGGAGGGTGTGTTCTTTGTGAAGAGTAGGTATTCACTAAGAAAGGGTTTTTTGAAATTCTATCCCTAAAAGGGTGAAATGGGGGTTGAATTTTCTGTGAAACTTTTTATTCTCTGGGTCAATTGAAACGCGGACGAAGTCGCGGGCAGAAGCTAGTTAGTATAAATCATCATGTTTATGCCAAAGCTATCATCATGTTTAAGCCAAAGCTTCGAACGATTTGACTTCTAAAGTTTGAACTGTTTCATGTTTCTGCAAATCCCCTGCGCTTTGGTACTGAAATTCGACGAAGATGAGACGCCATCCATTTTCAGGTCGTTTCCTGTCTGGTCTCTTGGGGGGTTCGGAAACTCTTGAATGTAACCTAGGTAGCTAGATCATCGATATTTCCCGATACATTTATAATTCTTCTAAAGTTCTTAATTATGCGCTTAATCCAGTTTATAAAGAAAACAAAGATTCAACCGATTTAATTATTTATCGATACGAAATCTACATTTTACGGAGGAGTTTACATACAGTTTCTATAGCCTGCAAAGTATTCGAGAGTGATTCGATCGCTTCAATAAACAGACTAAAGCAATTTGTATTGGATCTCATCATTGATTATCGAGATCGGTCCCGCTCCAGTGGCTCAGCAGTATGCTAGCTTGGTATACCGCACAAGTTACCGATTCGTTATGTTTGTAGCTGTAATAATTACAAGAGCATGATTCGATATTTTAATTTAGGCTGTCTGTTAAGTTGAGTTTAAAATCGTGTGCCAGAAAAAGTTGCGTTAGTTAATTACTTCGAGATTTCTCTTGCTTGTGATGTTGTGTCTCTCATCAAAATTAACTTTTACAAGCTTGCGTCTAAGTTATAATTTCTTGACCTTGTTGGGACTGCCTTGTAGAGACGCCAGCACATCAAGCTACCCGAAACTGTCAAACAATCTTAGCGGTAAAGTTTAAAATAATAATTTATCTTTATTTCAGACATACGTCCATACATTTTACAAAGATAGCGTTAGTAGGGTTGTTAGTACTACACACACAAAAAAAAAGGTGTTAGTAATTTGTTAGTAAACAAAACAAGGTGCACAAATATAACTTCTAACTATTTCCTATTTCTGTGCAGGTGTACACTTGCCCAGTACACAGTAAACGGACTGTTAATTTTGCACGCTAACCTATTGAAGAAATTTTTCAGATTGTAGTAGCTTTGTCTGCTGGAGTCTGTACCTAAATAATCATGTGATCATATCATCAATGACATAATATAAAATAACTGTAAGGCCATGCATGCTGGATATAACAACCAAATGAATGCTTTGCGTACCTCGTCAACGCGATAATAATACACAATTGAATAGGTAGCCATTATGTCACAGATGTACCTACTTCTATCTTTGTTTGACGTGTGGAATCATAATATGCCATCGTATGATTATCTGAGGATGTCTTTGCGGGGTAAGGTTGGCTGGTGCATTCACTGCTTTCCTTAGTCGGTCGTTACTTGTCTGCTTTGGTCTTTTGTACTGTGTCTAGTTGATGGGTACTTGCTAATGGATATCACGAGTCGGCAGGAGTAGCGTGGGACGCCCATATATCCGGTATAAGACAATTTTATCATTGATGGTCTTTTTTGTGTGGGAAATTTTCAAATTTCTTCTCCCGCGCAGAGCGTTAGGGCGTGTCAGACTTTGACTGATGAAAACCTACCCGTGTTCCTTCAGTTGCCTCTACCAGGGCTACGTTAATTCTGTCGAACAAACCCGCGACCTTGACATTGATTGTCCTAATAGTGTTTTTATTTTTGTTGTGTCCAGGGTGGCGGTGGCGTCGGCGGCAGTATGCGGGTTCCTGACAACGACTCCTGCGTGGAGGTCGGGGCCGCAGACTTGGAAGACGGATCCAATGGCCTGCAGGTGCGGCGCGGAAGTGAACCCACGCTGCATCAGGACACCTTACCTCCTCAGAGACAGGTATGTACTTGTTATAATGTTGTGATAGTTTTATAAGGGTGTAAGGGGACATAACATATATTTGATAGGAGTATTTGAGTAATAAAAAATAAAAAATAAACTTTTGCAAACATAATGTTGGTGCGAACAGCTGAAGTATCTCACTTCTCAACTCATTTATAACCCAACAACGTTCTTTAATCACTTCGATGGATCGTCAAAGATAGGTCAATGAAACGACCTGTATCTAAATATGGAACAATGCATATTCAGAAGGGACGTCATATTATTGTCCTGAATTCGTTGGATATCTTACCTACATAAGGATTTCAATAGTTTCAATCGTATTTGCGACTCTAAGGACTAAATATGTAATATACTATCTGTCTATAATCATCAACATTAAAAGAAGCCGAGAGAGGCCTCTCTGTAACGCTAGATCGTCATAAGCTGTCCGTATTTAATGAATTCTCGCGACCGTATGCGCGTATTTCCATTCTGTACAAGGCTAGAACGCAAGGGTGTGAAACTCGGGTATAGATTGGAAATCACTTTTTAATCAAGGTCTTCCAATCTATACAAGTAGTACGCATATATTCGTGTATACTTTGTAGTGGCCAAAGTAACTAAATTGTTCCATAATATACAGTGCTAGTCCGCATGCAAACTAATCCTGTATAGACGAGCGGCCGGCTAGTGTCAGAAACGACATGGTTTGAGGAGGTTAGGTTAGGTTAAAACTGTGACCTCCTATGGAAACGCCTTGATTCTGTTGACGAGCCCTGTTAGCGAAGTGTCCTGTCAAGCGTTGCTTCTTCCCCTTCATTTTATTCGTCAACCCCACACCTCTTGCAGCCTTTAAATCGTTGTCGATACACGAAAATTCTAAAGTTAGGTTAGAATATTAAAAATAATATTTCTCAAAAACTCAACAAACAAACTCTACAATTCCCCCCTCCCTCCCCCCTATCACCCCTTAAATCGAAGCCCGGCAATCAGAAGTCCTACCAAATTCATATGGTGGTATTATGGCCTTGTATAAATTGGAAAGATGCACGTGCGCGTCTACGTTACAAACTATGTACAAGTAGTACGCAAAATTCGTGCATACATTGTAATCACAAATTTAAAAATTGCATTACAAAGTATACGCGAACAGATTTCTATGTTTGCGTTTTGGCCATGTACAGAATGGAAATACGCACCGTATGCTACTATTCAACATGCAAATCCTTTATTCCAGTTGATTTTGTTTCCACTTAAACAAATAACAACTTAATGGCAGAAAAAATTAAGTGGATTTTAGAATGACTGAAAACGTCCCAAAAATAATTGAAGTTGTATCTAAAATGAACTTTTTTGTGTTGGTTCTAATGTATTTTTGTCCAAAAACACATATTTGCTTTATACGCAGTATACATTATTTGGTTTTCTTTTTAATTTTAGGGTTCCGAACAGACAAAGCGCTGGTCGGCTGCGGTGGTGTGCCGGGATGACAGCAGCCGGGTGACGCAGAAAGTGCACCCGCAGCCGGACGGCCGGCCGCCGGACGTCACGGTTGACCGGCACGGACAGCACTTCCAGAGGCAGACCAACCGCCTGTCTATGCAGTTTTCTGGGCCTGGGTAAGATGGATTCAGTCACTGTTTTCTTAACTAGAAGGGCTTTGTTTTTAACTGAATTATAAATCTTTCACCTATGTAATCTTGTCTTGGTCTTTTGGGATATTATTGCCTAAGTCCTGTTTTGCAGTATTTTACTAAAAAGTTGATGATCGACATAAAAATGTATGTCAAAATATTTCTTCTGGGCTTTTTACTCAGCACCGACAAGAAACTTGTTCAATTAAAATTATTGAACATAAAATACATAACATCACGCGTTACTCTCCGAAGGGCTATTCAGAGGTTTAGGTACCTATAGTACACAGAAATTTCGCCAGTTGTGTAAAATCCCTGGTGGCTCACCATGGTATTTCCATCAACCAGGCACAAGTCTAGACTCCAGACGAATTGACGAACAGGGTAATTGCGTAACACACTAACAGTAAAAAATCGCAATCATTTTGACAGTTTAACAACGTTCATTGCGTTATTTACGTTGTTGAGCACACACATTGTTCAAACATAAATATGCAATGGATTAAAAATGTCTTTCAAAAGGAGTCAGCTTCTGATTGGTAGCGTTTTTCGTAATAAGACTGCAGGACCTCTTGCTTTGCAGTAGCCCGTCTGACCATTAGACCAACAAGGCAGAATATTCATACAATATCCCCGTTTCCTCTATTTATCAAAACTTTTCACAGTCAAAAAAGGTTTTAATGCGGACTGAATCCCTTAGGCATACCCAAGGGTCGGGAAGAGTTTACATGGCAAGTGATTGGTTTGAGAGAAATAATGATTAAAAAAACATAACTATTATTGGTATCCGTTTTCATTGCGGAAAGGGATCTGCCGTCTCTGTTGGTTTCCTTGAGTGTTTTTAGAATAATTTAATCTACCTTTTTTGGAGAGTATTTTGTCCTATTATAGTGCAGTTACTGAAAATCCAATCTCATTTCTTCCCGTGGGTGTCGTACAAGGCGACTAAGGGACTTCTTAGAGAATGGGCAGCAGCGTTCTCTTAGCATTTTACCACCATTCTACCACCATACTGCGATCGCCAACCCGCCTGCCAAGCGTGGCGATTATGGCAAATTCCCCAAATTGGGGTACGCCTTTATCCAGCAGTGGACGTGTTATGGCTGATGATAAATGAAAATCCTGTTAAGATTATGAGGGGTTAAATTAAACCAACTATATTCAACACAATGTTAATTGTTAAAGAATAAATAAATGAAATGAAATGAACTAAATAAAATAATCACATTTGCGAGTGGGTTGAAACCGTCCCTACTAGCATAGATTTTTGTTGTAACATTTAAGTAATCTCTCTTTGCCTCAATTTCATTTTATAAATTGAGCACTAGGTATTGTCTTTCTAATCTTTACGTATATAGAGACATGCTTCTCCAAACAAAAGATGCAAAATAAAACTAATGACTAAGTAATTTCCATTATCTTTGTTTGCTTTTAAGAGCTATTAAGTCAACAAAAGCTATAAATAAATATCTTATGTATACATTATAAAGTAAAACCTATTAGGAAGCTGGTGTGTTGGTTTTGCATACATTATAAAAGAATCCTGCTTCGCATGGTAACAGTACCCTAACTGGTCTAACACTATATCCTATCTTTGAAGCTTGAACCAACCATACACATTCAGAGAATTTCATTAAAATCGGTTGGGTGGTTTCGGAGATTAGCGTGTACGAACTTGTGAAAACAGAAATTTCTCAATCTCAAAGACAGTATTTGTACCTAATAAACATGGTATATCGCTAATTGTAGTCTTTCTTTGTTCTTGTATTACTGCAAATCGTCGTTGCAAATTTAAAACCTCCTATGTGTAAAAAGTAACTTTTCGAGAAAAACGAAAAAAACAGTTTCCTGAAAAAGAAACTGAGGAAACATTCTTATTTTTTTAAGATGTAAAGTGTAAAGGAATTATAATGTATTGAGATAGAATTTGTCTTATATCAATGTGTCGTTCAGCGTATATTTATATAAATTTAATTATTTTTCTGTACATAGGAGATTTAAGTTGCAACTTTTTGTCTCATAAGTGGATTTTCAGTTTATTACATCAGGCACATAGGAGTTTTCGATGGGCAATAGATATGAGATTTTTTTAAATTAGCGAATACTTTAACGATGCATTAAGATATTCACATATGAGTTTTTGCAATAAGTAGATATACCAAATCGCTTTTAAAATACATATATGCATAGCTCGTATTTGTGAAAATTGTTACATAGGAGATTTTAAATTTGCAACGACGAAATGTTCTCGTAGACGAGCACGACGCGTCAGTGGGACGTGACTTTGATGGAAAAATGTATATGAAATTTCATGGAAATTGATTTCCTAAAGTCGCGCTGCGTTCGTCTGTGGGAGCCTAAAACAAGCCAATAGTATATACCTTCCTATTTCTTCAAGATTCCTTAATTATAATGCATGGCAAAGTCTTTTTAGTTGTCCATTGGCTTATGTTTTTAAGGTTCATTTGTAGGTAGGTATGTGTGTGAATTACTTTTTTTACGTTTGGTTGCAAAAATAAACAAATCTTTATTTTCCTTTCCAGCAGTGGTGTATGGTTAGACGCAGCAGAGCGGGTCCAAAGTTATGGTAGTAAGAGCCTTCCGAGAGACGCACGAAGAGAGCCCTTAGGACAAGACACGCCGGTCAACAACCATCAGAGTCATAGGTAATTACTTACACAATTAATATTACACTTTAAAACTGTAAACACAGACCAGACCTCAACTGCCATGATAAATTTCGTATGTTTCTTACAGTCGACATAATGGTGTTCGCTGTTGACCCCCCCGTGGTAATTTTCGTTTCGGAAGGCGTTAATCTCGTCGTAGTCTTATCTTGACGATAGTCAAATGTCAAAAACATGTCAAAAATTTATGGAAACTCGAGGTATTTTTGACAGATTGACACTGAGATCAGACTGTAAACGTTCTTAAAATTACTAGAATTGCCCATTTGGGGTACATCTTATGTGGACTTGTTATTTCCTCTTAGTTTGGTCCAGTTCGTCTCGCCATCTTCTAACTTGATTTTCCTAGTTAGTCTAGACTGACTAATTATGCAAGTGTATAATATGATGTTTTTCTTTTGTTTTTTAGGGTAGAAGACATGCTGCGATGGGTGTCAGGAGTCAACAACGTAGCTAGTGTACATCCTGTGCAAGAACGACCTCTTGATCTCTTACCTGAAGGTATGTGAAATACACCTTATTTATCACTTGAAAATCAACCAGACAATGATTGTCTTTTCTTTATATTTTGGCATCAATACTGACTTGTTCTAAGCCATCTTTGTAATGACATCTTTTTAATGTTTCAATTGCAATTCTAAATGCTTACGATCTTATTGTTTCTTTGGAGTCCCACTTTGCTATCCATCAAGAAAGTTTCTTATTGTTTAACAAGCATATGATGCGTATAGTTAGTTATACAGGTTTACTGGTAACTCAACATCCTCCTTGCAGGACATCATATTAGGGTTTTTTATGGGTGGGAAATCATCAAATGACGTCTCCCGCTTTGGCTGGAGCGGAAGGGCGTGTCAGACTTTTACTGACTAAAACCCAGGTCATATTAGGGTTAAAATGCAACAAATTAAGACCAAACGTTCCACCAAATGTTCTACCGAAGTTCAGTAGTTTTTGGTTAGTTATACTCCATTTACAAAATGATACGTATTCCCTTCATAAGTTATGGGAGCACGTGTTTTTTTTATTTTGTCGATTTATGCCGTTTTATATCCGTCAAATTGCGTAAATTATCTGCAGTTCTCAATTGTGTTGTCATTCACTTGGTACTTGTGAATGCTACGCCTTTTCTCGTTGTTATTGCTGAATTTTCGTGATTTTGTTAAATGATAAATGATTTTATTTCTGTAAGTAGGTTTGTACAAACACTTTTACATGTCAATGATATTTTTTTTTTAAACTAGATGAGTTCGGCGTTTCCTAACTGACTACTCTGAGAAGAAAGGCCGAAACAAACTCAGAGGTCACAGTCTCTTTTAAAAGTCCAGACATAATATTGGTCACAACATGTGAAGACCATGTAGATTGGTGACTGAAATGGTCTTTTGAGGAAAGAACCACACAGATTGAGTGGACCTGTCCAGTCAGTGCAAGCATTTGTCACTAATCGTTTAGCTCAACTCGGAACATAAGGAGCCCAACGCTGTGACGAACAATACCAAAGAAAGGACATTCGGGTAGGCCACATAAAATACTCAAACTGCCAGATCATGATTGCTGAGAAAGAAAGAAAGCAAAAAAAAAAAAAAAGACCCACATAGTCTTCTCATTCACAATAATTAAAACAATATGATACTTTACAAAGTAAATATTCATGTCATTGTATATATAAAAATGATCAATGTCAATGTGTATATAAAAAAAAAAAGAAACGGATATAATTTTGTTGGTCACAACATGTGAAGACCATGTAGATTGGTGACTGAAATGGTCTTTTGAGGAAAGAACCACACAGATTGAGTGGACCTGTCCAGTCAGTGCAAGCATTTGTCACTAATCGTTTAGCTCAACTCGGAACATAAGGAGCCCAACGCTGTGACGAACAATACCAAAGAAAGGACATTCGGGTAGGCCACATAAATTACTCAAACTGCCAGATCATGATTACTGAGAAAGAAAGAAAACAAAATTAAAAAAAGACCCACATAGACTTCACATTCACAATAATTAAAACAATATGATACTTAACAAAGTAAATATTCATGTCATTGTATATATAAAAATTATCAATGTCAATGTGTATATAAAAAAAAAAGAAAAGGATATAATTTTGTTGGTCACAACATGTGAAGACCATGTAGATTGGTGACTGAAATGGTCTTTTCAGGAAAGAACCACACAGATTGAGTGGACCTGTCCAGTCAGTGCAGGCATTTGTCACTAATCGTTTAGATCAACACGGAACATAAATTACTCAAACTGCCAGATCATGATTACTGAGAAAGAAAGAAAACAAAATAAGAAAAAGACCCACATAGTCTTCACATTCACAATAATTAAAGCAATATGATACTTTACAAAGTAAATATTCATGTCATTGTATATATGAAAAATTATCACTGTCAATATGTACATAAAAAAAAGAAAAAAAGAGAAACGGATACAATTTTGTTGGTCAGATCATTTGATGACCATGTAGATCGGTGTCTGAAATGGTCTTTTGTGGAAAGAACCACACAGATTTGAGTGGACCTGTCCAGTCAGTGCACGCATTTGTCAATTATCGTAAAACTCAACTCAGAACTTAAGGAGCTCAACGATTCGATTTAACTGATCGGTCGGTCTTGTTGTTTTTTCTTTTGTTATTTTTTTTGTTATCGTTATAATTGTTAATTTTGTGTTGTTCGTACAAACTGGTACGTTTTGTGGAACTATGGATCCCGATGCAGGCCCGAGTGGCATGTAAGCGCAACATGCACATTCTGAAACTGCTGGTAGCGCTGATCAGTGTCAACAACGAAAAAAACGTGGCCCCAACGTTGACCATGAGGATAAAATATTGTCTCCCAAGAAAAGTAGAATTAAACGAACACCGCTTCGTTCTACAGAAAAAAGAAACAGTGACTTTTTAATAAACTGATTGTTACTAAAAATTGTTTCATTTCATGTACCTATCCAAGTCTTGTGACGAGTAAATCGATAGTAAATGCTTTATTATATGCATGCCATACATTGTTACAAAAAAGCTCACATTATTCATTTAAATTGTTTGAACTTAACTTGAAATAAAAGGTTTCGTACTCCTGCTTCTGCGAGCCTCTTTTTTCGAGGTATTCCATGAAGCACACCCAAACAAAGCACACCCAGACGAAGCACACCTAAAGTATTCCACTTAGCACACCCGTAGGTGGGCTTCAAATAAAAAATTAAAATAATTAATTTCCTATTCCACGAAGCACACCTACGAATATCACTCGCATAGTGCGGGGACTAAGAAATAAAAATGTCGATAGAAGAAAATATTTATTATTTAAAAGACTAACTTAAATTTCTAATATCATTCAGTTTCATTATAATAATTAGGATATCTAAAAAATGTGATGTGATGGAGCAATTCCGAGGCCGAATTTGAAATCAGTGACCCAAAATCTACGGGGAATGACTACTCTCATTCAAGGAGCAAGAGTCACGTCGGGCTGTGTGTTTATACAGAGTCTCATTACTCTGAAATAAATAAAATTTTCAGTAAAAACAGAGTCATAAATCTGGCAAAAGTTTAGACTGCTTCCAAAAAAAATTGCAATAATTATGCCGAAATTAGAGTAAAAATGGGTTATTCAAATCATCAAAAACATGCTGATATAAAAAATAATATAATCGAAAACACAATAAAAGATTATAAAATTGGCTTAATTTCAGTTGGACATTGGTGCCGATTCTGTTGTACACCGAACTAAACTAACTAAACTATCTCTAAAATTCCTTACTTTTGGCTATGAGAATTTTAACGCTATTCTTCAAGAAAAAATCTCTAAATTTAAAAATTATTTTGACACGACTAAAAACGAATTTGACAATCAACGTGGTTTTTTTTTCTTTTGGTTTCGCAACGTGGTACTTGTGTGCGCTACGCAATTACGACGAAGGCGCGCGCAAGGGGGCAGCCTGGACGTGTTTTATATGGAATTTTTCACTTTTTGTTTGAAAAATAAAAAAAAATATTACCCGCGTGTTGAGATTTAAATGTTCCGGGGTTTCATAAAGGGGGTCAAAAATTTCATTATTTTTGCGATAGGACACGCCATTTTCGAGATATAAGCAAAAGAAAAAATAAAAAATACAGCACTGTTTTTGCACGTGAAGGCGAGGCGTTGGTGTGAATTTTTGTTCATGACCACTAGTTTTATTCCACACCTTTTTAATCGCGATTAAAAATAGTCAGGTTTAGTCAAAATAAATTATTGTAGTCTAAATTTTTGGTTAAAACCGGCAAACTCAGAATAGCAAAATTGTCATTTTCACTAAACTAATAACTCAGTGCAATCTTAGTGCTGTCAAACTAAAATATAGTTAAGTTGTGTCACTTTAGTCTATTTCAGAATAGGCAATCGTCGTTTGACAGGAATAAACCAAACTTTAGTGATTTTTAGTTTAGTTTAGAGAATTTTGTACAACAGAATCGGCACCATTATCTAGAGAAATTAAGATTCTGATTAATAATAATTTATTTAATTAATAAGTTTAGATACTAAATTGCCCATTTCTTCAAGATTATTTATGATTGTGATTTGTGATTGTAAGCAGTCTGTGATTTTACATAAAACTAGAGACTATTTTTATTATTAGTTAATGGTAGCTATAAGAAAACTGCAACAAAGATCTCTATGGAAAGCTATATTTACAATATTTTTGATATTTGTCCAAGTTTTTATTGTAATTATGAAACAATCTGTGATTTTTTATGTTAAAGTAGAAGATTTTGATTATTCACTAAACAGGTAGCTATAAGAAAACTTCAACATAGGTCTCTATCGAAAACTATATTTACAATGTTTTTAATATTTGTCCAAGTTTTTATTGCATAATTATGAAACAATCTGTGATTTTATTAAGAGCACAAAAAAGGAAAATAATAGAAAAATAGTTAAATTTTTTTTTTTTTGGAAAGATGAAACAATCTGTGATTTTAAATAGTAAGATAACAAAAATGAAAAATATTGTACCACATTATTATAATGAAACTGAATGATGTTAGAAATTTAAGTAAGTCTTTTAAATAATAAATATTTTCTTCTATCGACATTTTTATTTCTTAGTCCCCGCACTATGCGAATGATATTCGTAGGTGTGCTTCGTGGAATAGGAAATTAATTATTTTAATTTTTTATTTGAAGCCCACCTACGGGTGTGCTAAGTGGAATACTTTAGGTGTGCTTCGTCTGGGTGTGCTTCGTTTGGGTGTGCTTCATGGAATACCTCCTTTTTAGGGTTCCGTTGCCAAATGGCAAAAAACGGAACCCTTATAGATTCGCCATGTCTGTCTGTCTGTCTGTCTGTCTGTCTGTCTGTCTGTCCGAGTATGTCACAGCCACTTTTCTCCGAAACTATAAGAGCTGTGCTATTGAAACTTGGTAAATGGATGTATTCAGTGAACCGCATTAAGATTTTCACATAAAAATAGAAAAAAAGCAATAATATTTGGGGTTCCCCATACATAGAATTGAAACTCAAAAATTTTTTTTTCATCAAACCCATACGTGTGGGGTATCTATGGATAGGTCTTTAAAAATTATATTGAGGTTTCTAATATCATTTTTTTTTAAACAATAATATTTGGGGTTCCCCATACATAGAACTGAAACACAAAAAAAAAATTTAATCAAACCCTTACGTGTGGGGTATCTATGGATAGGTCTTTAAAAATGAAATTGAGGTTTCTAATATCATTTTTTTCTAAACTGAATAGTTTGCGCGAGAGACACTTCCAAAGTGGTAAAATGTGTGTCCCCCCCCCCGTAACTTCTAAAATAAGGGAATGATAAAACTAAAAAAAATATATGATGTACATTACCATGAAAACTACCAACGAAAATTGGTTTGAACGAGATCTAGTAAGTAGTTTTTTTTTAATACGTCATAAATCGTAAATCACAATTTACCTTTCATTCAGTCAACTCAAATATAAAAATTAAAAAAAAAACATTTAATTTCATAAACGATGATGACGAATGATGATGATGATGACCTGCAGGTTTGTACGGAACCCTCGGTGCGCGAGTCCGACTCGCACTTGGCCGGTTTTTTTTCTAATGTTATAATAAACAGAGTATATATTTTTAGTGATTTCATGAAAAATCCCAGATTAAATCATTTGAAACCGATTTAAAAATGATTTACGGTACGACTGTACTGAAATTTAAGTTAATATAGTGACCTTATTGGTAGTTAAATTAATATAATCTTCGGAAGGGTCAGGTGCGTAGTACTGGTATAAACCGTATTTATGTAATTATGTATGTTAATTTCATCAAACAAACACTATTTATATTCGCAGGAGGCAGCAGAGAGCGCGCTATATCCGGCATGGAGGTCCCAGTGAGTCCCAGTTCCAAGCCCTCATCAGGTGCCACCCAAACTGTCGCCGTGACCTTGGTCAAGGGCGAGAAGGGACTCGGCTTTACTATCACTACAAGAGATAATCCTACAGGCGGACACTGTCCTATCTATATTAAGAATATTTTGCCTAAGGTTAGTTGTTCAATTTTTTTTTTTCATATTTTGAAAAGTTATCGTCTTACGTATGCTCGGTTCCTATAAACAAAAACGGATCGTTTTGCTTACCAATGGTAGGAGATTTTATTGCCAAATCAAAATATTTATTTCATTATTCTACAACCCTATAAAAAACAAAGCCCTAGCGCGACGTTGACGTGATGACGTCAGCCGGTGCAGCTTATGAAATAATTTAAAAATAAATAATAAAAATAAAAGTTGTGATAGCTACTTTCATGTCGGAGGGTGGGTCTATGGAAAGGTATGGTTCTATAAAAAATGAGAGCAGTGGTGGCCCAGTGGCCGTATCGGCCGCGACTTACGAGTTATGGGTCGTGGGTTCGAATCCCCAGACAGGCGCTTTACTTTGTGTAAATTATTTAATCACCACTGCTCTAAAAACGGTGAAGGAAAACATCGTGCGTCCTAGAACCAAAAATTCGGAGACATGTGACATCTACCAACCCGCACTGGGCCCGCGTGGTAGATTACGGCCCACTCTCACCGAGAGGAGGCTGTGTCCCAGCAGTGGGATCAATATAGGCTGATTATTAACAAAATTCATTGCGATATTCATGTTGACTAAGTTTTCGAAGATATTATGAAGTAATGGCTGAGCAATATCCCTCAAAACAATTCAGATTCTGATATTGTGCAATATACGGCATCCCATAGGGTGCAGATTTTGAAAGCGATATCGAAGCCGCCATTAACTAACAATCCTTTTTCAGGGTGCGGCAGTCTCAGACGGGCGACTACGAGCCGGCGACAAGCTGGTGTCCGTCAACAATGTGTCAGTATCCGGCCTCACACAACAACAAGTCGTCGCGTTGCTCAGGAACACTCCCACCGACTCTACCGTCGAGATCGTCATTGAAAGGACCGTGCCCAACAGGACGCAGGTAAGATGTCTTGACGCTTTTAACACAAATTTATCTGTTTAAAAGCATATCTACGAGACCTTTTGCGACTATGTATCTTGAGGATATCCTAATGATCCTTATTGAGCAACTTTCAGGAAAGGTAGAGCTAAGAATGCTATAGCTACTTGTATAAAGGCATGTCTAGATCTATGGGGTATGGATGTCGTGTTGTGGAACTTACTGGCTCATAAAGACGTCTTCGCGACCTAAGGTTTAAACGAACTCGCTTAGTTGTCTTTAGGGCCAAAACACACAGACATACGATGACGCCTCGCGGCATGTTGCAATGTCGTGTTACGATACAATTTCATTTCGTGAAAATTTATTACGTGCCTCGTAGAAATTCACGACACGACACGACGCACGTCGCAATGTGCCACGATCAGATGTCGTATCGTGTATGTGTGTAGTTTTCGCGACATGATGACGTGTCGTGTGTATGTGTTTTTTGGTCCTTTGCTGTTACACGAGAAACTACTCAACTGCCCATGGACTAAGGTCTAATTGTCAACGGGCCACCTAGATATTACTTAAAAATAAATTGTACTGAAGCTAGATCATCTTTATTTAAAACAATCATACTTACCAACCAAAACGTTTTTTTCCTCCAGAGGGTAGAACCCCAGCAAAGTCCAACGAAATATACAGAAAAGGCGATAGGTCCACCTCCGTCAAACGAAGCCAACAAACCTTCAGAGAACGGCCGCGTGTCCAGCATAGTGAACGCGATCAATCAGAACAGTGTGAACAGCTCCATGAGGGGCAGGATACCTAAGAGTTCTTCTAAAGATGACCTGCTACATAAGGACCATAGTAATGATAGTGCGCTGCAAGAGGCTTTGAACTCGTCGTCTAATTCTGTAAGTGAACATATTTAAAAAAAATACATAACATAGTCACCATCATCAACACAATCATCACCACCATCATCACCACCATCATCACCACCATCACCATCATCATGAAAGGACTTTTTAATCGGCGGAGGAAGAGCATAACACTAACAATTGCAAAGTGTAAAAAGTTTGACAATTCGACAACATTCATTGTGCTATTTACGTTGTCGACCAGACTAAACTTTCAATCATGAATAATAGATTACGAATATCTTTCATAATCTTCCTAATTCGGAAAGGAAGTGTCATACGCAATTGGGGTGGTGGAATTATTTCTATAAACATACATATAACATTTTCAAGTCAAGTCTTTTGAATCGTTGACTTACTTAGGCCTTCATGAATGATTTTGCGCTTGACGAGTGAGAGCAAATATCAATATTTAACCGTGGGTAAACTGTATTGTATTTTCGGCATTCTATTCGTAGTTAGTAAGATTCAATTTGCCTTCAAGAACAAAAAATCATTTACTGCTAAATGAAACATCATAACGCTGTCATGACATATAATGTTACTGAAATGTTTTGTACATATAAAACACAGCATGTAGTAGGTCTTCTCTCTGCTGTATTTTGATGTTTTGGTTCAATCTATCTATTACCATTTCTATTCTGTGATGTGCAAGAAAGCAAACACTTAGAGTTATAACTCCTTTTTCCATCCAGATCCTAAGCCTCCGAAACCGGCTAATACTTCGGCTGGACGTGCCGGTTCACGACTCGGAGAAGGCCGGGCTGGGCATCAGCGTGAAGGGCAAGGTCACCGTGGGAGCAGACCCGCAGGACCTGGGCATCTTCATTAAGTCCGTGCTGAATGGAGGCGCTGCGTCTAGAGATGGGAGGTGAGTTTGAAGAACAATATTTTTCCTTCTGGAATATTTTATATTGAATGATTAAACATAAATTACGTATAAGAAAATATTCTACTGGACAGCAAATTAAAAAATATATAATTGGTTCACTCGCAAAAAGCACTGAGACATCGGAAGATTGAATTCAGTATGGTCGGTGAATTCAACCAATCAATATTATTTGCTAAATATTCATAGATATTTATTTCAGTATTTGAAGTTTCCATATTAATATTATAGTAATAGGTATTTGGTTCATAGATTCGCTGCTACCAAGGTTAGTACGAATTGTAGTCGTGTCAAAGGGAGACTTTTCCCACAACTATAAATCGTACCAATTGGTTTCTGTCGAAGTGCAGCTAGTTTAATTCTGCCAAAAGATCGGGAACATTCAGGGTATCGTTTATTATTTTATAGACGATATTTTTTTCGTCTCTTCGGGGTTCAATTGAACACATTTTAAAATGAGTAAACCTTTGAACGTAAGACGAATCTTTTGGACAGCTAAGGCTTCTATAACAAATAAATATCAGTTCTGAGTCAGAATTTGTTGTAGGCTTGCCCCTTTTCCATGAAACTTAACATAACTGACGAAATAAAGGTCTATTGGGTGGCTTGATGGTATGGTTTATGTTACGTTTCTGCTTGCCCACAGATTACACACGAACGACCAGCTACTGAGCGTGAACGGCGTGTCGCTCGTGGGGCAGAGCAACGCGGAGGCCATGGACACGTTGCGCCGAGCGCTCTTACACGCGCGGCCTCAACGATCAGGGAGCATCTCTCTCACCATCGCCAGGCGGACTGGTATGTATAACTTAGTACTAGTGATGTGCCGGATATCCGTATCCGTATCCGCGGATATCCGAGGGAGATCCATATCCGTTACTTTTTTGGTGGATCTTTCCTTAAATTTTTTATATATAAGTGATTAGGTAACAATGAAAACCTATTAAAATCCATTCAGTTTTTTTTATTTATTAAAATCAAATATTTAGTGACTAAACTATAAAAAAACAAAACAAAAGAAAGAACCCCGCAATGCAAAATGAAACCTGTCAAGCAAAGCGTCATTGTATCGTCAACCATAGTTTCAAGGTCACGCGCATCGCGCATCATCGTATCCGTATCCGCGGACCTTGACACCAATTATCCGTATTCGGATCCGTATCCGCGGTTATACATTTTTAGCGATCCGGACATCACCATTTAGTAGATAGAATTAGAATGTTGATGAAATTAATAACACAGGTCTGCAATGGTTTTCCCCTTTCAGTTTTGATGAGCGATTTGGATAGATTTTGGGGCGCTGATTACGGGAAAAATATTAAAAAAAAATCCATCACGTCAGGATTTTTAGTTATAGATCATTCTTTTTTTTGCCTAAATTACTTAAGCCTTCCTAGTAATTTATTAATTATTTTATTTTAATCGTATCTTATTGAACAAAAAACACACTAAATGGTTGAAGTAGACATTAATGAATGAGTTCTCATAAATGTAGTTAAACATAACTTTTAATTAAGTATGTGATAAACCCTTATTATCAAAAAAACTAGTGGATTTTTAGGTCATTTGCTAAAGACCTCATTTCTTGTAGGCTAAATGCTTTTTTTTATAGAAATTAACTTAAATCGTTAGAAGACAGTTAATGAGGGTAGATTAATATTATTTTGTATAAATAGCACCATCACTATTTTTAAAAAGTCAGTACTTCTGTGCAATTCGTAACGCTTACTTGAAAAATGTCATCGCGAAAGTGTTTAAACTCTCCGGACAATTTTTGCTACATTTGTGGGCAATTTATGCTGAGAAAACAGCAGCATAACATAACCGAATTTATAAGGAACGTTTATAATATGTATTTTGGCCTATCAATCGCCAATCAAGATAAACAGTGGGTCCCACATAAAGTTTGTACCACCTGCGTTCGTGAACTTCGAAAGTGGTCAAAAGGAAAGAACAATACGTTTGATCTCCTATCGCCTGTTTTATGGAGAGAACCTCAGAATCACACTGAAGACTGTTATTTTTGCTGCTGCAAGACTACAGGCTACAATTCAAAAACAAAAAAGGACTTGATATATCCAATGTTGCAGTCAGTAACACTCGCTGTGCATCGCGACCAGAACATTGCACCGCCATCACCGCCATACTGGGAATCATTACAAGCTGAAGACAGTGACAGTGATGTTGAAGAGGTATCTCAACCTGACGCTGAATTTGAGCCAAGTACAAGTGGAACACAATTATTTTCACAATCAGAACTGAACGACTTAACGAGAGATCTAAACCTTCCAAAAGACGCAGCTGAGCTCCTCGGATCAAGACTATCGGAAAAGAATATGCTTGCTCCTGGCACTTCATTTTCTTGGTATCGCAACAGAGAAAAAGACTTTGTACCATATTTTGCTGAAGATCGTGATCTAGTGTATTGCGAAGACATTCCGGGCTTAGTGTAAATGTTTAACATCGAATATGACGCGAACGAATGGAGATTGTTCATAGACTCATCAAAACGAAGTTTAAAAGCAGTCCTTTTGCATAATGGCAATAAATACGCTTCACTACCAGTTGCCCATTCTGTACATTTGAAGGAGTGCTACGACAATTTGAAAAATGTTTTGGATAAAATAAAGTACGTAGAACACGGTTGGATGGTCTGTGGAGATCTTAAAGTTTTAGGCATGCTGCTCGGTCAACAAGGTGGCTAGTCGAAACAGAGGACAACATTGGACAAAGAAAGTGTGGCCACAGAGGACTGAACTAGTCCCTGGAACCAAAAATGTTGTGAGAGACAATCTAGTGCCCCGAGAAAAAGTTTTGCTACCCCCTTTACACATAAAACTGGGGATGATGATGAAACAATTTGTGAAGGCGCTGAATAAAGAAGGAGAAGGTTTTAAATATCTACACCAGATTTTTCCATCTATATCTGAAGCTAAACTGAAAGAAGGTATTTTCGTTGGCCCGGACATAAGAAAATTGATGAAAGATATAGATTTCGATGAAAAATTGAGTGAAATTGAATTAGAAGCCTGGAAATCTTTTAAGGAAGTAGTGAGGCATTTTCTAGGAAAGCATAAAAGTCCAAATTATGAGGAAATTGTAAAGAAAATGATTTAAAATTTCGGCAAAATGGGATGTTCGATGAGCATTAAACTTCACTTCCTTAATTCGCATTTGGACTACTTTCCTGATAAGTTGGGAGCTGTAAGTGAAGAGCAAGGCGAAAGATTTCAGCAGGACTTGAAGGAGATGGAACGTCGCTATCAGGGAAAGTGGAATAAAGTAATGATGGCAGACTACTGTTGGCTATTAAAGCGTGATGATCCAAGTCGGAATTTCAAGCGAAAATCTCACCATCGGAGCTTCGGTGAAAAAAAAGCAAGATACCATAAAAGTATTTAATATTTTTAATTTGTTTATTACTGTCCGTTCAATGTATTTTTAATGTTTTAAGTTTAGTAATATAATTGTTACTTCATTGTAATAAAAAGAAATTTTGTAAAGTTGGCCTTTTTTTCCGATTTCACATAAAAGGATTTTTCAAAAAAACTGAGGGTTGAGGACAAATCCAAGTACATATTCGTAATCAGCGCACCAAAATACCTCAAGATCAGCAATCAAATCCAAAAAGGGAAAATAAGAGTTCAAATTTGCAGACCTGTGTAATAATTAGATACTAATCCTTATAACTCGATTTGGGAATCTTTAAAATCGTGGTACTGTTCCGGGTGGTGCCGGACGTAATAGTATTAGTACCATCCCATTTCGTCCCGTGGGTGTCGTAAAAGGCGACTAAGGGAGTCACTAAAGAATGGGCAGCAGCGTTCTCTATGCATTTTACCACCATACTGCGATATTGTCAAACCCCCCCAAATTGAGGGAGGCCTATGTCCAGTAGTGGACGTCATTCGGCTGAAATAATGGTGATGAAAGTCGTGGTGTGTTTTCATTTATGTCTTCATTCTCAGTCACAAATTACGTTGTCCTGGATAATTTCAACCTTATTCCAGCCTGCTTTAAGTACCTAAATCATAAATCTTGGCAAAAAAAATCCAAATCTTACAATATCATTCTTCTCCCAACAGATAGTATAGACAGCTTAGCAAGGTGGAAAGACGACACGCCACCAAACGGCAACGACACAACAACCTCAAACGAAAACTCACAGAACTTCAACACAGTGATATACAATGCAAGTAGCGACAAGGAGAACAAACCAGTAGACAACTTCAACCAAAAATACGACGCTAACCAAAACGAGGGCTTTGACAGTCATGACGGAAGAAGCAGCAAGAAACATGCCTCCATAGTCACTATCAATAACAATAATAGTTGGGTATCTAACCAATCTGATGATAGCAAAGGGTACTTAGAAAGAGACAAAGATGCCCCACCACATGATAACAAAAGAGATAGCTTTGAATGGAGTAGGCTAGATGGCTGGAACCCTGTCATAGATAGACTGACTGGACTAAGAAATGAGAGCTATTATATGGCGACTCAGATCGATGCTCCAGTAACAAATGGACATCATTATAGACAAAATTTAGGACATGTGCATATGCCGCGGTCACCGCCTGCACATCATAATGTTATCATTGAAGAGGATTACGGTACCACGAGGTAAGTTTTTTCAAAATAATTTTCATAATTTTTTTTGTAAAGTATTCTGGTGACTTTATCTTTATAATAACCGTTACATGACCCCCTCCATTGTCTGGAATTATTTTAACTACTACCATAATTGCTGTAACTTATTCGTAAGATATTCAACTATGTATCTTTTATTTATAATACCTAAATAGTTCTTGTTATTTTTATGTGTATCCATATTAGAGCTTTCAGTCATGTTTTATTACTGTACATAAAGTTCATTTACTTATAAAAGCGTGTATCATTTGCTAGTGATGCACACTTAAAAAAAATTGAGCCTCTTTAAAACTTTGTGGCCTTTTCTTACAGTTGGTCGCTGTAACTAAGCTAGGGCACCCCGACCATATATGCTAGATTAGGTTAGAATCGTAACCTACTGCGTGCGAGCTAATCGAGCGAAACGAGCAGCCACTTGCGCCAGCAGGATTTTTAAGACCAACATAGGAATGATCTCATCTTATTACCATCCAGGGGTAGTGGCAGTGGCGGCGGCGGCGAGTCGGGCAGTGAGAGCGGCGCCGGCTTCAGTCGCGACGCGGTCGGGCGCAGGTCCATGTCTGAGAAACGACATGCTGCACTCGACGCCAAGAGTACTGGCACCTACAAGAAGATCAAAGAGATTAAGGCTGTTAATTGTAAGTATGAATACAAATCTCAAGAGATTCTATGATTTTGGTTAAGCTTTTGACTCCCTCAAACTATCTCTCACTCGCTGTGGCTGTTTATTTCTACAAAATGGAATTGTTTTTTAAATAAACAGTTAAGCGGTGAGTCTTATAGACTGCTTAAGATTGTTAAGATAGGAAATCATAGTCTCTTTACATAATTACATGAAAGGTGGAGTTCCCCAAGGCACTATACTGGGACACATTATTCAAATAAGCGTTTTTTTTTTTTCAATTGTTTGAGCGACTGATATTCCAGAAACTAACATAACTATTTCTTTGCAGCCATGCTAGTGGGCCCATCATTAGGAATGAGAAAGTCATCAAGTTTGGAGTCGCTACAGACCGCCATACAGGAGACGCAAAAAAATCCGCGCAACGAACCAATCTATGCGCGAGCGCACCCACGTGAGTCTACTTCCTTACAATTTGTAAAATTTCAATGAAATAGGGACATAAAGTTTTTGTTAGAAAATTTCCACGATCATTATGGTTGGATGAAAATATAATAGCTATTCTTCTTTGCTTACATTTGTTGGAATTTATACGAATTTTGTAGAAGGTAAAAGTGGAAAAACCGTATGTCTTGTTTTCAAATTCTTCGATATCAGTCAGGAGGCCTTCGGAACTTCTTAGTCATCTCGGCTTAGAATGAAAATTTGTTCTATATCCAACCCGAAAATACATTTTTTATTTCGAGTCCATTAAATTTAAAGAAGTGGAATTTTCTTTTGCGCGTTTGGGAAAACCCATTTATCCACTGTTGGAAAGAAAATAACTTCTCCAACAGTATGAGCTGATACCTTCGTACAGAATTATAAATTTTCTCTTATTTTGCAGCATTAAAACACTGGTTGACGGACGATAACAACGGGCCCGACATGATACGAGGATCTCCACAACAGTCATCACTCTCACACAAGAAGCCATCCCTACTCAAGTCTTTATCTACTATGTTCAGGTAACTTTACTTTTTCATCTCTCCGTCTTTAGATTTGCATCCTAATGGCATAAAGCTCTGTTAATAGGAAATCTGAATCATTTTGAAGGTATGAAGGCTAATCCGTGCTATGTCAGAAGGGTTTGGTTTTCTGTACTTAGCTCTTTAGATGGACCATTGTGCATGGGCCATGGCGATTGTCGGTAGTTATTTCAACCAGCCCACCTCCCTCCAGAACTTGATTAAATCCTGGTCGGTTGAAAACATCTGTGTGAGGTATAGGTGCCCCGAGGGTTTCTGTCCTATGTCTGGGCGACGCCTGTGCATTCAAAGAGCCTATGCGCAACGGTTTCTACAGTCTCCATGCAAGTCTTGCGAAGAGGACTGTACGTTATGCCTGTTGTGTGGAAATGTTTGTTAAGGTAGCAGTGTCCCGTGATAGTCCCCGTCACTAGGCTCAGGCCATTCCTATCAAGCCGTAATAATAATCCATTGTAGTATAGGCTTGTAAAAATGTTTGCTCAACAACGTACATAACGCAATGACCGTTGTTGAACTGTCACAATGAAAGATTTCCTACTGTTTGTCTGTTGCGTAATTACTGAGCTGGCCAGCATACCTATTCACAACCGTTCCATACACTTTCGTGCCGAATCGAACATCAATCATTGTTATCGGAGGATTCATCTAAACGTTGATCACAGATACAAAACTGGAAAATATTGTTAATTTAAACTTTAAGGCGCGGTGTTACCTCAATATTCACAAAACACTGGTGTCTTTGACTATCGAGTATGACGTAACGAAATGAAAATATACGACACAAAAAATACAGTGGACAGAGAAGGATTTAAAGAAAAATTTTAACCGAATAGAATAGTGAAAAATTGTTTGATATTCCCAATAAAAATTGTTTCACAAAAAAAACTTTGACGTCGAACATCTCTGTATTTTCAGCGAAAACAACATTTTTTTTTTAAAGAGTTCAATACAATAAACATTACTTTAAAACTTTAACCAGACAATTATTTAATTTAATGTGTGTAGTCCGAATAATCTAAATAAAACCGTAAAATAAATGCCAATTCGCAGCTTAGTCACATCGTCAATCCAAATATTTATTCAATTTTCAACCTTATTTGTTGGAGCTGTAGCATGTAGTTGTAGCATTTAAAATCGTAGTCAGTCCGCGCCTTAAATCAAATACATACAAGAACGCAATTTTTTCCAACCGCTGTTTGCTGTTAGGGTAAGGAAATCAGGTAATCGAAAATGTGACATTTGGGCAGGACAGTCAGTCAAATGGTTTTGAATAGCAATCCAAAACCTGATGGCAACACATATGCTTTGTTTCTATTATTGTAGACAAGTTACCTTTATATAGGCCGCCTCCTTGCTCGACTTTCAATAATATAAAATACGTTGTAATCATTACAAAATTTATAAAATCCTTGACTCCATGAATATCATATTGTGGTCTGGCTTAAAAAAGAGATCAATGGGGTCTACGGGTTAGAGTGAGGAAGAAAGATAATGGAAGACAATAAAATGGAAGACAATAAAATTGAGTGGAATTCTAAGTTACCAACAGCTTCCAGTAGTTTCTGACTTTTTTAAAGTTGTGTATTTTAAAATCAGAATCAGATGTGCTAATCTTCTCTTTGTTTTTATAATTTCTCAAATGAACTCATTAATTCTACGTAAATAATTCGTTTTGCATGCGGTCCCACGTTTTGGTTTAGTCGTGGTAATTAATTCAGCATTAAAATAAACTAAGTGCACAAATTATACTAATTAATGTTTTTTAATTGTGGTAGACAATAAAAGGCGGCACTCGTAAAACTTACAAAGTTCAACCGTTATAAAAGAGGTGGCATATAACATGAACATGGTGTTATAAAACCACGTAATAAATGAGCATATCGAGTAGTAAAACTTTGAAAAATTAATTGACTAAAAACGTCTGGTTTGATAATAAAAGGCACTTAGTTAAACAGACCTAGACGTGTTACCTTGTGGTGCCGGATGTAAAGAATAGCAACATCCCATTTCTTCCCGTGGGTGTCGTAAGAGATGACTAAGGGACTTACTTGAGAATGAGCACCTGCGTTCTCTATGCATTTTACCACTATACTGCGATCGCCAATCCGCCTGCCAAGCGTGGCGATTATGGCAAACTCCCCAACATTGTACGTCTTTCAGCTAAAATGATGAATGAGACTTGTTGCTGGGGAGTTTGTTGCGTAATTTCCTCCCAGCTTAACTATCCAAAAGAGAATTTTTGACCTTCAGTAATCTTGATTTTTCACACTATTTTGAACAAATGAGTTTTGCCTGGGTACTCTTAGATTTTATTCAAAACTACTGTTGAATGAACCTTCTTTGATAGCCAAATTTTCTTATTTTTATTAAATAGGATTGGCAAGCCTCACAAGAAACCAGAAACAGAACTATATGGAAGATCACAGCCGGGTCGAGCATCGGAGAAGTCACTGTCAAGAGATGCGTTAGAGCGACACAACAGGATAGATGAGAGGGAGAAAGAGGAAGAACCTAATCCAACCCAGTCAAAGTCACAGCAAAGGTATGTTTAACTTTTTATCTTGTTTGTATTGGAGTAGGGTTTATTTTAAAGCGACTTCAGAAAGGAGGAGCTACAAATCGTCAGTTTTTAATTTTTTTTATATATGTTCCGCTATATCTCCGGCAATTGTGGATTGATTGCGAAAATTTTTTTCTTAGTGGTTTCATATAAATTTGATTAACTTGGGTTACTACCCAAGTTAATCAAATGGTATGGTACCACTGCATTGCGTTAGTTTCGATAGTATTTGATTAATCCAGTTTGTGTATCTAGAAGATGTTCTAAAACTTCCTGTCACTCTTGCTTACATAGCAACTAGTTATATGAATTAGTGTGGATTATTTACCATAACTATAACGTGAAAAATTAAAAACTCTTAAAAAAAAAAATAACGTAGGGTCTTAACCACTAGACGATCGCGGCCTATATAGTGGAAAATTAAAAACCTTAAAAAAAAACACTACAAAGTACAAAATAACTTAAGTTTCGAAAGTCGGTGTCGGCAAAAACGTAAAATACAGATCCAAAGACATCAACTTCAAGTTTCAAGAAAATTAAAGAAAGAAAAGTAAGTTATTTTCATAATATACAAGGTGTAACAGAATAAACGCAAGTGCTAAAAGGAGTTTGTTCATAATTGACTACTGAATCGATTTCAGTGAGTTTTAATATTCATGAATCATCATCATCATTTCAGCCATAAGACGTCCACTGCTGGACTTAGGCCTCCCCCAATTTGGGGGGTTATACCATAATCGCTACGCTTGGCAGGCGGGTTGGCGATCGCAGTATGGTTGTAAAATGCATAGAGAACGCTGCTGCCCATTCTCTAGTAAATCCCTTAGTCGCCTTTTACGACACCCACGGGAAGAAATGGGGTGGTGTTATTCTTTGCGTCCGGCACCACACGGTACATATTATTCATGAATAGTAAAATAAAAAATATATATATTTTGCCATACCTACCTACGACTCTAATTTTGTATGACTCAATGTCATAGAAATTAAATCTTATTTCAAGACTTATTGCTAGCGTCAACACGATTTTCTTAATAATAACTGGTAGCTTAAAAAAGTTTTGGTGATTGTATCTTGCGCTTAACTTCATACTCTTATTCAGATGAATGAGGTCTTGCGTTAAATATGTTACATGTTGTGTAAGCGAACAGACTTAAAATAATATGTAAATGTGTATAAAAAATAAAAATAATTAAAAAAGGTCCGCATCGCTGTCAACAGGAAAAGTGCTCAAAAGGCTGGCAGCATTACCACGTTGTATGGCGATGCTGATTCTTTGGCCTAAAAATAGGCCAGCCCGCTGCCGCTGGTCGTGCTATTTTTTACTTTGCAATGTTTTTTGTTTTGCTTAAACGGTATGCAGATTATCTTGATGATGAAAACTGTCATGATATAGGTACAGGTTTGAAGCAATTAGATTTAAATAAAACTGGATTTAATTATGTAAATAAATCTTTGTTTTATATATTATATAATTCGGAAGTGAATTAGGATAATGTGGATACGAGGAATAACAAAAGAAACAAAAGTGAACTTTTCATTAATTCATGATGTACTTTTTATGTCCATTCAACTCGATCCGTCTGCTATTAGGAAAGCTGAGCCTACCTCTGTTGAGAAGGTAGAAACTGTTATAGCTGTATTTATACAGGATAAGTTTTTATCACAGAACAAAGAATACAGAGAAGTGCCCTTACACTGGTTAAGCACGGGAACCAGTGTCGCCAAACTCACACATTTGCATAGCAAATTGTCGAATACACACATAAAAAACAGTGACATGATTGGCTACAAATTATACGCGCAAGTTTTACAAATCATCTTCGTATTGCTTTCAAAAATTAAGTCGTATTACAAGGCATGAAAGTTGTTATTATTTGACATGACACACACAATAAAGACGTTTTTCGTTTAGAAACTTTAGATAGACAAATTTACAACGAGTTCAGCAACTCAGTGCTAGATGGCGCTGTAACCAATTCATTCTATTCAGAACGCTAGCTCCTTTGAAATAGATGTCATATTCACATGCACTTGTAAACTCTGTTGGTGAGTAGCAAAACAAAACTTTTTTACAAAAAAAAAAACCACCGACTTCCTTGAAAACACTACAAAGTGAAAAATAACTTTAATTTCGGAAGTCGGTGTCTTAGGATCTGTATTTATTGTTTTTTGCCACCGACTTCCGAAATTAAAGTTATTTTTCACTTTGTAGTGTTTTCAAGGAAGTCGGTGGTTTTTTTTTTGTAAAAAAGTTTTTATTTTTAAATTTTTAGTTGTGGTATTCACCCTGCACTAATTCCAAACAAACGATGCATATTTATGCGATAGGTCTTACTGGATTTTGCTAAAGGCCAAGTTTATGTTGCGCTAAGTCGTGTAAAGACTCTGGATGGTATTGCTCTTTGCGACTTAGAGCCAAACAAATTGCTCAAGAAACCGCATGACGAAAGAGCATTGCGTGAAATGCAACGATTAAGGCAATTGTAAATTTGTATAAAAATATAATAAATGGCCAGGCCAAAATGATTAAGGCTGCTTTTTTTTTTTATTAAGCAGACAGTAGAGTGGGTAAGAGCCCACTCTAGTGTCTGCTGAGGAATCAATTCTCGATGTCAACGAGTATGTCTATCTAGGACAAGATATCTTCTAACTCCTGATCGATAAGGAGTTGTACCTTCCATCATCAGCTCAACGGAATATAAGAATACAAGTAACGGTCTAAACGTGCCTATAATATGCAAAGAATTATCCCCTAACCTTCTAACCTTTCACTGTAAGTTCCTATATGTACTGTTCACCGATGAGGAGTTCCATGCGGTATCTTCGAAGACTATAATTAGTTCACCACGGATGGATAGATAGAACCAGCAATTATTTTTGATCTTTAGTACAATATCCAAATCACATTACGTGTACTGTTTGTTTTTGAGGAGTTCCTTCGTTTATCTCCCAAAGTATACATCAAATCTTCACAAAATTAATATGGGACCACCTCAGGAGTATACCCTTACGAATAAAAAAAGAATTTTCAAAATCGGTTGACAATTGGCGGAGAAATCGGTGAACATACATAAAAAAAAAAAAAAAAAATACATACAATATCACACTTAATTTTTTTAATCAACTGTCTTATTATATAACCAGCTATGTGAGCTATTGAATCCTTACTAAAATCAGACAAAATTATCGATACCGACCTACATTACGGATGTGTCCCATCCCTAATCGAGTAGCGTCGAAGTTACTAGAATTTTGGTTATGATTTTCCAGATGACGACTAAGTGCATTAAGACTTTGTGTCAATGAAAATAAGGTTGTTTATAGTTTGCATTGAAGTCATAACATGTGGTATTGCAATTAAAATCAATTATATTAAAAATTAACAAAGTTTATTAGTTACTGATGATAGGATACACCTCCACAAGGTACATTTTTTTTCTGCTTTCGTTTTTGCAGGTCAAAACCGCACAACAAGGCATAATTTGTAATATTTCGCGTATTTCTGCGATAACCAATCGCGACAAGTATCTGACGGCTAATAAGCTAAATGCTGCGCATCTGCGCTTAATGTTGACACGCGTGCGATATCTGAGGGGCACTTCCTTGGTTTTTATCCAGTGCGCAAATTTTAACAAATTAAACTTAAACGAGTTATAATAACCATGCATTTTTTATTTTGATATATCTTAGTACAAAAAAATTAAGTTATCGTTAACGAAAGATGTTTATTTTGGAGCTGGTTTTTATGGTAAGTTGCGCGCGGCGCCGAAGGTGAACGGCCGACCAGCTGTTCGATCAGTCAAAATTCTAAGAAGTTCGAAGTACCTACGCCGCCGCGCGGTTACTGACCTATAAGTACCTACGCCGGCGCGCGGTTACTAACCTATTCCTATTATCGATATCATATTATGAAATATGTAGGGTGTCCACAGTTTACTGATTTAAGGTCGGATAAAAATGTAAAAAAAAAAGTATTGACAAAAAATAGTTGAAATATGTTCTATTACTGATACTGAACCATAAAAAAATTTTCCTGTATACAACTTTATAAAGGTAATAAGTTATATAAATATTGGCAAGCGTAGCGTGGGTCGCTTCCCAGCAAGGTGGAGAGACGACGTAAAGAAAGTAGCTGCGGCGGACTAGATGGGTAAGGCGAAGGACAGGGTGTTGTGGCGCAACATGAGAGAGGCCCATGTTCAGCAGTGGACAACGATAGGCTGAGTTGATTGAAGTTATATAAATACAAGCTTTTGTACCATCAGATCAGAGGCATCCCACACGCGGCAAGGAAGCAGCGGTAGCGGAGGCGAACGAACCCACAAGTCTGACCGTCGCGCGCCGCCTTACCGCGCGCCGCCGCACCAGCAGCATGCGGTAACTAGTACAATATATTGTATACCTTAGTACTGTCGTCATCACGTATTCTACATTCGCGTTATATTTTCCAAACACGTAAATTAAGTGTTCTTGAAAAAATTACTTTATTACCAGTTATTTGAATGCCAACAGATTGTGCTCTTATTTTTGTTTAAGTAGATATATTATAACATCAATTAGAAAAAAAGATTTCAACATAGTATAGGTATATACCGTTGCTAGGTATCCAGTTTATATCTCTCGTTCGAGGTTAGGAATTTAATTTGTTTACAATCCTCGAGAAGGTTTTTTGTATAGTCCTAGTATACAAAGTTTCGTTCTTTTTTATTATTATTTACAGCTAGAAACACATACATTTGCACAATTCCATCAAAAGATCAGTGTATTTTTACCGTTGCTATCACACATTATTAGTTTGTTTACTGCAGTTCGTGGCACAAAACAGGTACCGACGACGAAAAAGTGGGTTATCCCCATGATTTGTCGACGCCGAAGGTCATTCATTATGAGGAGTCTCTAAGAACCTCTCAAATAATGATAGTAGAATTCCAAAACATAAATATTATGGAATATTCATAGGAATTCTGTATTATTTCCACTACCTACAATTAATATCGTCTCGAATCCCGATTGCTACTGATATCATGATATTTAATAACTTCTTAATCAGCTTGGATTAATAGTACTTTTTATAGTTATTGCGGAAAACTTGCTACAATAAAGATGAATATTAATTATACTTACGTAATAAATTGTCGATTTGTATAGAAAACGTGTATTTGTTGTGTAGCAGGGAATGGACAGCGCATGGGGACCCACCGGTCATTACGTCAACTATGAAGAAATACAACAGAATTTAAAGTGAGTAAAATTATTTTTAAAGTCAGTAACAATAATAATGACTTCATCTTTTTAGAATGTTATTTATATTTGGTTTTCATGCCGTCCTTTACTAACAAGACTTACAAGCCTGTGATCTTAAAATGCTCAACATTCGTTCATAGATCTTAAAATAACTTTTGATATCGTTTCCATCCCGATCCTTCGGCACAAGTTAGAAGAGGGCATAGGTATAAGAGGCATGGCTTTTCCCTTTTTGAAAGCTATATTAAGGATAGACAGCTAATGGTTAAAATCTATAACTTATGTAGGGTCGAAGACGGTGTTTACTACGGAGTCCCACAAGGGAGCGTTTTGGTTCCGCTACTCTTTTTAATTTATATTAAAAACCTATGTAATATGCCAATCAATGGAAGGCAAATCTTCTAGCAGACGACGCTTCGTTTGTATTCTCAGAAACGTCATGGAAACATGTAAAAACTGTAACTGAAGAGGGTCTGACTGAGATAGCTGACTGGCTTTAGGCAAACCTTTTAACCCTTAATACCACTAATACTAATTTTATTTATTTTTCCTCAAAACCAGCGATCACAGCTTGGATCTGACTGTGGCTTGTGATTCATTTTTGCCGAAATAATGCTCTCCAAAACCGTATATGCGGCTCTACAAAATATTTGGGCATAATTGTTGATCAAAGACTGAACGTTGAGATCCCTAACATGCACACATACACGTGCACACTTCACACACAGATAGCTGCTTAATTAATGTTTCATTTTATTTTTTTCTTTAAAACATCTTATTTATTTATTAGCACTAGGATTATTGGGTACTGGGGTGTCTCAATTTATGTTTCAAATAAATATTTTGTGTTCTAAAACTGTAAATAAATGGAAGGCAACTCAGTTTCACCGCATTTACGATATCGCCGTGCCGAAGATCAACCAAAATAAATTAGAGAAAATCTTACGTGTTTATCGGCAGTAGGGTGTAAATGACACAGTGCATCGTAGATTAAGGTTCTAAAATTATACGAAAAAGCGAGCCGACTTTGATATATCCAACACAGTTCCACTTCCGAGTTATAACTGAAAACTCCGTAAAAATATTCAGAGTCGCACAAACTCTTAGGACCAATAAGACGGTTACGCATATAGCTTTTGTTAGCTACTTCATACCGTATGCCTTGATGACTTTCAACTACTAAAGCGCTTAACTAGTTTGAAAACCTCTTATTTTCATGAAAACGTTTATATTTTTTTCCTTCGGTTCTTACGGTACGGCAAGTATCGAAGGACCAAAAATAATTCTTAAACTAAACCGCTCATAATATTACAGCGCGCGTCGCGAGAAGTTGAGCGAGGTGCAGATAGGACAGATGAGGCGACAGGTCAGCGCGCAGAGAGCCAAGGCCGAGGACGAGAGGTGAATATCATTGAAAATACTATTCAAAAGTTAAATACAATACCAGATCTACCATTAGTAGGGGTTTTCAAATTAGTTTTGAAGTTATAAAAAGTAATGACGTCGGTGCTAAGTTTCAATGCTGTCTAATTAAGTTTAACTAACTTACTGTTAAAAACAAAGCGACAAGAACCTTCTAAAGTCAAATTTTCATTAATAGTTGAATAGACAGGTAAACAACACAAATACTTAATTAAATCGCGATTCCTTGAACCCACTGAAGTATCGTGCTACTGCATGCTTTATACTTACCTAACGTTATAAAAAACTACAATTAACTCGATCTGTAATAAAATATAATTATATGACATATTTAACAACAAAACCATATAATTGATTAGCAACTAGTCTAGCGTCATCAGTTCCACCATTAAGTGCAAGACAACCTTAACATTGAATAGTTGTTTTCATACTGACCTGCTAATTGGTCATAAAACCTCATTCTGAGAACACGTAAATAGGTGTATTAAAAATAATATGACGGCTTCCTTATATAATAAGCTGCACACAATAAAATAATATGACAATTCTCCTTCGTTATACCTAGTAATTAGATAAACGTTAATAACTGTGGACATTGCTGTAATAATTGAACTTGTGATATTTTCCTCGTCCTCTGGAAATTCCTGGGCGTCGGTAAGCTGCTTGTGCTTTGTAAGATCACTAGTATAGCCGAGCACAAATTATGTGCAACACAACATGCAGAGCAACGTGTTAAGCAACATTTTCTGTACATTTTAATAAAAATGTATGGAAAATGTTGTACCACGTAGTCTGTACACTTGATTGAAGGTAGCATGCTCATGTATTGCTTCCTTGATTTCATTTTACTCACAATGAATACAATGTTTCTTATATTATTCTTATTTATAGTACTATTATGTAATTGGATTGGAACTGTGCTTGATATCTGAAAGGCTCATTAACGTCATCCTCAATAGAATTATGACCTGTGAGATAACACGTCTGCTAACAAAAAGTTAATGTGCAAAAACCGATTGCGCAAGTGTAAAAAGGTTTTTTTTTGTGTTCGACAACCAAATTAAAGTGATGGCGCCGTCAGTCGTCTAGCTAGTACAAGTGAACACGAATAGTTACCACAAAGTTATCGAACTTCTCAAAAATCAGTCGTAAGAAAAGAATAGGGTCTGAAAAAATCTACAATCGAATTTTTTTCGTCTATAAAAAATTATCTTAAAATTAAGGACTTAATTTGTTAGTTGTCTTGCTCTCGGCAGAGTAAAGATAATGACAACCTTTGTGGTTTTTTTTTGTGCATCCTGCAACAATTGTATAAAAATCTTCCATCTTCTTAAATCCGCATAATGGTCTGAATATGTAAACTTCTAAGAAATCTTTTAAGTGACGCATGAGCATGAAACCTTGGGTTGCATTTGAGTTTTTGCGTATTTAGCTAAGATGACTGGCTAATGTTGTTTGCTTAGTAACTTCCCGTTTGGTTTTAAATTTTCGTTTTGTATAAAAATGATTAAATCTCAAAGTATTTTATTCAATTTAATTAACTACATTTTTAGTTACTTACAGGTTTAATGTGTAGGTTCTTATGCATTTAGAATGGATTAACATTGAATTTGCATAATGAGGTATAATTGAATTTCTTTGTCATAATAGTGGCTAAACGCAATTCAAAGAATCACACCACCAAATGCAGAAAAACAAATACCTACCGACTATAAAAAATAATAATTATAATTATAATAATTATAATATATAATTATAATAATTGCGAAGCATGTGTGGTGTATAAGAGAACGGTGTGGAGTAAAAGAAGATGTAGTGACAAAAATTGAAAAAAGTATGCTTAGATGGTTTGGTCATGTTGAGAGGATGAATGAAGGTCGGCTCACAAAAGGTATTTACAAGGCAGATGTGAGTGGAAACACCGGGAGGGGACGCCCTAGGAGGACATATAGGAACCTTATTGGTGATGTTCTTCAGAAAGGTCAGGTGCGTAGTACTCGCAACCGGCGTGTGTGTATGACCAATTGTATGAACCTAAACGAGGCAAAAGAAGTGTGTAGAGATCGTAGCAGGTTGCGTTCCGTGGTTTCTGCCTACCCCCATGGGAAAAAAGCGTGATTCTATGTATGTATGTATGTATAAAAAATAATTACTTTGTGTGCATGTAATACGTAATAGAAACATTACCTATGTTCCTATCAAATTACCATTATCTACCAGTAATTTGGTAAAATGGGTATTTGTGCTCCCATATAGTAAAAACAAGAAATAATTCTGTAAACATGTACTTATCTACCATGCCTCTCGGTTCGTGTTGCTGTCGTGCTAAAAATATTTGGTCCTTTGATCCAAAAATTGTTCTTCTTACACGGTAAAAACTTACTAAGTATGTTCAATATAATGTAATAATGTTGTAAGTTTAAGTGTAGATTGCTTCGCACATAAAACCGTATGATCATATTGCACAGCATTGAATTAACTTTGAGTGCACAGATAGCGCAATCATTAATCAAGTTGTTAACTTACGCACTTTTCTTAGTAGAACCTACATTACAACATTCTGTTGCAAAAAGGATTCCCAGTAAACTACCTACGTAGTATTTTTTTAGCAGGAAAATATTTACTTTTGTATAGAATTTAATAAAATATAAATTGTATACCACATCGGTATATGGGTATAAACCTTCGTAATATTTATGCGTATTTAGACATCTTTACATTCATATTCATCAGCTAAAGCATTACATATTAAAAGGAATGCACTAAGGTAGCCCGCGGAATCCAATTTTTCGAACGTTTTTTGCAATTTGTTTGTTTTTTTTTGTTGATAAAAATAAAATTATGATTGCAAAAATGCAGGAAAAATTGAATTTCGCGTGCTGTCTTAGTAAATCTCACTTAATTATTATTTTATTGGTAGTATCTTCATAGCTCAGCAGTATTTCGGTAGACTTTATTTCGGTAGCCGTATTTTAGTTGTACAGGATTATTTTTAAAACATTAACAAACATCTTTTATACTAACTACTTACCTATCTAACAAATGCAAAAAGAAACGTAATTTTATCTTAACATACAAAATTAGCCATGGCCTTGTAAAGTTTTCATTAGCAAGATTTTTATATCTTGGGTATTTCCAGAAGTCATTTGTTGAGATGATAAAAAATCGAAGACCTCGCCATTATTTTGACAATAACCCTGTACTACTCTTAACAAACCAATTTGTATTTTGTCTTTAATGATTGTTTTTAACACGACAGTCGTCGGGCAGGCGCGGGTGGCTACCACTCACAGCGCTCCTGTAGGGAGAGGGAAAGCGGAGTCCGACCGCAGTCCAACTACTACGAGTACGAGAGTGCACCGCCGCGGAGGCCTGGGAAGCTCTCGCACTACCACTGAGCAATGGACTGCGAACACGGCGATAACTTCCCTGCGGCTCCGAACTCCGTTTTCACCCGAGGTATCAGATCTCATTTTAATTGGCGATACTCTTAACGATTATATCGCTTCGCTAGACGTTAGTAACGCAATCTGTCGGGTCGATTCCTTATTGATTTAGCTTCAAGTGTTCAAGTGCCTTCACGGAGACTGAGATCTTGAGCCACCGTAATTGGTTGTTGTCACTTAAGAGCTTGTGGCTGTAATGGGAGCAGAAGTATGGAAAAGGCTGTTTTAATTATCTCTAATTCTATATTATTTATCACAAACTGTGAATTACACAGCTTTTCTTGTTCAGCAATTTGTAAGAGCGCTATAAAATTACTTAAAATAAAATTTTAAATACATAACTGACCTATTTAAATATTAAATAAGGGAGCTGTGTAATTGTGTGATGAACAATCTTCATTTTTTATTCCCAGTGATACGTACGTTTCGTTATTTTATTAACTGTGGTTTGTGACTTTAACGATGTATTTTCTTCTACGAGTAAATAGTATGGTAACGATGTTTTTTTTTGTTTGTATTTTAGAATGTTGTGCGTCAAGACTTTGGATTTAAAGTTTAATAAAAAAACCATTGAAACTGTTGTTAACTTTGAATAAAATTGTAAACAAGATGTGCCAACTACACTTCTATTTCTTTTAACTCTGAAACGAACTAATATTTTATTACCAAATAAATCATTTGAATGGTGGCATTAATAGTAATTGTATAATCTGTCGTCAATACAAATCTTGAGTTTATTTGTATACGCGTCATCTTTTGGCTTTGAAAGCTACCTACAAGGTTAGCTATCTTCGGCGTCTAGCAGTTGATATAGAGAATAATCTTTAGTTGACACATAAATAAGAATAACTACCAATTATTAAAGATATATCCCAGTTATGTCTAAACAATTTGGATCAACACAATGGTTAACCTTAGAATTAAATCCACCCAATGTCAAGAATACTTTTGCGACATTATAATCAGTTTCTTCTGTTATGTCCTTAATAGATAACATTAGGAATCTGTGTAACAAAGATGCTTTTGTATAAGATTATTTACGACTATATTATAACGGCATTACATCCGGTCATTTCCTCGAATATTCGCAAGCAAAAACGAAAGAAAAAGTCTGTACATTCAAGAAAATTTTATGCTAACCAAATTGACACCTTACGTCAATTTGACATTTCATACATCTGTCAAAAAAGGACAGTTATGATTTGAATACATAACAATTAAAGTTGGCTGTTAACGATTTGAGTTTGCTATTAATTAGCTTAACAACAATTTTCCCTAATTTTACCTTCTCATATTAAAAGGTCAATGATGTATTGCTCGGGACCCGAAACTTTTCATTCAAAACTTGGTAGTCTAAGAGCTAAGTGAGAAATTGTTACTCAAACCCTTAATCCCAGCGTTCACTTTAGTTTTGATTGTTCTACCAAACTTGTCTGTGACGAAGATAACCCCTACTTTGTTCTTATCAAATGTCTGAACTTGAACTTTATCAAAGGCTCTGAAATTGGCCCTACAATGTCTAGTGTTCTTTTTTGAATGTACGAGGAATGCATCGTGTAGTGACCGTCCCTAGTTCTATGTGAAGATTCTTATTTACTTATACCTATTCTATTGTGGATGGTGGTGCCATCAATATTTAGTTTTAATTTTATCTGATGTTGTTGTACTTATCTTATGATCTGCGCTATCCTCAAATAGCTTAAGGGAGAAGCGCCAGAAATACAAATTTTCTTAAGTTTTTTACAATTGCAATTTGCAAATAGTCATTCAATTGGGTAAATGAAGTTAGAGGGTTTAATAAGTATCGTTTTTAATAAATTATAATATTTAACACTATTTTACACCTTTAAGTAAAAGCTGTCTTAAAGAAAAAAATATCAACACGTACAGAAAATAAAGAATCATAGAGCATCATAAAATTCGTCGGCATCGTTGTCTTCGAGAGTTGTATTAATGTTTAATTCCATAGATCCATACTTGCTATGGTCACGAATCATATTGTGTTCGATAAACACTCTGACACTGAAAACCAAAACGCAAAAAAAAATGTAAGTAAATTTGAATTTACGGCCTACCGTGGCGCTTCTCCAATAATGTCAGTGATTATGCTACACCATTATTGATTGTATATATATCTGAAAAATATGTTAAAGGGGAATTAAGTAGCAGCCTGCTCATATGGCAATGGTCCGATAATAGTCCTGGACCCTGTATTTCACATTCAATTAATCGTAGTATCGGATTCCGTTGAACAAAGTAACCGGGCTCATTCAAATACGCATGGGACGCTACGAAATGTGTCATTTACTGTCCAATAATAATTACGAACTCTTTCTATACGAGCAGGCTGCCGGGTGATAGTTAAATTGGAGAGACTATTACGAAAATACGACATTCCCGGATAAAATGTTCCCAAAGGGAGCAGGAATTCGTTTGACTCGTACCTAAATCACTCGAACGTCGTATTTACGTGAAAGACTCTCACACAAACGTACTACATAGGTACATATATGTACATTCCTACTTACCTTTTAGTAAGTTTATGAAAGAAGCTTTAAAAGTGTAGATTAGATTTATAAATTAAGTTTATTAAAATAAATCTGATAACATTTACGTGTGACTGAATAATTTATATCACTTGAAGAATTATAACTATTCATTAACTTTGTAAGTGTATAAAATAAGACTACGTTTTCATCGTTTATAATGCAACAATTATTATGTATTCAGACTGTATTAACTCTATACTTTGTTTTTAATTTTTCCATGATTTTGTGATATCTAATCGGTATTTAGTGCTAGCCTGACTAAAGGCTTACGTGATGGTGTGAAAATGAACTCTAGTTACATAATTATACATATGTAGACATTTCCAATGTATATATAACTTCTAGGTGTTCTACGAGATTAACTTTGTATAGACAGAGAGAAGTAGCTTTTATATTTCATCAATCATGACTTATTTTTAGTTAAACGAACAAGTTGTTTTTTTTAGATATAAATCACATTGCAAAGTAATATTTGCACCGAAGTGCCCATACTTGTACATATTTAGACGTTTATATTACAACGTCAATGGTAACTTATTCTTCGATTTATTTGGATTGTCGCTAAATTGAAGAGTACGTTAGAATGAAATGCATAAATACAATTGGACATTCAATGTATGTAAAATAAATCAAAAGTGGTATTGAATTACTGTTTTTTATTTATCGGCGTAATACGGATTTTCCGCTTCCTTGTCTTTTAAAATACCTAAAGAAATAAAACTGGGTAGTTTACTATGTAGAAAACCCAAAACGGATAACACGTCAATCAACCCAACCTGTAGCAGCCTACTGAACATGGCCTCTACCAAGTGGTTCATTGATCAGCATATTCTGTAACAACAAGATTCTGCCAAGTATCCTTGTAATATCATTTAGCAAGATGAAAATCACTCCAACGTAGGTATTTCAGCAACGCCAGCATCACAGACCAGCAAAGTCAGCATACGACCCAAGGACTCAGGCGTATAAATGTAAGTAGCCTCATAGAATAGGGGGGGGGGGGGGGGGGGGGGTAAATTCCGACAGTCGCGACGCAACACTAGTAGCAATAGAACAATTCCTTTGAAAATTTCGTGGAAGTTGTTCTACCAGGTTTTTTTTTTCCGAATGGGAAAACATCAAATGACCTCTCCCGCTCTGGGCGGAGCGGGAGGGCGTGTCAGACTTTTACTGACTAAAACCCACCCGTGTTCCTTCAGTTGCCCATGTGCCAGGGTCACGGTATCTCTTTCGAACAATCTCGCGACCCTGGCAGGCATCGGTCCTGGCAGACCCCTTCAGTATTGCTGACATCTCTTTGAGGCGCGCGTGGAACACTACGCGCCGTCGACCCGAGCCTGGTCCTTACCGGGCGGCAGGCTACCCATTGCTCGCCGCCCGCAAGCTAGCGCCTACGGTGGCCGGGAGTCCGCTATAGACTCCCGACGCCCGGGGCGTCTCCTCCTGCGGCGGCTAGGGACGTGAGGGCGCAGAGACTGCCACTCCCTCACGCGCTCCACCTCCTCCTTCGCGAGCATTACTGCTTCGCAGAAGGAGGTGACTGCTTCCCATGCCCTATCGCTCCGTACCATGGCTCGCACCAGGGTCGGACGCGAGAGGTCGACGCCGCCGATTGCCTCCACGAAGACACGGCGGTGCTCCACCCAGGCAGGGCACACCTCCACCGTGTGCTCTACCGTGTCCTCCAGACGATCCTCGCACACGTCGCATCCGTCGTGGCAGTCTGTGGAAGTCCTTAATATTATGTTCTACCTCTAAACCTACTACTTGTATATTTCTGTAGGTAAGTAGACACTTTTACACGTCAACATATTTAGGTCACTAGTCTCGTAATTATTTTAACGGCTCTTGTATCGTCCTAATTTATCAATACTCTGAGCGGCAGTTTCCGCAATTTTAACCCATTGAAGGACACTGAACGAGACACAATAGAACTTTTATTGTTATAATGTCCTGGGGGCGTTTAGTGTCCCGCAAAGTGTAAAGAACAATCACATTCTAATCTGTCTCAATCTGTCAAAAAAAACCTCTAAATAACGTACATTTATGGTAAATTTTTTGACATTGATTGTCGCTGAGATGACATTGCGACTAGATTTTGAACGTTTTCAAACTGGCCTTCTGCATTCATAACCATTCGATACACTTCTGTACCGAATCCTACATCAATCAATGATAACGCAGGAGTTCTTTATACGCTATTCAGAAATTCAAAATGCGAAAATTTGATCTGTTTAAATCAAATAGTTATTCATCCGACAGCTGTTTGCCGTCGGGGGCATAGCAAATCAGAGGGGTAATTGTGGAACTTTTTATCGATAGGAATTGGTTTAATATTCATAGTTAAACAACTTTCATTGCGTTTTTGCCTGTTGGTCTAGTGGTTAGCGACCCTGACTGCTATGCCGGAGGTCGTGGGTTCGATTCCCACCCAGGACAAATGTTTGTGTGATGAGCACGATCATTTGTTCTGTGTCTGGGTGTAATTTATCTATAATATGTATGTATTTAGAAATATATAAGTATGTTTATCAGTTGTCTAGTACCCATAACACAAGCTCTGCTTAGCTTGGGACTAGATGGCGTTGTGTGATAGTTGTGAAATATTATTATTATTATTTACGTTGCTGAGCCGACAATTTATTCGAACAAATGACGCAATGGTTTAGAAATAATCTTCCAGAATCCGTCGCGTGATTGTTCGAAAGAGATACCGTGACCCTGGCACATGGGCAACTGAAGGAACACGGGTGGGTTTTTAGTCAGTAAAAGTCTGACAGAGAAGGCATTTGATGATTTCCCATCCAAAAAAAAAACATCCTATTCAGATTCTGATAAATTGTGCGTTTCGCAATTAGGTTGCTGGTTATCTAACGAAATGCAAATTCATATGAATAGCCATTCGGATCAAATGCAGACGGAATTAGATATATAAGCAAACAAGGTACATAGTAGTCGTACTACGCTTACAAGAGCATGCATCCTGCGCGTGTGGGGTTAATCTGCCACAATTGTCATCCACAATTTGTGTTTACACGCACTTGCAAGTGAAATCACTTGTCATGTCATATAATCCCAGACCATTACGAGAGGCCGTCGTGCTGCCAGCGTGCAACGTTTTATCTCCACTGCGCTCGTTAGAAAGGGCAAGGTCGAGCTTCGCGTGTTTGATACACTTTATGGCGAATTGTTTCTGTGGTTGCCCTTTGTCGTGGCCTTCCGTCACAGTGCCACCCCGTGCGCTACCGACCTCGCTGAATTTCTCGACTAATATAATGTTTAGGTAGCCCAAATTTGTTTTGTCTTTTTTCTTTTTCAGTTGCTAGTATGAAGCTTTCTATTTCAACTCTGCTGTAGAAATAACTAGTCTACCCTTCTCGAAAACTCTTATTTCCGATCGCGATGTCACACCTAGACTGGGGTTTCTTCGTAGACAGTGTGTTCATAGCAACGGGGTTAGTCACTAGTGATGTGGTGTGTGATGTGTGAACTATCCAAAGTTACCGTATTCTAGCTATTCTATCTCGAACAAATACATTGAGCAAAGTGTTTAGAACGAACCTGTCTTCAATAACAAAACGCAAATGGTTTATTTGAATGTCATAAATTTTGCTTAGCCTGCTGGAATCATTTTAAAAATCTGTCGAGTATAGGAAGTAACCTAAGAATAATAGTTTTTAAATATCATGAATCATTTCTGGTCCTTCCGACCGCGATCGAATGTACGATGACTTCTAAGATGGCCAAGAATTGAGTAGTGAGATCAACGGACCTTTATTAGCCATTCAAACCACATGCCTAAGTAACTAATTGTTTTATTCAAATTAAGATAATTGCAGTGTGTTGACAGCATTGGTGGTGCAGTGGTAACAGCAACGACTTACGGGTTAAAGTTCAAACTGAGTCAGGCGCTTTACTGTGAACTTCGAACTGAGTCAGGCGCTTTACTCTGTGTAAATTATTTCATGACTCATCATCATCGTTTCAGCCGTAGGGCGTCCACTGCTGGCCTTAGGCCTCCCCCAATTAGGGGGGCTTTGCCATAATCGCCACGCTTGGCAGGCGGGTTGGCGATCGCAGTATGTTGGTAAAATGCATAGAGAACGCTGCTGCCCATTCTCTAGTACGTCCCTTAGTCGCCTTTTACGACACCCACGGGAAGAAATGGGGTGGTGTTGTTCTTTACGTCCGGCACCACACGGTACATTTCATGACTAGTGCTCTCAAAATGGTGAACGAAAACATCGTGAGGAAACCGGCATATCGTAGAACCAAAAATTGGATGACATGTGACCTGTAGTAACCCGCACTGGTCCTGCGCGGTGGATTTACAAAGAGTAGGCCTGTGCCCTGACATTTTCAATGTCATTAAGACGTTAGTTTAGGCTTTTTTCATAAGACATACAAAATACAAAGACTAGTAGGTATTATTGTGTCCCACAAAAAACTAAAATGCAAAATGAAGAGTCTAGTAAGTTCATAATTACTTCTATCTACCCACGATAAATACATAAAGTAAAACCCACTCTTAACCAGGTAGGAACTCATTTAAATTATTTATAGCTCATTTAAATTATTTATAGCTGGAAACACATTCTGGCTTAACCACAAACCGCCGCGATTTGCTCGCCATTCTCTGTAATTAACTTTTGTATCTTGTAAGCTACAATTCCAGTGTTATTGATCCTTAGGACCCTGGTTCTCGGTATTGGTGGGTCTGGCCGTGAAACCCCATGACGTCAAGAGTGTTAAGGTTGCTCCACACGACAAAGTGCGTTGGCGTGAGAGGAAACAAAGATATACACCGGTCTTCCATTAGTTTAAATTAAGAACTCTGGAAGAAAATGCTTGCTTTTTGGTTTATTTAATGTTCCGGGCTCTATCTGCATCAGAACAACTTTTATAATTCATTCTGATAACATCTGCAGAATGATTAATTGTAAATGACGCACTCACGTTTCTAATTTAACTAAGAATGAATTAACTAATTATTTTGAAAAATATTGTTGTACCTAAACTGTATAAAAACAATGCTATCTTTTCAAATCGGCACTCAGCTACTGCTACAGACAAAATTTAGTATTTAAAGACAAATTTCAAGGTCTAAGTTAGACTATAATCTGTCTTAAAATATAATTAGTTACTTATCCACTTTAGTAGACATTTTCAACAAAGATATTATATTTAAAAATAATATTTAATTTTAAATAATATAATAATAATTAATTACATAAATGTATTATGGTAGGTACTTATTCAGGGTCGGAAGGTTCTGGAGTGGCGACCGCGTACTGGAAGTCGTAGCGTTGGAAGGCCTCCCACAAGATGGACCGATGACCTGGTGAAGGCCGCAGGAATACGTTGGATGCGAGAAGCACATAACAGGTCGAAGTGGCGGTGCTTGGGGGAGTCCTATGTCCAGCAGTGGACGTCTTTCGGCTGAAATGATGATGATGACTTATTCAGCAAAAAACCCATTTTTTTCTCCTTCAAATATTCGAAGATATGTGACATCCATCAACCCATACTGGGCCCGCGTGGTAGATTACGGCCCACTCCTTCCCACCGAGAGGAGGCCTATGTCCCAACAGTGGGAACAATATAGGCTGATTATGGTACTTGTACCGTGTGGTGCCGGACATAAAGAATAACACCACCCCATTTCTTCCTATGGGTGTCGTAAAAGGCGACTAAGGGACTTACTAGAGAATGGGCAGCAGCGTTCTCTATGCATTTTACCACCATACTGCGATCGCCAACCCGCCTACCAAGCGTGGCGATTATGGCAAAGCCCCCCGAATTGGGGGAGGCCTAAGTCCAGCAGTGGACGTCTTACGGCTGAAATGATGATGGTACTTATTCAGCTCGTGCAGTTGCCCTAACACGTGATACCTATATTTTTTGTACGTAAGAAAAACCGCAGAGCCATACCTATAGGTAGCTGTCATACCTGTACTTAGTCGTCGAGATAACGCCGGGTCGTGCAAACTTTCCTATAATAAGTTTAAATGCACTTACTGCGGTTGACAATAAATGATAAAACCCATTGACGCAGACGTAGGTGATTGTATAAAAATACCAGACCGATTGTGTCCCTTAACAGAAGGACTTTCTGACAGTTCAACAACATTTATTGCATTATTTACGTTGTTGAGCAGATATGTTTTTCGAACAAATGAAGCAATGCGGTAGCAATACATATTCTTAAAAAAATAACAACCGACATCCTTAAAAAAACACTACAAAGTGAAAAAAACTTTTTAACAAAAAATTAAACCGCCGAAAAAACGGAAAAGCAAAAGATAATAAACCTTAAAATTATGAGTCGGTGCTTTGAGTGATCTTAGTTGATTGATTTTTCAGCGCCGACTCAAAATTTTTGTACTAATAATATTTGGCAAGGTATACCCTATCCAATGAAAAAAGAATTATCAAAATCGGAGTACATAATTATGCGTGGTTATACATTACAATCAATGAGTGAACAATCAATCATCTCCTGTTTTCCGACCCTTAGGGTTCGATTTTGTTTTCCAAATTTATATGGAACCACCCTCGGAGTATACCCTTTCCAATAAAAAAAGAATTATCACAATCACACTACAATGTAAAAAGTTATGCTTGGTCATACATTAAAAAAAAAAATATATATACGCGTCGAATTGATAACCTCCTCCGTTTTTTTCGTCGGTTAAAAATTACTTAAATTTCGGAAGTCAGTGTCTTAGGATCTGTATTTAAGATTTTTTTGCCACCGACTTCCGAAATTAAAGTTATTTTTCAATTTGTAGTGTTTTTTTTTTTAAGGAAGTTGGTTGTTATTTTTTGTAAAAAGTTTTTATTTTTAGCTTTTTAGTTACGGTATGTATACCTACCCCGCACTAATCTAATCGCGTTATTCGTTTATTTGTCGCGCAAATACTTAATGCAAAATTAAAACTTTTATGGTTTTCACATGGATCCCATTGTCCGAATGGAACCAAATTAAGGGACCATTTGGGAAGTATCAGCTTTCAAATAAAAAAAGAATCATCAAAATCGGTTCACCCAGTCAAAAGTTATGAGCTAACAAACATTTTAAAAAATACAGTCGCATTGATAAACTCCTCCTTTTTGAAGTCGGTTAATAATGATTCAGATTCTTATTGATGATTCTTATTGGTGTTATGCAATTAGGTAGAGCCCTATTTAATAGCTTATTGGTCGACTCGCACGAATTTACTTGCTCGAAACAGCTGAATCGGTACTTTTGAAATAGAATAAAATATAGGTTTTTTTTTTTTGGTAAGCCTTTAGGGACAGCAAACCGGGAAACACGTATTAGGCAATTGGCTCATTATCAATTTTATGCCATGAAGTTAAGAAAAATTATACTAGTAGTGCATAGAAGTGATAAGAGTTAAAAAATTAAAATATTGACAAATATTAAGTACGGTAGACTAATAAATTATTCCGTAGATTGTAGTAAAAAACACATTCCGTTTTTTGCGCATTTGCAGCATTACAAATTTCTAAATCTAATTTTAAGTTATTTTTGCTTGGGCTACGCCCAAATGGTGTGCTACTACATCTTTTTGTACTTTCTTTTTTATCGGACAGTCTGATGTCTTACGTCCTTCCTCATGACATTTAAAGCATTCAATTTAAATTCCTATCGGCTGGTTATTGGGTTAGTTTTGTTTCAAACTTTCGCGCTTTTGTTCCTTTCTTTAAACCTTTTTTCACAAATGACTGTTTTACTCCTTTATACTAAGACCACAACACTGGATTTGCGCTCTGCTAATATATTATTCTTCAATGGTGCCGATTCTGTTGTAAAAAATTCTCTAAACTAAACTAAAAATTACTAAAATTTGGTTTATTCCTGTCAAACGACGATTTCCTATTCTGAAATAGACTAAAGTGACCCAACTTAACTATATTTTAGTTTGTCAGCACTAAGATTGCACTGAGTTATTAGTTTAGTGAAAATGACAATTTTGCTATTCTGAGTTTGCCGGTTTTCACCAAAAATTTAGACTATAATAATTTATTTTGACTAAATCTGACTATTTTTAATCGCGATTAAAAAGGTGTGGAATAAAACTAGTGGCATGAACAAAAATTCACACCAACGCCTCGCCTTCACGTGCAAAAACAGTGGTGTATTTTTTATTTTTTCTTTTGCTTATATCTCGAAAATGGCGTGTCCTATCGCAAAAATAATGAAATTTTCGACCCCCTTTATGAAACCCCGGAACATTTAAATCTCAACACGTGGATAATATTTTTTTTTATTTTTCAAACAAAAAGTGAAAAATTCCAAATAAAACACGTCCAGGCTGCCCCCTAGCGCGCGCCTTCGTCTCTAAAAAATTCATTGCGTAGCGCACACAAGTACCACGTTCCGAAACCAAAAAAAAAAAGCATGTTGATTGTCAAATTCGTTTCTAGTCGTGTCAAAATAATTTTTAAATTTAGAGATTTTTCCTTGCAGAATAGCATTAAAATTCTCATAGCCAAAAGTAAGGAATTTTAGAGATAGTTTAGTTAGTTTAGTTCGGTGTACAACAGAATCGGCACCAATGTCTCTGTATTCGACAACTTGTCACTTCGACTCTATGACATATGTAATTTTTTTTTTCCAGATATACTATATAGACTCATAAATCGTTGATATGTTTACACATTTTAGCTAGTTTCGAAAAAAGTAAAAAAAAATGAGTAGAAGTGACTGTGACAAAACCGAAGAAAAGATCTTCAGAGCATTGCTTTCTGTGCAGACTAAATGTAAAAATAATTTTAAAACAATAATAATCTTATTGCTTGGTCTCTGAAACAGTTATATCCAATTAAAAAAGAGAAAACCTGAGAGGACCACGTCTCCAGATCCTCCAGATTGTCAGACTTTTACCAGATATGTTTTATATAAAAAAACAACTACTTTCATTGTTACTTCTATACGTGCAGGCATAATTCAACCGGTAAGCGAATAATTGTTCTCGCTCTGGTTACTTTGCCTAAGTGAAGAAGCTAACAGAACGCCGTAGGCCGTGGCCTAGATCTTCAAAGTGTGACGTAACCCATGGACCTTAAACCCTTAAGCAATTATTTTTCCAGACTGTTTGCCACCTAATCTTAATCTACGGCATTAGGTCGCGGATTCGCCATGTCTGGCGGCAAATAAGGCCAAGGTCATCTATTTACCTGTTGGATTGGATAGAACCATTTAGCTACACATCATCATGACCTTGTCTTTATTCCAATTGCTTCGGGGTCGATGACGGATGTCTTCGTATTACACACTTCTCATATAATCGTCATCTCAATAATTACCCTTTTTTTACCCATATCTTTCACTCCATCCATTACTTCTATAGTCTTCCCTTATTCTTATACCCTTCCACCGGCATTCTTAAAACCTTCATCGCAACAAATTAATGTAATTGGAGTTTTCGTTTTATTAGTTCTACGAGGATGCATTTCAGTACGATTTTATGCTCGCCCTTTTAGATGGAAATAACCGACATAATTTTTTCATTAATTAATTTAAATACATAAAAGAATGCGTTCTATTTTCTAAATGGGTTTATTACATTTTTCTTTTGACATTACACTTTGTTCATTTATCTATCTTTATAAGTTTAGTTTTGCGTTCATGGACAGGTGTACGAAAAACGCGAGTTGCAAAAATAAATGTGTCTACCATTCCATTTCTGTGGTCATCTTCCGGCCCCAGCATCAGACCCTGGAAACAAAGTTAAATATGAGCTTATGATTACCAACAAATCATTGTTAATATTTTATTTGGGGACATATTGTAGGAAGAAATTCAAAAACGATACGGCCGAATATGTAACCAACTACAATTTCCCCCGAATAAACGTAAGCCGGAATAGTCTAACAGTTTTACCGAGGTGTATCGTCAGATAGGCAGTCACTCCATTTAAAATACTGGTATTCAGTTGCATCTGATTCGACTAGAAGCTGACCCCAATATAGTTAAGAAAAAGCTAGGCAGATGATGAAATAGTAAAACAAAAGTAGCGAACAAAGAAAACAATTCACACGTGGTAGAAGTGAAACCTTCAAAAATGTTGGCTTCAAGATAATGAGACGAATATGTAATATATGTCATTTTAATCTTGTTTTCCTTTTTTTTAACCGACTTCAAAAAGGAGGAGGTTCTCAATTCGGATGTTTATATGTTTTTTTTTTTTATGCATGTTCGCCCATAACTCCGCCATATATAGACTTTTTTTGTTCGAAAGGGGTTTATTCCGAAATGGTCCCATGTAAATTTCATATAGATCTGATGATCAGTTCCGGAGACAGACACCGGAACTCTTTAAAAAATGACAGCAAATCAACCGCGATTTCTGCTATCGCATAAATATGCATTGTTTGTTTGGAATTAGTGCGGCGTGAATACCACAACTAAAAATTTAAAAATAAAAACTTTTTTACAAAAAAAAAACAACCGACTTCCTTAAAACACTACAAAGTGAAAAATAACTTTAATTTCGGAAGTCGGTGGCAAAATAACCATAAATACAGATCCTTAGACACCGACTTCCGAAATTAAAGTTATTTTTCACTTTGTAGTGTTTTTAAGGAAGTCGGTTGTTTTTTTATTTGTAAAAAAGTTTTTATTTTTTTCTACAACCGCGACAATATTCTGAATTCGTTTTCGGCATATTTGAAGAATTTTAGTATAAAAATGATGAAAAAACTCTACAAACTAAGTAGTATAAGTAATACGTACACGTATACCAGCTATAAAATAGTACTCCGTGACGTATACAAAACACAACGGTTGTTGTGATGCCTTTACTCAAGCTTTGTACTACGCATGCGCGCACAAACACGTGTCAAAATGCTTCCTATTCCTATCTCATTTTCTCCCACGTTAAATCTTATGAATTGTGCCTGTCTCTTTTTACTGTCGCTTTTTCGTTTCATAGACTTTCAAATCACAACGGTGCTAAAGAAGTTTTCAGTTCAAAAATCTCATTAAGACATCTTAGTCTTGTGGCTAACTTACAACAGCCTCACGGGTTTATCGTTCAGGTTAAGCTACGCTTGCCGCGGTTGGTCCGTGGATGGGGGACCATCTTTACATACCAAGACCCTTCCGTGCTTCGGAAAGCACGTTCAGCCGTTGGTCCCGGTTGTCTTTCGTAGATATTAGACAGTCGTTACGGGTCGTCAGAAGCCCGAAAGTCTGACAACCAGTCTTACCAAGGGGTATCGTATTACCCAGTAACTAGGTTGTGAAGGTCAGATAGGCAGTCGCTCCATGTAAAATGCTGGTAATCAGCTGCATCCGGTTAGACTGGAAACCAACCCCAACATATTGGGAAAAGGTTAGGCAATGATGATCTTAATTAAAATTACGAAAAAGAGAAAAAGGGAAGGAAGGAAGGGAAGGGAGAGAGTTAGCAGTAGGTACAATATCTTTGAAACTTACTTAGCTTATTTCAAAAGCATCTTAGAGCATGGTTCATCGAAAATTGTTTTTACATTGTTAGGGAATTTCTAGATTTTAAGACAAATGGGAAAGTTGCATGACATGTGTTAAATGTAACAATTTTTAATTTTTTTTTTCTTTGAGATTTGTAATTTGATATGTTGACATTTTTTTATTTAGTACTTTTTTTTGACATGGCCATTTAATTATTTTGTTTTAAGTTGTAGAATCATCATTGTATCACAAAATTTGCATGCCGAATTTAGTTGGCGGAATATGAAGAACTATTGTGTGTGTGTGTTATAAAATCTGTAAAATACCATATTTCAGGCAAATAAATGAATCTATCTATCTATCTACCCATAGAAAGAGAAAACATATCGTTATGATGGATTTACGTGTTGTAATTATTAGTTCATCGACGTAGAGATGCATACCTTCGTTACTGATAAGATTATTATTTTAGTACATGTTTGAATAAAATATAGGTTGTAGAAATTGAAGACTTCGATTGTTATTGTATTTTCTATAGGTACCTATAGATTTTCTAGGTACTTACTCTGTAAGTATAGCAATCGTAGCATAGCGTATCACAGAAAATAACCGCAAACCGCAAAACCGGTCTGTGGCCCCCTACGGCCGCAGCCTCTGCAGAAATAACTATCTCGTCTCGAATTTACCTAGATTGTAAGATTGAAATATGATATAAAATATACTAAAATATATAATATGAAATAAACCTATACACTTTCTTGTTAGAAATTTAAAAAAAAATGTTACTAAATGATGATAAGCCCGGCAGTCTACTTACCGCCAAACTGTTAATGCAATTTGTACTTATGTTTTATTACGTTACTTAGAAGCTATGTTACCACACCGACTTATTGCAACAGCTTCCCTTGCATGCTTATGCAGTCGAGTTTCCTTCCAATGTTGTTATTTATCAAAATTAATACCAGTTGTTTAATCCTCGTATAATTTACCACCTTGAATAAAACATTACATACTAACATTGGGAAACAATCAAAGTATTATGTGGTTCCTTCAGTGCAACGAATACGCGATACTGCGAAGTTCTGTGTTCCGTTGCATTGGTGTGTCCCAACTGCGTAATGCAATCACTTACAAAATCAGGTTTCTTACATCATGTGTCGGCTGATGCACGGTGGATTCGTCTGACAGCCATATGAAATTTTTGAGAAAATCTTGTTATGAAAATGGGACGTCTGACAGCGAAAGTAAGTTATGCAGCGCGTAGTGCGGCGTGCGGCCACTGTCCGGCGTCCGTTTGTAGGACGCTATCGCGCCAGTCTGTTTGGCTGTTTTTATTGGTGAGTGTTAGCGTCACCGGCCACCTCTCCGGAGTCCGGAGTGCCGCGCGGAGGGTCTGCGGCGCGCACTCTCTCAGTGTCGCTGCTGCTACGAAGCGCGTTGTCTCGCCCGCGGCCGCTTCGTTGCCGCCGATCGATCCGATACGATAGTCGCGATTTCACGTGCGCTTGAGCAACGCGCTCTGGATTTATCCGAAACCCTTCATCTGCATCAATAAAAATATGCCAGTGTTTTTACGCAACAAGTGCATCAACTCGTTATAAAAAGTGGTTGGTGGTGTCCGCCTTGAAGAAGTGCGAAAGGCTGTGTTTGCACAAACGAGCGAAAGCGGTCAAGCGTGTGTCAACCGAGCGCGGAATTTGGCTGTGTAGGTGTTTTTCCCTGTGCTGTGTTGCAATGCAAATAAGTGTTAAAATGTCGAAATCTGGTTTATGAGGAGCTCCGTGAACGTGCTCATGCGCCTGTAAAAAACGGATACACGTGCTTATGTAAGGAGACCTGACGCAAAGAACAAGTGAGTAATACCTAGACCTACATTAACGACAAATCAATCGACACATAATGACTTAAGTAATACATATTTATTATCTATTTGCTAGAATGCATAACTTTGATGTTGAACGAACACACCTGTGTGTGCCTGTAACACTGTTTATATAATTAACTTACTTTTTAGTATATGTACAATGGATTTACCTACCTATTCATTAAGTTCAGAATGACTTCAGTTACCTCTTTCTGTGTTTCTCGATACTACACACGGGTTTATGTTTGCATTTTATAGGCAAAAATAATTGCTCATTAACTGATATCGATTCTTGACGATCTAAATACATACATTTAGATCGTCAAGAATCGATACATCCAATCAGTCGAATTCAAAGCCTTCTCTCTACAACCGCACCTGTCAACACAAGACAGAACTAAACTTTCGAAACTTCAGTTCCAAAAGCCTTAATAAACACTTGACGTCGCATACCATCACGCTAGCTCGCCTGAGAGTGAGCAAGTTGCTCAATTTCAAATATGACATAAGACACAACACGGTCATACCAAAGTAACCACGTTTAAAAAAAACTTTATGCATGAATATGGAATGTAGTTTTGAGCTCGTTAAGTGATTATACACAGAGGACATGATTGGGCCCAATGTAGGACCCTGCGGTAACCCAGATTCAACAAACGAAAAAGAAAAATTACACAGTTTCTTTTTCTAACACTTTTTAACATACTTCAAACAGAAGGTGGTTCTCAATTCACCCGTTTTTTTTTAAAATTTGTTCCGCGATTTCTCTGTCAATTGTAAATTGATTTCGAAAATTATTTCTATAATGGGTAGGATGTCTCAGGAGTGATCCCATATAAATTTGATTAACTTTGCTTGGGTAGTTTTTGTGTTATCTTTAAAAATACGTATTAAATCCACTTTGTGTATAAGATGAACCCACTGCCACAAAACACAGAAAAACATCAAGCGAACTCGATGTTTTTCTGCATACGTTCCACGAACTATTAATATAACAAAAAGTAGAAAAAAGGATTAATAGTTGGGAATAGATTAATCACACGTTTTTAATCAGTTGTCGAACCGCTAAATTATTTTAATAAACATTCTAAAAACTACATTTACGGCATTAGAATCGTTCAAAGACAAATGAGGCATTTTTTTTTTCAAAAGTATGCAATGCACAGTTTTAAGTTCGCTACGGTTCAGTATACTGAGATAGAATGTCACTTTGTCTAGGCACTCAGCTTTTTTTTTTATGGGTGGGAAATCATCAAATGACGTCTCCCGCTCTGGCTCAAATCTCAAATCTTTATTGCATTCCATAATGTATACAGGTGGTGGGTATTAATATATGTAGCAACAATTATGGACCCTGTAGGGCATAGCAACATATTAAATTCTAATTAGAGGCTGGAGCGGACGGGCGTGTCAGGCTTTTCTGACTAAAACCCACCCGTGTTCCTTCAGTTACCTATGCCAGGGCCACGTTAACTCCTTCGAACAAATCGCCCTCAGCTTCTTTTCAATATTCTTCTTTGTGTCGATGATTCCATATTATTTTTCAAAGCAGTCAGCCTTCGAATGTTATTAAAGGCTGTTACAATAATAACTTAGTTGGGTCTATTGTTCTTCTAAATTACATTTATAATGCAACTGAGTGCAAGAATTTTATCTAATAGCGTTACTAAGTGAATTATATTGCGATAAATATTATGTTTTACCTCAATTGAACGCGGAAATAATGTCAGTTCATTTGAATAATCGAGTGGTTATGTAAAATGTCAGCATTCTAGATACAGTTTTGTAACACGTATCGAATCAAAATTGTTGCATAATGTGTAAGTTTTTGATCTTTACATGTATATTTCATTAATTCATGCGTCTTCTACGTTGAAGTTCCTCACAATGCTTTTTTTTGTGTTTGAAACATCTGGTTAAAAATGTTAAATTTTATAATTTTTCAAGCATTTTCTACTTTACTTTCTGTTATCATTATAATGAAAGACAGTCCTTATGGGTCGTCAGAAGCCCGAAAGCCTGTCAACCAGTCTTACCAAGGGGTATCGTCTTACCCAGAACTTGGGTTGTGGTCAGATAGGCAGTCGCTCCATGTAAAATACTGGTACTCAGCTGGATCCGGTAGTTGACCCCAACATAGTTGGTAAAAGGCTAGGCAGATGATGAATCATTATAATAAAAATAAATAGGTAGGTACAGTAAAAATACGCAATACGCATTATGGCAAAGTTAGTTGTACATATAGTACCTAATTATGATTACGAAGATCCTGAAAATTACGACTTTTTAACGATTCAACTAAAATGAAATTATGAAAACATTTGGCAAATTTATAGTCATTCCAGATTGTTGCAAACATATGTATTTTTTTGGTTTTAACTTCTTGATGTTTGCCAATAAATGATCAAATCTATTGTATTTACTGATTTGTTCATGGAATTCATGTTTGGAACCATTAACATCTCTGCCTATTACTATTAAACAAGTTTTTTCTTCAATATAATGAGCCTCTTGTAAGTTATAATTTAATAGTTCATTGACTAGTTCTCTGACGTCTTTGCTGTTTTATTGAGTCATTTCTATTTTATATAAACAGATTTTGAATAAAATTATTAATCTTTGATACTTAAATTATACTAGCTGTTGACTGAAACTTCGTCGGCGTTTATTTTTATCTCCGACGGAAAAAGAGGGGTGTTATAAGTTTAACGTGTGTATCTGTCTGTGGCATCATCCCAAATGGCTGAACCGATTTTGTTTTTTTTTATTTTGTCCGAAGCGGACTTATTTGAGGATGAATCAACAAAATTTGTTGAGTCATTTGAAGATCTTTTCTGTTTGATGAAGGGATTTGAGCATTTTCCACAGGTGGGCTCGAGTCGAAATTTGTATCATGTTACTTCAATGATATTAAGAATAAAATAACCTTGAACTGATGCTGTAGCATCACCTGAAATTTGAAGGTTTCGCAACGAACAGCAGAAGTTTCGTGTTTAGGCTTATTGGAAAGGACTCAAAAGGTGGTGATTAGGGTCTGATGATGGAGTAGCAAAGAGGAATGAGAAGAAATTTGTGACTTACTTCACAGTGGTAAACATACATAAAACTGCGCAGATTTATGCAAGGCATGTGATGAAGTTTGCAAAGCAAATGAAATTTAAATTAAAAAATTAACATACCCCTGACAAATAAAAACCTCTAATAAGTAAAATAATTATAATAAAATGTTTTGGCCATCTAATAAGAAGTTGTAGGTAGTATTTCGATCAAAGAAAAAGCCAAACAGACGAGGCCCAGCATTAATGAATGTTTATAGGTATGCTATAGTAGAAAGGACTACATTTTCATTAGCCGTCCCCCGTCCGTAGAAGAAGAAGACGTGACGATGCTTAGATTAAAATATTATCTACAATTTCTTATTTTACTTAAAGGGCATATAAACATATGTACATATATTTTTACTTTTTAGACGTTTTTGTTTATGTATTTCATCATTTTAATACAAACCTCTAGGAAAATCTCTCAGTCTCTGGCTAATAGTGTCAAATTTCATAAGAGTTAGTTTCACATTTATAATATTAATACTTATTGGTTCTTATGAATGAATTACTTCTTCAACAACGCTTAATATTGATTGTTTTCAAACGCATCAGATATTACCCAGTAGCACTATAATATCAGATTTTAATAACGTAGATACAACAGTAACATTGATTGCTTCATTATAATTTTCATAACAAAAACATATGAGTTATTACTCACTACATATTTGTAATGAAACTATAATATATACTATCAAAGCCTCAAAGAGTACATAACGAATAGTTTTGAAATAGTTTTTCCTCTCTCGCTGGCAAAGTGCCGAGTTGTCTTGTTAGCAATTGTTTACAAATATTAAAAGACTGCAAATAATTACAATAGAAGGACGTTTACACCATCATGTACTTCTAACAACGAGTTTCTAGATATGTCACGTAACATATTAATCTACACTTGTTTTATATCAATTTATTATAAATCTGAAGAGTTTGTTTGTTTCTTTGGTTAGTTGAACGCGCTAATCTCAGGAACTTCTGGTTTAGGGTTGCCAGGGCAGAAAACCGAAAAGCCGGACAGACCTGTCAGTTTAGCCGGACATATGTGTAAAAAGGCCGGACAACTTTATTTTTTTTTAGTCTAAACAAAAGACTAATGAAGTAAATACACTTTAGTAACATTGTAACATAAACTGATTAATATTTTTTGGTTGGCAGACAGAGTTCCTTTAAAATTGTGTAGTAATAGTTATCACGCGGAGACGACAGTGCCAGTTCCCTCGCTTGCGCTAGCGGTACAAGGTGAGGCAGGTGAAGAGAAAAATGATCATATTTAAAACGCCTAATGAAAAGCCGGACAGTCCGGACACCGTCGAATTTAGCCGGACATGCAACTAAAAAGCCTGACTCTGTCCGGCTTTATCCGGACGCCTGGTAACCCTATTCTGGTTAGAATTGAAAAAATCTTTAATTATAGATAAGCCATTTATCGAGGAACGCTATAGGCTATATTTATACAGGTTTTATTTTTCAAATCTTTGTCTGTCTTTCTCTTTGTTCCGGTTAAATTCTGAAGTAGATGGACCGATTTGGACGAAACTTTCAGTCAGATAGCTGTTATTATAAGAAGTAACATAGGCACAGTCCGATGCGATAATTTCCGACATCCACGCGCGCAAGAACCCTGGGCACAGTTAGTTTATGTAACCTAGCTAGGACGCCAGATTCAAATTATGTTACTTTTAGTCTTTTAAATTTTACCCTACACTGTGACTTATATTTATTGTAACAGACTGTACCTTACTTTTTTTAAATAAATAATATATAATAATATATATATAAATAATCTTAATTTATTGTTCCCATTGCTGCGACACAAATCTATGTGAAATAGGAAGTGGTAATCACACATGTTTACCCAGCGCGGGATGATAGATGTCACTTACAAATCTTCTATTTTATGCCGATATACGCTTTCCTTACAATGTTTTCCTTCACCCTTTTTAACACGTTTTTATTAGCTTTACCTGTATGTTTATATCCGTTTGTAACCGACTTCTTTGCATTCGACTTTGACCCACTTTTCGAACAGTCAGATTTCATTCAAACTTTGTTGGCTTATCGAGGACCGATGACAATACAATAATTTCACAAATTTGTGCCATTATCCTTGCCAAGGTTACCAGGATGGCAAAAAAACTGTTTTCGAAAACTACGCTGACATACGTCATAAAATTGGAAACCCTAAAAAATTAAAAAAAAAAACTAAAAAAGCGTTTTTTAAGTTGTTTTTGAAGAAAAAAGCGTGGAGTGCTTGATATCAGTTAAAAAATACATCCAAAAGCACCCATGTTTTCCATTATTTTCTACTTTTTTGGTTAGGTTTTCTACGGAAGCGTGTTTTTTAGTTTTTTAAACTATTATTTATAGAGCAAATAGCGATGAAATAAATTGCACCAACCTAATTATAAGCCATCCCTGTTTGTATTCGCACCCGTTCTCGACAATTCTGAGTTACCTCTAAGAGCTCTTACACACGAGCGGAATGTTATCAACGGCAGAGCTAACTGCAGCCGTCGACACACGATTATGACACTGATCTTTGAAGCTGGCGTGTCGCCGCCTGCCGGCGACACGTATCGACGGCAGCAGTTACCTTTGCCGTTGGCAACATGCCGCTCGTGTGCAATAGCTCTAAGCCACCGCCGCTCTCAATATTGTACAATTTTCAATACTTGTTACTTTTAACAGTTTGAAATGACCGTTAATTCACATGCTTTGATTGTAGTCAAACAAGATGGTAATTGGCGGGTTTTTGATCTTTTATTGATGTGTTATGTTTGCCGATAGGTATATGTTACTTATTAATATTTGCTCATTATCATTAAGTAGTTCGTCATACGCATGTTATAAATTGAATTGTTTTTTATTGTTTGCGAAGAAACCTTGAACATATTGTAATTGATTGATAAAAGTGACAAAATGTCTTTTATCGATATCTCAGGGATCTTTAGAATTGAGAACAGTTTAATAAAATTACACTATCTGAATTCTTTAGAACCTTTTTCCTTTTTATTAAGAAATCGATTGTGACCTTTCGCTTATTGAATAAGAATTTTCCAATACAATTTTTCTCCAGGGAAAGGTGGAATTGGACCAGATGAGTGGTTCATTCACATTGCCAATATCCTTTTGTTTGCCTTTACCTAACCACTAGCTACTTTCACGTCCTCGTGTGATTCTACAAAGTGGGTCACAACAGTCACAACGCATTCACGACTGCAAGAACGAGAGAAATATGATTTAAAATTGTTTTCTGTACATAGAAAGTATTTATAGCTGCATCGCATGCAACAGCAGAAAGTGAAACGATAGTTTCTACCGAAAGATTAGAAACTGATAAGATATGCTTGGATCCGTAGTTCCGGTCCTCGTTTGATGACACACTATGTTATCTTGTCCCTTTTCGGGCCAAAGTGTTGAGTGAACCGTGCAGAGGGGTAATTGCAGAACTTTTTTCGGTAGGAATTGGTTTAATATTCATAGTTAAACAACATTCTTTGCGTTATTTACGTTGCTGAGCGGACAATTTATTCGAACAAATGACGCAATGGTTAAGAAATAATCTTCAATCCCATTCAAGTTCTGCTAAATTGTGCGTTTCGCAATTAGGGTGCAGGTCAAGAGTGCATCGGGGTACTTGGTAGGGATGCCCAATTTTTTGCTTTGTATTGATCTTCTGAATCGTAATGGATCGTAACTTCGTGAATCGATTCACGATCTTGAACTCAGAAGATCGTATCGTAATTTTATAGATCCAGTGCGTCTTTCCAAAAGATTAATTTTGAAAATTTTGAATGTAGACAGACAGTCTGTAATGTATCATCATGTGTAATGTGTCATCTGTAATGTAAAATATGTTTTATACTTTTCAAGATTCATAATTTAATATAGAAAACAGACGTTCGAAGGGGAATGCTAACACACGACAAATTGTAGTTCGTACGGTACGTTGTTTAAGTTTTAATTGATCCGATTTTTTCATACTTACGATCTTATAAACGCATATCATTCGATCTGGAGAACATCGGATCCTGTCGAATCGATTAAAAAAATCGATAGATCGTATAGTCATGAATCGATCTTCTGGAAGATCGATTCAGATCGGGTATCTCTAGTGCTTTGGACTCTGTCTCATATAGGGTCACAGCATGATGCTGAGCGATGGCCGTTTTGAGTGTTTCTATGTTTTGGTCTTTATCGTATTTCCTTTCTTTTCTTTCTTCATCATTGTCGTACGACATCGCGGTAGCCTTTTAACCTTCGACATTTACGAAATAGAGAGGGGGGGGCTTGTGGCTAAGCAAAAACAGCCGCACGGTCCGATCGATCAGGTTAAGCTGCGAGTGCTGCGGTTGGTCTGAGGATGGATGACCAATTTTTAATACGAACATCTCTCCGTGCCTCGGAAACCGTGTTAAACCGTTGGTCCCAGCTGTTATTCGTGGATGAACAGTCGTTACGGGACGTTAGAATCCCGAAAATCTTACCAAGGGGAATACCCCATACGATAGTATTGCTCAGTAACTGGATTGTGGAGTAGGGAATGCAATCTCGATCTCGTGAGATCTCGAAAACACGAGATCTCGGCCATTTTTTCGATGGTTAGTGACCCTGACTGCAAAGACTGAGGCCGTGGGTTCGATTCCCACCCAGGACAAATGTTTGTGTGATGAGCACAATCATTTGTTCTGTGTCTGGGTGTAATTTATCTATAATATGTATGCATTTAGGAATATATAAGTATATTTATCATTTTTCTGGTTACCATAGTACAGGCTCTGCCTAGTTTGGGATCAGATAACAGTGTGTTGGCTGTCCTAAGATATTTATTTATTTATTTAATCTCGTTCGAGATCTCGACAATATCGATCGAGATTTTGTGACCGAGAGTGCGCGAATCATACATACACAATTAATGTGTTTGTGTACTGTGTACCTACATAATTACTTTTTTTTTTAATAATTCAAAGATAATCATAATGCCGTATTTTTTGTTTTGTCAAGTATAATTTTGTAGACTTTTTTGAAATAAATAGATTTCATTTTCATTGTTTTGTATTATTCATAAGATATTTGTGCAGCCTTTTTCCAAAAACCAATTTAACTACCTATGTGAATTGTTATTGTTATTGTATACAAAGGTTTTTTTTTTTTTTTTTTTTTGTGTCAATAAAGTTATTTTTATTTTATTTATTTATTATTACAGCGATATCCTAACTAGTATTACTAGACGCTCGTAATACGAGTATTCTAATTAATGTAGTATTCTAATCTAATAGTATTCCTCGAGTTTTGTATCGATTTAAGGGTGTTTGAGTTTAAAAACCTAAATCTCGAAATCTCGCCAGATCTCGACTTGTTTTGCACGAGATCTCGAAACTGCCAGGTTCAACAGGCGAGATCTCGATTTGCTAATCTCGGGTCGAGATTGCATTCCCTATTGTGGAGGTCAAAAAGACAATCACTATATTTAAAAGGTATTCAGCTGCATCCGGTTAAACCGGAAATCAACAAAGCTAAAGGGCTGCAAATTATACTGATTTACGAAATCATGTAGGTACTCAAAAAACGTAATTACTACCTAAAATGGAAGCGCTTCAGATTGCGCTTTAGACTGCATATTATGATGTTTATCGTTAAATTACGCTGAACGCCGCAAAAAATTAATCATCTGTTTTGCTACACAAATGCTTACCAGTCCAATGCAGTGACTGCAATTTCTTAGCTTTTATGACATCAATAAAACAAGGTAGCTTATATACTATTCTTAAACGTCTTTTCTAAATATTAGTTTATGATGCTGGCCTAGATTCTCAAACCTAGGTAGGTATAACGCGGATACAGTATGCTAATCGCTGACGATGCAAAATCATTATTATAGTGTACTTGACATACTTCATATGTGTTCTAATTTCTAGTCAATTATTATCTGAATAAGCACGTGTGGTTACTTTCTCCATTTTTCGATTAGGTTATCTAGCCAAATAAGTACCTACTTTCATAAATTGTACTTAAAAATGTGGGTACGAGTACAAACAAACAGCTTACGCCTACCGTTCCATAAATTCCATATTTTGTTTTTTTTAGGGTAGAAGGCGTTAATCAAAATGGTTTATTAAATTATACAGGACATGTGAAAAATGTACAGTCGATACTTAGCCTTAATAAAGGACTGTAATCATAACAAGACTTCATGATTGTTCTACAAAATTATAGATATGTATATCCTTATTGGTTCCCGTGACTGATAAATAATAGGTGCAATTATAAAAAATCATAAATGTCAATAATCGATCTAAAATGAATATGAACTGTGAGTTACTATTGTCAATTAGATTGTTTGAACCTTGTTTGAACAGAATCTATGAGTAACCAGTAGGTTTATTTGACTGGCCTGTTAGTCTAGTGGTTAGTGACCCTGACTGCTAAGACTGAGGTCGTGGGTTCGATTCCCACCCAGGACAAATATTTGTGTGATGAGCACAATCATTTGTTCTGTGTCTGGGTGTAATTTATCTATAATATGTATGTATTTAGAAATATATATGTATGTTTATCAGTTGTTTGGTTACCATAGTACAGGCTCTGCCTAGTTTGGGATCAGATAACTTTGTGTTGGTTGTCCTAAGATATAAAAAAATGTGTCTATGTTTATTTACCTACTTACGGAAGTATCCGATTGACTTGAAACTTGAAAAAAAGTCAGAAAAAACGCCAAGTGAAAACGAAAAGATAGGTAGGTATTAAGAAGAAATGTCGAAGCGTGTAAATAATACCATATTCTCAACGTTCTATAAGTTTAAGTAATAAAAACATGTTATTTACGTAAGTGGTCGCGCATCATTGACGGACTGACGGAGAAACCGACAAGCCGATGTTTGCTGAAGCGAAGGTCGCAGCACTCTTTATTTGAACACCACATGCACGTCTGCTCGTCTGTCCGTATGTTCGTCATATCGTACGATGCCAGCGATTACTTCATTCCTGCTAAACGACGACGCACAATGGTGCAATCAAGGGCAATCAGCGTCGTCACGAAATGATTGGTCTCTAGACCTCTGTTATGAATGAATGAATGAATGTGTTTCATATTTACCGACTGGCACATGGCGTGTGCTGGCTTTAAAACACGAAAATATAGATGAATATGTTAAATATGCACCAATAGAAGTGATCATGTACTTTTTTACGAGGCTTAATATATATTTTTGAAATATTTTGTAGTTTTAATCAACTTCAAAAAAGGAGGTTAGCAATTCGGTTGTACTATATTTTTATTGTTTTGGAACTTCGTCATTTATTCTCCGATTTGAAAAATTCTTCTTTGGTAAAACATTTGGTTAAGTTCTGAGTGAGATTTAATTGCGTAACTTACTATCAGTAGGAATCGCTTTCATTTTGACAGTTCAACAACATTCATTGCGTTATTTTCGTTTGTTGAGCCGAAAACTTTCCAACATATGACGCAATGTATTAGAAATAATGTTCAAAATTATTCCGATTCTGATTGATGGTGCGTTACGCAATCAGGCTGCTGCTTAGTAGTTTCTGGGTTATCTTCAATAATACGTATTTTTCCATTTAGTTTATGATAATGATGTTATAATCCTTTCAATAAGTGAAGGTAGTGTGGGGTAGGTAAAATAAGTAAAAAGGGGAAAATAAAAATGTATTTCAAAACAGAAGCAATATTTAAATAAAAAAAACATTACAAAGTGAAAACTAACTATAATTTCGGAAGTCGTTCGCAAAAACGAAAATACATTTTTTCCGGGATTAAAGTTATTTTTTACTGAGTAGTGTTTTTTTTTGGAAGTCAATTCTTATTTATTTAAAAAAACTTTTTTGTGAGTGTACTATTAGGTACACCTATGCTTAACCGGGGAAACAAGGCGTATGGGTGTAACCATTTGTTTTAATTTACCCACATACGATGATTTACCAAGGCTAACAAAACCAAAAGGTACGGATTTGTGACAGAACAATTGTTATTATCGGATCTGTCCAGCTATACAAATACAAAACAATGCTTGGTATCAGGTGCTCTCATCCCGAGCAAGCTGCAAACTGTCAGCTGGGAAATCAATGATTATAGTACAGGAGAACGAACATGAAACTATTCATAACGCTTTGTTGCATGGAATTGAAATTTTGGTCGCCTCCCCGGAGGAACGAGTGACATTGTGCTTAAAACATTTTAAGTACTATCATACTTATTAGTATGGAGAGTACATAAAATGTTTCACTCTTCAGCTTTATAAAATTTTATAATAATAATAAATATCTTAGGACAACCAACACACTGTTATCTGATCCCAAACTAGGCAGAGCCTGTACTATGATAACCAGACAACTGATAAATATACTTATATATTTCTAAATACATACATATTATAGAAAAATTACACCCAGACACAGAACAAATGATTGTGCTAATCACACAAATATTTGCCCTGGGTGGGAATCGAACCCACGACCTCAGTCTTTGCAGTCAGGGTCACTAACCACTAGACTAACAGGCCATTTTATGAAACTGAAGAGTCTGTCTGTTTGAACGCGGTAATCCTAAGAACTACTGGTTTGAATTGAAAAATTCATGTAGAGTTTGTTTTTTTGGTGAAACGCGCTAATCTCAGGAACTACTGGTTCGAATTGAAAAAAAAATGTTTATTAATGATATTTTAGTGTTTTTGGAACGAAGGCCATTTATCGAGGAAGGCACGTATGCCAGCACGCTAAGACCCTTTTTTTATTTGGTGTAATGGGTAATTTTGCAGTTTTAATTAAATTAAAAACTAAATACATAGCTTATTGGTTTTTTTTTGGTATGTTGTCAGTGATTGAATTCTAAGAGTTGAAAAAAAGTCACGAAAGCGAAAACATCGCACCTCTAATTTTTGTAGCCGAATACCAAAAACCGCGTGGCTATAAAGATACCACAATTCAAAAGTTTTCTTTCAGTAACTTAAATTTAAGTATGTTTTAGAAGAGCGTACATAAGCATTTAATCCTAACAAAATAAAATGATTCAAATATTAGCAGGCAGGCGCATGAATATTATGTCTACCAACTTCCAAAAGGGACGCATATTTAAATTTTGCGTAGGTTGAACCCTACTCAGCTTAGAATTAAATTAACTGGACAAAAGAAAATTGTACACAAGCGACAAATAATAATCGCATATTATCCTTCCGAGCTTTAAAAATACTTAAAATTCGACACTCAATATAGGTACTAGTAGATATTAATATGATCATATAAGTATAGACAATCTTTTTATCATACAATTATACACACAAATGGGAAAACAAATATTGATAGAGCAAAATTAATTGGACTAATCTATACTTCTATACTTACTATATTATAAATGCGAAATTAACTCTATCTGTCTGTTACGCTTTGATGACTAAACCACTGAACCGATTTTGATGAAATTTGGTACGCGATAAGTTTGAACCCCAATAAAGGACATAGGCTTATACTTTTTTTTCCGCGACTGTCTGCATCTGCGATAACTGACATTAGCGCAGACGAAATCACGGGAAAAAGTTAGTTTTCCTATAAATGGGCAAGAGTTTGACAAAAGTTCCAGGACTGCCAGGTATGAGCGCGGTTATTTACCTTTTCTTGAAATAATTACCTTTGAGTGTTATTAGTACTGAAGGGACAAATCCCAAAAGACTGCAGAGAATACGAACGGCTAATTGAGAAGAGGTTGAAGGTACAACGTATTCTAGGATAATGCGCAGTTTTGAATTTTAATTATAAATTGACTTAACACAAATCTAATTAATCTCGATGAGAACCTTTTAGTAAATTCGTTTAGTGAAACACCCTACGTAAACTGTTACTAGTTCTTTAAAAAAAATCTTAATTTAATTTAATGGCTTTTGGGTCATACGTAATCATTCAGCCCCATCATAACACAACACGTCATAAAGCTACAAATACAGACTATATTAATTTATTAAAGTGGTAAACAAACTTGTAATTTTTAATAGATTCAATGCGCAAAATGGTAATTTATTTTTTTGTTATTTTTTTATTTATTATTTTGTACCTACTTTATAGAATTTATATCCATCTGTTTTTTTCTTTAAATTTAGAATACGTACCAAAAAGCTGTTTGATTTTTTTTTTGTTTTGGATGGGAAATCATCAAATGACTTCTCCCGCTCTGGGCAGAGTGGAAGGGTGTGTCAGACTTTTACTGACTAAAACCCACCCGTGTTCCTTCAGTTGCCCATGTGCCAGGGTCACGGTATCTCTTTCGAACAATCGCGCGACCCCGGCAGGAGCTGTTTGATTTGCACTTCTCTTCTCTTCCGTCCAATGGGAGGGCAGAACTGCAAAGCAATGAAAAATTACCCAATAGGATTCTTCGAACATCACGTCATGTGGACTCAGCAGTTCTATTGGTTTATGTTTTACTTCTCGCCTCCACTTCAACGGACAGCAAGCAAAGCCTGTGGGTACCTACAGTAAAAACTTTTTTATCATATTAAAAGCATATCTTAAATTGTTGCTTATTCTCCTCACGTGTTTCATTGGGATTTACCCGACTAAATTCAGAGTCTCGCGATTATAAATAGCCTTCATCAAAACCTAGGAAAAACCATAAACAAATTAAAGAGGCCACCTGAGGATTCTGAATTGATTAGTATAACTGTCCATTGTGCATCTTCTAACAGGGGATTCAGATTCTGGAAACAGGTTTGGTTCTCGCCAACGGAGCAGGTCTTGTGACGTCATTCGCACATCACGTGTGTGAAAGTGGATGTCGATATTTTGTATCTAAGATTTAAAGGATCCTGCATTTAAATTGTAGGATGATGATTCGGAATTTAATTTTCTACGGATAATAAGTCAAAGTATGAAATATCAAAAAATCGCTCTTGGCGTGGTATGTCATTTGACATAGTACAAAGTAACTTTTGTCTGCAATTTGGTAAGTATGCCTTTCATAAAGGTACTTAAAAATCCATTACCATCACGTATTATAAAACCATTTATATCAAACTGCTTAAATTCATCTATTTGAACTATCTCACAAAAAATAGAACGTAAGTTCTAAGTTATTGAAAGACATCGCAGATAAATCTGACTCATATAACCCATCCCTTTTCTCGCGGAAAGGTCTTGAGAACGAATAATTGATAGTTTTGTATGTAAATCTCGCCTCGGATCCTAAACGAGAATAAAAACACGTGATGAGACAGGGCAAACGTGTTCCGTCAAAACTATCAGCCGTAATAATATATAAGGAAAAGATATACACAAGTCAGCCCACGTACCCAAGGCCGTAAAAAAATCCGCGATTTTAATACGTCGGCCTTTATGTGCAGCCTTTAGTTATGACAATAAAAAAAGATGTGGCGAAAAGTGAAGCGAATCATTTGTATAGAAAACGTGGAGCAAAAACACTACAGCCAAGAACCCACGGGCGTAATAAATGGGCGCACTGCATTTTCAACTTTCTGTGTTCCAGCGTGTCGATACACACTGTTCGATTTTCAAATTGCGGCGCTAAGCTCCAGCCTCCCCTAGCCAAGTTCGTGTCGAATTCCGTTCTCCAATCGGTAACGCCTCGGTGTCATGTTGACACGCCTGTGTCGGCCTCGCGTTCTACAATGTCTTTAGAAAAACGACAATATAACAAAGGATGTAGCGTTGAAAATTGTAGAAACGATAACAATTCATTCTATAATTTCGAACGATGTGAACTTGGCTTTTCTATTCGTTTGTTCTAATCACGTGACTTAACGTTGAGATGATTTCATATCCATACATTTGATTAGTTTTCGACTAGCGTTAACGATTGCAGATTATCAACTTGGCTAGGAGTGGCGCAAAAAAAACCTGCCGCGATGTAGTACGTCCGTGCGTACGTCGACTTAGAATAAAACGAATCATAAGTCACATTCCATCAACGCTGTCATTAATTATGTTGGAAAATAAACGTGACAGCTTTTGTTGAATTAATTTTATAAAAGGTATTTGCCATTTTGGTATACGTATCATATTTTTTAAAGCCAATTTGCATGTCGTTAAGGTATATCAGCTCGCAAATGCTTTTCTCAGAGAAAATCATGAATTGAATTAATTATTTCATATCAACACCTTTAAGTGGAATATTGATCATAGTTTGCCCAGCGGATGATGATATACATATGCGCTTCAAATTATCTAGTCACTAGCTTCTCCTTGCGACTTCGTCCGCGTTAAATTTCTTGCTCCCCCGACCCCCGACCCACCCCGTCGCATCGAATCGCCTGCCCGTGCGGGATCATCGTTTTTTTTTTTGTTCGGCTCCTTAAGGTGCTTGCGTGATTTTATACAGTATAAAGCCTTTCTCGTTAAATAGGCTATCAAACACTAAAAGATTTTTTCAAATTCCAATCAGTAGTTTCTGAGATTATCGCGTTCAACAAAACAAACAAACTCTTCAGCTTTATAATATAAGTATAAATTACGCTTGTGTTCCCCAAAGATGCAATCAGATATGTAAAGATAGTTTAGTACCCTTCGCTTGTTACGTTTAAGTCGCAAGTTAAAGGGGGCAAGCTTATTACCATCAAGATCAAATGGGCAGAAAATCTCGCTCCAAGAAATTACTGATCCTGCCAGGGACATGGATTCGTTTGAAAGACTTACCGTGGCCCTGACAAAGGCAACTGAAGGAACACGGGTGGGTTTAAGTCAGTAAAAGTTTGACACGCCCTCCCGCTCCGCCCTGAGCGGGAGAGGTCATTTGATGATTTCCCATCCAAAAAAAATCCGTCCTGAGACTCGAACCTCCATGGTTAGTAAGCAGTCGACCACTAAACCAAATTAATAACATCGTTTTTAATGATAATATTAGCTCTGTCCTCTCGGTTTCCAGTTAACAGTTTTAAAACAATATTGTCACAGAATACATAATAAATGTTTTAATGCAAATTACCATATAATTATCCTTCATGTGTTAATTAATGGGCTTAGCGTAAAATCCCTTGTGATAGTGTTGATTTTATTTTAGACCTGTCACTAATTCATATACCTGTAAACGTACTTTATATATCAGTCGTACTTTATTTAAATTGAAAAGTTTATTAACTGTATTAAACTAAGTAAGTGAGACTACTTTCCAGCCGCGACTTTGTATTCGTGAAAGAATTTTGGAATCGTAATAGTAGTTCCGACATAGAAACTCAATTTGTTTTCTCGTTAAGTAGGTATAAGAATAGGTGACATTAAAAAGCGAAGTCTAACAGCATCATTGGTTTCTTTGACAAAATAACACTGAGTTTACTGCACTGAAATTACAAAAAGTCTGTTACACGGTACCCAGAAATGTAATCAGAAGTGGGACTCACGTGCCCCTCCTATTGTATGACATGAATTCATGTAAGACCAATGCCGGGGCACGAGTACTTCTTCGACAAAATTAAAAACTAACTAGTTAACTTAAAATATTGATGTTAATGAATTTATATTAATTTATATTATTCGTTTATATTTATTTTATTTATATATTTTAAGTTAGCACTTCATTCATATAACTCTTAACATTATTCTAATAAATGAAAAACATTTTTCATTTATTTTATTAATCTGTAGACAATAGTGTGTATGTATTTCATTGTATAGCCTTAACATGTAACTGTTTTTGTCCCTAATAAATAAAATAAAACGCTATAGCTAAAAATTCATAATTTTTTAACTTTAGCTATCCTCGGTGCAAATTGAAAATACGTAAATACAGCCGTCTTTATGATAAAGTTGAAAATAATTCAATTATTCATCTCCATCCTAGTAATAGGATTATTCAATTTTTGCAGTAGGTGATGACTGATCTCTAGTTTCGCATTAGACACTAGATAAAGAGAATAATATTAAAATATTACCGAATGCAGCCCAAAAATGTCTTGAATTAGTATCTAAATTCATTTATTTTCAAGTTTTTTTCATTTTGCAGGTTAGTGTCAGGCTGTATGTTGAATAAAATGTGATTCGCTACCAGAACAATTAAGGTTTCATAGAATTATAAACATTAAAATCATCAATACAACCTTGTAAGCTCATTTAATTTATGAAAATAGTCAAAGTTGAACATTTGAATTTGAAAACTCAATCAGTTTTTTGGTACAGATTTACGAGTAGGTAAAAGTATCGACCTATTTTCAGCTGAATCTAATCCAACACAAACAAAAAAGTGATTTGAAAATAACTGTTCTCGTTCTCGCCATGATATCGTATTGTTTGACAATAGAACGTGAACATAATATGTATACCTATTGAGGTCGAAAAAACATTGATCGTAAATCAGTTTGAAACTTTATTAAACAGAGGATCATACGAGTAAAGTGGATTTAGCTTTTTTTGGATTGATATCTCTCAGGTCAACCTAGGAGGTTGTTGGCTGCTGCCGGCCGTGGTCGAGTCGATGGTCGGCAGCGAGGAGTCCTGGGACGCGGTGGTATCTTTCTGCGAATCAGTTATGTCGCAGAAGGAGGCAGCAGAAAGGGAGCGGGAGATATCTTCCGCTCACCCAGCCCGCAGCAGGCGCACTGGGCGTCGGCGGAGGGCGGACAACGCCCTCTTCCAGCCCCCCTAAATGGGTCCAGGGACGACGGATCTGGGGAAATCCGTCACCCCCTATTCCTTAGGACCCGAGATGGTGGCGCGTAGTGTTCCACGCGCACCTCTCTGAGATGTATGGGGGGGAGTTTAACACTGCACTCCCCCCCAACGTGAGGAGGCCCGCAAAGGCGGGCTGGCACCAGTCGGGGACCGCGGAAGACATATTGGTCCCCGTGGTCCCCGACGTAGGTGTGGGACGGAACACCGGGGTGGTTTTAGTCAGTAAGAGTCTGACAAACCCCTCCGCCCGCCCCAGGGCGGAGGACATCAATGAGGATTTCCACCTCGTGATCAAAAAAAAAAAAGGAGGTTGTTGGCTGCTTTGCGAAGACCTACAGCTGGGGCTTTAAACTCAAAACTAAAGTGAGTACACGCTAAGGGCACCACGTTAGAGCTCTTACACACGAGCGGCATGCTGCCAACGGCAAAGGTAACTGCTGCCGTCGAAACGTGTTGACGGCAGCCGGTGACATGCCAGCTTCAAAGATCAGCGTCATCATCGCGTGTCGACGGCTGCAGTTACCTGCCGTTGGCAACATGCCGCTCGTGTGTAAGAGCTCTAAATCGTTGTGGTCGAGTGTCTAATCGTTGAAGTTTCATAGTTAACTGTCAACAGACAACATGTCAACAACTTTCAATCAATTATTATACAAAGTTTTTGTTGACGGTATTCTGTTCCGTAGTAAATCTTTGTATCCGGGCCGAAAGTTTTTCAGGAAAACATGAGCCGTCACTTATTTACGAGTTACTTCGTTTTGTTTTTCATCCTGTATTATTTTGTGAGATAATTGTTATTGTAGTTTTTCATGTTACTCGCTGCTAATATTTAGAAAACTGCTGTTTTCGTGTTATATGTTTCGGCTGTAAACAACACCTTGATGGCGTAGCACACTTTTAAATCTGAATTTTAAACATTTGAAGATAACTGCTAATCCATTCATTCATAAGTTCGCAAAGATTGTCTACATAACAACATATATAACGCAATTAATGTTGTGGAACTGTCAAAATGAAAACGATTCATACTGATAGTGTAGTACCTACGCAATCCGTAAAACCCCCCCGTAAACTGCCCCGTTGGTCTCGTGGTCGCAAGCGCGGCCTCTGAGCGTGGGATCCTGGGTTCGATTCCCGGGTCGGGCAAAGTGTTACTGGGTTTTTCCATTTGGAATTTCTTAGTAGCAGCCCGGAGTTTGGAAGTTGGCGGTGTGATACCCCCGTGCCTCGGATAGCACGTTAAGCAGTTGGTCCTACGCCTGATCTCTCTCCGGTCGTGTCGGATTGCCGTCCCATCGGACTATGAGAGTGAGGGAAGAGTGAGTGCTCCTGTGTCTGCGCATACACTTGAGCACTATAATATCTCCCGCGTCGATGGCTAGTCTCCGTTGAGATTGGCCGCCGTGGCCGAAATTCGGTCTGGAGGACTATATACGCAATCCCCTTCTGGTGTGAGTCTTTATATCGAACGTAATATTACATTCAAACAATTCCATGAATAATTACAGGTATCAGGAGAGGATTTCTTTATGAAATTATCGCCAAATTACCATTGAAAAAGCAAGTTTTCGTGCCTTGGTGTCATACTTATTATATGCCGACAGCACTCAAAGAGGTGTCGTTCTGTAAGTATTTAGCAAGCGTAGCATTCAATTCAGACACTTCTTAAGGTAATTACAGAGATTTGTAGTATCTCTTTACAAAAATTACCTCCAATTTTCCACCATAAGTAACAGGTAAGTATTGCAAATGGCCGCTTTTTTACCAAGCGCTAAATTACCTACTTGAGTTGCCAGTTGACAAGTGAATTTAACAGTTAAGTAGATATACTTGTAATTCTATTTAAGGCGCAATTAAGGATTGTGAAAACATAAGTGCCTCCGCACTGAGTGCCCCCATATTCGCCGCCGACGTCCGTTGCGACGCTCCCGACGAAATAGTCCCTCCCGACCCTTGCTCGACGAAGTACCAGTCCGTGCTGTAGCTGAGCCTGAAGCTTTAAATTCGTCCCTAAATAATAATCATTCATATCCAGCCCCTCTCTTGCTCTCTCTACCAGTGAAGCCCTAAGCCAAGGTCCATACCCCACAGGGGGTGCCCTTTTTTTTTGGATGGGAATTCATCAAATGACTTCTCCCGATCTGGGCGGAGCGGGAGGGCATGTCAGACTTTTACTGACTAAAACCCACCCGTGTTCCTTCAGTTGCCCATGTGCCAGGGTCACGGTATCTCTTTCGAACAATCTCGCGACCCTGACAGTCAGGGGGTGCCCTTAGCGAGTAGTCGCTTTAGTTTTTAAGTTTATTAGCCCTGGCTAGAGGCCTTAATTCATAAAGAGACGAGATACGAGAGATAGTTACGACTATAAGTTGACGAGACCATCAGAGACGACTCATAGTTGACCTCTCAAGGTCAACTATGAGATGTAATTCATGAAAAAAATACCCATATTATTTAATTTTACTGTAATTGCTGACACAATTCTCCCAAATTTTGCTAGACAAATGCATAGTCATGTGGATCTGACTATCGATATTTGTCACCTTAGCAGCTATCCACGTAATTCCCGTAAAACCGTTATCTATACGAAATGGGGTTTATTAAGATTATAATAAAATATAAGTCCGATAAGAATAACTGACCGATAAAATTGTCGTAATGTGGAACTGTTTTTACAACGTTGTTATTTCAGAA